>OW026457.1:20446016-22846016 GCA_932274525.1 Podabrus alpinus | reverse complement strand
AAATTAAGAGACGCATTGAGATCGTAAGAAATGTGTTTACAAAGATGGCCGCTCTATTTAAAAACCACAATCTGACTGCTCAAACAAAGATCAGAATGTTGCGCTGCTACGTCTTTCCGGTGTTGTTCTATGGGGTCGAATCCTGGACGCTGACAGAGTCGACGACGAAGAAACTTCGGGCTTTTGAGATGTGGATTTTTCGGAGAATTCTGAGAGTTTCATGAATGGATCATGTAACTAAAAACGAGATCCTCAGAAGAATGAAGAAGGAACTGGAGGTGGTGGGCACGGTGTAACTAAATCCTTCCTTACTGCTCTAATGAGAAGCAGTTTGGAGAAGATAAAGTCCACGCAGAAAGTAAGAACCTTCTACTTTTGAATGCGTGGTGCCCTGGTGTTAGGTCAACTAGCTCTTTGATGGAAACGTCGGTATGCGAGGGCCATGGGTCGTGTAAAAACGCCTCGGATAAACTCAAGGAAGCAGCTTTGCAAACACACACAAAATAAACTTAACAATAAAATAAAATAAACATAAAAATAAACAATACGGTGGTCATTGCTTAAAGGCGTAGAGAATTAACGATGCTGTTGATGCTAGTATGGCACCAGTGGAACATAAAACAGTAGTCCACTACAGTAGCCGACCAGAACGGCACAGTAGCGACCGCACTGACACCCAGAATCCCCACCCAAACAATCAATCGACGGAACACTCGAATGGTCATATAACAATCCCATAATGGTAACCACATCGAGCCTCCGACGACCAAACCAAGTAGCAGCAACCCCGGCACAATGCCGCACTCTGTATATAAGTATGCCACACATCGAAGCCTTCATAAAAATATTATTAAATCATAATTAAAAACAAAAAAAAATTTAACGAACATAAAATTTCAAGTCGAGGCTTGAACTTAGAACGCTCATTCTGGACTCCGATCGCCGATGCACCATACTAAAGCTGCTTGATGTAATTACGTGGAAATAAAACTCAGTTCAAATACATATTATAACACATTATAAAATCAAATAATTATTAATTAAAATAATTATACCAAACATAGTATCAAACCTCAAGCCATCTCCACGCACGCGAACGTAAAGAGATTAGATACGCCAATCACTACGATGCAGGTATACAAAAATGCACCGCAATCGTAATCTCGTACAACACTCTTTAATAAAAAAATGCACGACGAACAGAAAAACCAGAATATTACACATAATTAAAAAAATAAAACACATTAAAAAGCCAAGGGAAAAATACGTCATAGAGCTTCTGGTGTTCAAATATTGGCCAATCGACTAATCGGTGGCTGTGAAGTAATGGCAAAATTAATTAAGTAACTCACCATGCTACCGGATAAAAATCCTTCCCAGAAATTGTGGGCCAGGGTGGTCCGATGATGACACATGGCACGGCAAAAAGAACCCATTGTCCTCCAATCTCGAATCAAACCCCCTACTGGGATGGAAAACAACATGTTCCATATAATATCCGGACTGTCGGAACGGAATTCCCAATAAACGTAACCATATTCACTTAATCGAAAGCACCCCAAATCAAACACTTCACAGCACCAAAAAATGTGACCTTTCGTCCGACATTTTCCCAAAAGACCTCCCCAGCGCGCATCTCGACTTGCGTTCCGGAAACAGATAACAACCAATCTAGTAGTCTCCACCAATTTGATGTAGATGGCAGTGACCAACAAATTACTGTACAAGGTTGAGCATAACGGATGTAAGGTCAAAAATCCGTTATACACCCCCCCCCTAAACGTCTTTGCCGGTATAGATAGGGCTAAAGGCTCAAAAAGAAAAAATCGCCTATGGCTCAAAAAAATCAACCGATCTCTAGTGTTTCCGTGAGCGCAAACCGCGCCTGCTGAATGCTAACTAAGAGTGATAATAATATCTGTAGTGATAGTAGGTGATCTCTGATCTCATCATGGCAGGGACAACGGAATAAAAAAATATTCCACAAAGAAAAAAAATGATAAGAATTAGCTCAAAAAACAACGACACGTTGCCTTAAAAACCGCATAAAGCGTGAGCTACTGGTCAAGCGAATCGCTATAATCGACCAACACGGGAACAGAGGGAATGAGTGCACGACTCGCATCGGACCCGCACCAACTCACCCAAAGGCTGAACAGCAAGCACACACATCGCTTGACTGTCACCTATAACAGAAGGGCTCACATTGGACCCCTCCTAATGAGACGAAAAGACTAGACAGCAAGGTTCGCAACACTTGCACTGTCAGCCACTCTGAAGGGACCACATAGGACCCCCCCAACAAGGGAAAAGACTGCACAGCAAGGTTCGCAACACTTGCACTGTGAGCACATGAGAAGGGACCACATAGGACCCCTCCTTGTGAGACGAAGGAACGCACACGCTCCCTCCAGACTCCTCAAGGGTTCTGATGCAGGGCAATCTTCGTCCCTGACATACAGACCGGAAAAAATAAAAAATCAAAACTCGGTTAATAAAAACCAACAGAAACGCTACCATGATAAAAACAAGAGATCATTCTCAGAAAGATGGTATAACTAGCATCTAGATGGTATGATGTATAGTTATATTACATAAAACATGAAATAAATAAAATAAAAACAACGAAAAAAAATCATGGTCGTAGATGTTAATGGACCATGCAGAGTTCTAGGTGTAATCGAACCCACAGTGACAAACATTACTAACGTAATGCATGATGTTATGTAATGTATGATTTAAGGTGTTGTTAAACCAATTAGTGTACAAACAATTACTCCAACCAACCCCCCGTTTGGTATTGTAGATCCATGGCAAGCTAAAAGGATTTCACCCCTTAATAACTTGTGGAAAACCAAAACACAAAATAACAAAATTGACAAACAAACAAAATTGTCAATTAAACAATGCAAAAGCTGTCCCTGAAATTGTCTCCGAGCATTCACCAAAATACAGATGGTAGAGCAACATCATCTGTCCAATACTGTAGAAAATCGTAAGTGATACAAAAGCAAAACAGAGGCAATACAGTAGCTCCCACGCTTCGGCGCCAGTGTAACTAAATCCTTCCTTACTGCTCTAATGAGAAGCAGTTTGGAGAAGATAAAGTCCACGCAGAAAGTAAGAACCTTCTACTTTTGAATGCGTGGTGCCCTGGTGTTAGGTCAACTAGCTCTTTGATGGAAACGTCGGTATGCGAGGGCCATGGGTCGTGTAAAAACGCCTCGGATAAACTCAAGGAAGCAGCTTTGCAAACACACACAAAATAAACTTAACAATAAAATAAAATAAACATAAAAATAAACAATACGGTGGTCATTGCTTAAAGGCGTAGAGAATTAACGATGCTGTTGATGCTAGTATGGCACCAGTGGAACATAAAACAGTAGTCCACTACAGTAGCCGACCAGAACGGCACAGTAGCGACCGCACTGACACCCAGAATCCCCACCCAAACAATCAATCGACGGAACACTCGAATGGTCATATAACAATCCCATAATGGTAACCACATCGAGCCTCCGACGACCAAACCAAGTAGCAGCAACCCCGGCACAATGCCGCACTCTGTATATAAGTATGCCACACATCGAAGCCTTCATAAAAATATTATTAAATCATAATTAAAAACAAAAAAAAATTTAACGAACATAAAATTTCAAGTCGAGGCTTGAACTTAGAACGCTCATTCTGGACTCCGATCGCCGATGCACCATACTAAAGCTGCTTGATGTAATTACGTGGAAATAAAACTCAGTTCAAATACATATTATAACACATTATAAAATCAAATAATTATTAATTAAAATAATTATACCAAACATAGTATCAAACCTCAAGCCATCTCCACGCACGCGAACGTAAAGAGATTAGATACGCCAATCACTACGATGCAGGTATACAAAAATGCACCGCAATCGTAATCTCGTACAACACTCTTTAATAAAAAAATGCACGACGAACAGAAAAACCAGAATATTACACATAATTAAAAAAATAAAACACATTAAAAAGCCAAGGGAAAAATACGTCATAGAGCTTCTGGTGTTCAAATATTGGCCAATCGACTAATCGGTGGCTGTGAAGTAATGGCAAAATTAATTAAGTAACTCACCATGCTACCGGATAAAAATCCTTCCCAGAAATTGTGGGCCAGGGTGGTCCGATGATGACACATGGCACGGCAAAAAGAACCCATTGTCCTCCAATCTCGAATCAAACCCCCTACTGGGATGGAAAACAACATGTTCCATATAATATCCGGACTGTCGGAACGGAATTCCCAATAAACGTAACCATATTCACTTAATCGAAAGCACCCCAAATCAAACACTTCACAGCACCAAAAAATGTGACCTTTCGTCCGACATTTTCCCAAAAGACCTCCCCAGCGCGCATCTCGACTTGCGTTCCGGAAACAGATAACAACCAATCTAGTAGTCTCCACCAATTTGATGTAGATGGCAGTGACCAACAAATTACTGTACAAGGTTGAGCATAACGGATGTAAGGTCAAAAATCCGTTATAACGGTCAATGCCAGAAAGCTGCAGTACCTGGGCCACGTAATGCGCAATGAAAATAGATATCGGCTCCTTCAGTGCATCCTACAAGGCAAATTAGCCGGAAAAAGAAGCGTAAGCAGAAGGAGAATTTCATTGTTGAGGAACCTTAGAACGTGGTTCTCGATGACAACAACAGAGCTTTTTCGCACGGCAGTGAATAAAATAATTATAGCCAATATGATAGCCAACATCCTGAACGGATAAGCACCAGAAGAAGAAGAAGATGTTTTGTTCATATGGACAAATGGACCCTTTTGTCCACATCTTAATTTTATTTAATTTTTTTCGGTTAACTTTATTCCCCCCCCCCCCCCCAAGCGATTCACTTAAATAAATAAATGATGTCAACAAACAACCGGGACATCATAAAATATGATGTCTGTGTTTTGTCCATATGGACAAATGGACCATTTTGTCCATATCTTAATTTTATTTAAATTTTTTCGGTTAATTTTATTCGCCCCTCGCCCAAGCGATACACCTAAATAAATAAATGATGTTAACAAACAAATGGGACATCATAAAATATGATGTTTATGTTTTGTCCATATGGACAAATGGACCCTTTTGTCCATAGGTATCTTAATTTAATTTATTTTTTTTCGGGTAATTTTATTCGCCCCCCCCCCAAGCGATTCACTTAAATAAATAAATGATAATAATAATAATAATTCTTTATTTACGGAACAATTTCCTTTTAACTATAAAATACACACAATAAAAAATAAATAATAAATTTACAATTTATTGCAAATTCAATAAAAAATAAATTAAACAAAATAAATAAATAATAACAATCACAAATTCAAAGCTGGCCTCAGCTGAAGTTTAAATTTCGCTAAAGAATAAGCGAAATTGTCGACCCCTATTGTGTTGGCAAGTTTTTGCGATCTTGTCATAGGCGAGTGCATTCCATAACTTGTCCTATGGAAATCAACCAGGATTTGTTGATCCTGGTGATGATCCTGACCATGATGTCAACAAACAAATGGGACATCATAAAATATGATGTCTACGTTTTGTCCATATGGACAAATGGACCCTATTGTCCTTCTTCTTCTTCTTTTTCATAGTTCCTCTCCACGTTGGAGGTTGGCTATCATCATGGCTATCTTGACTTTATCCGCGGCGGCTCTAAACAGAGACCTTGTACTGGTATGAAACCACTCTCTTAGGGTTTTCAACCAAGAGATTCTTCTTCTTCCCACACCACGTCTTCCCCGAATTTTTCCTTGCAATATCAGTCTCAAAACTCCATACCTCTCTCCCCTCATGAAGTGTCCCAAATACTCCAATTTTCTTCTCTTGACTGTGTTCAACACCTCTTTCTCCTTTTCCATACGCTCCAGAACTTCTTCATTTCTTACTCTGTCTACCCATGAAATGTTCAACATTCTCCTATAACACCACATCTCAAAGGCCTCGACTCTCCTTGTGGTATTCTGTGTCAGTGTCCAAGCCTCTACTCCGTACAGCAACACCGGGAAGATGTAGCATCGCATAATGCGGGTCCTTAACTGTAAATTAAAATCTCTATTACTGAGAAGGTTTCGCATCTTAAGGAAGCAGCTTCTTGCTAGTTCTATTCTGCACTTTATTTCTCGAGAATGGTCCCACTGGTCATTCAGCCAACAACCCAAATACTTATATTGGTGCACTCGTTCTATTTCTACATCTCCTATTATTAATGGTGCAGCGGGTATTTGACCATTCTTACTGACTATCATTAGTTTGGTCTATTTTAGATTCATCTTAAGTCCGTACCTTTCACTGGCACTGTTTACTCTGCACACTAACTCTTGCAACCCCTGCATGTTGTCAGCCAAAATAACCGTGTCATCCGCGTATCTGATGTTATTTATTATCTGTCCGTTTATAATTATTCCTGGTTCTTCTCCTTCTAGTGCTTCTCTAAAAATGGCCTCAGAGTAGGTGTTGAACAAAAGAGGGGAGAGTATGCATCCCTGTCTAACTCCACGACATATATCTATTTCCTCCGTAATACTTCCTTCGACTCTGACTGAAGCTCTCTGGTTCCAATAGAGATTTCCAATTATTCTTATATCTTTACTGTCCAATCCAATATTTTTCAAGATGTCTATCAGTTTTTGATGTTTTACTCTGTCAAACGCTTTCTCGAAGTCTACAAAACAAGCATACACATCCACGTTCATGTCCCGACACTTTTCCACCAACATCTGAACACTACACAGAGCCTCTCTTGTACCGTATCCGTTTCTGAATCCAAATTGTGTGGTTCCTACGCTCTCTTCGCATCTTGTTCTTATTCTTCCGTGAATTACCCTTAGAAAGATTTTTAGTAAATGGCTCATTAGGCTGATAGTTCTATATTCTTCGCATTTTTTCGCTTGTATCTTCTTTGGTATCGTTATAAATGTTGATTTCAGCCACTCGGAAGGTATTATACCTGTATCGTATATTTGGTTGAATAACTCTACCAAAATGTCTATGCCTTCGTCTTCTATCAGTTTTACCATCTCGGTAAAAACATCGTCTGGTCCAGGCGCTCTTTCATTTTTTGACATCTTTATCGCGTAGACCACTTCAGATTTCAGAATTTTGGGACCGGTTTCTTCCTGTGGTACTTCAAAGCTTGGTGGTCTTTGGTCTTCGAATGGTCTTCATATATTCATACCACCTGTTCAATCTGTCATTAGCATCCATTATTATGTTATCGTCTTTATCTTTCAGTATTGTCACTTGGTGTTTTCGGTCATTACCTACTATCTTCTTTATTTTCTTATGCACGTTGAATGCGTCGTATTTCTGCTGCAAGTCCTCGATTTCTTGACATTGCTCGTTCAACCGTTTATGCTTAGCTTCACGCAGGGCCCCCGCTAGCATATGTGCAAAGTGTGCAATGCACACGGGCGCCATCCTTTAGGGGCGCCAAAACCCTTGCAAAAAAAATTGCAAAAAAAACAAAAAACAAAAATTAATTTTAAAATAAAAGTTGAGAAATTAAATAGGATTAGGTATAAATACACACGAAATTTTATTAGTATATCATCCAGTTACTGCAGATTCCTATGTTGCGAGAACATGTCAGGCGGTAGTTTCTTGATTTTTCCTGTTCAGACATGAATTTCTTGACGCCGAGAACGGTTACGGAGTCCTTAGATGGAATTGGAACTCCGTTTAGTCGGAGGGAAACCTTGCAGACTTTCCTTCTTCCGCTGAGAAGTACTCCCTCCGACTTTTCAGGGACTAGGGTGAGTCCTCTTTCGCTCACCCAGGCGGAGATGGTCTCGAGCGCCTCTGTCGCCGATGTCTCGATCTCCACCACGTCCTTGCCCACGACCACTACGTTGAGGTCGTCCGCGAAGCCCACGGTGGTGCATCCGTCTGGGAGCTTCAGACGCAGCACTCCGTCGTACAGGAGGTTCCAGAGCGTCGGTCCAAGAACCGAGCCCTGGGGGACTCCGCTGGTGACCTCCATTTCTTCCTGCTCCCCATCGCCTATTAAGAGGCGTCTATCCTCGAGGTAACTGGCTACGAGATTAAACGTATCGTTTTCGATCGTCGCCAGGCTGTTTAGCATGATAGCTGTACTACTTAAAGTAGTACTTATATATATTATGTAGACATTTTAAGCAATATTTCTGTTATTTGTTCCTAAAAAAAATGTGATTTTTAGTTTTGGGTTATTTTCTAGTATTTATAAACAACGTGTCTGTACCCCATTAGTTAAGTAAATGCTTTAAAATGGGTGTGAACAAGAATTTATTTTAATTTATTTTGTTATGATTTTATTCTGTTTGTTTCATTTTGATATTTTAGTCTACAAATAAATATGACTTCTAAAGTTCAGTTTTTTGCTTTATTTCAAGCACCTACCTACCTACCTACCTACCTTCAAAAAAATAAATAAAAAAACATGATCCAAAATGCCTTAAGGGGCGCCAAAATCCTTTTTTGCACACAGGCGCCAGTAGCCCTTACGGGGGCCCTGGCTTCACGGATACTCTTTTTAATATGTTTTTGCTTTTGTTTGTATATCTCAATATCCTTACTCTTCCATAGTCTTCTCTCGTCCATCAGTTGCAGTATGCTGTCAGTCATCCAGATCTTTCTTTTTATATGTTTATTTCCTTTCAAGTTTTTCTCCATTGTATCTTTTACTATTTTTCTGATTTCTGCATATGTCTTGTCTATGTCTTCATATCTCACTCCTTCCTTTAGCCTTTGGAAACCTTCATTTAGCTCTCTTTTTGTTTTGTCGTAGATATGTAGTTCTTTTAATTGTCTTATGTCTATATGTCGCTTCATCTTTTTCTTTTCAACTCTCTTCAGTTTTACAGCTATTTTCGCCACAACTGGGTTGTGATCTGATCCAACGTCTGCTCCTGGGTATGTTTTTACCGCTTTTACTGAATTCCTAAATCGTTGGTTTATGCATATATAGTCTATTTGGTTTCTCACTATGTTCTTGTTAGTGCCATCGAGTGGGGAAATCCATGTGTATAATCTTCTCTCTGGGAGCTTAAACGTGGTATTGAGTGCTATAAAATTTTCTTCCTGACAGAATTGGACCAGTCTGTCACCTCTATCGTTTCTGATACCTAAACCATACTCCCCAATATTTCTTCCACATGCACCTCTTCCAATTTTGGCATTGAGATCTCCCATGTGTTACGAAAAATTTTCACTTTTCGCAACAACGTTGAATTTATAAATTCAACTTTTAACATCTAGCGACATATTTCGTAGCACCCTGTATAGCGAGCGTGATTGACGGAGATTAAACTCGCGCATGCAACGATAAGGACTTCTTGGGTTAGCGCTCGTACGGAGCGGTCGACGTTTAGTGTTTTCTATGTGAAGTGATAACAATTTTGGTTCTAATTTTGACAAAATATGGTGGCGATTTTGTGAGGGGTCCCTTTCAGCATCATGAATTGTTTTGGATGGTTTGCGCTCCAACCCAGTACTATGGGGATTTTTCACATTGATGTTTGCGGAATTGTGGATGTATTCCAGGTCGTTATCTTTTTGTCGGACCACCCTGTCCATATTTTTCTGGAGGGATATTTTTTGCTCAGTTCGGTAAGTTCTTTAATTTGAACTGATTGCTTCACAGGGAAATGCATTACTCGACTTGGCCAAATTTTCTTCCGTACACCTGGAGAACGATGACGTTGGAGTTCACCCTTGACCAATTTATGTATTTTTTATGTGTAACATTTTGGTTTCCTTTTTGTCATGCATTTTTTTATTCTTAGAGTGGTCGCCAAGATTGCGATAGCCTTGCAAATTTTATATTCTTGCGGCGAGGTGATATTAGTTTATCTTATCCAGTTCGCATTCGCAAGTGTGAAATGGATCGAATGTTCAGGTTGATATGTAATAAACTTTTAAAATTATTAATTATTGATATTTGTGTTTTATTTAATTAACTTGTTCAGGGTATTTATTTCCACTTATAACATCGAATAGCTTATGGTAAAATGCATTGACGAAGGGATTCCAGAATGATCGTAGTACGTTCGAATTTCATATTTGAAATTCTATGGTGAACAATTTTTTGTGTGTTTATTTTTGTTTTTATGTTCTTTTTTTATGAAAGGCTACGATGTTCGACCCATATACAGGGTGCGGCATTTCACCGAGATTGCTGTCTTTTGTTTTATCATTGGGGATTCGATATGGTTCCACTTTATCGTGGGATTTTTATATAACCATTCGAATGTGCCCTTGGTTTATGTTTGGGAGTGATTTTCGGTGGCAATGTCGTTGCTACTGTGCTTGTTTTGGTCGGCTAACACCTCTTACATCCGACATCGCGTATATCTTTGCCTTCTGACAATGAACTTCTTATTGTTAATTTTAATTGTGTTGTGTTAGCAAAGCTGTTTCCTTGATCTCTCCGGGGTGTTTCTTTCACACGATCCACGACTCTCGCTTCCAGGCTATAACGAGCTAGTTTAAAACCTAACACCAGGGCCCCACGCAAATTTAAAGTAGATGGTTTATCCTTCTACGTGGACTTAATCTTTTCCGAGCTGACTTCTCATTAGAGCAGTAAGGAAAGATTTTGTTACACTGGCGTCCAGCGTGGAAGGCTTCTGTATTTGCTTCTGTATTTGCTTCTGTTTGCTTCATTTCCATCTGTATTTTTGGTGAATTACCGGAGATAATTTCAGGAACAGCTTTTGCTTTATTTTATTGGCAATTTTGTTTTGTTGTCAATTTTATTATCATGTTTTTTTGAATGAAACATTTTTGTTTATACCGGCGGAATTATTTTTTTGCAGCCAACTGCGTTTGTTGATCCTTGGTTGCTGTTACGACTGTTGTTGTTTAAGTCGCGCACCGTAATTGGATTGTTTCAACGTATATTTTTTGGTGATTGTGTAAATTCCTTGATGCCGAGTGTTTGAAGGGTTATGAAAAATATTTTTTATAATTATTTTATACCTTCGATTTAAATTAAAATTTTTATTATTATTTTATTGGTAAAGCGTTATGTGTAAATTTTTTTACCTTGATATGTGTACTGTTCGTTGCTATGTGTAGCGAATTTTATTTTTTTGTTTTCCACAAGCTACTGGGGGTGAAATCCCTTTAGCTTGCCGTGGATCTACAATACACTAAGGGTGGAGGCTGGGTAATGTTTGTCACTGATTGGTTCAATAACATCTTGAATCATACATTACATAAGGGTGGAGGCTGGGTAATGTTTGTCACTGATTGGTTCAATAACATCTTGAATCATACATTACACTAAGGGTGGAGGCTGGGTAATGTTTGTCACTGTGGGTTCGTTAACATCTTGAATCCTATCTGACATTACATCATACATTACATAGTAATGTTTGTTCGCTATGTGGTTTAACAACACCTTAAATCATAACATTACCTAACTGGAGGTTGGGTAATGCACTCGCTATTGGTCTAATTTCATCTGAGATCACATATTCACATAAAACCCGTCATAATTATAGCATAACATCAAGCTATTAATTATTTCATCGGAATTTATTCCAACGGTTTGAGGAAATTTGTTTAAGTCTTGGTAGGACGATCTGTTGGTCAAGTTTCTTGATCAAATTATTAATTATTTTGTCGTTTTGACAAATTACCCTTCCTATGTGTTGAGAATCATGACTGTCTCATACTGGAAGAGAAGAATTAGTTCGAAGATATTTTTGTTCGACTATTCTCGAATGGGTCCGATGCGAGCCATTCCTTATCGACAGTCTAGATGTTTTTTTTCCTAGCTGTTCAGTTTTTTCGGTGCAGGTCCAATGCGGGCTGCCCACAGTTTTTTTCGGTGCAGGTCCAATGCGGGCTGCCAATTTTGTACTCATTGATTTTTATCTGAGACAAAATCACACACTATATGGTTTTCAGTAGCTATTGTTAGCTCTACCATTTGGTTTTCGCTTCTGCGGATTTACGATGGCGTTTCGTCAATTGTGTACTAAACCATACAAGTATTATTATTATTTTTTTGATCTCAATCTTTTAGAGATTTTGATTTTTTTATTTTTTTGAAATATTTTAAGCTCATTTTTTTATTAGCAACGCTTAATATTTCTTTCCTACCAAGTACTGCTACAAACTACCTCCACACTACAGTAAATGAATAAGTTTTTTTCCGTCAATTCACAGTTCGTTTCCAGCTTCGCTTGTCTGATAATTTTTTTGATTTTTTTATCTTGACCTCCGGTCAGATATCTTACTTCGGGGGTGTGTTACGAAAAATTTTCACTTTTCGCAACAACGTTGAATTTATAAATTCAACTTTTAACATCTAGCGACATATTTCGTAGCACCCTGTATAGCGAGCGTGATTGACGGAGATTAAACTCGCGCATGCTATGATAGGAGGTCATTGGTGGGCGCTCGAACGCTCCGGTTATGTTTGAAAGTGCTGTGAAAAATGGTTATCAGTTTTTGGTTCAAAATTTTGAAAAGGGATGATTCGATTTTGTGAGGGTTCTCATCCATCAATACGAATGGTTTTTTGGATCTTGCGCTCCAAAACCCTTCATGGGGATGTGACATTCGTGATTTGAGGGATGGTTGATTTTTCCCGGATCGTACATTTTTTGTTGGACCCATGGTCAGTGCTTCCTGTGAAATATTACTTCATTTTCACAATGGTAAGTCACCTAATAATTTTGTTCATTGCTTCGCAGTTACTGGATAATTAATTTAGCCAAATTTTCTTCCGTACACCTGGAGAACGATGACGTTGGAGTTCACCCTTGACCAATTTATGTATTTTTTATGTGTAACATTTTGGTTTCCTTTTTGTCATGCATTTTTTTATTCTTAGAGTGGTCGCCAAGATTGCGATAGCCTTGCAAATTTTATATTCTTGCGGCGAGGTGATATTAGTTTATCTTATCCAGTTCGCATTCGCAAGTGTGAAATGGATCGAATGTTCAGGTTGATATGTAATAAACTTTTAAAATTATTAATTATTGATATTTGTGTTTTATTTAATTAACTTGTTCAGGGTATTTATTTCCACTTATAACATCGAATAGCTTATGGTAAAATGCATTGACGAAGGGATTCCAGAATGATCGTAGTACGTTCGAATTTCATATTTGAAATTCTATGGTGAACAATTTTTTGTGTGTTTATTTTTGTTTTTATGTTCTTTTTTTATGAAAGGCTACGATGTTCGACCCATATACAGGGTGCGGCATTTCACCGAGATTGCTGTCTTTTGTTTTATCATTGGGGATTCGATATGGTTCCACTTTATCGTGGGATTTTTATATAACCATTCGAATGTGCCCTTGGTTTATGTTTGGGAGTGATTTTCGGTGGCAATGTCGTTGCTACTGTGCTTGTTTTGGTCGGCTAACACCTCTTACATCCGACATCGCGTATATCTTTGCCTTCTGACAATGAACTTCTTATTGTTAATTTTAATTGTGTTGTGTTAGCAAAGCTGTTTCCTTGATCTCTCCGGGGTGTTTCTTTCACACGATCCACGACTCTCGCTTCCAGGCTATAACGAGCTAGTTTAAAACCTAACACCAGGGCCCCACGCAAATTTAAAGTAGATGGTTTATCCTTCTGCGTGGACTTAATCTTTTCCGAGCTGACTTCTCATTAGAGCAGTAAGGAAAGATTTTGTTACACATGACAATATTCACCTCATGTCTTTTTGTCAATTTTATCATTTCTTTCACTTCCCTGTAGAATTCTTCCACCATTTGATCTTCTTTATCTGCGGTAGGAGCATATACTGGTATCACATTTATATCGACTGGATCTGCTTTCAGCTGTAGGAGCATCACTCTGTCTGATAAGGGTATGAAATTTTTAACTGATTTACTAACTTCTCTGTTCACTATTATTGCCACTCCATTACGGTGTCCATCGCAACTTCCAGAGTAAAACATCTCCTCTCCATTCTCTGCTGTGTGTTTCCCAGTACCTGTCCATCTGTGCTCACATACTCCCAATAGTTGGATGTTCAATCTATTCATTTCCTGCACTGTGTTATGAAATCTGCCTGCTTCATACATAGTTCGGACATTCCACGTCGCTATTCTCATGTTCGACCATTCTCGCATAGTTCGTACGTTTCCCATCTTCAAGCTTCCATCTATGGCTTTGTTCAAAACTGTCCCCCCGGAGATCCGATTGGGGGAATTACTCCGGAATCTAATTTAGCATCGAACATTATAGCCATGTTGATTGCATTAGGGATGTCACGAAGACCTTTAATACAGTGGTTTCCCGTTGCCTTCTGTATCCATATGCCGTTGACCATCTTGATTGTTGGTTTATCCGCCTTTAGGGCCACATTGACCCCTGGACAATAGGGTGCCCTTATTTAGGGTTACAGTCGCCCAATCTGAGACAGACACTGTCATCCTAGTGCTAGTTTTGGTCCGCCCCGGGTATTTCATTTCCCCGGTACCACCCATATCTGGGAGGCATTCCCCTATCCGCCACCTGGGGAGGCGCCCGATGGGGGACTAGCAACCCCTCACGGGTACATGGATGGATCATGTAACTAAACAAGGTGGAACTCGCTTTAGCGGCAGTTCTTAGGCTTCTATACAGCTACCTTTCTGGTGTGGAAAGTTGTTATTATCTGGTTATTTTTGATCGCCATATAATGTAACATCACATAATCAGATAATCTGCACCAATTAAATTTTTTGCGGTTGGTAATTATCATTTACTATATAAGTAATAACAATCAAACTTTTCCATTCTATTAGAAATTTTACTTTTCTGTAATGTATGGTCCTTTTTTTGAGGTGGACCAATCCTCTCCTTTCTCTTTTATTTATAACTTAACTTCACTAAGCACATCAATAAAAAATTATTTTTTCACATCAAAGTAAAACAAGTAGTTTATATAGGGAGACCTCTTCGAAAATATCTTTAACTTAGTAAATTTCTTTCGAACATTTGCGTATTTATAAATCGCATTAGCGAATCGAAGCAACGGATTAACATATTAACAGATTAACAGACACGAAGCCAGACCATAAGGCTTCTTTCTATACCTTGTATAGAAGCCTAAAAGTAGCGCACTGGCTACCCAGTTCTTAGACCTCTATACACACAGAGTATTTCCAACACGATTTGAAACACTCTGTATGATTTTGAATTATGCGGACGGACAGACGGACAGACAGACGGACACGGAGCCAGATCATAAGGCTTCTTGCTATACTTTGTATAGAAGCCTAAAAGTTGTTATTATCTGGTTATTTTTGATCGCCATATAATGTAACATCACATAATCAGATAATCTGCACCAATTAAATTTTTTGCGATTGGTAATTATCATTTACTATATAAGTAATAACAATCAAACTTTTCCATTCTATTAGAAATTTTACTTCTCTGTAATGTATGGTCCTTTTTTTGAGGTGGACCAATCCTCTCCTTTCTCTTTTATTTATAACTTAACTTCACTAACCACATCAATAAAAAATTATTTTTTCACATCAAAGTAAAACAAGTAGTTTATATAGGGAGACCTCTTCGAAAATATCTTTAACTTAGTAAATTTCTTCGAACATTTGCGTATTTATAAATTGCATTAGCGAATCGAAGCAACGGATTAACAGATTAACGCAACACTATATAGACGAATCTATTTAAAATATAACAACGTATCAGTTGATCAACGTTATGATTGGCTCTGAAACATGTGGACGGACACGAAGCCAGACCATAAGGCTTCTTTATATACCTTGTATAGAAGCCTAAAAGTAGCGCACTGGCTACCCAGTTCTTAGACCTCTATACACACAGAGTATTTCCAACACGATTTGAAACGCTCTGTATGATTTTGAATTATGCGGACAGACGGACGGACAGACAGACAGACGGACGGACAGACAGACGGACGGACAGACACGGAGCCAGATCATAAGGCTTCTTGCTATACTTTGTATAGAAGCCTAAAACGAGATCTAACTTTATTCGCCCCCCCCCCCCCAAGCGATTCACTTAAATAAATAAATGATGTCAACAAACAAATGGGACATCATAAAATATGATGTCTACGTTTTGTCCATATAGACAAATGGACCCTATTGTCCATATCATAATTTTATTTAATTTTTTCGGTTAATTTTATTAGCCCCCCCCCCAAGCGATGCACTTTAATAAATAAATCATGTCAACAAACGAATGGGACATCATGAATATGATGTCTATGTTTTGTCCATATGGACCCTATTGTCCATATCTTAATTTTATTTAATTTTTTCAGTTAATTTTATTAGCCCCCCCCCCCCTAGCGATTCACTTAAATATAAAATGATGTCAACAAACAAATGGGACATTATCAAATATGATGTCTATGTTTTGTCCATATGGACAAATGGACCCTTTCGTCCATATCTTAATTTTATTTAATTTTTTTCGGTTAATTTTATTCGCCCCCCCCCCCAAGCGTTTCACTTAAATAAATAAATGATGTCAACAAACAAATGGGACATCATAAAATATGATGTCTATGTTTTGTCCATATGGACAAATGGACCCCTTTTGTCCATATCTTAATTTAATTTAATTTTTTTCGGGTAATTTTATTCGCCCCCCCCCCCTAACCGATTCACTTAAATAAATAAATGATGTCAACAAACAAATGGGACATCATAAAATATGATGTCTATGTTTTGTCCATATGTATAAATGGACCCTTTCGTCCATATCTTCTCGAACAGCCTCGTTGACTACGCCACTGATAGGGTGGAACCTCCCCATCAACTTTAGGGGACGTCCATAAATCACGTGAGGTAAAATGGGGTAGGGGGGGTCCGGCAAAATCTCACCAAATCTCACCAAGGGGGGTGGGGGGCTCAAAGAAAATCTCACGTCCAGAGCCGTCCTTAGCAAATGTGAGGCCTGGAGCAAAACATTTTTGCGAGGCCTTCTTTAACAATGATTACCGGGGGGTCTGGGGGGTATGGAATACCCCCCAGGAAAGCGTGGGGTATTTTTAAAGGGGTATAATTTTTGCAAAATTATACTTGAAAAGTTGTCATTTTAAGCAATTTGACGAAGAAAAAGTTAAATCTCTTACACTCTCAAATGGGGGGTTTAAGTGTAAAACTCCCATCTCGTGGTGGTATAATTTCGAGTTGGTGTTTTTTTGTTGGTTTATAAAAAAAAACTGAAAGCTTAATAAAATAAACTAGAAAAAAACAATTATGTTTATTCTTAAAGTTATTATAGGCCTAACCAATAACGTAAAATATAACAATTTTGGTCTGACAGGACATATATGAGTTAGAATAAAAACTAATTTTTTTCTTTGTTGGTATTTTTTAATGAATAATCAATAATTATAAATAAGCACATATTATTACAAAATAATATTTATTGCATATTATTGTTCGTCGCTTTGTAAATGTTCATATCTTGTTTATTTACTTTTTGTCAAGTTAGGCTTATTTTCTCGGCAGTCAGTTTGAAGGGTGCTCATAGGTCATAGGGTAGGTAATAAGTGTTCACATCTGTGTAATGTTGAACTTTGAATTTGAATCTCCCGCCGTCATCTTAAAAATCTCAACATCCGGAAATTCAAATACCATCGTTCTACGCCTGTGATCTGTCTAGAAAACCCACACGTTGTAAATACCCTACCGTAGTACACCTCAGTTCTTTCATTGAACGGGAAAGCCCGGTTCGTGAAGGTTGCATTACCTCTAAAACATAATTACCCTACCTACATCATACACAGTGATTCAAAGAAAGATGTCCTGTTGTTCGATGCAGAATGTGAACGAAGTTCACATTCTAAAACCCAATTAACTAAATAAAACATTAAAACACCCAATTTTGTACTTAGATTTCATTTATTATTCATTAAAAAAAAAAAGAAAAAAAAATCACGGGAATGGATCAACAAGCCAAAATAGTAATGAAAATTATCTCTTATTGATATTAAACCAAGTGAACACAACTCATTATTGAGTGGATTTTGATATTTGTAATAATTTGTTCATATTTATTGGTAATTCATTCATCATTTCTGATAATAAGGTCAGTGGTAATTCATTTAATCATAAAACACATAAATTTCCCTTAGAGAATATTCTACAGTCTAAATTTGTGACTGCGAACCAAAATCATACCTTCGATCCACATTTGCGATCAGTAAAATATTATTTAATATTATTTATAATCATTTGTATTGAGAATGTTTGTTTGTCATCAGTCAAAATACGACTGGATTCAGCTGGCTTGCAAGTCGGGCTAAATTACGCCTTCAACTTCAATGCAAGAAAGTTGGACTAAATACGCCTACAACTTTTATACCTATAAATAAACCATAATATTTGTTTATAATACCTATAAAATTACACCTCAGTATAACAACGGTCTCCCTTATCGAATAGAGCAATACCGCCAAGCTCCACACAATGTTCGGGGGGGGGGGGGTGAAATATGAACACGTAATACCAACCATACAATTTCTAACTACCTCTATGTTCTGCCTCCGGGTCAGAATTTACACAAATCACAAGCCGGCCTTTGGCTTGTCGAGGAAATTTTCGCGGGTGTGATTTGCTACATAGGTTATATTACTGTACACTCATACAATAAGCTTGTAAGTATCACCATACCTCAAAGAAAGGACCCTGTTATACCGACATACCTTCAATACCTCGTTTACCTAAGCTAAGACAATACTCGTCTCGCAATAAATTACCAAACCTTTTTAATATAGACATAAAAATTACCAAATAATAAAATATGTGTAGAACACATGTTACCAAATAACCACCTTAACATTTACCTTCTTAAATCATAACCACATTTAACCACCTTCCTTTATCATCATCCATTTTGAATTTACCACCAATAAGTAGAACAACTTAAAAACTACGTTATAAAATGTGAAGCAATGCCAAACCCTTCGGAAACACCCTGTATTTTGGCATGAATATAATTGAACGATTATTGACGATATTTTTATGTAATATGTAAGATATGATGATTATTAATTTATTAATAGAATAAACAAATCGAATTTCTTTGAAATACCAAGTATGAATTCAAAATAAGTCACCACGTGACACCCACCACTGGATTTTTGTATGAATCGACTAATATTACGGTCATCAAGCATTCTAATGATTTATTTATTAAAAATCTATCCCGGTATTTTACATATCTCATGGAATAACGTAATATTTAGAACATTTATTAGCAAAATCACTGAAAAACCCAAAAGTTGAACCTCGTCCCTCGTGGTAACTTATTTCACAAAAATATAGCATAAATAATTAAAATTTCTTACTCACATGTACATTTGTAGTATATTCGTCTATAATCTCGTTTTATAAGAATATTATCTTGATGCAAATTAAAACAAAAATTCACTTGGTAAAAATTGACCGCGTCATTCACCATCGACCTTCAACCCACTTGTCCCATCACCTCGTGGCGTGGTAACTTTTCCTCCCTCTACCCTGGTCAACCTTTTAAATTTTACCCCATAATCACGCCATCTCGATTTTAAAAGATTAACTTTCGTTCTCTCTATTTCCTGTTTATATTTGAATTTTTAAAAATAAAACCCCGCTAAAAAAAAAACCCGCACTAAAAATTGAATTGCAATATTACATCTGTAAAATAATAGAACATAATTCTACTATAGAAGCCTTGTAAAGTATGAGTTAAATATAAATTAATAAAAACAGCTACAGTTCCTGTAAAACCGATGAAAAACTAATAAACTCATTTGTCCATAGTTAGATAAATTATATTTAAAATGGCGTTAAAAGGATTATCAACTTAGACTCACCTTATGTGAACTGTACTTTTCTCGCTTTCATTCCAGCGAAGTCGTCAATAATCTCATCAAAATTAATTTTGGCTGTCGTGTCTGATTCAATTGATAACGTTGCCAAGGATGATAGCCTTTCTTGACCCATGGATGATCTTAAATATGTCTTGATAAGTTTCAAGCGGGAAAAACTCCTTTCTGCGCTTGCCACAGTAACAGGTATTGTAAGTAAAATTCTATACGCAATGAATGCGTTAGGAAATGGGTTTTGAATTCTGTTCATAAATCTTAAAATCCCCGCAGCTGTTTCCACCTCAGCCGGTAGGAGTTCACGAAGAACCTTAAGTTCAGAAAAAAGTTCATTCCCACAAACATCCTTTTCTTCTTTAAAACTTAGGAACGATTCTAGGTCTTGACACTTTTGAAACAATTTGTCTTCTTTTATTGCTTTTAGTTCTTTAACATGATACAAATATCCAAACATAGTATCATAACTGGCAATTTGTTCAAACCTTCTTTTCAAGGACTGTGCTGCTGTATATGCAATAACGAAAAAATACTCAACTTTAAACGTTTGCTCGGCAGATTCTGGCATAGGCTCATCTTCTCCCTCGTACTCAAACATTCTTCTTTTCTTTCTCTGCCTGACTTCTTTGAACTTTGGCTCTACACCCAGAGTTTCACTAAGTTCTCTTGCTACCAATGTAGCAAAACCTTCAACTTTAAATTTCTGAAAAAACTGAACTAGCCCTTGAAGTAACTGCGACGCAACTCCAAGGTGCATTTTTTGAGCCTGTAAGTTTTTGCTAACACTGTTTACTGCAAACAGCACATCATACCATATAGATAGGGCTAGTAAGAACTCATAGCTACTTATTTCATTCATAACCGATCGTGCTTCACTATTGGCTTTTGGATCCTCAGTGACCTCAACTAGTTCAACTAATGCAGTATGAATTTCCTTAATTTGATATCGAAGTGCTTTTACGCTTTCCAGTTTACTTTCTCATCGAGTATCACAGGACCTTTTTACAGTCAGATTCGGTACATGTTTCATTAAAATTTCCCACCGCATTGTTGACGCGGAAAAAAGTAGATAAATTCTTTGGACAACACCAAAAAACGTCATAGCTTTAGGGGAACATTTTGCAGCATCACAAATTAAGAGGTTGAGGCTATGGCTAGCGCAGGGCATGTAAAATGCCTTTGGGTTTATTTCCAAGATCCGTGCCAGTACTCCAGAGTGGATACCTTTCATGTTGGACCCGTTGTCATAACCTTGACCCCTGCAGTCCTTGATTTGTAATCCAATTTCACCTAACTCTTGTAGAAGGACATCAGTTAGTTTTTTTCCTGTTGTTGACTTAACGTCTAAGAAACCAAGGAAATGTTCTTCGATGCTTACACCTTCATTTTCATTCTCAAGAGAACTTGCATTGATATCAATTTTCACAAACCGTATCACTAAGGATAACTGCTCCTTGTGGCTAAGGTCTTAGCTTAGCTGCTTTTATTTCCGTAACATTCTTGGATTTGACCTTTTCAGACAGCAGATTTATTAATTCGTTTTGAATGTTCGCCCCTAAGTAGTGATCATGAATTTCAGACGATCGAATTCGCCTAACATGCTCTTGAATGACGGGGTCAAACGTAGCCAACATTTCAATCAGTCCCAAAAAATTGCCGTTGTTTCGCTCGTATAGTTTGCTGCTTGATCCTCTGAAAGCAATGTTGTGTTCTGCTAAATATTTAATAACATTAACAATAATTTTGAGAACCTCGCGCCAGTGCTCTTTTTCTTTATTTATCAGTTCCCTGTGCTTCTTATTGATTGTTAACGCTTTGTTTAAACGCATTTCACATTCCTTCCACTTTCTAACGTTCTCACCATGCTTTGGTGACGTCTCATGGGTTTCAAGCCCTCTGCCAAGATGTGCCCAATCACTGTAACCTTCGCAAGCTAATTGAGACCCAGTGTTGTTACCAAATAGTTTACAGCAAAAACAAAACGCCTTGTCACTAGTTTTACTGTACACAAGCCATTGCCTATGCACCTCTTCTCCATTGCTCATGACTCGTTTGTAACACTTAGCCGAAAAATGTCTTTTTTCTGAATTTTTAGGAAAACTAAAATTAGTTACTTGCAAAGGGCCCTTTTGTATGATTTCATCAAATTTAACAGTTGAAAACGAAACAGGCCAAGCACCTGAATCGTTAATGTCAAAAACGAACTCTTCAGTATTACCAGTAGAAGTTAAAAGGTTTTGAGGATCAGATTCTGAAGGATCGTTTACATCAAAAACTAACCCTCCAGTAGAAATTGAAAGATTTTGAGGGTCAGATGCTGAAAGATTATCAGACGGCAAAAAGTCACTTAGTTCTTTATCATTACTTGTATTTGGAATAGATTGATCTACAAGTATTTCAGTTTTCTTACCCACAATACTCAAGCCCTCAACAGTAGCTGATCCTCCGCCATCTTGAAGTTCAGCTCCATCTTGTTTTAAAAATTTAACTAGCGCACCCTGTTGTGATTTTAAAAACTTTTCACGTTTATCCTTTTTCTTCTGTTTTTCATAACCACTTTCAAATTTCCTAAATTTGTCTCTTTCTCTAGACATGATTTAAATCTTTGTCATACCTACACTAAAACACAATGAACAGAAAATTCCACACTCCACAGGATGACGCTACTACCACAAACGGGGCTTAGAATAACACATAAAATAATTAAATCACATAAGACACAATTAATACGCGCGCGATGCAAATACATAATAAGAACGTTAACGTTACCGCGCGCCGGTCTGCCGGCAAGCATGACTCACTCACCGGCGGGCGCCGGGCGCGAGGCTCGGGCTCCGTCACCCCGCCGCGCCGCCGCCATCAAATTATGTTTTGCATTCAACCAAAACTTTTACTTATGATTTAGCGAGAGTAAGGCCTCGCGGCGCGAGGCCTTCCTCAGCGCGAGGCCTGGAGCGGCCGCTCCACCCTAAGGACGGCTCTGCTCACGTCAACTTTTTAATTCAGCGATTATATTAGTATTATAAAACTAGAGACCGAATTTTTAGCCTTTTTATGCCTATATCCTTAATATTGAAGGTAATCTGAAATTTTCTTAAAATAAGCCTACTAAATTTAATTATTGAAAAATTATAAAGAAAATCTCACGTGAGATTTAGATAGGGGGGGGGGAGTCCCACGACATCTAACCAAATCTCACCAAGAGGGAGGGGCGGGTCAAAATTTTTAAAAAAACACCTGACGTGATTTATGGACGTCCCCTTACATTAACACAAATATTATAACCAGTTTTTCGATGAAAAATTTAATATAATGCTTGCGGGATTTGCGATGTTAATCACTAAAATATTACGAATTATAAGCATTAAAATGATGCCTTCTAAAAAAATTATGATTACACGTCAAACCAGTCAAACGTGCTCATAGCCACTGCAAATTTAAAATCAATGATTTCAAAACTATGGTACGTCAACGATCGATTTGACGAAATAAATGCCTTCGTTTTGTAAATTAAACTTAAAGTATCGGATCACTAAATATTTAATTTAAAAAAAAGAAATAAATTTCAAGTCTAATTTTGCGCTTTGCAACGGTTCCGCACCTCAAAATTTATATTTGGCGCTTTTTTAGGATTAGTGTCGCATGGAAACTGTCAAATCGAGCTTGCCAACTTCATTTGGTATTGGCTCTCTTCGTAGTAGATGTACGCTAGCGTTCTTTGTATCGCAAGTGATAAGACGAGAATTTGTGCAAATAAAATTGAAAAGTAATATGATTAAGAGTGTTACGTATTTTAGCCTGACTTATTTATAGTATAAGTCGTAAAAACAGGTAAAAAGTTAACTTTTCTCCGTTCACTGTCGGTGCGCTTTCGATTAATATTTTGACATTCGAGTAAGGTAGCCATTTTATAATTCGTTAAGTCGCAGTTGCAAAATTTGTGTGTTCATCTGTAAACATCTCTGCCAGGACGAAGATTTGATCAATTATATTCGCGTCGTTTAAATTAATATTGTGCACCCGATCATTGAAAAACGCGATAATCATCTGGGACACTTACTTTTCTTATAACTGTAAAAATTTCGGGTTCCGTTATCGTTCGGCGTAATTATCGCGATTTTTTTTTCTTTATTGTACGTCACGATGCAATTTGTGTTTTGCACGTTTTTGTGCTAAATGTTCATTTTGTTTTGGTTTTCAGATGTTTAACGGTGTATAAAAGTTGGTGAATACTACATATTGTAGGATAAAAAAGTGGGTTTTATAAACCCAAAAATTGTATTAAATTTATCTGTAATCTCCCAAGACTTTTTGATATCATGATGACGGATACGTTAAACACCAATAATCACGTTCTAAGTTTGCAAGCAAAAATGTAAGTTTTCCAGTAGTGGTTGAATGAAAACTTGTTTATATTTTGTTTTCTTTGTTCAGGGATAACAAGCCCGACGATGTTGGGTGGAAGTCAAAATTGAAAATTCCACCGAAAGATAAGAGAACAAAGACTACTGTAAGTTGCTTTCTTTTGTTTTTGACTGTTTTGAAATAAGACTATGATTTGGTAGGATGTAACCGACACGAGGGGTAATGAATTTGAAGAGTTCTGTCTCAAAAGAGAGTTACTGATGGGTATATTCGAGAAAGGCTGGGAGAAACCGTCCCCTATTCAAGAAGCGTCGATTCCAATCGCATTGTCAGGAAAAGATGTTCTAGCCAGAGCTAAAAATGGAACCGGTAAGTTTTTATTCTAGTTTTGATTAGGCCCCATATGTTGATTAAAAAAAAACGGCCATGTGGTGAAATTATAATTTTTATTTTCACATTTTGTGAACATTCAGTTTTGTGATAACTGATAAAGAACTATCCTGTAATAAAATCTGGAATGTTGGAATTTTGTCATCTTTAAAAAAACTTTCTCCAGTCAAGGTTTTTTCTGATATCTCCGTAACCAGCCATGCTATCAAGATAATGGTGAATATAAAAATGGAGCTTATTAAAATCACAATAAAAAAGATAACCTAGATTTTTGTGCACTTTGATTGGTTCCACTATGCTCGGCTGTTGAATATGGAAAGATAAACATAACTTCTTCCCGGGCCTTTCCATTGTATTTTGTAACTATGCTGTTGTTACTTTCCTTTTTTTTTTTATAGTTTTATTGTGACAATTGAGTGCTCACACACGAATAAGTTACTTAAAAAAAGTTAGTAGTCATTTTAAGGTATCCAAAAATGTTCCACTTACTTCTCAGATTCAAATGTGCAAGTCAACAAACTTCAATACCTCGAACATCTGTGTGAATTTTGTCAGTGACCTTCCTATTTAAAAAAAATGATAAGGCTTTGCAAATGTTCTTATTACAATGTAATTTATATATTTTTCCAACTTATAAGGTTAAAAATTATTTAATTCAACCGACTGCTAAAAGTAGCATTTTTTTAAATAATTTTGAAAAGGCATAAGTTAGAATAATAAAATTTTAGTATGACATTGAACTTGAACAAAATTATATCCTACATTTTTTCCATAAGTTTTCACACCTTAGTTTTCATGTTATTCAGTTTAAAATATGGAATCAACCATGGTATTTTCATGTCCTTCTTAGATTTTTCTCAAATTTGGTATAATTCTAAGTTATGCCAAATAAATGGGTCCATATTTTTTTGGCCCTAAAGTGGCCAGTTAAAAATATTGTAAAAAGAAATTCAATTCTCTGTAAATTTTTCTATGGAATAATTTTGGAAAAGTTTGGGAATTTTTAATTTTTAAGCGAAACTGGCGAATATTATTATTGGCAAAATTATTGGCAAAAGATATTGGCAAAATTAATCCCAATAAAAATTCTAAATGTAGACTAAATAAAATATTGTAAAAAGAAATTCAATTCTCTGTAAATTTTTTCTATGGAATAATTTTGGAAAAGTTTGGGAATTTTTGATTTTTAAGCGAAACTGGAGAAAATTCTTTGACACAAGGTCATAAAGTCTTGGATTGATCATTCCAAATGCATCCTATCTTCAAAATAGATATTGGCAAAATTAATCCCAATAAAAATTCTAAATGTAGACTAAATAAAATATTGTAAAAAGAAATTCAATTCTCTGTAAATTTTTCTATGGAATAATTTTGGAAAAGTTTGGGAATTTTTGATTTTTAAGCGAAACTGGAGAAAATTCTTTGACACAAGATCATAAAGTCTTGGATTGATCATTCCAAATGCATCCTATCTTCAAAATAGATATTGGCAAAATTAATCCCAATAAAAATTCTAAATGTAGACTAAATACAATATTGTAAAAAGAAATTCAATTCTCTGTAAATTTTTCTATGGAATAATTTTGGAAAAGTTTGGGAATTTTTGATTTTTAAGCGAAACTGGAGAAAATTCTTCGACACAAGATCATAAAGTCTTGGATTGATCATTCCAAATGCATCCTATCTTCAAAATAGATATTGGCAAAATTAATCCCAATAAAAATTCTAAATGTAGACTAAATAAAATATTGTAAAAAGAAATTCAATTCTCTGTAAATTTTTCTATGGAATAATTTTGGAAAAGTTTGGGAATTTTTGATTTTTAAGCGAAACTGGAGAAAATTCTTCGACACAAGATCATAAAGTCTTGGATTGATCATTCCAAATGCATCCTATCTTCAAAATAGATATTGGCAAAATTAATCCCAATAAAAATTCTAAATGTAGACTAAATAAAATATTGTAAAAAGAAATTCAATTCTCTGTAAATTTTTCTATGGAATAATTTTGGAAAAGTTTGGGAATTTTTGATTTTTAAGCGAAACTGGAGAAAATTCTTCGACACAAGATCATAAAGTCTTGGATTGATCATTCCAAATGCATCCTATCTTCAAAATAGATATTGGCAAAATTAATCCCAATAAAAATTCTAAATGTAGACTAAATAAAATATTGTAAAAAGAAATTCAATTCTCTGTAAATTTTTCTATGGAATAATTTTGGAAAAGTTTGGGAATTTTTGATTTTTAAGCGAAACTGGAGAAAATTCTTTGACACAAGATCATAAAGTCTTGGATTGATCATTCCAAATGCATCCTATCTTCAAAATAGATATTGGCAAAATTAATCCCAATAAAAATTCTAAATGTAGACTAAATAAAATATTGTAAAAAGAAATTCAATTCTCTGTAAATTTTTCTATGGAATAATTTTGGAAAAGTTTGGGAATTTTTGATTTTTAAGCGAAACTGGAGAAAATTCTTCGACACAAGATCATAAAGTCTTGGATTGATCATTCCAAATGCATCCTATCTTCAAAATAGATATTGGCAAAATTAATCCCAATAAAAATTCTAAATGTAGACTAAATAAAATATTGTAAAAAGAAATTCAATTCTCTGTAAATTTTTCTATGGAATAATTTTGGAAAAGTTTGGGAATTTTTGATTTTTAAGCGAAACTGGAGAAAATTCTTTGACACAAGATCATAAAGTCTTGGATTGATCATTCCAAATGCATCCTATCTTCAAAATAGATATTGGCAAAATTAATCCCAATAAAAATTCTAAATGTAGACTAAATAAAATATTGTAAAAAGAAATTCAATTCTCTGTAAATTTTTCTATGGAATAATTTTGGAAAAGTTTGGGAATTTTTGATTTTTAAGCGAAACTGGAGAAAATTCTTCGACACAAGATCATAAAGTCTTGGATTGATCATTCCAAATGCATCCTATCTTCAAAATAGATATTGGCAAAATTAATCCCAATAAAAATTCTAAATGTAGACTAAATAAAATATTGTAAAAAGAAATTCAATTCTCTGTAAATTTTTCTATGGAATAATTTTGGAAAAGTTTGGGAATTTTTGATTTTTAAGCGAAACTGGAGAAAATTCTTCGACACAAGATCATAAAGTCTTGGATTGATCATTCCAAATGCATCCTATCTTCAAAATAGATATTGGCAAAATTAATCCCAATAAAAATTCTAAATGTAGACTAAATAAAATATTGTAAAAAGAAATTCAATTCTCTGTAAATTTTTCTATGGAATAATTTTGGAAAAGTTTGGGAATTTTTGATTTTTAAGCGGAACTGGAGAAAATTCTTCGACACAAGATCATAAAGTCTTGGATTGATCATTCCAAATGCATCCTATCTTCAAAATAGATATTGGCAAAATTAATCCCAATAAAAATTCTAAATGTAGACTAAATAAAATATTGTAAAAAGAAATTCAATTCTCTGTAAATTTTTCTATGGAATAATTTTGGAAAAGTTTGGGAATTTTTGATTTTTAAGCGAAACTGGAGAAAATTCTTTGACACAAGATCATAAAGTCTTGGATTGATCATTCCAAATGCATCCTATCTTCAAAATAGATATTGGCAAAATTAATCCCAATAAAAATTCTAAATGTAGACTAAATACAATATTGTAAAAAGAAATTCAATTCTCTGTAAATTTTTCTAGGGAATAATTTTGGAAAAGTTTGGGAATTTTTAATTTTTAAGCGAAACTGGAGAAAATTCTTTGACACAAGATCATAAAGTCTTGGATTGATCATTCCAAATGCATCCTATCTTCAAAATAGATATTGGCAAAATTAATCCCAATAAAAATTCTAAATGTAGACTGAATAAAATATTGTAAAAAGAAATTCAATTCTCTGTAAATTTTTCTATGGAATAATTTGGGAATTTTTGATTTTTAAGCGAAACTGGAGAAAATTCTTTGACACAAGATCATAAAGTCTTGGATTGATCATTCCAAATGCATCATATCTTCAAAATAGAAATAGAAAAATTCTAAATGTAGACTAAATAAAATGAGTTTACATTGTACAGCTTTCCAAAATAATTTGAATTTAGCTTGTCGAAAAATATTTATTATTAAAGTGTTATGATTTATGAGCACGATAATTCATTTCAATTTCACTCTCAAACCAAAAGCGTGTTCACTCTAAAATTTGGTATCCAAACAGCCAAAAGTATAATGAAGATAATGTATTTTGAGAATTTTAAATTGCCCCTTTTTTTGGGGAGGGGCAAGTCAAAATTTGACTGGGGCCCTCAATTTATGCTTTAATTATTTACACAAAAAATCTCTCTGAAAAGGCTTTTCATATCTTGATTTCATCATGTCTTAAGTGGTTATGGTTCGGCTAGTAGAAATAATTTATCGAAGCTCTACAAGCCAAATTGGAATTATTTTGGATGGCTGTACAATGTAAACAAAAAAATACATGTTCATTTATTTGGCATAACTGAAGTTACCAAATTTGAGCAACAAAATCGAAGAGGGACAGATTTAACTTAGAACTTGGGAAAAGGATCATATATAGGCTGCAGTTAATTTTGTGCCAAATGAAAAAATTCAGAATTCTCTATTGTTGTTTTAATAAATTCAATTATAAAACCCATTGGGATTCAGAACCTATTACCAAGTCGTTCTACAACCTGTTTGTTATTACCCTGCAAATTTAAATTTGCCCCCCCCTCCCAAAAGATTCTTGAAAATTTTAAACTATTATTTATTAATTTATTATTTGCCATTAAACTAAATATCATCTGCTGCCCCCCCCTCCCGGATTACAAACGAAAATTGCAAAAGATTAACCGAAAAATAATAAATTTTGATTGTTCTGAATAATGGCAAGTGTACCTGGGGGGTATTCCATTATTACATTATTATTACATTACCATATAACCCCCCCCCCCCCACCTCCCTGAATATGGAGATTATTTTTATCGGTAGGAATTTTTCTTTTCAATTGAAATTCAAGTGATATTTTTACCGGTTACCCAGTCAGTAAAGGGAAATGAAGAACTCGGGGGATGGAATCAACTTTCCTAAGACCCCTGTCTTATCATTTGACAAAAATTGAAGAGGAGAAAATTCCCTACAATACGAGATTTCTGGATTTACTTTAGATCTGATGTAAATCCTGAAACTTTGTTTCGTTTTGTTCACCATCGATGGTGAAGTTTAAATAGTACGAAATTTTTATTCAGAATAAGAATTATTCAAAACCTTTTTCAATCGTTTTCTCTGGATTTATAGTTTTATAATAGTAAAAGTTTATAGAGAATTTTGTACTCTTCAATTTTGATTTGATGATAATTTTCACTAAAAATGAAAGTAAGCCAAGTTATAGACGAAAAACTACTGTAGAGTAGAAAAAATAAAATCGTGGTCAAATTTGAATATATGCGCTGCCCCCCCCCCCCCCAAAAAAAGATTCTTACCATTTTGAAAATTTTAAACTTATTTATTAATTTATTATTTACCATTAAAAACTAAATATCATCTGCTGCCCCCCCCCCTCCCGGATTACAAACGAAAATTGCAAAAGATTGACCGAAAAGTAATAAATTTTGATGGTTCTGAATAATGGCAAGTGTACCTGGGGGGTATTCCATACCCCCCAGACCCCCCGGTCATGTAATATCGATTTTTATCATTGGAAACTTTTGAAGATCTTATATAAAATACGCATAGTATGTTAGAATAACCGTTTCCATGGTAATGTAATAACCCCCCCCCCCCACCTCCCTGAATATGGAGATTATTTTTATCGGTAGGAATTTTTCTTTTCAATTTAAATATATTTGAATAACTGTTGCGATCATATCGTGATATTTTTACCGGTTACCCAGTTAGTTAAAGGGAAATGAAGAACTCGGGGGATGGAATCAACTTTCCTAAGACCTGTCTTATCATTGGACAAAAATTGAAGAGGAGAAAATTCCCTACAATACGAGATTTCAGGATTTACTTTAGATCTGATGTAAATCCTGAAACTTTGTTTCGTTTTGTTCACCATCGATGGTGAAGTTTAATAGTACGAAATTTTTATTCAGAATAGGAATTATTCAAAACGTTTTTCAATCGTTTTCTCTGGATTTATAGTTTTATAATAGTAAAAGTTTATAGAGAATTTTGTACTCTTCAATTTTGATTTGATGATAATTTTCACTAAATGAAAGTAAGCAAGTTATAGACTAAAAACTACTGTAGAGTAGAAAAAATAAAATCGTGTTCAAATTTGAATATATGCCCCCCCCCCAAAAGATTCTTACCATTTTGAAAATTTTAAACTATTATTGGGTTTTGTCAAGGTTTAGCGCCCCCATTGCTATGGCTCACCCTTGCTATGGCTCTGGCTACAACTAAGCATTGTTCAATTTTATTAAAATTTATTAGTTATAGAGCAAAATAAATAAAATTAGGCATTTTAAAGCACAGTTTACACTTACATTTTTACACTAGATGAAGACGATCTTCTTTGTAAGCAAAAGAGCTCCAGTTCTATCTGGTTTGGACCAGAACAGGGCTAAATTTGCTGAAGAAGGTTCAAGAATTCAACAAATTATGTATAGACTGGACCAAAATAGACTGGATATAAGCAAAATTAAACTAGATAAAATTATGGACAAAAGCTAAAAAAGAAATTTTTCTAGGATGTATAAAAAATCTTGTAGGTCACATAAATCCATAGTTGTGAGCTTTCCAATTTCACCGTTTTTTACATCTCTGCAAATAGCTTAATTTCCATTGAACTGAAGTATAAATTGGATATAACTTCAAGTAGGTATAATGAATCAAATTCCACTTAAAACTTAAAGAATTACAATGTGGAACCCTCAGCAGTTTTGTAGATTAGCTTTCTTAAAAACCACATTTTCATTAAATTTTTGCTGAAATTGATTTCTATTTCATATTTTGGAAATATTATTTTCTTGGGAATTCTATGAATAAAACTGATCAACGGAAGTTACAGAGTACACAATTTAGATTATTTTTGGATCTCTTAATCTACAGGGGCTAGAAGACTTTATTATTGATCTTTTGCTCACAATTTCATTTAATTTAATTTTGCTTATACCTATTTTGGACAAAATTTGGCAAATTTACTTCTGTTTCAGTTTGAGCCTGACTCAAAAACTTTGAAACCCTTTTATGATGCAAAACTAAAAGGTTTAATAAAAAAAAGTCGCATTTTCAAGTTGTTATTTCCACACACATCCCTTTTTCAAGTTTTAGATTTTTATTTTTTAGTTGTAAAATAGTTTATTTGTTCTGTAGTACTTGGACTCTTGAATGTGTAAATAATAAACACAACTTCAGGCCCTTTTCAACTGTATTTTCTAGCTATGTGATTGGTCTTATTTGCTAAGGATTTTCAATAATACAAATGCAAATAACTTGAAAATAATTTATTTACTTGATTACAAAATTTATTATTTTAACATTATGAAAATTATTTAAATACTATCACTAAAATCTTTTAAATGTTGTTTAATTGATAATCTTTCTACAATTATTATTTAAATGTTATTTTTCCAATTATTTGCAGTGGCAGGTAAAATTTGCTGAAAATTCATCAAATCATAAATTGACCGGTTCAAAGGTTTATATAGTTTACTGATATAATTTAAACCTGCGAATGTATTATCAAAATTTTGAGTAAATCGAATTTGAAGTTGCAAATTTACATGTAAAATTAACGAGATTCCCGCGCGTCGCTCATTCTGTTGACGGTACGTGCAATATGAATGACCCTAACACTTAGAGTATTTCGCACCGGCAGATGCAGCTCGTCTCTCGTACATGTAACATCGATTTTTTTTGTTTTTACGCGATTTTTTGGGGGTTTACTGCCCCATACCGCAACTATACTTTTTAATGCTATTTCAAGGGTCTCTAAGCTCCCGGTTTCATTTATCCCGGTTTTTTTTGATGGGAGGCGCCTTCTCGTGTTTAGCATAGTAACCAGAGTCAAAACCGCCCTGGAGGGGTGCAAAGCGGAGCGCAGCACAGCGGCGCCCCGAAAGGGTAGGTTTTGACGGTGGATAAACCTCCCTATCGAATGCACACCCCAAAAATCGAAGAAAAATTCGCTAAATTTACGTACTTTCAAATTGATTTTTCTCGAAATTTTGATAATACATTCGCAAGTGAAATTTTTACAGGATATTCTATAAACCTTCCTCTTTGCTATAGGAAATTTTCAATTTGTTTGGGGTGACCACCCTTAGGCCACCGTCCCCATTTATTCAGACAAATACATGTGTAAACATTGCGTTTACGCTTTTCATTAGCACCGGTACGCTGCATTTTGTGCGTCTGTTTACGTTTAACTAACGAGCCGGTCGGCAGTTGGCGAAAATAATAAGTAAACACATAAACGGGGATTTCCCGAGCCGAACTTGGGTATTCCCCGAGACGAACGCCTGCACGGTGCATTCAGCGTTCATGCGCCAACCTCTGGCCGTCAGCCACGGATAATCCGCGCACGGATGAAATTTTAAAATGCCGCACGGAAAATCCGCCGCCCGGATAATGCCCGCACGGATAATCGGGGTTCTACTGTAAATAGAAAAACATTTATTTACTTATTACAATAAATTTATTATTCTAACATTATGAAAATTATTTAAATGCCATCATTAAAATCTTTTAAATGTTTAATTAATAATCTTTCTACAATTATTATTTAAATGTTATTTTTTCCAATTATTTGCAGTGGCAGGTAAAATTTGCTGAAAATTCATCAAATCATAAATTGGCCGCTTTAAATTCAAATAAATAGAAAAACATTTATTTACTTATTACAATAAATTTATTATTCCAACATTATGAAAATTATTTAAATACTATCACTAAAAATCTTTTAAATATTATTTAATTAATAATCTTTCTACAATTATTTAAATGTTTTTTTTTCAAACTACAGTCGAGTCGCGAAATAGTGAATTAAATATGGCAAAGACCTTTCACTTTTTCGGGGTTGTTCACTATTTCGACATTAAAAAATTTACAATAAAATCACATTTTGAAAATGAAAACTTTATTTTAAAGAAAAATTGATGGTTACCTACAAACATAATTACAATACGGGTAGGAAAAATAATTTTATTTTTGATTGTGCTTGTTTTTAATTTAATACTTAATATTTCAACTTCTTCTGAATTTTCTTCATTATCATTAAAAGTAATATAAGAAACCATCTCATCCTCGTCTTCCTTTTCTGATTCAGAATCGATCTGAATTTCGTTCCCTTTATAATATTTGTAAATTCTCAATCTTTGGGGGAAGTCCCTATAAATGATGTCATTCAAACTGCACGATTTAGTACGCAGTTCGCTGTATCGGGGTTACCGCTGTTCGTTATATAGGGGTCCCATATGCACTCAATATTAAAAATTTTTTGTTCACTATTTCCGGCAGTTCACTATATACGGTATTCACTATTTCGCGACTCCACTGTATTTGCAGTGGCAGGTAAAATTTGTTGAAAATTCACCAAGTCATAAATTGGCCGCTTCCATGACTAAAATAGATATAAGCAAAATTAAACAACATAAAATTGTGAGCAAAACCCAAAAAAAAAAAGATCTTCTAGTTCCTATAATTTACGAGATACAACTTTGCCAACAAATTTAGTTTTTATCGATTTTTACTCACTCCTCTATTTTTGAAGTCGGTGGACACGATTTTTCAAAAACCAATGCACTGATCTTATTCAAATTTTGCATACTTCTTCTGGATAAGACTGTCTAGTGCGTGAACGAAAGTTTTTGTTTTTCTTTGATCACAACTTATTTTACAAGGCAATGCGTGGTGTAGATTTTAAGCGAAAATTGTACTGTTTTGCATACAACTGCGAAAAATTCAAATTTCAATTTTTTTTTAAATCCATCGTTCAAGCCCGAGCTGTACCCACCTACTAACAGAAAATATTTGGCTTTTTGATTTCGGATACAGCTATCATGAGTTATCCTGACCACTGTGAGGATACTTTTTTTCAAGGGGTCTCTGAAAACCACGTCTCAACGGCTGAATTTTCAAAATTTTTAAATGAAAATTTTATAAAATATTGTTTAAATGTTGCTCTTTATATGCTTAAGTTTCAATAAAATAATTCTTTTATTATATTAAAAAAAAATTAGAAGAAAATATGCTTTTTTTAACCTTCGAAACCCATGTAACCCCTTAACCACAACAGTTTTGGAGATCTGGCTGAAAATTTTTTTTTTTTGATACTATGAAAGTTAGGGGGAACTAAATTCTACGCAATTACATAATTTTGGTTAAAAAAAAATAACATAAAATAATTTTGAAAGAGACTGTAAAAAGTGATAAATTTTAAATGCTCCAGTATATTTACAGATAATTTAACCTTCTTTCATTTATCTGTGGGCCGCTTTTATGCAGGGTTCCCACTCGTGGAATACCAGAAATACCTAGTTGGAGAATTTAAAGTTTCTCAAGTTTGGTCAGGGAAATATTTTAATATCAATTTAAATTTTCGAATTAAAAATTTGTTTTTCTAAGTTTAAAATTTTTGTCTATTGGTATTGTGCTCTGACCTACCCGGTTAGTGTATTTTTATTTTTCAATTCACTGGAAAAGTCGGCAAATTTCTTTTAAAAAATTCGGTGGGAACCCTGTAATGTCATATGAAAAGGTAAAAAAAAGTCAACATCAAAATATGAAAACTACATTATTTTAAGCACAAATGGAAAAAAACGAGGTTCTTTGCAAGGTTGCATCTTTGAAACTACAGGGGCTAGAAGAATTTTTATTGTCGAACTTTTGCTCACAATTTCAATTAGTTTAATTTTGCTTTTGCCTATTTTGGATATAGGATGCTTTTTGAAACAATATTTTGTTTTTATTTTACTATAATTATTCTCTCCTGAACATATTGCTTTTAACTTTTGAATTTATAATTATTCCAACATTTCTCATGAAAATTATTTAATTAATAATCGTTCTGTAATTATTGCAATGGTATTTTTCAATCTATTTGCATTGGAATGCAATTAATATAATATAACCCTAGAATATTTTATATCTGATGTGCTGATTTGTAAGGGCTATGTTGTTAAATGAAATTTTACAGGAGAGCCATATTATGAAGGTTTATTAATTAATTTCATAACACATTCCAAGTTATAACCACATAAAATTTTGAGCAAAACCTAAAAAAATTCTTATAGTCCTAGTAGTTTCCGAGATTAGCATTGCAAACAACCTTGTTTTTATGGATTTTTTCTGAAAATAACTTAGTAATCCGATTTTGTTGTAGATTCTTTTATCTGTCCTGACACAAAAATTGTCTGCAGATGAGCGAAACTGGCTTCAATTATCTGTAAATTTCTGTATATTTTTTGGCCACCTTTTACATCTCCTGCAATTACAGGAATAATAAATTATTTATTTATAGGGAAGAAATCCACTCATGATATTAGCATTTTCTATACAATATTAATTAATTGCTTTAATCTTTTTTTTTTCTTCATCCCAACATATTTTCAGTAAGGGGCCGTTCATGTATTACGTAAGACGTTTTTTCCTACTTTTAGACTCCTCCCTACCCCCTAGTAAGAAAAAATAAGAAAATGTATACCCCCTCCCCCCCCACACTAATCTTACGTAAGATAAATTATTACCCAATGAGAAGTCAGATAATATTAAACATTAATAAAAGTGAAATTAACGAAGATATTATGTTTATTTTATATTAAAAAAAATGTTATTCACACAAATTACTTTATAGTGTAAGAAAACTGCAAAATAAATCCAAAATCGGTCTTCTGCGATTTTTCGACGGATTTCGTTAGGTAATTGCATAATAAAAAACGTCCTCTAGGAACCCTGAGCTTCTTACCGAATTCTTCGTCTGCAGTTGAAATTTTTTTATGAAGGAGTGAAAATTATGTTTTTTGGCAAAATATTTTTAAACAAATTTCTATTTCAGCTATATTGTTATATCATATAACTCATTAAAAAAATTAAAAACACTTAAGGCTGCTGTCCTGGCAGTGTTTAATATAATATGGGAAATTTGTCGAGATTGCGGACGCACTAGGTAAAAAAGTATGCACTTTTAGGCAACCATTTTATGATCATTATAAAGCTAAAACGTGGCCATTGGATCTGATAAATTTTTAATTCCAATTAGAAATATTGAAATTTTTGCTGTAAAGATGCTCTATTTCAAAGGGCAAAAATGTGACCGTGCAATAATTTTTATAATCATTACAGTAAAGCGTCATTCACATCCACGTAACGTACGTTCCGGACATAGAATACGTAACGTAGAAAACGTAGTTTTTTATTTGCCATTCACATCCACTTAGTTTACTATGTTTTTACTATGTTTCCATAGAAACGAAAAGCAAGGGCACCTGTATTTGCATTGGCTATCGGTTGACAGTTTGACAGCATTAATTTTTGTGACTTAACCTTAAAATTGAAAATACAGTAAAAGGGGTGTTGCCTAATTAAATGTAAGCATCTCCATTGGTCAAACATAGAAAACATAACGTACAAGTTGAAGTTGAACGAACTTTTTGTTACGTTACGTTATGTCTCCCATGTTTTTTCGAATGTGAATGGTGCCATTTGAAACAATGCATTTCAACTTTCCTTACGTTACGTATTCTATGTCCGGAACGTACGTTACGTGGATGTGAATGACCCTTTATAATTACAAACTTGAAAAGTGTTTCACATCCAGGACAAATGCTTGACCTAATTTGAAAAAAAATTTAGTAGAATTATATGCATTTTTCTAGAAGATGCTGCGTCCGAAAATAATAATAATTTTTTCTTGTTTTGAACGATTTTTTTGAAATGGTGAGCAGCAAGTGTTGGATCTCGGTTAAAATAGTTTGTCCAATCTATATCAGAATTATTTCTTACGGTTTATTGCTCATTTGTCTAATGGTATTTTCAATCGCCCACGCTTAGGACGGCAGCCTTAAAATATTTTAACAACATCCTCGAAATCATGAAAAGAAGAGCTTCCTAAAAATGGTCAGGGGGTTCTAATTTTTGGATATTTAAGGTTTGTGGTCCTAATAAAAACTCTGGGTTAGTGACTTCGGCGAGCGCTCGGAAGTGCCGCCATTTAAAAAAAATGGCGAAAACGAAATGTTTCCTCGCAATATTTCCTTACCAGTTGACTTTAGGACGAAAATGACTTCCATAAATCTTACAGAGAATAAAATTTACTACAACTTCTATCTAAGTAAGTTATTTTACTCTAACTAATAAGTCTAATAGTTTGTTGCTGAGCGTCAGCATTGTTAAATAGAGCACATTTTTGAAAATTTCAATGACGTTCGATTTTGACCTGACTTTTTTATAATAAAAATTTTTTTTACATATTTTTTATAATAATATATAGAGTATATAATAATAGACTTTATCATATAATAGACTCTTTTAGAGAGAGTAACCAAAAATTATTAAAATATGTCTTTTTCAATTCTACTATAAAAACGTTCAGCTTTCCAAATCTCTATAGGAAATTTGTCGATTTCAGGTGAATAAATTCGTGCTACTCCCGAAAATGTGATTTTATTCATTTCGAACGTAAATAATTAATAGTATTGTGTTTCACATTAACATTAATACCTACAGCACCTAAATTAAATTAAATAATTTTCAAATTTTGAAATTTAATTAAAAAAATAAAATCTTACGTAAGAAATTGTCTTGACCCCCCTACCCCCGAGTAAGAAAAAATAAGATGTCAGCTACCCCCCCCTCCCCCTAAACGTCTTACGTAATACATGAACGGCCCCTAATTTCTAATTTGAGTTCTGGAAGATCTCTTAAATGGTTCAAAATTTCAACTTGCAGTTAAATTTAATTACAAATTATTTATAAAATTAGGATATGGAACTAAATTTGATGTTACTCGCAATATCATTGAGTGGACGTCTACCTTGATTGTTTATCGTGTTTTTTTTTTGAAAAAGTCATGATATATTGCTTGAACTGCAACCTTGTATGTTCTACTTTGCGACTTGATCTGGTTCTGAAAGTATCTTTGACAAATAAGGTTCTGAATGCAGTGAACTTTTATACGCCGATGAACGTACTTTTTATTGGTAAATTATTTGATTCTACTCGACTATTTGCAGGGTCATTCACATGCTTAGATCATAACAATGTCGAAAAAATTTTAATTCCGCGTTTTTCAATGTGTATTTTGTAGAAACAATCGGCATCAACCACTGTAATTTACTAAAATTTAAATTAATGCTTTAATTTGTATGTAAATTTTGTCAAATTTATTGTATTTGTAATTTTTAAAATTATTTGAGATTATTGACTTTATAATGCAAATTTCATTCATGGTAGAAAGCTATGGAAATTTAGAGAATTCTTGGTAACAATAAATTATTATATGATAAAGCTTTGATGTGCCAAAGTAATGTTGTAACAAAAGGTTGTAATTCCTTTTTATATCTACTTTTATTGCAATGACATGGCCGGTTACTGGGGCGGAGGTAAATGTGCCACCATATGTACCTGACCAGAAAAGGGTACCGGTAAATGTGCCACCGACCAAAAGGGTTCTTTAAATAAACACAGGTATTTGTGCCACTAACAGTGAAAAAATTAAATTTTTTTTGCCTTCGAATTTTGGGGTGTGCATTCGATAAGGAGGGTAATCCATCGTCAAAACCTACCCTTACGGGGCGCCGCTGCGCTCCGCTCCGCGTTGCACCCCTCCAGGGCGGTTTTTACTCTGGTTACTAGGCTAAACATACGAGAAGGCGCCACACATCAAGAAAACCGGGATAAATGAAACCGGGATGTGAGAGACCCTCGAAATAGCATTAAAAAGTATAGTTGCGGTATGGGGCAGTAAACTATTACGTTTCACCCCCAAAAAATCGTGTAAAATCAAAAAATAATCCATGTTACATGTAGGAGATGCATCAGGTAGATGCCGTTTTCTCCGGTGGCACAAATACCTGTGTAATTTTAATATCCTAAATTCGTAGCAGGTAGAATAACATTACTGGTGGCACATTTACCTCCGCCCGGTTACTGTGATACCAGAGAAAAACTGAATTGGAGCTTGTTAATTCAATGTTTCAGGAGTAAAATTTTTAGTATGTAGGTTATCTTTGCCAAGTTACAGAACTTGACCTGGGTTTCACGTTTTGAAATTTCTGAAAAAGTCTGTGCATTTCGAAAAATTAAAATTTGTTCATGGAAAATCGGGAAATTTTTGATTTTTTTTGAAGATTTTTTCGTTAGCCGGGGAAATTAAAACCTAGGCTAGGCAACTCAAGTTTATTCTGTATTTTGATATTAGCATGTATTTTGTATAGTCTATATTGACATTTATTTTTTTATTTCTGAAAACTGACATGAGAAAATTTTCAATTTTGATCAGGAAAAATTTGGAAGTTCAGGAATTTAACCAAGTTCAAATTAGGTCATAGAAAGTCCGAGAATTTTTAATTTTTCAAGCGAAAGTCAAGCAAATTAAAACTTGGGCTTGGGAAAATTCTTGTCAACTGAAAAATAAAACAAAATGAAATTTTTAATTTATGTAAATTCAATAATTTATTTCATAATTTCTATTAAATCATTTTCTGGATTTTAATATTATATATTTCATATCTTTGCAAAGCCGGGGAAAGTGTTCAATTCTAATCAGGGAAAACCTAGAAAAGTCGAGGAAGTTGTTTTGGAAATTTGAATGAAAACCTTGTTGACCAAATAGTTTTGCTATTGTTTTTCTGCTTGACTGGACAACAAATTAACAAACTTTTGTTTGCAGGTAAAACGGGCGCGTATTGCATCCCAGTATTAGAACAAGTGGACCCAGAAAAGGATTACATTCAAGCTCTAATAATTGTTCCCACACGAGAACTAGCATTACAAACTTCCCAGATATGCATAGAGCTTGCGAAGCACATGCCCGTGCGAGTGATGGTTACAACAGGTGGCACAAATTTACGAGACGACATTATGCGCATCTACCAGAAGGTGCAAGTGATAATTGCCACTCCAGGTCGAATTCTTGATTTAATGGACAAGCAAGTGGCCAAAATGGACCAATGCCGAATTCTTGTATTGGATGAAGCAGACAAATTACTGTCGCAAGACTTCAAAGGAATGCTGGATCATGTCATTTCTCGACTACCGCGCGAAAGACAAATCCTACTATTTTCTGCCACATTTCCATTGACGGTCAAACAATTCATGGAGAAACACTTACGTGACGCTTACGAAATTAACCTGATGGAGGAACTGACGTTAAAGGGCGTCACACAATATTATGCTTTCGTGCAGGAGAGACAAAAGGTGCATTGTCTGAATACTCTGTTTTCCAAGTTACAAATTAACCAAAGTATTATATTTTGTAATTCGACGCAACGGGTCGAATTATTGGCTAAGAAAATTACCGAACTTGGTTATTGTTGTTACTACATTCATGCCAAAATGGCACAGGCTCATCGTAATCGAGTATTTCACGACTTCAGATCTGGACTGTGCAGAAATCTTGTTTGCTCCGATTTGTTCACAAGAGGTGAGTTCATTTTTGTATATTTTTTTGTTCGACGCTTTTTTTTGTAATTTTATTTTGCATACATTTTCGTCTTGATTGTTGGCTGTTTTCAGTTGCCCATTTTGTAGTTTTTTTTTTATTAGAATATTCCTTTGCTATAAATTTTACTGCATTTGAATGATGTATCCAAGTTTCATCACATTTTAAGAAATGTGGGAAAATATACAATTCGGGGATTCCCTCACTCGAGATTTTATTTTATTTCGCATTTAGATAAACAAAGGTCAAAAGAATGGCTCTAAAAACGATTTTTAATCTTTCTAGTGCCTGAAATATTTTTAAAGCATAGATAACTTTGTTACATTATTCAAATTACCACTTACCTCTTCAGGGTCATTCCATCTCAAATCGAATCATGAATTTACTTGGCCCATACCTAATTTGATAAAATTTGGTACACACTATCGTAGTAAGAAATAAAAAACACAAATTTAAGGATTTGTCCAAAAAGGCATTCGTTTCCTTGTTTTGGTCTTTCAAAAAGTTGATGTGTAGACTTGTAGAAAAACGACTGTAACTTCATCCACAGTGGTCTAAATTTAAAAATAAAAAGTGTTCTGTAAAGGTAAATGAACATTCTGTTCAAATATTCAACCACATTTTATATTTTCAACCCTTAACTAGATTAATTTTTTAATTTTTTTGTCTTTATTTTTGGTTAATTTTATTACAGTTTTTTGGTACACATGTGCTGAGCATGCGTACCAAATTTTATCATGGGATGCGCATGGGTTCGGTTATAAAAATTAATTAAGTATAGGCAGAAACGGACAAAAATCAGTTTTTCGCCGATTTCTCAAGTTTCTTTGAATATGACAAAATAGTTTAATATAAAATTAAAGCTAATTAAATTCTCTACAAAAAAATGTTTACACATATTTTTCGTCAGATTCGTATTCACATAGCAATAACAGCTCAAATTAAAGCTAAGTTGCGCGAACGTCGTTATGTTTATTTAAAAAGGTCGGAATCGATTTTCAATTAATTGTATAGATTTTGTGTGGTTCATTATTAAACAGCATTAGTCCAGGCAATGAAGCTGAAAATATGGCTCCAGCTTAAAAAAATCCGGACAAACTGAAATTTTGTCAAGACTAGACATGCGTATGTATTTAAGTATCCTAAGGAATCCCCCAAAATTTCTTTCAAATTCCCCGCCGTGCCGATTTCTACCCTAATTTGGGAGTTTAGCTCCGCTACGGTAGTTGTTTGCCTACAACTCGCTTAATTTCAATTTTACAGAAAATTTTCATCAGATCAAAATTAAAGAGCACGAAATTCTCTACAAAAATTATTATTTCAAAATTTCCCTACGTCATACTGTTCCTGAAATAAAAATCATTTCCAGAAAGACAAAATGTGTTGTATGGTAAAAATGTTTTTGAATAATTCGTATTTCGAATAAAATGTTCTTACGTCATTTTCGTCATCTGAAATCAATTATAAAATATCTATTTAGTAGATAATTTTGTGCTCTTCAAATTTAGCCTGATGTTAATTTTCCCTAAAAATTAAACTAACCGAGTTATAGACGTAAAACCACGTTGGAGAAGCTACCATTACCAATTGAGGGAAAAGCTGACTGGGAATTTTGGAGTTCATCTGGACACTTAAATACATATACATATCTACCAAATTTCAGTTTGCCCGAATTTTTTACAGGCTTAAAGTGTTCCTTATCTGGATTATGCCAGTCACATTAGACATCAAACCAATTCCAATTAATCTTCCATATTAAAATGTTGTAGGAATCATTATTATAGATAATTTTATTCTCTTCAAAAAATGCAAATCGAGTTTATTATCGTATCTAGCTAAGTTGTCAAGATATTTGAGAAAAACCAAACACCACATCGCGTTCTTTGTTTTTAAGAAACAAAACCCGCGGGATATTTTCGAATCATACTCGAGCTCTCGTGGTTATCAAAATCTTTTAAAAGCATTAATAATTTAATTAATAAAGTCTAGAAATCGCAGATATGATCCCCAAGGACGAAGATACCACAAAAGTTGCCGATTTCACATCACGCATCTATAGAAATCATTTTTAAGAAGGTTCTTAAAGATTCATATGCCCCCCCCCCCATAAAATTCTGTGGTGGCTTCTCTTCCAATTGGTAATTTTTGGTTTTCCAACGTGGTTTTTCGATATGACTCTCTTAAACCAAATTCGAAGAGTAAAAATTTCTCTACAAAACAGGCTACAATTTTGCAGACAATATATTTGAGTATCCTAAGAATCCCTCCCCTGTCAGCTTCTTCCTTACATGGCAATTTTAGTCTCGCTAACGTAATTTTTCACCTATAACTCGTTTCATACAGTTTTATAGAAAATTCTCATGAGATCAATTACATTTAAATTGACAAATTGAAGAGCATAAAATTCTCTACGAAATAGTTTTCAAAAATTTGAATTAAACATCAGTTCTAGAAAGGCAAAATGCATTTTTATATAAAAAAAATTGAAATCTTGATAAAAGTTTTTGAATAATTCGTATTTTAAATAAAATTTTCTTTATCTTTGTCATCTGAAGTGAATTCTAAATTATCGATTTTGTAGAGAATTTTGTGCTCTTCAATTTTTTGTGCTCTAAAAATAACCTATCGACTTCTGTCCCGATTGAATATTTTAGCCATCAACGCGGTTTTTCGCCTCTGACTCGCTTAATTTCAATTTTACTGAAAATTCTCATCCCAGTAAAATTGAAGAGCAAAAAATTCACTATAAAATAGCCTTTCAAAATTTGCCTACGTTTATTTCTGAAATAAATTACAGTCCAACAAAAGCAATAAACGCTGTTTATTTAAAAATGTCGAAATGGGAGTCAAATTTTTGAATAAAATTGTCTTAAATTTCATCTTCATCACATCAAGTGAATTTAACAACAAAATTTGGAAAGTTCATTTTGTTCTCTTCAATTTTAGTCTGAAGATAATTTTCTCTAAAAAATACCCTATGGACTTCTTTCCCGATTGAATATTTTAGCCATCAACGCGGTTTTTCGCCTCTGACTCGTTTAATTTCAATTTTACTGAAAATTCTCATCGGAGTAAAAATGAAGAGCATAAAATTTTCTACAAAATAGCCTTTCAAGATCTACCTATGTCATATAAATAAGGGCCTTATCATGGAAACGAATTAAGTTTACAAAAAAAAATCAAATAATGTATTTTTGGTTTAACTGCATTGTCATATTATGCTAAACATTTTATGGGATGGTGTGGTCAACTTATATTTAGATAATAAATATTTATGATGAAAATCTACACAATTAATTGAAAATCGATTCCGACCTTTATAAATATAATAAATATAACGGTGGTCGCGCAACTTAGCTATACTTTGAGCTATAATTGCTATGTGAATACGAATCTGACGAAAAATTTGTATAAATATTTTTTTGTAGAGAATTTAATTGGCTTTAATTTTATATTAAACTATTTGGTCATAAAGTTCAAAGAAACTTGAGAAATCGGCGAAAAACTGATTTTTGTCCGTTTCTGCCTATACTTATTTAAGAGTGCATGTATACCCCGCGAAATATAGGTTGTTTTAGTGCCGTAACATTAACATGATAAAATCAAAACTATATTACTTTTTAATATAATTTTTAAATATTTCAATTAATAAATGTTCAGACTAAGGTTTAACGAGTTTAAATTTCAATTTTAAATAGATATTAATATAGTAAACTTAATGTAATGTAATTGAAATTTGATGTTTTTTTGTAGCCATTATATATTTATATTTCTAAGTTATGTAACCGTTATCAAAAAATTTTGAAGCTTTCCACCTTAGAAAAACATGTATACTAGTGATTGCACTTTGGTTTATTTCAATATTTATCTTACTTACATAATAATTATGTGATTGTTGAAAGTCTATTTTCATATAAAAATACAGAAAAATTAATATTTTCGTTGGAATAAATTCTTTTTTTAAATTTCCCATCAATTAGTTAGCCAATCACTTTATTGGGCGTATATCAGAAAGAAGTTCCACAAAATATTCTAAAATTTACTACCGATGACCAGCGACCCTGCACATGCACTCTTAATTTTTAGTAACCGAACCCATGCTCATCCCATGATAAAATTTGGTATGCATGCTCGGCACATTTGTGCAAAAAAACTGTAAAAAAATTAACCAAAAAAAAGACCCCTTTAGAAATAGGGGTTGAAATAGGGTTAATATTAAAAAATTAATCCAGTTAGGGGTTGAAAATATAAAATGTGGTTAAATATTTGAACAGAATGTTCGTTTACCTTTACAGAACATTTTTTATTTTTAAATTTAGAGCACCGTGGATGAAGTTACAGTCGTTTTCCTACAAGTCGCCACACCAACTTTTTGACTTTTTGAAAAACCAAAACAAGGATACGAGTGCCTTTTTGGGCAAATCCTTTAATTTGTATTTTTTATTTCTTACTAAGATGGTGTGTACCAAATTAGTAAATTCATGATTCGATTTGAGATGGAATGACCTAATCCTTACATCTCTGTTTTTAAGTGTTTTTTCTCGTAGTTCCCATTTACTATTTCTTCATTACGTTAGTTTAATTTCTCTTGGTTTGCCAGTGGAATGTTTGTATTTTGCATACAAGTAATTTTGATGAGGTGCAAATTGCCAATCGAGAGGGACATGTATGCTAAAGAAGTAATGTAAAAAATGCGTTGTTCAACGTGTCAATTTTTACTACTTGAATTGTCATTCAATACTGCGCACACAAGCGCACACGTTTTTGTGTGTAGTAATGTAATTTGCACACTTTACTAATTGCTATTTTCCGACAGGTATCGACGTTCAGGCAGTTAATGTGGTTATTAATTTTGATTTTCCAAAAATGGCGGAGACATATTTGCATCGTATCGGTCGTTCGGGACGTTTTGGTCACTTAGGTATTGCCATCAATCTCATCACATACGACGACAGGTTTGCATTACATCGTATCGAACACGAATTAGGCACAGAAATCAAACCCATACCAAAAATCATCGATCCTGCGTTGTACGTGCCGACTGCGGAAGACGAATTAACGTTAGAAGATGCCAACAAGTAATGTTTGGATAACTAAAAGTGAGGTGATAGTGTAAATATTAGCGCTCAATTTAAAAAATAACTAAAAACACACGAGACTTGAAAATATTACTTTTGTTATAAACAAAAATACCGACAAACATTGAAAAAATGCAGAATGAAGATTTTTTGTTGAAAATTTTTATACAGAGATTTATACCTTAGATATTATAAGCAAAATTTGGCTTTAAATTGATACAAAAAACGTGTACATTACTTTTTCTCACAACTTTTTTTTAAAACGATTTTTGTTATTTTTTTGAATCAGGCGCGCGCGTCAATTTAGTCTTAACACGTATTACGTATTTAGGCAAGGTTTAGCTCATCAACTATCGTCTTGAGGCGCCGACCAAACATGTTTTTCTTTTGCTGAAACTTTTTTTGGAGGTTTAACCGATCGAACAACACACACACACACACAATTTAACATCACGAATCTCCTTCGATCCGTTGCGCCTTTGAAAAGGGTTTGGATGAAAATTTGCGAGGTGGAGGCGTTTGTTGCAATTGTCGAGCGAAAACCTTATAAAAATATTTACTTAAGTTGAATTTAGTGAATCGAAAAATATGATGATGGGAGTGAAAAACTTTGATTTTCAATTTTGTGGTGATGCGTTTTTTTTATAACGAATGTGGAAGATATGAGACTTCGTTTTTTCTTCTCATGAAACCAATCTACGTTTCTTTCACAGTGACATTTGATGAAATGTGCGGTAGATTTGTTGTGATGGTTTTGCTTCTAAATGTGGCAAAAATGTACCTAAAAAAATTTATATTTTTTTAAAATGGAGATTCGATTTATTGGGAGCAATTTGTGAAATCAATCGATTTAGGTTTGTATTTTACATTTCACCTCGAAAATATTTTTTTATTATACAACACTTAATCGATTGATTGGCTCTAAATAGCTTTAACTTCGCCTTGTTCTTGTGGCACAACTTTCTGGAATTTAAAAAAAATTTTGGGTCACCTGTCGGGACCCACCGGTGTCACAAACCTGGCGTTTCAATTTTTAACTTTTTGGATTTAAACTTCAAAATTGTATTTGATTTTTGGTTTCCTTTTTTGTTTTATAGTTTTTGAACATAAAGGGACGGGACGGGGGGGTCAAACTTTTGTCAAGGACATCCGATAGTTGTTTGTCTTGTATGCCTGGTTTGTTTTAATTTTTTCTAAAAGTACAATAAATTTAATTTAATTTTCTGCTAAATCAACGTGGGGATTTTGTCATGCAAGCGACAGTATGGGCATATTTTGTTTAATAATGAGGAAAGATAAATTAAAAAAAATCGAGAAGAACATTTTTCATCTGAAAAAGTGCAAATTAAAATTTAACTTGAAAATGCAATACTCAAATGTGATAAACAAAATGGCCTATAAATTTTATTTGTCAGCTTTTATTTTTTTGTAAAAATAATTGACACTTGTAAAATCATAATGTTTGTAGATTGATTGAAATTTGTTGTTAACTATCATATTTTGTTGTTACCAATTTTTGCTTTTGCTACTCACTGTTGAAAAAATCAAACGGTTTTTATTACATGGTTTGAGATTTTTCAAAGTAGCAAAATTAAAAATTATTGTTTACAAAAAATATATTCCATGTTCTTCTCACCTTTCTTGTTTTATTTTGTTCGGCTCTGCCTATTATTGGCAACTCCAAATAAGAAAATGCCACCATGTGACCGTTTATAGAACTGGAATATATGTGGTTAAAGTGTGGTTAAATTAAAAGCGCTATTGTGCATATTTTTATCGTAGTTTTGAGTGATTTAAAAGTGAATGGAATGGAATTAAAAATCAAAAAAATAATCACATATTAGCTCAGAACTTCAAAGAAGACGTTTTATGGTGTAACCAAGTTTGAGCCCTTTATTTATTTTGCAGCTATTGAAACAAAAAGATATCATTTTTTGGAATAATCTTAAGTTTTTTTGCACCTTTTATGAATTAAATTGTTTTTTTAGAAAAATCTTTCATACATTTTATTTGGGGGCAAAATTATAACCCAAAAAGATCCTTATTGCACTTTTTTCCTACCTCAGAACTTCAAAGAAGACGTCTTATGGTGTAAGCAAGTATTAGCTCTTTGTTTATTTTGCAGCTATTGAAACAAAAAGATATCATTTTTTGGAATAAACTTGGTTTTTTGCACCTTTTATGAGTCAATTTTGTTTAGAAGAATCTTGCACGCATTTCATTTGGGGACAAAATTATAACCCAAAAAGATCCTTATTGCACTTTTTTCCCACCTCAGAACTTCAAAGAAGACGTTTTATTGTGTAAGCAAGTTTTAGCTCTTTGTTTATTTTGCAGCTATTGAAACAAAAAGATATCATTTTTTGGAATAAACTTGGGTTTTTGCACCTTTTAGGAGTCAATTTTGTTTTAGAAGAATCTTACATGCATTTTATTTGGGGACAAAATTATAACCCAAAAAGATCCTTACTGCACTTTTTTCCCACCTCAGAACTTCAAAGAGGACGTTTTATTGTGTAAGCAAGTTTTAGCTCTTTGTTTATTTTGCAGCTATTGAAACAAAAAGATATCATTTTTTGGAATAAACTTGGGTTTTTGCACCTTTTATGAGTCAATTTTGTTTTAGAAGAATCTTGCATGCATTTTATTTGGGGACAAAATTATAACCCAAAAAGATCCTTACTGCACTTTTTTCCCACTTCAGAACTTCAAAGAAGACGTTTTATTGTGTAAGCAAGTTTTAGCTCTTTGTTTATTTTGCAGCTATTGAAACAAAAAGATATCATTCTTTGGAATAAACTTGGTTTTTTGCACCTTTTATTAGTCAATTTTGTTTTAGAAGAATCTTACATGCATTTTATTTGGGGACAAAATTATAACCCAAAAAGATCCTTACTGCCCTTTTTTCCTACCTCAGAACTTCAAAGAAGACGTTTTATGGTGTAAGCAAGTTTTAGCTCTTTGGGTTACTCTATCACTAACTCAGCCACTCGAACCAAAATTTCTTCTGCTACACACTAAAGAATACACTTATTTTAGCAAATTGTAATAGTAATAAAAAATGTGAAGGGTCCAAACTTTTGAAAAAATCGAATTTGAACTTAGCTAATTTTCATGTAAAATTAATGAGATTCCCGCGCGTCGCTCGTTCTGTGGACGGTACGTGCAATATGAATGACCCTAACACTTAGAGTATTTCGCACCGGCAGATGCAGCTCGTCTCTCGTACATGTAACATCGATTATTTTTTGTTTTTACGCGATTTTTTGGGGGTGAAACGTAATAGTTTACTGCCCCATACCGCAACTATACTTTTTAATGCTATTTGGAGGTTCTCTCACATCCCGGTTTTCTTGATGGGTGGCGCTTCTCGTATGTTTAGCCTAGTAACCAGAGTCAAAACCGCCCTGGAGGGGTGCAGAGCGGAGCGGAGCGCAGTAAGGGTAGGTTTTGACGATGGATTACCCTCCTTATCGAATGCACACCCCAAAATTCGAAGGAAAAAATATTTTAATTTTTTCACTTTTTCGGCAATACACAGGTTATTTTCCATTTTTTTGATTATATTTATTACTAATATCCACTAATCACACCCCTATCTATCCGAATTTCAAAGAAAAATTCAAATCGGAGCGAAAAAATTTTACGCGTTTTCAAGGGACCACGGGCGAACGATGGCACATCGACCGGGGTCTCTGCCGCATACTCGATGCTAATTTCCCGTACTTTTCAAAAGTCGATATTAGGGTTGTTTTGACCCCGTTCACACTTTTTTTTGTTATATAAGCATGTTCTTTAGTGTGTAGCACTCGAATATTTTTTTCGAGTGGCTGAGTTAGTGCAATAATCGCCGCTCTTTGTTTATTTTGCAGCTATTTGAAACAAAAAGATATCATATTTTTTGGAATAATCTTGGTTTTTTGCACCTTTTATGAATTAAATTTTTTTAGAAGGATCTTGCATGCATTTTATTTGGGGACAAAATTACAACCCAAAAAGATCCTTATAGCACTTTTTTCCTACCTCGGAACTTCAAAGAAGACGTTTTATGGTGTAAGCCATAACGACTAAAACGACTGTTACATTGGAATGATTAGTTGTTAAGCTTAATATGACCATTATTCAACATAACCCAACTGCTCCACATGCGGGAAATCCAACCACATTTGTGTGTTTTGGAACCAGTGGGAGGAATGGGTCAGAAAAGTGCGGGATGTTTGAATCATGACCCAAACCTCCCATGGCGTGCGGGAGAATTAAGTCATACATAAATACTGAAATATACTAATCTAAATTTAGTTATGTGATGTTATTTATAAGCTTTCTTCTTGAATCCAGATTACGATGCCACGGATATACACCAGAAAGACAGGGAGAGTGCGAAAAAGTAATGAAGAAGTTAAATATGCTGTCAACCGCGTTTTAGCAGATGGGTTGAAAATTAGGCGAGTGGCTGATGATTTGGGTTTTAGTTTCTCGTCACTACAGCGACATGTAGAAAAGGCTAAACGTCTTCCTGAAGGACGACAGAATTATGAATATCAAGCTAATCCTTTATCTAGACAAGTTTTTGATAAAGAACGCGAAAAACTTCTTTGCGAATATTTAAAAACTTGTAGTAAAATGCACTATGGTTTAGATACTAAGCAAACCAAAGAGTTTGCATACGAATTTGCTAAACAATTAGAGATAACTTATCCACCAGAGTGGGATAAACACAAGTCAGCGGGACGAGATTGGTTGTTAGGATTTATGGAAAGAAATAAATCGTTATCTTTGAGGCAACCGGAAGCCACTAGTTTGGGAAGATCAACTAGCTTCAACCAACACAATGTTGGCAAGTTTTTCGAAAACTTAACGTATATATTGAGAAAGCATGAATTCTCAGTTCAAAACATTTTTAATCTTGACGAAACTGGCTGCACCACTGTACATAAGCCCCCAAGAGTAATAGCCATGAAAGGGCAAAAACAAGTTGGGCAGGTGACAAGCGCAGAACGAGGAAAATTAATTACTGTTTGCTGCTTTGTTAATGCTGCAGGAAACACTCTGCCCCCTGCTATAATTTTTCCTTTGAAGAAATTCAAAGATCATATGATTATGAACGCCCCCGAGAACACTTTGGGTTTGGCAAACCCAAGTGGATGGATGACCAAAGAAAATTTTGTTCTAGTAATGAAACATTTTATAAAATACTCTGGAGCTACAAAAGAAAACCCGTGCTTGTTGCTGTTAGACAACCACGAAAGCCACGTGAACATTGATGTCGTTACTCTGGCAAAAGCAAATGGTGTGCATTTGCTGACGTTTCCGCCACATTGCAGCCATCGACTTCAACCCTTGGACGTGTCTGTATACGCACCGTTTAAGGCATATTACAATGCTGCAGCCTCTTACTGGATGACTTCTAATCCTGGAAAAACGTTAACAATTTATCATCTACTGGAGTTGATAAGAATTGCATATGATAAGGCAATGTCTAAACAGAACATACTTTCCGGATTTGAGAAATCCGGAATACATCCCTTGAACGTAGATATATTTTCCGAAGCTGATTTTTTGATGTCATCAGTAACAGACAGAGAAAATCCTCAGTCAAACTTACATCCTACACTCCTAGACGGTGAAGCTGGTGGTTCTCAAGAGAGCGCTTCTGAAGGTGATGAACAGTTAAGAATAGAAAAAGAAGTAGGTGCCACGAGCGAAACTGATGTCATGAAACCATGTGAGGCTAAAACCGGTGCTTTTCAAGAAAAATTTGGTCAGGTGAATGTAAATTCGGCAAATGCACATAACACACCAGAAAATGATCCGAACATTACAAAATCAACAAAAGCTGTGTTTACACCACAAATCAATATATTAAGCAACATAAAAATAACTCCAGATATGATAAGACCTTTTTCAAAGGCGGCACCAAGAAAAGCGACAAACCGAGGGCGCAAACAAGGCAAGACAACACTTTTGACAGACTCCCGAAAAAGAAGAATTAGAAAGGTTAGAAAATGAGAGATTGCTAAAGGCTAAGAAAAGTGTAAAACGAAAAGTTCTCGATATCGATGATGTGTACATTATAAAACAAAATGCAGAAAAAAAGGTTAGAATGCAAAGTTTAAATCCGCCAAAGTCTGCAAAAAGAAAGGTATTCGAAGAAAAGAAAAGTGACACATCTGAAAGTGAGAGTGCCTCATTAGAACTGGTCGATACAGACGATGACTCTTCAGTAGATGAGTTTCCTTTATCTTTGGAAGACGAAGATTTAGTGTCGGCAGGAGACTTTGTAATAGCCAAATTTACCACAAAAAGTACAGAACGGTATTATATTGGCGAAGTTGTAATATTGACTTTTTGAAATTAATTTATATTTTAAATTTACCGCTTGTTTTGTTTAATATAATTTTTAAACGTCCTGTATAAGTATTCACAATTTTAAATATTTGTGTGCGACATCTATTGGTTCTGGGGGTCTTAAGGGTAAACTTTTGCATAGTACACGTGGTCTTCTGGTGTTTCCGTAAAAAGAAGCGTCACTTGTAGTTGAGCCATTGAAAATACCAGTTGTGCGACATTTCTTTATTTTTGAATACAGTTAATTTCAGAGTGTTAAATTTCTTTTAGTGTGTTGGCGTTTAATTAACAGGTATAATATTTATGCATTATATTTTAATAAGTTTTTCTTTACAAATCTGGGCAAGAATAATATGTTTATTTAATCGATTCGTGTTTTACATATTCCTTTGTTTCAAACAAAAGAATCTTAACAGGTGGTTTTTAAAGGGTTTTAAATTATAGATAAATTCGGTTTTCTAAATGCAATTTTAAAGTTTTTTATTATCAAAGTTAGAAATGGGTGTTAGGATTCAAGGTTAAAACTAGATCGTTGCCACGTGTTAAAATAAATTCATAACGGGATACTTTTAAACTGCAAGGTCAAATTTCTAACGGTAACTTGTTTTATTAATACAAAGTATGCTAACAATAATTATATACAGGATGTTTTAATTTCAAAGGGGTTTAGATTTATAAATAAAGAAGTTTCATTATTTAAATAGGTAATCTATTAGTAAAGTAATTATATTAATATACAGGGTGTTTGTTAAAGTTATTGCAAATTGTTTGCAGGTAAAGAGACTTGATAAATGCATTCAATCTGTTACTACGTCCTCACAAGGCTGAGTAATGATGTACGATAAGTTTACAAATCTTTATATCGTGGTAGATGATTGACTTATTTAAAACAATGATTTTGAGTTTGTTACGTGTACATTTAGCTTCTCCGATTTGGGTAAAAGATTATAAACAACCCCCTATTGGCTTGGAAAATAAATTACTCAAGACCAATACTGCTTAAATGCAAACCATAAAGCAAATTACATTGAACTGTTCCCAAAGATTTGTTGTTAATTAAGTTGTCGTAACTGAGATGGGGGGGGTTTAATATTGGTAAATTAGGTATCATTATTATTCAAATACTACAGGATGGTTGAACTTGCTTGAATTAGGTTGTGATTTTAATTTGTATTTGAACAGCTGTACCTATATATGTTTTTCTAGAAGAACGTTGGTCATGGCGAGATATATAATATTTTAGCCAATATAAAACTAACGAAGGATTCCTTGATTTTAAACAGCGAGCCAAATATAAATAATTATTTCAACTGAGTTTAAATAAGTTACAATTAATTAGGTAGAAAATTGTAATTCAAGGGTGGTTATTTAAAGGTAGATTAAAAGATATTTTTGTTTATTAACAGCTAGTGTTTAAATAAAACACATAGCTTCACTAAATCTTCAAAGAATGTACTAAGTACATGAAGAAAATATTATTAAAATCCTAAGGATTAAATAAAATAAGTATTTTAAAAGTTATCGAAATCATTAAAGCGATTTAAAACAAATCGACTTTCAGGGTAATTAAATCTACAGATTTATTAGGTCACGATTTAGGTAAATCATTGCTTCAGGTTAAATTCCTCAAATAAGAATATTAAAGATAATAAAAGAATTGACATGCCCAAATTTGATTGTTTTATTTTGTGTTTGAAGTTAATGGTTGTCTCTCTTTCGGAGCGATCGTTTGTTTTGTTACAGTTGTTTTAGACATTATGTTTTGTACACCGGAAGAAAGAATTTGGTTACTAGATGGCGATCGTAGGTATTTTCACAACGTGGTGGTCCAAGTTATTTTCCGTGTCGTCGAAGAAGTGTGATTTTAGATTTGAACTTTGTTAGTTCTCAATAGATGGCGCTTTTCTGGAGAGGACGTTGGCGCGAAGTTCAAATTCAAAAGTTGCATCTTACAAAGTTCTTCAGAAAAATAGCAATGACTATGAAATAAAGTTTCTTGGGAGAAAAAATAATTCAAACACATTTACATTTCCATTGGTGGATGATATTGCTTCTGTTGAAAAAAGTGATATCATCAGGAAGCTCCCGAAACCTAAAAGTCAAGGAACTGCAAGGGAATCTTCTTTGTACAAATTTAAAGTTAATTTTAGGGGTTGGAATATCTTTTAAAATATGTTAAGACTTCTTCGAATTGGGAGGTAACAATTGAATCCTTATTGTAATATTTGTTATGTTGCGTTAATATTTTGTTTATTTTACTTCTGATATATACTATTCTTTATTAATATTGTTTTATGTTATTTTAGTTTATGTTAATTAAAAACAATTCTTTCAGTTTAAATTACTATATACCCATACATCCCTATTACCTACCCAAACCTACCCACATGCGGGATAAATGGGTCAAATGTACCCTGCTTAAAATGTAAAATTAAAGTGATCCATTCCACATTATTTACATAGGTTGTGCAATACCTGTTCTGTACAATGGTATATTTAAGGTTCGTCAATTATGTTGCATGAATTAACTAAAATTATTTATTAAAAATTGACCCAAACATCCCGACCCTCCCCTACTCTTTTCCTGCCTCAGAACTTCAAAGAAGACGTTTTATGGTCAAAGCAAGTATTAGCTCTGCTTTGTTTATTTTGCAGCTATTGAAACAAAAAGATATCATTTTATGGAATAATCTTAGTATTTTGCACCTTTGAATTAAATTTTTTTTTAGTAGAATCTTACATGCATTTTATTTGGGGACAAAATTATAACCCAAAAAGATCCTTATTGCACTTTTTTCCTACGACAAATGTAGAACTTTTTATTAACGCACGATGTTACCAATATCGCACATCAATAAAGACGTTGATAAAGAAATAACACTTTTGTAATATAAAATAATTTAAATAAAGAATAATTGAGTTCGTTGGAGTGCTTATTGAAAGGTGGGAATTGGAAATCAAAATATCAAGCAGAATAAGAAAATAATTAATTTGAAGCGGAAGATCAGAAAATTTTAAAACCTGACTACAAAGCTATTATGCAGCTGTCAACTCTGCATATTACGAAGAAAACTGAGAATACAAAATAAGATAGGTTTAAGTACGGTATTTTCTCGCAAACGCTTGCATTCTCGTTTGTAGATTGAAAATATCATAGCAATATAATATATTATAATAATTTAAATTCCTTTGTGTCTGAATCGCTAAATTAATCCGTTGCCCCATCCCTCAGTGCGTCCTTTAGGCCGAACAAGAAAGTCAATCACGTGTTATAGCCTGAAATCAAACTCAAACGACCTAAACCTAACTTTTTGAGTTAAATACGCAGTTTGGTCTGCGGTCTTAAAAACAATAATCGACAAATGATTGATTGGTTTAATGTTATAGTGCATTTATAGCTAACCTAACCTAACTTATCAACAAAAAAGTTGTTTGTTGGAGAGCGACTCCCCAAAAACGTCGGACTTGTCGCGTATTTAAATTAGAGACACGTCGGACGTGTCGCGTAGTTAAATTGGAGACACCCAAGACTGTCGAAACTTATTTTTCTTCCAAACAGTATTTTAGATTTATTAAAATAAAGAAAAAAAACCGTAAAAACATTGTTTATAAATTTTTATTCAATTGACGTGTCTACAATTTAACTACGCGGCCCGTCCGACGTGTCTCTAATTAATAAATTTAAATACGTAATTTCGACACGTCCGAAGTGTCTGAGTGTATTTTCAAAACTTCGTCGGACGTGTCTTGTTTTTATTCAAGCGGTATTTTATAGAACAATTCTACAAACAGTTGAAAGACGTTGTAAGACAGTTCAAGAAAGAAGAGATTGTTATAATCATGGGAGATCTGAACGCGAAGATAGGTGAAGGAAGGGAGGGTGAACTGATTGGAGAGTTCGGATTGGGGGTCAGAAATGAAAGAGGAGAAAGGCTCAGAGATTTTGTTGAGGAGGAACAATATGTTGTACTCAATACATTCTTCAAATTACCCCCTCGAAGGCTATATACTTGGGTCTCACCCCAGGATAACGAAGGAAAAGTGATAAGAAATCAGATAGATTACATAATGGTGAATAGGAGGTTCCGGAACAGCTGTTTATCGGTAAAAACTTATCCGGGGGCTGACATAGCATCGGACCATGTGCTTCTAGAGGAAAAATTTAGAGTGAGGCTAAAGAAGAACAGAGGAGAAAGATCAGAAGCAAGAAAATGGGATTTGGATAAATTGAAAGAGGAAGAAACAAAAATAAAGTTGACAAAGAGACTAAACACAGAAATACAAAATATTAGAGCCCAAGCACAGTCAATACATACATCGCTGGATGAGATGGCAAAAAGTTTCAATGAAATAGGTAATACATATCTGACCAGCGGGGAAAGGAAAAGGAAACCATGGATGACAAGTGAGATATTGCAACTCATGCATGATAGAAGGAAAGCCAAGAAAGAAGAGAGTATATACAGAGATATACAAAAGGAAATAAGAAAAAAAATAAGAGAAGCTAAAGAGAATTGGACAGCTGCACAATGCTCGGAAATAGAGATGCTCGAGGGGAAACATGACGCCTTCAATATGCATAAAAAAATTAAGGAAACGGCTGGAATATATAAAATGGCGGCAGGGTACAAGATAGAGATGGCAAAACAATTGTAGAGCAAGAAGAACTGTTTGAAGATAGGAACCAACCGATACACCCACCCTAGTACCAAACAACAGAGCAGCTACCAATAACAAAGAAAGAAATAACGAAAACAATAACTTTACTCAGGAATAGAAAATCACCAGGGCCGGATGGAATTCGGAACGAGTTTCTCAAGCTTCTGGATGAAGAGAGTATTGAATGGCTGGCTTCTATTTTTAATGAAATATACTCGTCGGGGATAATTCCAGAGAGCTGGCTCAAGTCGATATTCATTACAATCCCAAAGAAGCCAAGCGCTAAAGAGTGTGGGGATTATCGCACCATAAGTCTGATGAGTCATCTACTCAAACTTTTCCTGAAAATAGTACATAAAAGAATATATCGAGTCTGTGAGGAACAGATCAGCGAGGCACAGTTTGGATTTCGCAATGCTCTGGGTACTAGAGAGGCCCTGTTTAGTGTTCAGGTCCTCTTTCAAAGAGCTCGGGATATGAACCACGACATCTTTGTGAGTCTTATGGATTATCAAAGGGCATTTGACAATGTACAACACCCGAAAATGGTAGAAATCTTGGAAAAAATTGGCCTTAGCAAGCAAGACATAAGGATAATTAGTAACCTGTACTGGAATCAAACATCGTCGATACGTGTAAATGGAGAGGAGTCTGGGGGTGTGCGGATTAGACGTGGAGTAAGGCAGGGGTGTGTGCTTTCACCCTTGCTCTTTAACATTTACTCCGAGTTTGTCTTTCGCGAAGCATTAGAGGACATAAATGAAGGAATAACAGTTAACGGAGAAATCATAAATAATCTAAATATATAAAAGAGAAGATCTGCGTGCTTGCTTGCGTGTTCGCTATACGTTCCTAGACCCTTCGACCGATCTCAACCAAATTTTGCAGTTATTTTGTAGCTCCAGGCGCAACTATTCTCGCATATATGGAGAAGAAATTCGCTCGGGGAAAAAAGTTATTCGCTTTTTTCGAAAATCAAATCACAAGTTTGACAAAAAATTTAATTTGTCAAAAATCGAAATAATTAATCTGACATACAGTCAGTGATTCAAAATACTGTCAACAGATGGCGGGAGGGCGGCTTTAATTCGAAAAATGAAAAACAACTAACAAATTAATCTGAATGCCGCGAATAAGACCGGAGCACTTTATATAGGTCGCAGAACTCGCCGGAATTGTGCAAGAAGACGCAGATCCACCTCTTCGTGGAAGATCCACCTCTTTGCGGAAGATTTAACTTTACATGAAGATGTAACTTTACGTGAAGATTATGTATGTATGTATGTATGCCAGATGACGGATGACAGATGACAGCTGACAGATGACGGCCGAACAACTGTGGCCTTCACGGATCTATTATGGTCCGCCCTGTGAGGCCGAAGGCCGAACAACTTTGGCCTTCACGGATCTATTATGGTCCGGTCTGTGAGGCCGAAGGCCCAACAACTATGGCCTTCGCGGATCTATCATGGTCCTCTCTCTGTGAGGCCGAAGGCCGAACAACTATGGCCTTCTCGGATCTATTATGGTCCTCCTCCTGTGAGGCCGAAGGCCGAACAACTATGGCCTTCTCGGATCTATTATGGGTCTAGATGGCTAAGGGCGGCGGATGCCGCCCGTGCCAGCTAGTATACGATACGCGGACGATACAATTGTTTTCGCAAAAGATCTAGACGGCCTTCAATATATAATGAACAAAATAGTGGAAGTGAGTGAGAGGTATGGGCTGAAAATGAACATAAAGAAAACAAAATTTATGATAATATCTAAAAACAAACAACTAAATGGAGTTCTGACTGTTAAGAACCAACCAATACAGAGAGTTAAGTCCTGCACATACCTGGGCACCACCGTTACTGAGGACTGGGATCACTCTGTAGAGATTAGGTGCCGCATTGCAAGAGCACGATCCGCGTTTCTGAAGATGGTGAAAGTATTCAAGCCCAGAGACCTAGCGATGACTACGAAAGTACGAATGTTGAGATGCTACATTTTCCCAGTTCTGCTGTACGGGGTGGAATCGTGGACTCTGACAGAGGCTTCGTGTAAAAAATTAGAGGCGTTTGAAATGTGGCTATACCGCCTGATACTTAGAATTTCTTGGGTAGATCACGTTACCAACGTGGAGGTCTTGAGAGGAATGGAGAAAGAAAAGGAAATACTGTTCACAATTAAGAAACTTAAAATGGAATATCTGGGACACGTAATGAGAAATCCAAACAGATACAGGTTGCTCCAGTTACTTATCCAGGGGAAACTCCAGGGAAAACGAAGCGTAGGTAGAAGACGAATATCCTGGCTCAAGAATCTGCGTACTTGGTTTAATACAACTACAATCGGCTTATTTAGATCAGCAGTCGATAAGGTTAAAATAGCAATCATGATCGCCAACATCCGGAACGGATAGGTACTCTAAGAAGAAGAAGGTATTTTAGATTTTTAAAAATAAATTAAAATATTTATGAAAAAATTTCGTTAGAATTTTGTCCCCAATAAGATACATAAGTAGTATAATAAGATTCTTTTCAAATTAATTCTCAGATTTGAAAACTAAAAAAAATTAAACTACTCAAAAAATTCAAATTTTTGTGATAACAGATCCAAAATAGACGAAGAGAGATCGAAAAATTGGTTGCACCATGAGAAAAGTTCTTTGGAAGTCCTCTGATGAATTTTTTTTATACCAGTCAAAAAGGCCGAAAAAAATTACCGGCCCAACATCAAAAACCCGACGATTGTTAGGATCGTAGTTAAACTACTGATTTAACGATAAATTTTGTTCAGGTCAGGTTCAGGTAAAAGATACGTAAAGTTTGTTACCTGATCATGCTTACTTAGTTAAAACTACCTGTAAAAAGTAAACACCTGGTAAAAAACTAATCAAAGTGATTCATGGTTTTTGCAACTTGGGAAGTCTAATTGGAGTCTTAACCTCTTAAATTAATTTAATATGAGACCTATTTCAACGCTAAGTACTACGAGTGGGGAGCCTCAAAAATAGACAGTAGAGGCCAAATATTGGCGGAAGCCATGGCGTCCACGGGGCTCAACGTGTGCAATAAAGGCAGTATTCCAACGTTTGCCAGAGAAGCTACCGAAAATAGAGCCGCCTTGGAGAACGTGATAGATGTCATAATGGCCACACCGGGCATCCAAGGAAGTGTGCGGGCATCCAAGGGGGTGGGCAGTGAAAAAGATGGATAGTGGAAAACTCCGTGCGCGGTTTGGCGAGACTGCCAAACTGCCCAAAAACCCCTGCGAACTTACAGAAATGCTTCAAACACTGACCGAGTGATGAATGTACGAGTATGCTTAGAACAAATACAAGAACTGAAACCAAAGTATACTGGTGGAATGCAGAGGTGGCCAGTTGCAGACGGAAGTGTGTGGCCGAGAGACGAGCATTGGAAAGGGCCCACGGAAGAGGGCAATTCCCGACAAACGAGGAATTGAAAAAGGCCAGAAGAGAGTTATATATGGCCATTGAGATTAATAAGCGAAAGTGCTGGCTAGAGGTCCTGCGAGAGGTCGATGCGGACGTGTGGGGCCTGGGGTATAGGCTGGTCACAAAAAGACTGGCAAATAGTGACATTCCGGGGTTGACTCCTGAGAGAATCGAAAATATCGTACATACACTTTTCCCGATTCACCTGAAGGCAGCCTATGAAAAAATAGATGTACCCCAGGTAAACGTCGAGTTGTACAGTATTGAGGAACTCGAAACGGCGGCGAAGAATATGTCCACGCGAAAGGCACCCGGAATTGATGGAATTCCGATGGAACTTATAAAAATAGTAGCACATGAGCGCTCAGAGGTGATCCTGGACGTTATAAATGATTGTCTGAAGAGAAGCGACTTTCCGGACAGATGGAAGGTTGCGCGGCTAGTACTCCTGCGAAAGGGAGACAAACCGCTGGAAAACCCGTCGTCCTACATGCTAATATGTCTCTTGGATAACATCGGCAAGTTGTTCGAGAGGATGCTCCTACAGAGGCTCAGCGAGGAACTGGAGAAGACTGGCGGACTGGCGGAAGAGCAGTACGGATTTAGGAAAGGCCGGTCCACGGTGGACGCCCTGGTAAAGATCAGAGACATGGAACAGCACGCAAAATCTGGTACCCGCCGAACCAGAGAGCTCTGCATGTTGGTGACTCTCGGATGTGAAAAACGCATTCAACTCGGCAGGGTGGATACACATAGTACACGAGCTGGAAAGAAGGAACATAACATCATACCTTCTCAACATGTTTAAGAGCTACCTCTCAGACAGGAAAATACAGATAAACGAGAAGCTACTAAGACGGGAAAATGAGGTGACCAGCGGAGTCCCACAGGGTTCGGTGTTAGGGCCGACCCTGTGGAACATAATGTATGATGGGGTGTTTCGCTTGGCGCTGCCGGAGGGGGCGTCCATAATCGGATTTGCGGACGACATCACACTGGTTGCGGCGGAAAGGACAAGTGAAGAGCTCCACGCAATAATCGAAGAATCAGTGAGAACAATTAAAGTGTGGATGGAGGGCAGAGGACTCACTCTGGTCGTGGAAAAAACGGAGGCCCTGCTTGTGTTGGGCAGAAGAAGGTGTAACGTAGCCCCAATAAACATATACGACAAAGAGATTATGCCTACAGAAACTATCCGAATACTTGGCGTAACGTTTGACAAACACTTGTGGTTTAAACAACATATTATCCAAAGCACGTCGGAGAGAGCACTCAAGATGGCTATGGCACTGGCCCGACTGATGCCAAATGTGGGTGGCGCTAGACCATTAAAGAGAACGCGTACTGGCATCGGTAGTAAACTCCATCCTCTTGTATGGAGCACCGGTGTAGGGCAATTGAAGTTAATTTATTTATAAAAATAAAAAACATTTTGAGGTTGTTGCCAACCTCATCAGAAAATGGACCCTGCAAATTGGCGGGGAGTTCATGTTTTCATTACAATTATAGAATCATTCTTAGAGACTTTTTTATCAAGTTCTGGTCGTTTTTATGAATTTTTTAATCGGGTTTCAAACCGCGTGTCATTTGGTATATTGTGACATACATATAATCTGCCTATTTTTGATATGTTGTTTTCTGATTTGTTTTATGTTTCAGGTTTCCATACTGGATTGCGTGGGCGTTTTTTATTTCATCAATGTTGGTAAGTATTCGTTTTCATGTCTTGATTTTGAGTCTATTTTTCATTTTCGATCGTTATTTGGCTTTTTGGGTACACTCAAACCTTATTTCTTATCAGGGTTATTAGTTTTTAAGATTAGATCTTATTGGTCACGGTTATTTCTCTCGTTGTCAATAGTGGTTGCTATGGATTGTGCAAGGGCCATAAGGCGGGCCTTATACACTTTACACAGGATTGATCCTGTGGAGTGCTTGTTGTCACTGAGCTTCGCTCTGACACAGTTGACGCATACATGCTTAGCAAGTTCCTTTTGCACTACGCAGTCACGTGAAGCGTGTTCTGTTGAGGTGCAAAAGGCGCATGTTTCATTTCCTTTGCAAAATTTGGCTGTGTGGCCAAAACGTTGGCATTTATAACATCGGACAATTCCGATGTGATTCCGTACCCGGTAGCTTTTCCAAGCCACTCTGAATTTACCCTCCTTTATTATTGCTTCATGGACCAGGGGGTGAACCTCCAGGATCCATTTGTTGTGAGTTCTTCCTTTGGTATGTACGGGATTGGCTCTTTTGAGCCATGAAATCCCGGCCATATTGACCACCTCTGGAAGACTCCTTTCTATTTCCGTTGTAATTTGATCCTTAGAGACGGATTTGTCCACCATCTGTATAGCAATTGATGGCCAGGTAGCTGAAGGCTCCCGGGCCATCAATTGGTTCTCCGCTAGTAGAGTGCTGCCTACTAGTTTCTTGACCGAAGGGTGGGAGGATTCCACCACAACACTTTTGTTTTTCGTCAGATAGAGCCTATCTGCTTTTATGCCAAGATCTTCCGCTCTGATATGCTAGTCAGGGCGGATTTTGTGTTTTCTGCTGACTGGAATGAGCTACCCTCTCCAGGGTAGACAATTACTTTATATTTTTTATGTGTGCTCCGGGGGTTGCTGATGGCGGCCCTCTTCATTGCTGTCAGGTATTTCCTGGGTGGGTCGTGCTTCGTGGATTCTTCCTTAGGGGAAGAATCCGTTTCCTTGGGTTCCCGAACCTTGAGGAGGTTCGGGGGGTTGGACTCTGCCAAATTTTTCTTAGGTGGGTTTTGCTTTTTGGGTTCTTCCTGAGGGGAAGAATTTGTTTCTTTGGGTTCCCGGACCTTGAGGAGGTTCGCGGGGGTGGCAGGAGCAGGAACCGCCTCTGCTGTATTTACTTTGGACGGGGGAAGGGTGGCTGAAGGCTCACCCGTCCCTCGTTTGTTGTTATTGCCCTTCAGTATGAATAGTAGAAGTTTGAATGTGCTTTCTTTCATATCTTCTAAATTTTTTAGTGTGTTTTTCCTTTCGTCGAGTTCTTCTTTGCTTAATATGATGAATTTCATTATTTTATGCGTGGCTTTCGATATGTTGGAAAATATTTCTTTCGCCCATTCTGTTATTCCCAAATGGCTTTCACTTGGTGTTTCTGTTTCTTCTATTCCATGTTCTTCTTTATTTTCTTGCATCGCCTGTAGGATTCTGGACAATGTTTCGATCAGCTCTGTGGATGTTTCCAAATTGTATTCACTTTGTGTCTTTTCAGTTTCATAATTTTTTCCTTTTGTTTCATTACTGTTTTCACTTAGCGTTTCTGTCTCTTGTTTTTCATGTTTTTCTTTTTCTTGCTTCGCCAATCTGGCACGTTTCCTTTGGTTTTTGTTTGGTTTCTTTTTTGCTTCCTTTCGAATTTTTCCTTGTTTTTCGTTGTCCGAGCTATTGTTTTCTTCATCTTCAAGTGTGGACCATTCTTTGGGCCACTCGTGGGGACTTTCTTCTTCGTCTGTCTCAGGATTGTTTCTACGTTTCTTTTCATTTTCTTCGATTTTTGCTGATGAGGCCATATTAGACGATTTCGACTTTCTCTGTTTACCGGTGTAGGGCAGGGCGATGGAAGTGGCGAGCTACAGAAAGTTATACGAGAGGGTCCATAGGAAGATGGCCATTAGGGTGTGCTCAGCGTATCTGATAACATCAACGGAGGCATTGTTGGTGCTGGCGGGAATGCCGCCGATAGATATGTTAGTTGAAGAGAGGTGCAGGAATTATGAGGGTGAACAGGACACAGTAGGAAAAAGAGAAGAACGCCGTCGGCTAATGCAGCGATGGCAAGCCAGATGGGAGACCAGCCAGAAAGGCGAGTGGACCCGGCTGCTTATCCCACAAATAGAACCATGGGTGGAGAGGGGCCATGGCGACATAGGCTACCACATGACCCAGGTATTAGGGGGGGCACGGGTGTTTCAACGCATATCTTTATCGGTCCAAGAGGAGAGAAAGCCCGATATGCAGATACTGCCCGGAGAACGATACGGTGCAGCACACAATATTCGAATGCGGCCATTAGAATGAAAAAATGAGAAAGCATGACGCGGAAGGAGTGACTCTAGCGAAAATGGTCCAAGAAATGCTTCAGTCAGAGGAGAGGTGGAAGGAATTAGACAATAAGATAGTCGAGATTATGACGACCAAGGAGGCAGACGAAAGGCAAGATGAACAAAGACGCCACGTTGAAGAGTAAAGTCCCGAAAGGGCAGAAGAGGCCAAACTGCCTATCCCGAACAACTATAAATAGCGGAAAACCTGGTACTTTGAAAGTAATACTTAAACGAATCCCAGAGGTCTCGTCAACATTGAGGAGGGGTTTTTAGTGGGTAACATCAAGTTGATGAGTCCCACACTCCGGCCTTGGGAAAGGTCGGGGTAAGTACATAAAGTATTTTCCCTTCCTCCAACGCTAGCAAAAAAAAATATATGACCTGTTTATTTGATCAGTTTTCAACTTCAAGGGTTACAATAAAATTTTCGTTTCTCAATTTTTTTAGAATCTTATCTTAAAAATTAACAATAGCCAAAATTGTTTTTCAGATTATTTGTCAGAGAGAAATTACCCAACTTTTCCCCAATTTAACGAAGATAACCGAGATCCCTATGGTGAAGGTAGTAAATTGGGCACCCAAGCACCTATTTAAAATGTCTATGATCGCAACATTACATAACGAGAGGTCAATATCTCAAAAAAGTTGTATACATTAATTTGGAAGTCCTTTGAATTTTTCTATTTGGAATTCGTTTGTAATCCCTTGAAAATCCCTCGAGAATCCAACGAGTGCACAAATTTTTCAGGATTTACCTCTTGCTAAACAACCACACGCAATAATCAGTCCAACTATGTATCCAAAATGTTAAATATAACGTACCCGTTAAGTCAAGGTTATCCAATTTGTTATGTTATTTATTAAATGATTGTAATGTTTTACCTTTTATCGATAACGTTAGACATTTAGTTATCAGATACGTAGTAAGAATTTAATAAATAACATAACGAGTTGGATAAAATTGACGTAACGGGCACGTTATATTTAACATTTTGGATACATAGTTGGACTGAATGTCAGACCGTTCTCTAATAAAACGTTATCGCCCGGTCGGACCGTTACCAAATGTAAAGTTAATGCACGGTCCGACTGTGCAGCAGTCACTCCCTTGAGTATTTTGACGTTTATAGATTTTAGGTTATTAGCAAAATATTTTAATAATTTTACGACATTTTTAAGTAATATTTACTCAATTTAACACGCAACAGGTGCGTATCCCATAGTTTTATTTTCACAATTACGAAATACAATTTTCCTTAACCGTAAATTTAATTTTAGGAAGAAAATATGTTGGTCCTTAGATTTAACAAAATTCACCTCCTCACAAGCACGATTCGGAATTGTTCATGTAACCGTAGCTTCTCAGATCAAAAATTAATTTTTAGGCAATTATTTGATACCACCAGTAGCACATACACGTATCTGCTAGGAGATGGTCAATCGAGAGAAGCTGTTTTGATCGATCCAGTACTTGAGCATGCAAACCGCGATTTTCAGTTGTCTCGCGATTTAAACCTCAGCATCAAGTATGCTCTGAACACCCATGTTCATGCCGATCACATTACAGGAAGTGGTATTTTGAAAAAATTGTGTGGTTGTAAAAGCGTAATTTCTAAGAGCAGCAAAGCGCAAGCTGATATTTACATCGAGGAAAGTGATGTAATTGAATTTGGTAAATGCATTTTAAAAGTTTTAGCCACACCTGGGCACACCAATGGTTGTATTACTTATTACCTACCAGAACATGGTATGGCTTTTACCGGTGATACTCTCCTAATTAGAGGCTGTGGAAGAACAGATTTTCAAGAAGGTTCTTCGGAAAAACTCTATAAGAATGTTCATAAAAAAATTTTAACACTGCCCCTTTTTACGAAATTGTATCCTGCACATGATTACAATGGCCGAACTGTAACTACAGTGGATGAGGAAAAGCGTTTAAACCCGCGCTTGACGAAAAGCTTGAAAGAGTTCATCGAAATAATGAATAATTTAAAGTTGCCTTATCCGAAAATGATTGATAAGGCAGTTCCAGCCAATAAAATGTGCGGGGTTTTTGAGGTAACTGGAACAGTTAGTTAACAAAATATTTTTTAGAAGGAAAAGAGTCAAATTCTTCTTTTCTGTAAACTTATAATAAAATAAGAAAGCTACTGGTGCCAAAAAAATTGTCTACCATGTAAATATAATTATATTACCTACACTAAAATTGAAATTAGACAGTGATAATATTAATATAGAATAAGTACAGTTATATTTTCTATAAGTAATTAGTTTTAATGTTGTTAATTTTATTAAACGATAACTAAGTTTTAATTATGGTTGCTAGCAATTAAATCCTCAAGTTCTTCAGGTTTTTGAAACTGTTCCTGTACCAAACATTGTGACTGTATAAAATTCTGCAGTCAAACCATTGGACATGGTTGAGATGGCCCATCTAATGCATTTTATTAAATGCATATTTTTGCCCATGTAGCAAGCTGGAAGCAAGTGGAAACCAATCAAAACAGCACCTCTTATTTTTAACCAATGACTCCCAAACTAATCTTCGATTGCTTCCAAAAACAGCTATTTAGAGATGTCATTTGTTTCATAACTCATAAGCCTGGGCTATCTGGAGAAGTTGTTTGCGGTATTATCAACGATATGAGAGCTGTAAAGATAGAAAATGCTATACAAATTTATATACACGAAAGAAAGTTTCAAAAAAGTTTTCCAAGTAAATTGCAAATTTTTTTTCGAAAAATGAAATTTTAACGCCGAAATCGGATTTGGCGAACAATTTTAAGAATAATTATCGATCGAAAAAGTTTCATAAAATCATTCTTCCTCGCCCAAAAAAATTGACTTCAAAGTGGATATTTTTTTGTAAAACTCCCTAATTCGCATCCCTTTGATGTGACGTCAATTTAGAAAATGGACGGAAGATGAATAATCTTTTTATCAAATCCTCAATAATATATCGATTTTAATAACGACAATTTTTAAAATTAAAACAAAATTTTGACTACAGTGCGGCCTTTAGGCTGCACAACCAAAGCAATTACCTACTAATCAAAACATAATGGATCACGAATAAGCGCCACAAAAAGATTAATATTTGTTCCAATCAGTGGCGGCTGCTATATGGAGGACGATGGGGGTACCGTCATTGTGCCACACCATTGTAGCTACAAATATTTGCGGCAATTGTGGACAAGCGATAACCTACATCGCTTAAATCCGTAGTCAAACACTTCAACGATACCCCCCCCGGCTTGTACTCAAAATAGCACATTCGCGACATTTGGAATGAGACAAAGGAACAATTTGATATATTTTCAAACAAAAGAATATATTTTTTAAACTTTTACGGAGCGCTAACGGATGTTATCCGAAACATTCCCAACAGCGAAATACTTTTAGTCTTGCCAGACTTCAATGCCAAGATCACTGGAGAATAGTGGTAGGAAAATTATGTCTTGGACAGAGAAATGCAAAGAAGGATAAAAACGCGGCGGACCTGGCATTCACCGGATGGAAGAACACGAAATAAAATTGCCTACCTTCCGGCACTGATCATAATTCACTATTGGCGAAAGTATGCCTCAACTTACGTGCATATAAGTAAAAACGGTCTGGGAACGGTGCCATAAGTGTGCCCAGCCGAAAAAAATTTTCTTCAGCTACAGACTAAAGAACAGGCTTATGTTAGTCTATAGAAAAAATATTTTGCGAGAAATCTCTAAAAACAACCCCAAAATCGACTTTTCAAAAGTAGGGAAATTAGCATCGAATAGGCCGCGCCCCCCAGGCAGACGCGATGAAATGCATCACGTTCCCTTCAAATCGCGTGAAATTTTTTCGCTCCGATTTGAATTTTTGGAATTTTTCTTTGAAATTCGAATAGGTGGGGGTGTGATTAGTAGATATTAGTAATAAATATTATCAAAAAAATGGAAAATAACCCGTGTATTGCAGAAAAAGTGTAAAAATTAAATTTTTTCTTCTTCGATTTTTGGGATGTGCATTCGATAAAGAGGGTTATCCATCGTCAAAACCTACCTTTCCGGGGCGCCGCTCCGCTCCACTACACTTTGCACCCCTCCAGGGCGGTTTTGACTCTGGTTACTAGGCTAAACATACGAGAAACGCCTTCCATCAAGAAAATCGGGATTAAGGAAACCGGGAGCTTAGAGACCCTGAAAATAGCATTAAAGAGTATAGTTGCGGTATGGGGCAGAAAACTTTTACGTTTCACCCCCAAAAAATCGCGTAAAAACAAAAAATAATCGATGTTACATGTACGAGAGACGAGCTGCATCTGCCGGTGCGAAATACTCTAAGTGTTAGGGTCATTCATTCCACGCGTACCGTCAACAAAATGAGCGACGCGTGGAATCTCGTTAAGTTTTTACATGAAAATTAGCTAAGTTCAAATGCGTGTTTTTTTCAAAAGTTTGGGCCCTTTTCTCGCATAATATTTATATAAATCTACTCTATAAACCTTGTTCTTTAGTGTGTAGCTGAAGAAAATTTGTTGCGAGTGGCGACACTTATGGCACAGTACCCAACGGTCTTGCTCTCTAAATGGCAGCTCGTAGACGAAATGCAATATATCAGAGACACTGCAAGAGGTTGGACAGAGGTTTCATTTGTGGAGATGAAACACGCCAATCCAAACAAACTGTGGAACCGAACAACAGAGATACTACTTGAAATGGCTGCAAAACATTGTCAAAATAATAATCGGCGCTAAGAAAGCCACGGATAAATAAAATAGCCGGATTGGATTAGCCGGCCGGATTAGCCTTCCATAATTAATTTCGATATAATTATCTACTTCATAAAGCAATAAAAATTTAACAACTAAGTAAGTATAGGTATTGTTATGTCCACCCGAACTTCTCGATCTGTGCAAACTTATCACAGATTTCGGTTGACACGACTTACTCTTAATCTCAGGATGCGGCAGGTTCTTTGGACTTTTACGGTGGAATTAGTTTAATCACACAGTCAAAGAAAATACGCAAATCTAATTTTTATCAACAATTTAATGAACAAATAACACAAAATTAACATAAACAATTAACAGAACCAATTAACATAAAATTAACATAAACAATAATCAGAACCAATTAACATAAACAATAATCAAAATTTTAATGTTACCTTTTCTTTATCTTCTTCTAGGCGCACGCACTGTATACGCGGTCGCACCACACAATCTTAATTTTCAAAGCTGCGTCTTGCTGCAGGGTTATAGTCACCCCTCGCCTTTCACCTTCTTTCTGTCTCCCAATAAACAGCGCTTAACTTGTCTCCACTCGGCTGATAGTCAATTCAGGACAATCTTTTCTTTATCTCGACGCGCGTGATGATTTTGCCGTTTGATAAACGTACTTTATTAATTTCAATCACGCACTTTTATCTCGACGCGTCTGGTCGGTTCGCCGTTTGATAACAGACTCCTTCAATTTCAATCACGCACTTTTATCTCGACGCGTCTGGTCGGTTTGGCGTTTTATAACAGACTCTATTAATTTCAATCACGCACTTTTATCTCGACGCGTCTGGTCGGTTCGCCGTTTGATAACCGACTTTTTTAATTTCAATAACGCACTTTTATCTCGACGCGTCTGGTCGGTTCGGCGTTTGATAACAGACTCCTTCAATTTCAATCACGCACTTTTATCTCGACGCGTCTGGTCGGTTCGGCGTTTTATAACAGACTCCTTCAATTTCAATCACGCACTTTTATCTCGACGCGTCTGGTCGGTTTGGCGTTTTATAACAGACTCTTTTATCACCGTTGTTTATTCTCCTCTTATCTCTATGGTTACCTTTTTTTTTATCATTTCTAACCTTTTGCCTACTAACATTTTTATAATTACAATAATAACATCTTTTTTTTAATTGTTTTTGACAAACTTTTCTCATGCCATATTTTCTCTGACTGCACGACAATGACAATTTAATACCGCAACAGTCAAACATTGATGGACACAACAGTATATAATAATTTACTGAACTTTCTTTTGAAATTCAGTCTTGCGTATCCTATCCCCACCTTTTATTAAAAAATTCTAACTTGACTTCTTCCAGTTTCGTTCTTAGGATTATAAGTGTATATAATAATCAAGTATTTCCATGATGATGACTAGGAGTCTGAACACGTGTCTGCGGTCCGCCATTATTTGATACCTGCTTCACTGTAAATGCCTAAAAAGTGTTTTTGGTTTTTTAATCTTCTATCATCGTTTTCTTCAGTCACTTTCTCTTTCATCAAAATTCATCCAATCAAAACTATCCTTTTCGCAATATTTATTTAATTTGAACTTCGCCGTAATTTAAACAGACTTTAACTGAATTAAGTTGATTCAATGGAATCAATTAGATTTGATGAATGGTGCACGTAGGTACTGAAGTTATTTGTCATTAATAATTCCTGAGAACGAATTAACGTATTAACGGATAATCCGGATTATCGTATTAAGGTATTAAATAACAATATATAATACAGAAATTTGTTTAAAATATAACACATTGTGATTCAAAGAAAACCAAGCATTGAAACAATGAGCAGCTCCAGGTTATATGTTGGCGGATTATCCCAAGATGTTCGGCAACGTGATGTTAAAGAGTTTTTCCAAGGTTATGGACGTATTGAAGAGGTGACGTTTATGAACGGGTTCTGTTTCGTGCAACTTTCCGACCCACAAGATGCCGATCATGCCATTCAAAATTTGGATAATAGAAGAATATTAGGGAAAAGAGTGGTGGTACAGCATGCACGCAAACCGCGAAGAAGGGAACAAAATATGAATCGCGGTAAGTTACCTCGAAGAGGCCGTTACAGTCCAGGAAGAAGGACTAACTTTAGAGTGACTGTGGAGAACTTGTCTAGCCGTATAACGTGGCATGATTTAAAAGATTTCTTAAAGAAAACCGCAAAAGTTACATATGCAAGGGCCCACAATTTATGGCCAAATCAAGCTATGGCTGAATTTCAGACCTGCGATGACATGAAGAGAGTCATCGATGAATTAAACGGTGCTGAATTAAATGGAAGGAAAATAAGAATCAAAGAAGCTGCAAGATTGTCCAGGCTTATATCGCAATCGCCTGTCGATAGACCCAAATCATTTTCTCGATCGCAATCACCTGTAACACGTTCCATATCTGTTAAGAAAGTTATTAAAAATTTGTCCAGGTCGAGATCGCGATCGTCTGTTGGTACACCCAAATCATTTTCTCGATCGCGATCACTTGTAACACGTTCCATATCTGCTGAGAAACAAATTAAAAACTTGTCCAAGTCCAGATCGCTATCGCCTGTTGGTAAGTCGAAATCATTTTCTCGATCGCGATCACCGGTAACTCGTGCCATATCTGCCGAGAAAGAAAATAAAAATTTGCGTAAACGATCACGTGAACATTCTGCGGAAGCATCTCAAACGGAATTTAAATGTTTTAAAAAGCGTTGCTCCAAAATCAGATTACCTTCCAACGAAAAAATGTTATAAACGGGTCTCGTTGATTAATTGATTAAATAAAATATAAATTAAGAATAATAACAAACTTTTATAATTTTTACTAGCTGGCACAGGCGGCCTCCGGCCGCCTTCAGCTGTCTAGACCGTGTCGGATGTGGTTGTTCGGCCTTCGGCCTCACTCAGGAAAATCGCAACCATACCCATACCATTCTCATACATTATTCTCAGATGAGTGAAAATTTTTAAGTTGGTATAATAAAAAATCAATCCGAATTTTTGATGAATGTGGACTCTTTCTTTTATATAGGTACTAGCTGACCCGGCAGACGTTGTCCTGCCCGAAATTAATTTTTATGCCACTCAAAGAATTGTTTATCCAAATATAAATTTACGAAATAATTAAACAAATTATGAAAAAACCAAAAAATTTACATTAAAAGTAGTAATATCGAATCCTGACAGTTTTGGATGTATTTACTAAAGTTGCTTGCAAGGCTACCTCTGGATCTAATTCAAACGATGGTTTGAAAAATATTAGAAAAAAATTAAGTCGGAATTTCATGTCAACCAAAGGATTTATTTTCTATCATTAAATTTTAATTTAACACCTTCAGATAAACTCCAGAGTGATAATAAGACATAGATAGTTTAAATTTCAACGTGATTTATTTAAATGGAATCGAAATCAGTAGAGAGCGATATGATAAACAATGTTTCTCGATTTGTTTTCCGGCGCAAAAACAAACAACGAAGACGGTTTGCCAACACGCGAACAGGCAACGTACAGCTGACCGTGCGAAAAACAGGGAAATTCGAGATTAATCCCACAGACTTCCAACGATTGGCCTTGCGATTTATTGATTGTCATCGCAAAAGCCAATCGAACGGGGAACTGAATCCGCTTGAATTGGAATGGCAGATCAGTTGGAATAATCGGAATTCGTGGGATAAGGACTTCCTCTCCTTCGAATTTGCCCTTGATGATCGTCGCTTGAATCACATTGTTCATCAGTTTCTTGACGGACAACCGCGTACCGTTGCATAATTTCGGATGATTCAGATTCCTCAACATGATTATGATCGATCCCACCTTCAGCTGTAAATTATGCGGCGGAGTTCCTGCCACATCAAGCGAGTTCAAAAATTCCGTCGGATAGTTGGTCGCTTCATCCTCGTCGGTCACACGGTCAACGGATTTGTACGAATGCAGTTCTCCAGCGATTTGACTTTGAATAATGAAATTCAAGCTATCAAAGAATTGTTTATCCAAATATAAATTTACGAAATAATTAAACAGAAATAATTAAAATTAATAATTAAATATTTATATAAACTATACGAAAAATTATTTGCAATTGGGATTGAGGTTGGACAGAGGTTTCATTTGTGGAGATAAAACACGCCAATCCAAACAAACTGTGGAACCGAACAAAAGAGATACTACTCAAAAAATTGTTAAAATAATAATCGGCGCTAAGAAAGCCATGGATAAATAAAATAGCCGGATTGGATTAGCGGATCGAATTAACGGATCAAACACTATATAGGACGAAGTAATTTTTACAATAACAAAAGAAATAGAAATCACAATTTCGAGGGTTCTGATTAGATTTGAATTATGCGGATAGACAGACGGACTAACTCGGAGCCAGGTCATAAGGCTTCTTGCTATACTTTGTATAAAAGCCTAAAACTCTTACTATTCTTACTTTTAGCATGGGTATTAGGCATTTAATTAAAAACGCCATTCTTATTGTAAACTTAAATTCATTAATTCAAGAATGTTTTGCAAACAAGCATGTCTGCTATAATGGCGATTTTATATTAAACAATAGAAGTTTTTATTTAACGAACGATAGTATAATCTGCAATTCCTATTTTAAATTGCAAAGCAATTTCATTTTCAGTTCAGCTTATGTATTTGTTGCGTTTAGCAGTGGATTTTATTTTAGTCATAGCTAATGGTTACTTTTTGGAACATAAATTTATTTACAAAAATGACTGAATGGTAGTATTTCTTAATTTTGGATGTTTCTATGCGAAAATGGGTAAAATTACATTCAGTCGCAGATTTAGATTTTTTAGTTTGTATCTCAAACTTTTAACAGGAAATTAAATTCCTTAAAAAATAGTTTACCTATATAATTTTTCATATTTGTTTACAGTTTTTGCAGCGTTTCGAGTAAAAATTATCAGAAATTTATAACTTATACTACGTCGATTCTGGTCATTGCTTTATTATCTTATGATGGGTTTTTAAACTGTAAACGAAGGCGGGGCTAAAATAAAATCTTAATTTTCATAAGTTTAGTCAAACTTAAGTGCACATTACACGAGGCCTTTTTTTCATGCAACCGGTTGCAGCAACCGATTGCGGCAGCCAAACGCCTCGTGTAAAACAGCTAATCGCATAGGCAACCCATCCACCAAATGATCGCCTGGCGATTTATTTAAAATAGAACTTGTTCTATTTTGTAGGCGATTTTCTCATGCAATCCAGTGATTTCTAGTAATATTTGATGTTATTGAAGTTATACCAATAGATAAAATTGACGTAAAAATATTGTACTTTTGTGTTGTGTGGTTAAATTTGTTAATTTTTTTTGTGAGTTAAAATAAAAATTAAAGTTAAAATTAAAGTTAAAATACGAAAATCGCATCATGTACCTAATAGCCATGTGCATTCGGTTGCACGTGCGTTCGGCTGCTGCAATCGGTTGCCGCAATCGGTTGCTGCAGCCGAACGCCGTGTAATGTGTACTTTATATAGTTTGTTTAAAGGCACTTAAAATTTGAAAACAATACCAGAATTGACACATTAGTCGATAATACTTTCTTTTAGTTTAGTAGATAGGTAGGTACCTACTTATAGTTCAAATCAAACAAAAAGTCAGTAAATTCCGTTCTTAAGTAGAACCGTTAAGTAGAATCAACGGTAGAACAATAAATTGTGAGTCCACGCAATGGCTTCTGTGTAGATTTTGAAGCACTGTAAAAATTAAATTAAAAAACAAAAAATTACATAAATTTTCAGATAAGTTGCGATGAGAAATTCTGATCATTTTACATGGTACCCTGTTCTGTGGCCCTTAAAGTTTGTACTATGCACGGAAAGAAATGTTTTTAGAAAATATAATGAATTTTTGTAGGAAACTGGTTAATTCAAAAAATATTACATTAATTACAAATAATGAAAAATTTTGTCGTACATTCTTTTGAAGTCATGTGTATTTTGTTCCTCAGGTTTGTAGCAACTTACTTCTTTAAATTTTCATATATTTTGTAAGAAAATGTGGTATAAATTTTAGTAGGTTGTGATGAACCAAATTGCTGACGTTATTTAAAATATATTCTTACTTTAAAAATCACCTAATGCTACAAAATTGTAGTAATTGCATCAATATAATAAATTTTCTTAAACAATTTTGTAAGTATTCCTACAATTTGTAGGAAAAACAGGCGGTAAATTGCACTATTGCAACTATGGTAGCAATGTTCTTTAAAAAGGTTCTGCACTAATTGCTACAAATTTGTAGGGAGTTTCTAGCTACAATTTATAAAACATTTTACAACAAAACACTCGCTAAAATCCTGTAGCAATTTGGCTATGTTAGAAATTGCGCTTGGAGCATTTAGTACTGCAAATTGTAGTATTTAATTCATTATTTGCAGCAGATTGTATTACTTTTTTTTCCGTGTGAGGGGTAATTTTTTAACTTGATTATTTAAATTGAAAAAGTATAAAGTGGCGACCCCCGAAAGAAAGCGTCCCAAGCTGGAATCCACGACCCTGTTCTCCTGTTCACCCTCTTGAGGCGGGCCTGATCTATTGGTAAGGTGGTTGTGCTGTTCTTTGTGTGACAAAATGTCTACACCTTTTGCACCAGTAATTCAGAAAACCTCACCTGCTGTTCAGAAATCGTGAATTGTAATTTAGATTTATCGACTGATATTCAGAAATGTGAATTGTAATTCAGATTTGTCAACTGATATTCAGAAATTGTGAATTATTGTAATATCAATTGACAAATCTGAATAACGGTTAACGATTTCTGAATATCAATTGACAAATCCGAATAACCGTTGACGATTTCTGAATTAATTGACAAATCTGAATAACGGTTGACGATTCCTGAATATCAATTGACAAATCTGAATAACGGTTGACGATTTCTGAATATCAATTGACAAATCTGAATAACGGTTGACGATTTCTGAATTACTTGTGGAAAAGGTGTAGTAAAGTGTTGTAAAACTAAGCCGGATAATTTTTGCTACACATTTATGGGCAGTCCATAGTACAGAAGTAACTTTACTGATTTCGTTATAAAAAATGCATATTTAGCCTACTTAAAATTAAACTTAGAGATGAAGATAAACTTTGGGCACCACAGGTTATTTGATTTGTTATAATTTAGAAATATTTTGAATATTCTAACTTGATTAATTTTTTCATTTGATTCAAATCTAAATTAGATGTTTGGTAAAAAATATTCTTCTTATTGTATCGAAAACGAAAAATTCCTTTGTGAAATTTTATTTAACTATTCACTGTTTCAAAATGTTTTCATTTTCTGTAGCCGAGAAATTTCCATTTTGTTTTATTGTGGATGCACAACCAATCATCGACAAGAGTGTAGTTCAGAATCTCGCCGCAAGGGTTCCCAATATTTCTTTTATTCATTTTATTCAGAGATTCAGACTACAAAACAAAAGGGTTACCGCTCGCTACTGAGTTGTTACAAAGGATCAAAATACCTAATTTTAAAAAACTACCAACCAAAAATATTGATCCACTACCTTGTTGAAATGTAGGCGGTACGTATGTGCGGTGCATGTTAGCAGCAACACGTTTCTTTACTTGTAGTTTTATAAAAATTCGTGGTCATTGCTGAAACCGAACCCCGCCTCTGCTAAGGGGCGTATTTATGTATGTAAATACTGATTCTGACTTACCAATGATGTTGGGTATCCATTACGTAGGTACGATATGTAGGGGAGAGTTAGCCAAAACAGGATAGTCGGGCAAAACAAGATGCCCAATTTTTTTTTAAACCAGTGTAGCTATCTAATACTTAATTACCGTTGAAATAACGACACTTGTTACATTTGTATGAGAGGCAGGTAATTATAATGCATAAAGTCGCTTTATAGCGCGAAAATAAAACAGTTTATCTGCATACTGAGGTTATGGTAATTTGTGAACGTTTTGATAAGAAATTTTTTAAATTGAGAAAAAGTGGAAATACATTACAAGTGAGTACATTTTAATGGTCTTATCAGTGGCGGCTCGTGAGAATTTTTTTTGGGTGTTCTGCATTATAAAAAAGGGAAGGTATCAGTAAAATGATAATCTCAAAAAATAAACTTACTTATTGCACGTTTTTAAGCATTAATGGCGTGCGCCGGTCCTTGCTTGTGGCAAACTTATCAATAACTTTTTTGTTGAAGTTAGATATTCCAGAAATAAATTTCTTTTCTATTGACAACATCGAGAGAGCTGTCAATCGATCTTCACCCATCGAATTCCTTAAAAAGGTTTTGATCCGCTTTAAAGTGGAAAAACTGCGCTCTGCTTCGGCGGTAGTCATCGGGGTTGTCACAAGAATTTGTAGCAATTTCTTGGTTTCTCCCATGGTGTCATCCAAAGTATTAGAAATTATAAATTTAAGAAGAGGTATTGCCCCATGTAATTGCCTTAATTCTTGGTTAGAATATAATACAGAGAGCTCCGTTTTCAGACGTTCCTTATTCAAAACATTATAAGCTAGGCAAGTCAAATTTAATTTATCGTCAGGAAATGTAGTATCGTATTCCACGATTTTTTCAGAAAATAAAAGTGATGCGGCTACTAAATGGTTTGTGAATTCAAAACGTTCTTTTGCATTATTTATAATTACACTGAACCAAAAGTCGACATAAATATAATGAAAAAGTTGTTTGAGACAAGCAATAAATTTATTAAAATTGGTCCAACAAACGATTTAATTCAGACAACGAACTATATTTAATTAATTAATAATCAGGTTTATTAAATAACAAATAGTTCATTATACTAATTAATAAAAGTTCGTCAAGCATTTTGTACAGTTAGCGATTTAGATTTGTTGTATGAACGAACACTGATTATTGCGTAATCAAAGAATACGCTGCCGCAACGTATAAACTTTCGCAACCTTTCGTTGAATTAATGAATACTGTTTCTTCTCATAACAAATAAATTATTTGACTTAATGTATGAATTTTCTTAACTGTTCATTGCGTTAGCGAACTCTGTTTATTGATTTTGATTTATTGCAGCCATTAAATAATTTCTTGACAAGGGTATAGAAAAAAAATTATGCTTAATATTTTTATTACTACAGTATATTTATACACACAATTATTGATAGTTATTAAATTGACATTATCAACTAATTTCATAAAAAGCGCTACAATTTATAGAATTATATTATAATTAATTAATATATAGCATAGAAAATGGAGCACATGTAAACGGCCCGAAACGTTGGTTAATATTTAAACTATTAAGACTACTGCAAATTGTGATTATATAGGTACATAATAAGAATATTAAGGTATATACAATATAGATACTATTATTATTCGCAAGCATTCTTTGTTAATTTTAGATTTTCCGACAAAATATGTACTTTTGGAAATGAATTCTTTGATTTTAATTTGTAAAAATAAGTTTCTATAAAATTATAAAACATTAATGATTCAGTCGGAAAATCTAAATCAAACAAATAAATTATTTCAAAATAAACAACTATTTCTTTTACTGATGTTAATTCTTCTCCAATGCAATAAATAAATGGTTGGATGGACGTCTTCAAGTTCTTCAAATATAAAATTTTGTCTTCAATTTCTTGGTGTGTTTTCCCAATAAACATGAAAGATTGGTAAATTTTTTTGTCATATTTTTCCCGGTTGCAGCATTTTTGCATACTACTTTACTGGTAGGTACAAAGTAGCCGTGTAATGCCCAAAATAATGCTGCATTTTCACCATCTGTAGGAACATAACTTTTAAATATTGATTTAGATATTTAGATTTTATTCGTTTATTCTAATAAATATTAAGGTTTTATATTAATAAACACAAATTGAAAAAAAATGTACTTTAAAAAAGAACAAGTGCAATTTAATGTTACTCCGCCTATTAACCCTAAATATAATAACAATTAAAAGTTTTCTTACAAATAAAGCATAACATTTTAAGTCGATTACTATAATTATTTTTGTTGCTTGAAATTTAATAAACTATTTAAAATTTGCAGTTTACCTTATTCTGAAGAAATATAGCTGCACTCACGGCTGCACTTATGCAGTTGTCCTCTGACTACGATATAAATAAAGATATCTATTGTAAATTATAATTTAAAGAAAACAAATAGAGATACATACCTGACTTTTATAAAATATACCACACAGAAGTAAGCTGGGTAACAAACTATGATAATATACGAAGACACTTACTTGATTATAAAAATTGAAATGCTTCACTAATCGTGTTCACTAACAAATAATATAATAATATCCTAAGATAATGTCTAATCATCATTCTTATAACTGACTTCCTCTTTATATAAGACGAACTGCATATCAGCACTTTTTATGAGAAACGCATGGATTGCAGTGTTAAGAATTATTAACCCAATGTAACAGTTTCGTTGACTTAAAAACTTCTGTTTATTAATTAATGTATCCCATACGATGAAACAGCGATTCTCGATTGTTAGCACGGATTCATTTTGTCAATGAACAAATTTCTTAATATTAAAATAATTTTAATGAACCTATGTAACTCATACATTGGGGCTGCAATTGAATAATAATTGCCTCAACGTACAGTTTATTATTCAATAATATCATGCATCGGTACAAAGAATTAATTTACTAAATATTATTAACGTGAATTATAAACGAATTTATTGACACAAATAAAAATTTCATTGACACAATGTAAAATTTACTGCTAGAAAAAATATTTTACATTGACCAATGTAAAAAGTTTCGTTATATTAATAAACATGGATTCTTAATATTAATAAATGCTGTGATAAATCAATTAAAAACTTTCCGCAATATTTTATTATACCAATGAATAAATTCATTGTACTAAGGAAATGCCAGTTAAACATTACCGTTTATTAATATTATGTACAATAATTTTTTCAGTGTATATCGCATACCTCTATGCAAGCAACACGATGATCTAGTTTATTGCTATTAGGTTTCCTCCTTGTATCGCTGGTAGCACTGTACAAATTTGAGGCTTCCTTAACGATTAAGTCTATTTTATTTCTAACGCTAAACCCTCTGTGCTTCTGTCGGATCCATATTCTTTTTTTGTAATTGACTATATAAAATGTCGACATGCGGCATAACATAATGGAAAAAAGTCAACCAAAAAATAAAATTCGGATCCTCTAGAATGCGCCGAATACCTGCAGCTTGCCTGCAAGTCCATGAGTTAGACTCTTCTTCTAACTGTTCCATGCATTCAATAATGGAGAGCCTATGTTCGTATACAACGTTAACTGTACGAATATTGAAATTCCAGCGCGTAGGAACAGACCGAGGCACATTTCGTCCCACAAATTTGTCCAACACTGTTACCCGTTGGGGGGAATGGCTAAAAAATCCGGGAATTTCGTGTAAATCTCCAAAAAAAATTCGCACCTGAGAATTTATAGAACATGCTCTCGCCATTACCAAATTTAGTTGATGTGCATAGCAATGCACAAAATGCACAAAATGAGCATTTTTATATTTTTGTTTAATTCGCGCTTGAACTCCACCACGTTCTCCGCTCATTACCGCGGCACCGTCGTAACTTTGCGCAATAAGTTTATTACTGTCATTTTTTACTATCGGATCTATAACACTTAAAATAGTTTCAGACAACGTTTCGGCATCATGTTTCATCGGAAGCAAAAAATTCCAGAACCGTTCAACTGGATCGCCATCTTTTGTTACATATCGAAGAATAGTTACCATTTGAAATTTCGCGGAAACGTCTGTGGTTTCGTCGGCCATTACTGCTAAAAATGGCGTTTCATTTATTTCCCTAAGGATTTCTTCATGACAGACTTCTAGCATACAATCTAAAATGTCATTTTGAATAACTTTTGACGTTCCTTTAAAAACGGTTGCATGTTTTAAATGTTCGTTAAGGGTTTTGTCAAGTTCTGACGAAAAATTAACTAAACCACGAAAAATACCTGGATTTTCAGATGTTTCGGATTCATCATGTCCACGAAGCGCAAATTCAAATGACCCACAGAACTTGATACAGTTTATTATTTTAGATAAAATGTATCTATTTTTTGTCACTTCATCATTATGTTTCTGTATGTTTATCAGGTAAGCAGAATCAAGTTGGGCCTGCACGTTAATTTTGCCAAATAAAGAAAATTTCATTTCATTATTAATATGATTTTTACAGTTATCATGTTTTTTAATTTTCTCACTTAAATGCACCAAATCTCTCACCCCTGTTTCCGTCCAATGTTTGTCACCACTATCGTTAGAAAACAACACACAAGGAAAACAGAACAACGCGTTCTTCCTATTACAGCCACAAATCCATTTGTTACGTAAATATATATTCGAATTAAATTGTCTTTTATATATTTTACCTCGACCTGTACCCTCAATTTCAATGTTCAAATTTGCAGGTGTAGGCCGACCTTGCTTTTTTATCTCTAATTGTTCATTATAACTAAGTTTGGAAAATTTAGTTTCACTCAATTTAAAAATTACATCCATTTTTAAAACACTATTTGACTCCACGAATTGGAATTGAAACGCTCTTCTTCGTAAGAGATTAAGAAACGACTAAATAAAATGCGTTGGTTAGCTTATCACGTCATAATAATTTTGCATATTTGTTATTTTAAAAATAGAACTCACTACTTTGTAATTTAAACAGCCCTTTGTGTTCGGTTCGAAATAAAACAAGCGACGCAAACATTTTTGTAACAATAAGTTTTATTTAAGCGCACAAAAAGTTTTGTAATGTTAACTAATTTTCGAAAAAATCCTATTTTTACGGGTTATGAGAGAAGCTGAGTTAATAAATAATATGAATAATGTTCCATTTCGTAATGTGAATGCAGAAAAAACCAAAGTCCAAATTTCTTGATCTACATTTTATTACAGAAAATTATAGTTTGAGAATTGTTTTACAATGCAGAAAAATCTCAAGTCCAAAATTATTATAAAATTTTATTAGGAATATTAGTAAATTCATAAGCATTCATTTTATCTAGTAGGTATAAAGGACATTATATCCATAATTTCAATTAAAGTTTATAATACAAGATCTTTCTTTAAAATATAATTGCATGAAATGCTAGCACCGGTAGCTGCGTTTCAATGCAGCCACAGTACATTCGACTGTACCTACATTCGATGCGTGTACGTATCACCAGCTTTAAGAATTATTATTGTATAAAAATACATAAATTTTAATTTTATGCATTCATAATTTTATTTAAAGTTGCAAAATCTGTCAAAAAATAATTTAACTACTGTTTTGCTATAAATAACGAGTATGTGCAAGAAACTTGGTGTAGGTAATTAAAAGTTTTTAAAAAATTTATTGCTTATGCCCTAATTTCACTGCAATTTGTTTAACAATTGATGAACTAATATTAAAATTAGTTTTTTTTTCAAAATTCGAATTGTAAACTACCTCGAAACAAAATCATAAAATATATACCACGTAAAATATACCAATTGCTATAGCATTGTAGTCTGCGTTTAATTACAGCTCGGCTTCGTACAAGTGTATAGCGTTCAAGTTAAACAAACATTTTGATAGCGGACTGGACGTGTATTTATTATTAGATTATTACACTATTTATGTGACTAGCTGTTAAATTATATATCAGTTACTGATATGCTAGCGAAAATAAGAAACACGCTTTCAAAGCTAAGCTGATAATGCACCGTTCTTTATAATAATTTAAATCTGATTAAGGTTATAATTATATAATTAATTATGCAAGTATTGGTATTTTTATTGTTATTTTTGGTGGTTCTGCAGCTCTGCAGCTCCTATGGTAGAACCGCCACTGATGGGTCTTATGATATTTTTAATCAAATATTCGGTAGTGTACTCTAAAATTTATTTTTCTAAAACTGGATAATTTAATCAATTTTATATTTGAATGTGTTGGACAAAATCGGATACCTTATGATCGGTTAAAAAGGGATACTATCCTGTTTTGCCCAACCGACTGATTCCAGTGCCGAAATAAAATGTTAATTGAAATATCTTTTTTCATAACTTAATACAGCAATAGGAATATACAAAAGAAAGACAAATAGACAGTCGTGGAATGAGAATTACATGCACCAGGCTGTCGAAGATGTTTTGGAAGGACGAATGGGATACTTGAAAGCTTCCAAAACATGTGGGGTTCCTCGTACTACCTTAGAAGCAAGGGTTAAAAAGGTGAGGAAAGGTGTACTTTTCCGAGAACTGTCCTCTAAGAAAGGGTTAGGTCGTCTGAAATCAAATAAGTCGAAAGCAAAGAAAGCAATAAATAAAAATGATAGTAGTTTATTAGAAGAAGAAAATACAGAGGACGCAATCTGTCTCTACTGTAATGAGCAATATTCAAATTCAAAATCAGAAGAAGGTTGGATTAAGTGCCAGATTTGTGGAGATTGGGCCCACGAAGAATGCGCCGGATTGAATAGTGAAGATTGTGAGTTCTCATGCGACTTCTGTGTGAAAAATTAGTAATTAATGTTTGTTATTATTATGAGAATAAAGAGTTTTCCGTCTACTCGTAGTTTAATCTACTTATTATAAGTAGATTTAATTTTGTTCTGTTCACTTCCTGTTAGAAATTTCTGATTTCCTTATTATTATATTATTTTATAGTCGTAACACTCTTTCTTCTTGTCTCTTTCTCTATTTCTCTCTGGACATCTGCTTTATCTGTTTCCTTACTTGGTTGTAGGCTTCTCTGTTAGTTTCTATGTTATCACTTAGAATTTTGTTTCTTGCCGTTTTATTGAGTAGGATTTAATTGTTGGAATTCATATATAAAATAGGAAAGACTATCATTTTTACTATCTTCTCTTCACCTCTAATTCGAATTTTTTCTTTTCTCTTCGTCGCTGAACATTTCAGGATTGTTGTTATGTCCGAAATGTTCTGTTATGTGTTCTTGTGCCATTGTTGATGTTTCTTATTTTACATTTCGCTCTAACTAAGAAATTGTCCGAGTCAATATCAGAATTGAAAAAAATGGAGTAGAAATTGTATATAGTGATTTGTAGACTTCAATAATAATTATCTATTGTAAAACGAAGTAGGTACCGGTATTAGGTACTAAATACACAATTTTACTAAAATTTTTGTAATTGCGGTACAAATTGCTATTCAGTTTTTTTCCAGTGCATTAAATATTCATGTGATTGAGCAACACGCACGAAATGTAACAGCTACAGGTAGTTGTTATATTATACACAGGGGTGTAAGAATCCATAGTGTTCACCCTTCACTAACATCTAATTCATGTACCTACTTAATTAAGCACCACGCACGCTATGTAACAGCTACAGGTAGTTATGTTATAATATTTTCCTACTGTATCAGGGTGTAAAATTCTCTGCGATTACCTTTTACTAACGTATAATTATTTTAATATGCAAATAAAGTATTGAATTTCAGGTTTAAATCAAATAAAAAATATATGAATATTTCATGTTATTGCGATCGCCTTTTCTCTTGAAGTAACTGTTATTTTATAAAGATCTTGAGTGATCTTAAGCAAAATTCGCAAAAAACTTAATCTTAAGCAAAAAACTTAAAATACGTTTAAGTGTAAAATTCCCTGCGATTACCTTTTACTATTAACGTATAATTATTTTAATATGCAAATAAAGTATTGAATTTCAGGTTTAAATCAAATAAAAAATAGATGAATATTTCATGTTATTGCGATCGCCTTTTCTCTTGAAGTAACTGTTATTTTATAAAGATCTTGAGTGATCTTAAGCAAAATTATGAACTCCTCGAAAGCCATCTACAAAAACGGTTGCTATTTAAATAAATTTTGATGACGTCGTCCATCTGACTTTCCATCTATGTACCTACCTGTAGTTTTCCAAAATTCTAATTTATTCCATATCTACTAGATGAATACACGTTTAAATCATGTGTATCTGGCGAAAGGTTAAATTTACGAACAAATAATAAGGGAACAAAATTATAGAAAATTTTATTAATTTTATTTACAGCAACCATCGACAGATCTGGCCACTGTTTTAGAATCGGTACAACTATACAAGAGGAACATGAACCTTCAACATTAAAACCAGCAGCAAAACCTTCAACAGAAAATAGCAGAAAAAGAAGAGCGCTACAGCGATTATCGACAGATAGGGTCACTGTTTTGGAATCAGTAACTCCTCATGATGCGGGTGAAATGACCGAGAAATGTTCAAATTGTGATGCTAATTTTTGGAAAAATGAATTTTGCAAGAAAGATTTTTGTCATAATGGTAAAGTTAAACTGTCCTAACTCGCAAGATTTCTCATTTATATGGAATTACGAGGTGGCGAAATGGGGGTGGCTCAACAGTAAATCGGCCGGGAATATTGGGACGCGAAGCGGCCCAAGGGGGTTGGGCCGCCGAAGACGGCCAGGGGGGCGGAGCCCCCCTAGTAATCTTCTTCTTTTCTTTCTATATATAGTATATAAAAGAGCTTGTCTGTTTGTTTGTTCGCTATACGTTCCTACACCCTTTGACCGATCTCAACCAAATTTTGCACAGTTATTCTGTAGGTCCAGGCGCAACTATTCGTGCATAAATGGAGAAGAAATTCCCGCGGGGAGCAAAGTTATTCGCGTTTTTCGATTTTTTATTGATACACTGTATACTTTACCCTTAGGTTAAGTACCCAGTTACCTGGTACTTAACCCAGTTAACAAACCCTTACTTACTTACAGGGCCGGGCTGGCCTGAACCTTCCTACACCCTTGGACCGATCTCAACCAAATTTTGCACAGTTATTCTGTAGGTCCAGGCGCAACTATTCGTGGGCGGGGAAAAAAGGCCTTCACGGATCTATTATGGTCCGCCCTGTGAGGCTGAAAGCCGAACAACTATGGCCTTCACGTATCTATTATGGTCCGCCATGTGAGGCCGACGGCCGACCAACTATGGCCTTCACGGATCTATTATGGTCCGCCTTGTGAGGCCGAAGGCCGAACAACTATGGCCTTCACGGATCTATTATGGTCCGCCCTGTGAGGCCGAAGGCCGAACAACTATGGCCTTCACGGATCTATTATGGTCCGCCTTGTGAAGCCGACGGCCGAACAACTATGGCCTTCATTGATCTATTATGGTCCGCCCTCTGTGAGGCCGAAGGCCGAACAAACATGGCCTTCACGGATCTATTATGGTCCGCCCTGTGAGGCCGAAGGCCGAACAACTATGGCCTTCACGGATCTATTATGGTCCGCCCTGTGAGGCCGAGCAACTATGGCCTTTAACGATCTATTATGGTCTACCCCCTGTGAGACCGAAGGCCGAACAACTATGGGCTTCGCGGATCTATTATGGTCCTCCTCCTGTGAAGCCGAAGGCCGAACAACTATGGCCTTCTCGGATCTATTCTGGGTCTAGATGGCTAAGGGCGGCGAATGCCGCCCGTGCCAGCTAGTACTATAATAACCTAATAACGACCGACGATGACAATAGATTAGATTCTCGAAACGCATCTCGTCATTTAATACGCTAGTTGCGTAGCTCCCAAAAGCGTACGAAGCGCCGTCTCGTGGATAAATTTTGTCAAAACTGGGATGGCCGAATGTTCATGTTTATATGGTAATATTAGCAAAAATGTTAATTATTTTTATTAATTTAAAATATTTTATTATGTAATAATTATTATACACTGTAGTCGATCCTTTAAGTTTATGTTGGTACATAACCAAGATGAATTTTACTATATAAAATAAAATAAACAATGTTTTGTTGTCAAAATTTACAAGTTGCAACTAGCGTATAAACCCAAGTGTTTAGTTGAAATAATTCGCTTTTCACATTATGAAAAGGCAATTTTGGAGTCAGCCTAGTAAAGCACAATGCGATAAATATAAGAAAGGATGTACAATAGAAAATCTTCTTCCATGTAAAGAATCACAAATAGATTGCAATGTTAATTACAAATTTGATGATGTAGAAAATGTACCCAATGCAATGTATAACATTGATTGTACATTTAGTCGCTATTTAAAGTTGGAACAAGATCTTGCCAGTAATAGAAATATTGTGACAGAAAAGGCCAAACAGCTAACGAAGAAATTAAATGAAGTGATAACGAAAATTTATGATTTATAAGAATCGGGGTCAAACTATCGAAGTTATCAGTGTACATTAATTGAGGGATTAAAAATTCTTTTAAAACCATTGCAATGTCCCGAACATTTGATTGCATTTTTTGAAGAAAAAATTGTAGTCTCAAAAAATGCAGCTATTGAAATTTGTGAGAAATCAGTCGGCCAGTCAAATTGTTTTCAGTGGTTTGAAGAAAGATCTAAAAGAATAACGTGTTCTAGCAAAGCTCATCGAATAAAAACTAGAACAGACAATTTTGAGGCATTAGCAAGAAACCTTTTGAAAGAGAAATTTGATGGGAGATTGAACGAGGCTATGAGATATGGAATAGAAATGGAAAGTGTTGCAAGGCAATCTTTTTGTATTGAAACTGGTTTAAAAGTTGATATGGTTGGACTCGTGATTAACTTGCAACAACCGTTCTTGGCAGCAAGTCCTGATGGGATCATTATCAGCGAAAACGCTCTTTTGGAGATAAAATGCCCATTTTCTTGCAGATATGCCAATTGTGGATCGAAATGCAAAAACGTGTAATGTTCCGTATTTATTTTTTGATAGCGATGACAACATAGCATTAAAAACAAGTGACAAGTACTACACTCAAATCCAAGTATCTATGTATATACTTAACATGAAGAAATGTCATTTTTTTGTGTATTCTAGCATAGATACCATACATGTAAAAGTGGAAAGAAACGAAAACTTTTTAATTGAATTAATTCCAAAAATTGAATGGTTTTACTTCAAATATTTTATTCCAATTCTTCCACAATAAAAATAATATACAATAATATACAATATTTTAAAATTCATCAGATGAAATTTTGATTAGCGGAGGCTTACAATTTGCAATAATGCAGGACATATGCATAATTGAGTCAATATAAGGTAAAAGCTCCATATTTATCAAGTTTAAAATATTGCACACTTTTATTCTTTGAATAGCTCGCTCCACATCATGTATCCTAACCGATGCTATTTTGTAAGTCTCCTCTACTTGCTCATCAGTAAATTGTGGATCAAATGCAAAAGGAGGTATAACCAATACAGCGTTGCGTTTCAACAACTCTGACTTGATCTGCGGAAAGCCCTTATCTGCTAAGACCATATCATCTGGTTCTATTAATTGTAGAAATCCACTGTCGTTAGTAATGTAACTATCGGTAGCTCTTCCTCCATACCCTTTGGATATCTTGCAAATATAACCATCCGGTGTGATAACAACTAAATATTTTACTGAAAAGTTCTGATTTCTAACCTCCAACAAAATGCGAACTGCAGATCCGTGTGTTTTCATTTGGCTGCCATGGCTTGTTACCACTGAAAATCATCAAAAATAGAAATTTATATTTGATTTTGATATTATTAAAAATACATAAATGTATAATATTAATTTTATTAATTAAATAAAATTTACTTACTCGATCTTACGTTTAACAGCTTGTATCCACTCATTTTTTTGATTAATCTGGTAAGGTCTTCCAGGAAAGCGATAAAATGTTAAATCAGGATTCTTATTCTCTGATTTATTGCATCCAACTACACAGCAATACCTTTTTGCACTCATTTTTAAATCAACTTTTCTATGTGAATCTACTACTTATGTCAATTTTTAAATCACATAAAACTGTCAGCACTACCAACGATAATGCTATTATTAAGTTATATAGGGCATATAGAATATTATTTAAATTCAAATTTACTTCTTAATTCTAATTCTTAATGTTTAATTCGTAATTAAACTATTACTTGTATTTAAAACCGTTTGCGCTCACCATCCCAGTTACGCTAAATTTGGCCACCAGGGCAGCGCCACTTGTGAGCTACGCAACTAGCGAATAAAGAATTTGGTTCATTTTCTTACAAAACAAGAATGAATATTTTTTTTATATCGGGATTGTTTAGCATTTTTTAGTGTTTTTGCATTTGCTGCTTTTGAATTTTTCTTTTTAGCACAAAAAAATTCAAATAACATTCTGAATATTATTGGTACTTCAAATTTCCATTTGTTCTATCTTTGTTCTATCGTGGGTGCGAGAGCAAACACAACCAATCACAGACGAGAGTATAATAAAATATTATCTTATTGCAAGAGTTCTCTAAATCTTCCCTGTCGTCACCCTGCGCTACGCTTATTCAGATTACATAACTAATGACCTACTGCTCCGCTGCAAAAGTATTACGTTACATAATTTTTAAAAATTGTAAACGAAAAGAATTGAACTGCCTCTTTTAATGTGGGCGGTTCGTATGTGCCGCGCATGGTACGTCTTTGGATGTATTACAAAAAATTCATTGACTCCACCTCTGCCAAGGGACGTTCCATATAAATACTACTTACATAATTATTTAATATGATTTAAGAATATTATTGGTTTTAGTATTTACATAGTACCTACTAAAAGTGAAAATAAAAGATTATACACTGAAAAAAATGACGTTTTGAATCTAAACGAATATTCGTTTTAAAATGTTATTTTTTGGTGTAAAAATAATCGTTTTGTAATAAATAGTAATTTATTTAACTTAATAGTATCTGTTGTTTTAAAACAAAACTTTATTTCTTTTAAAGTAGACGTTTTAAATCAAATCATTTTCTTATTTAAACTAAAATTTAAATAAGGGAATTACCGGAATTGTAAACCGAATACTGTCGAACGTCGAAAAACTATTGTGGTTTGAAATAAAAATAAACCGTTTTAATTCAAAAGATAAATCTTAAAAGAAAAAAGTTTTAATTGAAAAGTAATTATTTTTTCGTCATAGGTAATGAATGCGTAAAACTGTTTGAAATAAAACGATTCCTTTTGAATCAAACGATTTTTTTTTCAGTGTAATATTAATCATAATTATTATAGCGCAAAAACGAGTTAGTAAAACATTTTTGAGAAACAAGGAAGATGTTGGTAAAAAATTTAGAAGACGTTGTTTATGCCGTTAAAGTTGAATATTTCAGAAAATTAAAATTTCCTGTTGTGTTTAGATAAAAGTTAACTAATAAAAGGAAGCAATTAATGGAAAGAAAAAGTCTGTCTGATGGAAACTGCTGAGTTTTCCACAGCACATACATAATTATAAAATTATTTGGAATTGTTTAAGATTGTTTGGAAATTGTAATTGTCCAGCAGTCTTAGTAAATCCGACGCGCGATTTGGGTCATTATGAGATGCCAATGTGTAAAGCAATCCTTCGTGCTATACTTTGTCGAATGCTTGTGCAATGTCGAGAAAGACAGCCGAGCAATATCTCTTACATTCTAGATCAGTTCTAATCTTTTTTACAACACAATGGACTTATTCAATCATTCCACGCCGCTGACGAAAACCAAATTGACGGTTTAAAATTATTCTTTTGTCTTCAATTGGTTTCAGCATATCTAGAAATAATTTTTCAACAGTGTTGGAGAGACTAGGGAGAAGACTGATGGGTCTGTAGGACTGGGTTATGGTTGGATCTTGGCCAGGTTTTGGAATTTAGATCACCTGTGCTACGTTCCACTTAGTTGGGAAGCAGCCGATTCTAAGAAGTGCATTTAAAATCATTGTAACCTTTTATCTGGTAAGTAGTTCTTTCAAAATTCTGCCCGTTATTAAGTCGCACCCTAGAGATTTTTCTCGATTGGTTCTTTTGAGGATAGTAGTTTTGATTACGTTGGTTTTGAAATAGGTACTTTATTGGTAAATTCATTTGGTATTCTTCTTCCTGTGCACCCATTGGAGAAATATTCCTATTTTAGTGCAACTCATCAGACATGCAAGCTTTATTAAATTATGTTAGTTGTGTAATTATTATGTTGTGAGTTTAAATTCGCAATTTATAGTCTCAAAGATTATAAAAAATAACAATGTCATTATCAGAAAAGATGCGACTAAAGTATCAAGGTTAAAATTTTACAATCAATGTATTGATTTTCAGCTAACATCATAATTATTGTATTCGGCATAAATAATTGTTATAAATTAACTAAACTTAACTAGTACCTACAACTATTAATTATTACTAAGTAATTCAGTAGCAAGCACGAAATATAAAGGCTACAGGAAATTATTTATAGTTTTACTGGGGTTACTTAAATTAATTTTTTTTAAACCTTTAAGCCCGCATTTCATTAGAGCTTCTAGAAGCGCGCTTCTAGAAGCTCAAAATTTGTAATGCATTGACTCTTATGGAACCAATTTCACTTGGGCTGCAACAAGCCGGTATCGAATTTCACCAGCCCAGTATCGAATTTCAGCAGCCCAGCTTCTAAAGTAGTCCACGTGGACTAGTGTACGTAATTGGTTAATATTTAGAATAAGGACTTATTATTGGATAATATTTCTATCCGGTTATTTTGTTATAAGTTATTATGAATCACTTCACACTTCCACGAAAAGCCGAGCACTTTGTTTGTTTATACTAGTTTGTTTACAAGCATAATAAGAACGACTTAAAAAAAACACGTTAAGCATTTTATGTGTAAAATTTTTTATTTTAGACGGTAGGATGGTTGTAGCAACATGGAGAATGAACAAGTGAAACGAAGAAAAGCAATTATTTCCACGCATTGCAAAAATTCGCGAATGTCGCAAAGAGAACTTTCAAAAAAAAATTGAAAATAACGAAATCGACGTAACACAAACATCAGGAGCGCGAAAATTGTATGCCGATTTTTTAACAAAATTTGAATGTGTAGTAATGGATTATAGGTGAGAGCATTTTTAGAGACCTTTAAAAAATTGCTTTTTAATTTTTTAATGTTAAATACTACCCGGTAAATTTAATAACTAATAATAAATTGCGTTTAAAAAATTTTTGCGCTAAAAAAAAACATCCAAAAATAATCACCTTCTTTTATTGCTTTTTATTATGGGAACGATTAAAAAATTAGTATAAATATCTAATTAACGATGACATCGAATAAGCAAAATTGTGTTACAACACATATTATTATCTAATAAGTAGAAGTATCTGGCTTGTGAAGCTTCACTTGTAAAAATTTACAACTCCCCAGCTTCACAAGCGGGCTGCTTAAAATTCATCTTTTATCAGGTAAAGTAAACAAGTCCACGTGGACCTGACGTCGGCCTGCTAAGAGAATTTTCGTAATACAAATATTATCCAATAATAAGTCCTCATTCTAAATATTAACCAATTACAACTACACTACTCCGTGTCGAGCATTTTATATTATCCAATAATAAGTCCTTATTCTAAATATTAACCAATTACGTACAGTACTGCACGTGGACCACTTTAGAAGCTGGGCTGCTGAAATTCGATACTGGGCTGGTGAAATTCGATACCGGCTTGTTGCAGCCCAAGTGAAATTGGTTCCATAAGAGTCAATGCATTACAAATTTTGAGCTTCTAGAAGCGCGCTTCTAGAAGCTCTAATGAAATGCGGGCTTTAGATATACTAATAGGTTGTACTTATTACTACACAAAATTGTGAGCGAAATGTTACTTTTGAGCAAATATTTCGCACATGCACCATGCTTTAGGGCCATTACGGGTGCATAGAGCTCGACTTTTCGGCTTGATACTTGACCTGGAATATTCCATCCAATAGATAAAATTTAAAAATTTTCCATAGAGAATGCGGTAGTTTTGTTTAAATTTTATACAGCCGTCCAGAATACCACACTATCAAATGCTTGTGTCATCATCACATCCAGATATGCAATTGAACTGCATCGTTTCTCTTTTGGTTTTGGTTTATTAGTTGAGTTAGGCGATGCACCTGCTCGATGGTGGTGTGATGCTTTTTGAAACCAAATTGATGTTTTGGAATTACATCTTCTTGAATTAAGTAGTCTTTCAAAAACCTTGGATATGATTGATAAAAGGCTGATGCTGATGGGTCGCTGGAAAGTTGCTTCTTCAGGTGGCTTGCCAATTTTATGAATTAGGATAATTTGGCCTGTCTTCCATTGGATTGAGATGACATCTAAATGGAGTATACATAGCATTAATAATCAACATAATAAGTTTGATACATTTTAATAGAAGCTGATAGAGAACTTTTCCAGTTATCAGATCGTAGCCTGGAGCCTTTTCTGGATTGACTTCTTGAACAATTTTTCGAAGAGTTCAGTAATTTTGTTCTGTTTCATAGTGTGTTTTGGCCGCAGCAAATTGGAAGAGGTGTTAGTGATGGTCCATTGCAATCTTCAACTGTTATATTTGTAGCTTGTAAATGTTTTCTTTGCAATTTTACATTCACAAAATGTTTCAGGATTAAACCCATTGTATTAAACGCTACCTACATTAAACCCATTACTTGATTTACTTTGTTTTCATGTTGGTTTGTTTTATATTTTCGCTTTCTTGCCTTGACTGTGGATTATCTGTAGTGGATTGTTGTTCATGATTTCCAATATGGTTTGTATTTTCGATTTCTTGCCTTGGATGGGTGTTATTTTTAGTGGATTGTTGTTGCTGGTTGTCGTCGAGACCGTCTAAATGAAAGGGTTTTGTTACTATCGCAAAAAACTAAATTACGCCATTTATTCTTCCATGTCTTTCAGTAATCTTCGAGTTTGTCCATCTTTACGCATACTAAACTTTTCGCAAATTATATAGTATTTGGTGAATATGTCTATCATTATGGACAAATTCTTGAACAAATACAGTTTTTAATCATTGCCTTATCTTAGATTTTGGTCTTATGGTTTTTTGTCCATATTGATTACCAAATTTAACATAGCTATATATTAACTACTAAACACGACCTTTCCATTTCACCAAGATCAATACTAGGTATTGATTTTCAGCTCACCTAATAATTACATTGGGCATAAATACTTATTATAAATTAATTAAATTTAACTAGTACCTACAAACTATTAATTATTTATGTAATGAAGCACCGCTCACGAAACGTAACAGTCACAGGTAGTTGTTTTTAATTTTACTAGGGTTCAGAAAATTTGGCCAAAAGAATGGTCATGCCATATGTTTACATTCTTTCCAATTTATTATTAATGCATTTTTTAACGAAACAAAATGACACCAGTAGGTATACCGGCACCTGACGGTGGGAACCAAATTTTCCAGGGACGGCTTCAGATATTTTTCTGTTGTTCCCAGATATTTTTCTATTGTTCCAAAAGCATTCTATTGTTCCAAACGGTGTGTGAAAAACTGAAACAAAAAAAAAGGACACCACCTACCCCTGTTTGGGGGCCCCCTAAATAAATAATGTATGCTGGTCAGAAAAACGTCCCATTAGATTTATATGGATGACGTCAGAGCTACTATAATCACCACTATGACCTGAGATGAGTACACGCCTGTTCGCGAGTAATGATGAGTATTTGTTTATTTGTTTAAGTGTTGTTTATTTAAGTTTGGTTAATTAATTAATTATTTTCGAGGTTCAAAGCCAGAATACCGCTTAATTACCCTATTATATAAAATAAAATATTGTTTTCGAGGGGCACACGCGTGAAGTGTTAAATTGATAAATAAACAAATACAAAAGTGTTTTCTTGTGAATCTTTAAGATGTTATGCCCATAAGAATATTTCGGAAGCAAATATAATAAATAAACGCGCGCGAGCCGAAGCAAAACTTAACTAATTAATAAGTTGAATTAAACATAATACATTTATTATACATACTATAATAATTATGTATGTATGTAACTCCCGCCCTAGGCATAGGGCTATGGGCTCGGAAATGATGTTTACTCCACCATAGGGGCGCATTCGGCTACTTTCGACTATGTGCGTTGGAAACAAGAACATTATAATTATATTTATATTTAGAATCACCATGTATATTATTTAAAATTGAGAAAACGATCATAACATATAAAGTAATACTTATCGTTAGTTTAATTAAAGGCAAAAGTGTAACATGATTGATAGTGATTATGAAAATATGTATCTATCTTTAGAGGTATAGGAGTATTGTTATGTATTAAAATTAGACTTATATACATGTCCAAAGGGTCTTAACGTAATAAAGTAATGTTTTCGGAATTATTTAATAAAATTACACAATATTTTTCGAAGCTCAAAAAGGGTCGTAAAGGTTATTTTTTCAAAAATTTTAATTATATAATTAGTAACTTCTATTCTACAATAACATAGGATGTGAGTGTGCCTTGATTTATATACATTTCTATAGAAAAATGTGTTATGACCTCAAAATATCATAAATTAACATTACTTCTTATGAAAAATAAGCACAAATTGTCGATCTACAAGAGCCCACTTGAGAAAGTTAAATATACCGTTTTGTTAGCGGTACGTGCACTGCAGAGTATGTAGGAAGTGCCGCACAAGAAATTATCAATAATACTATACACAAAACGTTATCAATACATTTTCGGGATGCAAAACTTTGAAATTATCGAGAACTCTACTACCCACGCTAAGAAATTTAACACCAGAAGACATAAGGTGACGTTTAAGATAAAAGATGTTTCCTTGCCAACGGCCGAAGAAAAAATTCACTTTTTCAAGACAGCCATTGAGCAAATTATATCATATGTTCTACTATCGGTTTTAGCAACAGACAAAATTGGAATTACTTTTGAACTGAACGGTGTCAAAGAGAAATTACCAGGGTTTATGGCATTTCGAACAGCAAGTGAAGTAACATTTAATGATGTCTGGAGTATATTGGAAAGTATTTTGCAAAGTGACCCTGAAACGTTAAGCAATGAGGGGTTTAGACTAACCATGACATCTGTAAGATTACCAAAGGGCAAGGGTCGTCAGCGTGTGTATAATAATTTTGAAGAAGAATGCCGCCGTAGAAGAGGAATTGTTACAATTAATAATAAAGACGCTTTGTATTTAGCGAGAGCCCTGGTAGTGGGTAAAGCTCTTGCTAAAAAGCACCATAGTTATAACAAAATTAGGGATAGGCAAGGTGTGCAGAAAGAGGAAGCTGTCAAGTTAATGGCTACGGCGGGCATCGAAAACATAGGACCAGAAGGCGCAGGTATCCAAGAACTAAAAATGTTTCAAAAACATTTAGCCGATTATAAGATCACAGTGTTCCGATACGGAACTAAAGGTCGAGAGGTAATATTCGAAGGCCCCGACGCCGAAAGTAAGATAAATTTATTATATCACAATCACCATTACAACGTTATCTCCAGCCTCACATCCGCATTTTGCTGTTCTTACTATTGTGAAAACTGCCACACAGCTTACGATCATAAGAACGAACACAGGTGTGTAAAATCTTGCCGGGGGTGCGGTAATTCACCACCTTGCGAAAAAGAAGTGTGCGAATTGTAATCGAGACTTTTACGGTGAAGAGTGTTATAAAAGCCACAAAAATGAAATGTGCAACAATGTGAAAAAGTGTGTGATAAATGTTTTAGGGTCGTAAATATAAAAAAAAAGAAAACAAGAACATGTGTGTGGTGAAATCTATTGTAAGACTTGTCAAAGCCACGAAGCTGAAAACCATTATTGTTTTATTAAACAGGCACGTAAATTACCCGTTAAACAAAACACTCTCTTCGTATTCTATGACCTTGAGGCCCGACAAGAAAAAGAGAACAATCTCGGGTTTAAACTGCATGAACGTAACCTCTGCATATTTCATCAGGTATGCCCCACGTGTTACGATGAAAAAATACTTCATTTTTGTCAGAAATGCGGATTCAGAGAAACGATTTTATTTAATGATAATTGTATTGAACAACTGTTAACTTATTTAATGGAAGCAAGAAATAAATTTAAAAAGGTGGTCGCTATAGCCCATAATTCTCAAGCTTTCGATTGTCAATTCCTGTTGAACCACATTATAACAAAAACATCTTTAAAACCGGAGCTCATAATGAGAGGAAATAAGATTCTGACGATGGAGGTTGGTAATCTACGTTTCATTGACTCTTTGAATTATTTTCCTATGGCCTTGTCAGCTTTACCTAAAGCTTTCGATTTACCTACGCCCAAAGGTTGCTTTCCCCATCTATTCAATACCACACTAAATTCGAGTTATGTCAGTCTTCTACCAGATATTAAATATTACCGCCCAGACACTATGAAACCCGAAGCTCGCATTGAGTTTATAAAATGGTACGAACAAAATAAAAATTGCAATTTTGATATTAAGAGGGACCTATAGTAGAATACTGCAGAATCGACATAGATATCCTGAAGAGAGCCTGTCTGCACTTTAGAAACTTGTTTTTGAAGGAATGTGACGTAGATCCCTTTACCGAGAGCATCACCATCGCTTCAGCCTGTAACCTGATGTTTCGACGAAAATTCTTACAACCAGAGACAATAGGAATCATACCAAAAGGGGGGTATAGGAGAAATGATAAACAGTCAAAAATCGCTCACCAGTGGCTACTGCATGAAGAACAGAAAAGAGGTTTTATTATTCAACACGCGGGTAGACAGAAAGAAGTAACAGTTGTAGGCTCAAAGGTTGATGGCGTCTATGAAAATCAAATATTTCAGTTCCATGGCTGTTATTATCATGGATGTCCTTTATGCTTTATAACGAGAAGGGATGAAGCACTTCACGATGACCCTTCAGACACTATAAATATGAGATTCGAAAAAACAAAAAACTGTACCGACAAGTTAAGATTCTTAGGGTACGAAGTAACGGAAAAGTGGGAGTGTGAGTTTTGAAGAGATATGAAAAACAACAAAGAAATGAATTATCTAAGAAACCACCCGATGCTTGTCACGTTACCAATGAATCCCCGAGACGCTTTTTATGGTGGTAGAACAGGAGCCATAAAGCTAAAATATGAAGTAAAACCAGGAGAACAAATCAAATATGTAGATGTTTGTTCCCTATATCCATGGGTATGCAAATACGGAAAGTTTCCTATAGGACATCCTAAGATATACGTAGGACAGGAATGTCACAGGCTATTTGAAGAAAGCAGCTTAGAAAATTTAAACGGATTAATTAAATGTTCCGTCCTACCACCACAACATTTGTATCATCCAGTACTACCAGAAAAAATACAAAATAAGCTGATGTTTTCTTTGTGTCACTCTTGTGCAGAAACTTTAAACAAAAAAGAATGTAATCATTCAGAGGAAGACAGAGTTTTACACGGTACATGGGTAGTGGATGAGGTGATTAAAGCGGTAGAAAGGGGGTACAAAATTGTATCCGTTCAAGAAATATGGAGCTACGACGTCCAATGTTACGATAGAACGACAGGAGAGGGCGGTTTATTTGCCGGATTTATAAACAAATTCCTGAAAATTAAACAACAGGGTAGCGGATGGCCTACAAATTGTACAACGAAAGAAGATAAAGATAAATATATTGCCGATTATTTAAATAATGAAGGTGTACAAATGGAATTTGGTGAAATTGAAAAAACTCCCGGTTTGAGATCTCTTGCAAAATTAATGTTAAACTCGTTTTGGGGTAAGTTTGGTCAAAGGGAAAATCAACCTAAAACCAGTATTATTAACGACCCGAAAGAGTACTTTGATCTGCTCTCCAGCCCCTGTATTGACGTAAATTATGTACAAGAGGTAAATGAAGAGGTGATCATTACTAATTGGGGGTTTAAAGAAGAAGCGGCTGATCCTCTGAATACGGTTAATGTGGTGATAGCGTCGTACGTCACGACCCAGGCGCGTCTTAAACTTTATTCATATTTGGAACAACTTGATGACAGAGTTTTGTATTACGATACAGATTCGGTTATATACATTTCGAGACCGAACGAAACGGATTTACCAACGGGTGTATTCCTCGGTAATTTAACAGATGAGCTGGAAGAATATGGTCCAGGAAGTTACATCACCGTGTTTGCCAGTGGAGGACCCAAAAATTATGCATATAATATAAAAGCTAGGTTAATTTCTATAAAATGTGTAAAATATTGAATCTTAAACTATCACATAAAACCATTACAATTTAAATAAATTTATGACTAACAAAAATATGAGCAACTGTAGTTGACGCCTTCCTTAAGAAAATCAGAAATTCTTGCTTTGACTCAGCAATACCTTCAAATCAACTTACATTTTAAAGTTTTTACAACTCTTAACATATAATTGTGGTCAAGTTAGAACAATAAAATAATAATGGTTTGACATTATAATAACTAAAAAGTAAGATAAGTTGCAAAACAATGTAGAAACTTATTAATATGAACACCTGTCAATCATAGGGAAGTGTCAGCAATAGGGTAGCAATAGCAAACAACTCGAGTTTTATTCAAATATATTATTCACACCGACAATTAAATAGACACCGACGAAGTCAAAAGGGATGTAGTAACATTTTCTGTGTCGATAACTATAGAGGATTAATATGTGGTTACTATTCGTCAAAGGGGCAGAGAAAGATAAGAGGGTGTTAAGACGATGTTACAAACGGTGCAGACGGATATGTTATGTGTCATTTACGTGTTGAGTAGTGAATAAAATAATTTACTTATGTATAGAAGTCACCGTTAGTGTAAACGCACGTTTTAGTACAACTATATACAAAGGTATTGTGTCCTTTTGAAATTTTGAATAAAGAAATAAAAAGTAAACTTTGCTATTAAATTTTATATAATTAAAAGTTGCGAAGAGAAGTACTCCATTTCATGCCAACACTTTGAGTTGAAATCTTGCAATTCTAAGTTGAAGTTCTAAAAAATAAATTAGGCTTAGTATTTGTAAATAAAATATCCCTTACATACTTTTGTTAGTGGAGATTTAATCTTATTCCTGAGAGACTTTATTATTATTCATGTACAAATTTTTCTATCTTTAACGAAACTCACATATCCCTTTGTTAGAGTGAATAAGTCTCCATATTCTTAACATTACATTCAATATTCTACATTTCACAATTGAAATGAACTTGTAACCTGAAAACGCGCGAGCAGCGCATTTAAAAATTTTGACAAAATAGCATGGCAAACATATAACAAAAATTTCTTGTCGTTACAAAAATTTTTCTAAGTCAGATATTTTTCGAAAAGATATTTTTAGGTCGGGTTATAAAACTAAAAGATTGAAATCATAAATTAACGGACGAAGTTACATTTTATAAACGAGTAGTATTATTGAAATTTTGAAGGAAAGAAAATAGCTAAAATTATTTTTATATACGTAGATTGAACTTTACTATGAACGAAATATATTCACAAAGATTGACGTAGCATTTATCGTTTGTTCACATCGTCCACAGACAAACCATTGTTCCAGGACAATTTCATCCGCACGTCAGCTCGTGTAGATATTTATTTATGACTCAGGGACACTTTTATTGAGATCTAGAAACTCGAGTTAGTATAAAAACAAACATGTGCAGCGGTCGAACTGTGGGAATTGTATGCATTTTATTTTGTTATCTGCCCACGTGTGCAAACAAGCGACCAAGTGTTAATTTATTTACATGGAAGGTATAGGGATTTCGCAACTTTGTAATGCGACCGAGCACAGCACAAAAAATTAGAAAGTAATTACAAGAAAGTAAGACCTCGTACACGTGTGTCGCAAAATTTCACGATGCACTTTGCATAAATGAGGATAGAAGAGGTGCCGTCACACTCATCCCTTCATCCAATCAGGATACGTCAAATTTGGTGTCTCGATTTTTCAAATATTAAGATCCAATTAAATTGATCCAGATCACTCGCGTGGTGGGAATTTTTATCCCCACGACCACTTTTTGAGTCCAGAAATCATATAAAAGGCGCTACTGAGCGCATTAAAACAGACCCCCTTTTCATTATTCATTTTCACAGCCAAGTCCAGGTATTTTACCAGCCAGTCCAGCTCAGCGCTACTTCTGGAGGCCTACCGGCCTCCACAACTTCCAACGCCAGATGCCAACCCAGATGAAGGAGAAGGACGGCTACGCCGTGATGCTCCATAATGGTCATTCCAGAAAACAGAAAAAACAGAAAAATTAAAACAGAGATTTTTCGGTAGAGTCCGATTACCGTTTTCACGTATAGTTACGCTAAGTGGTATCGCTGAAAAGCGGAAGTGAACACAAATCTCGCAATTTTACCGAGATTTTAAATAAATAACCATTCAGTTGTGCATTAACGTATGTGTCTTCATTACACAGGTATTATTTAAACAATTATTGAACATTATTCGAGTTATTTCGTATTCAACGCAAGTTTCGAGTTTATTTAAACAATTATTGAACATTATTCGAGTTATTTCGTATTCAACGCAAGTTTCGAGTTTATTTAAACAATTATTGAACATTATTCGAGTTATTTCGTATTTAACGCAAGTTTCGAGTTTATTTAAACAATTATTGAACATTATTCGAGTTATTTCGTATTCAACGCAAGTTTCGAGTTTATTTAAACAAATATTGAACATTATTCGAGTTATTTCGTATTCAACGCAAGTTTCGAGTTTATTTAAACAAATATTGAACATTATTCGAGTTATTTCGTATTCAACGCAAGTTTCGAGTTTATTTAAACAAATATTGAACATTATTCGGGTTATTTCGTATTCAACGCAAGTTTCGAGTTTATTTAAACAATTATTGAACATTATTCGAGTTATTTCGTATTCAACGCAAGTTTCGAGTTTATTTAAACAATTATTGAACATTATTCGAGTTATTTCGTATTCAACGCAAGTTTCGAGTTTATTTAAACAATTATTGAACATTATTCGAGTTATTTCGTATTCAACGCATGTTTCGAGTTTATTTAAACAATTATTGAACATTATTCGAGTTATTTCGTATTCAACGCAAGTTTCGAGTTTATTTAAACAATTACCGGACTTAAGGCAAACAACTTGTCGTCAACGGTGGCTATTCATTACGTGCACCATAGGTCACGCGACTCCCGTACACCCAGATGTTCGGACCGCGTTTCGTTTCCAACGTCCAATTTTAATGACAGGTGTTGCATTATTGAAACATATTTGCATTCAAGCAGTTTTTTTTGTCGTTAACCGCATTTACGATAACGTACTTTCCTACAGTGCCGGCTTTGGAGAAATTCAGTTTCGTGAGTAATTATTTAGTGCCTTATTTCGGGCGTGCTTCCCCTTTTTATCGGGAAACGGGGCGAATAAACCACCCTGTTGTTCCATTCATTTCAACATTTCGATTTGGAGAGATTTTGGATTCTGGGAATCACACCAACTTGCTGGCATGGTTTCCGACATTTTATTCAACTCACTTCCGTATTGAGAGGACGTAGCTGCCGCATCTATCGAGATTCTCACCTCTGGAGGTCTATTCCAAAGATCTTGTCTGAAGGCCGAGCACCAGTAGCAGTATACGTAAGAAACTTTTGATTATTTTTAAGTTTTGTGATGTTAAGTGGTCACACTGACCACAGTTTATATTAACGGGTTTTCAACCCGAACCTCGAAGCCGATCGCAATCTCTTGTACTTCTTTTGTTATTTATTGGTATTAGTGCCTAAAGGTAACGTAACTTTCATTACGCCAGTAATGCGTTCATGTTTAGAACAGTTATTTAACGTAATATTTTACATTTAATATTAAAGCTAAAGTTTGCTTTCCCGTTCATGGGAATTTTGTATTCAACTGGACAAGTAGTTCATAGATTAATTTTGTAATCAATACTTTCCGAAGTTGCATGTGGTACATTCAAGTAACCATTTATATGGAGTGTGGTATTCAATACGCACCCCTCACGTATGGAATTTTCTGTCCATTCGCTACGAATTTTGTACAACAATACCTGTAAATTTGATAGTATTTTGTATATATATTTTGTCAACATCCCCCCCCCCTTGTGAAATTATTTTCATTATATTTATGTTATTTCCCATTCTTGTGTTTTATTATTATTGTGTAAGTGTTTATTTAGTTATTTTCACCGAAGGAAAGTTCGCCTCTTGTAAAGGTAAGGTCATTGGACGAGGCTTTTCCGGGGTGAGAATCAGCAGAAAGATCATCAAGTTGTCGCGTACTAGCTTAGAAGGTGTGATACTCCGTCCCCTTCAAATAGATTCATATCTTCGTACGCGTGGCGCCCATTTAAATCCCCACCGATTTGGACATACTACCCCCTCGTGTAAATTATCCCCACCGACTTCGACCATTTTTCAAATCGCGATTGAGGACTGCCCAGTCGTCGATTGGAGACATACGACTCGCGACATCACGTCACACGACCCTTTGACTCTTTTTAACCACTCACCCCCTTCGCGACTTGAGCTAGCCACCCTTATTTTATATCTGTTGAAAAGGTGTCGTGGAAGCGAATCGTGTTGTAACAAACTCTTCGTTTCTCCCCGTCCCTAATGAGAGGACGGCTAACCAGAAAGAAAGATTCCTCCCACGTGAAGTGACGAACTCCACTTTACAACATGGTGAGCCCTGATCGAAGTTAAGCTAGCTTTATAGTTGGTAACGTCGGTATGCGACAGCCGCGGATTCCGATTGCGAACTTACTCCTGAAAGCTTTATAGAAGAATACCCTTCTACAAGGGAAAATAAAAAACGGTAGTAAAGGTAACAATTTAATGACATACAAAATGGTAGTCAACAATAATGACAACGGTTAAACAGGTGATTCAGTGATACAATACAAAAATGAAAACGCTGATTACTGATGGGAATCAGTCAGACAAATTAAAACAGCGTACGAACAAACTGCCGCCGGGGGGTAGACTATGATGGTACGGTCAACACGACGATCGTAAACGTGTAACGGTTATATGAGACGTACTTAGGACAATAAACGAGACGGGCACAACTTCATAAAGACCACTGCTTCACAACAACAAAATTTGGTGCAGCTCAACTTCTCGCGAGACCCTGAGGTTACACCCAAAAATATCTGACAAATCGAACAGTTCTACCAACTTTAGTAAAACAAAAACTCCAAGGTCTAAGCGTGCGCATCGATAACAACTCGATAACACAAAAATCTTGCAAAATACGCTGCAGCGCGTAAAATTCTTCGTGCCCAAATCACTCTCACAATTTGCTAAAATAACCCACCAGTTCCAAATCCAAAACGATTGAATCTTCAAATTGTAAGAATACGCACACAAATGGACGTCTTGTCTCGCGAGAGCTCACACCAAAAGTGACATCGGAAGTTTCCCCTCTTACAAGGCGGACAAAAATGAAACTCCACGCGCTAAGATCGAGGTCATGCAGGTAGTGTCTCAAGTGACGCCAGACCGCAAAATAACGGCAGTGAAAGGTTGACGTTGACGAATCTAAAATTCGTCACACAATCTTGTGTCCGTTTTCGCTTCTATTGTTATTCTTTTCCAGCCTTACCTGTTGTTCGCTTTCACTCTCCAATTTTCCACTTCCAAACATTATCAATATCATTTTAATGCTATTTTATGTCACAAATTATTATTAAAGAATTAGTACCTGAAAGTTGTATTTGTCAGACCACAAAATATTTGACCAATCTTCTCATCAACATCAACAAACATAAGAAAAAACATAAAACATAAGACTATTTGTAGTAAATATTTACATATGCAGTGCAGAGTGAAAATTCGCGGAATTCTCTAACTCGACCGTACGATGGGCATCGACATGCGCACCAAAACCAAATTTTGCACAGTTATTCTGTAGGTCCAGGCGCAACTATTCGTGCATAAATGGAGAAAAAATTCGCGCGGGGAAAAAAGTCATTCGATTTTTTCGACAAACCCTATACGGATACCCTTACTTTATCTGGCCATTCTTGCTCACTCCGCTTTCGCTAGATGGTGCTCTAATCTATCATATAAGTGTACTGATTGGTGGTCAAAATCTAAATATATTTTTTTAAAGCAATCAGTTATCCCACCCTGTAGTGTACGGAAAGTAGAATAAATAATATAAATAATTGAATTGAATACGAATACGAATTCAGGCCTTCAGCCTCACTCAAAGGTATCGCATCCATATGTGTAGATCGTGGTTGTTCGGCTTTACTCAAGGGTATCGCAACCACACGTGTACACCGTAGTTGTTCGGTCTTCGGACTCACTTAAGGTTATCGCAACCATACGTGTAGACCGTGGTTTTTCGGCCTTCGGCCTCACTCAAGGGTATCGCAGCCATACGTGTAGACCGTGGTTCTTTCCAGGGTCGTACTTGGTGCCACTCATGTCCATCTCCTTGGTCAGGGCCGGCCTTAGTGTCACTAATGTTCTCCTTCTTCTCGCATAATATATCTAATTACTCGACAGATGGCTATACCTGAGCGTGACGGACAGATAAATTAAGGCTACTATAGTATATTGCTCAATTGTTTCGTTTGCTCGATTTAATGCCTGTCGAGCAGCGTTTCTCTGCGAAACCGATTAAGCTTCTCCTGGCTTTGGCGTGCTCGCCATCCTTGTTGCCGTTCTCTGGCTAATCGACATTTTTTTTGCTGCCGGCTCTGTCGATTCATCCATATTGTGAGCTAAAGAATTTGTGGCGACCTTGGTATACAGGCCGCTTCACAGATGGCGCGACCAAGACTTTACCAGCAGCACCAGGAGAGGGAGACTTCCGGTTGCAAATGAACACTGCCATTTTAATCAGTTATCATCACAACCACCGGCTCGAGCATATCGCTCGCCACGTGGAACTAAAGTGTTTACAACATAATCTATATTATTGTTTCAATATTGTTAGCGATTAAAGCTAAAAATTAAAGTTTTAAGTTCTTGTATCAAGTTACCTTGATCCTAGATCAACGGATACGTTGATCTCTTGATCCGTTGATCCACATTAAAGACCGTTTTACACCGAGGAGCGTCACACACAGATCTGGGTAAATCTTATTATTATTATTGTTGAGTGTTGATTTTGAGTGGCCTGCCTTTAAGCTTGTGTTCGAAGTCCTTGACCCCGTTTATCGCCAATTTCAACCATTCTCTGAACTCGAATTCGCTTAGCATACGAAGGACGCATCTTGGGTGGTTTAATTGTTTCTTTCAATTTCAAAATAGGTATGTTATCTATTTTTTAATTTATATAGAAAAAGTTGTCCTTAGTTCTTTAAGTAGCTTATCCGATTATCCGACATTAAAGAAAAAAATAATTCATTGAGGAATTTCGATGATCCATTCATGCGCGTCACTGTAGTCTCCCTTCGCGAATTTTCCTTTGCGAATTTTTGCACTATTTCAATACAAAAACATGCGCAGGGACCTACATAATAGCTGTGACAAATTTGGTTCCGATCGGTCAAACGGTCTAGGAGTCTATAGGGAACATACATACTGTTGTGTTTTGCACCTTTTTTTGAGCGGACCTACCTATTGGTTGACTTAATCTCAGGGTCAGTATTTTGCTTAAGAGTCACGATGAACAAAGAACAACACAGACAAAGATGTAATTTCAAAATTCATATTTATTGAACAAACTTAAAACTAACAAAATGAAACACACAAAACTACAAATTGAAATTTACCTTAGTTTTTTGGCGTACGTATTCGAATACCTCGCTCACTGTTTGGAAGACTTATATTCGCACTAAAACGTTGCACTTCTTCTAATGAATGCACCTACTTCCTTCAGGATTGACCTCGCTCAAGCGATTCTCGTCACAGACGAGGAATTGGATTTGCTTTTGTTGGTTCCAATTCTTTATCATTCACCCACTAGGATGATCGTCGACACTGTACTATACACGTTCTGTTCGGACGAATATTTTTGATGTCTTTGGCTTCGTCCACTTTGATCACCCACCGGTGTTAGAGTCCAATTTAATTAGTTGGTTTCTCGATTGAAGACTTTACGTCTCCTCCGTTTAAATATTCGCACGTACCTCACTTTTTGAGAACACGATCTCTCTCATACGAGAGCTTTTTGTAATTCAATTTTCAATCTTCCACACTCCTTTGCGTCGATTGAAGCAATTTAAATTTCTTATTTTTTTTAAGACGAACTTAATTTGCGTCTTTTCTGTTTGGAAACTCACTTCGGAATCCTTTGTTTTTTTCTTGTTATTTTTCTATTCCCCTCGTTACCTCCTCTTTTTTTTGTTTTTATTTTAAATCAACGTTACTAAACGCGCATGTCATAGTCTCTTTTAAAAACATAACAACCAAACAATAAACAACAACTTCAAAATTTTAAAATACAATTCTATGCAACAATCTAAACAATACTACCATAACTAAACTAAAATACGACATGTTGAAAACACATCCCGTCCGTGCTGATCGTTGTTGATCGCGGATCTTAAGAGATGTTGTGGACACAACAATACATACATACATCCATTTTTATATATATAGATTAAATGGCAAACCTTTCTGAACACAAATGTCAAAGAACTGTCGCTTTGACAAACTTCATTCAATAGTTATCCCTATTGAAAGATCTCATGCAGCTAAAAACGCTCTATAGGTACTTCCATCAAATTAGTAGTTTTGAACGCTAATGGTTTGTCTCAGGATGGGTAAGAGTTAACCTTATTAACACATCAAGAAGAAAATCGTTCAAAAGAATATCTAAAATTATCATTAATAATGAGAAACATGGATCAAGGGCAAATACTTACTTATACCCAGTGTTCTGATGACTCTTACTTGATAACCGTTCGATTAACTAGAAAAAAGTGGAAAACTTTTCCTCTAGACAATTTAGTGCACTTTATTTTCAATAACTTAACACTTTGATGTAAAGTGTACTGAAATGGGGATATTCACGAATATTTGTAAAAATATCATTCCTCGCTTGGTTTTTCATCTTTAGTGGCGAAATTCGGGGTCATTATAGAAGGTGCAAATTTAGTATATCATTTCAGAGATCCTAATAAAGACAGCTTGTTCTAATTTTTTTACGCAATGAAACACTTGCCGACTGGCCTTTTGAAACGTAACAGAAATTGTCTGAATTCTGACTCTTCGAACGATGGTGGCAATGTAACGATTATTGAATAACTTAAAATTTTATATATGGGGTGGTCAGAACAGGAGTGAATCAAGTCCATTTTTGTGATTTTTGGAGTTATGGTTCCTATGCGTTCTAGTTCATAACTTACTGCAGTGCAAAAGTAGATCAAGTCACATTTTGTTCGTTTTGTTATCCTATGTAACTTGTTTACTTTCTTTACTGACAATAATATTACATGTTTCCGTGTTGTACTGAATCAAGTCCGAATTTATATTACCTATCATCTTGTTCTCACGTATTTTTGACGCTTTACTCTTTTTTATCTTTTTAAAATTTGATTTAGGTGTATTTTGTTATTGGATTCTATGAATTTATAGTCTTGTATTTGTTAATTTTTCTAATTTTGGTGGAACAGTAATAAATTAATCAATTAATCGAAAAATTAAGTCGTAAGACTTCACTAATTTATTCTGCTGAGGATTGGATGAGAATTGCTCGGGAAGCAGAGAAAAAGGAACCGCAATTTAAAGTCTACGAAATGCAAAGAAACGAATTCCTGTCCACTAAAAAATTAGAATCAGCCATACAAAACAGGCAGATAACTACGCAAGGTGAAAGTTTTTCTTGGTTAAAAATTAGATGGCTTCGTTTTGAAAGATCATCTCCACTATCTTATAAATTTATAAAGAAACTCGTAATGAAGACATCGACTTTAATGAAGTAAATTTAAATAAAGGTGTTCGTGGTAGACGTATACAATCCCTCGTCATTCAACAAGAAAATTTATATCTAAACAGACGTATCATAACAGACTCTAAAAACCAGCATAATATGAACGATTTACTTCCTTACATTCCGCCAATATACCATTTATTTTATAAGAATCTACCTACAGAAAGCAGAACAAGACAAAATCAAAATCAAGACTCCTCTGATGATGAAGAAATTACAGATGACATTATTTTTGTGTAAAATTAACAATATTTTCAGTGTAATAATGGTTCAAGTCCAAACAATTATTAAATTAAGTTCTGTGTAAAATTTTTTATTATAATAATATATAATTTTTATGTTTTCTATTATAAAATATAGAGTTTTAAGAACCACTGGGTGTAATTATTTAATAGAACTGATTGCTTTAAATTTAATAAAGATCAAAATACTTTAAGTTGCGATAATTCATTAACAGCATTTATGGACTTGATTCACTTCTATTCTGACCACCCCATATGTAGTATAATATTTTTGTATGCATGCAATATTGAGTACTACTGAACAATTAAAACTTAAATACTTTCCTTAGCAAACTAACCAACTGTCGATAGCTTTTTTGTCTATATAAAACAACAACGGGGGTATTAACATATAGCATGTCATGTAATTAACATGATTGCGGCAATCGTAGTAAATATTTTACTTCATTATTGTATTACAGATGTTGGTTTTCAAATAAACCGATTAGTAATTACCAATAATTACCTATTATGAGGCACCTACAAATAGGCATCTCATAATAAATTTACTTATTTTAACACTGTAATTTTATGATTCTTTTTGAATTAAACTTCCATCATTGTAAATGAATTAAGTTATTGATACACAAAGCCATAATCTTTTCTCACAATTACTAATATTCATTAACATAAGCTCATTCCTAATTCTACATAAAATCCTGTAACCTAATGTTACCAATCTCACACAGTAAAACACTATAGTTATTATGTTGGTTTTATCAAGAAAATCAAATTTTTGAGTACAATAGATATTTTTAGTTATTAAGATGGTAATTACAATTATGTCATAAAATTTACACTACGTTGCTGACCCAACAATAGAAAATATTCCTAAGCACATAAATTATTTCTTCACTTCACAAAGATATCTTGGATATTACAATTCGGTTTCCGTTATATTTACGTAGAAGTAAGTAAAAACAAAAATTTATTTGCTATGATCTCTGCGCTTCACAAGTGCGCACCGTTTTCCGTGTTTCGGAGGGCACACTAAGCAGGCAGTCCCCCTGTGTTAATGATTTGCCATCATAACAATAAAAATTTGGTTGCAGGAACATCGAAAGGCAAGCCTAGCAAGCTACCTGAGATGCAAAAACCAAAATGCCCACAGAACCCGGTAATTTAAATTCGTGGTGCTAAGTTATACCAGTATGCTACTATAACCTTTTTTACTTCCAAAACCTAAGGTAACTGTTAAGACGGATCTGTGCATCGTTTGCCTTATCACGGCCCTGCCCACTAAATACCTTTTGTTGTGTTATTATGTTTTACACTGAAGTTAATTATTACCTTAATGGCTTCTTATTTGTTTTAATAGTTGGTAACCATGATGATGTAATCAGTGGCGTAGCTAGGGGGGTGGGGGGGACCGCCCCCGAGTGTCACCCGTCTGGGGGTGACACCCGACCCCAAATTATTTAAATTTCAAGAGTAAAATTGCCTCGTTTCTTGGTTTTCTAAGTTCCTAGGGGTGACACCTCAAAAAACGTCATCAGCCTGGTTGGGGGTTGCACCGGACCCCAAATTATTTAAATTTCCTGACTAAAATTACATAGTTTTTTGGTTTTTGCGGTGACACATCAAAAATAAAAGGTCATCAGCCTAGGTGGGGGTGACACCCATTAAATCCGCCCCGGGTGTCACCCATGCTAGCTACGCCACTGGATGTAATGCTACCTTGTGATAGATATTATAAAATGTAAGTGTGTGTGGTTCAGTTCAATTGAAATGTATGTCAAACTTATGTTGTAAATATATCATCACGCGTTGGTTGGAGTTTTATTCATGACCAATAATCAAGAAAGAAAAAGTAATATAATATGCAGTCCACTTATGTCGTAAAAGCAGTGACCACAGCGTAGTTTCGATTATCTTTTATATTACTTTTATGTCATTTGTATAAAAAACTATTTAATGTTTAATCATTCACGTGAGAAACCATTTAACGTCAAATCACTAATATGAAGAACCATTTAACATTCAACTCAGTAGGTATCATTTATAATGGTCATTGAAATATCTAACTTACCTAGTAATTTTCTAATAAGTGAACATTCAATTACCTGAATAATTAGTTTGGGTTGGAAATGTTTCATTCATACCTTACCGATTTTAAGTTAGGTAAATAAACAATTGCCTTTAATATTTACCTATAAGTTGTTTCGTGTAGTTGGGATTGCCTATCTACCTAGACATTAAAACCTTTTATGCAATTAATTTCATTTTCGTGTTAACAAAGTGCAATGATGTAACATTGTCTTTATTTAATATTCCAAAATCTAAATCATTTATAAAACAATTATAAATAGAATTTTTATATTTTGTAACGGGCCAAATTGGTTCCGTCAACAAACTGTGATCACACAGGTGAATGTGTGGCACCTACCTGGATTTTTATTGGATGCCGCTAGCTCAATCGCGTGGGTCGTGGTGCTTAAATCACTCCAATAACAATCCGGGACGGCAAAATCAAGGGAAGTCACAATCGGGTATTAGGGCGCCACTGAATTTGTCATAAACTTACCCCAAAAGTAATTCAGAACTTACCTATATAGAAATAGGGGGGGGGGAGTCGAGAGTGAAATAAAATATATCCAACAACGAGTAACAATATTTTAATTAAAATACTTAATTTTGGTGAAGCTAATAAACTAATATGTGAATAATAATGACAGCGATTTTGACAATTTATGTCGATTAATAATAATAAACGTTGATGAGATTGTAAAATAATGACATATAAATACGATAAATAGTTGTCGGATTTAAATAACTTATGACTAATAATACACAATAATAAAATAATGATATAAAGAATAATAATACTTATGCTAAAGGTGAACATAAAATGTTCAACACACTGTATATATAACCTAAACACATAAAAGAACATAAATGTAATATAAACAAGGTTTCGGTCAGTCGAATCGAGATGAAAATTGACTCGGGTAGTATCCCACTAAAACAACACCTCGATTCCACGTTCGAGAACCAAAAAAAAGGGTTAGTACTTAAGATTATAATTAAATATATGAACTTTTGATAAAACAAATAATGTTGAAAAGTTTGACGTGAAGATAACTAAAATGTTTAAAATATCGAATTACACAATGCACTACACCTGGGTACGGACCACAAGTGTTCACGAGATTTATGCTGAAGGTGAACGCAAAATTGTTTGAATAGCAACTCCGAAACACAAAAACTAAAGGGATGGGCGAAACACTTCATTCGGAGTTCAATTGTTTAAAACCGGTAGAATAAGTGATGATTAATTTATATTTAATTTGACGTAATTTAATGTTGGTAATATTTAGAATCGGTAGCGGGGTTAATTAAAATAAACTGATAAAAAGTACTTACGCAAAATTTAACATAAACAATAAATACACATTGACGATGGGGCGAAATACGGTCCTGCATTCAGGAATGTGCGAACAAAGGAATGGCGTCATCAAAATACATCAGCTTCGAATACCACAATATTTAAGGAAGAGATCGAACCTAATTTTGTAGCAAAAACTTCAACGGATTGATTGAATTGCGTGGTGATTGGTTTTGTCGTTAAAACTCCAGTAAGATAAATTTGCATAAAGCTGTTGATTACATAAAACCAAATATGCATTCAATATAACCAAGTATTGGCGATCGTAATAATTGTCACAAGGACGGCCTTTTTCATTAACACCCAGATGAACGAACAAAGGAATTACGCCAATTCGGTAATTTTACCAGGTTTACAACCACACACAAATCACAAGCGTCCTTCCTACTACGCCATTTTTGTCAATCCCCGCTTGTAGTTGTGCGCGCGCCACATGACACTAAACAACTACTCTAGTCAACGCTAGATGGCGGACTTTTGAAATTTAAAAATTATCGCGGGAAAAACGTAAATTGAAGGGAAAAAGTAAAATATCATTACATCACCCGGGCTGGAAGAACAAAAGCCTCTTTTGTTCTTACGAACCAGAGCTTAGCAAACAGTAACATGCATCGCCAATATAACATAAGCACTTAAAAGATAAAAGCTAAAGCACATAAAACACAAAATACATAAATATTATTATACAGCGAAAGGTTTCAAAAGCTTAAGCGGAAGCGAAAAGAAAAAAACAAAAAAAAAAAAAAAACAAGTTCATTTATCTGTCGGTATGGCCTAACCGCATCGGTCCACGAAGCGAATCAGTTTCCCAATTCAAATCTCATCAAATTGGTCAGAACAAAACGTAAGATAAACAAGTCAAATCAGGTTTAGCAAAACGCTCTCTTCGTAACTCAAGATACATTTACTAAATTATAGTCGCAGTTGGGGTTAGTTAACGCCCTCTGCGTAACTCAAGGTACGCTACTAATATGACTTACTCGGGAGCGGATTTAAGATCTTTGGCATTCCACACGCCTTGGGAAGTTCCAGATTCATCAGAAAGCTCATAAGTGGCATAAGAAACTTTCTTTCTGATGTAAAAGGGTCCACGAAATTTGGGAGCTAATTTCGCCGTAAAATATTTTGACGCGTCAGATAACACATAATTGCGTCGCCACACCGAATCTCCTACTTCGAAAGTAGCAGCTCGACGTCTTAAATCGTAAGAACTCTTGTTCTTTTCATAGGCTACTCTAAGCCTTTTAACAATATCGTCATACAACTTGTGGAGAGCCTTAGGTTTACCTTGTAGGTATAACCTATCTCCAAACGAAATATCCGCATCTCCTGTCAATTCAGAAGAGCCTACGGTACCTCCATCTAAATTAATTTCTCTACCAAAATTCGCAAAATAAGGCGTTACTCCAGTTACTTCGTGTACTGCTGTGCGCATGGCGCAAGCAACACGGGCTAAATATTTATCCCAATTCCTATGATTGTCCGCTACATAGGAGGACAACATGGTCTTTAAAACTCTATTAACCCTTTCGACCGGGTTAGCTTGAGGGTGATAATTGGCGTTATAAGTAATTTTAACATTATACAGGGAATTCATGTTTCTAAATTCACGGCTACGGAATTGTACACCGTTATCACAAAGTAAAATTTTGGGAGCACCATAAACTAAAATTACGTCTTCTTCGATTTTACGAGTAACAGACGCAGCAGTGGCAGAACGTAAAGGAAAACACAAGGAATACTTAGTAAAATAATCTGCTACAACTAGGATATACACGTAGCCACGGGTTGAGCGTGGTAAGGGACCTACTAAGTCAACAGAAATCATCTGCCAAGGACGAGTTACATTGGGATGGGAAGTCATAAAACCAGCGGGCTTTTTCTGTTCTGGTTTGTGGGCAATACAAACGGGACATCTATTTACATAACGGGATACGGAAGATTTCAACAAAGGCCAATAATATTTTTGAGTTATTCTACTTAAAGTTTTGCGAATTCCGAGATGACCAGCAGTAGGTTCATCGTGACAAGATTTTAGAATGTCATTTCGTCGAGAATTTGGAACCACTTCCTTCCATTCCGCCTTCTCACGAAGTTCAGGATAATCGGGAGTTACATATTTAAACAAAAGGTTGTTTTCGATTCGCCATAGGGGAAATTTATCTGGTTTGTTCTTAACCTTACTTAACATGGACTTATACCATTTATCGTTATGGTTACTTACAGGATTGGGATTGGGGTCATGATCATCATCATTGGACTCATGAAGAAGCTCATGATCCTCGTCGTTATTATCACCGGAATGATCGTCGGTTATTTCACCAATCTGTATTGTTTTAGGAGCATTAGGGATATTATTTACATTCTTATTTTGACTACATTTGGGAGTAATCGAAACATTATCAATCACGGGAACGGATCTTGATAACGCATCCGGAACTACATGATCTTTACCTTTTCTATGCGTAATTTCGAAGTCGTACTGTTGTAATCTTACCATCCATCGAGCTAATCTACCACTTGGTTGAACAAGATTATTTAACCAAATGAGACTATAATGGTCAGTGATTACACGAAAATGGGAACCTTCCAAATACGGTCTCAGTCTCTCAATGGCCCAAAGAACCGCGAGACACTCTCTTTCCGTAACAGAGTAATTTCTCTCTTGACGCGTAAGTGAACGACTTAAATAACATACTACATGTTCTACTCCATCAATTTCTTGAGTGAGGACTGCAGCGATGCCAAAGCCTGAGGCATCGGTTTGAACAACAAAAGGTACATCAAAATTTGGACAAACTAAAATAGGAGCATTAACCAAACTATCTTTAACCAAGCTTAACGCAGTGTCACAATTTTCGTTCCAAATAAATTTCTGGTTCCTCTTTAAAAGAGCGGTCAGAGGTGCAATAATTGTTGAAAATTCAGGTATAAATCGTCTATACCAAGATGCCATACCAATTATAGTGCGTACATCACTAACGCTTTTGGGCGTTGGTATTTTTAAAATAGCTTCAACTTTACCGGGGTCAACCGCAAGACCTTGTTGATTCACAACGTAACCGAGATATTTGAGCTCAGGTTTACAAAAATAACATTTTTCCCTACTCAACGTAAGACCTGCATCTTTTAATCTTTTTAAAACATCCGTAAGAATTTCAATATGTTTGTCGAAAGTTGGAGCACAAATAATTACATCATCTAAATACACAAATACATAAGGTTCTAATTCTGGACCAAGAATTTTGTCAATAAAACGCTGAAAGGTCGCCGGGGCATTATGTAAACCAAATGCCATACGGGTAAATTGAAAAAGACCTCTACCAGGTACAGTGAAAGCAGTGTAAGCTTTCGATTCTTCCGACAATGGGATCTGCCAATAAGCTGATTTTATATCCAAGGACGTTATAAATTTTGCATCGCGCAGGCGATCTAATATAGCGGAAACATAAGGTAAGGGATATGCATCACGTTCAGTAACTTGATTCAATTTTCTAAAATCTATACAAAATCTAAATTTTCCGTCTTTCTTCTTAATTAACAAAACGGGATTCGACCAAGCTGAATGACTTTTTTCTACTACACCAGACTTTATCATTTGGGTTAATTCTGCGTCTATTTGAGCTTGAACATTAGGGTTCACCGGGTAATATCTTTGCTTAATAGGAGGGGACTTTGTAGTAATAACATGTTCCACACCTAAAGCACATCCTAAAATTTCTGACTTACCAATATCTTTAAAACTAGAATTAATTAAATTATTTAAGATAGCTCCCTGCTCACGGGTTAAACTTTGTTCAGAGACCAATTGGGTTTGTTCGTCCTCTAAAGACACCAGCGACAATTGTTCAGGCTTCGAAAAATTCCACTCACCTCGAATAACATTAGGCACAAAGCCAATAGCCCTCCAAAAGTCTATTCCTAAAATTACCGTGTGTGTAACATCAGGCACTATCAGAACATTTATCACAATGGTTTTGTGACGTAGCTTAATCGGTAACGAAACCGAACCTAAAATATTTATTTGGCTGCCATCAGCCAAAGCGCAATTCGACTTAACATTATTTAAATGAAGGCCTAAATTAGAGATTCGATTCCAACCTTCAATTCCTAAAATTGTCCTAGAGGCACCGGAATCTAAAAGTGCTGCAAAAGATTTACCAAAAATTTCAACTGTTACATAAGGACGTTCGTCATATTTGGAATTTTCCAATATATAGTTTAACATAATTTTATTTTTATCATAAATTAAATTTCGATTATCGACAAGATTACTTAAACAACGGGTGGAATTATAAAAAATCTTCGAGGTAGCAATCCCGTCTTTTACTGACCTCGACGCTCGTTTCCCGAAACAGAACATTTGGGACAAGTACGTATCGTAAAATTGGGTTTCCCACACTTAAAACAATAGTTTCCTTTCTTCGGAACGGTACATTCTTTTGAAAGGTGTTGGTTAGAATTACAATTCCAACAATTTCTAAAATTAAGACTAGCATTATTGGTAGGACTTCGAGAATTTTGAACATTATTATTAAATTTCGTAAAAGTACTGAAGCGTGGATTATTATGATCGTTAGAACGAGAATTCGTAAAAGTATTTGAACGATAATGGGAATAACTATTTTCCTTTGACGAACTTGCCTTATAAGGGTTTGAATAAGATTGACTCATTAACAGGGTAGGTTGTGAAGAATTTTTCTCCACTTCTTTAACAGTCTCAACGTTACATGAAACATCAACAAAAGCTAATTCAGGTTCTAAATCATTATTCTTTTTCACAGGGGGAACATAATTATCAATCGCAATCCTTCGTTCTTCGATGATTTTGCAATACTTAATTAATTCGGGGATAGACGTAATTTTTACAAGGCCTAATTGAGTTTGATACGATGGATGTAAATTTTTATTTATAATTTTTAATTGTTTGGCTTCAGATAATTTTTCAACTAATCTAGAAAATAAACTTTTCATGACTGCAACAAAAGTACCAATCGATTCCGAAGAAGCTTGAGTTCTTCGTTCAATTGCTCGAATTAAAACATCATCATAATCCGGTGGTAAATATTCTTCTCGTAAGGCAGATTCGATATCACTCCAAGTATTAAAATTTTCACGATTTGCCCTAAACCAAATCAAAGCCTTCGAACTGAAGAGTTCGTATGATTCGCGAAATAATTGTATTTCCGAAACATTTCTGGTAATACTATACTCCCTAACACGTTCTAAAAATGCATTTAACGATTGGGTTTTGTCACCCGAAAAAGTAAATCCCCATTTAAAAACAGGTACAGATTTCTGTACGTCCGACATAACATTACTCATTCTTGAGTTAACAGGAACAGGGGGAGTCAAAATTGTAGATGGAACACAATAAGTACTAGCTGGCATAACATTTTGCAAAGCAGAAGTAGAAGCAGCAAGCGTTAGAGGGTTAGTAGCATCATTTTCTAATTTTAGATTAGCCATTTTTAACACAGGGGTTTCACTAGCGGTATTTATCACGGGAGCATCTAGCGAGAGTTTGGAAGTTTTCAACGCAAGTTCATAATTTACTATCATATCTTTAACAACATTCACCCAATCTAATTTTATGTTATTTTCCTCATCATTACTGGGATTCGAATTTTTAATTCGATGAACTAAATGTAAAATTTTAGTTTGAATTAAAGGGACCGATTTATCTAAATCGGAAGTCTCGATTAAGGAACTAAGATTTTCAATCATAAAATTGATGTAAACTGAATCATCCGAAAAGGTTTTGGAATAGGGGGGGCGAACAAATTTTGGGTCGGTCATTTCCTTTTTCAGGACCTTTCTTAATAAAGTTTGTAGGGCTGGAACATCACCTACTGACTGCGAGCCTCGAACCTCGAGTTCATAGATTAATTCTGTCTTGATAAGTCGTTCTACAACCAACTTATAACTGGCAGTTAAATTTTCAAATTCGCACTCCATGGCGTAAAAGTAAATAATCGTAATAAAAATAAAAAATTATAAAATCAAAAAGGGACTAAAATAACCACAATGGTTTCGGAAGAGCTTGAAGATGACTTAACAAAGCCAACACGATAGGGGTCAAATTTTGTAGTGGTCGAGCTTCAACGTTGGGGTCAAATTTTAGCAGAACGCTAACGTTGGGGAACAATTTTTAACAAAAGGCCCCACGTTGGGCGCCAAATTTTGTAACGGGCCAAATTGGTTCCGTCAACAAACTGTGATCACACAGGTGAATGTGTGGCACCTACCTGGATTTTTATTGGATGCCGCTAGCTCAATCGCGTGGGTCGTGGTGCTTAAATCACTCCAATAACAATCCGGGACGGCAAAATCAAGGGAAGTCACAATCGGGTATTAGGGCGCCACTGAATTTGTCATAAACTTACCCCAAAAGTAATTCAGAACTTACCTATATAGAAATAGTGGGGGGGAGTCGAGAGTGAAATAAAATATATCCAACAACGAGTAACAATATTTTAATTAAAATACTTAATTTTGGTGAAGCTAATAAACTAATATGTGAATAATAATGACAGCGATTTTGACAATTTATGTCGATTAATAATAATAAACGTTGATGAGATTGTAAAATAATGACATATAAATACGATAAATAGTTGTCGGATTTAAATAACTTATGACTAATAATACACAATAATAAAATAATGATATAAAGAATAATAATACTTATGCTAAAGGTGAACATAAAATGTTCAACACACTGTATATATAACCTAAACACATAAAAGAACATAAATGTAATATAAACAAGGTTTCGGTCAGTCGAATCGAGATGAAAATTGACTCGGGTAGTATCCCACTAAAACAACACCTCGATTCCACGTTCGAGAACCAAAAAAAAGGGTTAGTACTTAAGATTATAATTAAATATATGAACTTTTGATAAAACAAATAATGTTGAAAAGTTTGACGTGAAGATAACTAAAATGTTTAAAATATCGAATTACACAATGCACTACACCTGGGTACGGACCACAAGTGTTCACGAGATTTATGCTGAAGGTGAACGCAAAATTGTTTGAATAGCAACTCCGAAACACAAAAACTAAAGGGATGGGCGAAACACTTCATTCGGAGTTCAATTGTTTAAAACCGGTAGAATAAGTGATGATTAATTTATATTTAATTTGACGTAATTTAATGTTGGTAATATTTAGAATCGGTAGCGGGGTTAATTAAAATAAACTGATAAAAAGTACTTACGCAAAATTTAACATAAACAATAAATACACATTGACGATGGGGCGAAATACGGTCCTGCATTCAGGAATGTGCGAACAAAGGAATGGCGTCATCAAAATACATCAGCTTCGAATACCACAATATTTAAGGAAGAGATCGAACCTAATTTTGTAGCAAAAACTTCAACGGATTGATTGAATTGCGTGGTGATTGGTTTTGTCGTTAAAACTCCAGTAAGATAAATTTGCATAAAGCTGTTGATTACATAAAACCAAATATGCATTCAATATAACCAAGTATTGGCGATCGTAATAATTGTCACAAGGACGGCCTTTTTCATTAACACCCAGATGAACGAACAAAGGAATTACGCCAATTCGGTAATTTTACCAGGTTTACAACCACACACAAATCACAAGCGTCCTTCCTACTACGCCATTTTTGTCAATCCCCGCTTGTAGTTGTGCGCGCGCCACATGACACTAAACAACTACTCTAGTCAACGCTAGATGGCGGACTTTTGAAATTTAAAAATTATCGCGGGAAAAACGTAAATTGAAGGGAAAAAGTAAAATATCATTACAATTTTTATTATTAAATTAATTTTCAAATAAAATTAACGGAAAGGGACATACAACTTATCAAAAAAAAAAGAAAGTTTGTAAGCAGTAGTGGTTTGATTTTAATTACTCTACAACTACAACATATTAACTATTAATTTTCTGGTGTACCTAATTTATTCCTTTAAGCTTTTTAACAGAGTGCTTGCAGAAAAAGCAACTTTAACGACCTAAAAACAATTTGTTAGTTAAATTAATTAATAAGCTAAATAATTAATTAAAAGCTACAAAGGAAAAATATCGAAAACATTAATAGTATGAATATCGACTGATATGTACATAATGCACTGAAATTCGGTAAAGTAATACATGTAAACCTTAAACTTGAGTAGGAAATCTACAGAAATATTTAATAAAAATCATTAAATTGTTATGTAGTAAGTCGAAACACGTTACCAATAAATATTTTAGTACAAAAATTTTCGGGTGCGGCGTAATGGTAAAGAGGTGCAATTCAATTTTCTCTGAAATTTTTATTTGTAAAATAAGACTACAGGAGACCTATTTTGAATTTATGCAATATACTTAAGTTTATTCAATTTGAAAGTGGACAAAAAAATCATTTTAGTTCATCAAATACATTGAATTTCCTATACCGACGGCACTTTAAATCGCTTCTACTGAACAATTTGTATTTTCGAGGATATCTACAAATTTTATAACACTCATTTACTTAAAAACCGTTAGTTTTACTAAAAAAACACATCGAAATATAAGTTATGCGCTCTAAATTTATCTTTACAATGGTATATTTTCCATTGCGAGTAGATACATTTTTTGAGAAATTGGCAATAACCCAAAACAGTAAGCGCTCTCCGATGACTGCACCATTTGTGGGTCGTACATGGTAGGAAGGTCTACTTTTCAATGATAAATTATGCGATTATCCATATAAATCTAAGAATAAGTGCGAATTGCGTTAATTATTATTTGATATTGTTTATTATAGGTTTATGTAAATTAGACGAAAATAAAGCAAATAGGAAATAATTTAAGAGCTTATATTCTAGTATACGGACTCTCAATGGGGTCAGAAATAAAGATTCAAAAATTCCCCATCCCCGGTGGATGATGAAAGATGCCCTTTTTCATGAAAACCCACCCCGAATAAGAATTGGTAATCTTACGTTAAAAGTATTACTTATATTGACCTTTCGGGTAACCGCGACTCAACATGCGAATGCAGAACAAACCTTAGTCACAATTTCTTAATCTACATTTTATTACAGAAAATTATAGTTTCAGAATTGTTTTACAATGCAGAAAATTCTAAGTCCAAAATTATTATAAAATGTTATTAGGATTTTCGACTTAGGATTTTTCTGCATTGTAAACCACATCTCATACTATAATTTTCTGTAATAAAATAAAAATTAAGAAATTGTGACTTACGATTGTTCTGCATTCACATGACGATATTTGTGGAAATAAATTGTAGAACTTTGAAATTTGGTACACATGCTCTGAAGTAGGGGAGACCGGGGCTAGTTGTCGCAGGGGTAAATTGTCGTATTCGCAATATCTCAAAACGTAGAAAAGTTTTCTGTACAAAACCAATGTCTAGTGCTTCTCTATAGTGGCCTTCTTTACCATTTGTAGGTTTCGGTCTAATTTGCAGATATAGCAGCACCATAAATTAGGAAACGTCAAATTCGTTGCGAGAAGTAAATTTACGCCGTGAAAACTTTTGTGTGATTGTGCCACGTTAAGAACTTTAAGGTGAGATAAATTGAAGTATTATGATAGTTTACGATGTACGTAATATATTATTGCTATATTATTGTGGTTGTTATAATTATTTGAGAAATAATTATACACCAACAAAAAAGTGTCCGCTGGGGTAATTTGTCTCAATGTTTACGGAGCAAGTTGTCGCATATTCCATTACCTATGTCCGTGTATGCTATTTGGCATAATTGGGTTAATTTTACATCTTTACTTCAATTCCCATCTGGTGTGCCCCTTTTATTGCTGTAATGTGATTCATAATTATTTTTCGAGGATATTTAAGCATAAAAAACATAATTCAAATAAATAATTAAAAAAAAGGAAATGGCTGGGCGAAAAATAACTAAAAAGAAGAAACCCATCAATGAAGACATATCATCTGATGAAGAAGAAGAGGAAACGTTTTGCATTGTGTGTCATGGCCGCTACAGTTCGTCGACCGGTACCCGCCCATACAGTAAGACAACATGCCCCGCATTGGGGCATATTGTCGCATTTGTCCAAGTAAGACAAAAGCAAATCCTACTTCAAAATACTTCATGTTTTACTACATTTGCTTATCAAATATCGTTCTAAACACATGAAGGCAGAATACAGCATACTGATTTCCACGTAAAATGAAAAAGTACCTGAAATAAAAATTCTATAACAAATTTTGCGACAACTAGCCCCGGTCTCCCCTACCTTGGAATAAAAATTTCCGTCGAGTTCTTTTCTCTTGTGGGGTTTCATAACACAAAATTCAAAAAAATACTCTCTAAACTGTAAATACATATACCTATTAAGTTTTATGTAGTTATATTGTAAACGGTGCATCCGCTGAAAAATTTTATAGCAGATAAAGTTGATGGGAACCAAATTTTGATTAAGAAATATTTAACAGAATTTGATGCAAAGCTGTAGTTCGTACGCGATAAGGGTTAGTAGTGAGGGGTGTGTAGATAAATTGCATATTTAGGTGTCGTCTAATTCTCGTGGACTAATAATAAAAAAAAATTAATTTTAATATTAATACAATAAATTAATAGTTATCGGTGAGCGCGGTCTTGGTTTATCGCCAATTTCTCAAGAACTACATATTTATCCAATTGCGGTCAGAGGTACACAATCGCATAGTTAAATTCATAGCGCAAAACTTTTATTTCCACATCATTTTTAGTAAAACTGGCGTTTTCTGAGGAAATACGTGTAGATATGCCCCGATATACAAATTGTTCAGTAGAAGCGATTTAAAGTGCCGTCGAAATTCAATGTATTTGAAGAATCATAATAATTTTTTGTTCACTTTCAAAGTGAACTATCTATAAATAAATTATTCAAATGGAGAATAGGTCTCCTGTAGTCTTATTTTACAAAAAAAAAATTTCACACAAATATTTGAATTTCACCTCTTTACCACTACGCCCCACTCGAAAATATTTGTACTACCTCTTTGGATCATTTCACCTTTTCATGCACACGGATTGAACGATAAAATCAGTAACCTGTTTGCAATTTAAAATATGATACAATCATTCAAAATAATAATTACTTACGGATATTAAAGTCGCTATGTTAATCGCAACCAAACCGCAAGCTGTGAATTTTGATTCTGTTTGAGATGCCTGAATTAACATTACTATTGGAGTTTGTAGTTGGCGGAAATATTTTGAGTACCAATCTGAATTGTAAATACCATACGAAATAATAGTTACCTAAAAATAAAACTTATATCTTTAAAATTTGTAAAATATTTTAACAACGCATTTTACTTCCTCAAAAAGTAAACTTGATGCGATGCAATAAAATGCCAATTGACCAAATAAGCAAAATCCTGCAAATCCGTATCTTAGCGTCAATGGTAAATTGGTACTGCAAAACTTTTGAGTAGAGATTTTATATTCCTATAATACGAACCATGCAAAACATGTTCACCTTTCTGAAGTGGCGTATATTTCAGTACAAAGTAAAGGAGCTATGGTCAAATACTGAGCCATGAATGGAATTGAATACACTTCTTGCATTTCTTTGATGAACCTAGCAATAAATTCTAATATGTAAAAATAGCGTTCTGCTTACTACAATAATACTAACTTACTTGATCAAGAATGTGTGATACTGAATGTTTCTTCGGAATTCCTGATAAGGAAACTGAAAATCTTCGGGACTCTGTATATTACCGACGCTTAAATTTTCTAAGCTATCGCGTAGAATTTTAAATTGTATTATAATTTCATAACACAAGCCCAAAAATATACAATCAAATGATGCAACAAAGAACGTAATGAAAGGCATTGAAATTGTATAACTAAACCATACAGCGTGATATAATTGTTGATGGTTTTCCATATTCCAAGTTCCGATAGGTAGTTTTTTTCCAAAAATTGTTGTAATGGTGAATATTGGTGGACATAATAAGGTTAAATAAAAAAATATTTTGTGAAACATCATTATGGTACGAATGACGATGCCTATTTCCTCCTTTGTTATATCAGAACAGTTATCAGTATTCCTAAACTGTTTTCTAATATCTATTAATTTTAGGAACTTTTCCTTTTTGTAAGCACAGCAGAATAATTTCACTAAAATCTGAAAGAAAATCGTGTTTTAATTATCTCACAGGAATTTTCTGTTGAAAATAGAAGACAGAAAAGTATTTTAAATGAAAAAAAGGGATTTTTTAACAAGATTTTATAGTTTGGTTTTCACTTATTTTCATTCCGCTTTTCCTTCGGTTGCCTCTTTGCAGTGGCGTAGCGAGCTTAACTCGCGCCCGGGGTACAATACCTTTTTAGCGCCCCCCCCCCCATTCGGAAACCATATAATATTATATGTAAAATATACTCGCAAATTAATAAATAAATAAAGTAAAATAAATAAAGTCATAGGCTCAAGCTAGGCTTTAAATGTGAGACAAAAAATGTAGTTGAGAAAACAAGACTAGATTTTGAAATGTATATGATCATCTAGAATTAGTTCAAAAGATACCTATTATTTATTTTACATATTTTGTAATAATATTTTTATTTTCCCCGTCAATTTACGTTTTCCCGCCATCTAGCGTTGACCAGAATAGTTGTTTGTTTGACGTCGAGTGGCGCGCGCACGACTACAAGAGATCCCTGGTAATGGCGTAGTACGAAAGAACGCTTGTGTAATTGTGTGATTGAAAACTGGTAAAATTACCGGAATTGGTGTAATTTCTTTTGTCCGTTGATCTGGGTGTTAATGGAAAAAGGCCGTCCTTGTGACAATTATTTACGATCGCCAATACTTGGTTATATTTGATGCATATTTGGTATATGCAATCAACAGCTTTATATGCAAATTTATCTTACCGGATTTTTAATGACAACTAATCAACACGCAATTCAATCAATCCGTGAAGTTTTTGCTACAAAATTAGGTTCGATCTCTTCCTTAAATATTGTGGTATTCGAAGCTGATGTATTTTGATGACGCCATTCCTATGTTCGCACATTCCTGAATGCAGGACCGTATTTCGCCCCATCGTCAATGTGTATTTATTGTTTATGTTAAATTTTGCGTAAGTACTTTTTATCAGTTTATTTTAATTAACCCCGCTACCGATTCTAAATATTACAAACATTAAATTACGTCAAATTAAATATAAATTAATCATCACTTATTCTACCGGTTTTAAACAATTGAACTCCGAATGAAGTGTTTCGCCCATCCCTTTAGTTTTTGTGCTTCGGAGTTGCTATTCAAACAATTTTGCGTTCACCTTCAGCATAAATCTCGTGAACACTTGTGGTCCGTACCCAGGTGTAGTGCATTGTGTAATTCGATATTTTAAACATTTTAGTTATCTTCACGTCAAACTTTTCAACATTATTTGTTTTATCAAAAGTTCATATATTTAATTATAATCTTAAGTACTAACCCTTTTTTTTGGTTCTCGAACGTGGAATCGAGGTGTTGTTTTAGTGGGATACTACCCGAGTCAATTTTCATCTCGATTCGACTGACCGAAACCTTGTTTATATTACATTTATGTTCTTTTATGTGTTTAGGTTATATATACAGTGTGTTGAACATTTTATGTTCACCTTTAGCATAAGTATTATTATTCTTTATATCATTATTTTATTATTGTGTATTATTAGTATTTAAATCCGACAACCATTTACCGTATTCATATTTCATTATTTTACAATCTTATCAACGTTTATTATTATTAATCTACAAAAATTGTCAAAATCTCTGTCATTATTATTCACATATTGAGTTTATTAGCTTCACCAAAATTAAGTCTTTTAATTAAAATATTGTTACTCGTTATTGGATATATTTTATTTCACTCTCGACTCCCCCCCCCCCTATTTCTATATAGGTAAGTTCTGAATTACTTTTGGGGTAAGTTTATGACAAATTCAGTGGCGCCCTAATACCCGATTGTGACTTCCCTTGATTTTGCCGTCCCGGATTGTTATTGGAGTGATTTAAGCACCACGACCCACGCGATTGAGCTAGCGGCATCCAATACAAATCCAGGTAGGTGCCACACATTCACCTGTGTGATCACAGCTTGTTGACGGAACCAATTTGGCCCGTTACAATTTATAAAGAAATATTTTAAAAACACGCAGTTTTAAAACAATAAAAAAGTAAATATTTATTATCTCGAAGGAGATACATATTATATTTAATAATAATATGATTATAATACATTAATAAAACTAATTACTATGTATAAATTTTCCTTGCTTTTGATGAAGCAAATTTATCAATAATATCGTCAAAGTTGGTAATTTCAAATTTTTCTCTTTCCACACTTAAAAATGCTAGGTCACTTAGGCGATCTTGTCCCATCGTTGATCGTAGATATGTCAAAATTAATTTTAATTTGCTGAATGAACGTTCGCAGCTAGCAATTGATACTGAGATAGTCAGGAGTATTTGAAGTGCCACTCTCAGGTTTGGAAAAACATCTTCTCCATACGAGATTATAAAAGTAAGAAATTCTAATGGAGTTTTAAGTTCAATTTCTTTTCTACTTCGGAGTAACATTTTGCAGTCACATATTTCGATAAAGAGTTCTACTCCATTGAAATCTGTATTATAAAATTCACCCAAATTTTTACAATTTTTTTCAAGGTCGTTATCAACATTATCCTTGTTTAATAAATTTTCAACGTCTAGTAGAAATCCAAATTTGAAATTAAGGTCACTTAATCGTGTAAATCGTTTACATATTTCTTGTTGGAGACGATCAATAACGCTTTTCATAACGCGAGAAATTTCACTTTCTGCGGAAAGACCAACATCTCTAGCCAATTCTCCGGGCATTTTGCGGCGTCTTCTTACACGTATTGTTGTATCAATATCCCATTTTTCACAAAGATACTTCGCTTTTTCTATTGCCTCTTCACAGAGCTTGTCTCGAATTTCGGCTAGTTCAGTCGCTAATGATTCAAGATCATGGAACGCTTCTCTAAAATTCATTCTAGGATCTTGTAATCTGAGCTGCACACGATCAATCCTCCTTAAGATTTTATACCAGAAATGAACTAAAGTTATGAAACTAAAAGTTAGTATGTTTTGCAACAGAATTGTAGCTTCACTTCTGGTGTCACTTGTAGTGGTAATGTCCTCTGCTAATTTTTCTAATAGTTCTACTATATTCTCTAGCCCATCGACGATAACGCTAACCGCTTGTATTCTGGCGCTCCATCGTGTTTCAGATTCACGTTTGACAGTTTTTGTTATAGCATTTTTTAATAATTCCCATCGTAACGTTGAACGTGAGAAAAAGAGATATATGTTTTCAATTATTCCAAAAAATGTCACAACGATTGGATCTTGTTTAGCTGCAGTAACTCCTACTAAATTCAATGAATGGTTATCACAATTTACAAATAATGCTTTATGATTTTTTTCCATTATTCTTTGTTGAACGCCAGATATGTGACCTGCCATCACGGCAGCATTATCGTAACATTGTGATCTGCAGTTTGTTAATGAAATTTCATCGGAATTTAATTTCTCTAAAATTGTATTTTCGATCGAGGCTGCATCTTTAGCATGTATTTCAATAAAACCCAAAAAAGATTCTTTGATGGAAACTTTTTTATTGATAAAATCAACATCTACATACCTAACGACTTGGGACATTTGTTCTCGATGAGAGATATCAGGAGTTGAATCAAACAAAAGTCCATAATATTTATTTCTTTTGATATCGTTTATTAGTTGATTTCGAACTGTAGATGCCAGAAGATGAATGAATTCATTTTGAATCTGTGGTGACAAATATGAGACAGTTTTTGGAGTTTCTGTGGCATGTTTAAGATGATTTGCTAGTAGCGGATCAAACTGAGCTACAAGTCTAAGTAAAGATAATAGGTTTCCTACATTTGTACCATCTTGAAGTGCTAGTTTTTCAACATGGCCACGTAGAGGAAGATTTTGTATAATTAAATACCTCATGCAAGCTAATATTCTTCGCAATATATTTCGCCACCGTTCTTTTTCGGACTGAATGTTCGCTTCTAATGATACATCAATTCCCGTTCTACTTATTAATCTTCGTTCTGTTTCTTTCCAAGCCGTAAGTGATTTTCGGTGATTTGGACTTCTTTCATGGCTAATCAATTTATCTTTTTTCTTCCATTTATTAAAACCAGCAGATGTTACGAAAGATGATTGTGTAGCGAAATTTGATGTAATAAACAGTAAGCAACAAAAGCAGTACGCTGCATTATTTTTTGGAGAATATAATAACCAAGATCGGTTAACTTCAGTTCCTTCCTCTTCATTACCGACCCGTCGAGAAAACCAAGATTTTGGCATTGGACGATTAGTTGATGTTGTTGCTGCATTTAAACTGGCTTCGTTTTGAAATGTGCAAGATCCACGAATAATCATTTCTTTTCGAAGTTGGTTCGATATTATTGGAAGCTTGTTGCTAAATTTTAAATAAGCAACATCCTTGAACTCCAGAACGTCCGGAATTACAGCAAGGGTTTCTGTTGTATTTTCTGTGCTTTTTATTAGATGTGAACATGGATTTATCATTTCTGATGTACTTGGTCCACCTTCTTTAGAGTCTTGTATTTGTTGTGTTGTGTTATTAGTACATAAAAGTTTAGCAGCAGTAGGTGTACAACCTGAATCTGGTTCTGACTCTGAATCTGATTTTACATCTTCATCCTTTTTATCTTGTGGATTTTCTTTTTGCGATTTTTTTCCTAAGTATGATTCCATTATTACTCTAGATTTCAGAGCTTCTTTTTCTTGCTGTAGTTTTCTTTTCCGATTCTGGGAACCGCTTAGTTTTTTTCCTGGCGTTGACATGGTCTAAATAAAAAATAATTTTTATTAAATTTATTTATTGTCTATTTCTTCAATTGTTTTATTTATGTAAACTTATAACGATACAATTATTCTTAAAAAGACATTAAATACCTTTATTTATTATATTAGCCTAGTGGCAGTCCAATCTAGTTAGACGAGTGTTCAACTTGGTGGCTTTTGCTGATGGATCCACATAAATATGTCGCCTGTCGCACGATTTGTTTATTCACAATTTTACTTAACTTTATTTAATTACTAGTCTTTATTATTTAACGTAATTATTACGGTAGTCTATTAACACTTTTATTCACTGATATTATTTATTTATTTAACTATGTATGTCTTATTATTAATACATTAATTTAGATAATTGTACATTACGAATTTTTTACAAAATCCACATAATAGCGTAGGCACTTTTTAGCTAGACACGTATTGATGTGTTATTGAAAATTGTATGCAGTCGTAACACACTTTTTTAAAATAAAATTTTCCGAATATTTCAATTTCGGAGGTAATCTAAGATAACTACAATCAAAGATATTCACAAAGGTATTGAAGGTAATAATGTAATTTACTAAAGGTAGTCAAAGCTAGTCGTGATTAAACTAGGATCAGAATATCCCGAATGCTTGATGGTACGTCCTTATATACTAATTCTTCTTCACCCACCCCATCAGCAGAAAAAACTTACGCGTGGCTATGATATCATTGAAACCCGGTAATTCCCCGGACTTATGCAGTGTTAAGATCTTTGTACAAAGAAAAATATCTCACGCGTGTAGCAATAGACCTGCACATTTAAGGATAGTCTATTGACGCAGGCGCGAAAAAAAGGGGCGTTAGTTCGGACAAACTTTGAATCTGTCACCATTAAAATGTACATAAAACGAAGTTTTTAGTGTTGTTTTTATCAATGAATAACAAAAACCTTGGCGGTAGACCTAGAAAACCTGGTGAAAAAGGAGCGAACAAAAACTGTGTTTTTGGAAACTGCAAAAGTGATAGCCGTAAAAACTCTAGTGATTACCAATTCATTTCTTTCCCAAAGCTACTTAGTATTTCACCTGGGGTGGTGAAGTTAAATCGAAGATTTTCTTGCAATGCCTGGACATTTAACTTCAATTCTTCTGCTCTAGTACTCACAATTTCATAATCCTCGTATTTAAATTCTAGAAGCAGCTCCCACATTGTTGATTTTTCATAACTCTGGCACTGGTACAACAAGCTGTTGGTGATCTCTTGTGGTTCGTGGTTATTTGGCACAGGGTTAAATTTAACTTTTATTGAAGGGTCAACTTTGTCCGAATGCTGTCGACTGGCTATTGTTGTCCCACTCCCCTATTTCCTATTTCCACTCGCATAGCTTGCTAGTGCATGCTATCGCAGAATAACCAAAAAGAATGGTGTAATCTTCTGGCACATAGATGCATCCACATCACATGCATAGAAAGAGATGGGTCACGACGTTCGGAAACGGACAACACGACTAAGAAGAAGAATCTTCTGGCGCAAAGAGCACTCCTGCCACATGATTACATACCTTCCCATTGAGAAAGCTGCACATTCACATGTTGAATCGGTAACGCGTCCATTTATTTATTTATCGTATGGCGTGTACACAAAATAGAAAAGAAACGCGTCCATTTTGATCAAGAACGACCATTACCCGAAAGTTAATATTGTCCCGATAGGACGTACTATGTACAGTAGCTTTGGCAAAAATAATTTAATTACATAATTAAATTTTTTTGGAATTTCGCTTCCAGTAAACGCTTTCCAACCATTTATGGGAAGAACGGGGTTTTATTTAAATATTTTCAAGGTTCTAAAAATAAAACTTGATGAGTAAAACAAAAAACATCAAATTTAAACATACTTCTCGCTTAGTTTTTAGTCTTTTTTGATCATGCCAAAAGCCACCATCGATGGTAGGAGTAATTTTCGTCCCTCCCGACAAATGTTCTTTTACTCTAAAAAAAATTTATGTACTTAAGCAAAAACCGATTGAATCAAAATAAGACTTCGCTCACTTTGCAATTAAATCTGCCCTTTTTCCAGAAGCTGTTAGCCCTCTGCAGTGCAACCACCTTTTTAATTGAACAACAGAGTGTTACACAAGGTAAAGCTGCACCGAGAACTTCACTTTCATCTAAAATAACACATACAAACGGTAAGGAAGACGCCATAATTTGCACGCGTTTACGATAACCAGCAACTGCAGTTGTCCGAACTGTTCAAATTGCCGCGTCTTTAACGCATGCGTAGATTATAACATTTCTTAAATGTGCAGGTCTATTATGAAGTCACCGGACGCGGTGATTCCCCGGTCTTTTAAGCAAATTAGATCACTCATGTTGACGACACAGTTACTTTATACCAATTCCTTATACCATTGTTTATGTATATCTAGTTGGACAGCCTCGGTTACAAAATATTTTAGTTATGGATGTTGGCGTACAGAGGGACTGGATGTTTTGAGTCGCTTTTACCATCGTACAATACGGTTTGCAAATGAAATAGGTTACACCTCAGTTGATGACGTTAACAGTAGATGGCATGCAGAAAAATACAGAAATTCTCCCTTTTTGGGGTTACATACATACTAATCTACCATCATGCTACCATCTGTGCTACCATTATAATCAAGTATAATCCACAAAGTAGATATACCTTGCTATAAAGCTAGTGACATTTTTTAATAGAATACAAATTTTTAAAAACATGTAATTTACGTAAAAATTTATTTTTTTAAATTTTGATTTTAATAATTTTTGTTGTGTGTTTGTTTTGTTGTAAAAATGTACAATAAGTATGAAAAACATAATAAAATTACTTGGTACCATTTTTAAGGTTGATATACATAGTCTTTTCTGCGACAAGCAATGATCCATGTTTTAGCTACATAGATTTTCGTTCTTTGAAAAAGAATAATATTTAATGTCAGTTCCTTTTGTTTTTCTTGTGAAATTTGAGCATCCAAACACTGCACATCCCGGCATATTTTTTGTGTATTAAAAAGTTACAATACACAAACACTATTTTAATTAATTTATTTAAAATTAAATAATTACTATAATAGAGACCACAGCAATTAACCTGCCTACTATTTATAAGTTGATACTTGATATCTAACTGATAAGCTCCGCTGGTGACATCGCTAGAGTAAACGTAATCACGTAATTGAGAACTAATGCATCTGCTGACACCATTATTCTTACACCATGCGTCTAGCATAATGCATTTACCTCGTTTTGAATAGAACACATTTTTTATTCTATTCGTCGAAGTATTATTGCAATTTACACAGTAATTTTTGAGCAAGTTTTGTTTGATAAAATGTCGGGAAATGTATGTTCCTATGCTAGTGTAAAAAAATAAATGTCATAAGAAAATTTGTATCTCCCGTTAATGACCCGGAGAGATGTGAAAAATGGATCCAAAATTCAGGAAATTTTGCCGTCCTAATGGATTTAGAGGAAAAGAAGCTGCAAAGAAAATTTATTTGTGGAGATCACTTTACAGAAGACGATTTTTTTGGGAGAAATCTCAGAAAAACTGCTGTGCTCGTAAAATTTGAGGAAGAAATTCGACATAGCAAAAACTGTTATGGTAGCAAGAAGTTGTCAAATACTTCTAACCCTGTTTTACCTCATGACGAAGTTGTTTTTCTTACTCGCAAGAAAAACAAATCATCGCCTTCCAACTAGGGGTGCGCATATAATTGATCACCGTAATTAGAATAATCGATTATTTCATAATCGATTATGATAATTTATAATAATCGATTATACAAATAATCGATTGTGAAAATAATCGATTGTGGAAATAATCGATTATGAAAATAATCGATTTTGAAAATAATCGATTGTGGAAAATAATCCATTATTGAATACTTTATTTTTTATTGGTAACAGGTTTATTCTATATAAGCATAATATCTTGTTTTAATAAATACAACTTTTTAAACTTAAACGTAATCCCAACCCCAACAGCAATTAGAACGACCGAATTAATCGATTATTCGAATTACGGTGATCGATTAATCGATTATATGCGAATGCACACCATACTCATAATCGATTATTTCAATAATCGATTAATCGAAAAAAATCGATTATTTTTTATAATCGACAATCGATTATGAAATTTCATAATCGCGCACCCTTACTACCAACAATCATCTGCGAAGTGAGCAGTTATGTGACGTAAATTTGAGCCTGCCTTCGCCAAAAGAAAACGCTCTTAAAAGAAAGCTATTGGATTGCGATACTCAACAAAAGGAGAAAAAACTGAAGGTTGATAATTATCAGGCACACAACAAATACGGCGTTTGTGTCCTTTCCTAGAAACGACAAAACGCTGTATTTGTTGTGTGTCTGAGAAGTATCTATATTAAAAAATAGACGATCCTTTAGTTGTTATTTTCCGGATACTTTTTTCCGTGACTGTACAAATAAGTACATTAGAGTGTTATTGTTATCGTTTTAAAATAACAAGCGTAAGCTACATTGCGTTTATAGAAATAAAAATAAATAGTGTTCTGAAAGAAAGAATGTTTGTACTTTGTACACTGCAAATATTTATTATAACATATTACTTTATCAGAAAAATTAAGAAAGGAGATAATTTATGTAACCACACAGCGTAGATGCCATAAGGAAGTGCTGACAGACACAGGTCGAGTTAGCCCTGCCAGTAGAAAAGACGTGCCATTTCTATTATGAATATATTATTACAGTTTGATTTAGACTATTGGTGTTCCTTTTTATTTACGAATTAACATTTATTATATTACACTGGCACTAAATTTAAAATATATTTTCCAGAAATCAATTATAATAAAAATAAAAATTATCCAGCAATTTTTTGTTTTGCGGACCATTTGGCGCCCCTTTGTGAGTAGCGCCCGGGGCATGATACCCCCACTTGCCCCCCCCTCACTACGCCACTGTACTGCCTCTTTGTTAATTTTTAAATTTTTATGTCATTGATAGATAAAGAAAAAATTTAGAAAAAAATGGAACGAAAGTGGCTTATACTTGTTTTATCGTTAACAATAAAAGTTACCTGAATATATCCTGCTACACCTTCGATGTTATCCACAAAATCAAAAATGTTCTTTTCTATATAAAAAAATTGAATAGTCGACATTACAATGCAGAACATTACTACACATAACATGGATACGGTAAACAGTATCCGTGTTTTAGCGGGTTTATTCAAAGAAAGAAGGCCAATTTTATTCATATTCGACATAGGAAAATCGATTAATTTGTTATAGTTTTCCATATTCAATTATTATAACTTCTTTAATTCAGCAGAAAAGTGGTAGTATAATATTTTAACACTATTTTATTTATCTGTAAAAAATTGGCATTTAATAATTTCTATTTTAAATTTACTTAGAAATTGTGTATAAGTTTAATAAGAAATGAACTTTAATTTTTTTTAAATAAAAATAACTAAATGAAATTTTATATTCAATTTTTTAGTTTAAATTTAATTAGGTAGGAGTTTTAAATAATTATAGCAAACAATAATTTTATTATCAACCAGTTAAAAAAATTTAATTATCAATTTAGAAAAAAATGAAACTGTGATGATGGTAAGGACATAATTAAATCTTTGTTTACGGGCCTCGAAAAGAAGCACACATAGTGGAACGAAGTAAAACTTGAACCGAATTTTGATTTTAACCAACTCTAGTTCACGATAAACTATTTGAGAAATCGTTTATCTTAATTTTATTTCGGTTAAGCCTTTGGTGGTCGGTATACGGCTATAGCTATGTTATTCTTTGCGGAGGCAGGGTCGTAGATAGCCTGCAATGCCTTACGAGAAATGCTTACTTTAACTAAATAAAAATGCAGATGAATAATTAACAAATTTAATAAAATACTTGTATTTATCAACTACAATTATGAACACACACAGCATTAAAATTCTCAAACAGATGAACGTTTGCAATAAACAAATTATGACTAGCTGGTTTAATAAGTGGTCACGCACACCAAGTAACCCAATAAAATTTACAGTTACAAAAATGACCATCTATGGTTTTGCTCTGTTGAAAAGAAATACAAAGTTGACTTATCAGTACTGATACGTCTTACAAAATAAAAGGTGACAACGACTACTTCTTTTCGCAGCAAAACGTGGCTTCGAAATTGAACTAACACAAGGCACTTGGTGAGATTTCCAGCAGCTCGGTAGATGTTGAAATTGAACCAGATGTTGATGGACCCTTGGCTTTGAGAGAATAACCCGTCGAATTTAATGGAAAGGCTTACGTACACTTTGCACCGATGTGGGTTGTAATGATAAGTTGCAATGAGTTCCGATAAACTTGAACGGATGAACAAAATCTTCTTTAATTGAAAACCCGTAAGTTGGAGAGTTTTCCAGTTGCAACGAATGATACTTTGATGGTTATCAAAATGTAGCGTACCCCATATAACAATATTACTACGTGATTGTTACGACTGTGGTCTTCACGGTTTATTTATTTTAAAATTTCAGAATGTAGAATCAGGGTGTGCATCGCATTTGTTTTTAAAAAGTATATTTTGTGAATAAAGTACTTAAATTTTGGGGCAGTTGGGACCAAAAGATATTAATTTTGTTCAGATTTGTCATGCATGTGTTTTCAAGTTAAAAATATCGTTATTCACAAAATTAACTAAATGTAGTCAATGTAAAAATATTCAGTTTCAAGTTTAAATGGCATTTTGGGATTAGCTTACGTTAAAACGCCGCCACTTGACCAGCTGCATTTTCACACATGTGCGGTGAAACAAAGAAACGGCCTTTCTGAAAGGGCGTATTACGATGTAATGCTCCATATATTTCTAAACTAAAAATACGGTGTACAGCGCCTAAAGACCCAAAAATTTATAGTAGCCGGAGATAATCAAAGAAACTTCGGTCAGTTTTGTAAAACTTAAACATATTGCGATATCGAGATACCACGTCAATGGAAGTACGTTATTTAAGATTCGGGAAAATTTTGTTATTAATAAAGCATGTGACTTATCAACGTAATCAGAAAAACTTCGTCCGATACCAAGAAATTTAGTTCAAAGTCAAATGATTTGTAAAAAAGGACATGAAGCAGGTTTGAATAAAATAAACTTAAAATGTAACATGTACTAATTTTCTTTGTTGAAAAATGTTTATTTATAGTAAATGAAAGATTGTTTAGTAATAAGAAAGGTATTTCAAAAGTTAGAATATTGTTAATTAATTGATTAATGTAAAAATTTGTGTTAGCGTTAAATTTAAATAAGTTCTTAAAATCATTACGTGAGTTCGACGTGTAACAAGTTAATGAACTGTGAATGGAAATTTCATGTCCAGCATCTTTATCAATTCAACCACGAAGCAATTAGGAAGAAGTCAATCCAATCTGAAAATATAAAAATTTTACTTATAAAATTTCAACGAGTCACAATTGGCTTAATCCATACCTGTACTGTGCAACTTCAATAATATTGATTTTCCGATCAACCAATAACAAAATGCGTCTACGCAAACATCGAGATTGCTATGAATTTCGAGATAAAAAATTATAAAACAATCGAAGAGGTCCTTGTGTTAAATTTCACACGTAATGGTGGCGAGTTTTGATCGTCCTAATAAAAATTAATTTTATAGTGAAAATAATTGGTGAAGGTATAAAATACCAGTGTAAAAATCAGCAAATTAATTACTTACCTACGTAAAACTAAAAATAAGTTGAAAAACGTAAAGGATTGGGAATATTTATGAAGAATTAAAAATCGACACCAACGAGGTCAACAAACTGCAACTGGTAACAATTTGATGGTAATAAACCCATCGAGTGAACTTTGGTGTGCAATTGTACCATCTCAAGTACAAGTAACTAGAAGATTCCTGTATTTTTCTAAGGTAACGTGCACATTAAGTACAATTTTAAAATAACTAAGTGAAAATTTCGGACACCATACGACACGTGTTTTTCTTTATTTAACGTTCAGAATTTTGATAATTAGATTTAATAATAGAACTTTTTAATATAACAAAACCTTTAATTACATTTGTGTGCTAAATAAAAACATTATTATTTTTGTAACGAAGGATATTTATTTTGACCTGTTCCGAGTCCATAAATTTATTTACAGTATTGGTCACGGAACGAACTCACCCTGTACAAGGTAAGACACATGCACTACGAACCAGCTAAGCCGAGGCATAATATTTCCATTTATTTGTATTTACTAAATTTCACATACATTTCCATTGACGGGGTACATTTCCGTACACTCGTACAAAACATTAACAACCATACGTTTAGCCCTATTAGCGAGGGACATCAGAGCATATTTTGGCGTCACAACGTGGAGGCACGAGTCACCTCGAGTAACCTCGAACCATCGTGTAGGCATCGACAAAAGGGGGATACCAGCGTGGTATTAATAAAAATTAGATAGGTTAGTTACAACGGAAAATTTCATTAAAATTATTTACATTAACGTCAACATAAAATTACAATCTCTCTTAAAACTAAAATTAAAAATATTCTTAAAACTAAAATTAAACGTAAATTATAATTAACTTAAAAAACTATTTCCTTATAAATAAATTAATTAAAAATATAAACTACGATGGCCGAGAAATCTGATAGGACGTTAAGGTATGAAAAGAAAAATCCGGAAGTAGCGGATGAAGGTACAGAAGACGTAGAAACGGAAAAGGAGGAAGAAACGTCAGAGGAGGGTGTATCGATAACCGAAGAAGTTACAGGAAGTGAAATGTTAATCCAATTAGATATTGACGAGACGCCTAAGAAAGAAGAAAAAACAGAGGAGCAGCAGCGATGGGACATGATGATGGCGTTAATAACAGGAATGAGAAAAGAGGCAGAAGAAAGAGATCTAATAAATGCAAATAAAGCAGAAGAAAGAGATCTAATAAATGCAAATAAAGTAGAAGAGAACACGAAATTAATTATTAAAAACACAAATGAGCGAATAGAAGACACTAAGAAGGAACTGAATGAGAAAATAGAAGTAGTTATTAAAAATACAGAAGACACAAAGAGGGAACTCAGGGAGAATTTACAAAAATGTAAAGAAGAAATTGAAAATAAATTTGCTCATGCAATAAATGACACGAATTCAAATGTACGAAAGGTAAAAGAAAATGTATACGAACTAAAGGAAGAGGTATCAGAAATTAGAAGTCAAATAGTACCGGAAATTGATATCAATAGTAAAATTATACAGACAAGACAAAATTTGGAAATTATAATTGAAAGTTCAAAACAGGATGTGAAACAAGAGGTATGTAAATTAGCAAATCGGGTAGAAATAAAATTAAATGATCAAGGGGAAAAGTTAAAACAAATAGAAGAAATCGCTAAAATAAAAAGTGAAAGTGTAAACAGTTCAATAACTTTATCGGCTTTACAAGACATTACGTGGCCGACAAACAACGGGCAAGCCATTAAGTTCTACGAAAAAGGGGACTTTAACCCTAAACAGTTTATAAAATACGCGAACCGCAGCACAAGTCACATCCGCGATGTGAATAAATTTAAAAATTGCATCTGCTCAATGATGGGTGGCAATGCTAAAAAATGGATCGGATGTGTGCAAGATAAATTTGAAGATTTTGTCGGTTTCGAAAGACTATTTCTAGATCGTTATTGGGACAAGCAAGCTCAGGGGCGAATACGCAACGAGTTAATGAACGGCAAATTTAAAGGGTACGGTCGCCGCAATGATTACGCGGAAAACATCATTAACGAGGTAACGCAACTTGAACCGGAAGTCTCCGAGGAAGAAATCGTTGAGCACTTAGCTAATCATTTTTGCCAAGACATAATTAACCGGGTAGCTCTTGAAAATATTAACACAATCTCGGAATTATCAAAATTGTTAAGGAGAACGGATGCGGTTAACATGGACGAAAGAGCCAATAGGCCAAGTTATAATAACGCGACTAGAAATTTCAATAATTATTCAGGGGGACAACACGACGCAAATAACCAGCGTACTCACTACAATAATGGGAATGACAACCGCTATAATCGGGACAACAGGTACAACCGGTATGAAAGATCGGGAAATTATAATCAAAATAATAATAATCATACGGGGTACAACAATTTTGAAAATCGCAGGGGCGCTAATAATAATTTTACTGCAAACAATCGGGAAAGTCAGGATGATCGTAATGCGGGATACAACTCTAGCAGAGGTAATTTTGGTCGAGGTAACTATTACGGAAATAATAGAAATTATAATCAGGGTTATCGTGGACGTTTCCAGAGAGGAGGTAGATTTGAGTCAAATTGGCGTAGTTATGACAATCGCACAAACGATCGAGACAACCAACAAGGGGTCGACGAACGTTATCCAAACCGAACGTCAGCCAATACAGAAAACAGACCGATTAATAGTGTTACGATAAATAGGACACCTGCTGTAGAAGAAGAAGCATCTTCTCCACAGGATTTTCAATAAACGGCGTGCCAAGGAATATGCAGATAAGCTCTTACCAGCATCCCAAAGAGTTTATAAGCATAGAAAATACGGGGGGGTTAAATAATGAAAATAAATTCGATTTGTTGCCATACATAATGGTAGATATTAATAACGTTCAGGTAAATTGTTTGATAGATACAGGGGCAGAAATTTCATTAATAAATCAGGGGGTAATCACGAAAAACTATGAAAATTTTAAAGATTTAATTTTAAAAACAAAGGTAGTAAATTTGGTAACGCCAAACCAGAAAAAGTTCTCGTCTGCGAACGAAAGCGTACTCGCAACAATTAAAATAGGGGATGTAATTATAAAAGAATCGATTTTAATTATTAAAAATTTATCTATGCAATGCATACTCGGAATAGACTTAATTAACAAATTTAATATGACCATTGATGCAGAACGGAAAGTAGTAAAAATACTAAACAAAGAGATCACTTGGACAAACAATTTAGGTAATCAAATCACTGATGGGAATGAACCGGAAATGTTAGTAGAAAATTTAATAGAAGGGGAGTATAATGTTAATTATGTTAATTATGACAGGGAAAAAGGTTTAAGAAATGTTAATTGGGATACACAGTTAATAAATAAAAACAAAGGGGATTTAAAAAACATAAAATTAGATTGTCCAAATAATCTCACCCACGAAGTCATAAAATTATTTACGAAATACGATGCATTGATAAATCAAGAGTCGGGTACCGCGAAAAATTACGTGCACAAGCTGCAAATTATCAATGACAAGCTATTCCGCTGTAAGAATTACCCTATCCCGCAATGTTACAAACACCAGGTACAATTAGAAATTCAAAAGATGCTAAATGACGGCATCATAGTAAAATCTCCGACAGATTATTTAAACCCACTCGTTATTGTTAAAAAGAAAGACGGTAGTTTAAGATTATGTTTAGATGCGAGGGGGTTAAACGCAGTCACAAAACCTCAGTTCGAGAGCCCGGAAACTATGGAGTCATTGTTATCAAAATTGGGATCATCAAAAACTTTTAGTAAACTCGACTTAAGAAATTCGTTTTGGCTGATTAAATTGCATAAAGACTCACAGCAGTACACAGGTTTTAGCGTCGACGGTAACACGTATATTTTTAGAGTTGTTCCATTTGGATTATCCACCAGCAGTGCAGCACTCATCGGTGCATTACAAGTCATTCTCAACCAATTTAGTCATTTTTGTGCACACTATGTCGATGACATAATAATCTTCAGCGAAAATGAAGAAATTCATAAAGTTCACTTAGATAAAATTTTAAAAGCATTAAATGACGCAGACTTGAAGCTCAACATAGAAAAATGTGAGTTCTACAAGACGCGAGTTCAATATTTGGGCTACATAATTTCAAACGAGGGTATTAAGATAGATGATGGGAAAATAATAGAAATCAAAAACTACCGTAGACCATTTAACTTAAAGTCATTAAGATCATTTTTAGGGTTAATGAATTATTATAAAAGGTTTGTACCTAACTATTCCAATTTAACAGTTCCGTTACTTGAGCTATTGAGGAAATCGGTAAGATGGAAATGGGACGATGATAAACAGAAAGCTTTTGAGCAAATGAAAAATACGCTATATGAGAACGTCAAACTACTACATCCTAATTTTAAAGAAAAGTTTATATTAAAGACAGACGCAAGTCATTTTGCGGTCGGTGGAGCCCTAATACAGATGCGTGATGGGGAGGAAGAACCGATAAGTTTTGTTTCGCGAACTTTAAAGAAATCGGAGCTTAATTATTCTACGTCCGAAAAAGAGATGTTAGCTATCGTGTTTGCGCTCACAAAATTAAAATTTTACCTAATCGGCAACCGTTTTGAAATACACACTGATCATTCGGCGTTAACATTTTTAATGCGTACAAAATTCACGAATAATAGAATTTATCGGTGGAGCTTGGTCATTATGGAGTATTCATTCGACATCGTACACATAAAAGGCAAAAATAATGTTGTTGCAGACGCGCTTAGTAGAAAAGATAACCCGGTCAATAAGCCGAAAGAAATTTTAATTGCATTAAACCAACTGGTTGATGACGAAATTCCGTTTACACGTCAGGATGTTTTGTTGGCTCAGGAAAATGAATGTTTTGATAGCTTAAAAATTAAATTAGACAATAACGACCAAGAAAATACAAATTCATTTAAATATAAAGATAACATGATCATAAAAACTGTGAGAAATTTAGAATTATATGTGGTAGATGAACCTACCACAATAAAAATTACAAACGCGTTACATTTAAAATTTGGACACGCTGGGATCAAGAAAACATGGCTTATGTTTAGGGAAAATTATTTCTGCCATAAGGATTTAAACATTATAAAGCGTACCATTAACCGATGTGAATTATGTCAAATGGGGAAATTTAAAAATTTTCACAACCAAAATATCGTGCAAAGCTTAAAACTAGAACAACCTGGGGAGTTAGTCGCTGTTGATTATATCGGTAATTTAATATCCAGTAGTGAGTTTCATAACATCTTCGTCATAGTTGATGCCTTCACAAAATTCGTCCAATTATATCCAACGGTAGCATGTACAACGGACATTTCACTGGAATTTTTGGATCGTTTCTGTAACGAAATTATTAAGCCAAAAAGAATTTTAGTTGATAATGCAACTTACTTCGATAACCAACGTTTTAGGCAGCATTGGGAAGAACGTGGTGTGAAAGTCACGTATTGTTCCATACAACATCCACAAGGAAACATCTGTGAGAGGTATTTCCAAGAGACGATTAAATTCTTCAGACTCCTGGTACACAATGATCAAAATTCATGGCATAGTAAACTTGAAATGGTAGAAAATTTCATCAATCATACCCCAAGCACAGCTACGGAAAGAACACCACACTTCCTCATGTTAAATCAGCAACCGGAACGACCATGGGTGTATGATCAATCTGAAAAAGAATATAATGAAATACTCGAAGAAGTTAGGAAAAGATTAAAGAAAAGAAGTAGAAAGTACATCAAAAAGATGAATAAAAAGATTAAGAAAAAGTGCAATTTTGAAATAGGAGAATGGGTGATAGTTAAAAAGCTACGATTGGGACGTAGAGAACACAATCAGTGCCAAAAACTTCAACTTCCCTATGAAGGACCATTCATCGTTGATGAAAAGGTAGCCGAATGCACCTACCAGCTGAGACATCCCGATTCGGAACAAATTCGAGGCCGATTCCACATCGACCTGATTTATCGATGGGACGATGGGGCCATTATGATAGATAACGCAATAGCGAAACTTAACGACAATGGAGAAACTTACGTCGATAATAAAATAACAACTTCAATGTAAAGAAAACCGCTGAAGAAATAGTAAGAGATGAAGAGAAAATGACAAACACCAAGAAATTTGACAATTGTAAATATAATTTTAAGAATGGAACAATGACTAATTAAAAATAGCGAAATGTAAATATGATTAAAGCTATTAAATAAGAAGATGATCATAAAATTGACCAAGATGAAAGAAATTGAAAAGATGCTATAGTTAAACAATTAATAAAAATTTATTGGGAGGAAATGTTATTGAGAATTTGAATGAAAGATATAATTTAAAATAATTTAATCAATTAATTTATTAAAAAGAAGTTTAATTAGAATTTGGGTGAAAACATGAACTGGAGATAAATAACTATGAATTAAGTTGAGGGACTAAAAAGTATTTAATAAAATTGGTATTCGATGTTGAACAATAAAAAATACAAGGGGGGAAAATTAAATAAATAATAAGTTAACTCAGATGGAGTAACTAGAAGAAGTTAGGTGAGAATAGATACCTGGGGATAAGAAAATAGATCACAGGTGTAAGTTAAATAAATTGATTATATGATTATGTAAGTAATATGGATATGGGACCAAAAAAGAGGTTACCGAATAAATAATGGGGAAATATAGGACAATATTGATTATAGTAAAATAAAGAATGCCAATAATAATAAATAAAAATGAATTAGAATGATAGGAAAGTAGAAATCACCCAAAAGCAAATAGACGAGTTAAAGATAGAAAGATTAAAAATAAAGAGTCAAGTTTTTTTTGAATAAGATAAAAAGAAAGTCAAATTTAAAATTTTAGCACTCAATAAATTTAAATTATTATCAGAAATCTTGGTCAGATTTATTAGTTACGTTAGTATATAGGATAGTTTGTAAATTTGAATAGGATTAGTTAGTTTCGTTGAATTTGAGTAGTTAGTTAAAACATTTAATAGGATTTAGTAAGTTGATTTTAATATTAGTTATATTCGTTAGAAAACGTTACATTAAAAATTTATTTGTTATATTTGTTTTTGAGAAAAAAAGCACATATATGTTAATTATGAAATTTAACTAAAAAAATTAGGTATTTTTCTTTTAAATTACAAATTAACAGGGGGTAAATGCGATATCGAGATACCACGTCAATGGAAGTACGTTATTTAAGATTCGGGAAAATTTTGTTATTAATAAAGCATGTGACTTATCAACGTAATCAGAAAAACTTCGTCCGATACCAAGAAATTTAGTTCAAAGTCAAATGATTTGTAAAAAAGGACATGAAGCAGGTTTGAATAAAATAAACTTAAAATGTAACATGTACTAATTTTCTTTGTTGAAAAATGTTTATTTATAGTAAATGAAAGATTGTTTAGTAATAAGAAAGGTATTTCAAAAGTTAGAATATTGTTAATTAATTGATTAATGTAAAAATTTGTGTTAGCGTTAAATTTAAATAAGTTCTTAAAATCATTACGTGAGTTCGACGTGCAACAAGTTAATGAACTGTGAATGGAAATTTCATGTCCAGCATCTTTATCAATTCAACCACGAAGCAATTAGGAAGAAGTCAATCCAATCTGAAAATATAAAAATTTTACTTATAAAATTTCAACGAGTCACAATTGGCTTAATCCATACCCGTACTGTGCAACTTCAATAATATTGATTTTCCGATCAACCAATAACAAAATGCGTCTACGCAAACATCGAGATTGCTATGAATTTCGAGATAAAAAATTATAAAACAATCGAAGAGGTCCTTGTGTTAAATTTCACACGTAATGGTGGCGAGTTTTGATCGTCCTAATAAAAATTAATTTTATAGTGAAAATAATTGGTGAAGGTATAAAATACCAGTGTAAAAATCAGCAAATTAATTACTTACCTACGTAAAACTAAAAATAAGTTGAAAAACGTAAAGGATTGGGAATATTTATGAAGAATTAAAAATCGACACCAACGAGGTCAACAAACTGCAACTGGTAACAATTTGATGGTAATAAACCCATCGAGTGAACTTTGGTGTGCAATTGTACCATCTCAAGTACAAGTAACTAGAAGATTCCTGTATTTTTCTAAGGTAACGTGCACATTAAGTACAATTTTAAAATAACTAAGTGAAAATTTCGGACACCATACGACACGTGTTTTTCTTTATTTAACGTTCAGAATTTTGATAATTAGATTTAATAATAGAACTTTTTAATATAACAAAACCTTTAATTACATTTGTGTGCTAAATAAAAACATTATTATTTTTGTAACGAAGGATATTTATTTTGACCTGTTCCGAGTCCATAAATTTATTTACAGTATTGGTCACGGAACGAACTCACCCTGTACAAGGTAAGACACATGCACTACGAACCAGCTAAGCCGAGGCATAATATTTCCATTTATTTGTATTTACTAAATTTCACATACATTTCCATTGACGGGGTACATTTCCGTACACTCGTACAAAACATTAACAACCATACGTTTAGCCCTATTAGCGAGGGACATCAGAGCAATATGGTCAACTAATAAGGAAGTGATTTCTTTGTTGAATAGAGAGGCGATTATGTTTGTCCCCTAAATTAAAAAGTTAGATGTAAGGGTAGGAGACCAAAAATTAGTCAGTGCAGGTCAAACCAAGACAACGTGGACATGAAAATTTTCATGCCACTGTGCTCATTATTAGGTCGAGTAAATTAGGAAATTTTGGTTAAGTTTTAGAACAAATCGAGTTAGGAAAATTACAGTGTAAATTTGGTGTGATCAATAATTAATTAAATAAAAATATTGATTATTCTGCAAAAGTACGTATACGTTTTATGAGTTCGAATAAGAAAAAGAAAACAATAAATAATTCGTATTTAAATTAAATACAAGTACGAAAACCTTCGAGAATTCAATTGAACAAAAACAATCTACCTTTGTATTAAAATAATCCAAGTTAATAAACTATCGAATGGTTGAGTTCGTAAATTTTAAAATAAAATAAATTAATCTATAATTGGGGACTCACCAAAAATAAAAGTTCGACGATAAAGAGGTCATTTCCACGACAGGACCAATTCCAGCATCTGTTTCGATTTGGCCGTGTTCAGGGAAATTAGGTGTTGTTTGTTAAGTGATGATAAGGGCAATTAGGTGTTGTTTGTTAAGTGATGATAAGGGCAATTAGGTGTTGTTTGTTACGTTAAACTAGGGTAAGCTGATAGTTTTTACGGTATAATTTTGTTCATTTTGTATAATTTGTTTTGTTTTAAGGTATAATTTTGTATATGGTAGCATTAGGTTCATTTGTAAAATTTGGATTCTTTTTGATGTATCGATCCAGGACTTTTAGGTCCTGGAAAGTTGTTATTAGATTAAATTAAATATTTTTATTCACATCCTCGTGTTTTCTTGTGTCTTGGAAGTTAGTACAAATCTACTGCCTGCACCTGAGTTAAGATGTTCTATTGTCACCGTAAAAAAGCTAGCCAAGGGATTTTACAGTAAGTAAAGTAAGAATTAATCAGGAGAAAGCAACATGATGTCATAAACTCGCCACGTGGGTGAAAGAAGATATCATAAAATAAAATTCAGAACTGCTTCCTGATCCGTACTTAATAACGAGCAGCTTCGAGAGAAACACGATAAAACACTCTTCCAATAACGAATTGAACAGTAGTTCAAACGGAAAAATAATAATTATTATCTCAATCCAAAAACGGTCGTTTCTCAAAAATGTCGACCTAGAACGGACGTCTCTCGAACAGAACTGGTGCGCGCCGGACCGTCAGACTTGACGCAAGCGCGGATCTAATTCTAAGCGATACTTTAAAAAGTGATCATTAAATGTATAGGGTGAAACGTAAGTGACGGGTTCTAAAAACCGTCACAAACTGAAAATTTTTGTTTCTGAAATAATTATATTAAGTTAATTAATGAAATTAATCAAATTCACGTATATGGAAAAATATTTTAGATTTGTTATTTATTTAACTAAATATTTGTTAAAGTTTAATTTAATATTAATTTTTAAAAATGAAAAAATCACATTCGCAATCAAATTTAGTCACTTTTACTGGTTCCAAAATTTTAATAAATAGTTTATGTTGTTTTAGTCCCAAAGCATTCCGCAACTAAAATAAACTACACTCAACGAAGTAATACAGTAAACGTTTATTATTAAAAATGAAAATAAATTTACTATTTTAAAAATAATAACAGTAAGTTAGTATCTACTGCTACTTCCGAACGAATGTGTCGACAACTACTGTTATAGACCCAAAAGCGAATTTATATACAATTGTTTAAAATGTACTGCGCAGGACATTGCCTTTGTTTGTAATCTTGAAATCTAGTAAGTACGAAGATGATATCATCGGTTCAAAATTAGATTGTCGTATATGCCAAATTGGACTATTATATATAATCTGTAGTCTTCTGACATTTCGATACAGCCGTTTATCCACCGTCAGTTCGACACGAAGATATTTCGACACAGAGGCTTTTCGACGTTGTACTTTGCGGTGAAGGTACGTTTCAATGCAGACCTGTTTCTTTGCCAATATATATTTCGAGGTCGAATTTCTCAGAAAGTTGATTATCTTACTCAAATTTAAATGGAATAAATTATGACTTCGATACTATATTTACTAGTTTCATACATAAAATAAAATATTTTCCAATACTAACATTAACTGTAATCTTTTCTCTATACTTATAAAACACATAATTAGTATTAATTTTCAGAAATATTTACCCACTTCCAGACCACCCTGAAACTTGAAATTTTCCAGGCGTAGGTACTCGGTAGGCAAAGTTCGTGTTTGAACATAATTACAATGGACTAATCGAGGAGCTTTGATTGTCCAAGCCCTAATGAAGTCATTACCAACATAAATATTCACATTGGAGAATGATTTAGATCAATAATATAAAATGATGATTGAAATTCTACAGATATCAACAACAGCCATTAATAAAATCATTGTAAAGTCACCATGCAAGTATCCGACCAGATTACTCGCAATCCAAGAAAAATAGGCCTCAATTTAATTTACAAAACATAAATGAACTTAATCTGCAACATATTCATGATTTATTTGTGCAAGGGTTTGAAGCGCCCCTCCCAAGTAACGTTTTAAGTCTGGAAAACGCCTGGAAAGTAAAATCTCACGGGTTGCTGTTACTGCAGCAAGTTTGACTGGACTGCCAGTATACAGTCAGGATGCTGGCAGAAACCTGTCATAGGTTTCTGGCAGCAAGCTGTAACAGATTATTGCCAGAAAGCTGACCCACGTGGTTATCAGCAAGCCGTTACCACTCGTACTAAAATTATTAATTACAATTAAATTAGGTACCGTAGTTATTTTGTACTACAAGTGACCCACTTCAAATGCCTTGGAACAAATTTAAACTACGAAGAAAATCGGGAGGTTGCAACGTTCACAATTAACGTTTATTGCGACGCACACTATATGTCTGTTCCGCGCGATAACTTAAGGAATTATCGAAAAAAAAAGATAAGCCATGATATATGTAATAGACACAAAATGGTCGATTTTTGAAAAATACAAACAAAACTAAAAACTCGTACAAAAACTTATTCTTACAACCATATTATATTTATCTGTCATTTCTCGCGCACGCACGCTTGTCCTCCCTTATTGTTGTTGTGGCTCGAAAGCCGTCGCCGTTAAAAGGTTAACTTGCCACAACATGGCGCCCTCCTTGAAAGGAACCACCTTTCAACCATAAACCAATGGACTAAGTTATATTAATACTAAAGATAAGATTTCTGGTAGTAATCTGCGAAATCACGTTCATTATTAATGCTGTTAACGCTTAAAGATTCCAAATTATATTGCAATATTTTACACTGTATTATTGCTTCATAGCAGAATCCCATAAATAGGCCATCGTGAACCGAGTACGACCCAAATAATAGAGCTATTGAATATGAAAGCCAAATACACCAAAAGTAAAAATTTTTTTCCCAAAACCAAGAACCGGTTATTAATTGCTTCGTCAAAAATGTCAGTAGTACACTAAACGATATAACCACCAGTACTAAATAATAAAACAATTTTTGTATGAAGATTATAATTTTTGATAGTCGTTCTATATTCTGCAGCTGCGTAAGCGTTAATGATTCTCCTGCCTTCCTAAATTTTTTGTAACTTCAAATAACTTAATGTATTCATTTTTTATCAATAAACATAAAATTATTTTACCCAAAAATAGGCAGGCAGATATTATTAAGCTTTATTGTATCAGTTCAAACCACAATAATACCTACCTGTGAAAATGCCAAAATACCTTCCAGATTGTTTGTATACTCGTAGTTCGTTACAGTTTTCTCTGTATAAATTAGTAGTGCAATCATCTCAACTATATTAAACAATAAAGTTGCGGCTCCGATAATGGAAATTAAAATATATCCTTGAGAAGATTTCTCCATTGACAAAAGCTTTATATTATTTAATTTTAACCCTAAAACGGTTCACTGGGGTCTCAGAGACCCCAACCGTCATATTAGTTAATGCCACATGTGCTGTAATGTTTTTTTAAAATTACATTCTTGTAAATTAAGTTCAAAGTTATCTGAGTAAGTGTGAATATCTGTTGGTGCCTTTTAGTCATAGAATGAAGTACAATAATTTAAAATAAATTTCTATGGGTATCTCAGACCCCAGTGTGCCGTTTACGTATATTTTTAATAGTCAACATTAAATTTGTTTAATGTAATATTATCTTTATTTATTGCTAAATAATTACTGATTTATATCAAAGGGAGTTTTAGAAATACGACTTCTTTAAAAAAAATGTAATTTTGTTAAATTGTTAAATTTGACGATACTCAAATGATGTATTTTTAGGTTATCTAATAAATCAGTCACAAATCGTAAACAATTCATTGTAAATATGTAGAATAAAACAAATCAACTTCAAGTTAGTTGTTCCTAATGTTTTTTTAGCTTTATTTATGGTCAATAGGTCAATAATTATTATTGGTGATTTATAACAATAAAATTTTTGAAACGTGATTTCTAAATTTGAAGCGATGTTGGGGTTAATAACAATAAACTTCAAGTTAGTTGTTACGAAGGGGTACAAATTTTTTGCCATAATAGGTATTATTAGGCAGAACCTGATAAAATAAAGACAAATACAAAAAACAACTTTACGTACATCGCTTCGCCAAAAAAATTGCCGAAATTTTGGAAATTGAAATTCCTCAGGCCAAAAATGTTGATGTAAATTTACCCTGGAAGGTTAAATGTGGTTTCTGCCAAAAAAGAAAGGACAGAAACCCCAGTTTTCTTTATTCAATATGCCACAAGCCGTATTGTTTGCAACACCAAGCGAAGCTGTGTTACATATGTGAACGGCAATTTTGAAAATCTTGGCTAAGGGTAGTCAGCACATATTTAAGCACACAAAAATGTTTTTTTGTTACATGTATTCCTTCTCCTTAACCATGTCAATAGGCAATTAATTTAATAAACTTAATTTTTTCATATTAAAATGTTGAAAATTATTTCATCAAATTTACCCCATTATTTAAGTTTCTAATAATAATTTGACAAAAATGGCCAAAAATTACTATATAATATATCCTACCAGTAGTAGTTGTACTGTTGAAGAGTATTAAAAAATGCATTTTGTTAAAATTGGTTGTTTACTTATAAATATCATAAAAACAATGGTGGGGTCTCTAAGACCCCAGTGTGCCGGACACGTTAGAAAAATTAAGTGTGCTGTTTCAGGGTTAATAAAGGGAATGAAAGTATTGCTCGATGGGTCATTTCGAAAAAGTACTTAGTAGTCCTTAGTTTTGAGAAAAATATGCACAGGTTAGACAGAGATTAATTTTAAGGTAGAAACTTTTTGTCGCCAACTTTGATGATTTTTTATCTACGAGAAAAAAATATTTAATTTATACAAGTCTTATTGGGTTTCATAAATTTTCGACATGGATAATATTATTAGCGAACAAGCTGTAATTGAAGTTCATTGTTGGTTGTAATATCTTGCTAAAATTTGTATGAAACCTGATGTTACAGCTGAAAAGGTTACAATAGTTCATTTATTTTTTTAAATATTTTTTTATTATTCATAACATTTAAAAGCCGATTGCACCAACCTTATTTAAGGATTTCACTTAAATGACAACGACAAGAGGGTCTTTGAAATCTTGATGTGTAATGTTTTACCTGAAATAAAGTGTCAAAGGCAACAATTACGCGAGATATTAAAAGCCACTTTAATCCTCTGGCATATAATATACTATATTTTTTGTACTTCCGGTTATTAATTTAGAGGTTCAAAGCTGCTGAAGTGGACCAAGTCGACATTTATAAATTTTGCTAAGGATATTCAATAAGAAAGTGCATCAAGTCCGTTGAACAGTTTTAATCAAGAACGGGGTAGGGGACAGTCGAAAAACAAATCTAACTGGGCTAAAAATAAAAATAGATTTTAAGATAACCTATATGAGTCTAAAGTAGCTGGACAGAATTCAAACTAGTATAATAAAAAAAAGTTACTTACAGAAAATTTAAAATTTAGTATTTATTAAGAAAACACAATATTTTGGAACAGAAAAAAAATTGAAACACATAATGGTTCGTTTTCTTCAATTTTTCTGACTTTATTTTTAACACCATCCCTCATACGTTGGAGCATATTCACATCAATTTTTTAGGCACGGGACTCAATCCGTGTTTTTAATTGATGGGCTGATGTTGGTCCCCAATCATTTTTATAAACTAATTGTAAAAAATAGACCGTAAATTTTCAATAGGACGAGCTGCAGGAATATTTGACGGATTTGCGTATTTTGGAACAAATGATATATTTTGACCTTCTAGCCAATTAAGAACTTTTTAACATAATGGCAAAACACAAGATTCTGGCAAAAGATGATTTTATCATCGTTATGGTTTCTGTTTGCAAACTTAACAATTTTTGGTAAACATTAATACAATGCATGTATTAATAGATACCAACTTGAGTTTGAACAAAAAAATTTGAAATGCCTTTCACTGATATCGCATCCACACCAATGGCTTTGATTCGATTTTTGATTTCCTTACAAATTTTAAATTATCAGGAAGTACACTTTTATCAGTGGTATAAAATATTTTTTGTAACATCCGAACTGTTCGCAAAAATGACGTACTTTTCATCGTCCATAATTATCACTGTGCATGTTAAAAAATGTTGCCGAAAAAGATGGCTCCTTCTGGATCTTTCCGCAAATTTTTTATCGGTGTATCTTGGTTTAGCGTTTCTCTTATTTTTTGCATTCAATTAATTATTTTAAATTTCGGCAAATTGTTGATGAAGAAAATTTAAATTTTCTTGATAGCATGCGTGTACTCACTCCAATTTGGATTTTGGCGGCTTTCTTCAAGAAACTTAGTTGAAATTTTTTTAGGGTATTCTTTCTATTTTCATGACTAATATTCTTACTGAATCTCAAAATAATCTAATAAATGGTACTGCAATGTCCCCGCACCTTATTAATTAATTTAATGCTTCCGATGAAATTTGCCCTTACCTGGATGCTTATCCCACAATGATAACTTATGTGGATGAATTTTTGTAGGTCACCTCGGCTAGCTCAAAATAAATATATTGCCGTGATAAGCTACTGTAAATTCAATTTCTATAGCGGGAAAAACAACGGCTCTTTTTTTTAATGCTCCGGACTAGCTTGCATGAGAACTCATTAAATTTTGGGTCGTAGCTTGGGTTCATAGAAATTAATTGAAACACTCAATACGTCACCTTAATTTGGATCTTTCTTATAAAGATTATTTAAATAATGGAACGTTGTATCTGTTTTTTCGTTGATCTATTACTGCTATTAATATGAAATGAAAAGCAAACGTTATCAAAACGAAAAATAATGGACTTTATTCAACATGATAAAAAATTTAAACAAAATATTGGTTTTTTCATATTCAAACAAATTAAATTTTACAATGTGAAATATTGTATCAAAATCCCCCAAATGTTTATGCGCGCCCGAAATTTTAAAAGAAGACGATTTGTCTATCATCAAAAAGTAAATGCGTCACTAAACAAAAACTCTTACCGGAGTATGATGTCTTTACGAAGTTTTTCAATGCGTTCGGTATCGTGTGGAGCATAGGAGCGTGAAGATTATTGTTGGCAAACAGCTTCCGATCTTGCATCAAACAAAAACAGGTAGGAACGACCAATGAACAAGTATCCTCTTCGGAATCATGCAACCAATGACAGGTTAGAAATTCAATTGATTTCCTCCAATAAATTCTATTCTCACATCCATAAAATATAACCAGCAAAAAATATTTCCAAAAACTTATTTTTTAAAAACTTATTTCCAATAACTTATCCAAGAAAATTAATATCCAAAACTTTTGCAAAAACGTATTTCCAATAACTTAATTCCAAGAAAATTAACATTCAAAATTTTATTCAAACTTATTTTCAAAAATACTCATGACCCGTCTTAACACTTTGACGGCTCCCTTCCGAGTTTTCTCGCTCCGTTCTCCTTCTCCAAAAACTCCACTAAATTCCCCACTCGCGCACTCGCAAATTTCAAAATCGTCACTTCTTTTATTTACAAAATCCTACATTAACAAATAAACAATTTAAATCTAATTTGTTTCTTATATTTTTATTGAACCAAACAACCAACAATATTTTGTCTTTTACAACTTTATTCCATCTTTCAGATCTTAATAGCGTTTGCATCTTTATGGTTTCTGAGGCAAAGCAGTTAAACAATTTTTTTTGATCATAGAAAACTCAGATACAACCAAGTGATTACCTATTATGGTCTTATATTTAATTACGAAAAATCATGAGTGTTTCAATCAAATGACTCAACTACATCACACCACCCCCTATGGTGAGCAAAACATGACAATATATAAAAAATTCTTTTATTGTTACCTATTAAATTTTCTTTACTGCATTCGCTTATATTCAAAATGAACAAGATTCATAATTTTACAATATTTATTTATTTGATTTAAATTGAAATAAAAATTATCATGGCAATTTGATTTTTAATGAAATTTATAAAATTTTCATAAATGGTCGTCATAGGGACAAAAGAAAGTTTTACGCACTTGCCTTAAAATTAAATGCAACAAAATTTCTTAATATTAACGTGATTAATGCAAATAAATGTTTATAAATAAAAAAGATTTCTAACCTTTATTACGTTCAAAATTCCAGCACTGTATCGTTAAATAATTTTAACCCCACTTTCCGATTGAATCATTTTTTTCCTTTTACGTGGCTTGTCGGTCGTTCACCCACAAATTCTCTACAAATTACCGTTGTGTGTTCAACCATTTAACCTTCGCAAAATCCAACTATATCTTCCGCCGTAAAATACCATATTTTTAATAATTGGTGAGCGCACTTACAAAATTTTACATTTATCAGATAATATAACCTCTTTTCAGGGCGATCAACATTCACTTAACCCTATTTCGGGTTATTTAACACATTTTAGTACAAAAATCTCTGGAACAACCAAATTCACGTGTATTCATTTTGCTTAGACCAACTTTCGTTGCAATTTTCAACGCCTGTTAAGTTTTTTATGTTGCAAAGTTTTTCATTGGCAGGTAAAAAAATCGATATTTTCCACACTTGATTTTGATTCAAATAATGTTTTTTTTAGAAACGATCCGCAAATTTGAATATGATGCACTTTAAATGTTTATTTTGAAGCAAATAATCGTCCATTTAGTTTATTTCACCAATTTGTGACAAAATGTCATCGATAAACCTTTTTTTAAGTGCGCATAACACAACTAATCACAAATTAACCTAGTTTTTACAACAATTATATAACTAACAAATTTTTAACTAACAACTAATAATTATTTTTATATAGTACACATTTTAATTTCATTTACGAGTCAATCGTTCTATCATCTTGCCATGATTTTTTTAATAACTTAACGTTCATTTAAATTTTTATTTACAAACTTGTTCATCCCTTTGATTTGCCAATAAGTCAAAAGAAAAACATCACAGTACTTTGACTTAAACCTTCGTTTATAAAATGATTTATAACGCAACTTTTATCTTGTTCGCCAAGCATTTTAACCTTTAAGTGTTTGCGTTAACCGGGCCTACATAAGTGCTCGCGTGGCGCTTCTCAGGCGCCACCGTTTTCATTTCATTATTTAAGTAAATAGTTTGCTTCCAATTTCTTTTTTAATTAAGACAAACTTTTATCCATCTATGCTAAGAATAAAAAATATGTTTATATCGTTTTTAAAATATACCAAAAGAATTTACCAAGGAAATTGCTGACAGGGTCTTCATTTTCAGTTTCATCACATTCATCGTCAGTCTCAATTACTGAATAGCTGCCGTGGATATCAATGCTTTCATTATCCGAATCAATTTCACTTTCGGAAGAATCTAAATCTAAATCGCCCATGTCAACTTCTTCGTCGCCCTCAAGTTCATCTGTAGTTAGAGATCGTTTTCCTGACCACGCCATGCTAATTTTGTGATGTGAACACTTTCACAGCACATAAACACTCATGTGTAAACAGCAAAACGTACGACTGTCCTAGCAAAATCGAATTTGAAGTTCGAAAATTTACCCATAAGAATACATGTAACTGACGAGGGAATCCCCCGTACCGTCAATAGAATGTAGGGGATTCCCCTTATGCAAGAGTTTTATTACGACTCGGAGGTGGAACTTCGCACAAAAAGTGCAAAAATTTTATACTGTTGCATAGAAATTTAAGTTTTTATTTTTTTTGTGTAAAACAATATTGTAAATAGAATTAAAAAAATTGAAAAACAAAAATTTGATCAGTTGTTAGGCTTCTATAGAAAGTATAGCAAGAAGCCTTATGATCTGGCCCCGTGTCCGTCCGTCTGTCTGTCTGTCTGTCCGTCCGCATAATTCAAACCTGATCGGAACCCTCGAAATTGTCATCGTAAACACATCGTATGTAAGGTATAATAAAATTCAAATTTGTTTTAAATTTAAAATGGACTTCCTAGTTTTTTTTTTACTTTGATGTGGAAAAATAATTTTTTATTGATGTGGTTAGTGAAGTTACGTTGTAAATAAAAGAGAAAGGAGAGGATTGGTCTACCTCAAAAAAAGGACCATACTTTACAGAGAAGTAAAGTTTCGAATGGAATGGAAAAGTTTGATTGTTATTACTTATATAGTAAATGATAATTACCAACCGCAAAAATTTAATTAGTACAGATTATCAGATTATGTGATGTTACATTATATGGCGACCAAAAATAACCAGCTAATAACAACTTTCCACGCCAGAAAGGTAGCTGTATAGAAGCCTAAGAACTGCCGCTAAAGCGAGTTCCACCTTGTTTTTTATTTAATACGATAATAAGAAATATAAAATGCGCTAAAAATATGTAACGCAATTGCTCGCGTGCGGCGCCTCAGAGGCTCCAAGTCGCGCACCATCGTAGTAATTAATTTATTTACAGCAAACAAAAAGAAGGATCATATCGATTTAAGGTTTATTATGTTACTAAATATGTATTTGAGGAATAGATAATATCCCGATTGAATGAAAACAAAAAATAACAGAGTTACAGCCATTCAAAGTACCCGTGGCGCCTCATAGACGCCACGCGAGCACTTAAAGGTTAAAAACGTGTTTAGGCAAAAAATTCTGTTCGCACACTTTCATAGTAACAATTCTAACGAAACTAATTACAATTGACAATAAAGAAATGAAAGAAGGTACAGTAAAAAAATAAAAAGGATTGCTAGATTATAACTAATTTTTTGATGCGATTAAAATTTGTCCAGCTATTTTCGACTCATACGTTATACTGCAAAATCGTGTGAGACAAAAAACTGGATTAAATATTTCAGATGAAGTGTTTAATCCACATTTTGACTGTGAATGTCGCAAAAAATGCCAGGCCCAAATAAACGCAGAAGATTCATTTTCGTTCTTTGATGGAACGTTGTGGAAATTAGCAGACTTTGGTAAACAAAATTTTTTTTTTACTGGTTTGATAAAAATATCAAAACTCAAAGAAAGCGCCCGAGGAATGGCTCAGGAAAAACAATAACGTCAACATTTTAAAATGACTGAACTTTTAAAATGTATTAAATTATGTTTAAATGTTTAATGAGTGAAATAATTTTTTTAAGCTTGTATTGTTTTTTAAATTAAACCTTAAAAATTAAAGTCAATTAATAAATTAAATCTGCACTTAAAGTAAATTTGTGAAATTTAAACTTAATATTAATTTCAAAAGTTTAAATTTATATATGTATTTTTTTTATGAAATATGAAATAAATTCGTGTTATCTTACCATATAAGGTGTTAACGATTATTTAACCATTAATTTGGAGTTAACAATTGGAAACTTTTTATTCGATGTGTTAAATAACGTTTATGGTTATTACTGGTCAAATTGATACGACGGTCAAGTGATCAACAACTGACGATTACTACTAAAGTTCTGGTACAACTTGCACAACAAATGTAATTTTGAATTGCGCAGGTAGGTTATTACAAGCAATTTATTGGATTTTACATTTTAGTAATTTTCACTTTCACTAATTTTCCGAACACTTAATTAGGAGACAATTTCTGTAAGTCAATTTTGTATATTCTTTATTCAATATAGATTAAAGTATTAATTTGGGCATTTATTAATACGTAAAAAGTACTTAATTATCTTGGTTAAACCGTTAAACATAAAAAGTTAATTTTTTATATATTTATGTTATTTCAACAAGCTAAAAATCTCATTATTTTTACTAATTTTCGTGCGTATTAAACTAATCTGTATTAAATCAAATAAGTTAGTTAGAAAAGAAATGCAATATATTCTTAAAACTCTAAAATAGCATTAAAAACATCAAAGGCTCACTTTTACGGTGCATTCTAATTTTCATTTGACGCTTTCTAATTTTCATTTGTAGGTTTCTAAATTGAAATTAACAGTTTATGAATATCAATTGACAAATCTGAATTACCATTGACGACTTCAGGATACCAATTAACAACTCTGAAAAACGGTTGACGATTTCTAAATTACTGCTGGAAAAGGTTAACTGCACATGCTGGTTGATAATATACAAATGAAATAAAATTCCATACCTTAAAATTTGAAAACAAGACCGGAATTGACACATTAAGGTAAGCGTTCATTTATCGGCATCGTACGCATCGGACGCATCGGAATAAAATATTCTTTATATTGTTTTTAATGAACCATCGTTCATTATATCGCATCGTACGCATCGCATCTCGGTAAATCCGATCAGTATTCTTTCGAAGGCAACTTTTCCGATGAGTGCGATGCGTTCGGATGATGTCATCGACAAATCCGAGAAATGAACGATAGTAATCGCAACGGCTCGACTGCAGTGTTCGCATTTTTCACAGTATTTGTTGCAAACATGGACGATGGTATGTTAATTTCGTTAGTGCAAAATTATGAAAAACTGTATAATTTAAGGCATGCAGATTATTCGAACCAACAACGCCGAGATAATATTTGGGAGATAATATTTCTTCCATATATTATGCACCCAAAACTTTTTTTTATTACGTCTCTTCTTTTTCTTCTTTTCTTCCTCCATTCAAACAGCTGATTATTACTAGGGGTGCGCATATAATCGATTAATCGATTAATCGATCACCGTAATTCGAATAATCGATTATGATAATTTATAATAATCGATTAATCGATTATAGAAATAATCGATTGTGAAATAATCGATTGTGGAAATAATCGATTAATCGAAAAAAATCGATTATTTTTATACCTAATCGATTATGAAATTTCATAATCGCGCACCCCTAATTATTACTGTTTCACTTTCACTGTCACTTATATTTTGAATTTATTTTGAATTTTTGTAACAAATATCAAACACGGTTGTTAGTTCTAGTACGTGCAGAATACGCCGTTTCATACGATCCGAACAAGTGAACGAACTCGACGAAAAAGATACGATTCGTCCGATGCGTCCGATGCGTACGATGCCGATAAATGAACGCTTACCTTTAGTCGATAATACTTTAACTTTTAGTTTAGTAGATAGGTACTTAGTTCAAATCAAACAAAAAGTCAGTAAATTCCGTTCTTAAGTAGAACCGTTAAGTAGAATCAACGGTAGAACACAGTGGCGGTTCTACCATAGGAGCTGCAGAGCTGCAGAACCACCAAAAATAACAATAAAAATACCAATACTTAAATAATGAATTATATAATTATAACCTTAATCAGATTTAAATTATTATAAAGAATGGTGCATTATCAGCTTTGCTTTGAAAGCGTGTTTCTCATTTTCGCTAGCATATCAGTTATAATTTAACAGCTAGTCACATAAATAGTGTAATAATAAAGACACGTCCAGTCGGCTATCAAAATGTTGGTCTAACTTGAACGCTATACATTTGTGCGCAGCCGGCGAGCTGTAATGAAACGCAGACTACAATGCTAGCAATTGGTATAGTTTTACGTGCTATATATTTTATGATTTTGTTTCGAGGTGTAGTTTAGAATTCGAATTTTGAAAAGAAAAACTAATTTTAATATTAGTTCATCAATTGTTAAACAAATTGCAGTGAAATTAGGGCATAAGCAATAAATTGTTTAAAAACTTTTAATTACACCAAGTTTCTTGCACATATTTATAGCAAAATAGTAGTTAAATTGTTTTTTGACGGATTTTGCAACTTTAAATAAAATTATGAATACATAAAATTAAAATTTATGTATTTTTATAAAATAATAATTCTTATTTTAAGCTCGTGATACGTACACGCATCGAATGTAAAGTCGCATGTAGTGGCTGCACTTCGACGCAGCTATCAGTGCAGTTAGATATTTACTCGAGTATATAACCGGTGCTAGAATACCTATATTTTAAAGAAAGATCTTGTATTATAAACTTTAATTGAAATTATGGATATAATGTCCTCTATACCTACTAGATAAAATGAATGCTTATGAATTTACTAATATTCCTAATAAAATTTTATAATAATTTTGGACTTGAGATTTTTCTGCATTGTAAAACAATTCTCAAACTATAATTTTCTGTAATAAAATGTAGATCAAGAAATTTGGACTTACATAAAATTTATTGTTTTAAAAATGTTTGCGTCGTTTGTTTTATTTCGAACCGAACTCAAATGGCTGTTTAAATTACAAAGTCATATAAGTTCTATTTTTAAAATAACAAATATGCAGAATTATTATGACGTGATAAGCTAACTAAGGCATTTTATTTAGTCGTTTTTAAAATCTCTTACGAAGAAGGTCGTTTTTAAAAATGAATGTAATTTTTAAATTTAGTTATCAAGAACAATTAGTGATAAGAAATTGCCGGTATATACAAGTCGGGGTAAAATGTATAAAAGACAATTTAATACGAATATTTATTTACGGAACAAATGGATTTGTGGCTGTAATCGTATAAGAACGCTTTGTTTTGTTTTCCGTTTGTGTCTTTCGATATTGTCAATAGAAAAAAAATTTATCTCGGGAATATTGAATTTCAACGAAAAAGTTATTGATAAGTTAAGTTTGCCACAAGCAAGCACCGGCGCACGCCATTAATGCTTAAAAACGTGCAATAAGTACGTTTATTTTTTGAGATTAGCATTTTACTGATGCCTTCCCTTTTTTATAATGCAGAACAGCCAAACATATATCTCACGAGCCGCCACTGGTAGAACAATAAATTGTGAGTCCACGCAATGGCTTCTGTGAACACTAAAAGTGTTGTAAAACTAAGTCGGATGATTTTTGCTACACATTTAATGGCAGTCCATAGTACAGAAGTAACTTTACTGATTTCGTTATAAAAAAATGCATATTTAGCCTACTTAAAATTAAACTTAAAGATGAAGATAAACTTTGGGCACCACAGGTTATTTGATTTGTTATAATTTAGAAATATTTTTGAATATTCTAACTTGATTAATTTTTCCATTTGATTCAAATCTAAATTAGATGTTTGGTAAAAAATATTCTTCTTATTGTATCGAAAACGAAAAATTCCTTTGTGAAATTTTATTTAACTATTCACTGTTTCAAAATGTTTTCATTTTCTGTACCCGAGAAATTTCCATTTTGTTTTATCGTGGATGCACAACCAATCATCGACAAGAGTGTAGTTCAGAATCTCGCCGAAAGGGTTCCCAATATTTCTTTTATTCATTTTATTCAGAGATTCAGACTACAAAACAAAAGGGTTACCGCTCGCTACTGAGTTGTTACAAAGGATCAAAATACCTAATTTTAAAAAACTACCAACCAAAAATATTGATCTACTACCTTGTTGAAATGTAGGCGGTACGTATGTGCGGCGCATGTTAGCAGCAACACGTTTCTTTATTTGTAGTTTTATAAAAATTCGTGGTCATTGCTGAAACCGAACCCCGCCTCTGCTAAGGGGCGTATTTATGTATGTAAATACTGATTCTGACTTACCAACGATGTTGGGTATCCATTACGTAGGTATGTACCTACATATCTAATAAGATATAGATACCAACGGCTAATAGAAATACTTAATATCAAACAGATTGACGAACAAGATATACGAATTATTCAGAATCTATACTGGAACCAAAAAGCTGACATTAAAGTAGAAAACGAGACAACAGATGAAATTGAAATTCAACGGGGGGTGAGACAAGGGTGTGTACTGTCTCCATTATTGTTTAACTTATATTCCGAAGCAATATTCCAGGAAGCATTAGAAGGAGAAACAGCTGGAATAGTAATCAACGGAACATCGATAAACAATATTAGATACGCCGATGATGCCATAATGCTGGCAAATGACATCGCAGACCTTCAAAGGATGATGGAACGACTAAACATGATCAGCGAATCATATGGCTTACACGTGAATTTAAACAAAACAAAATTTATGGTCGTTTCCAAAACTAAGAATAATATAGTAAATTTGTCAATAAACAATATCCGCATTGAAAGAGTAAGGAAATATAAGTATTTGGGCACAATAATAAACGAAGATAATGATCAAACACAAGAGATACGAGCACGGATAGAAATGGCGAGGGCAGCCTTCATTAAAATGAAGAATTTGTTATGCAATAAAGATCTAAATATAGAAATCCGAATCAGATTTGTAAGATGTTATATCTTTTCTGTTCTTTTATACGGAATGGAGGCATGGACCCCAAAAAAGCGAGAAATTGACAAAATTCAGGCCTTTGAATTGATATGGATATATCGACGTATGCTAAAAATATCGTGGACGGAAATAAAGACAAATGAGGAAGTCTTACATCGGGTAAACAAGGAACTTGAACTGATTAACACAATAAAAAAGAGAAAATTAGAGTATTTGGGACATATTATGCGTGGAGAAAGGTATTGTCTGCTACAGTTAATCATACAAGGAAAAATAGAAGGAAAAAGGAACGTCGGAAGACGAAGAACATCCTGGCTGAAGAACTTGCGGGATTGGTACGGTTGCTCCTCTATAGAACTCTTTAGGGCAGCGGTGTCGAAGGTGAGAATTGCTGTTATGATCGCCAACCTCCGATAGGAGACGGCACACAAAGAAGAAGAATAAGATAAGTATCGATAAATCATCATAACCTCAAAAAGAAATAGATAAAAGGTTATAAAAAAACTGCAAATCTAAAGATGGTTTTGCATGATTTATACGTGTTTGTTGAAAGTACTCGTAGTTGACAGGCTGCCAGTGCGGCCGATAGGCCGTCTAACGTCCTAGTCAAAAATTATTATTTTATGTAATTTGTTGCATTCGCCCAAGTTAGTTCTTATATATACTAATACTTAGAACCCATTATACATAGATATAATAATATTATCTTTACTTTACAATTGAATACCTATAGTAATTTATTATTATTTCACAAAATATGGTATTTTACAACATTGCCTGCTTTTTCAAAAATATTTCTTAATAGTTTTACGTTCTGTATTTTTGACTTGGGCACCATTGATATTATGCATTGAGGCGTATTATATGCAGTTTACTGACAGGCACGCACACACACAAGTTTTATTTTTAGGGGCGGTTCGCACAAACGTAGCGAAGCAAAAGAGCGCCGCAGAGGTTTTCTCTTTATTTTAAAGGCGTGGCCTAATTTAACAACTTTTGGTGAACAAAAAAGTAGAGGAGAATTTCATTTTTAACTGGAAATTTGTCCAAATTCCACATTATTCCTTTAATTGAAGGGCTTGGTGCAATAACCGGTCAAAGACCGATTTTGTCAAAATTGAGTTAACGCCAGTTTTTGATCAAAAAAATTCCGCTTCATCGTTTGGTGCAAGAATCGTTCACGTATCACGCTTAGAAATACCGAATATGTCTACGTGACCCACTATTGCACCAAATATGTTGCAAGCGCAGTTGTAAAATGTGAATTTATTGGTGGCAATAAGCGGCCACGTAACATGATAACAGGTAATATGATTGACTTAAATAATGCCCCTTTGGCATACAAAGAAAAGCTTCCATTAAAAAGCAAGAAATATGACAGTATAATGCCCCTCGTAAAAAAATATGTACCGCCCATTGATGTTCAATCATTTTATGAGGGTATAAAAAGAGCACAATCTGACCACGATGATTCTGATTGATTTTGACAACTTTTCGTTCTGTTTAAACTTTTTCGTATCATTTATAATTATATATTATATTTAATAGAATTATAAAAATTTTTGTTTATATTCATTGCACACGAATAAAATGAGTAAGCCATATTTTTATCTAATTTTAACCTGTTCATTCCATATTTTCCCTATTTTGGTGGCAAAAACCGGCCACGTACACTTTTATGACTAAAATTTCGAAAAAACCACAAACAATATAAATGTAAAAATTACTAAGTGAAGTTACTTTATGATCAATATATCTATTCCAGACGCAAAATTTAATGGAAATTAGAAAATAAGAGAATGGTACGTTTTTCTCATTTTACTCAAAACTGTGTATGCTGCACGTGGACGGTTATTGCACCAAGCCCTTCAATTGGAAAATTATTTTTACATATTGATCTTTTTTGCTTGTGACGAGTCTCTTTTCTTTTCAATAATTAATGCATAATTTACATATTTTCAAATTCAATTTTAATCTTTTTGTATATTAAGTATCTATATTGATTGAAATTTCGATATTGCAGGTTGTAGAAAACTATCAGGATATTTATTTAGAATTTTAATTTGAAAGTTTTGCATTGTAATAGTTTGCCTTTCGTGCAACAATTTCTTTATTAATTTATCAGTGGGATTTAATTTTGGTTTATAATACCTGCCGTAGCGTAGGACCAAAATAATCTCACTTGATATTTTCTCTTCAATTATTGTTAAATATGATTTTTAACTTAATTTTTTTATTAAGTATTTATTAATCCAAATATAATCTTTTCAATAATAATCTTGAATCAATAATTTATGTAATATCACATAGGGTAAAGTAGCCCATGTTGAACCGGCTCCCAAATTGAACCTCGGCTAATTTATAGGTAGTTATAATTAAATTAACGCCATCTGCCTATCAGTAATTAAAAGAGTAAGTGTAATGGACTTCCTTGTGCTAACATATTGCAGAAATCAGTGAACACAATTGTTTTCCCGCCAATAAAAGTTAAGTCGGTATAACGCATGTTATTTCTAAGTGTGCGCATTTAAGGAATTCTGTAATCTGTATGCAAAGTAAGGAAAATATTGATATTGCCATGAAATAGTATGATGTTTAGAGTACTTATTATTGTTGGTAAAACATTTTAAAATTTTGTGTTTTTTCACTTTGAGGTTATAACTTAAATTTCCCGCTAGTTGCTCAAGTTGAACCACTAACAGTGTCTCATATTGAACTCATATTATCTCATATTATCGACGAATTGGTTCTGTGTAGAATGTGAAACAGAAGAATTAAGTGACATGATTCAATGCATGCGGTGCAAGGCATGGGCTCATTGCAAATGTGTAGGAGTAGGTGCCCAAAAAAAGAGATATTTTTGTGCATCGTGCATTGAATAAGATAACATCATTCCTTTATTTGATAGAATTACATTTTATTGTTTAAAAAAAATTCTAATACCAAATTTTATTTTGTTTTATGTTATAGGACCTTTTAAGGTCCTATAAGGTTTGTTTTTACAGACTCAGTCGCAGACTTAAATTTGCATTTATTCTGTTTTTCTACAAAAACTACAAAGGATAGAACACTGCCAAGCTGAAAACGAATTGATGGTGCCGATCAAGTAATGTCAAAAATATATTTTTGTTGATCGTTTCATGCTTCACAAGTTATAAAGTGGTTTGCTAGAAGAGTACGAGCATATTTCTTCTTTTTCTTCACGTTTTAGGCTTTGATCTGTTACGTTACCTCTGGTCCTTCCATAGTTTTTGAGTCTTCCAACATTTCGTCTACCAACTGGTTTGTAGAGTATACGTGGTTCGCACGAAAACAATTCTTTAGTAATTTGCAAGCTACCGAAACTCGCCCTTTGGCTCGTTTCGGCTATTTCCTTGCTCATTCTGTAAAGCAGCTGTTTCTGTTGCTTAGGTACTCATAAATAGCTATGCTATTGGGAAAGACATATTGTAAAACAAACTTGTCTTATTCAAATAAGTATAATGTATAATAATAATAATAAGTAGAGTCCGGATAAAAAAGCATGAAAAATTTGAAAAAAAGTGCTTAAAAAAGCATCAAATATTACCAAAAAAAGCATCAATTTAATAAAAAAAGCACAATTTTATAAAAAATAAGGATAAACAAAAGTATTAATTAATTTAATTTTTAAAACAATTTATTATTAAAAATTGTTCTAAATGTTCAGAAGTAAAATTAGTCCTTCTATCACTTAACAGATTTTTGTAAACGGAGAAGCTTCTTTCAACGTCCACACTAGTTATTGGTGCAAACTTGAATTTTGCTACCACCGAGGGATCCATTATTAAACTTGGAATAGTTTTTCCGGATATTGTTTTGGCTACATCAACCAATGCTATCAATCCTTCATTTTTTTCTAAAACCCCGCTTAATTTATTTTTAATAATGCTACCAATCTCTCCTGCGACTAGGGGTGCGCGATTATGAAATTACATAATCGATTGTTGATTATAAAAAATAATCGATTTTTTTCGATTAATCGATTATTGAAATAATCGATTATGAGTAGGGTGCGCATGCGCATATAATCGATTAATCGATCACCGTAATTCGAATAATCGATTAATTCGGTCGTTCTAATTGCTGTTGGGGTTGGGATTACGTTTAAGTTTAAAAAGTTGTATTTATTAAAACAAGATATTATGCTTATAAAGAATAAACCTGTTACCAATAAAAAATAAAGTATTCAATAATGGATTATTTTCCACAATCGATTATTTTCAAAATCGATTATTTCCACAATCGATTATTTTAACAATCGATTATTTCTATAATCGATTATTATAAATTATCATAATCGAAAGAGCTACTGAATCAATTTAAGTAATCTTTCGTTTTTTAATAAATGTAATGCACATAAAACTGAATATACACATATCGCATTTTGAAGGTGCACCGACGGTATTTTGTTTCAAAGATTATAGTTTGCAAGCTTGATATGATAAGAACGCGACAATAAGTCGGCGGAATGTTTTCTAGGAAAACGCATCAGACCAATGAAGTCTGAAAAAAGCACAAAAAAGCATAAGAATTGAAAACAAGGTGGAACTCGCTTTAGCGGCAGTTCTTAGGCTTCTATACAGCTACCTTTCTGGTGTGGAAAGTTGTTATTATCTGGTTATTTTTGATCGCCATATAATGTAACACCACATAATCAGATAATCTGCATCAATTAAATTTTTTGCGATTGGTAATTATCATTTACTATATAAGTAATAACAATCAAACTTTTCCATTCTATTAGAAATTTTACTTCTCTGTAATGTATGGTCCTTTTTTTGAGGTGGACCAATCCTCTCCTTTCTCTTTTATTTATAACTTAACTTCACTAACCACATCAATAAAAAATTATTTTTTCACATCAAAGTAAAACAAGTAGTTTATATAGGGAGACCTCTTCGAAAATATCTTTAACTTTGTAATTCTTTCGAACATTTGCGTATTTATAAATTGCATTAGTGAATCGGAGCAACGGATTAACAGATTAACGCAATACTATATAGACGAAGTATCTCTTATTATAAAAGGCCAAGTCTTTCTTTCTTTCTTTCTTTCTGTCTGTCCCACGGAAATACCCGAAGCAAACCGAACCGAACCGAACGCACACCGTATCAACGTATCATCGGATCAACGTATCATCGTATCAACGTATCATCGTATCAACGTATCATCGGATCAACGTATCATCGTATCATTTTGTCTATATAGGACAGCTATTTCCAAAAAAGCATTATGTGAACTTCCATAATGGATAATGAAAATTTTGTAAGTCCTGCTGCAAAGCGACGGCGATTGAATCGTGAGAGAAAAGCACGTACAAGAGCTAATAACACAGAAGAACAGCTTCGATCACAGCGACAAGCTGACGCTCGGTCTCATGCGATACGTCAACAACGTGAAACTTTGGAACAAACTCAAGCGCGGCAAGCTGCTGACGCTCGGTCCCATGCGATACGTCAACAACGTGAAACTTTAGAAGAAACTCAAGCGCGGCAAGCTGCTGACGCTCGGTCCCATGCGATACGTCAACAACGTGAAACTTTAGAAGAAACTCAAGCGCGGCAAGCTGCTGACGCTCGGTCCCATGCGATACATCGACAGAAAGAAAATCGATACCAAAGTCAAGCAATTCAACTCCAAATAAGAGCATTGAGATTTGATGAATCTCACGTTACTCGACACGATTGTGGAGAAATGAATTCCATCTGTCAGTTCTGCGGCTCCAAGAATTTTGCCAAGGAGCGTCCAGTTGATAAACAATTTAACAACTGCTGTCATAAAGGAAAAGTGAAGATTCCGCAACCGCTCGATCAACATGGGAATCTATTGTTATATCCCGAATTTCTTCGCTCTATGCTTTCAGATTCAGATAATCCTTACTACAAGAACTTTCGTCAGCACATCCGCTCTTACAATTCCTCGGTTTCTTTCGCTTCAATGGGAGCAGAGATTGTTTCAATGCCGGGTAACGGACCATACGTTTTCAAAATTCATAGACAGACGTACCACAGAACCACAAACCTGTATCCACCTGAAGGACAAACAAGAAAGTTTGCACAACTGTATGTAATGGACACGACAGAAGCGGTCAATGAACGAGTAAATCTGCCTGAGAATAGAGGTTGTCTACCTGAAGTGATTGAGAAAATCGATTGTTTCTTCCGCGTCAACAATCGTATCGCAGCTTCATATTGCCTGATGAAAGAAATTGAGCAACAAGAGCGTGTACGAGCCGAAGAAGGACAACCAGTTCCGGTCGTCAACATGGTGATGCGGCGCGATCGGCAGTCTGATCAAAGACGTTACAATGCTCCAACGTCCAATGAAATTGCATTGGTGTTCGTAAATGATGACGGCGAACCTCCATTTGAACGTGATATCCGTATCTATCCTCGAAATCCCGTAGACAATGCAAATACCCGAAGCAAACCGAACCGAACCGAACGCATAACGGATAATTTCATAACCAATCGGATGAACGTATCATCGTATCAACGTATCATCGTGTCAACGTATCTTCGGATCAACGTATCATCGGATCAACGTATCATCGGATCAGTTAATCCGATTATCCTACTCAAAATTACTATATAAGCAGAATTACATTATGACGAAACTAGCTGATAGCCCGTCCGAGGACGGGTAGCTAGAAGGACGGGCAGGCAGCCAAGGTAACTTAAGTTGAATGAAGATTAAGGAAAGCTATCAGTGCAATCCAAAAGCCATATGACCTTGGCTGCCTGCCCGTCCTTCTAGCTACCCGTCCTCGGACGGGCTATCAGCTAGTTTAAAATATAACAACGTATCAGTTGATCAACGTTATGATTGGCTCTGAAACATGAGGACGGACACGAAGCCAGACCATAAGGCTTCTTTCTATACCTTGTATAGAAGCCTAAATAAGGCTTCTTGTTATACTTTGTATAGAAGCCTAAAAGTAGCGCACTGGCTACCCAGTTCTTAGACCTCTATGCACACAGAGTATTTCCAACACGATTTGAAACGCTCTGTATGATTTTGAATTATGAGGACGGACGGACGGACAGACGGACGGACAGACACGGAGCCAGATCATAAGGCTTATTGTTATACTTTGTATAGAAGCCTAAAAGTAACTAGAATTTTTGTTGGTAAAACCGTGTAAAACTAGCTTTAACTGATTTCGCGGAAAAAAGTTAACCTTAAATACATACCAAAAACAAATGTCAATAATAATTATAACCTACAATATTGACACATAAAAATATTACTTATCAGTCTGTTACCTATGTTGACAGCCCAATATTGCTCTGTTAACTTATCAGACGACTTGACAGACTGGTAACTGCTAAAAGTCATTGGTGAATACAAATATATCACATTAACAGACTGTTATTGACTTGAATCTCTGTTAGCAACTTAACAGAGCTTGGTGAATACGGCTGTAAATGTCACTGATTACATTTTTGCTTGGAAAAACAAAAACAGGTCTGGACTAGTCGACTGTTTACTCGCGACACCGGCAGGCCGCTTGTGTTAAATTAATAATTATTATTAATAATATTAAAATTAATTATTAATAATGAAATTATCATCTTAAACCTAGTAAAACACTTAAATATTAGTGGGATATTCGAATGTTTGAATATGCCGTAGTTGGTAATTTGTTCGAGAGAAATTCGTCCAACTCAGCATTTGTACGACTGAACATTTAATCGACAGGGCATTTTCAAACAAATTTCTGTCGCACATAACGCTGTCGAACAAATTACCTAGAATCGAGTATTCGAATACACGATTTCCCAGCCCTCGTAGATATAACACTACCATAACACACCAGCTACAAGATTTTTTTTTAATTAATTTGATTTTGATGAAAAAATATTAGTTTTTTGATATCTATGATATCAAAACCCTAAAATAGCATCGTCCGAACCAAGTAACGTGATATAACATGCTTCGAAAATATTATTTTTAAAGCATGGTATATAAGTTTCGTTCGTAATATAGATTGTACCATAATTGCTGACTTTCGATGTGATAAATACTGAAGAAAGATATGATTTCGCGCTATGCTGAAGAAAAATTGGTCACAAAGTTGCTAATGATTGTAATTTTACATACAATTTCTTAACGGTGTGGATATATTGTTCAAAAGATAAAAATACAAATAACGGATAAGCAGATAATGCAATAAATGGATAAACAGATTAACGGATCAACAGATCAGCAGATCAATGTATCAACGTATCAATATATCAACGTATCAATGTATCAACGTATCAATGTATCAACGTATCAATGTATCAACGTATCAATGTATCAATGTATCAACGTATCAATGTATCAACGTATCAACGTATCAATGTATCAACGTATCAAAGGATCAACAATTTACTATATAGGTTACACTTTGTATTTAAAATTTAGGTAATACTTTTGAAAAGGAATCGATATAGCAAGTACCACTAATTTATAAACATGAACAACTCAAGCAATTATTCTAGCAGCGACTTTTCCGATTCCGATTTTGATTCTGATGAAAGCAATACAAAACATCATCTAACCTGTAATAATAATAAATTGCATTAGCGAATCGAATCAACGGATTAACAGATTAAAGCAATACTATATAGACGAAGTATTTACAATATAACAACGTTTCAGTTGATCAACGTTATGATTGGCTCTGAAACATGCGGACCGACACGAAGCCAGACCATAAGGCTTCTTTCTATACCTTGCATAGAAGCCTAAATATGGCTTCTTGTTATACTTTGTACAGAAGCCTAAAAGTAGCGCACTGGCTACCCAGTTGTTGGACCTCTATACACACAGTATTTCCAGCACGATTTGAAACGCTCTGTATGATTTTGAATTATGCGGACAGACAGACGGACGGACAGACGGACAGACACCGAGCCAGATCATAAGGCTTCTTGCTATACTTTGTATAGAAGCCTAAAAAGCACAAAACCCCAAAAAAGCATAAAAAGCATTTAAAACATAGTGCCAAATGGACCCTTTTTTGATAAATCGCATATATTATTTAAAAACTTTGAGCTGCTTCGAATTTGCAGGAAAAGCATAATAGCTACAAATCCGGACTCTATAAGCGTCTTATAAAGCGTCAGAGCTTTATGTGCGCTGTTACACCTAATTAAAATCAAAAGTTTTAACATTTTTAAGCAATATATAATACGCAAATAAAATAATGTGTTATCCTTGTTTACCACCTACAGCGGTGACTTTTCTTATCAGGAGATATATGTGCACTCGTTTTTCTCTGTTAAAACAGTCTCAAGTACTCAGAAAGAAACTAAGTGAGCCTGTCAGTTCGTCTTAACAAATATTTCGTTCACAAAACAATACAACAATAGAATTTATCAAGACAGAATAATAATAAGTGTCTTGAATACATCAAGTGTATGCGGGAAAATTGAAGACGTTCTGAATATTCAAGTCACTTCATTTATCTGAATACTAAATTTCAATAAATTCAATCTGATAAACTTAAAATTATGGCCTTGTCAAAGGGCAACACGACGAACATTTCATAATTTCCTGATGCGGTCTGTTTAGGAAATTACGGTCCAGAGGCAATAGTGCCTTTGTTACCGCCCCCACAGGGTTGTGATTATAATGACTATAGTCAGTCAGTTTAATAAAACATAATATAATAGAAGGATTTGCTTATTTTTTTATTTGTATACATTTTCACGAAAATCCTAATACGTAATCCGAGTTTTTGATTATCTGAGTTACCTCCTCACCATATTAATTCAGATAATCGAGGATCTACTGTACTTGAAAAATTTTGCAGGCTTTCATTTTCATCAAAGCTTGCAAAACTTGGAAAGTATAGGTAAACAAAAAGGCAACATGTTATAAAATCAATTTCGAATAAAACCAGTTACTTACTTTTAGGCTTCTATACTAATACAAAGTACAGAAAGAAGCCTTATGATCTGGCTCCGTGTCTGTCCGTCCATCTACATAATTCAAAACCAATCAAAACGCTCCAAATTGTTTTTTTATTAAATTGCTTTCTTCATTCCTTTCTGTTCATCGCCTTCTTCTCTCACTCACTCACTCCCTCGCTCTCTCAATCTTCTCAAATCGCTTCCCACCGTTTCCTTCCAAACTTTGGTCTTCCCAATTTTCATGTTCTTATATCTGTTTCCGTGCTTTACCCATCTCAACCTGTTTGTTTTTACCACTCTATAACGGGTTTTCTGTAAAACTTATTCCATTCCTTATTTGTCCATCTTCTCCACCCCATTTCCATGTTCACTCCGCTGAAAATCTTTCTTAGGACTTTTATTCGTTCGCAAATCTTTAACTTCTTTTGATCAGAGATATCCAGAGTCCGTGTCTCAAAACGATGCAAAATTGTCGGCCTAACGACAGTTTTGTATACCTTATATGGGTAACTTGATTGTTCTGGATATTTTTTTTGAGTTTAGAAAATGTCTCATTGTCGCTATACTTCTCTATGATCTCGCCATTCCTGCTTTTATCTCTGCATTTTCTTCGCATTTGTCTCTTAATTGCGCAACGAGGTATTATGTAATAACAAGGTGTTCTCCTTCTTCGGGTATCACGTCCAGAGAGTTTTCTATCTCTCTTCCTCCATGTTACTCTCTAGTCTTATATATTTTGTCATTTCTTGGTTTATAACTAGTTCGATTTTCCGTGATTCTCTTTATTATATATATCTCTTGATGTTTTTGACAATTCTAACTTTATCTTTGGCGTACTATGTCAAATATTTAATGCTCACTGTTGTAAATCGTTCCAGTTCGTGAGATATTTGCTCTCCTCATTACCACTTCCAGAGCTATATTAAACAACAACGCAGATAGTGGGTCTTCTTGTCTCAAACTATTTGCCATTTACAAGTGCGCTAAAGTGACTCATCTTTGTCAACCTTCTATAATTCGAATTTTTCAATTTCTCTTCGTCGCTGAACATTTCAGGATTGTTGTTATGTCCGAAATGTTCTGTTATGTGTTCTTGTGCCATTGTTGATGTTTCTTAAATATTTTACATTTGGCTCTAACTATAAGAAATTGTCCGAGCCAATATCAGCACTGAAAACAATGGAGTAGAAATTGTAGATAGTGGTTTGTACACTTCAATAATAATTATTCTAAAATGAAGTAGGTACTACACAATTTTAGTAAAAATCTTTTATAATTGCGGTACAAATTGCTATTAATCTTTTTTTTTGTGCATTAAATATTCATGTGATTGAGCAACACGCACGAAATGTAACAGCTACAGGTAGTTGTTATACTATAACAGGGGTGTAAGAATCCCTAGTGATCACCCTTTACTAACATCTAATTCATGTAGTAATTAAGCACCACGCACGCGATGTAACAGCTACAGGTAGTTATAATACCATATATTTTATCAGGGTGTAAAAATTTCCTGCGATCACCTTTTACTAATTATTTTAATATGCAAATAAAGTAGGTAGTATTCAATTTCAGGTTTAAATAAAATAAAAAATAGAAAATAGAAATAAAAAATAACATAAAATAATATTTTATGTTATTGTGATCGCTTTTTCTTTTGAAATAACTGTTTTTTTATATAGATCTTGAGTGGTCTTAAGCAAAATTATAAACCCTTCGAAAGCCCTCTACAAAAACGGTTGCTATTTAAATAAATTTTGATGACGTCGTCCATCTGACACGGATTACGCCACAGACTTTCCATCTACATTAGAAGATGAACAATAATTCAAATCAGGTTATGTGTACCTGTAGTTTTCCAAAATTCTAATTTATTCCATACTAGAAGAACACACGCTTAAACCATGTGTATCTGGCGAAAGGTTAAATTTACGAACAAATAATAAGGGAACAAAATTATAGAAAATTTTATTAGCATAAGCATAAAAATCAACATTAATCTTCGACTAATACTGTGACAAAATTTTGCATTTGTTACGAAATTACTGACTTCCTGTCTTGAAAAACCTTTGTTTTTATGCGGCCTTAACACGTTAAGTACGGGTGTGGGAAGGTAAATTTTAGGTCCCTGGGCCCAAAATTTTTTTTGATATAATTTAGCTGCTATTCACCCTATATGCAGTTTGGTATTTGCAGTTATCGGAAAATCGCATTTCTTATCGTCTTTTCTGAGTATTTTGTTTGAGACGTGATAAGTTGTGCTAATTATTGGTAAACAATTTCGAGAGCGTTTGTTATTAGGTAGTAGATACTGTGCACCGATTTGGAATTTGTGCGTTCCTTGATTCCACGCTTTTATAATTCAATTATTTACGACTGAGTCATCGTGATTCACCATCACTAGAGTCCATCCGTTTTAAGTATGCAGCAGTGCGGTGCGGCTTCGAACTGCAACGGTGATTGGTTAACATTTAAATATAGCAAATTTAATTTGTCGTTTGGTGCCATACCTCTGCATACTTAAAACAAATGGAGTACAGTATCAGTTTTTTTCCAAAGCTTACTTACTACCATTATCGCCAGGTGGAAGGAATTTTCTGTCAAAGTCACCTCAAAGTTTATAAGACAGCAGTACTGACGAGTCAAATAGAATATTTTTTTCCTCTTGGCGTGGCTGTTTTATGGTAATTTTTGTCATTGATTGCTACCACTGGTTGTCCTACTGTATATTAGTGATTTTAACATCCGTTTGCAGCTGTGATGTTAGTTCGAGTCACCTTTGTTGATAGCTGCTTGAAGTTCCTACACTGTTTTGCTTGCCAATAGGTATTTGAACAATTTCACACATTAAGTAAATTTATTGTTACAAAACTGTGTTTTATTTACGCGAAGCATTTTTTCATTAGCTTATAACTGACCCACGAAAATCAAAAGAGCTAGCCTAAAACGATGATCAAGGGCGGCAACAATAAAAGCAAGCTCCTCTTTACAGAAGCGTGAGACGGTGGCGATTGGGTTTTCATCGATTCAGTCTAACGGCGGATCTGGTCAAAGATTATGGAGGTGGTAAATACATGTTTTGTAATAAAATTAAGGAATAACAATTTTGTTGGTTAAATTAAAGATTCATGGGGGAGGGGTAGTTACCCCCATTATAGATCCGCCGTTGATTCAGTCAAAATTGTTTTCAATACTTCTCGAGATATTAATAATAATTGTCAAAAATTATGATGAAAAATTATGAAAAAATGTTATGTTGACAGTGTTTAGTTTTGTAGTGCCAATAAAAAATTTATTGAAATAAATGGAAAATTCTAAGTGAAAATCTTAAATAAAAATAATAAAATAACAGAAAATTGAGGAAATATAAAATACAACAAAACAAACTATTAGAAATGATCAAATTGAAAATATTGCAAATTAATAGTAAAATAGCACAGAAATTGTATACTTAAATAAATAAAATTATGAAGGTATGACACAAAATACAACAAATGTTAAAAACAACTGGATGGATGGAAAATTTCAAGATGGCTTGTAGAAGTTGTCCTTGACTAACAGTCAATCTTTAAGTCCCCATCTTTACAAAATTTGTCAATTTGTATGGATCTTTTAAATCGCTTTCAAAATTAAACCACAAAGCAATAATTAATATTTTTTTTTATACGATATCGAGATTGTTCAGGATTTTTTTAGTGTTTTTGCTGTTTTAGAATTTTTCTTTTTAGCACCAAAAAATTCATATAACATTATGAATATTGGTACTACTTCAAATTTCCATTTTGTTCTATCGTGGGTGCGAGAGCAAACACAACCAATCACAGACGAGAGTATAATAAAACATAATCTTATTGCAAGAGTTCTCTAAATCTTCCCTGTTGTCACCCTGCGCTACGCTTATTCAGATTACATAACTAATGACAGTAATGACCTACTGCTCCGCTGCAAAAGTATTAAATTTTCAAAAAATTGTAAACGAAAAGAGTTGAACTGCCTCTTTAAATGTGGGCGGTACGTGTGTGCCGCGCATGGTACGTGCCTGGATGTATTACAAAAAATTCATTGACTCCACCTCCGCCAAGGGACGTTCCATATACTTACATAATTATTTAATATGATTTAAGAATATTATTGGTTTTAGTATTTACATACTAAAAGTGAAAATAAAAGATCATATCTAATATTTAATCATAATTATTATTGCGCAAAAACCGAGTTAGTAAAACTTTTTTGAGAAACAAGGAAGATGTTGGTAAAAAATTTAGAAAACGTTTTTTAATATTTCCCAAAATTAAAATTTCCGGTTGTGTTTAAAAGTTAACTAAAATCGAGCAATTAATAGAAAGAAAAAGTCTGTCTGATGATGGAAACTGCCGAGTTTTTCACAGCACATAATTATAAAATTATTTGGAATTGTTTAAGATGGTTTGGAAATTATAATTGCCTAGCAGTCTTAGTAAATCCGACGCGCGATTTGGGTCATTATGAGATGCCAATGTGTAGAGCAATCCTTCGTGCTATACTTTATCGAATGCTTGTGCAATGTCGAGAAAACAGCCGAGCAATATCTTTTACATTCTAGATCAGTTCTAATCTTCTTTACAACACAATGGACTTATTCAACCATTTCACGTCGCTGACGAAAATCAAATTGACGGTATAAAATTATTCTTTTGTCTTCAATTGGTTTCAGCATATCTAGAAATAATTTTTCAACAGTGTTGGAGAGACTAGGGAGAAGACTGATGGGTCTGTAGGACTGGGTTATGGTTGGATTTTGGCCAGGTTTTGGAAATTAGATCACCTCTGCACCTCTGCTACGTTCCACTTAGTTGGGAAGCAGTCGATTCTAAGAAGTGCATTTTAAAAATCATTGTAAACTTTTATCTGATGGTAATTCTTTCAAAATTCTGCCCGTTATTAGGTTGCACCCTAGAGATTTTTCTCGATTGGTTCTTTTGAGGATAGTAGATAGTTTTGAAATAGGTACTTTATTGGTAAATTCATTTGGTATTCTTCTTCCTGTGCACCTATTGGAGATATTCCTATTTTAGTTATTTATAGTGCAACTCATCATGAGACATGCAAGCTTTATTAAATTATGTTAGTTGTGTAATTATTGAATGTTGTGGGTTTAAATTCGCAATTTATAGTCTCAAAGATTATAAAAAATAACAATGTTATTATTATCAGAAAAGATGTGACTATAAAGTATCAAGGTTAAAATTTTACAATCAATGTATTGATTTTCAGCTAACATAATATAATTATTGTATTCGGCATAAATAATTGTTACAAATTAACTAAACTTAACTAGTACCTACAACTATTAATTATTAAGGAATTCAGTAGCAAGCACGAAATAGTATAATGGCTATACAGGAAATTATTTATAGTTTTACTAGGGTTACAAATAAATTTTATTACACCGTTAGATATACGACACAAAATTGTGAGCGAAATGTTACTTTTGAGCAAATATTTCCCACATGCACATCTTTAAAAAAATTCTGTTTTCACCATGTTTTAGGGCCATTACGGGTGGATAGAGCTCGACTTTTCGGCCTGATACTTGACCTGGAATATTCCATCCAATAGATAAGATTTAAAAATTTTCCAAACAATGCGGTAGTTTTGCTTAAATTTTATACAGCCATCCAGCATGCCACACTATCAAATGCTTGTGTCATCGTCACGTCCAGATATGCAATTGAACAGCATCGTTTCCTTTCTAGATCTAGATTTATAGTTGAGTTAGTCGATGCACCAGCTCGATGGTAGCGTGATGCTTTTTGAAACCAAATTGATGTTTTGGAATTACACCTTCTTGAATTAAGTAATCTTTCAAAAACCTTGGATATTATTGGTAAAAGGCTGATGGGTCGTTGGAAAGTTGCTTCTTCAGATGGCTTGCAAATTTTATGAATTACGACAATTTGGGCTGTCTTCCATTGCATTAAGATGACATCTAAACGGAATATAGCATTAATAATCAACATAATAAGTTTGATACATTAATAGAAGCTGATAGAAAACTTTTCCAGTTATCAGGTCGTAGCCTGGAGCCTTTTCTGGATTGACTTCCTGAAAAATTTTTCGAAGACTTCTGTAATTTTGTCCTGTTTCACAGTGTGTTTTGGTCGGCAGTAAATTGGAAGAAGTATCAGTGGTTCATTGCGATCTTCAACTGTTATATTTATTTGTAGCTTGTAAATGCTTTCTTTGCAATTTTAGGTATATTCACAAAATGTTTCAGGATTAAACCCATTGCATTAAACACTATACATTAAACCGCTTTCGATTTCTTGTCTTGACTGTGGATTATCTGTGGTGGATTGTTATTCATGATTTCCAATATATGGTTTGTATTTTAGTTTTCTTGCCTTGGATTGGGTGTTATTTGTAGTGGATTGTTGTTGCTGTGGTAGTCGTCGATACCGTCTAAATGAAAGGTTTTGTTATTATCGCAAAAAACTAAATTACGCCATTTATTCTTCCTTGACATGTACTTTCTGACAAACATGAATCGTGCTTGCCTTTCAGTAATCTTCGAGTTTGTCCATCTTTACGCATACTAAACTTTTCGCAAATTATATAGTATTTGGTGAATATGTCTATCATTATGGACAAATTCTTGAACAAATACATTTTTTAGTCATTAACTTATCTCAGCCTTTGGTCTTAGATGCTTTTTTGTCCATATTGATTACCATCAAATTTAACATAGTTATTATTAACTACTAAACACGACCTTTCCATTTCACCAAGATCAATACTACCTATATTGATTTTCAGCTCACCTAATAATTACATTGGGCATAAATACTTATTATAAATTAATTAAATTTAACTAGTACCTACAAACTATTAATTATTTATGTAATGAAGCACCGCTCACGAAACGTAACAGCCACAGGTAGTTGTTTTTAATTTGACTAGGGTTTCATTAAATGCATTATTGTATAATTTTTTATTACAATTATTACATGTAGTATAAGTATAAATTTCAAAATGTGAAAAGAAAACCCACTTAACAAGGGTAATTCAATAAGAGGTGCCATTTTGAATTGGGCAGCATTTCCTCCTTTTTAGATTTGACCGCGCTCATATTTGACATGTACGTCATTTATAAATAATATGATTTAATTATGGAATGTTACACGACGACGAACGTATAGTTATTGTGAAAAAACATTACCAAAATTGTGAAAATTTTGCAGTTACAATTCGCAAAATCCCCCAATTGGGCATTTCAGTTCACCAACATGGATTTTCTCCTACAATTCGCTTAAGTTCATACTTTGGGAAAAGTATCATTAAGCCGAAAATAAAGACCATAAAATTCGGCATTCATTTCAGACGATGAAGATCATCTGTACTGAAATTGTATTCGCAATAAGAATTCAAATCAAGGAAATCTCAATATTGCGAGGTTTTTTTGATTGAAAAGCGTAAAATTTTGGATTAATCATTAATGGGAATTACATTCTATAAACATGTGCTTGAACTAAAAGTACTTGATTGTGCTCTACCAAATGTCAATTTAAGATTAAGTAATTTGACATGAAAATCTTTTGCACAAGTTCCCAATTAGTGTAATAAAATTGCGAAAAAAAAAATCCAAAATCGGTCTTCTGCGATTTTTCGACAGATTTCGTTAGGTAATCGTTCGTACTTTAACATACTAAGAAATGTCCTCTCGGATGTTTTTCGGCAAAATATTTTTAAACAAATTTCAAGTTGCAAATCAATTAGGAAAACCCATATTGTTCAGCTGGAATTAGACCGTGTGAGCTTACAGGTGTACTTGACAGGTTCGAAGCTATTTTTTAATTGTTTTTGTAGCTACTTTTTTGTCAACTGACTACTTGAATAATAGCAACGGGTTGTTGAATTGTGTTGTGAACGATACAAGGAACACTTTTTTTGTACTGTAGTAACCGTAATCATTATACATATTGCTATGATTTAAAATATCAATAATTTTGAATATAAATATGCACTTGAAAATCACAAATTGCATGAGGTTTCTTGAAAACAAAAGTAAAGTTCCAACAGGTAATTTGAAAGCTCTGATGAAGTCAGGTCATTACGATAAGTAAGAGGCAGGATTTGTTCATCAATGATACGCAATAATAATAAAAATTTATGCATTCCAAATTTAGTATTTAATAATTCACAGAAAATTTGTTTAATTAAGGTTTAGATTTGTAAAAAGTAGGATAGATTATCAAGAAAGCATAATACTTGCAAAATAAAAATATATCAAAGGGTGATAAAAATTTAAATATCAAGAATAACCCGGGATACGAAAATAAATAGGCTTCTCACATAAGTGCGACAACGGGACGGACGTGTAGTTTTCGTCTCCGTAGAAAATTGTATTAATTGGATTACAAATCCAAGATAAATGTGTGTAGAACTAAAAAAAGAAAAGTATATAATAAATTTGCAAAATTTGCACAGATCATTAGTAAGGTTAGAGTAAATCAAAAATTAAAGATACCTACCTTCGATACTTAGTGAAGTGATTGTAAGTGAATTACAACGAGAATTACAGTAAATGGTTATTGGAGCACAACAAATTTCAAAAGGTGATTCAATAAGAAAAATTTGGAATTACTACCAAGCGTGGATCATTTGATGCACACAACAGAACGCCAAGGCAAACAACACCGACATCTATGGTTGGTAAGCCAAAATTTATTAACTATTACGCATTAAAAGTGAACGTTTTGAAACATAATTCGCGTGAAGTTCGAGTTTATTTGCGCATGATTAGATTTAATTTGATTGTTAAAATTTGTTATTTTTAGTTTAAGTTTTGGGGATTCAATATTTATTTTTCAATTTTCTTTATGTGTTTATTTGTTGAGAAAATTAAATGGTTTATATTTTTGATCCAATTGCGTATTATTGAGGAACAAATTTTCCTCAACAAATTTTTATTTCAGAATAAGCAAAGAGCTAATCCTCTAGGAATCGACTACTGAGTTTAAGTGTGTTTCATGCAAAAAGTCTTAATTATAAATAGAGCTAGCTAAAAGAATTTTTTACTCATACAAAAAGATTAAATTTTTACATGCGATCCTTCTATAAGCGGAAGGAGATCATAGTAATATATTTCAACATCATTTATGTATTTGCTTTTATCAACGATAAGCAATTTTCTTACAGTGACCTACTACCTTTTGCCTCCGACGTACAGTAAGCTAGTTTATACCGAACATCAGGGTACATCTAGCACAGAAAATTTACTGCTGGATAATTTGTTTACTTGGTAGATGTTAAGAATCTTCAATTATTGGACCGTCTCATTAGCGGGAAGATTAAAAATTCTGACAGTTGTAAATTTTTAAAATGCTCACGTTAAAGGCGTGACCGGGATGGGGGTTAAATGAAGGGCCTAGTGGAAAAAGTAGTTAAGTCACATTTTTTCAATTTGCTGATTTTTATACTAATTTGTAGAGAATAAATGCCGCAATGTGAAAATGTGCTCAACTACAAATTGAAAAAAAAGTGACTTAACTACGGGCACAGTTATCTAACTCTGACTAGTCGAAAAAAATTTCTTCAGCTACACACTAGAGAACAGGCTTATATTTGTCTAATTAAAGGAAAAAAAGGGAGAATATGGTCAAAATAACCAAAATATCGACTTTTGAAAAGAAGGGAAAGTAAATTCATGTAGCCGGTCGAACCCGGGGTCTGCACATATATCCGGTTACAGTCCCTTGAAATGGAGTGAAATTTTTTCGGTCCGATTTGAATTTTTCTTTGAAATTCGGATAGATGGGGGTGTGATTAGTAGATATTAGTAATAAATATAATCAAAAAAATGGAAAATAACTCGTGTATTGCCTAAAAAGTGAAAAAATTAAATTTTTTTTGCCTTCCATTTTTAAGGGTGTGCATTCGAAAGGGAGGGTCAGCCATCGTCAAATCCTACTCTTCCGGGGCGCCGCTCCGCTCCGCTCCGCTCCGCTCCGCTCCGCTCCGCTCCGCTCCGCTCTGCACCCCTCCAGAGCGGATTTGACTCTGGTTACTAGGCTAAACATACGAGAAGCGCCACCGATCAAGAACACCGGGATCTATGCAACCGGGATGTGAGAGACCCTCGAAATAGCATTAAAAAGTATAGTTGCGGTATGGGGCAGTATACTATTACGTTTCACCCCCAAAAAATCGCGTAAAAACAAAAAATAAGCGATGTTACATGTAGGAGCGTCGAGCTGCATCTGCCGGTGCGAAATTTTCTAAGTGTAAGAGTATATCTAAGTGCACGTACCGTCAACAAAATGCGCGCCGGCCGGGCGAAGTAGCGGCATTCGACCGGTTGTGCACCATGCTCTCGCTACTTTTCCATACTTTTCAAATTCGATTATTTCAAAATTTTGATAATAAATTCTCACTTCATATTTTGAGAATTTGTTATATTAACTGTGTTCTTTAGTGTGTAGCAGAAGAAATTTAGTTTCGAGTAGTCAGAGATAGATAACTCTAGCCCTTAACTACTTTTAGGCCCTTCAAATATACATTTTCAATTCGACCTCACTAATAAGAACACGACTTTACTCGCTACCACCCTACCAATTTTTAAATTGTCGTTTTATAAATATTTGAATTTAATTATTTAAACAAGAAAATTATGACGGCCAGAACCGATATAAAATTAACATGTTGTGCGGCCTAAAGACGCAGTTGAAATTTTTAAGGATGTTAACTAAAAAATTAACAAAAATAACATGCATTACGCATAATATGTCAGATCGCTTCCTGTGTACGTTTTGCTTCCGTTCAGCTTGCTTTTATACGACGTCGCCTTTATCTTTTGACTGAGGTTCCACAGTTTAACTACTGTCACTTCCCTTCCAGTTAGTCTTCCTATTTTGAGCGTTTTGATAACTTCAACCTGCACTAAGAGTTTCTCTTTTACGAATTCTTCAACTTTTTCTCTGGATACAAATTCGCCCTGATGGGATCTTTTTATAATAATTTTGCACTTCTCTCTTTCTCTTTCTTGTTTCGCCATTTGTTCCTGCAGTTGTTTCATTTCGCCTTCCAGCCTTCACACTCTGACTCTGACCTCCAACTCTTCGATTTTTGTCTTCCTTTCCTTCCTTTCCTTCCTTTCCTTCGTTTTTTTTGCTGTCCTTTATCGGTGGCGTTCTGATTACTATTTTACTCGTATAGTATCTACATTCAATCTAATAATCAACTAGTGAGCGATATTGTTACAACTTTAATTTACTAAGCTAAAAATTCGTATCCACATGCAGATACAAAAAAATTGCTTAACAAACAATAGAAATTAGCCTAATAATTGAAGTTAAAATGCTAAGCATTTTTTATTAGGAAAGCTTTTCAAAGCACATATCAGCTCTTCATGGGCATTAAATTTCATTTTTAGTAATTCTTTTCTTTAAATTTGGGAATACAGAGTAATCGCTAGGGGCCAGATCTCTACTGTAAGGTGGATGATTTATTATTTCGAACCCACACTTTTTATAGCAGCCTGTGAAACTTTCGACTTGTGAACCGGTGCATTATCGTGGAGAAGCAGAACTGTTTGTTTCATTTTGCCCTTTCTCTTTTCTTGGATAGCTTCCTTTAATTTCTATAATAATCACAGCGTGGTGTTTGAGTTTCTCCAGTTTTACAAAAATGTCAAAACTGATGGCTACTATTAAAAATTGAATAAAAATCCGACAGTTGCTTGGATCGATTTAATTTTTGAAAAATGGCCTTTGGTTTTTGCTGGTTAAGCTAATCTTTTTGTTGTCTTCCAAACGCAGGCGTAACTCTGCTTTGCTCAAAGACGCCTTCTTAAAATAATCGAGAAAGCAAATTCGTGGTTTGATGGCTAGAATGATACACAAATATAGTTATATTGTATTTATTTTATGCACCAATTAGCTGGAAAAATGTATTTGTATTTGAATTAAGTACGTTAGTAAACGTGCTTTGCATAAAATGCGTTGACAGAAAAATTCACATGAATTGAAAAAACATTAACATAAACTGTTGCTTGGCGGCGGTTTAAATTTCGTAACTGTAACTTGATCATAAGTTACCAAAACTTAACATACCGCCGGCCTTGAAATGACATGGATTTCGAAAAACAATAAAATGGAAAACATGTAAAATAACAAATGGATTGAACTCCTAAAATTAGTTTACAAAATTTATGTTTTATTATGTACAAAAATAGAACCAGATTGGTTTCCGCAAAAGTATTTTTGGCGATCGGATAACACTTTGTTTTAATCAGGTAGCGCACATAGTTTTGCCACTGGCCGCTTTATCACTGAGCCGTTATTAACGCGCACAGACGCAGAACGGATAATATTGTCGTTTCCGGGGTGCACTGCAATGATGCGTCCAAGGGACCAAGATAATGGAGGCAAATTGTCTTCCTTAATTAGCACTAATTTGCCAATTTGCGTCATTTCTGGTAGATTTACAAACCACTTCGTCCTTCGTTGGAAAATTGGGAACCACTTCTGAGCTCCACCGTTTCCAAAAATGCTGCGTGATCTTTTGGATTTGCTGGTATTTTGATAGACGATTCTCCGTCAAGTGAGTGAGATCCTTTCGGGAACGGCACTTAATGGTCTTCCAATGAGGAAATGGCCGGGAGTAAGTGGATTGCAATCGTTGGGATCTGAAGTAAGTGGCGACAGGGGGCGAGAATTCAAAACTGATTCAACTTGAATTAAAACTGTGTTAAATTGTTCATATGTTAGGCACGTATTACCTAACACTCGTTTTAAATGACCCTTTGTACACTTTATGTTACTTTCCCACATACCACCTTCGTGTGGGTTACGTGGAATTATGAACTCCCACTTTATGCCTCTGACGGCCAAATAATCATGTATTGTGTCTTGATTTGTTTTTACTTGAAAAAAATCATACAGGTCTTTCAAGTAATTGTGTGCACCAACAAAGTTTTTTGCATTATCACTAGACAAAGAGTAAGGCATGCCTCGTCTACTAATGAACCTTTTTAGTACAGATATGAAACCTTCCGTGGTGAGATCGGTGACTAATTCTAGGTGAACTGCCTTTGTTGTAAGGCATATGAACAAGCAAATATAAGACTTGATTGTCTTTGCACCTCTCAGGTTACGATCGCGGATTAAAATAGGCCCGGCATAATCGAGGCCAGTGTGGTAAAATGTAGGAGCTTCAAACTGAAGGCGTTTTAAAGGCAAATTTCCCATTAAAGGGTTATGAGATGTGGGATTGGCCCTGAAACATTTGATGCATTGCCGAATTATTTTCTTGGCTGTGTTCTTTCCACAGATTGGCCAGTATCTTTCGCGCACGCAGTATAAGAGCTGCTGTGCACCACAATGCTGCAAGTTCAAATGAAAATTACAAAAAATTAAGTCGGTTAAATGATGCCGCTTGGGTAACAAAAGCGGGAATTTTTTCTCGTATGGAAATTCAGAATTCTTTAATCTGCCTCCAACACAGAGCAGGCCATTTTGATCCAAGCACGGGTTTAACGATAAAATGGTCGATTTGTCATTAATGCATTGACGATGCTGTAATAGTTTTATCTCTTTACTAAAGACTTCATTCTGGCAGGCCTTAATTAATGTTTGTAAGGATAGGTTTAATTCGTCCACAGTGAGGGGACCTATACGCCTCAATAATTTTGAGGTTTGGCAATTATGCTAAAATCTGAGCAACCAAGCTGCTACTCGTTGTAAGTTGGTTAGAGCAGAAAATTTTGATATAATCTCAACTATTGAAGAAATTGTATCAGATGTGCTTGAATTGAACATGCACATCGCTGGGCAATTGCATATAGTAATTAAACTATTGGATTTTATTTCGGTGTTTTCAACATTCGGGTTCAAACATGTCACAGGCCATTCAGATTGAGGTTTGTTCAAAAAGTTTGGACCATTCCACCAAAATTTGTTTGTTAAAATGTTCAAAGTGCTGACTCCGCGAGACACCAGATCGGCAGGATTGTTCTCCGAACGGACGTGTTGCCAGTCACTTTGATTAGATATTTCTTGAATTGTGGCGATTCGATTCGCCACGAAAACTTTATATTTTAATTTTGGGTTGGTATTTAACCTTTTTTCTAACTTGAGAAATCTATCAATCGCATGAGTTCTAGATTCCCCCAGAGCAGCTAATTTCGAATTAAAAGGGATGGAGACCAAAAATCTCCCAGATACATCGCGAGTGACGGTATCTTTATAATGAGTTTCGCAAAAACGTTCCTCTTTAGATAAAAGTGAAAAGTTACTTTTGGGGTTCACCTCTTCGAATTGCCAGAATTTATTTATACTTTCGTTTAACTGTTCGTTTGAAATTGAAAGGTTTGATATGGTAGTGTTTGGAATTATGGTAGGCGGGCGAGTTTGAATTTTGGTAGTCATATTTCCCGACACAATCCAACCCAAGAGCGTTTTTTGTAAAATCGGTTGGTTTCTTCCCAGTGAAATTTGCCCGATGCACAGCAATTCGTAAAAAATGGACACCCCTAACAGAAAATCGATGGGAGCGGATTTGTCAAACTTCTTATCCGCTAAATCTATGTTTTTGGGAATGCTTAAGTAATTACCATTGAATGAAAATGTTGGAAGTGGAGATGTGATTTTGGGAATCACCAAACATGATAGGTTGCCCTTATAATTTTTTCTCATAGAAGCAATGTTAATTTTAACTGCCGTGTTTATTTGTTGATTAATTGATGAATTAATTCCACTTATGACGGTATTCACACGATGATACTTCAAATTAAGTGCCGTACAAAGTGATTCGGTAATGAGGCAGTTCATGCTACCGGTGTCTAAAACGGCTCGTGCAGTAAACCATTTTCCCGCTGAACCTTTAACCCTCACGCAAGCCGTAGAGAGAAGTACCTGATTACAATCGCCGTAGCAAGTCAAAGAAACTTGTGTTTCGTCATTTGAACTTGACGGAGATGTAGAAAAGGTATCGGTTCTATTTGATTGCGATGGTAAGACGCTTGGAGCTTGTTCAAAATGCAACAAGGTATGATGCCGCTTGTTACAGTGCTTACAATTGAAGCGTGAGTTACACCTTAAATTGCTGGCATGACGCAAACAATTTTTGCATTTATTTAACCGCACGATAGTATCGAACCTCTGTTGAATAGATTGCGATATAAAAGTTGGGCAGACCGCGATTGAATGATTTTCGTTGCAAATAGAACATAAAGTTGGCTGACTGGCTGCTACCAACGTCGGTTTTGGAAAATGATTGGTACGATAATTTTATGAGTTGTTGGGCTTGTCTGTTTTGATTGACTTGAATTGAAGACTCTCCCTTAGCTCTTCTACCAATTGCGTTTTTTCTTTAAGAAAAGTATCAATGTCAGAAAGTGAGGGAATTTCTCTGGGTTTTAATTTACTGAATTCCCTTTTTGTTTCATCATCAAGCTTGGTCATTAATATGTGGGCAATAAACGCGTTGCAACTATCTATTGGAACCTTTAAGTTCTTTAATGCCCTAACATTCTTCGTTAACTCATCGTACAAAATGGAAATTTGTGAAGCTGACTCTTTGGGAAGGGTCTTTAAATTAAAAATCGCCTTTATATGACTTTGAATTATTAATTTGGTATTGTCATACCTTTGGCGCAAAACGTCAAGTGCAATGTCATAATTTTCACTTGACATTTGAATGTCGCTTATTACAAGTTCGGCAGAATGATCCAAACTGGACTTTAGATATGTAAATTTTTCGATTGACGAAAGATCTTTGTTGTTGTGGACTAAAGCCGTAAATGAATCAAAATAGCCCTTAAACTCCGTATATTTTCCCGAAAATGTGGGCAGTTTTATTTGAGGCAGTTTGACGTTTGATCCTCGCTTTGAAGAAGCCGATGAGGATCGTTTCTCTTTTGCATCCCTTTGTTCATCAAGTATTAATGACGCATCGATTTTCAGTTCTATGTATTGGTGATAGAAATCTGATTTCGACATTAATGATTCATTAACTATGGAAAGTTGGTTCAAACGCGCACTGAGTTTTGAATATGCGGCGTTTATAGGAACAAACTCCTCAAATTCTAATTCTAACCCTTTTAGCATTCTAGGTGTTACGTCGGATTCACCTTTAACCGACGCTAAAAGGGTTTCAAATCTGTTTAATATGTCTATTAGTACTTCCGCTTCGCACAGTAACGAATTCCCTTCAGCCTTTGTCATGATAACTAATGACTTACTGAGAGAAATGTATGATTTGTATAAGTAGAAATTAAAATGATTTTAAAAATTGATAGGCTTGAACAAAACGTGGTAGCCTTAGGTTGGTTGAATCAGTTTAGAATGTAAAATGATGCCCTAACCTGGTGCAGTTTTCCACAGAATGTCCAAACGCTTCTGCTATGGCAAAATTCTTCGGAAATGCTTCGGAAAGCTCCAATATCCGGCTCGAAGGACCAAATGGTTTTTGCTGGTTAAGCTAATCTTTTTGTTGTCTTCCAAACGCAGGCGTAACTCTGCTTTGCTCAAAGACGCCTTCTTAAAATAATCGAGAAAGCAAATTCGTGGTTTGATGGCTAGAATGATACACAAATATAGTTATATTGTATTTATTTTATGCACCAATTAGCTGGAAAAATGTATTTGTATTTGAATTAAGTACGTTAGTAAACGTGCTTTGCATAAAATGCGTTGACAGAAAAATTCACATGAATTGAAAAAACATTAACATAAACTGTTGCTTGGCGGCGGTTTAAATTTCGTAACTGTAACTTGATCATAAGTTACCAAAACTTAACAGCCTTCTATGTGATTTTTTTACAAACAACTTTCGGGAATTTTTTATAACCTTTTCCTTATACCATATTTACTAAAATAAAACTAGGAATTCCAGTTATAGTTGAATCTGTATATTTTATCCCATGTTGGCCCATAATTTAAAACGTTCTTTAATAAATGCCTTTACATTATAATTAACTAATAATAATTTTCATCATCAATATGTAATATAAATTGATCGCAGTAGGTTTAATTTTCTAAACGAATACTAGGTAATTAGCTATTAATATGACTCCATTTACTTAATATAATTATTGCTTTGCTAGCAAACCAACGCCTATAGCAATACAATACAAGATAAAATTTTAAATTATTTATTGGCACTTTCTGTTTAAAATTTTCAATAAATTAAATGATTAAAATATTTTTTACCTGATATACCAAGTCCAACATTTAATTAACGTAATCGTGTATATATAGGTCAAACTAATCAATAATGGTTATACAAGAGAATGACTGGACATGCATGTCCAGCTCAAGAGGATGGGCAGAGTGGGCTCCAGCCTAGGGTGCTGATAATTTAAATAATTAAGTTACTTCAAGGGTAACTTGACATAAAAACTTTAAATGGCATAAAATAGTAGAGGTTAGGGAATCATATAATATATTGTATAATGAAAAACTAATACAAGTCAAGATTTTAGAGTACGCCAGAATGGAGAGCAAGAATGGAGAAAAGTAAGGATACGATATGGAAAGCTAAATCCACATTAGGATTTAAAAATATTAGGAAGGAAAAAAGTATAGATGGAGTAACAAAAATGCAGAATTGGTAACAGAGGAATGAACGGCTGGATCACCAAAAAACTGATTAATGGAGACGTAAATACCACAAAATTTAAGGTCCTTTCTGTGAGGAATAACTTTTAAATTTTGCAATAAGAATGCGGTCAATTTGTTGTAATTTTGAAGAGCAGTTCAGTATGACATAGTCTGCCCCTATCAAATGCAATGGACAAATAAAATGGATCAAAATTTACAAAATAGATTGTTGTTTTCTTAAACCAAACTGATGTTTGTCGGATTAATTTTTCTTGTAAAAGGTGCGGATATGAATGTTTCAGGATCACAATCGGAGAATATTTAGCTGTTCAACTGGATTAGTTACCTACTGCTAATTTCTTTCATAATAGAAAAATCTATAATATCGGATATTTTTTATGACCGACAAATATGTGGTTTCTTCTGTTGACATGTAACCATAGCTAAATCTAGCACCTGAAAGCTAACGAATAACTTGTCATCTTGATGTACCTGCGCAATTCAAATTTACATTTTGAGTGAATGTTACACAATTTCTTTAGCAGTTGTCGTCACTCCAATTCGACCACTAAAACTAGTTGATATTAAGGTTAACTCTTAGAAGAAAAAAGTTTACAATTTTTAATTAAAAGTGTTAATGTGTTAATATATAAACAAGTTTCAACAATTCATGGTAAGTTTCCAAATATCTACTATGAAATTCTTAAGTATGTACATTTATTTATTTTTATTTGTAACAATAACAACTATTCTTTATTTCAAATTTTTTTGATTTAATTGAAAAATAAATTATTCCTCGATGTTTCCTGTTGTTTCCTTTTTAACAAAATTGAATTAAGTCAGATTTGTCAGGGGATAACTTTTAAAAGCACATTTTATTGTACAATTTCACTATTTTTTCTTACAGTGCAATTTTTTTATTTCAGGGATAATTCAATTAACTGAATTTTTTTTTTGAGATTTTATGCACGATATGTATTTATTTAGTTGCGGCAATGTTGCATCTGTTGCACCACTATAATTACATAGTGGTAATAAATTTTTAAGGGAAACAATAAATTAGAAGCATCCCAGAATAACAAACAATCGAATGAGTGAATGACAAAATGGGGAAAAATGGAAAAAAATTATAATTTGAAATAATTAGTAGATTGAATATATTTATAATTTATTTAATTTATTGTTAAGTATTGGAAAAATTTAGATTCCTTTATGTAATTTATTTTAGTTTTAAATATGGGTTTGTTGGGATTACAATTTAGGTTGAGAAGTTGTATTTATTAAAATAAAATGTTATGCTTATACAAATAGAATAAGCTTGTTACCAATCGAAGATAATCTCTTTAATCCGGTTGAGTTGATCAGGTTAATCCGCTTGATGCGGGTCACTACATTACCCCCTTCCTAGTGAGATGGTTACACAAAAATCGAACGGTATAATTTAATGCAGTTTTCCTTTTTTTTTTAATTCTAACCAAGAAATCCTTTCATCAGTCTACTCTTATCCCGTGGAGTACCCTCTTTCCACTTTAAGTTGAGGGCTAGTAGCTGGATCTCATCGGATGTTAGTTTTTGAAGTAAGGGGATGTCTTTCGGGTCCATGCCTCTAAGACCTGTGATGAATGCTTTAATAAAATTGGGTCTACTTGGATCATATGGTTCAACTAAATGGAGCCCCAATGTATTGTTATCCTTTTCTATAATCTCATATTGATAATGACATATTGTTATAAGATTAGAAGAAGTGTGATGGGATGGACTAGATCCTCTGCTTGATTCTGGTGGAGGTGCTGACTCTTCTTTTTGAGGTGGTGGTGCCGGAGATGATGATAGCATCTCTTGGAATTGTTCCATTAGTTCTCTATAGTCCTCGGTGATACTCACTAGCTTGTTTACTGCCTTAACGTATGAGTCTAAAGTAGCTGGACAAATTTCAATCGCATCAAATCATTAGTTATAATCTAGCAATCCTTTTGTTTTTTTTACTGTACCTTCTTTCATTTGTTTAATGTCAATTGAAGTAGTTTAGTTTGAATTGTCAATATGAAAGTGTGCGAACAGAATTTTTTGCGTAAACGCGTTTTCAAAATGCTTGGCCAGCAAAATAAAAGACATGTTTTACATCATTTTATAAATGAAGGCTTCAGTCGAAGTACCATTTATTCGATAATTTCGAGATGTAATAACAATATTGGTCCTGAAAATAAAAAAAAAACCGGAAGAAAATCAATTCTAAAAAAATCTCGGCTAAGTTCCTTGATGAAAGCTGCTGAAAACAAAATTGGAGTGAGTACTCGCATACTATCCAGAAAATTTAAAGTTTCACAAACTACAATTTGCCGAAATTTGAAAAAATTAAATGTGAAAAGGTATAAGAGAAACGTTAAACCAAAATATACCGATAAACAATTAGTGGAAATACCCGGAAAGTGCCGTCTTCTGAGACAACATTTTTTATCAGGCGATACAGTGCTCATTATGGACGATGAAAAGTACTTCACTTTTGCGAACAGTTGTGATGTTGCAAATAAAGGATTTTATACCACCGATAAAAATACAGTTCCTGATAATGTAAAGTTCATAAGAAAATCAAAATTCGAACCAAAAGTGTTAGCGTGGTGTGCGATATCAGTTAAAGGCATATCCAATTTTTTTATTCAAACCCAAGTTGGTATTGCTGTTAACACAGACACTTATATAAAAAATTTTTTACCAAAAATGGTTAATTTTGTTAAAAGAAACCATAAAAATGATAAAATCATCTTTTGGCCAGATCTGGCATCTTGCCATTATGCAAAAAAAACCTTAAATTGGTTAGAAGGTCAAAATATACCGTTTGTGCCAAAATATGCGAATCCCCCAAATATAAATATAAATTGTTTGTGATTGTTCTTCATTTCGTTCATCTCGTTTAACAACATGTCCAGCCTCTTGTTTTCTTGAACGTTAGCTGCTGCGATATATCCACTTGGTGTGTTTTCGTTGATTTTGTCGGCAATTTTTGCAATATCGTCCAATTCTTTGTCGTCGAATGCTGTAATTACGTTCTTAATGTTTCCAGGGAGTCGTCCAGTCCATAATGTTTGTAACAATTTTTCGCTTATGCCACTTCCAGCAAGACTCTTCATGTGCCTTAAAAATTGTGATGGTGTACGGTCACCAATTTCTTCTTGTTCCAGTAATCTGCGGGCTCTTTCTTCCAAAATGGAGGAACTTTGATGCTTACGCGTTCAATTTGGCGCGGTATTTGTTGGCCACTGTTCGTGTCGGTCTCATTTGGATTAGTCATGTTAAAAACGTGTGGGGTCACCATTGTTGGGATTACAATTTAGGTTGAGAAGTTGTATTTATTACAATAAAATGTTATGCATATATAGAATAAGCTTGTTACCAATCGAAGATAATCTCTTTAATCCGGTTGAGTTGATCAGGTTAATCCGCTTGATGCGGGTCACTACAGGTTGATGCATAAGTTTGTAGCGTTTTTTTTCAATTTAAAATTAAATTTTTTAAATATAAAAGATACATAAACTAATCAATAATATTTTCTCCTGCATTATTTATGATCGACTCCCACTGTTCTGGCAGTTTTTCGATTCCACGCCTGAAGAAATCCGGTGGTTTGGAGGTGAAGAAGTAGTCGAGCCAGTTTTGAAGAGCAACGTCGTTATTAAACGATATTCCGCGGAGATTGTTGGATAGAGAGCCGAAAAGATGAAAATCTGATGAATCAAGATCAGGAGAATAGGGCGGATGTGGAATAACATCCCAAACGAGGTCTTGAATAGCTGCTTTTGTAATGTTAGCAGTATGCGGACGGGCATTATCATGCTGCAAAACCACTGGATGCCGTCTTGCCGGTCGTTTTTCTTGAATTGCAGCCCCCAGGCGACGCAGTTGTCGACAATAAACCTCAAAGTGATGGTTACGATGACGTCTTCTTTATCCCACCAGATGCACAACATTACATTGCGTGGATTGGCACTAGTTTTTGAACGAGGATTTGTTTGTTTGTTAGGGCTCAGCCATTTCATTATGTTCTTGATGTTGATGTAAAGGCACCATTTTTCGTCACCAGTAACAATTTGGGACAAAAACGGCCGATGTTGTTGACGAGCTAACCGATAACGAGCAAATAAAGAAGCACAAATGGTAACATGCCGATTTTTGTTGTTTTCGCTCACAACGTATGGTACCCAAACACCCAACTTTTGAACTTTGCCCATGGAATGCAAATGTCGTACGATAGTTGATTGGTCACAATTCATCATATTGTTCAATTCCCGAGTCGATTGACGTGGATAATCACGAATTGAAGCATTTAATCGGTCTTCATCAAAGCCGGATAGTCTCCCTGAACGTAGGAAATCATTCATATCAAAATTCCCCTTTTAGAAACGAGAAAACCATTTTCGTACAGTACTGACCACGATGGCTTTCTCTCCGTAAACAGCACAAATGGTTTTAGCGGCCTCCGATGCCTTAACTCCTCGGTTAAACTCAAACAAAAGGATATGTCGGAAATGTTCATTTTTTTGTAATTGACACTCCATTTTCTTTAACCAACAATTACCCTAACTTTGTGAAGAGACGGTCATTGGTCTAGTAGTTACAGCAATGCACTACTAATGCTATAGACCCCGGTTCAAATCCGGAGAGAGTCAAAAATTTCTTTCTGACTTTATCTTCATCTATGGCCGTCTCCGACCACACCAGTGGCCTACTGTGATTGCTGGTTGAGTTACGGAGCGAAAAATTTCTGGTTCGATATCGGAACTAGTGGAAGTTTCTTGGCTCTGCTCTCCAGTAAACAGAAAGGCTATGTGGTGAAACAGCCCGGCATCTTCCCTGTAGCTGTGATGCCTTAGCCCGATCCAGGCTAAAATATCTGGGACAAACCCAAGGAGGTACAACAAAGCCTCTCAGGAATATTCTGTGATTTGCTAGCACATTGCTAGCAAATTTGAAATTCCTGAATATCTAATTAGTAGGGTGAACAAAAGATCAATACTGGTCGCAGTTCTGAAAGGCCCTTGCGGCCAATCGACCCCTAAGTCATTACCATTACCCTAACTTTGTACAAATCGAAAAATTCAAGAAGTATTCAATAAAACAATACTATGGCATTAAAATGACATTGATATTTCTCAAACAAATTTGTTTCCATAGTACTCTTACCTTGGAAACCAAAATCGCTAAGAATTTATGCATCAACCTATAGTTAAAAATCACATAAGTACTTATACAATTTATTTATTAATCCATTGTTTGCTTTGAAATTAGTTGTAATAAATAATGTCTCTTTACTAAACCGTAGGTAAAATCGTGCTTGCTGCGAACAGTACAAAATTCTCAATTCTAATTTGTGAATATTTTATTCAAAGAAAAGCCGTTAAGTTTTCAAAATGATTAACCGACCATTGCTTTCATTGCCTTTATCAATATTGAATAAAATAGGACTTTTGTTAACGAATGATTCTGGCGGAATACATATTTTAATTTCCATTATTGTACCCTCAACTAGTCTATTGGTAAATACAATTTTGATGATTATAATATTGCTTTATATGGAGAAAACTGTAATCCATTATGTACAAAGTTTGGAAGGAATTATTGCATTTATACAGGTAAGTAATCATTACAGTTGAATTGATACAATAAAATGTTAATATCTGCCTGTAGGTTTTGGGTAAAATCTTCTTATGTTCATTTATCAAAGACAAATACTTGAAGCTAATTCAACTTACGAATGAGTTCCGGAAAGCAGAAGAATCATTAACGGGAACAGAGTTGGAGAATATATCCCGGCTATTAAATACGATGCTGTTGTTACAAAAATTATTTTATTCATTAATTATTGTATTTGTTGTGTTCAGTACATGCGTGTTATTTTTTATAAAGGAATTATTTACCGGTGTTTGGATATGGGAAAAAAATATGTATTTTTGGTGCGTTTGGGTCAAAATTGCAATAGATGTGGCATGGTCGGCATGTTTTACAGCGGGAAATGAGGGTCTATTTTTGGGATTTTGCTGTGAAGATATAATACAGTGCAAAATTTTGCAATATAATTTCGAATCTTTAAGCGTTAACGCCATTAATAGCGATCTTGATTATGAAAAGTATTACCAGAAGTGGAGAAGTTGCATTAAGCATCATATACTTTTATTAAGGTATTAGTAGTCGTAATGAAATTTATAATTGATCTAAAGTACCTATTTATAAATAATTTTAGATTTCATTCGCAATTGCAGGACGTTTATTCAGGCACGTTACTGATTCAGTATATAACCGGAGCACCATTGATTTGCATTGAGGCATATGCTCTCGTAGCGGATGAGTAAGTAAAATATACATATATCACTAACAGGTGACGCAATAAATACTACAAGCGGTTTTCTTTGTGTCGAGAGAGGTGACCAAATTCAACGGTTTCGGCGTAAATGTCCAGTTCGTCTTTGTGAACTTTTTCTATTAAATAATATTACATACAAGACATAACACAAACCTAACACCCTCACCTATTACTTAAAAATAACACATTGAAATAACTGTAATATAAACAGAAACTCCTACCCAAAAAAAGAAATTTAAGAAGCCTAATACAATGAAGGAGGCGGTCATAGCTTGGCAGTTAAGTGCGTCTACTGCTAATGCGAAACGTTCGGATCGAATCCGGGAAGGGTAAGAACTTTATTCTGACCGTCTCTCCTCGGCAGGCAATGTCAAACCACCGAGGTAATCTGCCAAGAAAATCCATCTCTAAGTGAAGTGTAGTACACTTCCCGTGGTTCGCAGCCTACGTTAAACAAGTAGGTCCTCTATGTATGTGAAAGCAATTTAAACGCACATCATATGCATAGAAAGAGATATAACGATATGGGTCACCAAATCCTCATTAGGGTAGAAGGACTGAGAAGGAAGGAAAACAATGAAAATAACAGCAGAAAGCGACTCACCAGCAAATTGCTCATATCTGATCACCTATACTTTTCCGTCCATGTATGGAAAGTACTACCTGTATTTCATACCGCCACGTGGTCCTATTTATGTTGATAGGGGAAATAGCTATTTTTACGACTGAAATCTGTACCGAAAAGCGTCACTTTCACACCGTTTGGGAAAAAATTTATTTTCCAAACAATGCTGAATATCTTGGAATTAAAATTTAAAAATAAATTTATATAGTTTTAGTATTGGTGTCCTGATCAGGTATGGTGTGTGCATAATAGTTGTTGGCGTCCTGGTAGCATTCTATTGCCTTCCTATCGGTTTTGTAGATACTGAGGTGAGACATTTTTAATTTTTAGTCATAGTATAGAATCGTTAATAGAAATGTCATCTATCAGTTTTAAAATGGACATAAATGTTTGTTATCGCATATGTAATTGGAATTTCGATATTACAGGTTAATTATTATTATTCTACTAAACTAATGATAGGTATTTGTAGTAAAAAAGGCACTCTTCTACAGGAATAACTTTAATATAGCCGACTAGTTTCGTGCACTATCTAGTACACATCTTCAAAGCGAGGCTAAAGTTAAAATGAAGAAGAGTATCTGTTTTACCACATATAATCATTATTTAACACCTACAGTTTTTTAATTTATGACTTACTATATAAACTTAATCCAAATGTATTAATATCACATAATATCTGCCAGGGGAGCCTCCAACTGGCACTGTCTAAATTCCATTTATGTACTTAAGTTTTAAAAAATTTTATTAGATCTTTTTGTTGGTGTATCTGGTACAGCAATAGAACAGATCATCATTGTGTGATAATTCTTCAACGGTGTACTAAAATTTTAATTTATTGTTATCTGGTAGATGTCGTTAATAGCAAATTCCATTTATAATTCTGACTGGAATTCAAACCACTTCTTATCTCTACGAGCTTCAACCGTTATACCAATTCAAATGGCCCAAAGAAAAATAGCGATTACAGCTTGTGGATTAATAGAGTTTAATGCGGTCACTTTGGTTCAGGTAAGTAAAATTACATTAACGCCATTTTTCAGTTATTCTAAACATCCAAACTATATTAATATAATCATCTTTCATGTTATGAATTAAAATATTTAAAATAAGGAGATGAGACAATTCACCATCTCGCAGCGAGCCGCCATGGCGAGATAGCTGTGGAAAATTGACTATGGTGACTTGTCCTGAAATCTTCAAATATAGATATAATCAATTTTCACTATATGAAACACGAATTCAATAATTACACATATAAAATACAATTTAAATGTACAAAATATACATACAGTGACTTACAAATTTATTCATACCCCTGCAGTATTTTTCTTTAGATGCTTATAAAATGTACTGGAAGTAAAATGAGTAAAATTTTTTTAATTATTTAGGCGTCTACATGTTTAAACACTGTATGTTGAAAATTACATGTAAATTGGATATGTTTTAAAGACGATACACAAGTTTAATTATGAAATCAGTACAAACATTGGTGACAAAAATATTCATACCTTCGCAATTTTAATACAGTATTATTAATTAACATAAAATTAATACTTTGTGGAACTACCTCTAGCTTTAATAAGAGCTTTCAAACGATTATTCATGCTGCTCACCAATTTAGAAGTGACTTCTGGGCCAATGGAATTCCATACTTCCATGATTTTCTGGTTTAAGCTTATTTTGCTTGTAACTGTATGGTTTTTTAATCTTAAAGCAATTTCTGCCCAGAAATTTTCAATCGGATTTATGTCGGGGCTTTGTAGAGGGGTGACTAATAAATAATGTGGAGTATTATATAAAAGCCATAATTTCACAACATACGCGGTATGCTTCGGATCGTTGTTTTGTTGAAAATAAAAATCAAATTCAAGTCCCAATTTTTCAGAACTTTGTTTTAAATTTTCCTGTAAAATGTTCAAATACTTAAATTTGTTCATTATTCTTTCGATAAATGCAAGATTCCAAGGCCAGCACTACTCATAGAACCCCAAATTAATACTGAACCTCCGCCGTGTTTGACTGTACATTTTAAGTTTTTTAACTGCAGTTCGGTATTCACTTGTCTCCATACAAAGCTTCTCCCATCCGATCCAAAAATATTAAATTTGCTTTCTGCAGAGAAAATAACGTTTTCCCAAAACGAATTATCTTTATTTACAAATTATTTTGCAAACTTTAAACGCTTCATACGGTTCACTTTACTTATCCATGGTTTCCTTCGTGCTACTCGTGCATGAAACCCATGTCTTCTCAGGCATCTACGAAACGTATTGGTTGAAACTGATTTTAGAAATTGTTCATAAAACGATGTTCTAATTTTTGTAACACTGATATCAGGATTTTTTTAAATTTCACGCACTGTAAAACTTTCATCCCGGTTTGTTAATACTTGTATGTATATACCATCAACTAACAATTTGTGATTATTTAATTATTTTGACCTAATTTAATTTCAGATATTCAAACTTGCTTTCTCTACGTGTGTAGCACTGAAGAACATTCGAGAAATGTGAAGTTGTGTTCTATCCACTATAAGAGAAACCAACAATTACGTTTATCAGATAAGCAACTCAGAACACTTTTAACACGAAATTTTTGTTCACCCTTTATAAAAAACATGCACGTTTCGAAGAACGCAGTTTTTCGTCGAAGAACAGTAAATCGTTTTTTTTCAATAACTTAGTTAAATACGCACCTATAAATGTTTTTTAATTATTAAAGTATAAGAGTTATTATAATTTATTGTAAATGAAAATTTTGTAGACGAAGCATGATGTACTATTTAGATTTGTAATAAAGGAAACATCTAATATTTTTTAACCTATTTTAGTATAATATAATCAGTAGTTCATAAAGTTAGTACGAAAATTGAAGAAGCCCGTTCTATATGCAAAAAAAATTAATATATGTACAATGCAGAATTTTGGATGAAGTTTCGCGGATGGAACTACTAGGTCATTTTTCTACGAATCGTGGCACCTTCATTCGTAAGGTTGATAAATCAACGAATATTTCAATTGGTTCCATAAATAACGTATTAAAAATCAACAGGTTCCTTCCTTATAAAATTGAAATACACCAACAACTTGGCGAAGACCATTTTGATAAAAGAATCTGATGTAATTCTTTATATTATGTAAGAAAATTATTTAAATATTCTCTGCAAGTGGAATGCGTTTTTAAAGATGCAGAAAATTTTTTTAAATCAGCGTACCCCTGATAACCAAGGATAAACGTTATACCAGGAAAAATTAAATAAGCGCGTTCGTTTATTATCTTTCTGTTCCAAGCATAATTTTGGGGTTGATTGTGTACTCAAAAGAATATTATTTCGTCTTTCCACTTCCAATCGTTTTCAAAATCCAAATTCTAACAAAGAAACAATTACATCACAACTAAATTTACTTGCACTAGTGGAAGGCACTATCGAACTCATTTTTGCAAGTATCGCGAGTGAACTGTACCTACTCATTAATTATAAAAATGTTACTAAAGCAAATAATAATCCAGTTGCCTGATTAACAGTCGTTATCACATAGTACGTGATTCATACGTTGCATTATACTGTCAAATTAAGAAATAATTAAGTTATATTTTAGGGTGAATATTTTATAATACTACGGTCCTGTCAGGTGAAAGAATTATTTTTATTCGGTATAGCGGAAAAATATTAATTGTACGCACCCTGGTGGCTGTAATATCAACTAAATATTTGATGTCACTAAAAGGGAAAATAAAACTTTTATTGTTTTCATACATATGGGTTTTATACGGTAGTGATTATTGTTCATCCTGGTGAAATAATATTAATATGTAAGTATAACAAATTTTTAAATGTGTTTTCATATTGTACGTAACCATATTCAAAAGTTAACCTTACTATGAGCGAGGTCAAGCGAGGTTATAACCTTAATGTGACGTCACGTTTGTTGTTGGTTACAGCGCGGCACCGGTAATATTTCTCCCCTATAAGCATTGTAAAATAATCGAAATTTATGCTAGAGTATAGTTGGCAGGACAGGAAATATGATGCTGAGAGAACGATTTTAAAAGGTTGATTGAACGAAGGTGTGGAAGGGGAAGAGTTGATTTCGAAAGTAGAGGTAGAGGTTTGAAGGAAGTTCTGTGTGTGCGATGAAGAAGAAAATATGGACAGAAGAGATTATGGCCCAATAATGTATTGCCGTGGAATAGATTATTATTTTTATATATTTTATTTTTATAGATTATTATAGCGGGGAAAAATAACGGCACATCTTTCCTCCCCGACTAGCTCAGCAATAAAATTTTGTAAGGGCGTAAATTGGGTTCAGTCGAAATTCGAAAACACACTCTACTGTTATAAACAATTGATAAATTATGTGAAGAGAGATGGCTGTATAGGGTGTGGCATTGGCTACCAGCGAAGAGAAGAAAAAGGGGAAGACCTAAGCGCACGTGGAGGAATGACGTGGAACAGACGATGAGGCAAAGAGGACTCCAAGAGGAGGACTGGAAAGACCGCCGAAGGTGGAAGATAGGATTCGAGAAACGCCGTGAGGTGTAGCCCCACTCGCAAAATATATAGATATACATATTGTCATGATTCAATCGTCAATAGGGATTGACAATCATTAGTGATGCAAACAAGCAATTACAGGTAGCATGAAAATTCTTTTACGATTTAGAAGGTTCTCCGACATTACATGAGGCTCGAAGAAAGAATACAATAAATTCGGTAAATAATAAAAACAAGTAAGGAATGGGAAAGTCCAAGAATGATATTGAAAAGTACAAGCAAATATTCACAAATTAATTCATTAAATAAATTGTTAGATCTTAAGAAATTGTTATTAAATAAAAAAATGTATAATTATGTTAGATTAAGTTGTGCGTCAAAAGAAGAAATTACGTGGGTTTGTAAAATCGGTTAAACAATAATGCAACGGTAGTTGTCCGAGACGTTCGTAGTGTCGCAAGCAAGCGATGATCGCAACGGCAGACGGATCGAACGATGAACTCTAAAAATAAAAACAAAGGTGTAAATAATTTAATGACACTTAGTAAATTAATCAATTATCAAAAGTTCAAGGAAACTTACCAGGTAGAGAAAATATCAAGTAGGAATAAAAGGAATTTTTTTCAAAATAACCTAGCAACGAGTAGGTAAATAAACGCTTCTCCCAAAAACGCCAAAGCGTGGAGCACGTGTGAATTCGGCTCCGAAAAAGTTTGTTAATTGATTTTAAATCAAACTTAAAAAAATGTGTAGAACTGAAAGTAAACAAGTATAAGCACGTGGGCAATTGAAATTAAGTGCGAAAGTAATAAATTGTGAGTACTTACTTGGTATAATTTGGAATGATGGTATGGTGATTGGATAAAGCAGTCCGAAAATAATAATTGGAGCATAGATGCACACCGTGGAATCGAAAATAAAAGCAGAGAATTCTGGATCACAGATGTACAACAGATCGACAGTTTGAGTGTGAAGTTGGTAGCGTAAAGGAGTGACGAACACGTAAGGGTAAGATCCCACTGAAACTTAATTTTTATAACGCGTCGTGAGTTCGCGAATTCGAATAACATTAAACCGATTCCGGGAAAGAACTAGAGTAATTTTGGGGCAGAAGTACAATTTAATATAAGAATTTGTGTTAACATAGTTAAAATTGTTTATTATGTTCAATGTTATAAAGGTCAATATTTTTATTAACAAATGAAAATAAAATTTAATTACAAATTGTATAAAAATATAGTCGTATCATTCGGGGATTTTTCTATCCCGTCAATAGAGATTCAATTTCAGAATAAGAGCGAAGGAGCAAAATCGCAGAACCGACTACTAGAGAAAAGGGTTTTCATGCGAAAGGTAATTATACAAAGAACTAGCCGTGGTAGAACCACAATAATTTAAAATTAACAAAAAAGTCAAAACTTAACATAACAATAAAAAAATATCGAGTGTGTTGGTCAGTATCCCCGCCGTACACCGCAATATATATAAATTATGTCAATGAAAAATGCAAATAGCGTATACTCCAGGCAACGAAGCCGAAAAATTGGCTTCAGCTTGCAAAAAATCCGGGCAAGCTGAATTTTGGTAGAAATGTACATTGGAGTATTCTAATGAACCTCCTAAAAGTCTCATAAAATCCCACGCCGGCATCCCCCGCAATCGGGGGTTTTAGCTCCTCCAACGCGATTTCTTGCCGATAACTCGCTTATTTACGCTTGTATGAAAAATTATTATCAGACCATAATTGAAGAACATAAAATTCTTTATAGAATACATTTTTTCAAATTTTTTCATAGCTCACTAATATTGAAATAATTGACCCAAAACACGACTCGCCCTTAAAATGGCATAATATTGATTCCTTGCAAGGAGAGAAATGTTTTCAGGTACGGGAAGTGATTTTAAAGTAAATTAATTAAAATTTGTGGCGCTGAAGTAGGTAGTACTACAATACATACTGTAATAGCCAATTAAACTTTGTTTAATGGTAATTTTTCGTAAAAGTAAAAATACGTGAACTGTAGGCGAAAACCGCACATAGGGCGCTAAAATCATCATTTGGGGCAACACCGGCTTGGGATTTTTATGAGACATTTTGGGGGTTTATTAAAACACTTCAATATACATCTTTGCCCGGACCTTTTGTAAGCTCAAACCAAAATTTCGGTTTTGTTACTTGGAAGATGCTATAACTTGGGCAAATTTTGAAAAAATTTATTTTTCTCTTCATTTTCCAACCTTGGCCACAATTTCAATTAATTTTTATTATTAAAAGCATTTCCCGTGCCCGAAATCATTTCTCTCCCTGCAACGAATCAATATTGTGCGATTTTAAGGGTGGGTCGTGTTTTCGGTCAATAATTTAAGTATTAGTGTGCCATGGAAAAATATGAAAAAAAACTATTTTATAGAGAATTTGATGCTCTTCAATTATGGTCTGATCATAATTTTTCAGACAAGCATAAATAAGCGAGCTATCGGCATAAAATCGCGTTGGGGGAGCTAAACCCCCGATTGTGGGGGACGCCGGCGTGGGATTTTATGGGACTTTTGGGGGATTCATTAGAACACTCCAATGTACATCTCTGCCAAAATTCAGCTTGCCCGGATTTTTTGCAAGCTTGAGCCAATTTTTCGGCTTCGTTGCCTGGACTATAATTGCCGTTAAAATTAAAATTATTTTTCCGAGTCTTTTTCAAAAATCGACCATTTCTGTGTAGTATATCACCGCTTATCTTTTTAGTTTTCGATAACTCTTTTAGTTATCGCGCGGAACAGCAATACAGGGTACGTCGCAACTAACGTTCAATTTTGAACGTTACAAGCGCTTCTCCTAAGATAGTTTTCTTTTATATTCTGAGTTGATCGGAAATGTTTCACAGCCACAGTTCAGAACTAATAATACCATTGGTTTTCCTATGTGTTTCTTAGTTTTCACTGAGATAGGTCTATTCGACCATATCGAGTTGGGGCTTCCTAACACCTTACGACTGCTTTCTATTCTAGATTTAATTACTTCTCGTCCGACTCCATCTGTAGTTATCGTTGTTGCGATGTATTTAAATTTATGGACCTGGTTGATTTCTTCGTTGCCTATTTGAACGGCGTTGAACTGCTCCACGCTATTGATAGCCAGATATTCGGTTTTTCCTATATTAATAGTTACCTAGACCCCACCGTTGATAGTTCTCGTGTAGTCTTTTAAGCATGAATTCGAGATCATAGTCTTCCTGAGCGATCACCACCTGGTCATCGCTCTCTATTTCTATTCATCCAGTACCACCTCCAAGTATATGTATATTGAATAACAGCGGGTACAAACTGCATCCCTGTCTTAAGCCTTTAATTAATTAAAGGGGGATTATTAACAATCTTAATTAAATTAAAAATTTAGACTATGTTGCTGAAATCTTAAAATTAATATTTGAGAATTATAATGTAAAGAATTTTATTTTGTTGATTAAATATGTTTTTATGAATTATGTAATTCATTTACATTACATAAAAATGTGTGTTTTTAAGCAAACGAGCTGTGTTCCATTCACTGTAGTATAACTTGCTTTAAACTAAAGTTTCAAATAATCAAGTGTAACGGTTTTACAATTTAGCCTTCGAAATTTAAACAAATTTGAACGGGTCTTGACGGAACAGGACAGAACGGAACGGCTCTAGTGCAGCCACAAAAACGGAACAAATAATAAAAGATAGAAGTTAAATCAAAAGCAAGCAATTGTAGGTAAACGAGCATTGTAAAATTAGTAAACTTTGTTAATAAAATCGAATCGTGAAAATAAATTATCAGCAACGGTCGAAACAGATTGTCATATCATTGTTTAGCTCTGAAGCTATCAAGTGTTGACGTTAGTTCATTTGGTTTTTCCCCAGAAAATATTAATTTTTTACAAATTTATTAATCAGTGAGGTAAACAAATAAAAGGTTTTTGGACCTATTGGACCTAAACCGGCACCGAATAGTCTCAAAACGTTGTAACGATCTTTTTGATTCGTCCAAATTGCCCCTTGGGTAGCCAGGGTTTTTAGGACGTCTTGTCGATTAATTTTGCACTTATCTTTACTTCTTAACCTCGGGCGCCAAAAGCTTTTTATAGGGAAAAACTTTAAAACTGAAAATGGTTGTTTTCGGAAACTTTAACAATGATTTTTATTAATTAGATATATACAATGTAATAAAGAAATGGTTTTCACAGTTTGACTATTTTGCTCCAATCATGAAATTGACACAGTACGGCACTGGAGTCGAGAATTTATGTACATACCAATGACATAACCTTAATAATTTGACAGTTGATATTTTTGATTAAATTTAATTAGCGGTTTTGAAACTATTAAGTTTGCTACTGTGAATCTAAAGAAATGAATCAGTTACTTTACTCGCGGTTTTTGACAGAGGAGATTCTTAGCTACTGAATAAATGTCTGAAGCTACTGGTTTTTCGGTTAAAAGATCGAACTGTATCTTTTACGGAGGAAATCAAAACAAGTGACTTCTTACTCGGAACTTTATATGAAAGTCTTTATACGGGGGAAGCCAATAATTGACTTCTGTTGTACAGGAGCAAATCGGACCTTTGAAAACAGGTGAGTGTTAATTCTTGATGAGAACTATTCTAACGGGATGTTTATTTTCCAGCATAAGCTGTTGCAAACGGCGGAGTTTTGTCTTCGGCTAGAAACATAACCGAAGGCGGATGGGATGGACGTGATTGTCTAGAAACATAAACAACCACTCGATGAGAATTTACTAACGTCTAGAAGCATAAACGATAGCTAAGATCGGAAAATCGAATGTATTGTCTAGAAACATAAACAATATATCGACTGGAAAGGTTGTAACGAATTTTTACACTCGTTACGAATTATTATATCAACTTGTTCAACACCGTGTATATAACTTTCTCAAATCGTCGAGTTTCTTTAATCTCCGCGACCGCTCGTAAAAGCAGCCATCTTACCATTTTTGCATTTGATCGGCTGTTGAGTCGAATTTTTGTTCCGACTAATATTATTAATTAGACGATTAATTAATTTATTTGATCGTGTAACTTGGTGGATGGATGTTTTGCGCTACTGCGGATTACCATAAAACATCATTTTTACTTCCGTAAGTAACTTGTTGAGTGATAATTTCCTTGAAGTAAATTCATTTCATTATTTTAGAACACATGTGTCAATAATCAAGGACACATTTTTCGCAAGGGCTGTTTTAAATAAAACAGTAGTTTTAACCAACGATTTATTCTTGTTGATGTCAACACAAGTCAAGTCATTTTATGAAATTTCGATAATAAATTACACACTGGGAAGCGACAACTTCAGGAGTGACATTGGATTTTTGAGGTTCTCTTTAATCAACGAATTTTATGGTGTTCCCGACCTAATCAATTGCACCTGCTTCCATATTATCAGTGCAGCCGAGTACAAGACGTATTGCCATTCATCTCTGGTGCTACAGAAGTCAAATTTGGAGTCCGCTTTCTTGTCACAAGCGAGTAATTTGTATTTGTTTAATTTTACCAAGGTACCTTTGGGTGAGTTACAATTTTTGTAAGACTTATAAATTTGATCTGTACATTTAACTACACCATTTTATTATTATTACGTTATCAGCTCGCTGATTTCTATGAATTGTAGTTGCATGATACTGCCACATCTGTTGTACAGAAATTTCAACGAATATAGTTTGTTTATCATTAATTTTTGCGTTCTTTATTTTTTAATTGCATCATTTGAATTTACAACCCATGACTCTAGCTCCCGCTAAATACGAGTTGGTTTAAACGTACATCAGGGTTACTGCCGACAGCAAATTTTACTGTCATTTTTTTGGCAGATGTTATTTTGACACCTTGTAATACCTAAGACCTCATTAGTCTTCGGAACTTGCAAGGGTGGAAAAAGTTACAAGGTGGTCTTTGATCGGATAATTTTCGGAACGGATATCAGATCGCAGATTCTTTCTGCAAATTTTTAATGACCCTACGCGTAGGAAGGGTGGAAACTTCAGAAATTTTGTATTTCACCAACTGCCTCTGTCTATTTAATTTCTAAGCATAACCGCATAACTTGTTTATCAAATTTTCAATAGCAAACTGTAATTTTAAATCCGCGCGGAACGGTATGCAACCAATCGTGCAATTATGTTAAATTATATTTTAAAAAATGTAACGATTTTAAAATGAATTTAAACTTAAACATAATAAATCTTTACAACGTAATAATTGTACTTATATAAACAAACCTTGGTCATTATAATATTATTTAATAATTTTTTAATCAATATAATAAATTAATAGTTTTTGTCAATAATTAATTTTTTAAATGATAAATTAATTAATAATATAAATTGCAAAGTATTTTTATAAACAATACATTAAGGAAGTTTATTATTCTAAATTAATTTGGTAAAATAAATTGCAACCCGATAAACTTATCAGTTAACCTCTGTGCATGTACTGATTCGAAGGATGCTGGAATTTATATAAATAAATTTAAAAACCAAGTGCTCATTATTAAGTGAAAGTTTACAATGAAGAGTTTCATAATTGTTGGATTTCTACTTGCTACCCTCCTTCAAGTAAGATATTTTAGTTTTTTAAATAAATTGTTCTTTTTAATATCGATGAATATTAAATTAGAATTTGTTATAACATACTTTGTTGTATAAAAAGAAGTTAACTCAATTTTTATTACTCGTAGGTGCAAGGTCGGTCCATTGGCAGAAATGACGAGATGCCTAAGGTATTGGTTGATACAATTCAACAGTCATATTCATGTGGTAGGAAAATGGGACCCTTTAAAGTTGCACAAATACCTCGAGTTCGTCGCTTCCAACAACTTCCAGAAGACAACTCTGCTTTAAACGAATTGTGGGGCTGTATTTGGGAAAAGAAAGGAATTATTAATGAAGATGCGGTGTTGAGTGAAGATAAATTGGAAGAATACGTTTTTGATGTAATTTCAAGCTTTGTACAACTTCGCCCATTAGATATATCACCTGCTCATGATCTAGTACAACAATGCAGTTATATGCGTGGAATTGATTATGGTCAAACAGCAGTAAAAATTCAAAATTGTCTTAATTCATACTTCGATATATTATATTAAATTATACTGTTATATTAAAAGTATACCTATAGAAATAAATTCTTGTATTTATTTTCATAGACTTTACAACAATAAATACCTGTATATAATTTATTATACCTATACGTTCTTTGTATATTTTCTCCGTCTTTCTACAATGAAAGGAATAAAGTTATAAAATTGCACTAAAGAAAAGACTAAAACATTTTTACAATTCTTCTTCGCTTTCCTCTTGTCAGAGGAGTCGTGATCATTATTCGCTCAGTCAATTCGCTTTCCCACCTCCAACTCGTCGCACTATCTCGCGCCATCTCTCTCTATTGCCCGCCTCTCTCGTGGCCTGCTGTAAAGAGCCGCTAGTGACATCCTTCACCTGGTCCGACCATCGCTTCGGGGATCTTCCTCTCGGCCTGGTACCCTCTATCTTTCCTTGTACTATGAGTTTCTCAAGGCCATCACCCTGCTCCCGCGTTATGTGTCCAAAGTATCGGAGTACACGCTGCTATACTGTTTGAGAGAGTCTCTGTGGTTCTTTAATCTCTTTAAGAATGGACACATTAGTTCTTCTCGCGGTCCATGGTATACGGAGCACACTTCTCCAGCACCACATCTCAAGCGCGTCATTCTTTCTTCGATCCTGCATCTTTAGCGTCCAAGACTCTGCATGCGTACAGCACTATTGGGAAGATTAATGTTTTCACAATCATTTTCTTAGTTCCAAGTGCGATCTCTTTATCTTTCCATGTTCTTTGTAGACTGCGGACAGCATTTCTTGCTATTTCGCTGCGCCGCTTTATTTCTTGCGTGTTTCCACCTTCGTTGTTTATGAGCACTCCTAAATATACATATTGGCTAACGACAGAGTAGTGAGAGATCTGTTGGATTCCCGGGTTATTGTTGTTGCCTCGGTCCACTATCATTACCTTTGTCTTGTCTTTATTAATTATCAAGCCACATCTGCGGCTTTCGTCTTCAAGTTGCTTCATTAGCAGGGTCAGTTCTTCTGCCGAGTTGGCAAGGAGTGCGGTGTCGTCGGCGTACCGTAAGTTATTTATCTTTTGGCCTCCAACAGCAAAACCGTTATTCCATCCTGCCAGGGTTTTTCGCATAACATACTCGCCATACAAATTGAACAGCATTGGGGACAGTATGCAACCTTGCCTTACTCCCTTTTCTGTCTTGCATGGATTAGAGAGTCTATCGTCTACTTTGACTCTCGCTATACCTTTTATGTATACTTCTTGGACCAGGCTAGTGATATGGTGCGGTAACCCCATTTCCGTCATTATCTGCCATAGCATTTTCCACTCAATACTATCGAAAGCTTTGCGATAATCCACAAAACATATATATAGTGGTTTGTTATATTCTCTTGCCTTCTCTATAATTTGACGCATGTTCAGAATATGTTCGCGTGTGCCTCTTCCTTTTACGAAATCAGCCTGTTCCTGAAGTATCTGCCATGACAAGTATGGTTATAGTCTATTATTTATTATGTACTAGCGCCTGCGGCGCTAGACATACGTATAGTAAACAGAACCAACACATTATGAACAATTTTTTTATTATTTAAACTTTAAAATGACTGTGGGCATGTAACCGACGTTGGAGAAAATGTTTGTTGCTCCGAATGAAGTCATTTGAAAGCATGAGTTGTACTTGCGAATGTTTAGCAGGAAGTGTTTTGAAATTGCAGTGGTGCCAGTAAGGTAACTTAGAAGCTGCTCAGGTGGATCAATCAGCGGTGGTAAAACAACTTTGCCGTTCGAACAACACATTCCTGGTGATTCCTTAGCGAACTTCGAAACACGACAATGCAAGCAAAGTTTGTTCATAAGTCCTATTACTACATCCTCGTGATTCATGTAATCGTAGTCTTTGTCGTAATTAAATGCTTCCAATGTTAAATTCAATTTTTGTCTTGATCGAACTAATCGTAAGCGATTGACATTAAGTCGTTCTAAACGTACTTCCTCAGTTTCCCCAGCTCTTGACGTCGAAGCTCTGGCGCGTTTATCTTCAAGCCGGATTTCGCGTACTTCTTCAGTTTCGCCAGCTCTTGACGTCGAAGCTATGGCGCGTTTACCTTCATGCCGAATTTCGCGTACTTCCTCAGTTTCGCCAGCTCTTGACGTCGAAGCTCTGTCGCGTAATTCTTCAAGCCGGATTTCACATACTTCCTCAGTTTCGCCAGCTCTTGACGTCGAAGCTCTATCGCGTAATTCTTCAAGCCGTATTTCGCGTACTTCCTCAGTTTCGCCAGCTCTTGACGTCGAAGCTCTGTCGCGTAATGCTTCAAGCCGAATTTCGCGTACTTCCTCACTTTCGGCAGCTCTTCTTTTACTTACCTTCTTAGCCTTTGTTATTGGTGTTTTATTTCCTACGATGTCCTGCCTGGAATTAACTGACTTTGACATAAGAATATTAACCTTAAAATAATGACATTGGCACTCAAAGAATTGTTTATCCAAATATAAATTATAAAGTTGTATTGGTTTTCTGTACTTTTTTATTATTTTATATTTTCTGTCATCTGTCATCTGTCATACATACATACATACATACATACTACCGTGTTCAGCTACCGAATTATTTTTTTATATAGCGAGGCGTAGCTTACGATTCTTTTTTAAATTACCACAGCTAGCTATTGAGATCTCTTCAGGGTCAAAAGGTGGGTAGACTATGCAGAAAAAACACTCTGGCACAATCCTTGCTTGCATTAAAAACTTACGTGAACTCAAAACTTAACTCTGTATCAAATTTCTTTTTATCTATGCTGTAAAATTGAAAATAAATGTATCCAAATAAATCAATTAAATTTTGAACCTGTTTTTTATTATTAATACTGAGACCAAAACATAAAATTATATTATAGAACAAATTGCGCATACAAAAATTCATAAAAATAAAAGATTCTACCCCTTCCGATATTTTTTCGCACTATCGTTTATATTACGCGCATACGTATCGTTTTTTCGAACTAAAATATCACTTAAAAATGTCTTACCGAAAGTTATCGTTGTGATGCCCAGCTGTGTAAGATTCCGGAACCGTGTTGAATAAAAACGTGCCTGCTTGATTCTTCTGGACTCGAAAATGAATTGGAAATGTGATTAACCATAGACTGCTGTTCGTAAATTAATCCAAGTGGAATATAACGTAAGTATTGTAAAATATTTCACCATTTCTTCGTAACATAACCAAAAAAAATCCTTGAACCCAGTGGTACCAAATATTTTCACCTTGCTTGATCCACTTTAAAATTTTATAAAAATAATCAGCTTACTATTTTCTTCTTGTTGTATCTTTTTGAGTATAATTCTTAAATCAATTTAAATAATTTCATCAATCGTTATTAACTGTTTAATTTTAATTTTCAACTTTTCCTCGACTCAAACCAAAATTTACGTCCATATTCTTTCAAAGGCGTAAGTCGACTCTCTATCTTCAAACTTTGATATCCTCTCCCCAAAAACGTCCGTACTTGTTGCTCGACGCGAGGAGAGTCCAGTATTCTTCCCAGCTTATCTTCTTTTAAAAATCCGAGCAGGCGCGCTTTACAAATTTTCGAAATATCGTTCCGTCCTTTTTCCACTTTCGTTAACACTTAAATTATTAATTGCGCTTCGCCCAAATTAACAATTATCAAAAATTTTACCCAATTTGTTCTTTTTTTTATTATACAAATTATTTACATCCTTGCAATTACTGAAAAGTTATAATTTGATGCTTTGTCTCTTACAATTTATTTTTATTACAGGTACAGCGTTCATTGAAAAAGATTTATTCGGGTGTCAAAAACAAATCTGAAGCAGCAGCATGTCAACAAATTTAGATACTAGGTACAGGTTGAAATACTAGGTACAGGTTGAAAAACAGCTCTGCTGAACCTTTGCCTTTTGATGTGTTATAATTGTGAACCTTTTGTTTAATTTTATATACAATCAATAAATATTATTATTATTATTAAAAATCTGATACAGCTGACTAGACAAATTATAACGTCTGAATGAAAAATGTGCAAGAGTGTTAGTTCTTAAAACCACCCCCATTTTGGACCATCGTAATACATACATACTGTAGCGTTAAGCGCTTTATATGAGCGGACTTACCTATTGGTTGACTTAATCTCAGGGTCTGTCTTTTGCTTAAGAGTCACGATGAACAAAGAACAACACAGACAAAGATGTAATTTCAACATTCATTTTTATTTAACAAATTTAAAATGAACAAAATGAAACACATAAAACTAAAATTGGAAATTTAACACTCAACTCAATGACAATCAACTCTAATAAAAACTTAAAATTATTAATCAAACTAATGCTAACCTTGATGACCTCTTGTGGTAACGCGTGGCTTGCGTTGCACAACACTATTTCACTTTCTTCCTTCTTCTTGTGATCGCCTGGTCCAATTTGTTGCCTATACTCGTTGGTTCCAGACCTGTCACGATTGCAGTCCAAATGCTGGCCGTTATTATTCTTTCTCCTTAGAGGACACACACGTAATGATCCCTTTGTGGGGAATGCTGTAGCACATTGGCTACACGTCCGTATCGAATTAAATGTAAATTGATTTATTTACTTGGGTGATCGATTCACCTCGCTTCTGGATAAACGATACCCCGTCTTCTCTCGATGAATTGTCGATTATCGATGAAATAATTTTAATTACTTGATGAGGTTCAATTCGCGACGCGACACGTCTTCTCTGGCTGCTATATTAATGGTTACTTTGGTTCAATTCGCGACGCGACACGTCTTCTCTGAACGCTATACTATAATTGTAACTCCAAAAATACGTCCTATCTGGACGTTACACACTTCGGAATCTTTCTTTTATTTAGACGAATTTTATTAACGTCTTTTCTGTTCTGAAACTCACTTCGGAATTTTTAATTTAGACGAATTTTATTCACGTCTTTTCTGTTTTTAAACTCACTTCGGAATCTTTAATTTAGACGAATTTTATTCACGTCTTTTCTGTTTTTAAACTCACTTCGGAATCCTTGTTTATTTTTTTGTCTCCTGGGTTATCTCCTCCTTTTTTTTGTTTTTATTTTAAAATCAACATTACCAAACGCGCATGTCATAGTCTCTTAAAAACATAACTACCAAACAATAAACAACAACTTAAAATTTAACAATACAATTCTATGCAACGATCTAAACAATACTACTATAACTCAACTAAAATATGGCATGTTGAAAACACATCCCGTCCGTGTCGATCGTTGTTGATCGCGGATCTTAAGATATGTTGTGGACACAACACATCCCCCCTGCAAAGGTTGAACCAATGGTTTGTACCCTCGAGAGGTTCTTCAAATCATTGTTCCACTCTTTGCACCGCTCGCCCTCATGTCTTTTTTCTCTCCCCCCTTCTTTCATTCATTTCTTTCATACCTCATTCGTCTCATTTATAGTCACCCATTATCATCACCTTTGCTTGTGATATTTGGACCACACATTTATTCAACAATTTATAAATTTCAGGCTTTCGGGTTAATTTCGTGGTTCGCTTGAATACGTTCAGCGCTCAGCTGATACCGATATATTTTTTATTGTAGCCTCAGCTCTCAATAATTTTCCCCTTGTAGATCTCGACGATTCATGTAGACATCTTGTCGATTCTTTTCTCCCCCCTGTCCCCCGTTGTCTTAAGACGTTACACCTTCTAGGTCATAACTGGTCCGCAACTTTAAATTCTTCTGGTAACTCATATCACCAGGCATTTGTCCCCCCTTTTTTGAACCACTTTTGTTTGAAACCCCATGATAAATTTGTTGAATTTTCTTTCCGCCTTTACTACGAAATACTGTTGGTGATGACCTTCTGACTGTCTTGTTTGATCTGTCACTCGACGAAAGGATATAAAAGATTAATATGAAACCTTCCTCTTGTCTCCCCTTCTTCATATCCCAGTACATACACGTTGTCGTTTATGACTTGTAATACTTTGTATGGACCCTCATAAGGCAGCGCGAGCTTGGCGCATATATTATTGCCCCTGTTTGATGTCCTCAAACTTCTAACAATTACCTTGTCCCCTACACATCTCGTTTATCATATTTTTATTTTCAAACTTTTGCCTAAAATTGATTTCTTTTAAATTATTAATCTTCAAAGTTGGGCCTAAAAATGATTTGTTATTTAATTTCAAACTTGGGTCTAAATATGAATGTGTTTGCCCAATTCGCTTTCAAATGATGAAATGCGTTGGTGCATTTTTGTGCTGGTCATTTTGCTCTGATGCAAAATCTAACTCCATTTGACCTTTCTTTTTGTAGTATTTATAATTCATCATTATGTCATCTGTCAAACGATAATTTATGCTACCAGAAACCATAATTTTCTTATTCCTGCTGAGCCAGACCTCAGTTTTTCCCTTTATAGCCTCCCGTATGATTGTTTGCCCAATCATGCATTCTATTTCATTTAGGTCATCGCCCAAACTTTGAATGAAATTTTCGGATTCTATTTGGTTGCCCCCATTTCGAAAACTGTGGTTTTCCATTTTTTCCACTGGTTCTCCTATTGATTCGTTTTTGACCGAATCCTTTATGACATCGATTTCACCTCGAAAGCATGAAATACTCTTGTCAATTTTATCCTCCGTTTCTGTCATTTTGACATTTACCTGATCGAAACGTTTATTTACCCCTTTTTCGAGGCCTTTTACATTTTTGTCATTTAAGCCGACACATTCCTCTACCCGATCGTTCACCAAGGTTATTACCTCCGCAATCTTAATTTCTAATTTATTATTTTCACATTTGACCTCTGATTTCAGATTTGTCAACGATTCATTTATTTTTCCAAACTTGTCATTTACTGCGTCAAATTTTATTTTGACCAGATCAAAATTGACTTTGTTTTCCTCTTTCATGCTTTTAATGCTTTCGTTGAGACCATCCATTTTCTCATTTTGAATATCTATTTTCTCTGTGATTTCTTTTTTAAACCCCCTTAAATTTTCATTCACTCCTGCATTCTGAGCGTCCAGGTTGTCGAATTTATCCGTGATTTCATTTTTAAACCCTCTTAAATTTTCATTCATTCCTGCATTCTGAGCGTCCAGGTTGTCGAATTTATCCGTGATTTCATTTTTAAACCCTCTTAAATTTTCATTCATACTCGCATTCTGATTTTTAAAACCTTCCATCATCATTCTCATCATTTTCTCCATCGGATCTTCTGGCATCTGTGCAGGCATCGGTTCCGGCACCGATTGTTCCTGGATTGTGATCTCGATTTCTCCCTCGTCATCGCTACTATCCCTATCTCCCCCCGCTGCATTCACACTTTTACTCCTGGTGTTCATTCTCTTTTATTGAGCTTTCCCCTTTTTGTGCCTTCGTTGAATGTATTGCTGTTTGTAGTCGTGTACTCTTTCAAAAACCCGCTCGTTGGTGCGTCAATTTGTAGCGTTAAGCGCACTTGCCACACGTTGGGCTGACAATTTGTAGCGTTAAGCGCTTTATATGAGCGGACTTACCTATTGGTTGACTTAATCTCAGGGTCCGTCTTTTGCTTAAGAGTCACGATGAACAAAGAACAACACAGACAAAGATGTAATTTCAACATTCATTTTTATTTAACAAATTTAAAACGAACAAAATGAAACACATAAAACTAAAATTGGAAATTTAACACTACACTCAATGACAATCAACTCTAATAAAAACTTAAAATTATTAATCAAACTAATGCTAACCTTGATGACCTCTTGTTGTAACGCGTGGCTTGCGTTGCACAACACTATTTCACTTTCTTCCTTCTTCTTGTGATCGCCTGGTCCAATTTGTTGCCTATACTCGTTGGTTCCAGACCTGTCACGATTGCAGTCCAAATGCTGGCCGTTATTATTCTTTCTCCTTAGAGGACACACACGTAATGATCCCTTTGTGGGGAATGCTGTAGCACATTGGCTACACGTCCGTATCGAATTAAATGTAAATTGATTTATTTACTTGGGTGATCGATTCACCTCGCTTCTGGATAAACGATACCCCGTCTTCTCTCGATGAATTGTCGATTATCGATGAAATAATTTTAATTACTTGATGAGGTTCAATTCGCGACGCGACACGTCTTCTCTGAACGCTATACTATAATTGTAACTCCAAAAATACGTCCTATCTGGACGTTACACACTTCGGAATCTTTCTTTTATTTAGACGAATTTTATTAACGTCTTTTCTGTTCTGAAACTCACTTCGGAATCTTTCTTTTATTTAGACGAATTTTATTAACGTCTTTTCTGTTCTGAAACTCACTTCGGAATTTTTAATTTAGACGAATTTTATTCACGTCTTTTCTGTTTTTAAACTCACTTCGGAATCTTTAATTTAGACGAATTTTATTCACGTCTTTTCTGTTTTTAAACTCACTTCGGAATCCTTGTTTATTTTTTTGTCTCCTGGGTTATCTCCTCCTTTTTTTTGTTTTTATTTTAAAATCAACATTACCAAACGCGCATGTCATAGTCTCTTAAAAACATAACTACCAAACAATAAACAACAACTTAAAATTTAACAATACAATTCTATGCAACGATCTAAACAATACTACTATAACTCAACTAAAATATGGCATGTTGAAAACACATCCCGTCCGTGTCGATCGTTGTTGATCGCGGATCTTAAGATATGTTGTGGACACAACAATACATACATACATACATACATACATTTTTAAGGTTAACATTCTTATGTCAAAGTTGTGCCCCTATTCTCGAGCCGCTACTGACTATTTGTGCAACGCCACTGAGTATATGTCATCTGTCATTTTTAAGGTTAACATTCTTATGTCAAAGTTGTGCCCCTATTTGTCGAGCCGCTACTGACTATTTGTGCAACGCCACTGAGTATATGTCATCTGTCATTTTTAAGGTTAACATTCTTATGTCAAAGTTGTGCCCCCTATTTGTCGAGCCGCTACTGACTATTTGTGCAACGCCACTGAGTATATGTCATCTGTCATTTTTAAGGTTAACATTCTTATGTCAAAGTTGTGCCCCCTATTTGTCGAGCCGCTACTGACTATAATATGTCAAAGTCATTTAATTAATCTTTTAGCGTCAAAATCGCTTCGTAACTATGACAACGACTGTGGCCTGAAGCGTTTATCTGCAGATGACCGTCTTATGGTGGCGAATTACTAAAATCAAAGACGACGAAAAACTTACTCTTGAATGTCGCCAGATCTCGTGAAAGTTTCAACGCCCACAGTTACGGGGTTTAGGCGTCTATGCGGAACATACACACATACCCACATACAAGCATTTTTATATATAAGAAGATGATACCTTTTTATATTTGTAACAACCTAACTTTTTTTCAAAAATGTTGTTAAATTCATTAAATAATGTTTGTTTTTCATTACTAATATTTATCAAATCTAAATCTGAAGTTAGTTTAAATTTAAATTTATCTAGAAAATCTCTACCTAATAAATTTTGTTTTGGCGGTTTACTTTGAACTACTTGAAAATTAAAATTTTTGCATATTTTGTCTTTATATCTTACATCTAGATTAACAGTACCTATAGGTTTAATATTATTTCCATTATAACAGCGAAAAGTAACAAATGAAGTGCTTAATTTGAAATCGGGAACATTTTCCTTTAAAAATTGCAATGATAAGGCTGACAACCCTGCACCTGTATCTACTTGAACATCATGATTTTTATCATTTATTGAAATAGTTAAATATACTGGTTCGTTATCTGTTATGTCAATGTTATACATTTCTGCGATATCTTTTTCGATTTCAAGTTCATTTTGATTAATTTTAACGTTTTTATTACATACTTTAGATAAATGTCCAATTTTGTTACATAAATTACATGTATATTTTATGTACTTACATGTTTGTTTACCTGTATGTGCGTTACCGCAACACTTACATTTCCACCGGCCTTGAGCTTCGTTGTTCTTCGGTTGGATGTTTTGTTCTTTCCTGTTGTAATTGTTCTGCTTCGGAAATTGTTTCGTCTTGATGAATTTTACCTCGGTAGTTTCTGATGATGTTAAAGTTTCTTTGCTTAATGCCATTTCCAGTAATTTTTCCAATTTCGTTGTCTTCTTCTCCTCGCATAAGCGGTCTCTTATTTTTCCAGGTTTCATACTGCAAATAAACTTATCGGTGAGAATTGCTTGAAGTTGAGTGCCAAATTCGCAATTAGATGCCAAGTTGTGTATGCGTGCGTACCAATCGTTCACAGTTTCCGTACCCTTTTGTTGCGTTTGATAAAAGTCAATTCTTATATGATACAGCACAAGGATAAGGACAATACTCAAAGATTCAGCGAGTACAGGTTTTAGCAAGAAGATTGCACGAGCGTAGCGCAGCGCAGCGAGTGTCAATCTCCGCAGCTGAAACCTGTACGAGATGAATCTTTGAGTATTGTCCGAATCCGCGTTGCTGTAGCGGTAATAATTCTGTGAAGAAACGCCACGACTTAAAAGCACATCACATACGAAAATCGACATTTCAAACGCCATTTTTAATGTCGAAAATTGTGAAACAAATTGACCATATCGCATCACAATCATTGCAAAAAAAAATCAAACAGAAAATTTCGTAAGTACCGAAAAAAATTGAAGCATCTGGATCTGGATCTGGATTGTTTGGGGAGGGCAGATTTACACTGCTAGCACTCAGGCCACACATCGGGCCCATTATGCTACCTCCAGGTAGCCCATCGCTCCTCTAAGTCTCAAGCCATTCCACATTTAGGATGTACTCAAGTATCTTCGAGGGCAATGTGCCACCAATACTGGCCATGCTAGGCCAGCTGTCCCCCAGCATGGATCCTCTTTTCGAAGCGAGGGCAGGGCAGCTGCAAAGCAGGTGCTCCGCCGTTTCATCTGCTAAGTTACATCCCCGACAGGTTGGACTGTCCACCAGTCCCATCGTGTGAAGATGTTTATTTAGTTTGCAGTGTCCCGTTAGGACTCCTGCAATACTTCTTAGTTTTTCTCGCGATAGCTGCAAGTAATATTTGTGGTGCTTACGCAAGGGTCCACGTATAGCTGCCCTTGCTTGTCGGCAGCCTTTGGTATTTTTCCATCTACTGGTATGCAGTTTGAGGGTCTCTTCTGTAAGAAGGGTGTTGAAGAGCTCAATGGTCGGCGTTATGAATGGCTCAGGTCCACAGGGTAGTTTAGCAGAGCCAATTCCCGCCAGAGCATCTGCCCTTTCATTGCCTTCGTTTCCTTGGTGCCCTTTGATCCATCTGAGTGTTAGGACATTGTTGTTTGTCGATACTTCATTTAGCGTCCGTATACATTTAAGTACCAGATTTGAGGTGATCCTATGACAGTTGAGTGCCATAAGGACCGCCTTGCTGTCAGTCAGTATCTGTATTCTTTTGTACCGGATGTTCTTTTCCCGGACTGTATTTGCGCAGTGAAGTACGCCCATGAGTTCCGCTTGAAATACAGTGGCATATCTTCCCAGCGATAAGCTTTCGTTTATTTTCAGTTCAGGAGAGAATACTCCCGCACCCGAGCCAACTTTATTTTTGGAGCCATCTGTAAACATAGTTATGTCTGACTCGAAGGTTTCTATTTTGTTTAATAGGATGTCAAATTTCCTATTAAAAATATATTTTGGAGGGGTACTATCGGTCTCAAGGTCCAGCAGAGGCATCCTCTTAGAACAGTCCTCTAGGATCCTCGAGTGTCCTCTTTCACCCTGCCTATGCGTCCACGTGCCCCACGTTCGCAGCCTAATGGAGGCCCGTACTGCACATTCCTCCACATAGATATCCAGTGGAGGTAGGCAGAGGAGAGCCTCCAGAGCCGCAGTTGGAGCCGTTCGCATCACACCCGTCACCGCTAAACAAACCGATCTGAAGCATATAATCGCACTAAATTTTTAATATAAAATTCGTTACTATAAAATTTATTTCTAAAATAGAAGTACTTGCTGTAAGTGAAGTCGGGTTGACACTTATTAGGGTTGACTTAGGGTACGTTTATGTTGGAGCTGCGATAAACGATAAGAGCGACGATACTAGCGAAGCAAAGAAAATGATGTCATTATTTTATATGCAGGTGTTTATATTGGAGCGAAGCGTTGAGCAACGCTTGGCAGCAGAGCAACGAGTAGGGTACGTTTATGTTGGAGCTGCGATAAACGATAAGAGCGACGATACTAGCGAAGCAAAGAAAATGATGTCATTATTTTATATGCAGGTGTTTATATTGGAGCGATGCGTTGAAACACGCTTGGCAGCCGAGCAACGATAAGAGCGGCGCTAATTGTACTGCCTATTTTCTTTGCTTTTATCAGGTGTCATTAGCCGCTTTTCGGATAAAATTGGTCTACTATGACAATTTCTCCATCTTTTTTCAATCCCATCAGAGATGTGCGAAAGTATGTAATCAAAGGTATCTATTCTCATTCTCATATATTCCATAAATTTTGCAGGGTGTTGCCTTAATTGTTTGCAAAGATGATGATATTCTCCAAACATGTACCTTTGGGTATTTATAGGGTGCGCAGAGCATTTGCGCTTTTTATTAGCACTTTCAACAATATAATACTTTACGGCATTTGAAGTTAAAAGTATTTCTTCTTCAGAATCACTCATTTTTAAACAAAACATTTTTAATTAATTGGTTTGATTTAGATAATAAATTAAACATCACCTACAAAGCAGAGATCGTCGCTATTGTCGAAGCTCCACTATAAACTGCATATCATAGAAATGAATTTTGCGCTGCTCTTGTCGCTGCTCTCATCGCTGCTCTCATCATTTATCGCAGCTCCAACATAAACGTCTATTGTCGAAGCTCCTATATAAACTGCATATCATAGAAATGAATTTTGCGCTGCTCTTGTCGCTGCTCTTATCGCTGCTCTCATCGCTGCTCTTATCGCTGCTCTTATCGTTTATCGCAGCTCCAACATAAACGTACCCTAATGCGTTTGAACCGTCACACGTCAACACACTCATAAATTATATTCGAATATTTCCACTACAAAAGTGCAATATCCACCACAAAACAATAAAAAATATTCACAATATTCAAATTTTTAAATTTTAGTTAGGGGTATTTGAATATTGTCGAATATTGTTGCATAAAACCTGCATATTTTACCGTATTTGCGGGTAAAATCCACGGTGCACGAATTGTATCTGTATAAATATCATTTAAAATAAACGCACGCTGATTGGTCGAAACGCCAAAATTTGACCCTGAGTGGAATTATTTCTTTAAACACACACTTTATTGGTGAAAATTGAGTTGTTAGTAGTTTACACAATTCTTTATAAGATTTTTTACCAGGTAATTCCGGTGTACACAAGTCTCTAAGTATCTTATACGTATTTGTTCCAATTACACTTAATAATGTTGATACCCGTTTGTCTTTGTTTGTTGTATCGTCTATTTTTATGTCGTTGGTTTCGAAGAATTCTTCCAGCTGTTCTTGATATAGTATCCAACTGTCTGTTTTGTTGTTGAAATTTTCTATTGTACCAATTAACTTCGCCATTATGAAAATTTAAAATCTTAAAATAATTGTTTATAAAATTAATTTTCACTTTCGATTTTATTTTTAAACAAATTGTTTTTACAGTCGTCACTACTTGTAAATTTATTGCCGTTGAAATAATTGTTTTTAGAATTAATTTCCACTCGCACAATTTTTACAGTCAGCCATTGTAAAATTTCGTTTAACCGTTGAAAAAATGTTTTTAAGATTAATTCACCTTTGTTAAAGTTTTGCACTCGTCGCAAATTGTTATAGGTCGTTATGTATAATACTTTTTCACATATGCCCATAAAGCGTTCCAATAATAACTATTATTTACACAATGATAACTTCTTTATTCATACAATACAATTTTACATACAAGTTAGGTATATCAACTACAAGTCTCCATTACAACGTCAACTTCAATAACTCTTGTGGTTACTAAACATTATACCAACATTAATCTACATGTATAACTGGTTGACTACACCACACTTACTTTGTTTCTTTTAGGTGTAGATTTTTGTTTTTATATTATCGTAACACTTCAATAATATTTCGACGAGATAAAATAATTAACGTCCATCAGGTTCACCAGTTAAATTGGCCTGACGACTACTAAAGAAACTTGTACAAATTTAATATAAATTGTAGTTTTGAATCGCGCAGGATCATGAATATCATAACTTATTTAGTTTTTACTTGGAACTGTTTTCTATGTGCTTTTCAGTAGAAAGGAAATATATTCCGAAAAGTTTAATATAATTTTAGAAAATAACAAGTGCTTGTTTCGTATAACAATCTTGCCAATTCTATAAATTTCAAATCGTTAAAATTTAGACAAAATACAAATCAACTGTTGATCATGTAATAATATGGTCAAAAGTACCAAACTCATGTAATTTTTTCATTTATTATCAGCATATATCAGCGGGATATATGGAATGCAATGGACCCTATTCCATTCCATTTTATGGAATCTACAATATTTTCCATATTTAAAATTTTCATAGATTAAAGGAAAGCCTTTATCATAACTCGAAACTGATTATTCTAAAATGCTGCTTACGGTAAATGTAACAAAATATTTATTTTATTTCAGTTGTAAAATTTTATTGACTGTAATTTCTTTTAGGAATCCATTTATGGTTGGCGATTTCGAAAATATACTTCAATATAATATAGGAGGAGCCCCGAAACATACTCGTAAGGGGGTCTAAAATTTGAAGCTATTCCACTTCAGCGAATACAGGTTTGCTCGCTGTATTTACAAATCTTTTGTAAATATAATATTTACTACCATTCTCAAAATTATTTTAATTTGACATTAAATTGATGAAAATAATTCAGTCATTTAATAATTTGATGTCATACCATATTAACAGTCCGCTGATGATTTTATATAGGCGCAAGAGACGTCCATAATCATACTTGTAATATTATTTTTTGATACACCTGTCCCAAGTTCGAAAAAAGTGTGATTAATGGTCGATCCAATAGTTTTTTGAAAATAAATATCTCAGTAATAAGCAAAAAACAACGATATAGCACAAAATTTTAGAGCGTTATATTACAGTCCTGTGTTATTTTTCTACAGCCAACGGTTTTCGCGTGAAATGGAATCTAAGCTCGTAGCTATAAGTTAAAGATTAAAAGTTATTCTACCTCTATATAGGAGGATGAAAATCGCTGTAGAGCTCTTTTAGTTTTTATTGTACAGAATAAGTAAATAGTAGATTTGGAATGCCAAACTTGCGTTGCCAAAAGGCACCTATGAATCGAAATAATAAATGCTATTTATTTTTCAAACGAACAAAAATCTTAAAAGGATTCCTAAATTTTCAAACTAATTGAAGTGAAGTAGGTAATTTTTAAGGTTCAACTAGGACCATAGTTGCTGATGCCTTAACTGAGATCATCCGTACCAACCTGGACGATGAGAAGGTAATCGAAGCAGCTCTGGGTTCAGATCACGAAGACTAAGAAAAATCCTTATTGACAGTGGAATAATAAGGATAATAAGTGCCTAGGAAGGTTCCCCCTCCCCTGTACTAAGGAAAAATAAAAAAGGTTCAAATAGGTACCTACTGTTTTGACGTTTATTGAAAAATTTCCTTTTATAGGTTGCATTAAGGTTTTGTATCGATCAATTCTTGAAGTATTATGAAGTGCTTATGAAGATTCCCCCCTCCTTTGTACTGGAAAGAAATATAATTGTTAAGCCCAGAAAAGGATCTTTTATTTTCTGGGTGGCAAGATTAAGTCATAAATAGTTTTAATATTTTCATAACAAATAACGTAACACCCATACTCAGAATGATTTTATAAACGTAGGTAGCACATTTTTCTATCAATTATTACCTTATTTTGTAAAATATTCGGAAAATTATTCGGCGTCAAGCCGTTTCGGTGCAAAGGTTTTTGACAGGAAACTTATTTAATCATTCATTCGTTCAAGCTTTTCCATTCCATTCCAAATATTGCTACTTTGTTCCACTGTGTAATATTGCAATTCAGTTTTAGCGCGTTCTTTTTAGCGGGCTTTTATTTTTTTTAAATTCAAATATAAAGTAATAACAGGAAAGAGAGACCGACAGTTGATCTTTTAAAATCGAGATGGCGTGATTTAGGGGAAATTTAGAAAGTTGACGGAGGTTAGGGTAGAAAAAGTTACCATGAGGTGATAACAGAAGAAGTTAGGTGGTTGATGGTAACAGTCGGAGTGCACTTTATCAAGCGAATTTTTATTTTAAATTTCATCAAGAAAATATTCTTATAAAGCGAGATTATAGACGAATACTATTCTACTAATCAGGGAAATTACGTGTAAGTAAGAAAATTTAATTATTTATGCTATATTTTTGTGAAATAAATTACCACGAGGCACGAGGTTCAACTTTTGGGTTTTTCGGTGATTTTACTAAAATGTTATAAAAATATTACGTTATTCAATGAGCTTTGTAAAATACCAAGATAGATTTTTAATCAATAAACCATTATAATACAGGATGACCGTAATATTAGTCGATTCATGTAAAATTCAGTGAGTGATTGTCACGTGGTAACTTGATCTTGATTTTATATACAGTAGTTCAAAGAACGATTTGTTTATTCTATTAATAATTAATAATCATCATATCTTACATATTACATAAAAATATCGTCAATAAACGTTCAATTATGTTCATGCAAAGATACGGGTGTTTCCGAAAGGTTTGGCACTGCTTCTCATATTATAACGTAGTTGTAAGTTGTTCTGATATTTATTGGTGGTAAATTCAAAATGGAAGATGATAAGGAACGGTGGTTAAATGTGGTTATGATTCATCAAGGTAAATGTTGAGGTGGTCAGTATGTGGTTACATGTGTTCTACACATATTTTATTATTGGTATTTTTTTATGTCTATATTAAAGGTTTGGTAATTTATATACAAGACGAGCGTCGTCTTAGCTAGGTAACGAGGTATTGAAGGTATGTCGGTATAACAGGGTCCTTTCTTTGAGGTATTGTGATATTTACAAGCTCATTGTATGAGTGTAAAGTAAATAACCTATGTAGCAAATCACCCCGCGAAAATTTCCTCGACAAGCCAGAGGCCGGCTCGTGATTTGTGTAAATTCTGACCCGGAGGCAGAACATAGAGGTAGATAGAAATTGTATGGTTGGTATTACGTGTTCATATTTCACCCCCCCCCCCGAACATTGTGTGGAGCTTGGCGGTATTGCTCTATTCGATAAGGGAGACCTTTGTTATACTGAGGTGTAATTTTACAGGTATTATAAACAAATATGATGGTTTATTTTATAGGTATAAAAGTTGTAGACGTATTTTGTCCAACTTTCTTGCATTGAAGTTGAAGGCGTAAATTAGCTCGACTCGCAAGCCAGCTGAATCCAGTCGTATTTTGACTGATGACAAACAAACATTCTCAAATGAGAAATCTAAATACAAATAATATTAAATAATGTTTTACTGATCTCAATGTGGATCGGAAGGTGTGATTTTGGTTCGCAGTCGCAATTTAGACTGTAGAATATTCTCTAAGAGAAATTTAGGTGTTTTATTATTAAATGAATTACCACTGACCTTATTATCAGAAATGATGAATGAATTACCAATAAATATGAACAAATTATTACAAATATCAAAATCCGCTCAATAATGAGTTGTGTTCACTTGGTTTAATATCAATAAGAGATAACTTTCATTACTATTTTGGCTTGTTGATCCAATTCCGTGTTTTTTTTCTTTTTTTTTTTTAAGAAATAATAAATGAAATCTGAGTACAAAATTGGGTGTTTTAATGTTTTATTTAGTCAATTGGGTTTTAGAATGTGAACTTCGTTCACATTCTGCATCGAACAACTGGACATCTTTCTTTGAATCACTGTGTATGATGTAGGTAGGCTAATTATGTTTATAGGTAATGCAATCTTCACGAACCGGGCTTTCCCGTTCAATAAAAGAACTGAGGTGTACTACGGTAGGGTATTTACAACGTGTGGGTTTTCTAGACAGATCACAGGCTTAGAACGATGGTATTTGAATTTCCGGATGTTGAGATTTTTAAAATGACGGCGGGAGATTCAAATTCAAAGTTCAACATTACAACTGCAAAATCTTTAGGATCCATTTTCTAAGGTAGTTCTTTCTCTCTTACTTTAGAACGTAACTTATCCACACTGTATTGATGTTCACCCGACGACCACATTAAGAAACTCCGTATAGTCCACAATTTAAACCCAGAATATTCGCGTTGTAACTGAACCATTGATTACAGAAAGCCATTCCGGTGGTTCTTAAGCTTATTATTAAGTTGAAACTGTTATTAGGTATTAGAAGCCATTTCGGTGAAAAGTATAACCAGTTCAAATTTTCCATATATCTGAATTTTTATGTTAATTAAAGGAGAGCGATAAGGAAAAATCACGCTCGGCCGACAAAAATCAAATAGTGAAAGTAAAATAAATTATCTAACCTAAATAAAATACCAGGTTCGACTTCTAATGCAGACAGAACTTTGTTCTGACTGTTTTCCTTCGAGAAAACAGATCCAGTACTAAATCTGCTCGACACATCTACACAATCCCCACGGCGAAATTTTTCATACAACTGTGTTTATATATTGATATATTATATATTGATATGAAAAATAATATTTCTGAGCAACGAAAATCTGATAATGTAAGTATAAATTACTACAAATTAAACAAAGTACTATTTCGAACGCACTTCGCATGCTTAGAAGCGTTGCGTCACGCATATTAATATGATGGTTTGTGTAGCTAATGGAATTTTTTTAATATTGTTATTGGATTTCTCGTGAGTTTTTCATTTAAAAATAACCTCTATCTAGTTTGTAATTTTATCAATAACCATAGAAAAAATAATAAAACCTATGCACACTATAGTGTGCCGTCGGTCTGAAAGGGTTAATTAGAATATATTTTAGTCTGAAAGTGCACTTTATTAATCATCAGCAAAGTTAATCGTTTAATTTTATTTATGCATCTTTACTAAAATATAAGGGATGTGTTTTAATTTGTTTAATTTTACTTTTTCTTGTTGTAGTATTGATCTTAATTTTGATAACCTTTTTAAACTTTAAACTCATTTTTTTATAGTTTAATCTATTTGTGTGCATCTTTGTCTTTGTAGGTGTGAACCGATTTCCAAAATTCTTTGCGTAATCTAGTTCTCTCGGCAATATGGTGACTTATTATTTTTGTAGGTATAACATTGTGAAACTTTAGAATTGAAATTAAAATAAATGGAAGTTTAAAAATTGTATCACATTAAATAAAAATAATTAATTGCAAATCTTTACTAACCTTTGTGCAGGTGTCGTCTTGAAAAGGATCGTATGAGCGATACTTTTGCATTGAGATTGGGCTGACAGAAGAGTCAACTATCCTTTGTTCACCTCGTGAACAGATTTGATACATAATATCAGTAGCAATTAAAATCATAAATGGATTTAAAATAAATTTTCAATTTATGTAAATAATAGAGATTGTATAATTTAATGCAAGATTTAAATAAAGAAAGCAAAAGACAGAAGCTAAAGTTGTTAAAGACATATTACTTAACCTGTAAGTTTGTGAATAAAAGATTCCTTTTCTGGCATAATTTTAAAATACTAGCAATCATAATTAAAATCGAAAATTTTAACGTGATTTTGTCACGTTTTGAAAACTTGTAACTAATACATAGCTGAAAGTGCCAATCAAGGTTTCCTACTAATTTTAAAAAACAATGTCCACTATTTTCATTATATTCTTTTAAAGGAGAAGAAGTTAACTAAATTGTAAAAAATAAGATTTATTTTTTGTACTTGTACTAATTTTAAATTTAGGCAATTTATATACATAGGTAAGTTAAAATATTGAAATATCATCCGAAAGCATTCTCCTCATTTCTGCGTCATACTCTTGTTTGTACATTACTACAGTATTCCCTACCTTATCAGACCTGGATACGATGATTTCTGGGTGCTCCTTAATCCATTTCTTCGTGTTTATGTAATCTTTTTCTATTCTTTCTAAAATGATGCTTTCCCTATTATTATTTCTCATTTTATTCCTATGATTTGTAACTATATTGGTACATTTCGCTCTTAATTAATTTAACGTTTCTTCATTATTTGCAACACCCTGCAAACATTCCTCCAAATCTTTAATCACCGGAAGCACTGGAAAGCCTTTCACCGGCAGCCCAAATTTGGAACTCAAAGATAGTGACGACGATGCAAACCCTGGTATATCTAAATTTGAGTAATTTACTATTTTCTTTCCCAAATTTTTCCTTTCTTCTCTTTTACTAGTTAACTTTTCAATCTTTTTCTTTTGTACTTCTTTCTTTGTATTAAACTTTACCCTATATTGTATCTCACATGTCTTCATCAATCTCTTATAAATATCCTCCCTCAATTCACCTCTAATCCTCAATGTCAACTCTCCTTGACGTTCCAGTAGTTCCCGCTGTGCGGTAATTTTGTTATCCTTATGTGTCTAAGTATTGTGACGATATTTTGCGCTCGTTCAAATTGCCCCTTGGGTAGCCAGGGCTGAGGACGTCTTGTCGATTTCTTTAATACTTTAAAAATAATATACTCGGGCGCCAAAAGTTTTTTAAAGGAAAAACTTTAAAACTAAAATAAAAGAATAAAAAAATGTTTATATTAAATTAAATAATTTATTGACTATATTTACAAATTACTAATGTATTTACAATAACGGAAGCAAATTAAAAATTTTATTTATAATAAATGGAAAAAAAAGAAAATGGAAGTAAATGAATAATAAAGCGACAATTTAAAACAAACGGAAGCAACTTACTTAATCTTATTTTACAAATTTTTAAATAATTCAAAAAAAAACCTTATTGAATAAGATACTCTATAATGAAATTTATTTTAGCACGGCACTGGAATGAGACAGAACATAACGAACATAACCTGTGAAAATTACGTTGTAAATTTATCGGAGTCTGTTTGTATTGTCCTACTGGTGCCTCGTTTAAAGGAAACTGAATTTTTTCTAGTGGCGGATAATCTTTAATTAAAGGTAAATTACTGACTTTATTAAACCAAACAAAAGAAAATAAAACTACTTGACGGGGACTACTGAATTTTTAGATTAGAAGATCCAATTGCGTAAACGGAAACGGAGGAAGCCAGTGGCTGGCTTCAAATACGGGAGCGGATTGAATCTTTAAGAACAGGTAATGAGTGATCTCGGGAGAGTAGTTTATTCTAGGTTATAAAATATTACACTTTCAGCTAAAAGCCTAGATTCGTAAGCTTGTCGCTGGTGTAATCGGAAAGTTTCCCTTCGGCTAGAATCGTAACCAAAAGAAGGTTTGGTAACTGGAAAAATCGCCTAGATCCGTAAGCAATTTTGTTCGGAAAGTTAGGATCGGGAGATCGGTCGGAGGGCCGGTGGTCTAAAAGACAACGGAACGGATAGGTTTGGTCTAAAAGACCTCGGACGGGTGGTCTGAAAGACACCGGGGATTGGTGGTCCAAAAGACAACGGAACGGATAGGTTTGGTCTAAAAGACAACAGGGATGGGCGGTCTAAAAGACAACTTTCTCGAAACTTCCACAAGCTTCCTGCCGTAATGACAAAAACTTAAGGAATTGGTCATTTCACCATCGTCATCTACCTTAATGTATCTTAATAAAAATTAGCAAACTGTAATTTTAATTCAGTTTCCTGTAACCTAATAATAAATTTGGTTGGTTGTTTAGGCAACCAACAGTACTCCAGCAATATTATGATGTTTAATTTGCAAAATTAATTTTGAAAATAAATCATAATTAACCATAATATTTACTTCGTTACAGTATTTTTAATGTTTTAAAACTTTTAGATTTTGACATATACAGTGTATTTTGCGAATTTGTAAGAAAATAATGTTGACTAAGGATTGTATTATATTGATAGGTATATGAGTTCTTTTACTAAATTCTTGCTCTTGTGATGAAACTATTGTCGATTTTAAGATTTTTAACCGGTTTAACCAGACTAGAGGTGAGATATGTTTTGTTATAATGTCAGAGGTTTTAAATATTCTTATGTAGTCCTGAGGAAGAACAAAATAAAAGTTCGAGACGTCGATGATTAGTCGTCGTCGTCGTCGTCTGCTGCACGGTGTAGGCCCCAGGCCTGTTCCGATTTCTAATCAGCCCACCTCTTCCTTGGACGTCCAACATTTCTTCTCCCACTTGGATCATATTTCATGGCACTCTTTGGCAAACGCTGATCTTCCATTCTCTGCACATGCTCCTTCCATTGACGTTTATAATCGTAAACCTTGTCTTTCACCGAAAAGATCTGCAATTCCTCTCTGATATCCTCATTTCGATTCATATCTAGCAATGTACATCCCTTGACTGATCGCAAAAATTTCATCTCTGCTGCTGTTATTTTAGCTTCTTGCCTGGTCGTAATCGTCCAAGTTTCGCTTCCATACAGCAACGTGGGAACCGCCATGACCTTGTAGAACTTTAGCTGCGTTTCTTGTCTACATTGTTTTCCCAATGTTCGTGTAATGGTTCCACACATTCTCTGGAAGGTATTTAGTTTTTTTGCTATGTCCTCATCATATTCGTAAGAAACATCGCAACCCAAGTATTTGAAATACGAAACCTGTTCCAGGCAAGCGTTGTTTTCGATGATTAGTTGAGGGTTTTATTTAACCATTGTCCAAATTCCCGAGAAAAATAGTTTTATAATTAAAGGTTATGGACGATAAAGTAGCAATCAAGCTTTAATTTGTATTTTTTATTTCTTACTAAGATGGTGTGTACCAAATTTTGTCAAATTAGGCGTGGGTCAAGTAAATTCATCATTCGATTTGAGATGGAATGACCTATATATTAAAAAAAATCCCACAAAAACAGTGAAAATATTTAGTTTTTCGCAATTATATCGTAAACTGTAAACTTTGAACAAAGTGTTTCATGCTCTTCGTCTAACGTAGTATATTTTATTATATGAAGGGTTGTTGCTTCGTCCCATTTGTGTGTAAGGGCTATTTGTTCAACGTTTTCAAAGTAAAACCTTGGCTCTGTTTCGCCGGTGTATTTTTCCATTGTACTCGCAAACATTACGATAGTCATAATATACGGTAATTGTGTAAAATTTCCTGCACTAGTACCTCTGCCTGATTCGTTCGGGAAAGAATGGTTTTTAATAATATTTTTTTTAAAATGATTTAATAATTTGATTTAATGAAATTGTAGTAATCCGACCCCCTTTTCTTTCTAATTATTTTTATTTAATTTTATATATTTTATTATAAATTATCCAACATTTTTCTTTGACTGTCATCATAATTTCTCTTTTATATTAAGTAAGCATGTATTTTTTTCTTAATACGGACCTGTATAATTTTAAACTTAATCACCAAAGTAATATATTAGTTAATCAATATCATATAATTATTTTATTTGCTCCTTGTTTCCTATCGAATCTTTAAACAGTGATTTCTTGTGTGTGTCAATTTTTAAGTGACTTAAATCCGGTTGCGAATAATCTTAATTAAATAGCGTGAAAACAGACTGAGACAGTGAAGTTCTAAGCATCGATCATTAGATTCGACTACGTTTATAAAAACATCTCCAAAACCAACAAGCGACATCAACATACCAGGATCTCAAAGGATAAGCCAATACAAATTATAACTAACTGTAAGTCGATAAGAAATATCTCATTTTTGTCAACCTTGCTGAAATTTGTTTTATGTAATTGTACATTTTTTTGAAGTAAAGAAATTATTCTTCATTCTTTTTTTTCATTATACTTGCTATCTGAGAGATTTATTCCTACGCCTTAAAAGAAGAGACGCTACGAATACCGAGGATACAAGTTTCCTGTAATTAACTTGTTGGTGGCAGCTTTACGCTATCTCGGATTGGTGGCAGAAACTAATCCCTTTTTTTAGTGTAAAAATTTGTAAACCTCATCCCCGGTTTACTACAAAATTAAAGGTTAGTTAACAAAGATATAAATAATACATTTAACAAGGGCAAATATGATCAGTTAATTTATGAGGTTTAAATTTATTTGACAATTTAAAAAGAAGGAAATGAAAATGAATGTTTTTAAGTAAAATTTACGCTAAAAAATAAAAATTTAAAGAGCGCTCTAATTTAAGCTAAATTTTGTAATGAAAGGGAGAAAATAAAATAAATTTTTTTTAGGAAAGTTAGCGTTGAGGAAACTGTTTATTATGTTATTCGTGAAAAAATCGTTTTATCGAAAATCCCACCGCTTGATCACCAGATCTGATACCCGGAGGATCGATGACGAGATCGGGTTACTTTACTTAAAATTATTTTGATATAACCTGAGGGGTTATATCCACGCTGCCACCAGCTTAACCCTTTTTATTAACGGGAGATCAAGCAAAACGGGTTTGCTAAAACCTGTAGGGGATGACTTAAATAAAAGAGGTAGCGGGCTGGAAAGATCTTACCTCGGAGTCGTTGGGAATAAACAGTTTTCTATTTTGCAACTCACTCTCAATAAAATCACTGAGTAAAATTTTAATAATTTAATAATAAAAAAGACAAAAATAATGGGTGCACAAGTTTATAATTAATGGCTACTTAAATAACGACAAGAAAAAAATATAACATAAAAGAAGTAGGGTAAAATTTAGATAACAAAAATAGATGTACAAAATTAATTAACAATTTGAAAATTTACACGATACCTGTTTAATGGATTTGAACTCGGTTGGTTTAGGTGACGATTGGGCACTTGACACACATGTATAAAATTACGGATCAAACTATAAGAACAATTACTTGGATACTGCCTCTATGAACAATTACTTCGATACTGTGTCTTTGAACGCATATTGGGATACTGTCCTTTGAGATTATTTTAGGGGGTATTTATATAATTATATAATTTTTGCTTGAATCCAATTTCTTCTATCTTTTTGGACTAAACATCCCGATTTTCTTTAAAATCTTGTAGAACAACCGATGATCTATCGTAATATTGTTTTTGCTTCCCTTGTTTCTTTTTGATTGCTTGCAGTGATCCGCTACAATCGTATTTTGGTGTTAGACTTGCTTTTGTCATCAGCAAATGACAATTATTGTCACTTATAATTTCTTGCGGTATTCCAAAATATGAAAATGTCTCTTCTATTATTTTGGTTATCGCCTTGGAACCTTTCGACATCACTTTTTTAATTATGATGGATTTTGAAAAATAGTCAATTATTACTAAATAATCTCTTGCATTGATGTGAGCGAAGTCCATTCCGATTTTACTCCATGGTAAATCTGAGATTTCGTGATTTCTAAGCGGTGGCTTAGTGTTCGATTTTGCATATTTCTGGCAAATTTTACACTGTAATACGAATTCCTCGATGTCCTTTGACATTCCGGGCCAGTATACTAAAGTTTTAGCTTTATTTTAACACGCCGTTACACCTTGATGTGAGCTGTGTATTTTCTTTAGAACTTTTTCTACTTCGTTATGTGGTATAATTACTTTTCCGCCCCTGCATAAAATGCCGTCTGCGTAATGTAATTCTTCTTTAATTTCCCAGAATTTCTTTGCAATCGTTTTAATCGATTTCTTGTGAGTTGGCCACCCAAAGTTAGTATAGTTAATTACTTCCTTCATGATGTTGTCGTTTTCTGTTGACCTTCTCAATTCTTCTAATCTTTCTTGCGACGCACAGACAATTGCATTTACTGCTACGATCCGACCTTCTAGGTAATCAGTTTTCATCGTTCTATTTTTGATCGGGTCGCGTGACAATGTGTCTGCGATGCATAAATCTTTCCCTAGCACATATTCCAACGTGTAGTCTATCTCATAATTTTTAAAACCATTCTTTGGAGTCTTGGTGATAATAATTCCATTGGTTCATTTACTATGCTGACCAGTGGTTTATGGTCCGTTTGGATCAATACCTTTCTACCGAACGTATAAATGTGATAACTTGTTAGACCGTGCAATATTGCTAACAGTTCTTTTTCGATTTGAGCGTACCTTTTTTGTGTTTCTGTGAGGGATACCGAACTGTACCCTACGGGTTGATTATCTTGTATTACCACCGCTCCCAAACCATAGCTTCTTGCGTCTACTGATAAGCAAAATGGTTTCTTTGGATCGTAGAATTTTAAAACTTGAGCTTTACTTATTTTTTCTTTCAAAATCTTAAAGCATTTCTCTTCATTTTCTCCCCACACCAATTCGTTTTTGTTACTCAATAATGTATACGTAGGGTACTTGTGTGCTGCGATAAATTAGGTATAAATTTCCTTAAATAATTTATCATTCCTAGTATACCCTCTGTAATTCTTTTTTATTTTCGGGACTTTGCAATGCATTAATTGCATCAACTTTCGTTCTTTCTATCGAAATTCCATTTTCCGATACTCTGTGTCCCAAATATTTAACTTCAGTTTTAGCTAACTGCATCTTGCTTTTGCTAAACTTCACGTTGAATTTTTTTGCTCTTTTCAACGCTTCTGTTAATCTTCCGGTGTGTTCTTCTTCGGTTTCTCCGAAAATTAGCACGTCGTCTATGTATGTACACCACCTAGGTTTTCAAAAACCCTATTAATTAGTTTTTGATAAACTTCTGGCGCGCTGTTTATACCATAAGGCATAGTTTTGTATCGATACCTTCCAAATGGAGTGGCTATCGTACATAAATTCGAACTTGGTTCATCGATTGGTACTTGTAGAAACGCTGTCGTTACATCTAATACCGTGAAGTATTTTACTCCGTTCAACTCCGCTAAAACGCTATCTACTGTAGGGAGTGAATAGTGCTCTCTCTTGATATTTTTATTTAGGGGTCGCAGATCCATACATACCCTTATCGAACCGTTGGGCTTGTTAACGATCACTATTGGGTGAACCCAATCTGTTGGTTCGTTTACAACTTCCAAGATATGGTTTTCTACCATCTTTTCTAGTTCGTCTTTTAATTTTTGTTTTAGAGACAAAGGAACTCTTCTGGCTGGTGTTATCGTTGGTGTTGCGTTTTCTTTCAACCTGATGTGATAAGGATTGCTTTTAATTCGCGATGCTTTTTTATCGAATACTTCCTCGTACCTACATAGCTATGATTTCTGACGCCTTACTATTTTTAATAACATTAACACTTGTGGTAGGTATGAAACCAAATCCAGCTGTGTCAACTAATCCTAGTATACACTCGCCGCCTTTATCAGCTATAAAGAAGTTTAAATATTTAATACTTCCTTCGTGTTCGCATTTTAACTTGCATTTTTCTTTAATCTTAATAGCATGTCCTGAATATGACTTTAACTTTGTTTTTGTTTGCGTCATTTCCGGCTTACTGGGTATTGAATCGTAAATCCTTTCTGAAATTATGTTGACTTCCGACCCTGTATCGATTTTAAACCAAATGGGCTTGCCACTTACTTTTAAAATTTCTCGCCATGTGATGCTACTATAACTGTCTTGTTCCGTCTTCTTACTACCAAAATGTATTCGTCGTCCGAGCTATCGCCTTCGCATACTTCTTCGACGCTTTTCTGGGTTTTGCAAATACTGGCGAAGTGATTTTTCCCCTTGCACTTGAGACATGTTTTCCCCGTTGCAGGACACTTTTTCTCACCACTGTGAATGAAACCGCACATTTTGCACTTAAGATTAACTTTTGCGCTTTGTTTTTTGTTCACAAACTTTGTTTTTTGTTTACTCAGGATGCTGACTTCTTGTGTACTCGCGCTCGTAATTTCAATTACTTGCTTGCGGCTTTCTTAACTTGATCGACAATGGTCTAATGCCTTTGTTAATTTCAAATCTGAGTCTCGCAATAAACGTTCTTGCACAGTTTTTTCTTTAATGCCTAGCACTAACCTATCGCGAATTAAAAATTCAGTTTGTTCCCCAAAGTTGCACTGAGCCACGAGTTTTCTCAACTCGGTCACGTATTTATCGACTGGTTCATCCTGCTTTTGGGACCTCGAGAAAAATTTAAAACGGTCAAACACGAAATTTTTTGACGACGTCGTCAAATTTCTCTTCACTCTCATCCGCGTTGTATTGAAACGTTTCAAATATGTCGACTGCTTCATCACCCATGACGTTCACGAGGATCGCAATTTTTTGTTTGTCGCTTAAGAAAATGCAGTTCACACACGGCTAGTAATTGGTCCAGTAGCAAGTTATTTAGTACAATTTAGTTACTAAACCGTGTGTAACCGGTACAATTTAGGGGAGTAGTTTGGTATTTTAAATAGTAATTTAGTAAAACCATGTAGTATAGTGGATCCAATATGTTTTCACTGCCGTCCAATGATTATTATTAGATATGAGATTTTTAGGTCGTATAAATGTTATACCAGAGAGCGTTAAAGGGTTAATTGATACACGGCCCCGTTCGAAAGTTATGCTGTATGAAAAAGAAAGAAGAAACGGAAAGAGGAAACCCTTTAACGCTCTCTGGTTTAACATTTACACGACCTAAAAATCTCATCTTTAATTATTATGTTAAAAAACCATTGCTAATAAAGGATCTAGCACCAAATCTGCTCCGAATAAGTCTTTCTCCGAATAAGCTTCATACCGAATGAACCTTGCTCCGAATAAGCGTCGCACCGAATGAGTTTCGCGCCAAATAAACCGGCACCGAATAGTTCCATTCCATAATAATTGTACTATATAAACAAATGTTGGTCTTTATAATATTATTTAATATTTTTTAAATCAATATAATAAATTAATAGTTTTTGTCGATAATTAATTTTTTAAATGATAATTAATAATCTAAATTGCAAAGTATTTTTATAAATAATACATTAGGGAAGTTTATTATTCTAATTTATTTGGTAAAATCAATGTATGATTAATTTGCAACCCGATAAACTTATCAGTTAACCTCTGTGCATGTACTGATTTGAAGGATGCTGGAATTTATATAAATAAATTTAAAAACGAAGTGCTCATTATTAAGTGAAAGTTTACAATGAAGAGTTTTATAATTGTTGGATTTCTACTTGCTACTTTCCTTCAAGTAAGATATTTTAGTTTTTTAAATAAATTGTTCTTTTCAATATACTTAGATCAACATTAAATTAGAATTTGTTATAACATACTTTGTTGTATAAAAAGAAATTAACTCAATTTTTATTAACCAACAAATTCTTGTCCAATTGCCTCAAATTTTATTATTCGTAGGTGCAAGGTCGGTCCATTGGCAGAAATGACGAGATGCCTAAGGTTGAAAAGGTTGATAAGGTGTATCTACCTTATCACCCATTTTCATGTAGTATGAAAATGGGACCCATACAAGTTGCACAAATACCTCGAGTTCATGGCATCGCACAACTTCCAGAAGACAACTCTGCTTTAAACGAATTGTGGGGCTGTATTTGGGAAAAGAAAGGAATTATTGATGAAGATGCGGTGTTGAGTGAAGATAAATTGGAAGAATACGTTCTTGATATAATTGCAATGTTTGAACAACCTGGCTCAGAAGAACTATCAGCTGCTCATGATATAGTACAAGAATGCAGATATGTGCATGGAATTGGTTATGGTCAAACAGCAGTTAAAATACAAAACTGTATTCGTAGGTACGTCGCAGCAAGATATTAAATTATACTGTGATATTAAAAGTATACCTATATAAATAAATACACCAGCAGTGTGGCGTTAAGCTTACACCGGCAGACTAGCGAGCGGGAAACCGTGGTTCTATACCTAGTCGCGCCGGATATACTGCTGTGATCTTCAAGCCCAATATAAATCTGTGGGCTATGGGGAAGGCAACGGGAAACCACCCCATTAAATTTCTTTCCCTAGTTAAGTCATCTTGACTTCGGTCGAGTTGATTACCAACGTTCGCTGAGCGGATACGGTACTTTAAGAAGAAGGTATAAATAAATACTTGTATTTATTTTCATAGACTTTACAAAAATAAAACCTGTATATAATTTATTATATACTTTCTTTGTATACTTTCTCTGTCTTTCTACAATTAAAGGAATAAAGTTATAAAACTGAACTAAAGAAAAGACTAAAAATTTTTTACAACATTGGAAACCTTTATTCAAAATATCGATACCTTGAGGTAATCAATTATAATCATATTGGAACAAAAAATTACCCAAGAAAATTTAGTACTAAAATTTAGCTTCACTGGTGATTGATTAATCTTTAGATAATTTAAATAAATCTGATATAATAATAAATTTTTGCAATCACAAGCGCGTGAGCGGTAGACATATGTTTCAAGTTTATTTGCTATCATCAGTACCGCATACACATGGAAAATAAATACACTACACTCGCAACTGCAAATCACACTACGGCAAATCGTTCATTCAGGTAAACAGAAGCACTGTTTTGCCTACTGTAAAACCGTCTGAACTAAAGCCTACGTGTTCTCGAAAAATACTAAAGTATAATGTTTAATAACATACAATTGAATTTAGCGCAGTTCATAATCCTGCCTATATAATATAATAAATTTGCAATCACAAGCGCGTGAGCGGTAGACATATTAATATGTTTCAAGCTTATTTGCGATCATCAGTACCGCATACACATGGAAAATAAATACACTACACTCGCAACTGCAAATCACACTACGGCAAATGTGTATGCGGTACTGATGATAGCAAATAAGCTTGAAACATATTGCGATGTTCCGCATGGACTACGTCAATAGTGATACGAACGTCAAGTCAAAATTTTGTTAATAATTAAAGTTTTGCATGAAGCGTACTAATCGAAATGGAAAGGTTTTATCTTTATATCAAGTACAAGTCACAATCAAAAGTATAATTTAAAACACATTCACGTAATGCAGGTGTTAACAAAAATAAATTTAAAATGTACACAATTAAAATCCGTTATATTCAAAATATTGTTAAAATCGTTAAAATCAATTTGTTTAATTATAAGTAATCATAATTCACATGAAAATATTGTTAATTAAGTATTTAGTATAAAAATTTGTTAATGTTAAATTAAATTAAAACTTTACGTGATGCGAAGAATTTCATCATAAACTCAGTGAACGGTTGTCCGATAATCCATATTTAAACAATTTCACCAATAAACAATAATCAAGTGTTGAAAAAGATGGAATAACCTAAAATACATCAAAAGTTAATTTTCAAGACAATTCAAATCTTCGCGGGTAACAAAATGGTTTCCACTTACAAATTATTGATTTTTCGTATCGATAGAATGTGTAAAATCTAGATTGCCTTGCTTTTCGTGCGATGTTAACGCGAGGACAACAATTGAAGGTTGATTGATTGCTATGTAATGGCGATGTGTGTTGAAAATTCAGCTCCTATAATTAATTAAAAATGTGTGAAAATTTTGCTTTGCAATTAATAAATTAGTAAAAATATTTTATAAAAACTGTACTTACGTGTAATAAAAGTGAAATCGATAAGTAATATCAAGCGATCGCAAATATTTTTGATGAAATAACAACACAGCCACGAGACAACGAAAAAGTTCACAAAAAGTAATCCTGTTTAATTTGTGTAAAAGAAGAGCCATCCGTACGTGAAAAGGTTATAATTTCATGGTCAATTATACCAACACCCAGAAAATTACCAGATATTTAAAGGTAACTTCACATACAATTATTTTTATCGATAAAATTTAGTACGGACATCGAACATTTACAACCGCGTGCGTTAATAATTTATAGTTGGGGTATTATTAAGAAATTGTTTATTTATATTAAGAACTTTTATTTACAATAATAATTCATCCACAGTTTATACAATAAAATTTATAATTTATAACAAAACGGATCATTTATTGAGATACCTGTGTTCCGAGTCAAACTTTATTTGCAGTATCAGCATACTTGATTTCGCAAAGAACCCAAAACTGAGAAAAGGTAGGTTTCATGCTCCAAAATTCATCTAGCCGAGGTATTCAATTATCAATCTCACAAATAATATCGTCCATAATTACAATTGTCTTTCTTTAATATTGGGAATAGGACAAAATAAAACACTGGCTTAGTTCTTTGTCGACGTTTCGCTGACAATTTCAGCTTCTTCAGGACCTGCAATTTATTTACAATTACAAACAAAATTACAACACTATGACTTCAATTTACTCAAACCAAAAATCGCTTTGTTTAGTTTAATAGTTAGATTTTAGATGTAGACGTGCCTTTATTTTGTAATAGTTTATTTTTAAAGGTTAGGATAATCAACATGTATCATTTGGTATAGATACGGTTTTATATTGTGTTTTATATTCTTGACATTGTTCATTGGTAAAAGCTGCTAGATGTTGGTTTTTGTGGTTTCAGTAGTAGTTTTATGTTATTTTGTAATGTTGGAGAGAGGTTTATGCGACCCTGCATACTGTTAGAATTGACACGATTTTTGGTTTGAGTAAATTGAAGTCATAGTGTTGTAATTTTGTTTGTAATTGTAAATAAATTGCAGGTCCTGAAGAAGCAAGCGTGTGTTTTATTTTTTCCTATTCCCAATATTAAAGAAAGACGTATTCAATTATATTGCATTATTTTTGTAAAATTGCTATTGACAGGGTTTATCCGTTAGCACCTCATCATAGCAATATGTCTACCGCTCACGCGCTTGTGATTGCAAAAATTTATTATATTATCAAGGCAGGATTATGAACTGCGCTAAATTCAATTGTATGTTATTAAACATTATACTTTAGTATTTTTCGAGAACACGTAGGCTTTAGTTCAGACGGTTTTACAGTAGGTAAAACAGTGCTTTTGTTTACCTGAATGAACGATTTGCCGTAGTGTGATTTGCAGTTGCGAGTGTAGTGTATTTATTTTCCATGTATATGCGGTATTGATGATAGCAAATAAGCTTGAAACATATGTCTACCGCTCACGCGCTTGTGATTGCAAAAATTTATTATATTATCAAGGCAGGATTATGAACTGCGCTAAATTCAATTGTATCTGATATAATATTCTATAAATACTATTGTGCAACCAAGTCTTTTATGAATTAAAACTTGAGTTCTTCAATGGTAACGTGACTTTCTGTTATGAGCCCCAGAACTCCCCTTTTTGCAAAGTTCCTCGGCTTAATATTGAAGTTAAAACTTCGGTTGCGGGCAAAAGGTACTAAACTCGACACTGTAAAAATAAAACATTCTTTTCCTCAACAGGAAAAACCAAAACACTGGATTTTCTAAATAACATTTATTAATTATGACAAATTAAAAAGACACATGTATACTTTAAAATGTGATTTTAAAGTACAGTGCACTGCACCCCTACAGTTTTGGATAGCCCTTCTCAGACAAATATATACACAATTCAAAACAATAACTCCCAGAAAAATACCATCTTTTGATTGGCAAATAATCAAAACTGGTACTTAGATAAATGATGTACTTTATTTCTAAGTTGTGTTCAATTTTGGTACTCGTAGGTAACCAAAAATCCACACTATTACACTCAACAAAAGTGGCAAAACTTCCTTGTCTATTGCCCAAAACAACGATAAACTCGATTCAAAACAAAACAGAATCAAAACAAACGCGGCAAAATGTCCTGCACGAGAAAATTTAACTCCAATTAATTCAACTGCACATTAACATTGACCCCCGAAAGGTCCTACGGCCCCCGACCGTGGCTCTTCTACGGGCCCTCCCCGGCTTCTAACTTCTTGACACATTAACATTAACTAAAAATTCACACTTTTTTGCAGATGACCAGATTACTATAATAGCGAACACCGAAGATTCCTTACATCATGCAATATACAAGCTAAGCTTGTAGACATAAATATTTATATAAAGTACTAGATGCCTGACTTGTATGTTCTGTACCAACGGTGGGCAACCTGCCGCCCGCGGGCCGACTGCGGCCCGTGTAAAGTTCTAATCCGGCCCCCGAGATCTTTAGAATAAATAATAAATAAATATTTTCAAAAACAAAAATTTTAAAGAAAAGGATTGGGTTAGTACTGGTTAGTACCTAACATAAGGAAAAAGGCGAGATCTACAGTTTAATTTTCGATATAATTCGTCTTATTTAAATTAAAAACACATAGCTACATCTTTGTTCATAATTTAGTACTAACGTCGTAACCAGTCGTAACATAGAAAGTCGTAACGCAGAAACTTCGGATATGTTCAATAATCGTTTCACGTCGGAAATGTTCAATAATCGTTTAACGTAGGAAATGTTCGACAATTCGTTTCTTCGTTCGGGAAATCCCCCGTGTAGTCACGTAGTGTCGTAGTAAATGAATGGTTTTAAAGTGAAATTAAAATTTGTTTTCATTTATATTTACTGTTTTGTGATTAATACTTACTTATATTTTTCATTTCTTTGTAATTTGTTATAAATGATCATCATCATCATCTGCAGGTTTAAGACCTGTGGTCCGTTACGTCACTCGAATAATTGGTCGCTCCATCTTTTTCAGGGCGGCCCACACTTCTTCTTCCTCTCGGTTTGTATTGAAACATTTTCTTTGGCAGTCGGGACTGATCCATTCTGTCGAGATGCGCTTTCCATTCTTTCCGATAGTCTTTTATTTTTTCGTTTATACTATAGATGTTCAATTCCGCTCTTATATCAGTATTTCTTTTTCGATCTATCCGTTGGTATCCTGCTACTGCACGTAGGAACCTCATTTAGGCACTCTGAATTCGTCTTTCGTTTTCTTTGGTAATTGTCCAAGTTTCGCTAGCGTATGTTATGCTTGGTACCGATATTGATTTGTAGAATTTCAACGCGGTATTTTGACTACTTTTATTCTTAAATGTTTTCCTTATTGTGCCATTTATATAATTAAATTTTTCAATTTTATTGGGTATGTCGGCCTCCTCAAATATTGACATTGTGCATCCTAAGAAGTTAAAGGATTTTACTTGCTCTATGGACTGGTCATTTAATACTATTTTTGAGCGTATTTGTTCTTGGCCTCTGAATGCCATCACTTTTGTTTTGTTTATAGATATGACCATATTGTATTCTTTCATAGTTTGGCTTACAAAATCTCGGTCGTTCAGATTTGTTGTGTAGCAAGGTATCTGTTCCTTCCAATTACGTATAGCATCGTCAATGTAAATATTGAATAATGTCGGCGACATACTGCACCCTTGTCTCAACCCTGAATTTACTATTTCCTTATTTTCTTCATAATCTGCTATACATATCTGGGTTCCTTGGTACATTTCTTTTATTGAATATATGATATGGTGTGGTATTCCTCTTTTCTCTAGTATTCTCCATATTTTAAATCGCATTACTCGGTCAAATGCTTTTACGAAATCTACGTATGCTATGTGAGTCTCTCGGTTGTATTCTCGGTGTTTTTCCAATATTTGCTTTATGCTAAATACATTGTCAGTACATGATCTGCCCTTCCTAAATCCCGTTTGTTCTTCTGAAATCGTGTTTTCGACGATGTTCTTTAGTCTTCTATTTATAATTTTCGAGTAAACTTTGTATGTCGTATTAAGCAGGCTGATTCCTCTGTAATTTTCACACATCGCTCTATTTCCTTTCTTGAAGATCGGTACGATTTTTGCTGTTTTCCAATCGAGGGGTGTTTTTATTTTCCTCCAACAATGATTTATAAATGTTAATAGTATTACTTTAAAATTATCGGAGCCATATTTAAGCAATTCGCTATTAATTCCGTCAGTTCCCGTCGCTTTACGGTTCTTGACTTCGTTTAGTACTTCTTGTAGTTCTACCATCTCTATCTTGTCTATCTCTTCCTTTTGTTCTTCTATTTTTACTGGTCTTTCTTCTTTGTTGTGCCATAGTTCTTTATAATATTTAAGCCATTCTTCGTTGTCGATGGTTGTAATAGACGCCGTGTCTTTTTCCTTGCTGTTTAAATGTTTCATGATTTTGTAAGCTACATTCTGTCTCCCGTGTACGTCGTTCTCAATTCTACTTATAAATTCATCCCATTTGTTTCGTTTTAGGTCTCTAACGATTCTTTTGACTTCTCTATTTCTTTGTTCATATTCTTCTTTGTTTTCTTGTGTTCTATTTGTGAGTAGTCTAAGATATGTTACCTGTTTATTTTTGATTGCTTCTTTAAGTTCTTTACTCCATATCTTTATACCTTTTTTTGAAGTTTTTCCTCGACGTTCAAGGGCTTCGAATGCAGCTTTTTTGATAATGGTTTTGATATTAGTCCATTCCTCTTCTATATCTTGAGTTGGTTTCAGCTTTCTACTGTGTTCATCTAGCCTTTTTTGATATAGGTCTTTCACGGAATCTTCTTGAAGTAGATAGACTTTAAATAGCTCCTTGTTGTCAGATTTTTTGGTATTTTTTAGCCATCTTGCTTTGATATTTATCGTGGTACATAGTAGATAGTGGTCCGTTCCGATATTAGCGCTTCTGTAAACTCGTGTATCTCGTATACACGCAGAAGTTTTGTCATTAGCTAACATATAATCAATCGTGGAGGTTTGTCCCCTTGCAGACCATGTATATTTGTGTATCCTTTTATGTTTGAAAAAGGTATTCATTATTTTTGTACCGTTGTAGCATGCGAAATCTCTCAGTGCTCTACCATTTCCATTCAGTATATCTTCGTTGTGTATACCAATTATATTGTCTACTGGCACTCTTCCGATTCGAGCGCTAAAGTCTCCTCCTATTATTATATAGTCATTTTTGTTGGTGTTATTCACTACTTTTTGTAATTCTTCGTAAAATTCTTCGTTGTCTTCTTTTTTGCCTTCTTCTGGTGCATAAACTCCTATTATCGTCATGTTACCTCTATCTATTTTGCATCTTAATGTAACTATTCTTTCGTTTATATAACTATAGGAGTTAATGCGGGTTTTCCATTTACTGTTGATTAAGATTGCAACGCCTGCAGAGGCTCTCTGTTCTTGTGGAACTCCGCTATATATCATTGTATATTCATCTAGATCGCATGTACCTTTCAGTTTTTTCTTAGTTTCGGTGATAACAGCAATGTCTATTTTTCTTTCCTTTAACGCCGATTCAAGTTCTTCAGTTTTATTCCTCACACCACGTACATTCCAACATCCAATATTCATGTAGTCCTTTATACCCAATCGTTTATTCCTTTTCCGTTTGCATTCCGTCATCATTAGATCAGATCCATTATCCGAGGCAAAAACCGCCCGGGGCTCCGGGCGGTTTTTCAATCGCGTACGCCGCTCCGCGGCAGAGCTAAACATACGAGAAGGCGCCACCCATCAAGCAAACCGGGATGAAGGCAACCGGGATCTGAAACCCCCAAAAAATCGCGTAAAATCAAAAAATAATCGATGTTACATGTACGAGAGACGAGCTGCATCTGCCGGTGCGAAATACTCTAAGTTTTAGGGTCATTCATTACGCACGGACTGTCAACAGAATGACAGGCGCGCGGGAATCTCGTTTATCTTGCCACTGAATCTTGTTAATTTTGTTAACTTCAAAATCGATTTATTGAAAAGTTTGGACCCAATTCCCGAAAATTCTTTTGGCAATTTGCTATATTAACCTTGTTCTTTAGTGTGTAGCAGAAGAAGTTATGTTTCGAACGCTAATGGTTAGGTCACTCTACCCATATTATGTATTGTTAGAGAGTTTAAGCACGCGTAAAAGGGTGCTTAAAATAAATTTTATTTCACTATTTAGATTTTTATATAAAATATGAGTAAATTTTAGTTTTTGCTAATAATTATTTCATATTATGTATTGTTAGAGAGTTTAAGCACGCGTAAAAGGGTAATACTGAAAGAAAATAAAGAGTGTTTTTATTCCTATTTTATTCAAGATAACTTACTGATTAAAAAATAATATAAGTTTATTTAATTGGTGCCGTTTGTTAACATTTTGATTAGACGATTTAGCTATGCCGTGTAATCTAATTTTCAAATAATATTGACATATAAAAACAATCAAATCCAACTTATGATGAATTCCTAACGAAATGTCACAATCTAAATCTCTAAAAATATTATTTTCAATTGCTGGAGGTGTTATTTTTTTTACAATTTAACATTGTCATTATTTCACGCTCTGTTGCTATTATCAGCAAACCCACGAGACGACCTTCCATTTTTATCATAATATAAGTTCTGTTTTATGTCAACACATTACGGTGATATCTGATGAAGACGCCACTCGTAATACGAACATTCAATTTGGTTGAATAGAAAAATTAATGCATGGAACTTGTTAATTTAAATAGGAGGTTTATTATTATCATTACAAAGTCAAAACAAATAGAATCATTTAAATCATAACAATAAAGAATACAAGGGTCAACAAAATAAATTAAAATGTCCAATTTAAAATCCGTAATGACAAAAATTGTTAGAAATAATATAATAAAATTGTTTAGTTATAAGAAATTCATAAACTACATGTAAAATTTATTAGTTAAGGTGTTAGAAATAATTTGTTAAAACATTAGGTATAAAAATTTAAACATTACGTGTGCGTCGATAAAATTAATTAAAAACAGAATGATAGGTTATCCGAGGAACCATCGTTGGACAATTCAAGTGATAAACAGAAATTATGTGCTTCAAGTCAACGGTTAACCTAAAAAAATAAGAAAAATAAATTAAAAGACAATTTTAAATTTCGCGCCACAAAAATATGGTAGTTTCGACTCACTTGAAGAATTTATGGTTAAATAATCAAGTAGCAGTGAATTTGTATCACCTTGACGATATGAAAAACAAAAGGGGCTTCTTTCTAGTTTTGCATCTAGATCGCACGTGTAATTTTTAGCGGCTCGAAAATTAATTAATTAATTACATAAAAGCATGATAAAAAGGTGAAACCTACAAAAATAAGGTGATAAAAGATAAATGTGAATGTAAATACGGCAAAGAAAATAAAAATACTTACCGATCGTGAATATATTTGAGAGGATAAAAATCTTGCCACGAGGTTTACAAATTTTATTGAAGATAAATCTGGAAATATTAAGGTGAAAACGAAGTCATCCACGGGAAGAAGCATTGAATACTACACATGCGCTATACCAAAAAGGAGGAGAGAACCATATTTATACAGGGTAAGCGAAAACTTTTACCAAAAACTTATTATTTGTGCGACGAGTGCAAGGAATACGACGCCACGCTTTTAGATTTAATTGTGGGGAAATTTAAGTAATAAGGAACTGTTTAATATTTGTATACGTTTATTTGCATCAAATTTATTGATAATTAATATAATAAAAATTATCATTACAAAACGGATTATTTTTGGGGATTCTTGTATTCCCGGCTATTTATTTTTCAGCTTTAAAAGATTTGATTTACAATTTCCTAAAGAAACCACTACTGAGATAAGCAAGTTTACATGCAACAAGAACCCAGTTAGCCGTGATAATCAGTAACATTGAAAATTTTATAAAATTGCGATTGACGGGGTCCATCCGTACCTTCATCATCGTAACATGTGCAGTTCAGTTTAATTTTTCTTTTTAAGCGACAATACAACATATAATCACATTTATATTTCGTTTATCAACAAAACCAGCCACATTCTGTTATGCCGTGCGTCGCATATTTTCAGGGCTTCTATTGCTGCTCTTTTACCGCCTTATTAAAATTCTAATATTCCGCTTTTAGTATCTTTTCTAATTAGCCATTTAAACTATTTTCACCTAGATTCCGAACACTGGGTTGTTGCAACAAATGTATAATTTAAATTTCACACGGCAATTATCTGCAGGACCCGCTCTACAAAATTACGAATAAAAATTCGCCAAATTGTCCATCCATCAATTGTCAGATCCACAACTTGCTTATCTATAAATTCCACAGTCCTGAGGTTTAATAATTGTTTATTTTCTGTTATAATCATATTGTAGTCTTCTCAGATCGAACTAATTTGATTAGATCACAGATAAAATCGTAATTAAAATTGTATTAAGAAAAAAATCGAACCATTAAATTTATTAATAGAAAACTAAACAATACTTGATAACGTATTACAATTTATTCTTAAGTTCACAAAATTAGTAAATTATTTTTAAAATATTTATTTTGTGAGAATTATATCAAATATTATTATCATGCAAATTTTCCAATTTTTCTTTACGATATAAGCACTTTCTTGAAATGTTGACCTGGTTTTTCTATATTATATTTACGAAATGCGTTGCGAGCTATTTGTTGAGATTTTATAATCTCACTAACCTTTCGTGTTACCTGTTTTAACCTAAAACAAAAATAATATACCTATCATAAATTGTAAAGAAACAGCTCTGCTGTAGAATTGCAAACTTCCTCCAAGTCACTGCTTTCCTATTCCCAGAGCAAAGAAAAGTATTGTTATCGAGTAAAAGAATTAAGTCCATACGAATTATTTAAAACAAATTTTAGAATGATGTCTGGATGTTCATCTGTCGTGTGGTTCCTTTTTCGTCAATTATTACAAACAAACTCGTGCACCGATTGAGTTCAAATTTATACGCTACTTGGAAGCAGCTATCTAAACAGCTGACTAGATTTTGATCGAACACGGTACATTTTTAAACGGCTTTTTAGAAGAATGAAAATTATTCAAGAGCAGTGCTGCTTCCAAGTAGAAAATATTGAGATAAACATGATACCAATCGAAAGAGATTATTTTTCTGTATCTCTTTATATCCAAAACTTGAGGATTTCATATAAAATCAAGTCAAAATGCCAAAAATATATATTATCAGTGATGATAAATAACATGCGAAACCTCATTACAGCAAAATGTTGCTTATAAGAACTTTTATAGTGTTTGTTTTAATATTCATTTATTATATAAATATGGGAAGTGGTTCCGGGTAACTGGTCCTCGCAGAGTGCCGAGTCACTTATGGTTTCACGCAGGCAAAATTTAGTAAGGGTAACCAGATATTTATGATATATTACTTATCCCAGCAAGCACGACATTATTTCATATTATTATTACTTACAAAGTAGTAAAGGTACATTTATCATAATCTTCAAATATTTCTACAGCGACCAGGTTATTAGCACTATCTTCCTTAACAGTTTCCTTAGTAACATTGTATACTCCTTTGTTGTGAGCTGGTACTTTAAGTAACCTAAAACAAAAAAATATTTCATAATTGTCATAAAAAGAATCTGCTGTAGATTTATTTCCAGTTGCTGTAAGAAATTAATAAAAATTAATAAACTGCACACCTCTCGTTTTATAGTATTATAACCAAATTCGCGATATTATAATAACAATAATGAAAAAAAGGAAAAATACAATAAGAAATGCCAGATCTTTGTCACCTGACTGCGCGCATCGGTCACATTTTTTAAAATCTTGTTATTATGAGGTATTATACTTATAACAAAAATTTCGAATGGATCCGGCAAAAATTTAAAGTCAAATATTCCGTGGGAAGACATTTTTAGGTCAGTGGATATATCGAAAAGATTGAAGCGGTAACTTAAACGGACAAATTTATGTTTTACGATCGAGTAGTAATTATAATATTTGATGGGAAAGAAAGTATTCTCAAAAGGATTTAATACACGTCTAATAAACCATGCGGTAGATAATATAGTTTTAATAAAGTTGACGTAGCACCCATCAATAATTCGCATCGTCAGCAAGAAAGTCTCCATTCGATAGCATTGCAACCCAAACGTCAATCCAGGCATATGCTTTGCTATAATTTTATAGAGGACTGAGAGACACTTTTATGCGATCTATGAACTCATGTTGAATATCAACCCACGTGCGGTCTTTCAAATCGTGTAAAACAATGCCCGTTGTTCTCTTATCTGAGACATGTGCCGATAAGCAGCCAAATGTGCTGGCAGTTAACATGGGAGGTATAGGGAATTAAAAGTATCGAGGACAAATAAAAACTAGACAAAAACTTATTTTGTTCAAGTCCAGACAGGCAAAAAATTGTTATTCTGGGCTCATGTGCTGATATATATCCCCACACTTTCGTTTGGAAGAAAGACGAAAGCGTGCTTTCACACTTCAAGGAACGTCCAATTAAAATGCATATCCCTTCTTTCCAAATTAATGGGACCCAATTATAAGGGCCCAAATCAATCGTTAAGTGGGAAATATCCTAGTTTTAGGAAGGGAAAACGCATAAAAAGGACTGCAAATTGCATTTTCGAGGAGATTCACAAAAGATTCTGAGTGATCTTAACAGAATCCGATACCGTCTTCTCGTGAATAACGCTTCTAAAGCGGAATTAAGACACCAAGATCTCACATTCATTCGAGATCTTTAAATCAATACAATTCAATTGTGCTAAAATTATTGTGTTTTCAACTTCAGGTAAAATTATCGAACATTTTATACGAATTGTTTATCACGTTTAATAATATCGAGTTATTGCAAATAAATTATCGAACATTTAATGTTAATTGTTTATGACATTTAACCATATCGAGTTATGTCAATTAAAGTATCGAACATTTAATGCCAAGTGTTTATGACGTTTAACAATATCGAGTTATTTCAACTAAAATTATCGAACATTTAATGTCAATTGTTTATCACTTTTAATAAGATCGAGTTATGTCAATTAAAGTATCGAACATTTAATGCCAAGTGTTTATGACGTTTAACAATATCGAGTTATTTCAACTAAAATTATCGAACATTTAATGTCAATTGTTTATCACTTTTAATAAGATCGAGTTATTTCAACTAATATATCGTACTTTAGTCTCGCACTATTTGCCGCTTGAATGCAATTGCATTGCATTTCTTTTTTATCGGTATGGTATAAAACAGGTGTTGCGTTGCGAACACATGGATGCATTCCAACAGTTTTTCTTATCGAACCCCACATTGACGTTTCTTATTTACACAGTGCCGGCTTTAACTAATTGTAACTTCGCGAATAATTATTCCAGTGAATTATTTCGTACGGAACCCCTATTTATCGCGTAACACAGTGCGTAAATCACCCTGTCATTTCACCACCTTCCGATTTGAAGAGGTTTTGGAAGCTGGTTATTGCACCCACTTTCTGGTATGGTTTGAGACATCGTATTCAGCTCCATTCTGCATTCCGAGGACGAATCTCACTCCTGGAGGACCCGCCAACGACTTTACCTAGAGGTCGAACACCAGCCACCCAAATTAAGTAAGAAACCTTTTTATATTTTTAAGATTTGTGATGTTAAGTGGTCACCTTGACCACCAGTTACGTTTATGAACGTTCAGTTCAACCCTGGAAGTCGATCGCAACCCTTTTGTACCTCTTTTGTGTTAATTAATGTTATTGTCTATTATTAACGTAACTTTTACTACGCCATTCGAGCGTTCAGATTATAACCGACAATTTAACGTAATATTTCAAGTTTAGCATTGTAGCTAAAGTTTGTTTTTCCCGTTGTTGGGAATTTTTGGTAATCAATTACATTGAATAATTTTCATGATCAATTTTATGAATCATAGTTTTAGACGTTATCGAGTTGCACTTAAGTAACTATTAATTTTGGTGGAGTGCTGTATTCAATACGCCCCCCTTTTACGTATGAACTTTCTGGGTCATACCTTGCAAATTAACAGCTTTTATTCTTGTAACAGTAATCGTTTTACGAGTATTAATTTTGCAACGGAAACCACACTGAAAGGTTCCGTCAACTGTACATATTTATTTTTATACGATACATGTAAATTTGATAGTATCTTGTGTAAATTTTGTCAACTCCCCCCTGATATTATTTTATTCATTACATTTTTGTTATTTCCCGACTGTGTGTTTTATTGTTATTGTGTTAATGTTTATTTAGCTATTTTCACCAACGGAAAGTTCGCCTCCTGTAAAGGTAAGGTCATTGAGCGAGGCTTTTCCGGAGTGAGAATTCGCCGTAAGATCATCAAGTTGTCGCGTACCAGCTTGGAAGGTGTGATAACCAGTCCCCTTCAAAAAGATTCATTTCTTCGTATGCGTGGCGCCCATTTAAACTCCCTCGTGTATATTAATCCCACCGATTGTGACTTAACTCCCCCCCCGTGTAAATTATTCACACCGATTTTGACAATTTTTAGAATCGCGATCGAGGATTGCCCGGTCGTCGATAGGAAACACACGCTTTGCGACGTGCCGTCACACGACCCTTTTATTCCTTTCACCAACCCACCCCTTCGCGACTTTGAGCTAGTCAACCTTTTATTACCTGTTGGAAAGGTGTCGTGGATGCTAAACGTGTTGTAACATCTTTCAGAGGACCGAATACGAACTCTGCTGATTACCTGGTGATGGCGGAGATGATCCATAAATTAATGGTACAAGATGAGAAATAGAAAACTTTTGAATCAAAATTAGAAGAATCACATACGCGAATGAATTGACCAAAAAATTGGACGATACAAGCGACGAAGAAAATGTCGATAAAAAATAGAAAATTATAAGAGAAGCAATATTAGCTACCGTTGGAGAACTAATAAAGTATAACAAAATAAATGTTGACAAAAAGTGATTTGATTTAATATACTAAGAAAAAATAGAAATAAGCGAAAACAAATATAAATATGGGTGACAATGTCCCACCAATCATGATCGATCAATAGCGATACGAAATACGACCAATCGTATCGATATTTTTCGATAACAAAACTGTATTGCTCTGAGTAGGGCAGCTATGTTTCGCTTCGTGATTGCCTGAGCAGGGTAAGCGATGTTTCGGCTTGTAATTGGCTGGAAATGACATTTTTCAATGACAAATTGGTTTTGATGGCTGTAACTTTCTAACCGTTCTAGTAACTAAGGCAAAGTAGAAGATCTTTTCTGTAGATAATTTAGTGTACTTTATTTTCAAAAACTTAACATTTTGCTCTAAAGTGCACTGACACCGAAATATTCACGACATAACAAAATGACATTCCTCTGTGGTGGCAACATCTGGGGTCACTAGAGGGTGCAGAATTAATTGGTATTTTTAGATTTCTTTCTAAAGAGAATAAAATTTATTCCTGCTTGCGCCCATCTTCGCCGCATTTTTTTTGTTATCAACTGGTATAGCTAAATTTCCTCTCCATGTGAGTTTTTACAGAGCGTCCATATTTCTCCGCTGACTATTTTTTAATTAATTTATTTTTTGTTTAATTTAACAATGTTGTTTAATGAAGAAGTAAATAAATAAATTACTTACACTGAATGAAAATTATAACATGTGGCACCAGGACTGCAAGTTTTCTCTTCTTTATCTATAAACCTATCTGTGTCGATATCAGGAACCGCGTTCTTAACTATTTTTCTTACGGCAATAGTGAAATTTCTGGTCGGCTCTGTTGTACTGATGAACCTAAAACATAAAAATATAGCGTAATCATAATATAAAATCGTAACTAGTGGAAATGAAAATCAGTGGAACACAAGAAGCATGAAGGTATTGAGACTGTAGAGCAGCGGCGGTTTGTCAATGGAGGCAAGGGAGGCTTAGCCTCCTCTCAAATTGTTGGACGGACTTGCTATTTATATTTCGTTTTAAATTAGTATTTTTTCCAATTTTTAATTTTTTTTGAATTTGTTTAAAACAAAATTTAATTTAATAATGAAATTAGCTTAAGAACTTGGCTTACGCTTGAAATAAATTCGAAATAGTACCTACATATCCAGAGGCTAGCCTTTCTTTATATTATTACTTGATTAGCACAGAGTTAGGCAACCCAGAATACGGTATAAATCTTTACTCTTTCTTATAAATCTTTTACGTTCGAGATACCTACGTCATAGAGGCTACTGCTTAGTAAGATCTATGATTAAAATGAGCGACTAATAGATGAATTGTAAGTAATAAGCTTGTAACATAAGCGCATACTATTATGTGTTATTTTACTACATGCATGAATATAATTATTTTTCATGCTTTGGAGGCTGCCCTCATTATGCGTGGGTGTATTATCAAATGCACCTGCAAACCTTTGCATTATCATGCATATGTTCTAAATATAAATCACTTGAATGTGAACTTCTAAAAGTGTGCTACATTTTTCAAGTTTGTGACAAAAATACAGGTTTTTTTTTAAATTTTATTATTGAGACTATTTTTAAATTGGTTATTATTTTTAATTAGTTATTATTATGGATAGATTATGCGAAATCAAACAATGCGATGATATTGTACATTGGCTAGTACATAATAATTTTAGTTCATTAAGCTATGATAACAAAGTTTATATTGCAAATATTGTAATGAAACCCCGTCCAAATTCTATTACACTTAAATACACGGATAAAAGGCAAAATCGGGGTTTTAACACAGAATGGATAAATGTGCTTGGTTACCAGGTTCTGTTAAACAAGAAAAGTTGTATTTTTGGCCGTGTTTACTTTTTTCAGCGGATAATTCAGTTTGGTCAAAAATCGGGTTTTCCGATATGAAAAATTTATCTCGTTGTATTGAACGTCATACAAAATCAAAAGAACATATTTCTTCGTCGTGTAAAATTAAATTATTTGGAAAAGAAAATATAGCAACTGCATTAAACAGCGAACGTCTAAATTCCATTTCATTATATAATGATCAGGTTAGGGAAAATCGAAATAATTTAAAAAGATTAATTGACTTGACAATATTTTTGGCATCCCAAGATTTGGCTTTCCGTGGTCATGATGAAACAGCAACATCGGTTAATCGGGGAAATTATAAAGAATTAATTGCGCTATTTAGTAAATATGATCAAAATTTTAATAAATTTGTAAGTGGTAATATTTTTTCCGGGACGTCAAAAACAATTCAAAATGACTTGATAGATTGCGTGTCATTTATTTTAAATGAACACATAGATGCAGAAATAAAAAATTCTCAATTTTTCTCGTGGCAAGTAGATGAAACGACGGACATTTCTTGCGTTTCGCAACTTTCAATTGCAGCTCGGTACGTTACAAACGGTCAAGTCGTAGAAAGATTTTTAGGTTTCTATGATGTTTCTTCAGGTCGGACCGCGGAAGATTTGTTTAATTTTTTAATCTCTCGTTGCGACAAATATGATTTTAAAAATAAATTAATAGCTCAAACATATGATGGCGCAGCAGTTATGGCAAGTCAATTAAACGGTTTACAAAGCAAAATTAAATCGATTGCACCTCAAGCACTTTTTACGCACTGCTATGGTCACGCGTTAAATTTAGTTTTGAGTAAGGCATGTAATTCGAATAAAGATTCCCGAATTTTTTTTTCAAATTTGAACGGATTTTCCACATTTTTTTGAAAATCGACCAAACGGACGAATGTTTTAAATGAAATTTGTGGCAGTAAATTACCGACAAACGTTGCTACACGTTGGAATTTTACCTCGCGAGCAGTATTTACAGTGCAATTAAGAAAACAACAATTAATTGACGTATTTAATTTTATAATCGACAGCGATGATTTTAAAAACGACTCTCAAACTATTAGAGAAGCGGTAGGTTTAAGACAATATTTAAATGAATCAAAATTTTGCTTATTATTAGAAACTTTTAAATTAATTTTTGAACAGACAGACGTAATATTTTCAATTTTACAAAGTAAACTAATCGATATTAATTTCGCCAAATGTCGTTTAACAAAATTAATCGAAACTCTGCACAGATACCGTAGTGATGATTTGTATTTTGACAACATATTTAACAGTTTAGAATTAAATTGCGAGCCGGCTCAGAAAAAACGAAAAACGACATTTGATTTACCAGATATGCGTCAAAGTTATAAACAAATTTTTGCGGAAATTTTGGATACGGTTATCGTGCAAATTGAAGTTAGATTTGCAGACTTACATAAATTAAAATTTTTTGATCTATTAACATTTGCTAAATTTTCGGATTATAGGAAAAACTTTCCTCAAAATTTATTAGATAGTCTATTAGAGCAGCATCCATTTTTTGATCAAATCCAACTCAAAAATGAATTATCGGTAGCATATAATGACCCCGAAATGTTTGGACAATGTAGGACTCCATCAGAGATATTAGATTTTACTTTCAAAAATGATTTACACAGTTGTATGCCTGAATTTTATAAACTTTTATGTGTGGTCGTCACCATACCGGTAACATCGGCTTCGGTTGAAAGAAGTTTTTCCACACTAAAACGTATTAAAACTTACACTCGTAATACGATGAACCAAAATCGGTTAAGTAACGTCGCGGTAATGTCTATTGAAAAGCAATTCGTTACCTTATTGTCTCGAAATAATGAATTCTACGAGAATATCATCGATCACTTCGCGAATACTAAAAATCGCCGTATACCTCTTACGTTTAAAGCTTCATAAATTTCGAATGACTTAAAATAATATTAATCTTTATATTGTACAGCATTTTTTCTCATCGAACAATTTTTTCCATTGTACACAGTACTGAAGATAGCCAACGGGCTCGAAACACGTGTCTACCGCAGATTAAATAATATTTTATTAAATTTTTTTGTAAGTTTTATTTTATAAGGTAGTTAAGCTGTAAAATTAGCCTCCTCAAATGCAAAAGTCACGAGCCGCCGCTGCTGTAGAGAGTATAGTTTACTTGGCGTTCGCATCACAAATACCGAGGAATGCGAGAGATAGCATTGGATAATGCTGACACGAATAAGACCAGCGAGCAGGAATGAAAGCAGAAGAGTTCTTCTCGAAGCGTGGCAACAACGATGGTCCCATGGGGGACAAAAGAAGCCTGGACGAGCCTCCTTATACCAGATGGCAAACCATGGGTCGAGAGAAGCCACAGTGAAGTGAGCTACGAAGTCACCCAACCCCCGACAGGACACGGGTGCTTCAACTCCTACCTCCACCGATTCGAACGACGAGAATCGCCGGAGTGCTTCTATTGCGATGAGGAAGAACACGACGCATTCCATACCATCTTCGACTGCTCGAACTGGTCTGAAGTAAGAAATAATTATAGCATCAAAGACTGAGCCCCGACACCCTAGTAACAGAAATGCTATCATCAAAGGATGACTGGGACAGAGTTGCTGATGTCCTAACTGAGATCATTCGTACCAAGCTGGACGATGAGAAGGTCATCGAAGCAGCTCTGGGTTCAGGTCACGAAGACTAAGAAAGACACAATAACATCGCATGTTGACAGCTGAAGAAATACCGAGAGGTGAATACGGCTGTCAACGGGGAGGGGTTTTAGTGAGTAGAAATCTCACACTACCATCCCAGATTGGGATGGTAGTGTGAGCTTCTCAGATTGGTGCCTATGAAGGTTCCCCCTTCCCCTGCACTGGTAAAAAAAGCTGACACGAATATGGAGATATCGAAGGATATCAAAATTAAAAAAAAAGAACATTTCAGCATAACTACTGCCACGATGCCTGGACACTGGCGTAATGAACAAGAAGAAAGTATATTTATACAAAGAACAATTAGTAAATAAAAATCATATAAAAAAATTTCAATGTTGAACTAGAAAAAAACAATTTCAATAAAGATTAACAACCAGTAGCAGTTAAACAAAATTTCACAGAAGAAGTATGTTAGGCGTTTCTGGGTTTCTCTTAAACTTGAAGATAATATATTATGAACACACAAGTAGGCTTTCGAACTTCGCCTGGAGCAGTCTGATGGGTGGATTGAGTAGCTCATCAACGGTTGCTGCCGGTCCCAAGCCCGGATAAAGGAGGAGGGTTGAGCAAGAGGCTAACAACCTCTTCTCGCAAAACAATATTTGTTGTGAAGACTACAATTGTGCCTCGGAATAGGACGGATACGCGGAAACGACCAAAGCAAAGAAAACGGATATTGAATATTGGTTCTTGGAATGTCCTTAGCTGGTACAGAACAGGAGTGGCGGAGCGGGCCGTGGAACAACTGGAGTCCATGAAAATAGATATCACAGCGATACAAGAAATGAGATGGCCCGATACTGGTAATATGAAAATTAAAAATTCGGCGATCTTCTACAGTGGAAATAGAGATGGCAACCACATTTTTGGAACCGGGTTTGTTGTCAACGAACGAATCTTGAAGGAAGTTATGCGATTTGAGCCCGTAAACGAGAGGATATGTTGGATACGGGTAAGAGGAGAGTGGTACAACTACTCTCTCCTGTCGGCACATGCACCTACTGAGGAAAAAGATGACGTCGAAAAAGAGACTTTCTATGATCTACTCGAACGAACAATTGAAGAGATGCCCAAACAGGACATGCGAATAGTGTGTGGGGCCTTCAACGCGAAAATTGGTAAGGAAGAAAACTATAGACCAACTATCGGTAAATATAGCCTACACGACTGCTCAAACGATAATGGACAACGACTGATCGATTTTGCAGCTGCTAATAACTTTACAATAAAGTCTACTATGTTCGAACATAAAGATATACATAAGCAAACATGGATGTCAAATGATGGCAGAACAAGGAACCAAATAGACCACATCATAGCAGATGCAAGACACGCCAGCAACGTAATAGATGTAAGAAGCCTCAGAGGTGCAGACAGTGACTCGGATCACTTCCTAGTAAGAGCAAAAATTAAGATGAGGATATCAACGTATAAAAACCAACCTCCAACTAAAAATATAAGATGGAACACGGAGACGTTGAAAATAGACGAAGCCAGAGATAAATATCAAAGGACAATAGAAGAACATCTAGGTAACGAGAATGAAACCACAGAGGTAGAGGGGGTTTGGAGAACAATTAAGAAAGCAGCATCGACAGCAGCTGATGAAGTACTAGGTAGGAAGCGCAGGAGGAAGATGAATACGTGGTACGACGAGGAATGTCGAGTAATGTTGGAGGAGAAGGAGGCGCTCAGGAAGATTGTGATACAAAATGGAAATAACGAAAATATACAAGGATATATGAATGCTAGAAGACAGACAAGACAAACTATCAGATCAAAGAAGAGAAAATACGAACAAAAATTTCTGAGAGACATGGAGGAGAATAGAAGGAGAAACCACAACAAAGAATTCTGCAATGAGATAACTGCGACGCGGAATGGATTTAAACCCAGGTCTAAGACTTTTCTCAAAAAAGACAACGGGGATCTTATCACGGATATCGAAGAAATCATACGAACCTGGCAAAAATATTTCAGAGAACTACTCAATGAGAAGAATACCGAGCGCCTCACTCCAAAAATATATCAGACAGCCGATTCACCAACTGACGAACCAACTCTTGAAGAGATAATAGGGGCAGTGAATAAACTGAAAAATTCAAAATCACCTGGAATCGATGAGATATCAGCGGAAATGTTAAAACGAGGAGGTAATATTTTACACCAACGATTTCATCTATTGATACTCTTAATATGGAGAGAGGAGAAGATACCGAGTGAATGGCTAGAAGGTGTAATAATACCAATACACAAAAAAGGAGATCGATTAAAATGCTCCAATTATAGAGGGATTTCGTTGGTTAGCACCGCATACAAGGTATTAGCGAACATCCTGCTGAGAAGATTATATAACTCCATTTGCAGAGAATAGCTTAGGAGACTACCAGGCGGGATTCAGACCAAACAGATCCACCACAGACCAGCTGTTTAACCTTAGACAACTGCTAGAGAAAAGTTGGGAATTCAACAAAATCATACACCACTTATTTATCGACTTCCAGAAAGCATACGACAGCGTAATTAGAGAGGAACTCTGGAATGCCATGGCAGAGATATCGATCCCAAACAAACTTATACGCCTGACCAAAATGTGCGTACAGGACTCAAGATCTAGAGTAAAAATAGACGGAAGAATGTCAGAGTCTTTCACAGTGGGCAGCGGACTGAGACAGGGTGATGCACTGTCACCTCTCCTATTTAACATCGTACTGGATAAAGCCATAAAATCATCTGAAATCGAGATGCAAATGTTTGCAGTGGACGGATCCAGACTAATACTGGCATATGCGGATGACGTGGATATAATGGCTAATAGCGTGATCAACATGAAAGCTATATTCCAAAGGGTGGAGAGGGAGACAGAGAAGATGGGTCTTACAATAAACGAAGACAAGACAAAATATATGTGTGTGAATAGACGACCATACAGAGACAGACTTGGACAAAATGTCACCATCGACCAGTACAATTTTGAAAGAGTCCAACATTTTAAATACCTGGGGTCAACTGTCGCTGCAGACAATGACATAACCGAAGAAATAAAAGGACGCATACAGAGCGGTAACCGATGTACATTTTCCCTGGACAGGCTGTTCCGTTCGAAAAACCTAACACGAACCTCAAAGATCAACATCTATAAAACCGTGGTGAGGCCTGTTGTGATGTACGGCTCAGAAGCCTGGACGATGACCAAAACAAATGAAGAACGACTGAGACGTTTCGAAAGAAAAGTTTTAAGGAGGATATTTGGCCCAATATATAATCCCGTAGAGGAGCAATACCGGATAAGGACAAATAGAGAGCTAAAAGAAATATTTACCGATCCGGATATAGTACAGGAAATAAAAGCGCAACGGCTGCGTTGGGCCGGACACGTCCAGAGACAACCAGATAGTAGGCTAATCAGATTGGCATGGGATGGTGCTCCAGGTGGTAAGAGACCGGTGGGACGACCGAGAACAAGATGGAGGGATAATATCATATCTGATGTGGAAACACTAGGCTTACAATACAATGAAGCACTAAATCTGATGAAAGATCGAGAGGCGTGAAGGGCAATTGTTAAGTCAGCCAAGACCCACCCGGGGTTGTAGCGCTACGAAAGAAGAAGAAGAAGTAGGATTTTGGATCGAGAATGGTATCGCTTTGTCATTAAATGATAATTTACTGCCTACTGACGATAAAATATAATTGCCAGCTTTATTTCATTTGCAACAGGACAACAATTCCAGCCACACGGCTATTCTAGTGAAAGATTGGTTGTTGTGTCATACACTAATACAATTTAAGCTACCCCCACAACCACCTGATCTAGATTCTATAGAAAATCTATTGTATGAAAAGTATTAGGTGAACTACCATAACACAAGCAACAATAGCATTCAAAGTCGCACTTCTCGAATAATAGAATTAAATCTTGCCGGAAGTGACAAAAGTTAGTTCAATCTTTTCCAAGCTGTTTGCAAGTTGTTACAGATGCAAGGGTTTATCCATAAATATATTATCTTAAGTGACATTTGAATTTCAAATTATAATAATAGATTATGCTTGTGAGTAACATAAAAAGATTACTTACAATACATAAAGACATGAACATGGGTCTTCTGATTCGCAAAGGTTATCAACAGATCCATTATTACCGATACTTATTAATAATTCTTTTGCTAAATTTGTTGCTAGTATTGTATCTTGCTCTGTAATTAGTATTATTTCTTCGTCTTCATTTATGTCTTCTGGTTTTTCAGTTGCGCATTTATCATATTTGCACTCTACAGAATAATGCCTAAAATCATAATTTTAAGTTTAATCAAACACATTTCCACTTATATTTCCTCATAAATTATCTGACAACAACAGAAAATTAAGCGAAGGGCAATTATAAATCCTCTGTGTGAGATGTCCTCGGTAATTTAATTCAATACAAAAAATTTGATTTATACAAAACCAACTAATATAGAATCTTACTCCTCGGTTGTCATTAGATGTTACTTGCTTTATGTACCATATTATGTAATTGCCAAAAATACTCTGGCAACTGATACGGGATAGGCCCCAAAATGCTGAGTAAAACTGTATTTTATTACTTTTTGAGAATAAAATTTGTACCGTGATATGGAGTATTTATAAACTATACGAAAAGTTGTTGACTGTACGTAGTATCGGCTTGCTGCATAAGTTCGTAGCGTTTTTTTAAATGTATTTTAAATTTTTAAATAAACAAAATACATAAACTAATTAATAATATTTTCTCCTGCATTGTTTATGATTGACTCCCAACGTTCTGGCAGTTTTTAGATTCCACGACTGAAGAAATCCGGTGGTTTGGAGGTGAAGAAGTCGTCGAGACAACTTTGAAGAGCAACTTCATTATTAAATGAGATTCCGCGGAGATTGTTGGATAAAGAGCGGAAAAGAATAAAGTCTGATAGAGCAAGATCAGGAGAATAGAGCGGATGTGGAATAACCTCCCAGCCGAGGTCTTGAATAGCTGCTTTTGTAATGTTTGCAGTATGCGGAAGGGCATCATCATGCTTCAAAACCACTTGATGCCGTTTGCCAGTCGTTTTCTTGTATTGCAACCTCCAGGCTACGCAGTTGTTAACAATAAACCTCAGAAGTGACGGTTACATTCCTCGGGAGCAATTCATAGTAGATGACGCCTTCTTTATCCCACCAGATGCACAACATTACCTTGAGTGGATGGGCACCAGCTTTTGCGCGAGGATTTTATTGTTTGTTATTGCTCATTCATTCTTTTCTGTTCTTGATGTTGATGTAAAGGCACCATTTTTCGTCACCGCTAACAATTTGGTACAAAAACGGCCAATGTTGTTGACGAGCTAAACGATGACGAGCAAGCAAAGAAGCACAAATGGTAACACGCTGATTTTTGTTGTTTTCGCTCAATACGTATGGTACCCAAACACCCAACATTTGAACTTTGCCCATGGAATGCAAATGTGGTACAATAATTGACTGGACGCAATTCATCATATTGCCCAATTCCCGAGGTTATTGACGTGGATCATCACGAATTGAAGCATTAAATCGGTCTTCATCAAAGCCGGATGGTCTCCTTGAACGTGGGAAATCGTTCATATCAAAATGTCCCTTTTTGAAACGAGAAAACCATTTTCGTGCAGTATTTTCCACGATGGCGTTCTCTCCGTAAACGTCACAAATTATTGTAGCGACCTCCGATGCCTTAACTCCTCAGTTAAAGTCAAACAAAACGATAAGTCGGAAAGGTTCATTTCATCGTACTTAACACCAACATTACATAACATAACAATGGTTATGAACCAACAATTACCCCTAACTTTCTACTTATTGAAAAATTCAATAAAACAATACTGTGGCATTAAAATTACATTGATATTTATAAAACAAATTTGTTTACAAAGCACTCTTAAGGGTCATTCACATCCACGTAACGTACGTTCCTGACATACAATACGTAACGTAGAAAACGTAGTTTTTTATTTGCCATTCACATCCACTTAGTTTACTATGTTTATACTATGTTTCCATAAAAACGAAAAGCACGGGCACCTGTATTTGCATTAGCTATCGGTTGACAGTTTGACAGCATTCATTTTTGTGACTTAACCTTAAAATTGAAAATACAGTAAAAGGGGTGTTGCCTAATAAAATGAAAGCATCTCCATTGGCCAAACATAGAAAACATAACGTACAAGTTGAAGTTGAACTAACTTTTTGTTACGTTACGTTACGTCTGCCATGTTTCTTCGAATGTGAATGGTGCCATTTGAAACAATGCATTTCAACTTTCCTTACGTTACGTATTGTATGTCCGGAACGTACGTTACGTGGATGTGAATGACCCTTTACCTTGGAAACCAAAAAAGCTACGAACTTATGCATCAACCTGACAATTGATCTTATTGTATTATTTATAGACTAGCGCCTGCGGCGCTAGACATACGTAGAGTAAACAGAACCAACACATTATGAACAATTTTTTTATTATTTCAACTTTAAAATGACTGTGGGCATGTAACCGAAGTTGGAGAAAATGTTTGTTGCTCCGAGTGAAGTCATTTGAAAGCATGAGTTGTACTTGCGAATGTTTAGCAGGAAGTGTTTTGAAATTGCAGTGGTGCCAGTAAGGTAATTTAGAAGCGGCTCAGGTGGATCAATCAGCGGTGGCAAAACAACTTTGCCGTTCGAACAACACATTCCTGGTATATGTCACTGAGTATATGTCAACTGTCATTTTTAAGGTTAACATTCTTATGTCAAAGTTGTGCCCCCTATTTGTCGAGCCGCTACTGACTATAATATGTCAAAGTCATTTAATTTTAAAAATATTTTGCAACGCCACTGAGTATATGTCATCTGTCATTTTTAAGGTTAACATTCTTATGTCAAAGTTGTGCCCCCTATTTGTCGAGCCGCTACTGACTATAATATGTCAAAGTCATTTAATTTTAAAAATATTTTGCAACGCCACTGAGTATATGTCATCTGTCATTTTTAAGGTTAACATTCTTATGTCAAAGTTGTGCCCCCTATTTGTCGAGCCGCTACTGACTATAATATGTCAAAGTCATTTAATTTAATCCCAAAAACGGTTAGCCCGTCCATTTCTGGCGTAAATAAGAGCGCTACATACGTCCAAAGTTTTTACACAATTTTCACTTTTCAATTAATCTTCAGGTAAAGTTAAATCTTCCGCAAAGAGGTGGATCTTCCACGAAGAGGTGGGTCTGCGTCTTCTTGCACAATTCCGGCGAGTTTTTCTTTAGAAAACCAATTAAAAACAAATTAATCTTCAGGTAAAGTTAAATCTTCCGCAAAGAGGTGGATCTTCCACGAAGAGGTGGATTTGCGTCTTCTTGCACAATTCCGGCGAGTTCTGCGACCTATATAAAGTCTTCCTCACAGGGGGAAGACCATAATAGATCGGTGAAGGCCATAGTTGTTCGGCCTTCGGCCTCACAGGGTGAAACCATAATAGATCCGTGAAGGCCAAAGTTGTTCGGCCTTCGGCCTCACAGGGCGGACAATAATAGATCCGTGAAGGCCAAAGTTGTTCGGCCTTCATCTGTCATCCGTCATCTGTCATCCGTCATCTGTCATCCGTCATCTGTCATCTCATCTGTCATCTCATCTGTCATCTCATCTGTCATCCGTCATCTCATCTGTCATCCGTCATCTGTCATCCGTCATCTGTCATCCGTCATCTGTCATCCGTCATCTGTCATCTGTCATCTGTCATCCGTCATCTGTCATCTGTCATCTGTCATCTCATCTGTCAGCTGTCATCTGTCATCCGTCATCTGTCATCCGTCATCTGTCACCCGTCATCTGTCATCTCATCTGTCAGCTGTCATCTGTCATCCGTCATCTGTCATCCGTCATCTGTCATACATACATACAGACAGACACACATACATACACACATACATACATAATCTTCACGTAAAGTTACATCTTCATGTAAAGTTAAATCTGTATGTGCAAAATGATTTTTAGGTTATGTAGTTAATGCCGTCACTTTGACACTATCGGGGGGCCCATGGGGGCTATTCAACACTATCAGGGTCACTCTCTAGGTTATGAAAAGGGTCTTGCTAAAACGCGCACTATTTATGTTTTACCCTGTAAAATGATTTTGATAATTTTAAAAATATTGTGCAACGCTACTGACTATAATATGTCAATGTCATTTTTAAGGTTAGTCAAAGTTGTGCCCCCTATTTGTCGAGCCGCTACTGACTATAATATGTCAAAGTCATTTAATTTTAAAAATATTTGGAACGCCACTGAGTATATGTCATCTGTCATTTTTAAGGTTAACATTCTTATGTCAAAGTTATGCCCCCTATTTGTCGAGCCGCTACTGACTATAATATGTCAAAGTCATTTAATTTTAAAAATATTTGGAACGCCACTGAGTATATGTCATCTGTCATTTTTAAGGTTAAGTCATTTAATTTTAAAAATATTTGGAACGCCACTGAGTATATGTCATCTGTCATTTTTAAGGTTAACATTCTTATGTCAAAGTTGTGCCCCCTATTTGTCGAGCCGCTACTGACTATAATATGTCAAAGTCATTGAATTAATATAATATGTCAATGTCATTGAATTAATCTTTTAGCGTCAAAATCGCATCGTAACTATGACAACTACTGTGACCTGAAGCGTTTAACTGCTGATGACCGTCTTATGGTGGCGAATTAGTAAAATCAAAGACGACGAAAAGTTTCCTATTGAATGTCGCCAGATCTCGTGAAAGTTTCAACGCCCACAGTTACGGGGTTTAGGCGTCTATGCGGAACATACCCACACACATACCCACACACATACAAGCATTTTTATATATAAGATTACAATAAAGGCTCGACAGACTACTCTGACGTGTCGCATTAATACTTGTTTACAGCTTTCTAAACCACTTAATATTAAAATAGCGAAGACATTATTCTGATATGCAAACTTTTGAATCGGTATGTTGTCAGCTGTCGCCAATCGCGTTTCGTTTTAATGCGTGTTAACACACTTGTAGCGTATTAATGCGCACCATCGCCGTAGTCTGCAGTCACCATAAGAAACTTACAAGTGATTTTGTGTTATAACATCTCGTATGAAGTGGATGTGGAAGGCAATCGAAGTATACAAACTATACTGATTTGAATCGCATTCACGCATTGCTGTAGCAGGAGTTGTACTAACTATACCTTTAATGTAAAATCTATTCGTTATCTTATTATTGAAAACTAATCCTCCACCGCTGTCGCCAGTACATATGCCAGTTGCTATAAAGCATAGAAAAGTATTAAATTCTGATAATTAAAAATATGTTAAAATTAGACGACTGTTATTTTTATGTTACAACTAAACAGTGGCAACTTTTTACTAACCGTTATTTTTATACCCTCCACATATCTTATCTTGGGTAAAATACGGTTTAAAATTCTTTGGAATTTCATCATAGCATTTATCGAATGGAATATGAGGAATATTTACTTCTTTTAGTACATCGGCCAGTTCACGGCCTTCCTGAGTGTAACCCCAACCTGTAACCTAATATTTTCATTACATTTAATCACGTTAATAAAACTAGAATAAACTTACTATACCGATACTATCTGAAGATAAATACAGCTGTTGCAGTTGCTCATTTAGTTCTATACAGACAGGTTGCACAGCAATAGATATCAAAAATGGATGTTCTAAAACTAAAACTGCTATATCAAACGCTTGTAAAGTTGTAACTCCTTTATATCTCGGTGGTATGTTTATTTTACGTATCTGTATGGTATCAAAAATATAAATATTGAGGTTATAAATGCAACAAATTTACCTTGGAATATTGAGCATATTCATCATTCCTGTGGTTATATTTGCGATGATATTTACCTGCTGCTACTATATAACTTTCAGGTGAAAAAGCGTTGCCATTATAGGTGGTAAAACAGTAAGCAGCTAAAATATACATTATTATTATTATACAAGGCAAAGGCGAACATCGCCAATAAACGGCTTCCTCGATGACATACCAATGCAGATTAATGATAAAAATTACAATTAGGGGCTGACCTATATCCTATCTTTTCATTAACCAAAGTGTATATCAGCAATATAGGAATATCCCTACTGAGCACGATCTCACAACGTTTATCAAAAATATTATATGCACAAGTACTATTTTTATACATCATGGAGTTGGCACCAATGAAGAGAAAAGGTTTCTGAACAAATTTTTTTAAATTTTTAATTCTTCTGCACCTTTAGTCTCTTTACAGAATCATCGTTACTTTTCTTTAAATGCCTTTTTTCTTAAGGAGTTACCTGACAAAACTACGTTGCGAGAAATAATGGTCCCTCCACATAAATATTCCTTATTGGAAGCACTGTAAATTCCAACATGCCAAGGGTAACTTCCGCGTTGAGTATTTGTGCCACTAATTATATTAACCGTTCCTACCGCTCGTTTTTGACCACAAACTAAAATATAAATTATAAAATACAAAAATTGGTGACTCGGCAAGAAAACTCACTTGGATTGCATTGAGGTATATAAGGCTCCCACTTTCCATCTAGGCATAAATGACCAAGATTTTTATCTTTAGTCGAATCTTCGTACAATGGATTGCACGAGACAACTACAGTTGTTTCTTCTACTGGATCGTAACAATTATCCAAAGGAATGTCATTATAAGAGCAGTTCACTTTTGCTGATATAGTTGACTCTAACGACGGACAAGAACCTGAAATAATTGATATTATATAAACGAATTTCCTCTACTTCGACTGGCAGGAACAAGATTATTCGACAAAATACTTACGCATACAATTTGTTGGTTCTGGACGCCACAATCCTTCTATACATACAGATAGGTTTTGAGCAAATGGATTTAATTTATATCCTTTATCACAAGTTGTTCTTAATACTGCAAAATTTGGTGCATATTCACCGGATTTAGAATTTGACCCAAATTGCCCCAAAATTGTATAAGTAGTGTAAAGCGGATAATTAGGAATTACGCACGTATTACTATAATAAAAAAATTTTTAGAATACTTGCTCAATGAACCGATCATCGTAAAACTTACAACGGAGTCTGTCGCCTATATCTAGATAACGGAGGTACTTGGTTAAGATAGCTTTCATCTAAATATACTGAATCCAATATTGAATCTAAAATATATTAAGAAGTTAATTTCTTCCTATTTTAAAATGCTTTGCTCATTTGCTTTATTGGATTGTGAAACAATAAAATTGAGTTGTAGTACTGGCCCACACTGTACATGATATTACGCTTATTTAATTTCAAATTTTAATTATGTTTGTGTTGGAAAAACCAACGGCCTTCAATAAAAGGTGAAAGTTACTGTTTATTAATAGCTAACATTGTTGTATTTAATTTTTAATACAGAGAATAAATTATATTGTGTACAATAAATTTACAAATTTTGACCTTTAGGGAAAACTACCTACCTTGATAACTACCGCTACCGGCAATATTAAAAATTATTAAAATTGCGGTGATAACAAGTTCATAATAATTTCGAAACATAACTGGTAGAGGTATCTTTTTCACTGTTCACAATACACTTGTATTTTATTTAATTTTAAGATTTAATTAAAACGTAAGTAACACAGGAGGCGATAATAGATAACACACTGGAAAATCTGTGAACTCTAAGGGTATGGTATAAACCCCCAAATGTTATTTTAATTAATTATTATTACTGCGTGCTTACTACACAACATCTATGCTCGCATTGGTGTGCTAGGTAATACATCAGTTTTGTTCCCGCTTTGCGCAGTGACATCAAAGTGATGATGCATTATACGAGTTCATAATAAATATTTATGTTGGAAGCAATAATGAAATTATTCATTGTATAGTTCTCATCAGTTCCCATTACATGCTTCCAGTGTGATCTCAAATTGTGCGAACGAGAGGTTACCTACATCGAAAGTAGGTATGACACTAAGAGAAGATGAGACCAGGGTGAAAACTAGGTAAGTTACATTGCTAATCTTCCAGAAAATCCGCGAGCAGGAGTTAACAAGGAGAGAAACATAATGGGGAATATAAACATTAGTTTGACGCAAAAATAAAAAAAAAAGCAACTTAAAGAATACACCTAACCATTATTCATTATTAAAGAAAAATGTATTTAAAAATTAAAATAATACACTAGGCATTTAATTAATTTAAAAAGTTTCATTATTATTGTTCCCTTCTACTTTAAGCTAGGATATTCCTGTTTGCCTTTATCACAGACTGTCTTCCATCGAGTGGAGAACGAGCTCTGGGCCTATAGCTTGGGAGGCCGGTAATATTCTTAATATTTTTGTATCGGGTGTGCTCACTTTCCGCTTTTTTCTTTGGTGTCTATACTAATATTTTGATACCTAGCGATTTGGGCCGCAGGGGACGGTAACCTATCTTTGGCCACCCCAAAAAAATTGAAAATTTCCAATAGCAAACAGGAAGGTTTATAGAGTATACTGTAAAAATTTCACTTGCGATTTTGTATAATTTTACTAAAGCAAAATAATTTTAACAGCAAACTTTAAAAATATTTAGGAAACATTAAAATTTTCAAGTATAAGAATTTTCAAAGATTTACTGTTGGAATCCTGTAATAATTTTGTTAAAAAATATATGATTAATAAAGTTTACAATTGTACGGAAGGTCATGTCGATGGCCACATCAAATATTTTTCGTCTTGATGGTAATGGTAATTCCTATTTTTTATTGCTCTAAGGCAGAATTTCGAAGTGGTTTTGACGTAGTTCCCTGACCGGTTACGCTTTGCACATATTTATTTTGTTTGCTTATCATTAAATAGCAGAGTAAAATAAATTTTCACTGAAATTAGATCAGTTTATGTTAAAAAATGTTGTGGAATGTAAGTACTTGACTATTATTTTTTTAAACTAGCATATTTTCATTAGCGTTCGATAGTTAAGTTGATATTTTGAAGTAATTTCATTTTCCACGCCGAATTAATTTTAAATTCATAAATTGCAAATTAGCTATGATACGTAGATTTATTGATTACTAGCTGGCACGGGCGGCATAGCCATCTAGACCCAGAATAGATCCGAGTAGGCCATAGTTGTTCGGCCTTCGACCTCACAGCGGGAGGACCATAATAGATCCGGGAAGGCCATAGTTGTTCGGCCTTCGGCCTCACAGACCGGACCATAATAGATCCGTGAAGGCCAAAGTTGTTCGGCCTTCGGCCTCACAGGGCGGACAATAATAGATCCGTGAAGGCCATAGTTGTTCGGCCTTCGGCCTCACAGACCGGACCATAATAGATCCGTGAAGGCCATAGTTGTTCGGCCTTCGGCCTCACAGACCGAACCATAATAGATCCATGAAGGCCATAGTTGTTCGGCCTTCGGCCTCACAGACCGGACCATAATAGATCCGTGAAGGCCAAAGTTGTTCGGCCTTCGGCCTCACAGGGCGGACAATAATAGATCCGTGAAGGCCATAGTTGTTCGGCCTTCGGCCTCACAGACCGGACCATAATAGATCCGTGAAGGCCATAGTTGTTCGGCCTTCGGCCTCACAGACCGAACCATAATAGATCCATGAAGGCCATAGTTGTTCGGCCTTCGGCCTCACAGACCGGACCATAATAGATCCGTGAAGGACAAAGTTGTTCGGCCTTCAGCCTCACAGACCGGATCATAATAGATCCGTGAAGGCCATAGTTGTTCGGCCTTTGCCCTCACAGACCGGACCATAATAGATCCGTGAAGGCCATAGTTGTTCGGCCTTCGGCTTCACAGACCGGACCATAATAGATCCGTGAAGGTCAAAGTTGTTCGGCCTTCGGCCTCACAGACCGGACCATAATAGATCCGTGAAGGCCATAGTTGTTCGGCCTTCGGCCTCACAGACCGGACCATAATAGATCCGTGAAGGCCATAGTTGTTCGGCCTTCGGCTTCACAGACCGGACCATAATAGATCCGTGAAGGTCAAAGTTGTTCGGCCTTCGGCCTCACAGACCGGACCATAATAGATCCGTGAAGGCCATAGTTGTTCGGCCTTCGGCCTCACAGACCGGACCATAATAGATCCGTGAAGGTCATAGTTGTTCGGCCTTCGGCCTCACAGACCGGACCATAATAGATCCGTGAAGGACAAAGTTGTTCGGCCTTCAGCCTCACAGACCGGATCATAATAGATCCGTGAAGGCCATAGTTGTTCGGCCTTCGCCCTCACATATCGGACCATAATAGATCCGTGAAGGTCATAGTTGTTCGGCCTTCGGCCTCACAGACCGGACCATAATAGATCCGTGAAGGCCATAGTTGTTCGGCCTTCGGCCTCACAGACCGGACCATAATAGATCCGTGAAGGCCATAGTTGTTCGGCTTTCGGCTTCACAGACCGGACCATAATAGATCCGTGAAGGTCAAAGTTGTTCGGCCTTCGGCCTCACAGACCGGACCATAATAGATCCGTGAAGGCCATAGTTGTTCGGCCTTCGGCCTCACAGACCGGACCATAATAGATCCGTGAAGGTCATAGTTGTTCGGCCTTCGGCCTCACAGACCGGACCATAATAGATCCGTGAAGGCCATAGTTGTTCGGCCTTCGGCCTCACAGAGCGGACCATAATAGATCCGTGAAGGCCATAGTTGTTCGGCCTTCGGCCTCACAGACCGGACCATAATAGATCCGTGAAGGCTATAGTTGTTCGGCCTTCGGCCTCACAGACCGGACTATAATAGATCCGTGAAGGACAAAGTTGTTCGGCCTTCGGCCTCACAGACCGGATCATAATAGATCCGAGTAGGCCATAGTTGTTCGGCCTTCGGCCTCACAGGGGGAGGACCATAATAGATCCGGGAAGGCCATAGTTGTTCGGCCTTCGGCCTCACAGACCGGACCATAATAGATCCGTGAAGGCCATAGTTGTTCGGCCTTCGGCCTCACAGACCGGACCATAATAGATCCGTGAAGATCAAAGTTGTTCGGCCTTCGGCCTCACAGACCGGACCATAATAGATCCGTGAAGGCCATAGTTGTTCGGCCTTCGGCCTCACAGACCGGACCATAATAGATCCGTGAAGGCCATAGTTGTTCGGCCTTCGGCCTCACAGACCGAACCATAATAGATCCGTGAAGGCCATAGTTGTTCGGCCTTCATCTGTCATCTGTCATCTTTCATCTGTCATCTGTCATCTGTCATCTGTCATCTGTCATCTGTCATCTGTCATCTGTCATCTGTCATCTGTCATCCGTCATCCGTCATCTGTCATCTGTCATCCGTCATCTGTCATCCGTCATCTGTCATCTGTGATACATACTGCTATGTACCACGGCCACGTCAATAGAAATGATCACGTTTTGATTCAAGGTTTTATTTATTAATAAAGATAGCACATGACTTATTTGGTCGAAAGTAAAGGTTTCATCTGACACCAAGAATCTGCTTTAACGTCATAATTTATGTAAACATAAGGTCGCGGAACGAGAGGACAAAATAAATTCAAATGCAACGTTTTGATTCTGTTATAAAAATGTTTGTTAAAATTGTAAATTAATTTAAGTAATTGTAAGAAATGTAATTTGAAATCAAAATAATTGTTCAAAACATTAGTTATAAAAATGTGTTAAAACGTAAAACTTTTAATATAAGAAAATTTTACATGTGTTAAAAGTGCTTCGTAACTCAATGTACCACGAACGAGAAAAACATTTTCTTTTTAAAACTTTACTGGATGATCACAGAAGAGGCTGGTACTTCAAATAAATCTGAAACATAAAAATTTTATTAAAAATTTTACAAATTATTTTGGGCCAAGTACGAACCTGGAAATTTTACGTCAAATAAATTGATTTTATTTTCGATAAATGGAAAATCAGATTTGCCTTGAAAATACAGGTAACTATGGAAAAACAATGGATTGTTGATTAATAGTAAGTTGATTCTTGAATTCAATGGTGGTAAAAATTTGCGTCTCCTAAAATTAAATAAATAGTGAGAAAATTGTTTTAAAACCGTATGAAAAGTAAAGAGATCATTAAAGCAAAATTACTTACGTGTTAAAAAAGTCAATTTCGTTGAATTTATAAAGTGATTGTGTTTATTTTTGAAAATTTGGTGCTGCATAAAAACGTGGTTCAACACTACACAAGAAAACTTATCTGGATTATTATTAGTAACTGAAGGTCATCGGCCAGGCAAAACCATCCTATTGTATGCTGTTAACAACTAGGAATAAGAAATTCCCTACATTTATTAAGGTAAATGCACATTAAAAGTTATTACATAAAAATTAGTGAAAATTTTTGGAAACTTAAATACGCGTGCGTTAGCCCGTTTAAAGTTTTAATTTTAAGATTTTGTCAATAGATTTAAACATTTCTATTTCATTTTTCATTTGCACTATTTAAAATAAAATTATTATTCTTTTAACAACGGAGCATAATTTGTTTGTACAACCTTATTTTCCAACGACCAGTAATTTATATTTCAGTAACACAACTTGGTCAAGGAAAGGGCCCAACTTGAGATTAGGTAAGTCAGTGCTCTCCGAAATAGTCAAAGCCGAGGTGAAAATTTATTTTATTGCAATTTATCAAATAATTTTACAATCATTTTTATTGACGAGGTACATTTACGTACACTCGTATACAACATCAATATAAAACGTGCAGCCCTAGTAAAGCTCCGAGGGTACACAGCAATACATACATACATACATACATACATACATAATCTTCACGTAAAGTTACATCTTCATGTAAAGTTAAATCTTCCGCAAAGAGGTGGATCTTCCACGTTCTGCGACCTATATGAAGTGCTCCGGTCTTATTCGCGGCATTCAGATTAATTTGTTAGTGGTTGGCATTTTTCGAATTAAAGCCGCCATCCCCGCCATCTGTTGACAGTATTTTCAGATTAATTTGTTAGTGTTTTTTTTGTTAGTGGTTTGCATTTTTCGAATTAAAGCCGCAATCCCCGCCATCTGTTGACAGTATTTTGAATCACTGATTGTACGTCAGATTAATTATTTGACAAATTAAATTTTTTGTCAAACTTGTGATTTGATTTTCGAAAAAAGCGAATAACTTTTTTCCCCGCTCGAATTTCTTCTCCATATATGCGAGAATAGTTGCGCCTGGACCTACAAAATAACTGTGCAAAATTTGGTCGAGATCGGTCCACGGGTCTAGGAACGTATAGCGAACAAACACGCAAACACGCAAGCAGATCTTCTCTTTTATATATTTAGATTATGTATGTAGTACATAAATAATACTTACTTTATTATAAACGGAAATTCCTGTTACCTCAGTGCCTACTAAAATTTAAGTTTATTTTTGATTCAAAAAAACAGTCCATTGCTTGTTTAAAATCATCATTATTTTGACCTTGATTCTTCGTATCAAGGTTATCAAGGTTTTTCTAAATGGAAAATATTCTTTTCTGTTTCACTGAATATTAATATTGAATTTCACCGGCTAATTAAAGGTTTATGAAGTTTTATTCAGAAAAAAAATTAAGAAGGTTTACCGAAAAAATTTTGTGAATAAAAATTTAAAAATTGAATAAAATATCACGGTTCATCGTTCAAATTAATTAGTTAATATTTATTTTAAGATGACAACATGAATTTTAGTATAGATTTTAATAGAAATAACCACTTTGTGACAGGATAGTATTAGTAATATTTTAGATGCAGATAAGTGAAATAAAAAATGTCATGATTTGTCTTTCATTGTCTTTCATTGTTACCAGAAGTTCATCTATTCTTATGTGGTCCACATGTTGGTTTACATACATATGCAAAAACACCTCCGCCCTAATCGACGGGGTCATCCATTCTTCTAATGATATGGGATTGAGAAAAATTTTATCCTTTTCATTTTTGTTTAATTCTTTGACTATTTGAACGCTTTAGATTGCCCTCCAAATAGATCACTCTCAACCAAGTTGACGTAACGTTCTTGGCTCTGTCGTCTTATTTTGCGTGCTTCTTTTCTGGCAATTGAATTTCGCGCCATTCTTCTATTCTGTTTGCAGGACGGTTTTTAACACTGCGAAGCAAGGGCCTTACGGCGTCTATACAATTGTCTCGCTTCACCTGCTCCTCACGGTTTCCTCCCCCCCCCCCCATTACCATATTGTATAACTCTATTATTTTGTTCAACAAACTAGCCCACATTCCACTACAAAAATCTATTTGTAAGACGCCATGGCACTGTTTCATTTTGCAACACAAATTTGCTTCCTAAATTTTGGGTTATGGTTATTAATGGTTTTCGTCAGTGTATATCCCACCATTTAATGCCTACGTTTTTGAAAATTCAGGCCCACCTGCCTGTATTTCTACAGGGAAGATGTTCCCATTTTGATGATGATCTCAAAATTTTCCTCCGATTATTTATGACGTCGACAACATTTCTTAGTATGATTTAACAATGTGATGCGTCTTTGTGTGTTAATAACTTTGATCGTATGACTTCCGACATTTTGAAGATGGGAAGAGTACAGGTACAGATTGAGATTTGTGTATGAATATTATATTTTGAGGTTTAGCTTTCACTGATACTCCAACCGACAGCATTAGTGACTGATCACTGAAGTAACATATTCGGATAATTCAAATTCAAAGACTAACCTGCTGATTGAAGATAGAAGGGTAAGCGGACTCGCATTGACCTTTACATGCAATTTTTTTTTATTATTATTACAACTACGGTTTCCCCGTTGTAAAAATTTATTTAAAATGCGTTTTTCCATTATTTGATAATTAGTTTCCAATCTGTGTTTATTTTCTTTCGTATTTTTCCTGGATTGGAGAATTGATAATCTTATTAACTTCATTCTTTTGATGAATGAACCTTTCTTCAGTCTACATTTGTTCTGTTATGTTTACCTGGCTCACTTAAATATCAACATAATTTTTCTCCATTAGTTGTAAGCAAACCATCTGAAAGCATCTGGAAGCAATCTAGCTCTCGGAACTTGGTTTTAAAAATTCTCGATGTGTTTGGACTTCGTCAAGTCCATCTATGAGCGTTCGAAATATTTTAGTTTAGGTAAACCACGATGTATAAAAATGAAATTTTACACAATTTCACTAGAAAGAACTAATACTTCAACAGCGTTCACCAAAATGCTCAATAAATTAATTCCACACATTATTAATAAATTATACATTTGCGCAACCACAAAATATTTACACTACGTTATTTTGTTTAAGATATGGGAATCTCGGCAGCTGTTGCTTGTAATCTTGACCGCATTGATGGTTTTAGTGCCATGGTCAGTAAGTCAACCGGAAGATCCAACTGATAATGTTCCAGAGATTTGGGGCTCTACAGATGTTAAACTTTCTAAGATCAAATATACGTGGACTCTAAGCAACATAAATTATTGTTGCCAAAATATTAACGAAATTATAAAATCTCCCACATTTTCAGCCGACGGTTGTAACTGGTATATGGATATTCGACCAAAAGGTGAAGACGAAAAAACAAAAGATTATATAAGTTTATATTTGTTTTCCGTTAATTGTAATACAACAGCAGCGGTAAGGTTTAGTATTTTAAATTCTAAAGGAGTACAAACCTCACCCAGAACATTTACTTATAAATTCATGCCGCCCAATGATGGTCGAGGTTACGGTGACTTTATACTACAAAGTTTCTACTTAAATCCAGAAAACAATGTTTATCCTGACAACAAATTGACCATAATTTGTGAAATTAACGCCACACTCGGCATGGAAAAATCTTCTGGAAAATTCGCACAACCTAAGCGCCATTTGGAGGAAGATTTTGGACTTCTACTTGAAAACGAAGTCTTCAGTGATGTTACTCTTATCGCAGGCAGAAAAGAATTTAAAGCGCACAGAGCAGTTCTGGCAGCTCGAAGTCCTGTTTTTGAAAGTAGGTTTGAAAAAGGTAGCGAAGAAAGGAACGAGATCTTATTGGAAATAACGGATGTAGATGCTGAAACTTTGAGAGAAATGCTTCGATATATTTACACCGATGAAACACCCAAATTAAAAAATCTAGCTGCCAATTTATTGGCTGCTGCAGAAAATTATGAATTGAATGAATTGAAAAGCATGTGCGAAAAAGTATTACGTGCAAATCTATCGATTGAAAATGCTGTAGATCTTTTTTTACTCGGCGACAAATACCATGCAGTAAACCTCAAGAAGGAAGCAAAACATTTCATTGCTGTTCACGCATCAAATATAACGAATACTACAGGATTTAAATCGTTAATTACAACAGAACCACGGCTGGCGCTAGAGACATTTAAACTGATAGGTTAGTGTTAATGGACTGTTCAATAACCATACACCAAAAAGTAATTAAAAGAGTAATTACCCAGTAATGAACACTTTTATTATACCTAATGTATTATTTCTTTCAGTTATATTTTAGAAAACTTTAGTGTTTTATTTACCTCACTATATGCAATAAATTGTAAATTATAATGATATCCATTTAAAGTATTATATCTAATAAAAATTGGCAAAAATGAATATTAATTGCATCAGAAAAAAATGTACTAAAATTAATGCTAAAATTGATAATTAGTCAGTCACTATCTAAAAAGGTCCAGCTGAGTTACATTGGCTGCATCGCCACGGACGGAGTCTTAAATTTACCATTGCCAGCTTTGGAGGTGAAAATTTTCGAATTAGATAATGGACAGTGGCCTGGAAACAAGGTACGATTCTGAAACACCTCACATAATCACAGGATTATCGTCGAAGTTGGTCGTCTCATATAATATAGAAATTTCGTATTCGATCTGTGTTGTAACATTTTAACTTTTCTATTGAACTGCATTTCACGAACCGGATCTCTGGATTATATTTTCATATTTTTATTTAACTTATGGCCAGTTGTTCAGTCTCCGGTTCTCTTTTAATACAAGTTAATTTCCATGTATATAACATACCAGTTTAAAAGATAAAATTTTAAGAAGAAAACTATTTGCCCACTTTGTGAATTTTCATAACAATTTTTCACTTTGAAAACAATTATACTTTGTAATGTTAGCTTATTTTTTGTTCACATTACATCCAGATTTAAAAAAAAACTACTACTCCCTTATAACATTTTGCTACTTACCATAATTAATTTATAAATAGTGCAATAAAATAATAAAAGTTCTCATTTTCGTTAAAAACAGTTTTCTTGGAGATAATTTTTTAATTTTTTTGATAAGTTTTGGAACAAAGATAAGAAGTTTATCTTGATAATACGTGTAGGAATGGCAATCTGTTAATTTATAATATAGACTTCGATGGGACAATTTATACGCATGAAATACTGTGTAATACATATTGTCGTGTTCTATCGAATAATAGAAATTATTAATAATTATTTATCAAATACGAACAAAGACAGCATGAAATTCTTTAACGAGTTGGTGGGTTCACTCTTAGTTTACCTGAAACTCAACGAACCGGTCACTATCAATTAACAATAAGTAAAGGAAAGAGAATACAAAGATCCAAAATTGAGGTAATAATAATTGTTAACAATGTTCACTGATTATTTTAATAAAATGTTAGTTTAAGTAGTGCGAAAAAAGGTTTTACGTGGGTCGTTAAATCGGATTGATAAAATGCAACGATACGGTTCCGAGGCTTTCGATGAAGCACAGACGATCGGTTTCCGAAGCGACGGAAGTTAGGTCGGCGATTAACTGAAACAATAACAAAAATTTTATTAATAATTTAATGACATTTAAAAGAATGATAAAAATTTATCAAATATGCGAAATAGTACGTACCAATAAGAAAAAGGAGATAATAAAATTCCACAAAATCAAGATGGGACGATTAGATTTTTTTCGGATAACCTAGGCAATTAAGGTAAATAAGTTCTCACTACAGAGTCGGTACGGATAGCACGTGAAAATTCGTGGTCCGTAAATTTATTGATTAAATACAAAATTAATCTAAATAGTGTTAACCTAAAAAAGTAAAGGTGATAAGAAAAGCGTGTATAACAGAAAATGTGGAATTATGTAAAAAAATTCAAGCACTTACCTTTTCACAATTGAGAGAGGTTGTACGGCCAATGAAGGAAATTATTGGTAACTATCGTTGGAATATTGATGTGGATCGATCAATCGATGTTCAAAAAGCATATTGGAGAGCACGTGATAAACAAACAGCCAAGCGGCGTACGTATGAAGTTAGCAGCGTCTACAGGGTAACCCCCTTAGATTTGTATTTAATAGAGTGCCGCGTTTAACGATTGCGCGCGGAATTAACATTGTTTTGGGGGTAGATTTAATTATTAATAAGGATTTAGAAATTAAGATTTGTGAACGTTTATGAAATTTAGTACCAAATTGATTATAATAAAAATTTTGTGTCCAATAACAAAGAGTATCATTTGGGATTTTTGCATCCCGAATCAAAAATTATTTACAGGGTAAGATTGAGAAGGAGTCTAAAAAGCAGGTTGAACCGACTACTAGAGGTAAGGGATTTCACGCAAAATAAATCTAAAAGAGTTAGCAGGAAGGGTAAAAATACATTCAAAAATTCAATTAAATTGCAAGAACATTTTATAAATTACGATAGACGTGTCATTACCCGCACCTCATCGCAATATGTACGTTGACGAACTTCAAGGTTGTTTTGGAGGTTTAAATGTGAATATTCCTCAAATATATTTTTTTAAATCTACCATATAAACCTTCAGCTTTCCGAACATCTATAGGGAATTATTAAAATCGGGGTGTCTTTTTACGTGCTCTTCCCCAGAAGTTCATTGTTCATTTTACGTGTATTAATTTAAAAAAAATTATTTTATTGACATTGAAAATTTGAATTTAAATATTTTAAATTAAAAACTTTTTAAATGTTAATTGAATATTTAAAATTTAAAATTCGTTTTTCAGGATCAAGACAACAATTTGAACTAATTTACAAAATAAAGCGTGATCCAATTTTTCTGTCAAAAGCAAACAATTGATATTTGACATACGTATTGCTGTGACTCAAAATGTACCAACAAAATGCTAAAGATACAAATTCTGAGTTAATTAAAATATTTCACAAATTTGACCTACTTTGAAAGTTATAGATTGAAAAGATAAAACATTCACATTATTTCATGATATTACAAACCCATAAAGATCTCTAAAGATAAGAATACCATATGAAAACCTGTTAAATAAATTCATTAATGAGATGAGCATATCAAAATCTCACAAAGAGACATTTTAAAACAGAAATAATGAAATTTATTGCAAATTGTTATCTGCAAAACATAACCTGTACAATTTGTGTACTTTAAATTGAAATTTCTTTGTAAATAACTTATTGTATGAAAATCTATTTACAACAAAAATTATGTCATATTAAACTGTGTGTGAAAATTATAATTTGATCTCCTAAATCGACAAAAAGTTAAATAGAGCTCAAAATCCATTGAAATGTGATAAGAACAAAGTGATTACAAATATGGTCAAATCCACTACTCAAAAACTGCTAAAAAAACCAGTTATTGGGAAATAAAACTCCTCAGATGTTATGGAAAACTCATCTTTCATAAAATGCAACCTATCCTGAAAATAATGAAAATTCTCGTTAACATAAAATTTATAAAAGCAACAATTTGACTTACGAGTACTTCAAAAATCGACACAATTCGGAAAACTGCGCAATTTTAATCAGTTGCAGTTGGACATTCAAAGTGGACGGATGTGTGAAGTAAAAAGTTGACCTAGAACACTCGAAATGGACGGATGTGTGGTTTAAAAAGTTGACCTAGAACATTCAAAGTGGGCGGATGTGTGATGGATCCAAAAGTTGGAATTAGATATTTGAACTGACCAGACGTGTAACGGACCCAATTCTTTGTTATCGAAATTTTGATGTATAACCTCATCAAAAATGGCCACAATTAGTTACAACTTCTAGAAGAAAGAATGTGTTTATTTCAGCTCAAGATGCAAATATCAGAGAATTAAGTAACTCCGAACTACTTACCAGTGTTTTATCTAATTAAAACAAATAATTAGCAATTCAAAATTGGATAATCAACACCGCAGCAATAATGTTCAACAGGAGCGATATTTGATCAACACGACAACGTTACGTCAACAGCTGATCATTAGTTCGACGGAGTGCGCGTGTGAACCAAGATTGTGTTATCTGCGCAGGCTTTTTACAATAGTCGGATTTATTTACTTAAAGGTATTTGAAATTATTTTATTAACTTTTTGCAATTTATTATAATCACATTTTATACGAATTAAGAAGAGAAAGAAGAATTGGATCATCATCTTTCGATGTTTTTGTATTTTAATAATTGTACACATTTGTCTACATATAAAATTATCTGTGTTTATTTGTTATCATTGAATTTCTGGCGATTTGCGAATTTATTTATCAATATAAAATTATTTCTGACTTTAAAACAATCTCTTTTATTGATTAAACAATTACAGGACAGTATTCTAATTTTTGAGATCAATCAAAAATCAAAGTGGATCATTTTTATCTCTTCAAACAATTTAAACAATTCATTTTAAATCAATCAACAGTTTTTACACATTACAAAACAATTTTATATCAACTCAATAAGCTACATCCCTTGATTGAACTTAGAACCTGCAATACTCTGAGAGAGTCTTAGACTGAGCTATACAAGAGGGACGAGGTGATGAACTTTTCTAGTAGAATTTGACACGTAAGATCTCAATATTCACTATTTTATAAATTTTCTTTCATTTGAAAGTGGCGCTCAACAGTTAACCGAGACGTGTAAGTTTTACATAGAAAAGTGCATAGCAACTTTTGTCGACTGGCAACGTGGGGCTTTGATAGGCTAGATTAGGGGTTGTAGAGAGAATTAATTAAAATTGGGGGTTGAAAATAACAAAAATCTGTTTTTTTTGACAAAAATTGTGCAACTTTTTGGCAACATTTTAATATCTTTTGACACCAATGCGGGAAGCTTTAGAAAATTAAGGGTTGGAAAGGATAAAAAGTAAAAATTTTTAACAGTTTCTTCAAAAATTTCGATATTTTAAACTTAAAAACAACATACAAAAATGGATGAAAAGGAAGAAAAAGAAGAAAGAAAGAACCAAAACATAATGGAGCTGATTTTGAATGAAATCAAATCCTCAAAAGAAGAAATGTTGTCGAAGATGGATAAGAACCAAGAAGAAATGTCGTTAATGTCGAGTAAAATGGACAAGAACCAAAAAGAAGTGTCGGATGAATTGAGGGAAATGTCGAGAAAATTGGATGCCACCAATAACAAAATCGACCTGACCAATATAAAAATTGAATCGGTAAACTGCGAATTGAAGAAAGAAATCACTGATTTGTGCACAAAGATGGAAATAGGATTCGAAAATTTGGAAAAGCCCACACAAATAAAACAGAATGTTAAACGGATCCAATTCATCGAAATAATCAAGGAAGAAGCCACAATAACAGAAATAAAAGAGACAAATGTAGAAATTTTAATTCCAACACAAATGAAGATTGAAGAAATGGAGGAACTCTGCACTGGAAAGGATGACCTGGAGTTGAAAAATGAAAATGCTGAAGTACCGATAGTGGAAGAGCCAACAATAAAAGAAGTCAAGTATCAACTCAATAAAATACATTCCAGGAAGAGCTTGAAAAAGCTACATTTTAAAATCAAAAAGTTCAAATCACAGCAAAAATACAAGACTCCAAGAAAAGATAAAGTCCGTAGTGTTAATAAAAATAGGAATAAAAGAAAACACAAAAATTTAAAAATTTATAAAGACATTCATAAAGTGAAAAGAAAAACATTTAAAATTAATAAACAATCAAATAAAAAAGTGCTTGTGAAAGATAAACAAAGTTCCAATGGACATAAAAATTGAAAACTTCAAAAACTTCCATACAAACAAACTACATTTAAAAAATGCAAAATTAGAAGATTGATAAAAATTGTGAAATTGATTAAAATTCGGTTGAAAAGAACCAAACTAAAACGATCACGAGAAGGCAAAACCCGATTTAAAGGCTCAACATTTAAAAAACTGAAAATTCATAAAATAAAATCAAAATTGCAAAAGAAGATAAGAAAAATGAAGATATCCAGTCATGGAGAAACCGAAGATATCAATTGGATGATAAATTTTAATAACGAAACGGTAATGGAAATAAAAATTAAAAATTGGATGATAATAATGTCATTTTACATTTTACATATTCGCTTCAAACGATAAAATCGGTTCTATTAATTTAAAAACTTATAAGACGGATATTTGAAAATTTGACAATAAAGCAGTTGGACACGGTACAAATCGAAATATAATTAAAACTTGATGAAACTTTAAAAATATTATTAATTATAAAAAGTTATTAACACTAAATAAAATTGAAAACTGAAAATTTATTGATTAAAAAAAATTATGAACACTTATAAAGAAAAATTTGGAATCTGAAAAATCATTAATAAACAAACTATTTGACTGAAATATAAAAGCGTGTAAAAATTCGAAAAATCAAAGAAAAATTTAAAAAGTAAAATGGATCAATAGAATTTATTCGCATGCGAATCATTTCGCATGGTAAGTTTCGCACACGATTGTTCGATCATTGAAGAGTTAGCTCTTTTCTTCCTGTTCTTAATGAGGGAACAGCCCAGAAAAGCACACGACTCACGCAGAAAGCAAAACTCTCTACTTAATTTTCGTGAGTACCCTGATGTTAAATAAGCTAGCCCCTGATTATTGCGGTGAACGAGGGCTATGAGTCCTACTCGGTGCAATGCTGAAAAGAAGTGGAGGATACGCTTCCGTAGAAATAAAACAAAAATTGAGTAACAATTTATTTAATGCAGTTAAAGCAACAAATCAAACGTGGTTGAGACTTGCTTAAAATTGAAGGCACGTTAATTTGATTGACAAACGTCACGTCAAAGGTGTTCCAGAAACTGGGGCTACCAGAAGGGTACCCCGCCAATGCAAAGGTTGGCTTCAATGAACACATAATATACCACCATAAACAAAACAAGAAAATATATGATACCTTACCAAGAGCTCCGGTAAGTTTACAAAAATAAAGGTGACAGACGGCTTCTTGATTGAATATGTGGTTTCAGGTATTGATACTACAGGTTTCCCTCTGAGATGCTCCAAGAATGGAAGGCACCGACGTGGTAACTCGAACAGCAGCTTTTGGCGGGATGGACAGATGATGGACCGACGCCTCTCAGAATTATGTGGTGGAATGGCACACTTATAATATCCAAAGATATAATGATGATCAAAAAATAATAAATCATCCAAATGACAACAAGTTGTTGATTATCAAAATAATCACCAGTCGTTTCTCACCAAATAACAGTTGCTAATACGGAACGACTATCGCGCGAAGGAGAAAATGTGGTCGAACGATATAAAATAATATATATCCAACAACGGTTGAATTAGGTAAGACTAGATATCGAGTACGCTCAATTTCACTAATATCCGTGATTACGGTGAAAATATAGGCCCGCACGATAAACTGACGATCGTAAATCGAATAAAAATTATCGATTTATTCTCTCGATCAAAAATGTCGACCTTTCAATTTCAATGTCTTACCAGAATTGATTCTAATGCGCATCATATTATCTTTCATACCAACCAAAAGTTCGTTGTAAGAAGCAGTTCAAAGGCTAGTTAATAGGTGGCGCTAGATGTATCAAACTAAATTTAAATAATTATTTAAAATTGTAGCGAATGAACTAAATTTCGTTACATCACTTACAACGCTATTCTCGAACTCACTCGAATTTACTCCGCATGCGAATCATTCCGCATGGTGACAATTACTCGATCACTTTTAAAATAGATTCTCGAATGGCACACGAATGTTATACCGTGCGAACAAACGATTCGACCAATAGTATTGCGTCATTATACAGGGAGTTTCAGTCGCAAATGTTGTGTTTGAAAGTTTTAAATCGTCAGGATTGCCAGATAGGCTATTTTCCGCCAAATTAGGCTGTTGGACTAAACTTGTAGAAGAATAAAAGATTAATATCGTACCAACCAAAAAACCAAAGAACAAAGAACTATAATTTTTATAATAAACCAACTAGTTCAAACACAACAATAATAATAACGATACAAGAACAATGCAAAAGGAAAGAATTACGAAAAGTCGAGTAGCAAATGGTTCAGTTATAGTTATATAAAATTTATATAGACCCATTTTTTTGATTGGTGATTGGTGATAACCAATCTATTTATATTTAAACACCACTGCGCATGTGCAACTTTTATATTATCGCACACGAACAAAGTTTCGTCTGGGTAGCCCCAGACGTTGTAGTTCGAATGGTTTTCATGCGAAAGTATTCGTAGACGATTGCTCGAGAATACAAAATTTCGTTCGTATGCGAAAGTGGCGTACACGAATAATTTCATGCGAAAAGTATTCGTAGACGAACATTTCGAAGGGTTCGAGAATACAAATCCTTCATTCGTATGCGAAAGTGACGAAGTTTCGTATGCGAATCAATTCTATTGAGTTCAAGAATAGGCCCCCTGGGGCATTTCAGGATATGCGACTTTTTATAATAATACGATAATTGTACATTATTGCAGGAAGATCTCCACAACTTGTGTCACTGGTGTACCAAAAATGAACTTACTCTAAATTTAGATAAGTGCTATGCTATCTCCTATACAAAAAGAAATAGCATTCCTTGTGTATACTGCTTGAATAGTACAGTAGTGAAGCGAGTAACCGAAATTGACCACCTCGGTTTACGGTTGGATGTTGGGTTGACCTTTAAAAGTCACATAGCTAACATATTGCGGTGAGGGCGGGTAATGACTACCTCAAACAATATTTTTTTATTATGTTTGTTATTTAAATGATTGAAATGATAATTTTGAATTATTTTTATTAACTACATACAGGGTGTCCCCGTGACCGTGGAGAACCTTTGAGCTGGTGATAAATGACACTTTTCTAAGATAAATTTTCAAATAAAATTTTTGCCCAAGTATAAAAAAATATTCCAACAGCGGTTGAATTAGGTAAGACTAGATATCGAATACGCTCAATTTCACTAATATCCGTGATTACGGTGAAAATATAGGCACGCACGATAAACTGACGATCGTAAATCGAATAAAAATTATCGATTTATTCACTCGATCAAAAATGTCGACCGTTCACTTCCGATGTCTAACAAGAATTAACAATTCTCTAATGCGCATGAGATAACTTCTTATCATATCAAGTTCGTTGTAAAAGGCAGTACAAAGGTGGCGCTAGATGTAAATAAATTTAAATAAATTTAAATTAGTAGCGAAATGGATAGAATTTTGTTACACTCTTAACATTATTTACATTAACATTTTTATAATACAATCTCTTAATGATTAACAATTTTTAATAAATTTATGAACATTGTTGCAAAACTAATTACCTTTATCTCATTACTGGTTCTTTTGCATTCCTTTGATACCGTTATGTTGAAGTCCAGGTAACCCAGAGCTAACCTTCTAACTCGGATAGGAATTTCTTGCTAGTTTTTGTATCAATAAATTATTAGTAATTTCAATCACTTAGTGAAACACGACAATATGTAGTAAGGCTTTTCGCACGCTTGGCTTTATTCGGCGCCAGTCTGAACACTTCTCTGCTAGCACAGTCAAACTATTATACTTCACATTAGTGCGTTCACAACTTTTTTTTTTTTTTTCTGCAGGGAAGGGGGAAACCTTCATAGGCACCACCCCATCAGGGATGGTAGTGTCAGATTCTAACTGACTAAAACCCCCTCCCCGACGACAGCGGGCTTTACCTTCTCGGCATTACTTCCGCTGTCGTCTGCGATCTTCCATGCTGCAACGATGATGCAGGCTCCCGATGACCTCCCGGTTTAGCACGAAAGTTTGTGTCCGGGAGATCAGGCAATATCACTTGATTCTACTTTTCCAATTGAACCGGACACACCGCTCGCCGCGATCCAACACGTCTCACCGGGTCACCTAGTGGTCCGCAATCGTCAGTATAGGTGAAAGTCCACTCGTCATTAACTTAATAGGCGGAAATTCCGGCGACAAAGTCAAGGCCGAGCCGACCGTCATCCATACCGGAGACTCCGAGCCCCCAAGCGACCCTGCAAATCATATTAAATCACAGAGCGCGATGCGACCGGGTCATCTTGAAAAACTTGTGATCGCTGGCAAAGTGCCAGTCCACTCGTCTTTATATTTGACGGCACTATTTTCGCGATCGTCCCCCTCTGGATTAGCACGAGAGTTTGTGTCCACAGAGGGTCTACGCGCTATCGTCGTACCGACACTAACCTACCCCGTCGAACGACCGTCACTACTCGACCCGACCCGACCCGCCGATCAATGACGATATTCTTCGGGAATTCTCTTGGGAACTTCTCGCGCATCTTCTCGCGGGAACTTCTCAAGGGAACTTAAAAAGGCTGTCATTGACTTAACTGTAGGGCGAGGACTCGAGCTGCGGCTTGCTCAACTTGAATATGCATCGTGTGTTTGGTCTCCTCATTATCTGATTTGCATAAATCAGCTTGAACGGGTCCAGCAAAAGTTTTTCAAATATCTCCATTACAAACGTGGGTTTCCACCGGACGATTTCTCAGATGACGGTTGCCTCAATTTCTGCAACACCAGATCACTAGTTGATAGAAGAATAACTTCCGATTTATGCGTTATTTACAGACTATTGAATCGCAAAATTGACTGCGACTATTTGCTCGATTATTTTCGATTTTGGAACCCACCGAGATGGACGCGATCGAAGAAGATTTTTGAAGAGACCCACCACCGAACAAATTATGGGTAGAACAGTCCAATTTCTAGAATGATTCGTTATGCTAATCGCTTGAATAACGATGTGTTGTTCGATCTATCAATAAAGTCGTTAGCGATGTTTAAACTTAACCTCCGTTACATAGATTTTTCCAAGTACAGTTCCTAAATAATATTTAAATTTTTGTTTTGTATGCTGCATTAAGATCAGCAACGATCGTAATTTATTGTAATTTGTTTTTTTTTGTAAAATGGTTAAACCGTAAATATATTGCCATGTATTGCTACTGTAAAACTCAAATTTAACTTATATAGCGGGGAATAATAATGGCACTTAATTCAAATATGCTCCGACTAGCTTTGCACGAAAATTCAAAAATTAAGGGTCGTAAATTGGGTTCATCAATGTGGTCAAAATACTCATATAAGCTACCTTAAATTAGTAACCTCAATGTAACAAAAAAATTAAACTTATTGTACCTTACACCTGCTTAATCTGGACTTCACTGCTGAATAAAGTTGAATCAAATTCAAATGTAATTATTTGTAGACACAATGTAATTTATTAAATAAAATATTATCATTAAAAAACAAAAGACTGACTTTTCATAAATAGGAACAAATCAAATTTACAATTATTATATAAGAAAAGTTTATAAACCCCCGTGTTTAAATTCACGCGCGAACTTATTTGTCTACCGATAGATTTTATTAAACTTTGTCGACACAAATTTGGCTTACCGAAGTCTATACTGTCGTGTCCCATCGATGTGGAGTAAAACAGGCAGCGTGGAAGCAATTATAATTGGATCCAATTTCCATACAATGAAAAACTTCAGAGAAGATTAACGATAGATTTATTTTCTTCGTCTTACTGGATAGATGTTCAGGTAAGTCCATAAAAAATCTTCAATAATTTTCTAATCTCCGAAACATAACCATCAAAAAACGTAACCATAAAAATTGTCAGCGGTCACCAAAATTTTTCAAATATCATTCAAATAACCAATCGAACTTTCATAAATCTTCTTAATGCTTTTTTATACTTCATGAATCATCAAGAAACATTTGACAATTCAAAACTTTACAAAAAAATTATTAAACCATTTCCAAATTTTAACCTTCTTAAAAATCACGTCCTTACTCGGGACTTCCTTACTTACGACGGATCGTTCGCTTCTCTCCTTTCGCTTCCTTATCCTTTTTCATCCCACTAAAATTGTCTATAAGCCCGCGCACTAATTCTTTCAAACGCAAAACACTTTTCGGGGATTCTATCACTAACTCAGCCAGTCGAAATAAAATTTCGACTGCTACACACTAAAGAACAGGCTTATATCTGTCTATTAAAACAATAAAAAATGTGAATATGGTCAAAATATCGACTTTTGAAAAGAAGGGAAAAGTAACAAAATGTATGCGGTCGACCCCGGCCGCATCCACATACCTCGCTCTCGGTCCCTTGAAATCGAGTGAAATTTTTTTGCTCCGATTTGAGTTTTTCTTTGAAATTCGGATAGATGGGGGTGTGATTAGTGGATATTAGTAATAAATATAATCAAAAAAATGGAAAATAACCCTTGTATTGCCGAAAAAGTGAAAAAATAAAAAAATTTTTGCCTTCGAATTTTGGGGTGTGCATTGGGGGTTGGCCAGAATTATGAGCATCAAAAAACCTACCCTCCGATGCTTCGCATCTCCGGGCGGTTTTTCGTGCTCAGAGCTGCAACGCAGCAGAGCTAAACATACGAGAGGCGCGACAGATCAAGAAAACCGGGATAAATGCAATCGGGATGTGAGAGACCCTCGAAATAGCATTAAAAAGTATAGTTGCGGTATGGGGCAGTAAACTATTACGTTTCACCCCCAAAAAATCGCCTAAAAACAAAAAATAATCGATGTTGCATGTACGACGGTCGAGCTGCAAGTGCCGCTGCGAAATATTCTAAGTGTAAGACTAGTTCACCTTGCACGTACCGTCAACAAAATGAGTGAGATTCCACTGCGCGTCAGTGAAACATGTAAAATTAACGATTTTCAAATTCGATTTTTTCAAAAGTTTGGACCATATTCACATTTTTTATTGTTTTAATAAACAGATATAAGCCTGTTCTTTAGTGTGTAGCAGAAGAAATTTAGTTTCGAGTGGCTGAGTTAGTGATAGAGTAACGCACTTTTCATTATCGCTTTCCTACTCTTTTAGAAATGAATTAATATAATTCAATTTCTTCCCAAATTCTCTTTAAATAAAACAAATAATCCTTCTTTTGCCTTTTTACATTTTTTTCTCCAAATAATATGTGTGTATACAAAATTACTTTTGTTATATTTCTAGATTGAATTGATCTTTCAAGCAAGCAGTTCATCACGCGGAAGTGCCAAGAAGATTCAGGTGTAATTATCTAACTACCATGATGGTCTTTTATTTGAGTGTCAAGTAATGAGTATTTTATTACAAATTAAACCCAATTACATCAGACCCCTCATCTCTGATAAACAGAACATGACAATATATATTATTATTATTATGCTAATTATCAATAATTTTGATGAAAATAAACGTATACAAATATTAAACAGTTCCTTATTATTTAAATTCTCCACAATTAAATCTAAAAGCGTGGCGTCGTATTTTAAAATTCCGCACTCGTTGCACAGATATAAGTTTTTGTAAAAGTTTTCGCTTGCCCTGTATAAATATTGTTCTCTCCTCCTTTTTGGTATAGCGCATGTGTAGTGGTCAATGTTGCTTCCCGTGGATGATCTTGTATTCACATCGATTTCTCCAGATTTATCTTCGATAAAATTTTTAACCCTCGTGGCAAGATTTTTATCTTCTCAAAAATATTCACGATCGGTAAGTATTTTATATTTCTTTTACCGTGTTTACCTTCACATTTATGTTTAATCACTGTATTTTTGTAGATTTCACCTTTTTATCATAATTTTTATGCAATTAATTAATTAATATTCGAGCCGCTTAAATTACCCGTGCGATCTCGATACAAAACCCAGGGAAGACCTTTTTTGTTTTTCCTATCGTCAAGGTGATACAAATTCATTGCTACTTGATTATTTAACCATAAATTCTGTAGGTAAGTCGAAACTACCATCTTTTTGTGGCGCGAAATTTAAAATTGTCTTTTAATTTATTTTTCTTATGTTTTTAGGTTAACCGTTGACTTGAAGCACATGATTTCTAGTTACCACTTGAATTGTCCACCGATGGTTTCTCGGATGACCTATCACTCTGTTTTTAATTAATTTTATCGACGCACACGTAATGTTTAAATTTTTACACATAATGTTTTAACAAATTATTTCTAACACCTTAACTAATAAATTTTTTCCACTACTAGTCATATAGGCTATCATTTTTACTTAGGTTAGTTGCTCAAGAAGTGACACGTTTTCGACTAGTGGTGAACAATTTTTCCATTATTAACCACTGGTTAATAATGAACAGAATGAAATTTTTTGATAACTTGGCGACTATTTTAAAGAAAAATGTTGTTATTAAATGATTTAGAATAATCAAGAAATGCTAATTAATTGTATTTAAACTATTTAAAACGCTTTTTTAATACATTAATTTGATTTTAAAAATTTAAAAAAATCGAATTAAATGTGACAGCAAGTGACAACGCCATCCATTGTCAATTTGACGAACCGCGATTTATTTTATTTAATAACCTAAATTTGTCAACAACTGTCAAATCAACAAAACAAAACTGTCATTTGAAATAAATATTTTAAATTTGAAAATTTTTTTGTTAAAACGAATTTAAAGAAATGGTAATAAATCTAGTAGTGGAAAAAATCGTATATAAACCACGGTTGTGAAGACCATTATTGCCTCCGCGCCCTATATTCCTCGGTGCAAAGCACCTCGGAATATAATCTTGGCGCTAGGGCAATAATGACGGCGTTCACAACCTTGGCCTGTAATATACTATTTTATGTAGTTTATAAATTTCTTATATAACTAAACAATTTTATTATATTATTTTTAACAATTTTTTTGTCATTACGGATTTTAAATTGAACATTTTATTTTATTTTGTTAACCCTTGTATTCTTTATGATTGTGATTTAAATGATTCTATTTGTTTTGACTTTGTAATGATAATAGTAAACCTCCTATTTAAATTAACAAGTTCCATGCATTAATTTTTATTCAAGCAAAAATGAATGTTCGTGTTGCGAGTGACGTCTCCTCCAGATATCACCGTAATATGTACGACCATCACGTTACATTTAAAACTGAAATTTTGGGGTAATATAATGCTATGATCTGTTATGACTCAATAAAACATCATAAAGGCTCTTAAAGCAGAAAATTATAAGGTTCCGAGAAACATGTCGTTTATCGATAAAAATATCCAACTCATTTCAAAGAACCCTGTCTTTAATAAAATCGTCCAAGACTGAAAGATACTGTTAATACTTGCTATTCAAATTCATCTAAAGATTTACCATGTCAAAAATCTCTAAAATCGATCAATTAATCTAGAATAGGTCAATTTGTAAAATTGTTTACATAAAAACATAACCTATAATATTGTAAACTTTAAACATGAATTTATCTGTGAAAAACAATTTTTGTACGATATAAGTTATGTCGAATATTCGACAATATTGTAAACTAAAGGATTATTGTAAATTTGTATACGAAAGATATCTTCGGGCATAGAGATCAAAATTCCATAAAACGATAGATTTCTTCTAAGATAAGGCCTTCATAGTCAAGAATGTTACAAAATACAATGGAAATTCGGCTTCTGTGAACAGAACAAAGAAAGAAGTAGTGCAAACATCTTCAAATAAAATCTAAAAGCTTACCTCTGTATGTCAAAATAATTTAACTTGAACATGAATTTTCCAAAAATGAATCAAATTTGACTCCGAATTACAAATTTTACGAAAGAAGGGCTTTGGGCAACGGTGTTCAGTTGAATTTTTGCCTTCAACGTGAGCGGTTGTATTTTGGTGCGATCCCCACAAAATAAAGTCAATATTGATACAACATGGCGGCAAAATTAGCCAAATGCATCTGTGAATTTCGAATGTAGAGAATCAACTCATCTTATACAATACTGGTGTATTAAGTATTACAAATGTTTGTTTACCTGGTGAACAACAGCAACAAAATAATTATTAAGAATTATGTTCAGTGAAGTTATGTTTTTAAAATAACGTGCAAGTGTAATGCTACATCACAAATATCACAACAGCTGACTTCAAGGATACATCAACCTTAGGCACATTCCACACAGCACTAAATGAATAATCGGATTATATTTTTAGAAGGTATTGTAAATTTTTATTTTAACATTAAAGTGGTCTTCAACATTTTAAATACAGGGCGTAGAGTGATTGTTTACGGACAGTTGCAATACTACGCTTTTGCGATTCTAATAACAAAACAATTTTTATAATTTCAACGCAACCAAAAACATTTAAATTTAAAATTTTAATCGTTAATGGAACAACGAAAAGCTTTAATAGTAACCGACCATTAAGCAGAAGAAAGAAGAAGGAAGAAACTTCGATTTGTTTGATTTTTGTAAACCTTTTGGGTACAGACCACGGTCTGAATTTATTTGTAAACATTTATTTGTCTATTTTTCTGGTACCAGGTAAAAAGTTAGTTGAATTAATAGAAACTTATTCTAACTTTATTACATCTTTTATTGAAACAAAAGAGCAAGTTATCTTTCAGAGTTTGACAATTAGTCATTAGTCAGCTGAGTATTCATTAGCCGAATACGAACAATAAGACAACCTTAGAATTCTCTAACTGTCAAGGGTCTTACCGGAGTGAGCTAGCCAGGTAAGCAAATTAAGTGTACTGGATATTAAACATTGCTAAAGATCAGTAATATAATTTATGAAAAAACCAGGAATCTCGGGGATGTGGAAGCAATAAAACACAATAGAGTTGTCTAGTCGACGTTTCGGAGGATATACTCACTCCATCTTCAGGACTATATTAAGGAAGCAAAGTTACAAAGATTACGTGTCAAGGGGCATAAAGTACTCACCAGAACAACAAAAGGTGTAAAACATGTTTATGCTAAGCGGGAAACAAAATAAAGTACGGAAGCCATGACCACATTCAACTGTGTACAATGTAAAAAAATGTAAAAAACAAACAGCCCACATGTAACACATGGGGAGACGTCAAATAATCTCAAAATAATCTTTTCGGATTGTCATATTGTATGTTAATCTTATGTTTGATTATTTTTATCGTTATAACCTCTTGGTTTTATTAGTTTATTTACAAATTTTAATGTTATTTACTGTTATATTTAATTGTTTTGAGATTATTTTGACGTCTCCCCATGTGTTACATGTGGGCTGTTTGTTTTTTTACATTTTTTTACATTGTACACAGTTGAATGTGGTCATGGCTTCCGTACTTTATTTTGTTTCCCGCTTTGCATAAACATGTTTTACACCTTTTGTTGTTCTGGTGAGTACTTTATGCCCCTTGACACGTAATCTTTGTAACTTTGCTTCCTTAATATAGTCCTGAAGATGGAGTGAGTATATCCTCCGAAACGTCGACTAGACAACTCTATTGTGTTTTATTGCTTCCACATCCCCGAGATTCCTGGTTTTTTCATTATACTGCTTTGGAGGAGAATTTTGGTTTCTTAAATATAATTTATTAAAAATAATTAACAATTACTAATCTCCATAATGAATCACTCGTAGTGAAATCGTTAGGCGATCTCTTGCCACTGCACCATATTCCTTGTATCCTTGAGCCCACTGGAAGTTCCCGTGCGATAGAAAACGTCCATACGGGGTGACTTAGTTTGGCACGCGACTTGTGTTGCTACCCTAGCTCCTAGCTAGGGTAGCTAGGCTTAGATGGCCAGTTCAGCAGCGGGAAAGGCGGAGAATTAAAACACAACAATTATAAATCAATAAAGGATCATTATGAATTATCAGCTTTTGCCGTTGAGACACTGGGTCCATGGAGTAATGACGCGAAGGAATTGGTCGAGCAAAGTGTTTTCTTATTCAAAGACTCAGTTTGTGCATTCAACGTGGAAATGCTGCATGGGTTCTAGGATCGATGTCCACAGTAGCGATCATAGACGAATTCTTGCAGCTTATGGGTTAAGTTTTGCACATGTTATTTGATGTTTTTATAGTTTTGTACATTTGATTTTGTTAATGTCAGTTGATTGTAGTTTGATGTTTCTAAAATTTGTTATTTATACCGATTGTTTATAATAAAATAAAAACATATCCTGCTAAATCAAATTAAACACATTCATTAAGAAAATACAATATATTGCAATACAAAAAAAAACTTGAAACACATAATGGTCCATTTTCTTTAAGTTTTCTTACTTTACTTTTAACACCTTCCATCATGCGCTGGAGCATATTCACATCATTTTTTTTTTGGTATAGGACTTAAATCCGTATTTTTCATTGATGGGCGGATGTTGCTTCCCAATCATTCTTATAAACTAATTATGAAGATTATACCAGAAATTTTCAATTGGACGAGCTGCAGAAATATTTGGCGGATTTGCATATTTTGGAACAAATGGTATATTTTGACCGTCTAACCAATTAAGCTCATTTTTAGATATTGGATAAACACCACGATTAGGATATAAGATGATTTCATCATCTTTATGGTTTTCTTTTACAAAATTAACCATTTTTGGTAAACTTTTATTTTCTTTTATTTTTTTACTTTTTTTTTCGTTATTTCCTAAGTTCCATATCTTCCTATTAACAATTGCTTTCAAATTTGTATTTTTACTTTATTTTATGTTTTGCACGATTGCAACCAGTTGCAATTCAGCTCTCGAGACTTGGTATGTAAGATACAAATGTACGCCCCTTCGTAAAGTCTATATACTTACGAATATAAAATCAAATATAATTTAATTTAAATATAGAACAGAATGCATAAGTAACGATATTTTATTCCAGGTATTGATAGAAAATCAAACATGGTGAATAATATTTTATTTTTATAATCTTTTATTATAGATCAAGGGAATACAATTCAATGTCTTCGATTAAAAATCAGTTAATAGTAGTAGGATTATTAAGCTAGTTGTGCAAAAAATATTAGTTAAAACAGTAGTAATTACGTTTCATTCCACACATATTATGAAAGTTAAAATATTTATGAATAAACCAATGGAAAGCGATTGCAAATGTTAAGGTAAACCCCGGTATGATACAATTATTAAATTTATAAAACAAAAACTTAAATTTAGAATTTCTTAAAACTAGAATTTACTAAGAGATTTCTCACAGTTGTAATATTCTGAAGTTCGAAGTTCAAGGTTCTGAAAATAAAAACGGAATTAATTTTGAACAGGCAAGAACATTAAATTTTATGTAGTTGGAAATTCATTTAATACTAATTATTATATTTATATTATAATGTAGTATCAGGGGTATCAGGTTTAAACATTAATTTAATTGTTGTGTAAAAAAATGCCAAACAGCCAGTTTTCGGGTGGGTCATTAAAATTAAAACACCGACTCATTAAACAAAGAAAATTGTTTTTCTGCATTCGCATAACGTTTTAAATTTCAATCAATTCGATTGTATTATTAATAATTTTAATCCTGTTAACTATTAATGTAATTACGATAATGTAGTAAATCAATGTAAGTTAAAATGAAATTACTCACATTCAACTATGAATGATTGTCCATCTTTATTGTAACCAATGTATCGCTCTCCATCAAAATAATTTACATGTACCCAGAAATTAAGGACATCACCATAATTTAATCTTTGAACTCTGTTGGTATATGTCCATCTACCATTTTCTGGTTCATCGATGTCAACTGAAAATTTTCCTGCTTCTAGGTCTTCCATATCTTTGTTTAGATTTCCATGAAAAGCAAATAAAACAATACCAGGTTCATCTAACAAAATAAAAACAAATTTCATCCGGGTTCCATAATTGCAAAAATAATAAATTATACCCCCATTCAGGTTTAAAAGATTTTGGCAAGCGCCAAGATTATAATCGTAAGGTGCAAATCGCCGAAGGTTTTAAGGCGCGAATTTAATTTCATGTTTTCAATTTCTTATTAAGTCTTGCAATATTAATTACTACTTAACTTACTATTGCGCTTTGCAATATCTGAATTTAAAAGTTACTAATGGTAGGTACATTAACTACTATACTAATTATATGACCACCCCATCTACAGTTGAACATTATATTTACATTAATTGGCTGTCCATGTCTAGTGAACAGAATTGTGAAGGAAACCTGTAATTAAGACTCTTTGAAATTAGTGAATTGACATTATAAATTGTTGAAAATATAACAATAAAATTAAGTTTTTCATTATAATTTTCATATAATGTAAATCAGACACTTTATTTGTTACAATGTGAGTTACTGGAAAACAATTTACCTATAAATGTGTACAAATTCCCGTGTAGTTGGAAGAGTGTATTGAATTCAAAAAAATTACTCTCCAACCCTTTCGTCTATTTCATACTTGAGAATTGTGGGCAATAAATCTAGATCCGCCACTGAGTACAATACAAGAACATAAGAATACAAATAATGTAAGAAGGTAATTAATAATAAAATAGCAATTCAAATACATACCCGGAATTGAAACCCGAAAACCTCTCGGAAATAAAACTTCTACACGAACATCAGGAAATTTATACCTCGCATTGGCTGCTAATACTAGCATTAAAAACAATCCAAAATATAAGTTTATTGAAGACATTTTCACAAACCACCACTGAAGATTGTCTGATGCACAATACAAATTGTAAGTTATGTTTAGGTTATTTTATATGAAATAGTATCTCATTGACCTGATAACTGCTAGATAAAGTAATTGGATTGGAAATTCCGGGAAATTTCCATTATAGGTTTTATCAAAAACTAAATTTACAGCTACCATAATTCAATTCCAGAAAATATAGTTCAATATTCACATTCAAAAAAGCCTTCGATTGTGTACGCTGGGACAAGCTATGTATAGCGGGCGCTAAAGGAAATGGGTGTTCCAGATCATCTGGTAGCAATTTTTATAAAGAGTTTATAACGTATGCGTCTAAACTAGCTGGAAAAATTTCAATCGCATCAAAACATTAGTTATCGTCGTTGATACTGCAATAGGTCGTATGTAAAATAATGTAAATGTTCAGGAGAGCGTAAAAACAATTAAACTTGCGCCTGGAACAACTAAAAATGCTTCTACTTGCGTAAATATTAACTCGCCAATTTCTTTTATGAGATGACTACTCCTAAATAAAGCTATGATGTGACATGAAATTCGGCATACGATTAATAGCAGTATCCATTTCCGCGCCGTTGTCGAAATACGACAAATTTCAATATCGAAATATCTGCTTTCTGACTGGTCCATCACATACGAGGTTTTGCTGTATCATCAAGTAGGCTGCACTGATTACCTAGAGACCAAAAACCGAAATTGCATTTTTGGTGACATACGACCTATTGCAGTAATATCAACGACGTTATAATCTAGCTATCCTCTCGATTTTTTACTGAACCTTCCTGAATTTGTTTGTTATCAAATGTAATCAGTTTCGTTTGAATAGTCATTATGAAAGTGTGCCAACAGAATTTCTTGCGTAAACGCGTTTTTAAAATGCTTGGCGAGCAACATAAAAGTTGCATTTTAAATAATTCTATAAACGAAGATTTAAGTCGAGGTACCATTTTTTTCGATAAGTTTGAGATTCTGTAAGAATGTTAGGCCTGAAAATTTTTTAAAAAAAGGAAGAAAATTAATTGTAAAAAAATTTCATCTAATAAGTTTCTTGAAGAAAGCCATCGAAAACCAAATTGGAGTGAGTTCACGCATACTATCAAGAAAATTTAAAGCTTCTCAAACAATTATTTGCCAAAATTTAAAAAAATTAAATGTAAACAGGTATAAGAGAAACGTTAAACCAAGATACACCGATAAACAACTAGCGAAAAAACACAGAAGGAGCCGTCTTTTGCGGCAACATTTTTTAACAGGCAATACAATGATAATTAATAAGGATTGTTACAAATATAAACTTTTAAATTAATTAAAAAAAATAAATGATTAAAAATTAATTATTAAAAATGCTAAACAAATAAATTAGCAATAACGTAAGCCAAGACTAATCGTTCGGAGAGCATGAATATCACAGGGTCTGTACACCAATTATTTTGATTCACCTGTAAACTGGAAATTAGGCTTAAATAAAAATCACACATATTAATATAAAAAATTATATATATTAAAAAAATATCAATTAATAAAACTTATAAACTAAACAAATCATTAATTTCTAAAAAATAATACAAAACAATTTACATAATTCACTTTCTGTTATTAAGTTTTGAATATAAAATTTAACGTAAATATAATATTTGTGCACAAGTTAAAATAAAAATGTTTATTAAAAAAATATCGTCATCATTTATAAATTCAAAAATCCTCAAAATATTTGGATAAATTGAAACCAAAAATTAAATATTATTGTCGTTTTCAAAAATATATCAATCTTTATAATAAATCTCACAAGTTTTCTTACTTTTTGTATAAGTTGCTAAAACTTAAGCCAATTGAAGGGAAGTTGCATGAAAATTGGACCATTATTTCAACTCGTACTGAAACCCATCAGTAGATACTAATTGCTCGAAAGTAGCTCACATCGGACCTACCCAGCTATGGCTCGAAAGTAGCCCACATCGGACCTACCCAGCTCGATATAAGTTCCTTCATAACATTGAAGCGATACTTATTTAAAAATTATTTAATCAATCGGATCCATTTCATTTTCTTAAATTTATTGTCTTCGCCATCAAATATAACAAGAATTAACAACTTGGAATAAACAACTTGGAATTTAACACTGGAGTAAATACGTTGCACAAAAATTAATTAATTTAATAATTAAAACTCAATAACTTCACTGTATGTTACAACTGGGGGCTTAGATGACTGCCTCCAAGAGGGAGTCGGTTAACACCTCAAATTTTCATGTTTCTTCGTTGAGAACTTGAGTTCAACCTTTTAAAATATTATTAGGAATATCGACTTGCCCTTTGAAATTAAAATTTCAGGAACAAACTGGTCTGTTCACACAAATAAATTACAATAAAAGTGTCTAAATTTGAAAACATAAAAACCATAAATAATTATTGTGATATTGGTTACTTGAAAATAAACTCTTAAACCAGGATGTAATAAATTAAAATTTGAAAAATGTCTTGAGTCGTTTAAAAAAATTATTTTCTAATAAATAAGTAGAAATTTATTGCATCACAAAAAAGCACTGATTTTAAAAATTAAAATTGAAAATTATTAGAAAATGATCCGTAACAGGATGATAAAAATTACTTCACTTTTGCGAACAGTTATGATGTGACAAATAAAGTGCAAGATAGCATGTGTCGATTATTCCGTTTATAATATTCTTTATTTTAGAGAATAGTTTAAGATCTGTAACAGTTGTATTAAATTGTTACTATAATAATTTGATGCCCATAGGTAGAAAATTCCACATGTGGAAGATTACTGGACAATTGTCAGAACCTCGTATGAATTTACTACATGATCAATGAGATAAAAGAAACCTCAATTAAATCGATACCTATCAGAAACATAAAATTTAAAGATGAATTTTACCGCTGCTAGATCCTCAACCCCTCAATTATTCATTGCTAATAGGAGATGCGGGTTTATTTGTTTGAATATTAGCTCAACAGGATTACACCATTACAGTTTATTGACAAATGTTGGAAATTGGTTCATGTTCTTTGAGAAAAAATGTTTGGACTATTTGTTTACAACAGGAAATGTTATATTTTCAGCGTATAAGTGGACTCGATATTGGTTTTTCGGTTGTTTATTTTTATAATAGTTTTAGATCTGTAACATTTGTAGGTTAGACGGTTATTGAAATCGTTATCGGAAGACGTAGAACGTTGTAAAAACCGATGTATAAGTACATACAATTTATAGGTTTGATGTAATGGTACTTTAAGGCAAACCTTTTCCTAAATAAACAAAGTTTTACAAGTAAAAACGTATATTATTTGTCATTACATATTATTCAACTTGGAATATGGATAATATAATCCAAAAAAGTAGTTCAAAGCTATTATTTCAATTATAAATAAATATTATCTTTTAAATTAAGTCAATTTATTGTTACATTTTGGGTTAAACCCAAAATTATTAGAACTTCAAAAGAGGTCATCAAGATTCCACTTAAGTCTTGGAACTGATAGTGACCGGTTTTTTCTGGAAAGTTTTTACTAGACGTGTGTTTCTGTGCTTTTCACAGTAAATTCAAAAATAATAATAAACAAACTTTATCTGATATAAAAAATATCTCCAATCGTTTTTGTAGCATAAATGATAAAAAATAATTACATAGGGGAAGGTGGGGCGGAATGGGGGTCGGGGCGGAACGGGGGATCAGGTTTATTTGCTGATAGTAGCACTGCAGTTCGCTGCAACTCTCTATACACCTTCATTATGCATCTGTGCAGTGATAAGAACGGTCGTTGTGAATTACCAAGTGTTTCTCCTTTGTTAATTAAACACCTCCCTAAAATCTGTATAAAACTGCAACTTTATGAATATTTGAAAACAAGGGAAGATATATTTCACATTACTTTTCGTTATTCCAATTTAGTCTACCGAATTAAGCGTTGTTTAAAGTGTCTTTTCACGTGTTAACATGTCTTGGAGAAGTAACATGGCTGTCGCTAACCTTGCGATGTTTGGTTTACCAACACTTGGGGCACAACGGGGTAGGGCAGAACGGGGTCCTACCTCGTTCCGCCCCGACCATACTTTTATTTTTCACCGATCTAATTTCTTTTCTTTTGTGTTTGTTATATATTCACTATAACTATTCACTATAATATAACAATAGCTAGTCCTATTTTTACCAGCTTTCCGAGGTTTTCGCCAGCTTTCCGAGGTTTTCGCCTGAACATATACTTCCCATACCCAGAGTAAAGCCGGGACAAAAGCGAGTGACGAGGAAACGAGGCAAAACGGCAATCCTGACAGCTTCCCCTTATAAGACTGAACTCGAAGAAGCGGCTAATAATGCTAAGAAGATCAAGGAAGCCAAAGAAAATAGACTTAAGAAAAAACTGTTCACCGGTAACGAAAAAAGGAAGGAGAATACCCAGAAAACTGTTAACAAAATAGAAAAGAAAAAACACAGAAAATTGTTAACAAAATAGGAAAGAAAAAAACACAGAAAATTGTTAACAAAAAACCACGGAAACAAAGCGTGGAATCAGATGAAGAAGACGATGCGACCTGTTTATATATATTGCAACGACTTATATTCAAAATCGAGTGAAGGCTGGATATCATGCATACAGTGTAAAAAATGGGCCCATAATTCCTGTGCCGGCATTGATACTGACGATGATGAATCACAACTCATCTGTGAACTTTGCCAGCCATAAAACATGATTTCGTTTCACCTTTTAATGAATACAGCGTTCTGCCCCATACATGGGGCAGACCGGGATATAACCTTTTTTTTCAAACGTTTAAAATAAATACAAGTATTTTCATTATTTTAATTTTGAACATCGGAGATGTTAAACGAAATGTTAATTAAATTTATTCACACTATAATAGATTTTTACCTCTTTATTTACACCTTCAAATACTGTCCCAACCACACCGACCCCCGTTCTGCCCCACCTTCACTACGCTATCTTTATTTATTTTAAAAGTTTATTTGTTAATTTACAATTTTGTGATACATCTATTTTTCAATAAAATGTCTTTTCTAATGAAATTACTTTTTTTAATCTACCTATTGTACCTCACTAATACTTTGAAATCTATACGAATTGCCATCGGTGGAATTTACGGGTGCTCAACGGTGACTATTTCGGCAGAGAGGATTTTCTATGAACAATCGGATTACATATTGCGATATCGAGATACCACGTCAATGGAAGTACGTTATTTAAGATTCGGGAAAATTTTGTTATTAATAAAGCATGTGACTTATCAACGTAATCAGAAAAACTTCGTCCGATACCAAGAAATTTAGTTCAAAGTCAAATGATTTGTAAAGAAGGACATGAAGCAGGTTTGAATAAAATAATTTAAAATGTAACATTTAATAATTTTCTTTGTTAAAAAAAATGTTTATTTATAGTAAATGAAAGATTGTTTAGTAATAAGAAAGGTATTTCAAAAGTTAGAATATTGTTAATTAATTGATTAATGTAAAAAGTTGTGTTAGCGTTAAATTTAAATAAGTTCTTAAAATCATTACGTGAGTTCGACGTGTCACAAGTTAATGAACTGTGAATGGAAATTTCATGTCCAGCATCTTTATTTATTCAACCACGAAGCAATTAGGAAGAAGTCAATCCAATCTGAAAATATAAAAATTTTACTTATAAAATTCCAACGAGTCACACTTGGCTTAATCCATACCTGTACTGTGAAACTTTCAATAATATTGATTTTCCGATCAACCAATAAAATGCGTCTACTCAAACATCGAGATTGCCATGAATTTCGAGAGGAAAAATTATAAAACAATCGAAGAGGTCCTGGTGTTAAATTTCACACGTAATGGTGGCGAGTTTTGATCGTCCTAATAAAAATTAATTTTATAGTGAAAATAATTGGTGAAGGTATAAAATACCAGTGTAAAAATCAGCAAATTAATTACTTACCTACGTAAAACTAAAAATAAGTTGAAAAACGTAAAGGATTGAGAATATTTATGAAGAATTAAAAATCGACACAAAACGAGGTCAACAAACTGCAACTGGGAACCTTTTCATGGTAATAAACCCATCGAGTGAACTTTGGTGCGCAATTGTACCATCTCAAGTACAAGTAACTAGAAGATTCCTGTATTTTGCTAAGGTAACGTGCACATTAAGTACAATTTGAAAATAACTAAGTGAAATTTTCGGACACCATACGACACGTGTTTTTCTTTATTTAACGTTCAGAATTTTGATAATTAGATTTAATAATAGAACTTTTTAATATAACAAAACCTTTAATTACATTTTTGTGCTCAATAAAATCATTATTATTTTTGTAACGAAGGATATTTATTTTGACCTGTTCCGCGCCCATAAATTTATTTACAGTATTGGTCATGGAACGAACTCACCCTGTACAAGGTAAGACACATGCACTACGAACCAGCTAAGCCGAGGCATAATATTTCCATTTATTTGTATTTACTAAATTTCACATACATTTCCATTGACGGGGTACATTTCTGTACACTCGTATAAACATCAACAATAAAACGTGTAACCAAATTAGCGAGGGTTATCTCATAGCACTTTTTGGCTAGCCCAACATAAGGCTACGACCACATAGCAATATGTACGACCATCACGTTACATTTAAAACTTAAATTTTGGGGTAATATAAATTATTATTAAATATAATTAAAATTACTAATCTCCATAATGACTAACTCTTAATGAAATCATTAGACGATCCCTTGCCACTGCACGATATTCCTTGTATCCTTGAGCCCACTGGAAGTTCCCGTGACGATGGAAACGTCCAGACGGGGTGACGCTAGTTCCATAGCATCAAGGAAGAGTCTTAGTATGGCACGCTACTTGTGTTGATACCCTAGCTCTTGCCACTTAGGTGCTTCTTGTTAGATGGCCAGTTCAGCAGCGGGAAAGGCGGAGAATTAAAACACAATAATTATAAATCAATAAAGGATCATTATGAATTATCAGCTTTTGCCGTTGAGACACTGGATCCATGGAGTAATGACGCGAAGGATTTGGTCGATAGAATTAGCCGTTTACTAATTTATTGTTGTCTCAGGAGATAGCCGAGCAAAGAGTTTTCTGATTCAAAGAATCAGTTTGTGCATTCAACGTGGAAATGCTGCATCGGTTCTAGGATCGATGTCTACAGTAGCGATCATGGACGAATTCTTGCAGCTTATGGATTAAGTCTTGCACAAGTTATTTGATGTTTTTATGGTTTTGCACATTTGATTTTGTTAATGTCAGTTGATTGTACTTTGATGTTTCTAAAATTTGTTATTTATACCGATTGTTAATAATAAAATAAAAACCTATCCTACTAAATCAAATTAAACACAATCATTAAGAAAACACAATATATTGCAACACATAAAAAAAACTTGAAACACATAATGGTCCATTTTCTTCGATTTTTCTGACTTTACTTGTAACACCTTCCATCGTGCGCTGGAGCATATTCACTTCAATTTTTTTGGCATAAGCCTTAAATCCGTTTTTTTAATTGATGGGCGGTTGTTGCTTCCCAATCATTCTTATAAACTAATTATGAAAATCACACTAGAAATTTTCAATAGGACGAGCTGCAGCAATATTTGGCGGATTTGCATATTTTGGAACAAATGGCAACAAATGGGTGCATCGGAGGGCACCCAAAACCGTCCGTACCCCTGTGTTAATGATTCGCAATCATAACAATAGAAAACAGGATGCAGGCTGTCACCTTATTCCGCGCATCGGGCGCACCCTTAGATTTTGCGTTTATGATCTATTAAACTTATATTTTAAATTTCGAATCGATCCGTTGAAAATTACTCTTTGAGAAAACATTTTTAGGTCGGGTTGTAAAAATAAAAGATTGAAACATTCGCTCAACTAATAAATTTACGTTTTGCAAATGCACAATAATCTTAAGAATTGTATAGTTAGGAAAGTATCATCAAATATTTTAATACACGTACAATAAACCATACGGTAGATGAGGAAGTGTTAATAATGTTGACGTAGCATTAATCCATAATTCACCTCATCAGCAATAAATTCTCTATTCATTAACGTTGCAAACTAAACGTCAACTCATACCTATACTTTACTATAATCTTTCAAACGACTGAGAGAAACTTTTATGCGATCCATAAATCCACGTCGGCCGTCGATACAAAAACGGGCACGTGCGATGGTAAGACCATGGGAACGAATGCATTCGACATCGTTATCTTAGACAGGCATCGACTTGCAAACTCATGTGTTAATTTTTAACATGGAAAGCATAGCGATTTCGCAATTTTAAAACTTCGATAAAAACCAACAAAAAGTGCAAAAGTTAGACCCTTTTCGTCCGACGAGACGAGCAAAAAATTGTTTTGCTCGCACGTGTCCTGCAAAACTTCTCGATACACTTTGCATGGAGAAAGAAGAAAGTGTGCTCTCACACTCTAGGTATTGTCCAATTAAATCACGTCGCCCTTCTTTCTAAATTTATAGGACCCAATTACAAGGATCCAAATCAATCAGTAAGTGGGAAAAATCCTAAATCAGAGTAGGGAGAATGCATAAATTGAGCTGCAAATTGCATATTCGGGGAGATTCACTTGGAATCTGATACTACCTTTTTCGTATCTTAGCGCTTCCAAAAGCGGAATTAACTATCGAGGTCTCACATTTATTAGAGGTCTTTAAATAAATACAAGTCATTTGTGCTAAAAATTAGTGTGTGTCAACTGCAGGTACTATCGAACAATTAATATCGTCAATTGTTGTTAAACAATTAATATTTTATCAAACCAGAATATCGTCTATTGTTATTAAACAATTAATACTATCGAACTTTAATATCGTCTATTGTTATTAAACAATTAATACTATCGAACATTAATATCGTCTATTGTCATTAAACAATTAATATTTTATCGAACCAGAATATCGTCAATTGTTGCTAAACCTTCAATATTTTATCGAACATTAATATCGTCAATTGTTGCTAATATTTAATAAGTGATCGAACAATTAATATCGTCTATTGTTACTAAACATTGAATCAATTATCGGACTTTTTATACCATCTGTTTATCACGTTAATCACGTCGAGTTATTGCTTGCCGCTCATAAGGCAAGTACGTAGCATTGCTTTTATCGAATGGTACAAAACAGGTGTTGCACTTCCAACCCATGTGTGCATTCCAATCGTCTTTTTTTTATCGGACACCACATTAACATTTCTTACTTAGACAGTGCCGGCTTGAATTATTTGTCACTTCGCGAATAACTAACATAGTGAATTATTTCGTACGGAGACCCCTATTTTATCGTGTAGTACAGTGCGTGAACCACCCTGTTATTTCACCACCTTCCGATTTGAAGAGTTTTTGGGAAGCTGGTTATTACGCTGCCCTTCTGATATGGTTTGAGACATCACATTCAGCTTCATTCTACGTTCTGAAGACGAAATCTCACTCCTGAGGGACCCGTCATCGACTTTACCTAGAGGTCGAACATCAACCACCCAAATTAAGTAAGAAACCTTTTTATATTTTTAAGATTGTGATGTTAATTGGTCCTATTGACCATTAGTTGTGTTTATGAACGTTCAGTTCAACCCTGGAAGACGATATCGCAACCATTTTGTATACCTTTTATTTAACTTAATATTATTACCTATTATTAACGTAACTTTTACCACGCCATTCGAGCGTTCAGAATGTAACCAAACAATTTAACGTAACGTTTCAAGTTTAGTATTGTAGCTAAAGTTTGTTTGTCCCGTTGTTGGGAATTTTGATGATCAATTGCATTGATTAAGTTCCATGATCAATTTTATGAATCATAGTTTGGAATATTATCAAGTTACGCTTAAGTAACTATTTATTTTGGTGGAGTGCTGTATTCAGTACGCCCCCCTTTCATGCAAATTAACCTTTTGTATCTTTGTAAGAGTAATTGTTTTACGAGTATTAGTTTCGCAACGGAAACCACACGGAAAGGTTCCGTCAACTGTACATATTTATTTTTATACAAGACATGTAAATTTGATAGCATCTTGTGTAAACCTTGTCAACTCCCCCCTGATATTATTTTATTTAATACATTTTTATTATTTCCCAACTTTGTGTGTTATTATTCTTGTTGTGTTAATGTTTATTCAGCTATTTTCACCAACGGAAAGTTCGCCTCCTGTAAAGGTAAGGTCATTGAGCGAGGTTTTTCCGGAGTGAGAGTTCGCTGTAAGATCATCAAGTTGTCGCGTACCAGCTTGGAAGGTGTGATAACCAGTCCCCTTCAAAGAGATTCATTTCTTCGTATGCGTGGCGCCCATTCAAACTCCCGCGTGTATATTAACCCCACCGATTTTGACTTAACTCCCCCCCCGTGTAAATTATTCCCACCGATTTTGACAATTTTTAGAATCGCGATCGAGGATTGCCCGGTCGTCGATAGGAAACACACGCTTTGCGACGTGCCGTCACACGACCCTTTCATTCCTTCCACCAACCCACCCCTTCGCGACTTTGAGCTAGCCAACCTTTTATTACCTGTTGGAAAGGTGTCGTGGATGCAGAACGTGGTGTAACAGGATAATAATTTGGCGCCCAACGTGGGGCTATCGATAAAGCCCTTTTGGCATGTTATGGTATCGAATTTTTTTTTGTTTGTAAATCAAGTAAATTCCAAATTAATTTTTGTAGGTTAAAATATAACTTGGCACCCAACTTAGTAGCTATCGATAAAGCCCTTTTGGCACATTACGTCAAATTTTGTAAATCACGAAGTTTTGAATTAAGATTTCAATTTTAAAAGTAGTACCGACGCGCATGAATGGACTAACGAGATTCCATAACGCCCCCCTATTTAAATTTAAAAGTGAAAATTATCGCGATTTTAAGATCAAATATTGTATTTCCGTTTACCATTAGTTGTTCAGAGAACAAAGTAGAGTCGTGTTCCGCGAATCCTTTTTTGTATTTAATTAAATTTATTCATTTCGATTAATAATGGCATTCAGGATTGTACCGGACAAGTTGCGAAAGGACGAGGTCCAATACGAATTAAAAATTAGAGGTTTACCTTTTCACGGTTCATTAAGAGAATTACGCGATGAATTAGTATCAGCCCTTATGAAAGAGGAACAGGGTGAAAAATACATTTTATTATGGTATCCGTTTTCCTTTGCGGAAGATTTAGCAGCTTTAAAAGAAGGCGTGTTAATTATTAAAAAGTTACTTGGTCGCTTAGAAGTTTCGCGTGATCAGAAACCCAATCTAGAAATGAACATAGAGACGAAACTAACGCATTATTTTAATCGATTATTTAAATCAAAACCCGTATTAATAAAAGATAAAGACTCCAAACTTAGGATTTTAGATCAATTGGAGGAATTTAGGTCAACTTATGGCTTACTATTAGCAGACTCCCGGACGGAGAGAGATTTTAGGTCCAATACCGTGGAGGAAATTACAAAAGAACCCCCTGTTGATCGCGGTACCGTCGAAGCGGCGAATTCGAATAGAAATTTCGAAATATCAACCCCGATCGTGAAGTTTCACTTACGAATTTCAGGTCAGGTCGAAAACGTCTCTATACTGACAAAAGAAAATATGTCAGTAAGAGAAATTGAAAATTTATCCCGGGACGAGTCCGAAAATTTTAGCGGACCGCGTAATGACGAGCAAAGTAATGGTGAATTCGGGTGTAAGAGCCGTATTCATAATAAGACAAATAATAACACCCTTTTGTGTTGGAATTGTGGTGGCACAGGACATTTAGCGTTGCGTTGTACCGTTCCGCAGGAACGTATATATTGCTATCGTTGTGGGAGAAAAGATGAGACCACAAAAACTTGTCCCCATTGTAACCCCAGACAGAGTAGGACCAAGAAAAAAATCGTTGCAGGGCATAATGCTCCAATTAAGAGACACTAAAGCCCCGATTTTAATATTAAGATTTTTGTGTGTGTTTGTTTTTCGTGTGAATGTATGAATGAATTTTTTTTAGTGCGTGTGTGTCGTTGCGAATGTATTTAGTCCTTAGTCATTATTGTTAAATTTTTTTCTCGTTGTATTGTAAAATGTCATCATAACATTTTACCTTGCTTTTTGTACTTTTAAGGAAATGTCGCCATAACATTTCGCTTTGTTTTTATTGCGTGTTTATTAGGTTGAATCGAAGAGGTCAGGTCTGGTGCGGACCACCGCTGACTGTAGACCGAAACAACCTACATTTTTTTTTATCGGTTCATAATGCCGTTTTGGCGTGTACAACCCTTATTGTCCCGTGCATGACGTAAAACTGCGAACACCCTTACCGCCCTAACGTGGCGATGAACACCGCAACCCTTAAATTTTGTTGAAAACTCTTACTTGTCACTCAACTTAGTTTAAAGTTTTTTCGTTTCACCATTTTTTTTTTGTGTGAACCCTTACCGTCTATATCGGACGTTGAAAGTCTACCCTGTATTTCGCAACCCTTTCTGTAGAACGAAAACCACCCTAACGCACAATCCCTTAGCAATGCCACCCTCCCTCACATCGGAAATTTTAGTAACAAATTTTTATTAGCCTTCAGCATTTAACGATGAAAGATTTTGATCTGCGTCTTCTACGCACCTTTACGCATTATCACTGCATACCGTTTATAGCGAACCTTGTTTTTTCCATCTTTAGCAAATAGCGATAGAAAGTTTTTTTGTTGTGCCTAGCACACATGTTCACATCTAGATCAAGTATGTTTAAGTACGCATGTTATTTACGCACTCGTTTCCATACGTATTTTATGCTAGTAACACCGTACACTCATTACGTATTTTTTTTTGTTTGCATGTGTCCCGAACAAGACACAAAGCGTTTCGTACGCATTCTTACGCTTTACTACGGGTCACGCACTTACGCATTTACGCACTTCATTAGGTTACGCATTTATTTTTTTAAATATTTTGAATTTGGTATGGACATTTAACGTAAAGTTTTCTAAAATTTTTTTTGAATTTAGTTTCCAGGTTCAATCTTCGAAGTTAGTTTTGTGGGTGTAGTTTTGAAATTTTACGCACACATTTAGTGGAATAGTAAAAGTTTTTTTTGAATTTCATTTGCAGACGTATTTCCGAATTTTGAGTTTGATCTAGAGCAGTTTAAATTATTGTTAACTTCAAGTTTTTTAAAGTAAACATTTTGAATTTCATGTTACCATTTAAATTAAAGTTTTTTGAATTTAACGTCAAGTTTTTGTTAATTAAAGTAAACATTTTTAAAGTTAATAGTGATACTTAAATCAAAGTTTTTTAGTTTAACGTCAAGTTTTTTCGTGAATTAAGATAAACATTTTGAATTTAATATCGGCCTTTGGAGCCAAGTTTTTTTTCAGTTTAACGAAAAGTTTTTTCGAATTGAGGGGAATTTTTTTTGAAATTAATGGAATGTTGTTTTGAATTTAATCAAAAGTTTTTCAAACTTGATTAATAGTTTTTCAAATTAGATTGAAAGTTTTCAAATTCAGTTGAAAGTTTTTTTTGAATTTAAGTTAAAGTTTTTTAAAGTTTTTTTTGAAGTTTGACGTCAGTTAAAGTTTATTTTTGAGTTTTTTTTGAATTTAAAGTTTAACGTAAAGTTTTCTTTGGTGAATCAAATCAATCAAAGAGTTTTGAATCCCAGTCCATTGAGACATTTTTCTTTAAGTTAGTGGTAGGGTAACATCTAGTTATCATTTCGGGTTGAGGTCAGTGCGCCACTGTCGCTTCATACACACTGACCATGTCTTTTTGTCAATCGCACGACGTTAACTTGCCCCCACCATCCCTCACCGTTCTTTCCTGGTATCGAGTACCGTTTAACATAGATTTTTTTAGCTTTCTCGTTTTCGTTTTTGAGATTAAAAATTAAGATCAGGGCTGAGAATGCAATTGCAGTAGACATTGCCTCATGCCGTGTTGTATTGTTTGGACTTGTGTCCAATTTCGGACAAATCATTTGTCGCAACACACCCTTTAGGGGAAGTTTTTTTAACACACCCTGGAAGGAAAATTTTACCGAATTTTATTTTTTGTAGTAAGGTTGTTATAGTTAATAGTTGTTTAGAGTGACCCACTTCTCATCGAGCTATCGAATTATCATGCTGGACATAGTTCCACTGCTAGATAAACATTTTTTTTTGGACGTTGATCCACAGTTGGATAACGATCCAAACCCCAGGGTTACAAGGTAATTTCGTGGACTTAGTCCATTCCCCGGTGAATTATCGTCCCATTTATTTTTTTTGGCGGGTGACAATCTGCCCCAAAGGAACCTTCTTAGTAAGGGAATTTCGTACAGAAGTAAGGGGTTATAACTCGAAGCAACACTCTGGGAAATTTACCTTTTGTTAGGGAATAATAGATTGACTACAACTATACTACGCGGTCATAACACCTGCCGGTCTAAGGAAGAACAAACCCATTAGGGGTGAACTTGTAAATTTGATCTGTTCATCCCAGAGGCATATATTTTGACGCCTCTCAACTTTTACCACGTACTCGGGTCCAACCCAAGCCAGAGTTCGGCGTTTCTGTTTGTGATTGTGGGTCTCACGGCAAGCGAACGATCCCGTGACTTCGCGAACCGCCCTCTCTTGCAACGGTCACAGCGGCTTTAGATTTGTTTGAGACTTGGGACGTGGAACATTTTTTTTGTCTCGCGCTTTTAGTATGTAAGGATTAGTTTAGATTTCGGTTTAGGTAGCATTAAGTTCAGTTTAGATTTCGGTTTAGTTAATTTTAGGTATCGGTTTAGTTAGCGTTAAGTTTGGGTATTTTTAAGATAGTTTTAAGTCATTAAGGTTAAGGGAGATATTTGTTATGTCCCTATCGTACGACAGAAAACTACGTGCCCCCAAAGTATAAACGGGTCATTTTTTTCTTTTTGCTTCATTGTTTATCTCGCGTGTCATTTTTGTAATCTCGAGTTTGTTTTTTTGAATTTTCCGTCATGTCATTTTGTAATCTCGAATTTTTTTTTGAATTTTCAGTCAACCATTTCAGAAATTATTGTTTATGGATTTAGAGGGTACGCTTAGCGAACCATTGGCCTAATCACCCAGTCAATCGCTCAGTTGAATCAAGTAGAGACTAGGATTACATTGAATTGATTACCCAATGTTATCATTAGTCATGCGTTAATTTCATAGTTACGTTTTGGCCTTTTGGAGAAATATGATTTCTCACATTCGTTAGTTTTATATAGTAGAGTCACTTCATATATTTTTTTTGTAAACATTTAGGTGCAACCCGAACGGTTGTCACCATTTCGAATTTCAGTCAGTTTTCGTATATCTTTTTTTGTTGTTAAATTTTTTTTTCGTGTATAACGATCACTTTAGTCCCGTTGAAATAATCAACCCCCCCCCGCCTACCGAATTAGATAGGACCGGCTTTGTAAATTTGATCCAGCCGTCGTTCAACTTCTAAACCCCCCCCTTATGTTACATGTTATGATCTTTTGTGGCCTTGTACCCTAGTGGATACGTTCCACTGGTACAACGTCCCCGTCTTGCACTAACACTACCTGTGTAAGACAACATTTAGAGTGAAGTTTTCTCCGGTGCCGACCACCGCAGGACTTCTCAATAAATGGTCGATGTATTTTGCGCATCAAGACTCACCACTAGCGTTGGTAGAGTCAACCAAGCTTTGATAGCTTCATTTTTTTTGTGTGGCGATAGATTATGTAGGTCCACGGTTAGGCCCCACGTAATATTTTTTTTGTATTCAATGAAAGCTCCCGTTTACGTCAGTGTGGTTCAAGGACGTTCCCTTCGACTACACTGATGAAAGCAAACCATCCCGACCTGTACCGTCAACTATGCCCCACGAATATTTTTTTATTCAGTGGAAACCATCTCAATTTTTTTTTCTCGCCCCCCCCATCATTACCTCTTCTCTCTCTTCCGATCATCTCGTTTGGATCGAAGTCATGATGAAGGTGGATGGTCTCCCAAACGGCTTTGTAAATTTGATCAAGCTAAGCGCAAGTTTTTTTCTCTGTTTCACCAACGATAAATGATAAAACAGACAGTCCCCATCTACTGAAGTGCCCCAAACGGCTTTTGTAAATTTGATCCAGCCAAGCACACGTTTTTTTTTACTCTGTTTTTTTCAACGTATTGAAAAAGGCAGACAGTCCCCATCGACTGAACCATTTTAGAGAAGGCTTTGTAAATATGAGTACGCCAAGGAAGTGTTACCTTAGCTCAGGTCTACCTTGATCTAGAGTCCGGTGTCTTCACAGACATTTGTGGGTCCCACGGCCAGCGAATGATCGCGTGATTTCGCGAACCGCCCTCTCATGTAGGAGTCACTACGACTCACGGGTTGATTAAGCCTAGGGTTAGGTGAACCTTCTCTCTCTTTCCCGGCATATACGTATAGTCTAGTCACTAGTTGAGTAGATGTTGCAGCACTATCAGTGTTGATGGTTTATCGTAGGACAGTTTGTGTTTCGGTTGAGGTTGCGCGCGTCCCAGTTGAAGAGTAGTTAGGGATAACAACTCTTGACGTAAGGGGAGTGTCACCTTATTCCGCGCATCGGGCGCACCCTTAGATTTTGCGTTTATGATCTATTAAACTTATATTTTAAATTTCGAATCGATCCGTTGAAAATTACTCTTTGAGAAAACATTTTTAGGTCGGGTTGTAAAAATAAAAGATTGAAACATTCGCTCAACTAATAAATTTACGTTTTGCAAATGCACAATAATCTTAAGAATTGTATAGTTAGGAAAGTATCATCAAATATTTTAATACACGTACAATAAACCATACGGTAGATGAGGAAGTGTTAATAATGTTGACGTAGCATTAATCCATAATTCACCTCATCAGCAATAAATTCTCTATTCATTAACGTTGCAAACTAAACGTCAACTCATACCTATACTTTACTATAATCTTTCAAACGACTGAGAGAAACTTTTATGCGATCCATAAATCCACGTCGGCCGTCGATACAAAAACGGGCACGTGCGATGGTAAGACCATGGGAACGAATGCATTCGACATCGTTATCTTAGACAGGCATCGACTTGCAAACTCATGTGTTAATTTTTAACATGGAAAGCATAGCGATTTCGCAATTTTAAAACTTCGATAAAAACCAACAAAAAGTGCAAAAGTTAGACCCTTTTCGTCCGACGAGACGAGCAAAAAATTGTTTTGCTCGCACGTGTCCTGCAAAACTTCTCGATACACTTTGCATGGAGAAAGAAGAAAGTGTGCTCTCACACTCTAGGTATTGTCCAATTAAATCACGTCGCCCTTCTTTCTAAATTTATAGGACCCAATTACAAGGATCCAAATCAATCAGTAAGTGGGAAAAATCCTAAATCAGAGTAGGGAGAATGCATAAATTGAGCTGCAAATTGCATATTCGGGGAGATTCACTTGGAATCTGATACTACCTTTTTCGTATCTTAGCGCTTCCAAAAGCGGAATTAACTATCGAGGTCTCACATTTATTAGAGGTCTTTAAATAAATACAAGTCATTTGTGCTAAAAATTAGTGTGTGTCAACTGCAGGTACTATCGAACAATTAATATCGTCAATTGTTGTTAAACAATTAATATTTTATCAAACCAGAATATCGTCTATTGTTATTAAACAATTAATACTATCGAACTTTAATATCGTCTATTGTTATTAAACAATTAATACTATCGAACATTAATATCGTCTATTGTCATTAAACAATTAATATTTTATCGAACCAGAATATCGTCAATTGTTGCTAAACCTTCAATATTTTATCGAACATTAATATCGTCAATTGTTGCTAATATTTAATAAGTGATCGAACAATTAATATCGTCTATTGTTACTAAACATTGAATCAATTATCGGACTTTTTATACCATCTGTTTATCACGTTAATCACGTCGAGTTATTGCTTGCCGCTCATAAGGCAAGTACGTAGCATTGCTTTTATCGAATGGTACAAAACAGGTGTTGCACTTCCAACCCATGTGTGCATTCCAATCGTTTTTTTTTTATCGGACACCACATTAACATTTCTTACTTAGACAGTGCCGGCTTGAATTATTTGTCACTTCGCGAATAACTAACATAGTGAATTATTTCGTACGGAGACCCCTATTTTATCGTGTAGTACAGTGCGTGAACCACCCTGTTATTTCACCACCTTCCGATTTGAAGAGTTTTTGGGAAGCTGGTTATTACGCTGCCCTTCTGATATGGTTTGAGACATCACATTCAGCTTCATTCTACGTTCTGAAGACGAAATCTCACTCCTGAGGGACCCGTCATCGACTTTACCTAGAGGTCGAACATCAACCACCCAAATTAAGTAAGAAACCTTTTTATATTTTTAAGATTGTGATGTTAATTGGTCCTATTGACCATTAGTTGTGTTTATGAACGTTCAGTTCAACCCTGGAAGACGATATCGCAACCATTTTGTATACCTTTTATTTAACTTAATATTATTACCTATTATTAACGTAACTTTTACCACGCCATTCGAGCGTTCAGAATGTAACCAAACAATTTAACGTAACGTTTCAAGTTTAGTATTGTAGCTAAAGTTTGTTTGTCCCGTTGTTGGGAATTTTGATGATCAATTGCATTGATTAAGTTCCATGATCAATTTTATGAATCATAGTTTGGAATATTATCAAGTTACGCTTAAGTAACTATTTATTTTGGTGGAGTGCTGTATTCAGTACGCCCCCCTTTCATGCAAATTAACCTTTTGTATCTTTGTAAGAGTAATTGTTTTACGAGTATTAGTTTCGCAACGGAAACCACACGGAAAGGTTCCGTCAACTGTACATATTTATTTTTATACAAGACATGTAAATTTGATAGCATCTTGTGTAAACCTTGTCAACTCCCCCCTGATATTATTTTATTTAATACATTTTTATTATTTCCCAACTTTGTGTGTTATTATTCTTGTTGTGTTAATGTTTATTCAGCTATTTTCACCAACGGAAAGTTCGCCTCCTGTAAAGGTAAGGTCATTGAGCGAGGTTTTTCCGGAGTGAGAGTTCGCTGTAAGATCATCAAGTTGTCGCGTACCAGCTTGGAAGGTGTGATAACCAGTCCCCTTCAAAGAGATTCATTTCTTCGTATGCGTGGCGCCCATTCAAACTCCCGCGTGTATATTAACCCCACCGATTTTGACTTAACTCCCCCCCCGTGTAAATTATTCCCACCGATTTTGACAATTTTTAGAATCGCGATCGAGGATTGCCCGGTCGTCGATAGGAAACACACGCTTTGCGACGTGCCGTCACACGACCCTTTCATTCCTTCCACCAACCCACCCCTTCGCGACTTTGAGCTAGCCAACCTTTTATTACCTGTTGGAAAGGTGTCGTGGATGCAGAACGTGGTGTAACAAGGCACATCGAAAGGCAAGCCTAGCAAGCTACTTGAGATGTTAAAAACTTAAACAAAAGAATTACAAATTATAAATGTTTTGTTTATTTATTTATTGTTTAAGAAACTGTACAATTTCTACGCTGAGACGAGTTTAGAGCGTTCGATCAGTCTGCACTGAGATTTGCTCATGAATTCTACAGTACAGTTAAAGCTCCTTATTCACGGTTTCGTTATTCGCGTTTTCAGTATTCGCGGATTTAAAAAATGCAACCACTTCTTGTATTCGCGGTTGAAAATTTCGTTATTCGCGGATCAAAAACTAACAATATACAATGTTTGTACTACTTCAAAGATTTATAATTAAAATTACAATTTCGCACTTTTAAAATGATATCTGCTGTGTATTTTATCTAAAAGAATTCAGACACTTGCATTGCAAAATTGTGTTGGAACATAATTACATACTTACGAGAAATGATATCATACATTTTTTCTAAAAAAATGCTTATTATTAACAAATCTAAAAGTGATTCGCAAGATATTCAATTACAAATTAACACCACTCCACCTATCAAAGCAAACAAGTAGGCGTCCAAGTATTTATAAAGAGAAAATATTATTGTGGCTAAACCTAATGTTCTTGGACAAAAGCAAAATTTTTGCCGACAAGGTGCTATCATTTGATATAAGCTGTCTTGGCCGCTATCGTACTTGTTGAATTGTTCAACTTGCCATTCGTTGCATGAACTTTGATTAAATAACACGTGTCTCTTGCATTTATTTTGATATATTTTTATTTTATTTTCTAACCTTGGAACGTATCCCCTATATTCCCATACAAATTACCATTCCATATTCACGGTTTCTGTATTCGCGGCATAGTTACGGAACGTATCCCCCGCGAATAAGGAACTTTAACTGTATTTATTTGTTTACATTTTCAGGGAACTTTCATAAGTGTTTGTATGCATTCTAAGTTACTTATTTAAATCCAATTTTAAGAAGTTAGATTTACTGGATTACTTACACAAAATGATATTATATTTTCTTGAATAAAATCTATAATCGCGAAATTCCAATTACCTAAGATAACAAAATTTTTATTGATTACTAAACAGATCATACTTCTGCGAACGATCCTATACATTTCATATTTATAACTTAAACTATCACCAATTGGTGTGCAAATATTACAGAAACACTTTGTTAGAATTTAAATTAACAAATTAATTTAATCAATAATTTCATCGTTTATTTTTATCTGTTAGATGTCATCAAAAGCAAACGCCATGTATAATTCCGACTGGAATTCTAAACACTTCTCATCTGTACGAGCTCCAATTATTATTGTTGCAATTCAAATGGCCCAGCAAAAAAGAGCAATTACGGCTTGTGGACTAATAGAATTTAATGCGGTCACTTTAGTTAATGTAAGTGAAATTACAGCAATCCTCTTTTGAGTCATTTCAAAGAATATCACTTATGTAATAGATTTGTTTTTGTACAAGTCAAGATCATTTTGTGATATTTGTTATATAGGTACAAGTCGAGATCCGCTTTAACAAGATGAGATCCAAAACGGACCCACTTTGATTCTACGTGTATATTAACTTATTTCAATTACCCAAGATGGCAGTAGGTGGTACTAGACTTTTATGCCGGATCTCATCTTGTGTATTTTTATTCATTTTTATACATGGATAGTTAATGTAAACTCGCGAGTGAGGGCGCTTCGGAGCTCAAGATGTATATGACATTTTATTGACAATAAGGCACAAACTGAGATCCTATATATGCGGCAACGTTTCGTTGCTATTTATAAGTGTTTCTATTTAATTAAGCAAGACGAATAATCTCATGTCACAGGCACAAAAGAAAAATTTCTCATTGTTGTAGGGCAGGGTCAGACTTTTTTAGGTGGGCCAAAGAAAATTCAAATGTACTTTCGCAAATTTACAAATTTTTGTTTTTAGGTTCAAAATGGTAGTTTCTTTCTCTGTACTACTATAAGGTAGGTCCCACAGTTTTTGGATGGGCCCGGGCCCTTTTAAAACTGTAAATCTGAGATTTTAACAAAATAAGTAATTAATAAAAGATATTTTAATAGACTTTATCAAATTAAAAATAAAACTGTTAGTGAAATGAAATGAAGAAACAATGTATTTAATTTTTAATTTTTACTATAGTATTAATATTAACAGCTGATTTACTAAACATGTCAAACAGCTGTTTATAATAAGCAGACAAGACATAGCAGGTACCTTATGTAATGTGCATTAGGAGTTTTCAAACATTTTCATCAAAGGACTAAATTGACGGTCTCATAAAGTCTGGCAACAAAAACGTCGAAAAAGTAACGTGCCGGATGGGGTTCTTCGTGCTTTGTGCATGGTGGGCCGGTTTTGGCCCGGAGGGCAGAACCTTGATTATAGATTCTAGAGATCGGATTTTTAGAAATTAACAAACATCAAAATATGCAAGTATATACGTTATGCTTTCAAAACTTGAAAATAATCACTAAAATAAGACATTACAATATTATTTGCTTATTAGAGAATTTTATTATTAAATTGCATAAACAATAAAAACGGGCACCTGAAAGGAAATTTTGTTATAAAACCAAATTATTCTCATTTCAATTAATTATATAATTTTCTACCAAATTATGCCAATTTGATCTTTTTGATAACTCCGAGCTTTACGCGTTCGACCAAAACATGGCTAGAATTTTTGGGGAACATAATTAAAAATTTGTGGATTCTTGAATATAATAGTACTTACTAGTTTAAGTTATTTTGATAATATAACACTGTAAAACTATATTTTTGAATAAATAATTGTTTTTCATAAAAAAAATTGATACTACCACAACTACTTGTGGTTCTCGCAAATTTTAAATAAAGAAACCCAGTTTTATGTAAAATTATTTTTTCAAGTTTATTAATCCTACAGTGCATACGTCAATAAAAATCACACCAGTGCATACTGCTGTGACTCAAAATGTACCAACAAAATGATAAAGATACAAATTCTGAGTAAATTAAAATATTTCACAAATTTGACCTACTTTGAAAATTATAGATAGAAAAGATAAAACCATTCACATTATTTCATGATATTACAAACCCATAAAGATCTCTAAAGATAAGAATACCATATGGAAACCTGTTAAATAAATTCATTAATGAGATGACCATATCAAAATCTCACAAAATGACATTTTAAATCAGAAATAATGAAATTTATGACAATTTGTTATCAGTAAAACATAACCTGTACTCTTTGTGAACTTTAATTTGAAATTTCTTTGTAAATAACTTGTTGTGTAAAAATCTATTTACAACAAAAATTATGTCATATTTAACTGTGTGTGAAAATTATAATTTGATCTCCGAAATCGACAAAAAGGTGAATAAAGCTCAAAATCCATTGAAATGTGATAACAACTAAGTGATTGCAAAAATCGTCAAATCCACTACTGAAAACTGCTCCAAAAACCAGTTATTGGGAAGTAAAACTCATCGGATGTTATGGAAAACTCATCTTTCATAAAATGGAATCTATCCTGAAAATAATGAAAATTCTCGTTAACATAAAATTAATAAAAGCAACAATTTGACTTACGAGTACTTCAAAAATCGACACAATTTGGAAAACTGCGCAATTTTAATCAGTTGAAGTTGGACGTTCGAAATGGACGGATGTGCGATGTAAGAGTTGACCTAGAACATTCAAAGTGGACGGATGTGATGGATCCGAAAGTTGGAATTAGATATTTGAACTGACCAGTAGGGGTGCGCATTTAATCGATTAATCGATCACCGTAATTCGAATAATCGATTATTTCATAATCGATTATGATAATTTATAATAATCGATTAATCGATTATAGAAATAATCGATTGTGAAAATAATCGATTGTGGAAATAATCGATTATGAAAATAATCGATTTTGAAAATAATCGATTGTGGAAAATAATCGATTATAGAATACTTTATTTTTTATTGGTAACATGTTTATTCTATATAAACATAATATCTTGTTTTAATAAATACAACTTTTTAAACTTCAACGTAATCCCAACCCCAACAGCAATTAGAACGACCGAATTAATCGATTATTCGAATTACGGTGATCGATTAATCGATTATATGCGCATGCGCACCCTACTCATAATCGAGTTATGAGTTCATAATCGATTATGAACTCATAACTCGATTATGAATAATCGATTATTTCAATAATCGATTAATCGAAAAAAATCGATTATTTTTTATAATCGATAATCGATTATAAAATTTCATAATCGCGCACCCCTAGTGAGCATACACCCTATCATTTTGTTTATTATATTTTTCTTCTACCGTAAAATTTTTTTCGTCGGTAAACAAAATATTTCTGTGTTCATTGCAAGCGTGCCTCTGCAACAGAATTTTTGATCTTACGTGTCTAATTAGCTATAAAGTACTTTGGCGGTTGCAGTCGTTGCAATTTTTGCAGCCGAAGGAAAAGCAGCTATGTGTGAGTAGGTTTGTATCTTTTGACGCAGCTTTTGCAGCCGTAGTTGCAAAAGCTGCGTGCTGCAGGCTACTTTGACTCTGTGTGTGAGCCTGACATGCAGCTTTTGCAGCCACAGTAAAAAAAGTGCGCAGCAAAGGTAGCCTAGTCCCTAGTCTGATCATAGCTTTAGTATAAATCTTCAGTATCTCGGTACTTTACTTATTATAGTAGACATATTATCACATGTTATCATGTATCATCTTACCTATAACGCATCTAAAAAAAGTTGCGACGTCAGCGAAAGAACGAAGAAATGTAAACGTTTTATTTAATTATGAGCCCATGTTACTCCTGAAATCATAAGTAAAATAACAGTCAAAGTTCCATCAAAATCGGATAAAATTTAATTTTAAACGATTTAAATGATTTACAATAACAGTTTAAAAATTTATTTTATTGAGAGCACACGCGATCTTTCTTAAATGGCGACTTGAGCTTTAATGAAAATTGAATTTAATATTAGCTAAGTTTCCAAATAAAATAGCATTTTCTGCTACGCTACTATTAGCAGTTGAATTTAAATATGATATCTATTTATTTAAACTGTATTCACAAAATAATAGTAAAAATATTAATAATATTTACCTTTGAATATTTCTATTAAATTTGGAAGATTCCATTCTTTCAAAATATTCTGATGTAGAAATTCATCAGCCATTGCTAGCACAATTTAACGCTCTTGTATACAGCACAATAATATATAAAAACTCAAACAAGACTAACTGCAGTTGTAAATCACGTTGTAATGTTCTGCTTACTTTTACAAAAAGTGCTTATTAAGCATTAAAATATAGTAATTCTTACTATTTAAATAACTATTTCTGCTTAAAATACTAACAAAAAAAGGTATATAAAAATATAAACTCTTCTATTGATAATATCCGAATTTGTTAAGACGTACACTGCCGTCCAACGCTAAAACGCAGTATCTCCAAAATCGTTTTTTCGAGAAAACGCTCATTTAGGTATTTATGGTTGGGCCACCAAGAAATAATTTATTAATTTTGAATTAGCTAGCCTAGCTAATTTCAAAATTAATAAATTATTTCTTGGTGGCCCAACCATAAATTCCTAAATGAGCGTTTTCTCGAAACAACGATTTTGGAGATACTGCGTTTTAGCGTTGGACGGCAGTACAGCACGCGTAGGTATATATTATTTTAAATACAGCTATGTATATTGGATTAAAATAATACAAAAACAAAACAGCAATTATTAGTATTTTTGATTGCTGTTTAAATAACTATGACTGTTATCACAGATTATATTGAAAGAAATGATAGACAGGAGTTTTAGGTATTTTTAAGCAGTCATTTGAAATAATATACAAAGCTATTTTTTTACAGTAATTTCTAATAAATATTAGGAAAATTTCCTATAATTCCAAGCGTGTGTAGCCATATTAGCTCTGCCATTGTTTATAGCACTTTCGGCACCAGCTAGTTTTTTCAGTGTAGTACTGAAGACCAGAACCGTAGCAAGGCTGTGACGACTGAGGCATTTGCTTCAGGCGCCATAGTAATGGGGGCTCTAAATACGATTTTGCTAATGCACTAACATTTGACGTTCCTCTTGAAAAAAACCTCTTGAAAAAAGTGACAGGTTAAATATAGTTCAGGACCGTCGAATGATACAAGCATGGAAAGAACCACTAAACTGGACGATTAAAAATTATCAAAGTTAACTGCGCAAACTGCGGTACCTGATAAAGTAAAATCAGATGTTACGGAAACATCGAACGATATAACCATGAAAACAATTTCTAAACCGAACGATTTAACATCATTAGAAAAAATTTCGAGTATAGAGCCACTTTTAGAAATTGTTAAACCCAAAATTATTAGAATTTCAAAAGAGGGCATCAAGATTCCACTTAAGCCTTGGAACTGATAGTGGCCCGTTTTTTCTGGAAAGTTTTTACTAGATGTGTGTTTCTGTGTATTTCGCAGTAAATGCAAAAATATAAAAATAATAATAAACAAACTTTATTTGGTATAAAAAATATCTGCAATCGTTTTTGTCGCATAAATGATAAAACACAATTACATACTGCTATGTCCCCCTGCCTATAAATGTTAAGTACAGGAAGGTACACACATTATTGCCCCTTCTTACTATGCTCTCGGGATGAGTCGTTCAAGGTGTGGGTTCCTAGTGAGTCAAGATTAGAGTCGATGTAATAAGATGTTAATTGGCTCTCTCGGGATGTTTAACTTTGCTTTCCTTTTTTTATGTAAAAAAAGAAATAAAAAACTTTCATCAGCTCCCATACAAATTTTATTATAACAAAAAGAAAACCTGTCAAATTGTCTTTCATGAAAGAATATTAATACAAAAAATAAATCTTGGATTTTAAAATCCAAGGTGAATAAACCTTTGAAATTTTTAAAATTAATACAAATAATGATTCGAAACAAAGAGGCTTCCACTCTTCGTCCCAAGTTGCTTGATTATTAAGCCAATCAAGTCTCTCGCTTTACATTAGCGGGCTTAAATGTTTATAAATTTAAATTGTCGCTTATTTAAAGCTTAAAATATTTTTAACAAAATTAGAAAACTTTTTAATTTTTAACTTATCACTGAGGGTATCGAAGAATGCACTCTGTTAGAAGTCTTTTCCCCAAATCCTATTTTTAATACGCTGAAGGCAAATTTTAACAAATTATAGAAATCATGAATTCACTGTACCTGTCTCCTTGACATAACGAAATTTTCATTTTTAAAAAGGATATCATTTAGTTGTTGTTTGTGTGTGCCCTACTTTAGATTTGCCCATATGCAATGATTCAACTTCATTCCAGTTGTCATTATTTTGTTGGATGTCATTTGAAGTGGTATCTTACATTGACTAGTGTTGAAATTTTGTGCTCGTTGTTGCATCCTTCCTATTAAGAATTTCCAAAAATATTGAGGTAAGTTATTCCATTAATTTACAATGATTTTCTTGTCATCCAGAAAATTTTTTATGAATAGATTTTCATAAATTACAACATTATCCATTATCACCATTGATTATGTCCTTGACGTCTATTTTTAGAATCGGCTTTGGACAAACGGAAACTTCTAACCTATTTGAAGTCGAACTGAATTTGGTTAACCTCCAAATCCTGGTAAATAATATTTTTCGGAGAACATCGAAAAATGCGTGCACTTGGCTGAGCTGCCCGAGGTCAACTGATTTTTGATCGTAAATCGATACAATTGGCATACCTGTTCGAATTTTGTGAGTCAAATTCATGTATTTATGAATTTATTTCTTTCTAATAAATTATTTTTATTGTAGATTTTTCTTCTTTATCAACTTCGATTTCCTTTGGGATGTTTTCCTGAGCAGTTTGACTGGTACATTACATTTCCATCAGTTTTTTGGATTCTACATTGACTTCTTTTCGTTTATCTTTGTTGTTTACATGGGCGTTACACAATTTTGATCCTTATTTACTAAATTGTTAATTTATCCTTTGAAAGTATACACATTAAATGCATGAAACAATTACATAATTTTTGATATGTTTACATTTTTACAGAGAATGTTATTTGTAGAGTAAATCGGTTTACAAATTCTTAAATTTTTCTAGGTTATAATGATTAATACATTTTTACAAATTTTGAGCTAATTAAGTTTTTTGTTTCATTTCTGATGTGACAATCATCAGTTTATTTTGACTTAGCAATATCTGTCATGTTTCGTTCATCCTGAGAGACTCAAATAAAGTTAGAAAATTGAAATTTTGAAAAATAAAAATTTCTCGTAGAGCAAATTTTTAAAGTGTCTTCCGACTTAGAATTTTGTGCTTGTTTTGAATATATAGTTCATTTTAGCATCGGGAGCCTTTCTTATTCATTTTGAGACACAGCAATACGCTATCTTTATTTATTTTAAAAGTTTATTTGTTAATGGTATATTTCGTCCGTCTAACCAATAGCGCCTTTTTAGATATTGGATAAACACCACGATTCGGTTATAAGATGATTTCATCATCTTTATGGTTTTCGTTTACAAAATTAACCATTTTTGGAAAACTTTTATTTTCTTTTATTTTTTTACGTACTTTTTTTTCGTTATTTCCTAAGTTCCATATCTTCCTTCCAATTAACAATTGCTTTCAAATTTGTATTTTTACTTTATTTTGTGTTTTGCACGAGTGCAACCTGTTGGAATTCAGCACTCGAGACTTACAGCCGTATTCATAAAAATTTAAAACAGGTTAATAAACCCTTAATAAGCCAAGTGTCAAAAAACGTTATTCATAAACGTTCAATAGCGCTAAAACACTGTTATAAGACTGTTTTAAGTGACTTGTTTTTATGGTTCATACATACCTCCTATAAGCCTCTTTTAAAGTCCTAAAAATATTTGTTCATTATATATAAATTATTGAAACCAATATGAATGCAATAGCGGCTATATTAATGTTATTAACATGATTGGCGATGCACCTCCGCGTCGTAGATAATTGTACAAGCCGAGATTCGACCCTTTCACGCTTTGCGATGTTGAATTTAAAAACCCGAAAGACGGTCGGTCCAAACATATTTTAAAGCATTTTATAGAAAATAACTTTCGAAAATAATGTGCATGTGATGCTATTAACATTACTTCAATTCACTTGGCTATCGCTTTGGCAAGCCACGAAAGAACTCAAAAAATTTCATGCTATTATTATTATAAATTATTATGAAATTAAAAGACATTATGATTTAAAATTTTTATTTATCTAACGATCCTACTATAGTATGTAGTTTGCATAAATAAAATTAAATGTTTTCTTATTCCATGTTTTTTCTTTTATAAAACACAGTTCCAATCTGAATTCGTGGCGCCACCCGTTGTAAGCAATTGTCGGCGTTCGACAGCTTTTTCTTTCTTCGTCATTATTTTTGCGATGTCCCATTGCACTTTAAGTTGTGCTACTGTACCCTTACACATTCCATTAAAGCTAAAAGAGTACATAACAAATGTTAATTTAAAAAGATACAAAAATTATTTGATTACCTGTTTACTAAATCATTCCATGCAGCTTTTTTCTTATTGTTGGTGTTTGTATCCGTGTTTTTATTTTCAACAATGTTTACTCTCTCGCGGATTAATTACTTTTTTTTAATTTACTCTCGTAAATTTATTAAAGTGCTTTAAATTAAAGCATTTACCTAGTAAATAAATTTAGGTTAATGTACACGATTTAATGCACAGTTACTAACAAAATCACATTACCACACTAAAGTCCCTTGCAATAGTTGACTTGCCGTACATATTTGGTTCATATTACCTATTTGTGTCTTTTAAGAACGTTGTAGCTGAGATACTCCTAAAATGCGTTTATGAATAGAACAACATCTAAAATACTGTTTAGTCTTAAAGTGTGTTTTAACTAAAACATCTCTGAGAGACACTTTAAGATATTTTTATGAATACGGCTGTTGGTATGTAAGATACAAATGTACGCCCTTCGTAAAGTCTATATACGAATGTAAAATCAAATATAATTTAATTTAAATATAGAACAGAATGCATAAGTAACGATATTTTATTCCAGGTATTGATAGAAAATCAAACATGGTGAATAATATTTTATTTTTATAATCTTTTATTATAGATCAAGGGAATACAATTCAATGTCTTCGATTAAAAATCAGTTAATAGTAGTAGGATTATTAAGCTAGTTGTGCAAAAAATATTAGTTAAAACAGTAGTAATTACGTTTCATTCCACACATATTATGAAAGTTAAAATATTTATGAATAAATCAATGGAAAGCGATTGCAAATGTTAAGGTAAACCCCGGTATGATACAATTATTAAATTTATAAAACAAAAACTTAAATTTAGAATTTCTTAAAACTAGAATTTACTATGAGATTTCTCACAGTTGTAATATTCTGAAGTTCGAAGTTCAAGGTTCTGAAAATAAAAACAGAATTAATTTTGAACAGGCAAGAACATTTTATGTAGTTGGAAATTCATTTAATACTTATTATTATATTATATTATAATGTAGTATCAGAGGGGTATCAGGTTTAAATATTAATTTAATTGTTGTGTAAAAAAATGCCGAACAGCCAGTTTTCGGGTGGGTCATTAAATTAAAACACCGACTCCTTAAACAAAGAAAATTGTTTTTCTGCATTCGCATGACGTTTTATGTTTAAATCAATTCGATTGTATTATTAATAATTTTAATCCTGTCAACTATTAATGTAATTATGATAATGTAGTAAATCAATGTAAGTTAAAATGAAATTACTCACATTCAACTATGAATGATTGTCCATCTTTATTGTAACCAATGTATCGCTCTCCATCAAAATAATTTACATGTACCCAGAAATTAAGGACATCACCATAATTTAATCTTTGAACTCTGTTGGTATATGTCCATCTACCATGTTCTGGTTCATCGATGTCAACTGAAAATTTTCCTGCTTCTAGGTCTTCTATATCTTTGTTTAGATTTCCATGAAAAGCAAATAAAGCAATGCCAGGTTTATCTAACAAAATAAAAACAAATTTCATCCGGGTGCCATAATTGCAAAAATAATAAATTATACATTCAGGTTTAAAAGATTTTGGCAAGCGCCAAGATTATAATCGTAAGGTACAAGGCGCCGAAGGTTTTAAGGCGCGAATTTAATTTCATGTTTTCAATTTCTTATTAAGTCTTGCAATATTAATTACTACTTAACTTACTATTGCGCTTTGCAATATCTGAATTTAAAAGTTACTAATGGTAGGTACATTAACTACTATACTAATTATATGGCTACCCCATCTACAGTTGAACATTATATTTACATTAATTGGCTGTCCATGTCTAGTGAACAGAATTGTGAAGGAATTCTGTAATTAAGACTCTTTGAAATTAGTGAATTGATATTATAAATTGTTGAAAATATAACAATAAAATTAAGTTTTTCATTATAATTTTCATATAATGTAAATCAGACACTTTATTTGTTACAATGTGAGTTACTGGAAAACAATTTACCTATAAATGTGTACAAATTCCCGTGTAGTTGGAAGAGTGTATTGAATTCACGGACCTGTACTAAACATCAATAGCCAATTCATTTAAAATAATGTCCCAGGTGCTATTGGCTTAAATTTAAAATACTTTTATTTGCACGTAATCAACAGTTTCTTTATAATTATTAAAGGTTTAAAAAAAAACTCCCCAACCCTTTCGTCTATTTCATACTTGAGAATTGTGGGCAATAAATCTAGATCCGCCACTGAGTACAATACAAGAACATAAGAATACAAATAATGTAAGAAGGTAATTAATAATAAAATAGCAATTCAAATACATACCCGGAATTGAAACCCGAAAACCTCTCGGAGATAAAACTTCTACACGAACATGAGGAATTTTATACGTCGCATTGGCTGCTAATACTAGCATTAAAAACAATCCAAAAAATAAGTTTATTGAAGACATTTTCACAAACCACCAATGAAGATTGTCTGATGCACAATACAAATTGTAAGTTATGTTTAGGTTATTTTATATGAAATAGTATCTCATTGACCTTTTAAAACTGCTAGATAAACTTATTGAATTGGAAATTCCGGGAAATTTCCATTATGGGTTTTATCAAAAAATAAATTTACAGCTACCATAATTCAATTCCAGAAAAGCAAGAATATGAAATTAACGTTTTCAAAAATTACATTTCAAAATATTTGCTGTAAGACTCAAGATTTCAAATGTAAATCTTTAACTTGATTAAGACTGATTTTCCATAAACGGTATCAAATATTTAATATACTACAACTGATAGTAAAATCACGTGAGTTCAATATTCACATTCAAAAAAGCCTTCGATTGTGTGTACGCTGGGACGAGCTATGTATAGCGGGCGCTAAAGGAAATGGATGTTCCAGATCATCTGGTAGCAATTTTTATAAAGAGTTTATAACGTATGAGTCTAAACTAGCTGGACAAATTTCAATCGCATCAAAACATTACTTATCGTCGTTGATACTGCAATAGGTCGTATGTCAAATAATGTAAATTAATGTTCAGGAGAGCGTAAAAACAATTAAGCTTGCGCCTGGAACAACTAAAAATGCTTCTACTTGCGTAAATATTAACTCACCAATTTTTTTTATGAGATGACTACTCCTAAATAAAGCTATGATATGACATGAAATTCGGCATACGATTAATAGCAGTATCCAATTCCGCGCCGTTGTCGAAATACGACAAATTTCAATATCGAAATATCTGCTTTCTGACTGGTCCATCACATACGAGGTATTGCTGTATCATCAAGTAGGCTGCACTGATTACCTAGAGACCAAAAACCGAAATTGCATTTTTGGAGACATACGACCTATTGCAGTATCAACGACGTTATAATCTAGCTATCCTTTCGATTTTTTACTGAACCTTCCTGCATTTGTTTATTATCAAATGTAATCAGTTTCGTTTGAATAGTCATTATGAAAGTGTGCCAACAGAATTTCTTGCGTAAACGCGTTTTTAAAATGCTTGGCGAGCAACATAAAAGTTGCATTTTAAATAATTCTATAAACGAAGATTTAAGTCGAGGTACCATTTATTCGATAATTTTGAGATTGAGTAAGAATGTTAGGCCTGAAAATTTTAAAAAAATGGAAGAAAATTAATTGTAAAAAAATTTCATCTAATAAGTTTCTTGAAGATAACCACCGAAAACCAAATTGGAGTGAGTTCACGCATACTATCAAGAAAATTTAAAGCTTCTCAAACAATTATTTGTCGAAATTTAAAAAAATTAAATGTAAAAAGGTATAAGAGAAACGTTAAACCAAGATACACCGATAAACAATTAGCGAAAAAAACACAGAAGGAGCCGTCTTATGCGGCAACATTTTTTAACAGGCAATACAATGATAATTAAGGATGATAAAAATTACTTCACTTTTGCGAACAGTTATGATGTGACAAATAAAAGATTTATACCATCGATGAAAGTATAGTTTCTGATAATGAAAATTCATAAGGAAATCAAAAACCGAACCAAAATCATTGGCGTGGTATGCAATATCAGTGAAAGGCACTTAAAATGTTTTTGTTCTAACTCAAGTTGATATTGTTGTTAATACAGACACTTAGGTACTTACCTGTGTGAAAACAGCGACAAATCTTAGCGACAAAATTTACCGATGATGTCCGAAGCAAACGCTGCGCAGTAGTTCATTTGATAGATATAAACATGCCCATGCGCAGTCATAGACCATATTCAAATTAAATTCACAAGTATTCTTGCATGAAATTTTAAAATATAATTAAACTGATACTAAAACATATAAAGGTACGAGTAAACGGCGCGCAAACACGCGAGCCGAGCCTGGCTCCGCTCGTGATTCAGCGCGCCACGCGCTGTTTAAACAACTACGCTCGGCGCGGCTCGGCAAAGTTAGCACGATCCATCACTTGTCGGTTTTTTCGACACGGATCAAAGGCGCGCGCGCCATCTTCGGCTCGGCTTGTGTTAATACGCGCCGTCTAAACAGATGGTACAGAGCGCGCGACGAAGGAAGACCTATTTTGTTTTTTAGCGACGTTTTTAATTTGAAGAATTGGGTTTGTACGAGATGGAGTGGAGCAATGAAAATGTTCAACTCTTCATTGAACTGTATGAAGAGGAACCAGCGATATGGAATCCAAAAGATCCAGGTCACAAAAATCGCAACAATGTGCACGATGCTTGGACAAGAATAAAAACTAAGTTCTGTGAGGGACGTATATCAGTGGAAGAATTAAAGAAAAAGAAGGATAATTTAATGGCCACTTACAGAAAATTAAATGCGAAAGTGAAGTCAAGTTCAACAAGCGGGAGTGGATCTCCACGGACGACTCGGCTCGCGTAGGATTGTGCTACCCCGTGTCGTTTAAACGAGCAGGCTTGCGTCCGAATTAAGCCGAGCCGCGCCTACACGGATGGTGCAGCGCGGTGCGGCTCGTGTTACAGCGGGCCGTTTAACCGCACCTTTAAATTACAAATCAATCAACGTTAATATAACATTAAATTCAATTGCACCAACACATATTTTTCACATTAATCAAAATTTGGCGCATCTAGTATCAGTTGCATTTATACTTCGAGCATAAAATTAACATTAAATTAAAAACTTAATTTCTCCAAAACGAGACATAGGTTCACTTTTAAATTAATACCATTGATGGTCCGTGTCACGGGCTACAACCCGAAGGCGGTGGCATTCATTTGCAAAGGGGAACAGGGGGTAGCAAATTCACCTATATACAATTTTTTGACAAAATGTGATATTCAAAAATTAATTTCTCCAAAACGGGACATAGGATCACTTTTAAATTAATACCATAGACGCTCCGTATCCCCCCTATGCAAATGAACGCCACCGCCATGGGGTTGTAGCCCCTAATTTTCATAATTAGTTTATAAGAATGATTGGGAAGCAACAACCGCCCATCAATTAAAAAAACGGATTTAAGGCTTATGCCAAAAAAATTGATGTGAATATGCTCCAGCGCACGATGGAAGGTGTTACAAGTAAAGTCAAAAAACTTGAAGAAAATGGACCATTATGTGTTTCAAGTTTTTTTTATGTGTTGCAATATATTGTGTTTTCTTAATGATTGTGTTTAATTTGATTTAGTAGGATAGGTTTTTATTTTATTATTAACAATCGGTATAAATAACAAATTTTAGAAACATCAAAGTACAATCAACTGACATTAACAAAATCAAATGTGTAAAACCATAAAAACATCAAATAACTTGTGCAAAACTTAATCCATAAGCTGCAAGAATTCGTCCATGATCGCTACTGTAGACATCGATCCTAGAACCGATGCAGCATTTCCACGTTGAATGCACAAACTGATTCTTTGAATCAGAAAACTCTTTGCTCGGCTATCTCCTGATACAACAATTAATAAACGGCCAATTCTATCGACAAAATCCTTCGCGTCATTACTCCATGGATCCAGTGTCTCAACGGCAAAAGCTGATAATTCATAATGATCCTTTATTGATTTATAATTGTTGTGTTTTAATTCTCCGCCTTTCCCGCTGCTGAACTGGCCATCTAACAAGAAGCACCTAAGTGGCTAGGAGCTACACACAAAAGGAGGAGGAGGAACACAAGTAGCGTGCCATACTAAGACTCTTCCTTGATGCTATGGAACTAGCGTCACCCCGTCTGGACGTTTCCATCGTTACGGGAACTTCCAGTGGGCTCAAGGATACAAGGAATATCGTGCAGTGGCAAGGGATCGTCTAATGATTTCATTAAGAGTTAATCATTATGGAGATTAGTAATTTTAATTATTTTTAATAAGTTATATTACCCCAAAATTTAAGTTTTAAATGTAACGTGATGGTAGTACATATATAATCCGATTGTTCATAGAAAATCCTCTCTGCCGAAATAGTCACCGTTGAGCACCCGTAAATTCCACCGATAGCAATTCGTATAGATTTAAAAGTATTAGTGAGGTACAATAGGTAGATTAAAAAAAGTAATTTCATTAGAAAAGACATTTTATTGAAAAATAGATTTATTACAAAATTGTAAATTAACAAATAAACTTTTAAAATAAATAAAGATAGCGTATGTAATTATTTTTTATCATTTATGCTACAAAAACGATTGGAGATATTTTTTTATACCAGATAAAATTTGTTTATTATTATTTTTGAATTTACTGTGAAAAGCACAGAAACACACGTCTAGTAAAAACTTTCCAGAAAAAACGGGTCACTATCAGTTCCAGGCTTAAGTGGAATCTTGATGACCTTTTTGAAATTCTAATAATTTTGGGTTTAACCCAAAATGTAACAATAAATTGACTTAATTTAAAAGATAATTTTTATTAATAATTGAAATAATAGCTTTGAACTACTTTTTTGGATTATATTATCCATATTCCAAGTTGAATAATATGTAATGACAAATAATATACGTTTTTACTTGTAAAACTTTGTTTATTTAGGAAAAGGTTTGCCTTAAAGTACCATTACATCAAACCTATAAATTGTATGTACTTATATGTACATCGGTTTTTACAACGTTCTACGTCTTCCGATAACGATTTCAATAACCGTCTAACCTACAAATGTTACAGATCTAAAACTATTATAAAAATAAACAACCGAAAAACCAATATCGCGACTTGTTCTCTTCCACTTATACGCTGAAAATATAAAATTTCCTGTTGTAATCAAATTGTCCAAACATTTTTTCTCAAAGAACATGAACCAATTTCCAACATTTGTCAATAAACTGTAATGGTGTAATCCTGTTGAGCTAATATTCAAACAAATAAACCCGCATCTCCTATTAGCAATGAATACTTGAGGGGGTTGAGGATCTAGCAGCGGTAAAATACATCTTTAAATTTTATGTTTCTGATAGGTATCGATTTAATTGAGGGTTTCTTTTATCTCATTGATCATGTAGTAAATTCATACGAGGTTCTGACAATTGTCCAGTAATCTTCCACATGTGGAACTTTTTACCTATGGGCATCTAATTATTATAGTAACAATTTAATACAACTGTTACAGATCTTAAACTATTCTCTAAAATAAAGAATATTATAATAAACGGAATAATCGACACCTGCTATCTTGCACTTACAAGTCAAAAATATAAAATCCTATGGCTTAAACAAATTTTCCAACAGATAACAAAATGAACAATCAAACCAACCAAAATACAGGTGAAGAAACAATTTTTTTTTTTTTTTTTTTTTCCTTTTTTCTTCTCAGGCTAAACCACCCGGGAAGAAGTGTATATTCTGCTAATTTATACAGATTAATAACAATAAATTATTTAAATATTTAACAATATGAAAATGCGGGTGAACATATTTGATAGATGGGATGAAATGTGAATGGATAAATAAAATAAAATTTTAACAATATACATATAACAATAATACATGGGCTCGAGTAAAAATGGGTGGCAAATAATAAATTGGATAACTGGAACAGCAATAACAAATTAATAATACTAATAAGGCTCTTTCGAGACGTAATAATAATATTATGTAACTTAAGCTGAAGCACAAATGGCAGCAACCAATAATTGTATAACACGAACAGCAATAAAAAAAAAAAAAAAGTTTAAATATATAAAATGGAACATAAAACGGTAAACGTTTAGAAAGTTAAAAATGGATGGAATTAAAAACAAAAATGAGAACTGATGGTATTAAATTTTTAGTGCCAAGTGTGAGTACAAACAAATTCATATGGAAGTAGATTAAGGGATGGTATTGAACGCTTTTAGTGTATTGATTATTGATTTGCAGAATTTGGTGAATAATTTTGATATGAAACTGTTTTTTGCGATTTGTGTAAGGTCGAAAGGTGAAATATTATAAAAGTGGCAATGGTTAGTATAAGTGTGTCTGGTGTTGGTATATCTTGGGCAGCAAGACAATAAATGTTGCAGAGTCTGCCTACTTTTTGAATCGCAGGGGCACACGTCAGTAGGACTGATCTTAAACCTAAACAAATACTCGCGCGCAAACGAGTGACCCGTCAATATCTGTGTCATTTCAAAAGAGGTATCAAAGGCACCTCGAAACAAACGAACATCTTGTAGTGTAGGTAAATGCTGCCGGGTGGTTGAGCCTTGGACGGCATTTCTGTACTCGGTGTCCCAAGTACATGCCGACTCAAGGCGAATCACCCTTCTTGCGTAACTTAGAGGGAACTGGTTGTATATCATGCGGCTGTGCGAGACAGCCGCGTCTTTGGCACATTGATCTGCAACCTCGTTCCCTTCGATACCACAATGAGCTTTTACCCAGACAAACTTGATGATCGTCTGATTCTTTAGCTTGAGAAGTGAACGATGGATGGAGTTGACCAAGGGTACAGTGCTGCTCCTATTAGCGATGGTAACAAGCGAGGATAGGCTGTCGGAGAATATGCACGCGGAGTGCAATCTCCTGGGGGAGATCCAAGACAGGGCAGCGTCAATCGCATATAGCTCGGCTTGAAACACGCTACAAGCACAATTTAACTTGTACTTGTGGGTTTCTTGTCGAGCTTCATGGTATATAACGATTGCCGCGCCGACCTCCCCACCTTCCTGCTTGCTACCATCGGTAAAGATAGCAGCACTGACATTGTCGCATATTCGATCGACTTCCAGCGAGTCGCTTACTTTTTCAAAACAGATCGTTTGTCTGTAACGGGGATGTAACATTCCCGCTGGCGACGTACGATTTTGTAAGACGACGTCATCTGGAAGTCGATCGAAAGTACCATCCATTTTCACTTGCTCTACCCTTGCTACCTCCTTTATCCTTAGCTCGATTGGTGTAAATCCAGCTAAGGCTAACGCAGATATTGCCGAGACCGTATGAAATGCGCGAGTAGCCCTAATGGCGAATGCCCGTTGGAAGGAGCGTAGCCATTTCAGCACATACTTATACCTAAGCACTCCACACCAAATAAGAGAACCGTAAGTAATGGTGGGTTCGATGACCGCGTGGTATATCGTCTCCACATTACGTGGATTGATACCCCACGTAGGCCGTACGAACCCACATAAAGTTTTAAAAATTTTGTTTGCTTTGACTATGATGTGTCGAACGTGTTCATTGAATTTTAAATGTTGATCCAAGATAATTCCTAAAATTTTAATATAAGGCTCAAAAGTCAAAACAGTGTTCCCGAAAGAAATTTTGCAAAATTTGGCTTTTGGTGTGAAGGCTATTGCTTGAGTTTTCGGGGCGCTAAATGTTAGTTTAACACCTGCGCCCCACTCACCGATCGCAAATAGCGCTGCATTGGCACGCTCCTCCATCTGCACTATATTGGACGAGCTCACGATTAGAAGGACGTCATCTGCGAATGCTTGCAGATGACATCCTTCCGGTAATCCTACATCGAGAAGTTCGTCCAATATAATGTTCCAAAAAGTAGGTCCACAAACAGAGCCTTGGATGCATCCTTTTGTCATACTCTTGCGCGACTTTCCGTCAGCGTAGGTCAGCTCAACAGACCGATCAGCGATATAACTTTTCAATAAATTATATATGTTCGGCGGGCACGCAATGTTTCGCAGTCTATTGAATAATGCTGGCCACCAAGCGTTGTCAAACGCCGCTTTTATGTCTAAGGATACACCAAGTACCAAGCACTTACGTTTTTTCTCACGTCGGATGATGGTGATTGCATTGTGTAGTGCGTCGATCGTAGATGTCTGTTCCCTGAATCCATACTGTTTAGAACTCCATGTCTGACGTTGAACACCAAAGTAATGTAGCCTTTTGGTGAATAGTTTTTCTAATAATTTCCCGAATACCGGGAGAAGGCCGATCGGTCTAAAAGCCGATAGGTCGTTCGGATCGGACTTATTCGGCTTTGGTATGATCTTGACGAAGGCCCTCTTCCACGGCTTCGGGAAATGGCTAATTTTCAGGCAGGAGTTCATTAGTTTAGTTATGAATTCAGGGTAGACCTCCGCAAACACGATGCATATATCCGAAGTGAGATTGTCAATGCCTGGCGCCCTGTTTGGACTCATTGTACTTAATGCTTCCAATACCTCTCCCTCTGTGAATTCCTCTTCATCGATAGTATCACATTCGTAGGGCGAATCAAACATGTGTCGCAGTTCTCTGTGTCTAAGTCGCGTATCGACGTCGTCGTCGGGGTAGAAATGCCGAAGCAGTTTTGTGGCTGTTTCGTCGCTGGTATCTGTAAATCTGTTTTCGCACGTTAGTGTAAACGGAGGGCGTTTAACGGGTGCGTCCTTAATCAGTCTGTTAGTCAATGACCACACACTTTCTTGGTGTTGCCCGTTACAAAAGTTTCGAAAGTTCGCGGTAGAGGTGGTGCGTATCAGGTCACTGTATTCTTGCCTTAGCTCCTTTTGGTCTTCTAAAAGCCATGAAATATCAAGGCCTTGTCGAAGACCGGAGTGAATACAGTGATGGATCCTGATACACCTCTTTTTTAAATCTTCCAGCTCCTCAGACCACCACGGGATATACGGTTTAGAGTTTCCACGTATTTTCATCGAGGAGAAGCATGATTTGCGTATGTCCTCGGTAAGAATTTCGACCGTGCAGTCTAAGTCGTTGGAATTAACGTTTGCGAAATTTATATCGAGAATTTTTGAAATTTTCAAATTTTTCTCAAGGTTTGTCCTAAAATTTTGCCAATTAGCGGTTTTATTTTTAAAAAGGTATGTCGAATCGTTGATGACTGCATTTACAGAGTCATCGACTAAAATTTGGTATGTAAGGGCATTGTGGTCTGATGACTGACAAACTGATTTGTCTACGCACCAAAGAGACAAGCGGGCGGTGATGCGCTCGGAAGCCATCGTGACATCTATAATTGATGCTATGAGGTTGCCATTTCTGACAACCTCGAATGTCGAAGTACTTCCTTCGTTGCATATATTTAATTCGTGAGAATATGCTACGCTTAGGACATCATCGCCGCGTTTATCACTTCTGATCGAACCCCATGCAGGATTCGAACCGTTAACGTCCCCGCCAACAATAACGTGTGATCCTTTGATCTTATCTAGGAAGTTGTTCAGATTTACCAGAGTACTGTTTTCGTCATGATCAGGCTCGATGTACACGCTTCCAACGTACAAGCACCGCTGTCTAAAGCTGATCCTGACCACGCAGAGGTTAGTATCGCAGTACTGGGACATACCCAGCACCGCTCCCAAACTCTGCTTGACCAGGATACAACTCTTGACCCAGGGTTTATCCAGACGGTTCTTGTTACTTTGGAAGACGTGTACACCATCCACACCTTTCATTTGATTGATTCGTCCTACGTATGGTTCAGTGATTAGAGCGACATGTCTGTCGCTCTTCATGAAGTATGAGAGGAATTCACGGTGAGAGGCATAGGAACGCCTTAAGTTACATTGAACAAAATTTATCGTCTTACCAGCCATATTCGATTTTTTCCTTCAATCTACTTTCCATTGTCGAATATATTGAACAATTTATATTGGAAGTTGCCGAATGGCAGATATTTAATTTAGTTTTACGGTTGTTATTGCTGTGTACACAATTGGAGCACTTTGGGGGGTTGTTTAAACTGTCACAATTTTTGAACTCGTGTTCACCACCGCAGTGGGAACACGTTATATGTTTTTCGGTACAGAATTTACGCAGGTGACCATACTTAAGGCATCCGTAGCATTGTTTAACGTTTATGTATTCACCTACGTGAACCCTACCGTAATCCACATTGATTTTTTCTAGTGCCATCATTATACTAAAAATTTTTGGGGATGTTTCTAATATTATATTATACAGAGATTTATGACGGTTGTTTTTTAAAAATTTGATTTTGATGTCATCTGTATTGTGATTAATGGAAATTTTTTCATTTTGACTAATAATTAATTGGATTAGGTCTCCAGAGTCCACTTCTCTGGGGGATACCTTTAAGAATAACGCATGGGCGGATATTATAAGGTTCTTCTAGTTTTAATTTAGTATTTTCCGCCAAGCATTTACTTATATCAGTCTTTTGAGCTTCATCCTCCATAACAATTTTAATTTTGTGATTGTTAAGTTTTAGGATCGATTTCGGAGCGTACTTTCTTGTTCTAAATGAAATGGAGTTCTTAAAACTTTTTATTACCTCATCGTGTGAAGCGGTCGCAGGCGTTGTGGATGAGATCACGATCGATGGGCTTTTCGTATTTGATATTGGTCGAAACATTGAGGAATAAGTTTGGCCCACCGTCGTCTCTTTTGCATTTGACGCGCTATTTCCAAGTTCATCCCGAACGATTTCCCGGATTTCACTTAACGTGATAGGCTGAATATGTTCTTGTACTTCTGGAGTTACCCAGGTCATGGATAATAAACAGATTTTGTTGGCCGCTGTACTTATATTTTTCTTTAAATCACCCCTCAGGTTCTTACTCTCAGCGAGTTGTTTAAGAATAAACTTGGCAAGTGATACGATTTCGCTATTAGACATATTAACTGTAAATCCAAATTTTTCTTATATAATATTCTTGTTTATATCTTTTTGATTGTGAATTAATACTTGAATTGGTCCAAAATATGAACTGACGGTTTTAAATTGCCGGTGCTTGTCAGATGAATATTTTGTAACAAAATAACTCTAACTCCAAATTTTCTATCAAACATTTGTCGATAAGACTCTAAGGATTATTTTAAAGTTATTAATAACGTTGTGCATTTCCATAACGGTGGGGAATGATAAAATTAAGAACAAGAACCCAATAATCGAGACTAGTTATTTCCACTTACACTTCAAAAATATAAAATTTCCTGTTGTAAACAACTTTTCCAATAGATATTTATATAATTTATTTTCATTATACCGGGGGCTCTACTGGCCAAAACTCTTTCACGCGTCGAATAGAACTAAAAAAATTACACGTGCCTTATCTAAAAATCGAAGGCGGTAACACAAATATATTTCCTAATCTCTTGCTTGATTTTGAAAATTCTCCTTATTATTCAACGCACTCTGATTGGAATGCATGTAATTGAAAAATTTAAAAAAATATATTAATGTGAAAAATGTTGTATTCTCAATGACAATTGAATATCTTTACCAAGTATATTACATAAAGTTTATTATGTTACCGCTAAAGTCTTTAGTTGACTAGTTTAGAAACTAGCTGGCTAGTATATAAAATAGCCAATCGCTTTGATATTTTAGTAGAAAACAAATTTTTAAAATAATACCTGCACATTTGGTTACTTTATAAACTAAGAAAATTTAGTAAACGCTAATTTTAGTTACGGATTTTTGTTCTCAATTAAAATAACCAATATTCGACCGATTTATAAAAATCTTGGTTATAAATGTCTTGATTACAAAGTATTACTCAAAATTCAAAATGTTTTCAGTAACCCACTATTTTGTTGATTGTTTGAAATTTTCAGCGATTTAAAATTTTTTATTGAAACCGTTTTATGTTTATAGATATTGACAATACAAAACTTTCATTCCTAACTGTTTCGCTTGGTAAAAATGTGTTTGCGCCATGTAAGCCTCCTATCCAGGTACATGCACAAGGACTTAGTTTCTTCCACTTGTGGTAGGGTACAGTTATTCAGAGTCACCGGTGGACAGGTATCACGTTTCATCGTAAATGTGACATGTGAAGACTTGGTTTCATGTACTCTAATCTTCCATTGGGGGAGTAACCTAAAGTTGACCACCCCAAATAAAATTAAAAATTTCCTATAGCAAAGAGGAAGGTTCATATAGTATACTGTAAAAATTTTATGAGTGAATGTATTATCAAAATTTTGAAAAAATCGAATTTGAAATTTAGACTCGTCCGGCTGTCAGCATCCAAAAACCTGAGCCTGCGCTGCTCCGCAGCTCCGGCCGGTTTTTCATCGCCTAAGCCGCTACGCGGCAAAAGCTAAACATACTTCAAGGCGCCAACCATCAAGAAAACCGGGATTCGAGTCATGTTACTTGTAGGACATGCGAGCACCATCCCAGTCGACGCACTAATATCACTGTGATATCACTGTGACAAAAGTTTTTGATGCAATGATAATATCACTGTGATGTCACAGCCAAGTATTAATGTCCGCCTCAGTGATATCACACTGTGATATTGCGATATTTTGTGACGATATTGTGATACTCTGGCGATACTCATGCGACCTTTTGTGATTCTCTGCTGATATACGACATGTGATTTCTAAATAATTTATTATATTCGTAATACAAATGGTAAATGAATTTTTGCAAAATTTAAAAAGGATTTTTATACAATTTTTAAAATTATTTAAATTCTGTATTACGTCTATGGTATAATTATTATTTAATGGTGCAATATCGCAAGAAACTCTACCAATTTTAAATGTTCTGGAAATAAATTGTTTGTAAATTTCATAATTTTAATAATAATTTTTTTTTAAATAAACTTACCTGAACAGGATTCGAACCAACATCAATTTTCGTCTCTGGTTGATGGTTGTCAGCTCAGATCACTAAGCCACAAAGGCTGTACATTTATTTACAAGTTCAACTACTTATAGGATCGTATTATATTTATTTCATTATATCAATAAATTATAAAATTGAAGTACTTTAATTTTTACTTTAAATTAATATGTATTAAATTTTATAATACAGAAATTGGAATTTTTAATTTTTCAATGGTATTAGTGACTTTTTGAACATATTAATTAATTCTCAGAAAATATAACAAAAAGATTATCTACAGAAAATAAGTTCTACGTTCAACAGAGTCTCATTTGACGATATTTCTCCATTCTGGGAAAGCTACTCTCGCCTACCCAGCATTTGGTCCTTCGAGCCGGATTTTGATCCACCAACACGGATTTATACGACCCGCATTTTTGGTCCAGAACAGATGATTCATTGATCATACAGTCCACAAAAAAGCAAGTGCTACACATTTTCATCTTTAAGTTTTTCGGCTACTACACAGCAGCCATTAAAGACGCCACAAGAAGTCTCAAACCGGGTATTTCTTGCGGTCCGCACCTTTGATAGAGGCTACTTCGAACTACAAGTCGGTAATATAGTTAACTGTACACTTTTACCACTCCTACAGTTTCCTGTTTCTACTTTTTATACAAGTTACAAACCTTCATCGTATTTTTATTTGCATGATAATTTCAATTTTCAAACATGAATAAAATTAAAAAATTGAGAACTGAATTAAAAGCGAAAATTACAAGATTTGAAACCTTTATTAAAACAATTAAAGAATGTGAACAAAATATTTTAGATAACCAAATAAGGTCATTGTTAAGTCGTCTAGACAATGTTATCCCATAACTAGTAGAATTTGAAGATATTCATCAGAAAATAATTGATAATCTTGATGAAAATGATATTTCAGAAGACATTCACTTGGTCGAATTTGAAAACAACCAACTTGGTCTTGCAAAAGCAATAATTGAAAAATTCCACCAAAATATGGTCAGTTCACATAAAATTAATACACAAAATTTAAGTATTTCGGGTCGCAGTGACACATCGCATGGTTCAATTAGATCTAACGATAGTCCATTAGGTACAAGCATGGGCAAACACTTCATAAGTTTACCAAAAATCAACCTTACAAAATTCAACGGGGATTCTCAAACGTGGTTAGAATTCAAGTATATTTTTATCAGTTTAATTCATGATAACAATCAGCTAAATGAAACACAAAAATTGCATTATTTAAAATCCTGCCTCTACGGTACAGCCATAGATGTGATTAGTTCTTTGAATTTCACAGCCGAGAACTATACGATCGCATGGCAAACATTGCTAGCGAGGTTTGATCAACCAAGGATCATCATCAAAAACCATTTAAATTCAATAATAGAATTAGAAATTTGACGTAAAGGATCATCTCGCGATTTAAGAAAAATCACAGACGCGTTGTCAAAGCATGTTTCAGCTGCAAAGTCCTTAGCGACTCCCCAAGAGCCCTTTGAGACACTAATTTCAATAGAGGCACTTCAATTTTGCCAACCTTGAAGGAATTCAAAGAGTTTCTGACGAATCACGCCAACCTCTTGGAAAACATTGAAAGAAGGCAAGTCAAAGTCAATCATGACAAACCTAAAATGCACTCGAAATCTTTTGTTGTTAACAATTCCTCTTGCTCTCTATGCAAGGGAGAACATTCAATAACTAGGTGTGAAAAATTCACAAATCTTTCTGCTCGGGACAGAGTTGAGAAAGTAAAGCAATTAAAAATATGTTTCAATTGTTTATCACGCGGACATTTTCAGCCGCAATGTTCATCTCGATACTCGTGTAGAACGTGCTGGTCGAAGCACCACACTCTTCTTCACTTGTCATCCCATGGGACTGACACCCCTACTGTTCCGGTAGTCGCGCTTCCGACGGCTACCCCTTCTGGTGATGACGTAATACAAGTCATATCAGCCTTTTGTTCAACGACCACTCAAGTTTTGCTTCCTACAGCAACGGCCAGAATCAAAGATTCCACGGGAAATTACAAAACCGTGCGAATATTGTTGAATTCGGGTTCCCAATCGAACTTTATCAAATCAAACGTATGCACTAAATTAAATTTGCACGCGGCAAGTGCTAATGTTTCTATTTCGGGTCTAAATAATTCAACGACGTACATAAAATCTAGATGTAACCTCGAATTACATGCCAACCATTCGAATTTTAAAATTAAATTAGCTTTCCTCGTATACGTCATATAATTTGTATACATATGTGTTTGGAATTTCTTTTAGCAACTTATCAACACAAATAGCAGGACAAAGGAGGAATCCACAAGCTTGTCCGATTACCATCCACGTATGCCTTTTTTAATAAAAACAACATCAAAAACAGTGGGTAGAAAATCTGGGGATAATTACCTATCCACCGCCACTCCAAATTGTCCCAAAATTTTTTTTATAGCAAAAGGAACCTTATTGGAGTGTCCTGTAAAAATTTCGCCTGAGAATGTATAGTCAAAATTTTGAGAAAAATCGATTTGAAAAGTACGGGGAATGTAACCTGATATGCCTCCGAACCGGGTCGATGCGACATCAGTCGCCCGTGCTTCGATGAAAATGCGTAAAATTTTTTCGCTCCGATTTCAATTTTTCTTTGAAATTCGGATAGATGGGGGTGTGATTAGTGGATATTAATAATAAATAAAATCAAAAAAATGGAAAATAACCCGTGTATTGCCGAAAAATTGAAAAAATTAAAATTTTTAATTTTGGGGTAAATAAACATAATAAACGTTGGCTTGCCCAGAACTGCGAGCATCAAAAAACCTACCCTACGCCCCTCAGGGGCTCCGGGCGGTTTTTCGTGCTCAGAGCCGCTACGCGGCAGGGCTAAAGAAACGAGAAGGCGCTACCGATCAAGAACACCGGGATTAAGGCAATCGGGATTCGAGAGACCCTCAAAATAGCATTAAAAAGTATAGTCGCGGTATGGGGCAGTAAACTACTACATTTCACCCCCTAAAAATCGCCTAAAAACAAAAAATAATCGATGTTGCATGTACGACGCGACGGTCGAGGTGCATCTGCCGCTGCGAAATATTCTAAGTGTAAGAGTATATCACAGTGCGCGGACCGACGATAGAATGAGTGAGATTCCACCCGCGCGTCAGTGAAACATGTAAAATTTACGATTTTCAAAATCGATTTACTCAAAATTTTGATAATACATTCTCAGAATTTTTTTGCAGGAGGGGCCTATATAAACCTTCATCTTTCCATTAGAAAGGTTACAAGACAGTTCGTTGTGGCGGTGGTTATTACACTCTCACCGAAAATCTATTCACTATACTAAATTGGATCTCTTTGGGTTAACACATATTTCATGTAAATTGTTAACACCTTTAGCTATCGCTTTGGTGGTTTTTGTAGTTTTGGTGATTGGTAGCTTTTATAATAATAAAATATTGATTTGTTTATCAGTTCAAAGCAAGATAATCTGCAACGACTCCGTTGACACGAAAACAGACCTTTTCACACAAGTTTTCTGTACCTTGTAAATATTTCATGTATCCTAGTTTTAGTTATATTTTAATTGTTTATAGAGAGAGATTCGTTCTGTTACTTTTTGTTCACCCACATTTTTAAATATAATACGATCCTATAAGTAGTTGAACTTGTAAATAATAGTACAGCCTTTGTGGCTTAGTGATCTGAGCTGACAACCATCAACCAGAGACGAAAATTGATGTTGGTTCGAATCCTGTTCAGGTAAGTTTATTTTAAAAAAAATTATTATTAAAATTATGAAATTTACAACAATTAATTTCCAGAACATTTAAAATTGGTAGAATTTCTTGCGATATTACACCATTAAATAATAATTATTATACCATAGACGTAATACAGAATTTAAATAATTTTAAAAATTGTATAAAAATTCTTTTAAAATTTTGCAAAAATTCATTTACCATTTTTATCACGAATATAATAAATTATTTAGAAATCACATGTCGTATATCACCAGAGAATCACAAAAGGTCGCATGAGTATCGCCAGCGTATCACAATAGCGTCACAAAATATCGCAATATCACAGTGTGATATCACTGAGGCGGACATTAACACTTGGCTGTGACATCACAGTGATATCACTGCATCAAAAACTTTTGTCACAGTGATATCACAGTGATATTAGTGCGTCGACTGGGATGGTGCTCGCATGTCTTACAAGTAACATGACTCGAATCCCGGTTTTCTTGATGGTTGGCGCCTTCAAGTATGTTTAGCTTTTGCCGCGTAGCGGCTCAGGCGATGAAAAACCGGCCGGAGCTGCGGAGCAGCGCAGGTTCAGGTTTTTCGATGCTCACAGCCGGACGAGTGTAAATTTCAAATTCGATTTTTTCAAAATTTTGATAATACATTCACTCATAAAATTTTTACAGTATACTATATAAACCTTTCTCTTTGCTATAGGAAATTTTTAATTTTATTTGGGGTGGTCAACTTTAGGTTACTGCCCCCAATGAAGGATTAGAGTAAATGAAGCCAAGTCTTCACATGTCACATTTACGATGAAACGTGATACCTGTCCACCGGTGACTCTGAATAACTGTACCCTACCACAAGTGGAAGAAACTAAGTCCTTGGGCATGTACCTGGATAGGTGGCTTACATGGTGCAAACAAATTTTTACCAAGCGAAAACAGTTAGGAATGAAACTTAGACAGATGTATTGGTTGTTGTGAACAAATTCACAACAGACAATGGAAAATAAAATATTAATATACAAAATTGAATTGAAACCCATTTGGACATAACTTTGGGGAGCAGCTAGTGTATCAAACATCGAAATTTTACAAAGATACCAAAACAAAGTGCTTCGAGTTATAGCTAATGCCCCATGGTTATGTGCCAAATGATGTGATTCAACGAGACTTACAAGTGACTCCAGTGAGTGAGGAAATTAAAAACATTTTTCATAAAGATAAAAAAAAATAGAAACGCATCCAAATGAACTGGTGGGTGGGCTGCCGGATCGTACTCGCGATGTTGGAAGACTGGAGCGATGCAGAACTGCAGACTTAGCGACACGATTTAAACGAGCTTCAATTATTATTGATATAAGACATAATATTTATTATGTACATTTATTTATAGGAATTTTTGAGTTGGTTTGATTTAAGAATATTCAATGGAATGTTTCTTTTCGTGTCCTTTTCAAATTTGTATCATACGATTTACTGAATGTTTTATGAACGGATTGTAAATTTACTTCGAATAAATAAAAAATAATAATTTACAAGTTTTCTTCCGAAGTAATCTTCCACATGTGGAAGATTACTGGACAATTGTCAGAACCTCGTATGAATTTACTACATGATCAATGAGATAAAAGAAACCCTCAATTAAATCGATACCTATCAGAAACATAAAATTTAAAGATGTATTTTACCGCTGCTAGATCCTCAACCCCCTCAAGTATTCATTGCTAATAGGAGATGCGGGTTTATTTGTTTGAATATTAGCTCAACAGGATTACACCATTACAGTTTATTGACAAATGTTGGAAATTGGTTCATGTTCTTTGAGAAAAAATGTTTGGACAATTTGATTACAACAGGAAATTTTATATTTTCAGCGTATAAGTGGAAGAGAACAAGTCGCGATATTGGTTTTTCGGTTGTTTATTTTTATAATAGTTTTAGATCTGTAACATTTGTAGGTTAGACGGTTATTGAAATCGTTATCGGAAGACGTAGAACGTTGTAAAAACCGATGTACATATAAGTACATACAATTTATAGGTTTGATGTAATGGTACTTTAAGGCAAACCTTTTCCTAAATAAACAAAGTTTTACAAGTAAAAACGTATATTATTTGTCATTACATATTATTCAACTTGGAATATGGATAATATAATCCAAAAAAGTAGTTCAAAGCTATTATTTCAATTATTAATAAAAATTATCTTTTAAATTAAGTCAATTTATTGTTACATTTTGGGTTAAACCCAAAATTATTAGAATTTCAAAATGGTCATCAAGATTCCACTTAAGCCTTGGAACTGATAGTGACCCGTTTTTTCTGGAAAGTTTTTACTAGACGTGTGTTTCTGTGCTTTTCACAGTAAATTCAAAAATAATAATAAACAAACTTTATCTGGTATAAAAAAATATCTCCAATCGTTTTTGTAGCATAAATGATAAAAAATAATTAAATACGTTATCTTTATTTAGTTGTTAATTTACAATTTTGTGATACATCTATTTTTCAATAAAATGTCTTTTCTAATGAAATTACTTTTTTTAATCTACCTATTGTACCTCACTAATACTTTTAAATCTATACAAATTGCCATCGGTGGAATTTACGGGTGCTCAACGGTGACTATTTCGGCAGAGAGGATTTTCTATGAACAATCGGATTATATATGTACTATCATCACGTACATTTAAAACTTAAATTTTGGGGTAATATAACTTATTAAAAATAATTAAAATTACTAATCTCCATAATGATTAACTCTTAATGAAATCATTAGACGATCCCTTGCCACTGCACGATATTCCTTGTATCCTTGAGCCCACTGGAAGTTCCCGTGACGATGGAAACGTCCAGACGGGATGACGCTAGTTCCATAGCATCAAGGAAGAGTTTTAGTATGGCACGCTACTTGTGTTGATACCCTAGCTCCTAGCCACTTAGGTGCTTCTTGTTAGATGGCCAGTTCAGCAGCGGGATAGGCGGAGAATTAAAACACAACAATTATAAATCAATAAAGGATCATTATGAATTATCAGCTTTTGCCGTTGAGACACTGGATCCATGGAGTAATGACGTGAAGGATTTGGTCGATAGAATTGGCCGTTTATTAATTGTTGTCTCAGGAGATAGCCGAGCAAAGAGTTTTCTGATTCAAAGAATCAGTTTGTGCATTCAACGTGGAAATGCTGCATCGGTTCTAGAATCGATGTCCACAGTAGCGATCATGGACGAATTCTTGCAGCTTATGGATTAAGTTTTGCACAAGTTATTTGATGTTTTTATGGTTTTACACATTTGATTTTGTTAATGTCAGTTGATTGTACTTTGATGTTTCTAAAATTTGTTATTTATACCGATTGTTAATAATAAAATAAAAACCTATCCTACTAAATCAAATTAAACACAATCATTAAGAAAACACAATATATTGCAACACATAAAAAAAACTTGAAACACATAATGGTCCATTTTCTTCAAGTTTTCTGACTTTACTTGTAACACCTTCCATCGTGCGCTGGAGCATATTCACATCAATTTTTTTGGCATAAGCCTTGTTGCTTTGTTGCTTTTGTTGCTTCCCAATCATTCTTATAAACTAATTATGAAAATTAGGGGCTACAACCCCATGGCGGTGGCGTTCATTTGCATAGGGGGGACACGGAGCATCTATGGTATTAATTTAAAAGTGAACCTATGTCCCGTTTTGGAGAAATTAATTTTTGAATATCACATTTTGTCAAAAAATTGTATATAAGTGAATTTGCTACCCCCTGTTCCCCTTTGCAAATGAATGCCACCGCCATCGGGTTGTAGCCCGTGACACGGACCATCAATGGTATTAATTTAAAAGTGAACCTATGTCCCGTTTTGGAGAAATTAAGTTTTTAATTTAATGTTAATTTTATGCTCGAAGTATAAATGCAACTGATACTAGATGCGCCAAATTTTGATTAATGTGAAAAATATGTGTTGGTGCAATTGAATTTAATGTTATATTAACGTTGATTGATTTGTAATTTTAAAGGTACGAGTAAACGGCGCGCAAACACGCGAGCCGAGCCTGGCTCCGCTCGTGATTCAGCGCGCCACGCGCTGTTTAAACAACTACGCTCGGCGCGGCTCGGCAAAGTTCGCACGATCCATCACTTGTCGGTTTTTTCGACACGGATCAAAGGCGCGCGCGCCATCTTCGGCTCGGCTTGTGTTAATACGCGCCGTCTAAACAGATGGTACAGAGCGCGCGACGAAGGAAGACCCATTTTGTTTTTTAGCGACGTTTTTAATTTGAAGAATTGGGTTTGTACGAGATGGAGTGGAGCAATGAAAATGTTCAACTCTTCATTGAACTGTATGAAGAGGAACCAGCGATATGGAAGCCAAAAGATCCAGGTCACAAAAATCGCAACAATGTGCACGATGCTTGGACAAGAATAAAAACTAAGTTCTGTGAGGGACGTATCGTATATCAGTGGAAAAATTAAAGAACAAGAAGGATAATTTAATGGCCACTTACAGAAAATTAAATGCGAAAGTGAAGTTAAGTTCAACAAGCGGGTGTGGTACGAATGAAGTGTTTAAACCTAATTGGCCATTTTACGAACAAATGGCCAAGTTTCTGCATGGTGTATACAAACCAACAACAACGATAAGTTCAGAGGTGAGAAACTATCTTTTTAATACTTATTTTAAATTTTTATCCTACTAATATTATAAATGTGAACGTTTGTCTGTCTGTTTGTCTGTTTGTTACTTCATAACTCAAAAACTACTGGACCGATTTGCCTGAAATTTGGAACACGGGTAGAGGGGAACCGGGAGACGGACATAGGCTACTTTTTATCCCACGGGAACACATATAACGGGGGTCAGAGCCGCGGCGGCGCCTTTGACAATGCTGCCTAGTTGCCGCTAGGCAGGCTAGGTTGAGGTAGGGTAGGGTAGGTTTGTTTAGGTAGGGGTTTTCACTATTAAAACATGAGTAAAAAAGCAAGATCAATTTAATATTTATTTTGCCAGCTTACTGCGCCATTTGTTGTGAAGTATTCAGCAAATTTATCTCGTACAGTTTTAGCCGCTAAGGTTGCTCTTCTAGGTATTCTCCTAATCGGTACTAATGATGTGATTCCGTTTTGATCATTTCGCCACAAACCAGGTTGAACCTCACCGTCAATTTCGGTATCGAAAGTTCCATGCGGCGTATAATTCTGTTTTGAATTCTTACTCCTCCTCAAAAAGTTATGTAGCAAAACACATGTCATAACGATAACTGATACTTTTCTGGTGCCAGTAAAATTGGAGACCTAAGTATACGAAAAACAGCAGACATTATCCCAAACACATTTTCGACGATTCTGCGGGCGCGTGATAGACGGTAGCTGAATACTCTCTCCTTTGTCCCTTTATCATGAATCCCGGGGTACGGTTTCATCATGTTTTCCGTTAATGCAAATGCACTATCTGCTACTATCACGTAGGACAGAGGGTCATTTTTAAGTGGGAGAGGTTTATCCGGCGGAAAATCTAGTGCATGTTCTTCAATTTTTCGGTACATGCTGGAGTTTCGGTAGACTCCACCATCACTAATTCTACCTTGGCACCCTATGTCCACATATGTAAAGTTATAGTTAGCATCTACTAATGCTAATAGCACCACGCTAAATGTTCCGTGGAAATTGAAATATTCTGTACCGCTGTGAGTGGGGCTCTGAATTAATATGTGTTTTCCGTCAAGCGCACTAATGCAATGTAGAAAATTCCACTTTTTGTCAAATTCCGCTTCTATTTTTAACCATTCATCTGCAGTTCGATGCAACTGTAATAAATTTTAAAATATTATATTAATGTCAAGTTTACTTTTTCAGGACACCGTTGATCCTGATGTTGAACTAAACGAAGAAGAAGTAGTTATTCACGAAGATAATGTAGTTGATCGAGAAAACGAATCTTCTACTAATACAGACACAATGAATTCAGTTATTTTCAAAAAGCCAACTAATGCAAACAATAAAAAGGATGTAAACCGAAAGCGGAAAATTGAACATCAAATGGAACAAGCGTACGAAGTCCTTAAAAAAATAAGTGCAGAGCCAGAACCGGTTGAAGACGTATGCACTTTATACACAAAATTATTATGTGCAAAGTTAAAATCCATGGACACATTTAGTCGAGACATCGCCATGCACGAGATTGATAATGTAATATTTCGTCTAAAACAACAGCAAGCGTTTCCACGATTTCTGAGTCCCCCTAATCAACCATATGCAGGATGTCACTTGCCTCAAAATCCAATAGCTTCTAGTTATTCTAGTTATATGCAATCTTCAGTTGGTTATCAAACGTCACCTTATCAGCCATCGCCACAGTCCCATTCTCAATGGCGACCAATCTTTCAGCCATCTCCACAGTCTCATTCTCAACGGCAAGCAAACTTTCAGTCATCTCCACAGTAACATTCTCAACAATCTGCAGACTTCCAGCCATCTCCACAGTCACATTCTCAACAATCAGACTTCCAGCCATCTCCACAGTCACATTCTCAACAATCTGCAGACTTCCAGCCATCTCCACAGTCACATTCTCAACAATCTGCAGACTTCCAGCCATCTCCACACTCAAATTCGCAACAATAATCTTCTGATATGGAAGAGTATTCTCATTCTCAACCATTTCCTGGGTTTGAGTCTCTTTCTAAAGAGCAATCAATTGATCAATTGTATGCAGATTCAGTTTCTAAGTTATTTGAATAATCTGGATAAATTATATACGCTCACCTTTACTTCTTCTCGCAACTCTTGAATCAAAGCCTGACAAACTTCCATTATGCATGTAGCTATTGTAGATTTTGAAAACTTAAATAGGTAGGCCAGGCTGCTAAATTTATCACCCATCGCAAGAAACCTGAGAGTTACAGCCAGTCTTTCTTGAATCGGAATACATTTTCTCATGTTAGTGTCTTGTTTTGCGATGAATGGTCCGATTTTGTTGAGCAGATATTCGAAATCAGCTGCGGACATACGACAAAAATTTTCGAAATATCCAGAGGGTTCTCGAGTTAGGTCATGTAGCAGATCTGTAGCATTGTACCTAAAATATTAAAAACAATATTATATTGTACCTAGATTATTATATAAAAATAAAGCAGTAATTGTTAAGATTTTTATGTTCCTACCTGTCGTCTAATTCCATAATACATGATTAAAAAATAATTGTTATGTTCTTTATATTCATTTCAAGACTCTTATCAGAGAAGAATACTATACCCGAGGTGACTTTATATAAAAATATGAACTTACGTTTTGCGGCTCTTATACAATGACACCATCCACCATCGTCTTCTTCGTCTTTCTTTTTTTTTTGAATATTCACCACCGAGCAAAATAACAGTAGCTGCTGCTGCAGCAAGGCGTTTTCGTTTATCCATATTGCAGAACGAACAAGCGGATAGCGCGGTTCAACAGCGCGATGTGAACCGCGTCAACCTAAAGGTGCATGGTATAATAACTTTCAAGGTAGGATATCAAAATAGTTCTGCGCAAGGTAGGCGGAGTTACCGACGTCATTCGTGACCATATGATCATGCGTTGACGTTGGACGTCAACGTTTTGTGTGTTTTTCCAAATTATTTTTGAGTGTTTTTCGTTACAGTTTATATTATTTATAACTGTAAAAATGAGGTGTGCAGTGTTCGGTTGCAAATTCGGTAACAAAAGTAAATTATTTGTGAGAACAATTGCTTTTTTCTGTTTTCCTCGTAACAATCATGAATTAAGGTTAAAATGGATTCATTTGTGTTATCGGTGTGATAAATTTAATATTGACAATTCAAGGATTTGTTCGATACATTTTAATAATGACGATTTTGAGAGAAATTTGAAGCACGAATTGTTGAACTTACCTGAAAGTTTCTTTCGTTTAAAGTTAAAACCTTCTTCGATACCTAGTCAACTTCTGCCAAGAAAAAGTTCAAATTCGACATCTACAAAAACCGATGAACGCAAAAATCGTCTTGAAAAACAGTTTTATGAAAACGTGTGATGTTAGGTGAGTTTAACTAACTATATTATATGTAATTCTTAGTCAAGTAGTATTTACAATGCAACAGGAACTGTTATAAAAAAATTATATCTGCATTTTATTTCAGTGTGAATACTTATAATACAGAACAAGATTAACTACTGCTTTAAAGTTGAGAATAGCTACCTTAGAAAGTGAAGTAGAGGTTTTGAAGAAGAAAGAAAATTTATTGAATAAATTGTTAACTCCTGCACAACAGCTGAAATTTTCTGGTGTTGGTAAACTAAAATGGACCGTTGATGACATTTCTAGAGCTATCACAATTTATTCTGCTGGTCCTCGTTCCTACAGACTTCACTTAAAAAAAGGATTTCCCTATCCAGCTGTTTCGACATTAAAGAGTTGGGTTAAAAACATCTCCATATCACCAGACATTTTGAACAATTATTCCAGCTAATAAAACTTATTTATTTGTTATTTATAGTGACTGTTAATAAAAACTTATTTAAGATTGTTGATTTTTTATATGCCATCAATTATTGAGCCTAATTAATAGATAATTGTATTATTTTGTTGCCAAGAATTTTGTAAAAACAATACAGATGTTACAAACCTCCGATTTTCAAGAGAATGCAAGTTATTCATACTCAGTAGCTGATTAATATAAAGCAATTATTATGGATGTATTCTGTCATAGTTACAATTTTAATTGTTATTTATTACTTTATTAATTTTTTTTTATTAAAAAATATTTTTAATTAATATTTTTTAATATTCTGTTGAAAATAAAATTAAAAACTTTGATTATTTTATTAATTCTAATTTCATTTATATACGTTCCTGTCATAAGTATTCTTTTAACCTGGTCACGTGTGACGTCACTGCGCGAACTTGAACGTGTTTAGCGCGCCTTGATATCCTACCTCTAAAGTTATTATACCATGCTAAAGGTGCGGTTAAACGGCCCGCTGTAACACGAGCCGCACCGCGCTGCACCATCCGTGTAGGCGCGGCTCGGCTTAATTCGGACGCAAGCCCGCTCGTTTAAACGACGCGGGGTAGCACGATCCTACGCGAGCCGAGCCGTCCGTGGAGAACCACTCCCGCTTGTTGAACTTGACTTCACTTTCGCATTTAATTTTCTGTAAGTGGCCATTAAATTATCCTTCTTTTTCTTTAATTCTTCCACTGATATACGTCCCTCACAGAACTTAGTTTTTATTCTTGTCCAAGCATCGTGCACATTGTTGCGATTTTTGTGACCTGGATCTTTTGGCTTCCATATCGCTGGTTCCTCTTCATACAGTTCAATGAAGAGTTGAACATTTTCATTTCTCCACTCCATCTCGTACAAACCCAATTCTTCAAATTAAAAACGTCGCTAAAAAACAAAATGGGTCTTCCTTCGTCGCGCGCTCTGTACCATCTGTTTAGACGGCGCGTATTAACACAAGCCGAGCCGAAGATGGCGCGCGCGCCTTTGATCCGTGTCGAAAAAACCGACAAGTGATGGATCGTGCGAACTTTTCCGAGCCGCGCCGAGCGTAGTTGTTTAAAGAGCGCGTGGCGCGCTGAAACACGAGCGGAGCCAGGCTCGGCTCGCGTGTTTGCGCGCCGTTTACTCGTACCTTTATATGTTATAGTATCAGTTTAATTATATTTTAAAATTTCATGCAAGAAAACTTGTGAATTTAATTTGAATATGGTCTATGACTGCGCATGGGCATGTTTATATCTATCAAATGAACTACTGCGCAGCGTTTGCTTCGGACATCATCGGTAAATTTTGTCGCTAAGATTTGTCGCTGTTTTCACACGGGTAAGTACCTAAGTGTCTGTATTAACAACAATATCAACTTGAGTTAGAACAAAAACATTTTAAGTGCCTTTCACTGATATTGCATACCACGCCAATGATTTTGGTTCGGTTTTTGATTTCCTTATGAATTTTCATTATCAGAAACTATACTTTCATCGATGGTATAAATCTTTTATTTGTCACATCATAACTGTTCGCAAAAGTGAAGTAATTTTTATCATCCTTAATTATCATTGTATTGCCTGTTAAAAAATGTTGCCGCATAAGACGGCTCCTTCTGTGTTTTTTTCGCTAATTGTTTATCGGTGTATCTTGGTTTAACGTTTCTCTTATACCTTTTTACATTTAATTTTTTTAAATTTCGGCAAATAATTGTTTGAGAAGCTTTAAATTTTCTTGATAGTATGCGTGAACTCACTCCAATTTGGTTTTCGGTGGCTTTCTTCAAGAAACTTATTAGATGAAATTTTTTTACAATTAATTTTCTTCCTTTTTTTAAAAAATTTTCAGGCCTAACATTCTTACAGAATCTCAAACTTATCGAAAAAAATGGTACCTCGACTTAAATCTTCGTTTATAGAATTATTTAAAATGCAACTTTTATGTTGCTCGCCAAGCATTTTAAAAACGCGTTTACGCAAGAAATTCTGTTGGCACACTTTCATAATGACTATTCAAACGAAACTGATTACATTTGATAATAAACAAATGCAGGAAGGTTCAGTAAAAAATCGAAAGGATAGCTAGATTATAACGTCGTTGATACTGCAATAGGTCGTATGTCTCCAAAAATGCAATTTCGGTTTTTGGTCTCTAGGTAATCAGTGCAGCCTACTTGATGATACAGCAATACCTCGTATGTGATGGACCAGTCAGAAAGCAGATATTTCGATATTGAAATTTGTCGTATTTCGACAACGGCGCGGAATTGGATACTGCTATTAATCGTATGCCGAATTTCATGTCATATCATAGCTTTATTTAGGAGTAGTCATCTCATAAAAAAAATTGGTGAGTTAATATTTACGCAAGTAGAAGCATTTTTAGTTGTTCCAGGCGCAAGCTTAATTGTTTTTACGCTCTCCTGAACATTAATTTACATTATTTGACATACGACCTATTGCAGTATCAACGACGATAAGTAATGTTTTGATGCGATTGAAATTTGTCCAGCTAGTTTAGACTCATACGTTATAAACTCTTTATAAAAATTGCTACCAGATGATCTGGAACACCCATTTCCTTTAGCGCCCGCTATACATAGCTCGTCCCAGCGTACACAATCGAAGGCTTTTTTGAATGTGAATATTGAACTCACGTGATTTTACTATCAGTTGTAGTATATTAAATATTTGATACCGTTTATGGAAAATCAGTCTTAATCAAGTTAAAGATTTACATTTGAAATCTTGAGTCTTACAGCAAATATTTTGAAATGTAATTTTTGAAAACGTTAATTTCATATTCTTGCTTTTCTGGAATTGAATTATGGTAGCTGTAAATTTATTTTTTGATAAAACCCATAATGGAAATTTCCCGGAATTTCCAATTCAATAAGTTTATCTAGCAGTTTTAAAAGGTCAATGAGATACTATTTCATATAAAATAACCTAAACATAACTTACAATTTGTATTGTGCATCAGACAATCTTCATTGGTGGTTTGTGAAAATGTCTTCAATAAACTTATTTTTTGGATTGTTTTTAATGCTAGTATTAGCAGCCAATGCGACGTATAAAATTCCTCATGTTCGTGTAGAAGTTTTATCTCCGAGAGGTTTTCGGGTTTCAATTCCGGGTATGTATTTGAATTGCTATTTTATTATTAATTACCTTCTTACATTATTTGTATTCTTATGTTCTTGTATTGTACTCAGTGGCGGATCTAGATTTATTGCCCACAATTCTCAAGTATGAAATAGACGAAAGGGTTGGGGAGTTTTTTTTTAAACCTTTAATAATTATAAAGAAACTGTTGATTACGTGCAAATAAAAGTATTTTAAATTTAAGCCAATAGCACCTGGGACATTATTTTAAATGAATTGGCTATTGATGTTTAGTACAGGTCCGTGAATTCAATACACTCTTCCAACTACACGGGAATTTGTACACATTTATAGGTAAATTGTTTTCCAGTAACTCACATTGTAACAAATAAAGTGTCTGATTTACATTATATGAAAATTATAATGAAAAACTTAATTTTATTGTTATATTTTCAACAATTTATAATATCAATTCACTAATTTCAAAGAGTCTTAATTACAGAATTCCTTCACAATTCTGTTCACTAGACATGGACAGCCAATTAATGTAAATATAATGTTCAACTGTAGATGGGGTAGCCATATAATTAGTATAGTAGTTAATGTACCTACCATTAGTAACTTTTAAATTCAGATATTGCAAAGCGCAATAGTAAGTTAAGTAGTAATTAATATTGCAAGACTTAATAAGAAATTGAAAACATGAAATTAAATTCGCGCCTTAAAACCTTCGGCGCCTTGTACCTTACGATTATAATCTTGGCGCTTGCCAAAATCTTTTAAACCTGAATGTATAATTTATTATTTTTGCAATTATGGAACCCGGATGAAATTTGTTTTTATTTTGTTAGATAAACCTGGCATTGCTTTATTTGCTTTTCATGGAAATCTAAACAAAGATATAGAAGACCTAGAAGCAGGAAAATTTTCAGTTGACATCGATGAACCAGAACATGGTAGATGGACATATACCAACAGAGTTCAAAGATTAAATTATGGTGATGTCCTTAATTTCTGGGTACATGTAAATTATTTTGATGGAGAGCGATACATTGGTTACAATAAAGATGGACAATCATTCATAGTTGAATGTGAGTAATTTCATTTTAACTTACATTGATTTACTACATTATCATAATTACATTAATAGTTGACAGGATTAAAATTATTAATAATACAATCGAATTGATTTAAACTTAAAACGTCATGCGAATGCAGAAAAACAATTTTCTTTGTTTAAGGAGTCGGTGTTTTAATTTAATGACCCACCCGAAAACTGGCTGTTCGGCATTTTTTTTACACAACAATTAAATTAATATTTAAACCTGATACCCCTCTGATACTACATTATAATATAATATAATATAATAATAAGTATTAAATGAATTTCCAACTACATAAAATGTTTTTGCCTGTTCAAAATTAATTCTGTTTTTATTTTCAGAACCTTGAACTTCGAACTTCAGAATATTACAACTGTGAGAAATTCTAGTTTTAAGAAATTCTAAATTTAAGTTTTTGTTTTATAAATTTAATAATTGCATTATACCGGGGTTTACCTTAACATTTGCAATCGCTTTCCATTGATTTATTCATAAATATTTTAACTTTCATAATATGTGTGGAATGAAACGTAATTACTACTGTTTTAACTAATATTTTTTGCACAACTAGCTTAATAAACCTACTACTATTAACTGATTTTTAATCGAAGACATTGAATTGTATTCGCTTGATCTATAATAAAAGATTATAAAAATAAAATATTATTCACCATGTTTGATTTTCTATCAATACCTGGAATAAAATATCGTTACTTATGCATTCTGTTCTATATTTAAATTAAATTATATTTGATTTTACATTCGTATGTAGACTTTACGAAGGGGCGTACATTTGGCGTCTTACATCAGGACATTTCTGGCGTCATTTCTTGAGCCATTTCTTGAGCCAAATAAATTGCCTAATAGTTTAAAACAGTAATTGTCTTGGAAAATGTCTTGACTCGGATTGTAGGCAATATATTTAACACGTGCTCTATTTTTGAACAATTTACCTGTGAGCGTGCGCAGTACAGATTTTACTTTTTTTTAAATAATTACACTGAAATTAAAAAATCAAATTTGAAAATTTAATAACCATTTGAAAATTTGAATTTTTTTTTAAATTTTTTTGTGTTTGTGAGAAATTAATTTACTTGGTTACTGTATAAGCCTCAAGGAGATGCATAGATGCCAATATATGCACCTCACAAATCTTGAGAAATGCTAACTGATCTAACACCGATCAGCTCTGCCAATAAATCCTACTCCCACGTCTACGAAGGCTAGACCGCGCGACCCCTGGGCAATACAACAAGAGTTGTAGCAGACGGGAGAGGGTGAGGGCGAGTTTCCAGCGCCCTAAAACTGGAACCTTTGGCTAAGAGATGAGCACTCCTACAGAAAATCAAGCAGGTTAAGAGGCTTTAAGATGGCAGCCCCATCACTTAACTTACCTAGCTATGGACTGGTACTCTATACTAGGGAAACCTTTAAATTACTCACAAACTTCAGAAGATACAGCCTCGGAAACAGCTGGACGGATTAAACGGAAAACGACCTAAGCAGGAAAAGGACAAGATTTTTGGGATTAAAGAAACAATTAATGTCGCAACGTGGAATGTCAGAGGCCTCGGGACCAAAGAAACAGAATTGAATAACATACTCAAAAAGCAATCGATAGACATAGCCGTCATAACCGAAACTAAGAAAAAACTTAAAGGAACGAAAGAACTGGACGATTACATAATGATATACAGTGGCGTAGAGCAGCAAATGCGAGCAAAAGGTGGAGTTCTCATATTAATAAATAAAAAATGGAAAAACAGAATAGAAAGCTACTCTTACATAAACGAACGAATAATAACTGTTAAACTAAAGATCGACCGAGGACATATTACGGTAATTGGTGTCTACGCACCAGAGGAAGGAAAAAAAGAAGAAACAGAAGATTTCTATAATAAACTACAGAAGGTCACCACAGAATTCAAACAACATCACTTGATTATAGCAGGAGATTTGAACGCGCGAATTGGAAATCAACCTATTCCCCTAGTAGTAGGAACTTTCGGGGAAACACGCGTAAACGAAAATGGACATACACTACGAAATTTTGCAACTTTCAATGGGTTGAGAATAACAAACTCGTTCTTCAGAAAAAAGGACATCCACAAATATACCTGGAGCGCCAGAGGATTACGTTCTATAATAGACTATATCATAGTAAATGAAAAAATACACACCCAAGTTCAAGATGTAAGAGTCTATAGAGGCTGCGATATATACTCTGATCACTATCTATTAGTATCAAGAATAAAACTACTAAGCAGGTGGAAGAAACAAAAACAACATAACAAAAATGATACAGTGAAAGAAATCTACAAAATCAACCTACTACAAGATCCAAGTATCAGATATCTTTATCAAAAAAGGCTACGAGAACACCTGGAAAACACGCCAACGGAGAACGATACTAACAAAGAATGGGACAACATAAGAAAATGTATGAATGCGGCAGCCCAGGAAGCATTGGGAATGAAGAAAAAGACAAAGAATAAAAAAGGCCTCAAAATTTGGAATACAGAGATAGCAGAGGCAATTAAAGAAAAGGAGAAAGCCTATAAGATACATTTACAAGAGAACACCAACCTAACAAAGGAAAGATACCGAGAAAAGAGAAACAATGCAAAACGATTAATTAGAAGGGCACACATGGACTCTTGGGAAAAGTTTATTAGTAACATAGAACAGGATATACACGGTAGACAACAGATAGCATTTAAAATCATGAAACACCTCAACAAAACAGAGAAAGATATGGCACAAATACACGTAATCCCGGAAGAAGAATGGATACAACACTATAATGAACTTTGGTGCGATCAAAGTAAAGACTTCGTTCAAATGGGTAGAACCGAAAACAAAAACAACTATGATGTAGATTCTATCACTATTCAAGAATTAGAAGAATGTATCAAACAAACAAAGAACAGAAAAGCGCCTGGTACAGATGGCCTGAACAATGAACTTTTCAAATATGGAAGTCTATTCTTCAAACTACGGTTCTTACACTTACTAAACGACTGCTGGCATAAACTAGAAATACCAGCTGAATGGAAGAATGCACGGGTTGTATCTATATTCAAAAAAGGAGACAGAAGAGACTGCCAGAACTACCGAGGTATAAGCCTCCTCGACAGCGCATACAAGATATATACAAAAATTATCAATAAAAGAATTCAGAAGATAGCAGAAGTCCTCATACTGGAAGAACAAAGCGGGTTTAGGAAGGGTAGATCATGCAGCGACAATTTTTATACAATAAAACAAGTAATAGAAAGACGAAGAGAGTTTAATCTCGAAACCCATATTGCATTTATCGACCTTACAAAAGCCTTTGATAGCATAAACCGACGAAAACTCATGGAAATATTGCAAAAACGAGGCTATCCCAAACACCTAATCTCAACCGTCAAAAACATATACATAGACACAACGATCACAATAGATACATCACGTCAGTCGACTTCAAACAAAATAACAACCAACAAAGGTCTAAGACAAGGATGTGGTCTCTCGCCTACCTTGTTTAACATATTGTCGTATTTTGCTGGGTCCTTTGAAATTCATATGGGTGAAAAGCCTGACAAGCTAATAAAGTTTTTCTCTCATGCAATGACATTTATGTTTTGTACAAACAGGAGCTTTGTTCACGGTTGGCTGAGCTCAGTGATTAAGCAGCACTATGTTAACATGATCTAGCAGCGAAACAAGAGGGGTCTCAAAGGGTTACAACTCAAAAATCAAAATCCTGACTTCACACGATTTCTAATAAAGAAAGAAATAAGACGGTGGATATCTTTTAAATGTGTTATAAGCTCTCTGGTCAATCTCGGGAAGAAATTTGTCACTTCAGATTTCACAAGGGCAAGGTAATTGCAAAGAAAATCAAAAATTCTTGTAAAATTTTGTTATCTTTTAACCTAGAATCACATGGATTCTAAAATGTAAAATTTTGTAACAAATAACAAATCTTGTAACTTGTGAGGTATAACATTCTTTGAGAAATTCTTCATAGTGTTGTTTAAAAGTATTCAGAAGCTGGTTATGTGCGGTTTAGTAACGGAGTTATAAAAAAAGGTCTTCTGTACAAAAAAATGGAAGTGGCTCCAGTCTCGTCGCTGCATCTCGGTGGAAATGGTGAATTCTGCAATATAAAATATTTTAAAATAGTCTAAGAGTAAAAAAATCACATAAAAACTTACCTACAGACGTTTATTTAACTTCATAGCGTGACATTTGGAAAATTTGGATGGAATTAAGAAGTGAAAGCGGTACCATAGACACAAAATTTTACGAAATTTTGAGAAAATCACTAGAATTTCAGTATGCCATTGGCACTCAACAGAGTAAGTTCAGTGCTGTTAAAATTATTTTAGTATGCCATGGGCACTCACCCGATGAGGATCGTTATTGATTTTGGATCCCATATTTGGATATTATTAATTTTGTATCTTTGTGAAGTGTTTAGTATGCATTGTGCACTCAATCGATGTGGTTGCGTGTAATCGAACTCAACCAATATTAACTTTTGGATCATTAATTTGGAGGTTAGAAACTTTGTACCTCGCTGATGGTAACGAAACTTCATAGATGTGGAGCAGATGCAGCTCTTAAGTTTGAGATATCTTTCACTGTCAATTTATCCTTTTTGCTAAATGCATTGTTTTGGTGAAGTAGATGCAATTCGACATCTTTGAAGACAAGCCGCTAGTGATTTTGTTATTTAGCTATTTTAAAAGTTAGCACTTCATTAATTTGGAGGTTACAACACCAAAAGAATGTGGACAAGTTTAATGGATATCATGAACCTACGAGATCAACACTCAACTGACTGAGGGAGAAATTTTATCAAGCTCTGATCCTGCGCAGATGTCCAGCGTGAGTCATCGCTTAACAACAGGTGCACTTGTAGATAAAAGGTATTTCGAAAAAAATTTATTATTTGATTTTACAAACAAAATTTTTGAACTTTACGGCGTCACGATTAACCCAAGGGTAAAATTAGTGACTACCAATCAACATTTAACTAAATTTATTCATTTAATCAGCAACAAAGACTGTTAAAATTAATTTCACGCGAATTTTAAAAAAAGAACATTTTACGTTTTGCGCTGACAGTACGTCAACTCAAAAAAGAAGATAATCCAGCAAAATTTCAACGAACTCATTTCTTTGTAAGGGAATTTCCCCATGAAAATTTGTATAATATTAAGTTTGTAATCCAAACTGGTACCAGGTAAATTTCTATAAATCTATGATACTAATAAATTTGAATATAAAAATTTCTTTGCAATTACATTTTATTTGTTGCTTGAAAGTGGGAGTTTTTGGGAGAGATCCACAGTCAAAAATTTTATCATACAAAAGGTTTTGATGAGTTGTTTTGAGAGCATTTCACAGTTTTGCATTCAAATTGTTTATCGTTGGGCTGAGCTAGACCGGAGCAGAGTGAATGTAAGTATAAAGAATCATTTAAGGGTTGCTTTGTATAACATTTAAATGACGCTGGCCAACGTGGGGCTTTTTAAGTAATAATTGTGACATTTATATTAGCTTCCGTACGAGGGGCAATTTTGAGGTTCAAGATCACGACAATATATATAGACGACTTAATAAGAGAATGGAAAAAACAAATCACATCAGGGATATGGATAAGCCGGGACACAATAATAAACTGTCTATTATTCGCGGACGATCTTGCAATAATACAAGAAACGGAAGACGACCTTCAGAGAGCGATATTTGCACTACATCAGCTGTGTATCAAGTATGAGTTAAATATATCACAAAAAAGACGAAAGTTATGGCATTTCAAGGAAAAGAAATAATTAGAAGCAAGATTGTTATAGAAGATCAAATTCTGGAACAAGTATCCCACTTTAACTTTTTGGGATGCGATATAAGTTTCGACCGAGACAATGACATATACAACAAAATACATAAGTTCCAACACGTATGCGGCACAATACACAAAACTCTGAAGAATCTAACCCGAACGGAAACTAAACTCAAGTTTTACAAAACAATGGCGGTACCCGTTTTGACATATGGATGCGAAACATGGGTTCTTTCCCAGAGAGATAAATCAAAAATACAAGCAGCGGAAATGACATTCTTGCGAAGAGCTAAAGGCTGCACAAGAAGGGATCATATAAGAAACGAGGATATCCGCGATGAACTGGAAATCTTCTCCATCAATCAAAAAATCTCGGAGTATAGAGAAAACTGGAGATCCCATATCAACAGAATGGAGAGCAAGAGAATCCCAAAGAAAATACTCTCATATAACCCAAAGGGGAGAAGAGACGTCGGCCGTCCAAGAAAGCGTTGGAGCGATCAATGAAGTCGGAACAGGCAAACACTGCCTATACCTTGAAAGGAAGAAGAAGAAGACTATATAAGAGCTACATAATGCAAAGTAGAACAAAATGTTTTGTGTTGTGATTCGAATTGGCCGGTAAATTATATTGTATCGTTATTGTATTATAAATTATAAATCAGTTAATTATTAAATACAAAAATTCAACAAATTTGTTCGTTCGTGCTTAATTTAAATAAAATAGTAAGTAGAACATAACCTATGATTTTTATAAATTTTAGGCTTCTATACAAAGTATAACAAGAAGCCTTATTTAGGCTTCTATACAAGGTATAGAAAGAAGCCTTATGGTCTGGCTTCGTGTCCGTCCGCATGTTTCAGAGCCAATCATAACGTTGATCAACTGATACGTTGTTTATTGTAAATACTTCGTCTATATAGTATTGCGTTAATCTGTTAATCCTTTGTTTCGATTCGCTAATGCAATTTATAAATACGCAAATGTTTGAAAGAAATTTACTAAGGGGCCGTTCATGTATTACGTAAGACGTTTAGGGGAAGGGGGGGGGGGTAGCTGACATCTTATTTTACATTTATTAACATTAACATTTACTTATACATTTTCTTACTAGGGTGAGGGGGGGAGTCTAAAAGTAGGAAAAAACGTCTTACGTAATACATGAACGGCCCCTAAGTTAAAGATATTTTCAAAGAGGTCTCCCTATATAAACTACTTGTTAGGCTTCTATACAAAGTATGGCAAGAACCCTTATGATCTGGCTCCGCGTCTGTCCGTCTGTCTGTCCGCATAATTCAAATCTAATCAGAACCTTCGAAATTGACCAAATATAAGTTATATTTTATTTACATAATTTTTCACCTATACAATTTAAATACGTTGATCCGTTGATCCGTTGATCCGTTGATACGTTGATCTGTTGATACGTTGATCCGTTGATCTGTTGATACGTTGATCCTTTGATTCGTTGATCCTTTGATTCGTTGATCCTTTGATCCGTTGATCCTTTGATCCGTTAAGACGTTGATACCTGAAGACGTTGATACCCTATTATTTTTAAGATTTTGTCTCCCCTCAAGAGTTGCGCATGGTGTTATATTTGATCACTTCAAAATTTAATAACATATACGTTCTTAAAATAATCCCTTGTGGTGGGTTTGAGGTTGTCTGTGCAATGTATCGGGCCTGGTAGCGACGGATGAACGAATATAAATAGATTTGTTAGGTTGCTACTAAAGATTCATATTATTAGAATTACCACAGATTTAAGAAATGAAATATTCTGAGATTTATATTTGAACTTAAAATGCTATTCTTTTGCTTTTATGTGAAGAAATAATTTTTTATCCGATAATAAAGATACTAATCTGAAAATCGAAATCTCTTATTGTCACTAAATTTTACTTATACTATACTATGTAGAATATTTTTTAGCTTGGTAGGTATTAAAAATTCAGATTATCAGAATTACCACAGATTTAAAAAATGATATATTCTGAGATTTATATTTGAACTTAAAATGCTATATTTTTCTTATAGGTATCTGAAAAAATAATTTTTATCCGATAATAAAGATACTAATCTGAAAATCTAAATGTTTTGTCACTAAATTTTACTTATATAGAATATTTTTTAAGTTGGTAACAAGTGCAGAAAAGACGAGCACGTATAATTTTCGAGTACAAGAAAAATTAATATTTTTTAACAACAAACTAATAAAGTTTGAGTATCAAACCTAGATATAACGGGTTATTGTGAAAAGGGCGAGTTGTGGAAGTTTCAAGAACGTTCAAAATATAAAAATTCGAAGACCTAACCTCGTTGGTCGGTATATGCGATACCATAGTGGTTCCGCCATATTTGGGGAGACAATAACGATTAACAAAAATTGTATCAAGCGGATCCACGAAAGTCTAGGGCAGGGAATATGTTATATGTTACAAGCTGGACGAATTTGCAGTATCCGCCATTATAAATCCAACCGCAGTACCCTTGTGTGTATAAAAATTATCAGGACAAACAACCATCAAACCAAGCAACAATCTATGGTGATATCGTTAATTCTTTTATTATTTGTATTCAATCAAATTTGCAAAACAGATCGTCCTAAATTTCACCCTCGTATATGTGTATGTTTCGATTGTTTTAGACTAGTCCGAGGAGGATCCATAATATTCCATTCCGTCCTGGGAACTCGATCAATCGAAGCACCAATAAGGAACTTATCAAAAACATCATTGTAAGTAATCGAAATGTTTACTTACTATATGAGCGTGAAATAACCTAGACATAATTCATTCACTAACCAACTCAAATTGTCATAATTAATTGTTCGTCGAATCACAAATCATTCATTTTCCTTTTGATAGACGACAGCAAATATTATAAAGAATCCAAACCGATACATTCCACCATTAATACTACAACCAGAAATAGTTAAACTCCATGCCGTTGAATTTTGTCAAAAATTGTTAATTATCATTTTGAGGCATGCTATAGAAACTAAAGAAATATTACTATAACCCTAATTGTTACAAATTATTATAATCAATTTTGTTAAATTAATTTTAGAATTCAAATAATTGTTGCTATCAACCAAAGTTTAATGGTTGTTAATAAACGAGAATTTTGCCTAATTGACGTATCATTGTGTCTAAAAGTGTATACTACTAAGTTGTTTTATTCATTTTTTAATTTTGGTGAGAGAGCAAAGTATTCGGGTCAACTCCCCATACGTTCTTCTCTCATCTGGCGCCCAAGGCTTCGTTACCAAGGTAAGGCTAGCCCCAAAGAGTATAAGCGATCTTTCGAAGGTCTTAAAATAAGCAAAGGACCACCCCGATCTTCGACGCTGGCTAATCCCTACGAGCTAGCCGTCTCGTAAAGTACATCTACGGGCAAACCAAGCGGCGCTTGGGCGAAATAATACGGTTTTCGCCATAAGTTACACGCATTCATTTACACCGATGTCGATATTTTGTAAAATGTATAATAAAACCTTCATCCACACGTGTCTTCAATTATTACAACTAATGTATTAATATTAAGGGTCTAGGTCAATTAGGCGCGGCCGATTAGGCGCGACCGATTAGGCGCGGACTCAATTAGGCGCGGACCCAATTAGGCGCCGTGCCAATTAGGCGCGGATACAATTAGGCGCAGACCGTTTAGGCGCGGGCCCATTTAGGCGCGGGCCCAATTAGGCGCCGGCCATTTAGGCGCCGCCCATTTAGGCGCCGGCCATAAACAAATTAAATTGTTAATCTGTTATAAGTCTGTATTGTATTTATTTAAAAAAAAAATCACAAAAGTCCATTAATAATAACTTATGGGTTTTCCATTAATTACTACCGAATTCAAATTATTTTTGAAAAAATTTTTTTTTATTAATAATAAAATACTTAATATGTTGCAATAAATTACATGACATAATTATGCGAGACCCCACGAAGAAATTCTACGATATTACGATTGTCGTAGTCCATTACGAGGGTCTTGATGCGTTCATCGGCCACAACATATTTTCGTTTTTTCTGCGGAGGTGGAGCTCCCGAAATTAATTGTTCTAAAAAAACATCCCTACCACGTTGAATTTGTTTTAAAGAATCCAGAAGCTTCCAAATCGTGGGATGGTCCATTGACAGCTCACTTTGCAAACGTCGGTGAGCTGCTTCAGCGTGGTTGTTTGTTCGATCTGTGTCTGTTAAAACTCTTTCGTGAACAGACCATATTTCAGGAGGAAACATAGGGCGACTTCTTCCATTAGCTCTACGATTTGGTCGCCCTAAATAAGTGTCCTCAAACCATTGTAATAATGGTTGCAACTCAAGGCAAAGTTCATTGGATAATGCATCAAGAGCAGTGTCCAAGTCCGCAATCCGTACAAATGCCAATGACGTCACCATTCGCGCTTCTAAAGCAAAATCGCCTTCGTTATTGTAGCGGCTTAGTAGGTGAAGATCACCTAAATGCTTTCTCATATTTTTCACAAGATGAAAAAAGCATCCCAAAATTTCAGAATTTGGAAATGCTTCCCTAAACGCATTAATTGCTGCCAACTCAAAATCGCACGAAATTCTTAGAGGGTTTAAATTTGGCTCCACTTGTGTTAGAAGTTCTATCATCTTTCTATAAGTACTACTTTGTTTATTTGGTAGTAACGCGTAGATTACTGGATGGACGCCGCCAAATCTCTCTGCCATAATTACATACACTTGGTAGAACAAGTGGGGCGCAGTTGAAAATGTTCCATCCACGAACCAATGCTCCGATTCACGTAAAATTCCATGTACATGGCTTTCTCGTCCAAAAAGTAAAATTCTTTCCGCTCCTGGTCCACTGTCGGCCACTAAAAAGTTTTCTACCAATCCGTTCCCTTCAAAAATTCTATACTCTTCCGGAATGACCATATCTTCCAACCTTAATGGTGCAGGAGGTGCAGCATTAATTTGATTTCTTTTCCTGCGAATTGTTTTCTTTAACGCCCTATCATTCGGTAATTGTGCTTGTGCTGCCCGTGACATTTGACTATTGAGGCAAGCATTGACAATTTGGGCGGTTGATTCAACAGTAGTTGCAGCACGATTCTTCATACGATTAACCAAAATGCCAGCTTCAATTTTGGCCGGGTTACTGTCGTGGGAGTGTCGATTCATTTGCTTCACTATGGCACCATTTACTGTATGAACTCTCATTTTGCAACCGTTGTTTTTTTGATCACATCGCCAAAACCTTTTGGAACCACATGCACTGAGCTTATCAAAAACGAAGCAATGCCCGTCAATATGAAGTTTTTCATTTCCTCTTTCCGAAACCACTTCCATTTTGTAATAAATTGTACTTTTGGTTATTTTAATATGTTATTCTCGATTAATTAATTTTGGTTTTTATTTTTGTTTATTAGTTTTCACACTCTTTATATATAAAATTTTATTTACCACACTAAAAATAAAAATAGTTATTTAAATCATTATAGCTTGGTTTTTTACCTACCCTGTGGCTTTTCTTCTGGTTATTGGGCAAGGGGGTAGTTTATTTCGTTTATTTATTTACCACCCTAAAAATAGTTATAAAAACGAAATAAACTATCCCCTTGCACAAGCACAATTACCGAATGATAGGGCGTTAAAGAAAACAATTCGCAGAAAAAGAAATCAAGTTAATGTTGTACCTCCTGCACCATTAATGTTAGAAGATACTTATGGTCATTCCGGAAGTATATAGAATTTTTGAAACGTATCAAGACCCTCGTAATGGACTACGACAATCGTAATATCGTAGAATTTCTTCGTGGGGTCTCGCATAATTATGTCATGTAAATTATTGCAACATATTATGTATTTCTATACATAAACGGTATATATAAACGGTCTGCGCCTAATTGTATCCGCGCCTAATTGGCACGGCGCCTAATTGGGTCCGCGCCTAATTGAGTCCGCGCCTAATCGGCCGCGCCTAGTCGGTCGCGCCTAATCGGCCGCGCCTAATTGTCCGGATCCCTGGTTTTTAGTATGAAAGTGGAATGAAAAATTTCTGAATTACATTATCCAAGTCATTCAAGTATGAAACTTATCAAAGTTTCTAGTTGAAAAAAGTATACTGTAATTCACGCTTTAGTCATAGTCGTGTGTTTTAATATTAATCAATAAATTTTATTTTATTTGAAAATCTATGTAATAAAGTAGTAGCTATTAATTTATGGAATAGGCACCCAAATATGGAATATGGAAATACATATGACACAAAAGTTTCTTAAAAACAAAATCAACAAAAACAGTTACGTCTTTTTATAAGAGAAATTGAGACTTTAACCAAAAATTAAAGTAACTTATTTGGTTAAAATTAAATTATTTTCATACTTGCAGAAATCACAAACCCAAGTCTCGATCTCTGGACCAGGGCAGTCTTTATGTGCCCAGAGCCCACACATTAAACATTTGATCCGTGTTTCTCCTTGGGTATCCTCAGAATACAGTTCCTGACAGAACATACATTCAGCGTCTGCTGAGTCAGGAGCTTGTTGTCCTATTTTGGCGTCAGGCTCACTGTCTATATCAAACTGGACTCCGCCTTCATCCTCATGGTCTTCATCGGTGGTCGCTGGATCTGCCTTGATATTCTTTTTTCGTTTCTTTTTGTTTCCTATTGTTTCCTTAGCTTGTTTCTAGGACAATTTCTTTTCCTTTTCTATTTTTTTCTTATTTTTCTCGATAAGATCATTTTTATAAGGTAAAGAAGTGATTACTGCTGCCACAGCAGCTTTCCTTCCTCGATTCGACACTCTCCTCTTTTTTTCTGGAACTGGACTTATGTCACAAGGAGATACCAAACCAAGACTGCCACGATCAAGTCCGGAAGTTGAAGGCTCAGGTTCATGTTGTGTTTTAAGTTTAAGTTCAGCGACTGTAGTATCATTTAAAGTAGAATTGTTACCCGGTGATCTAGGATTGGTAGTAGATAGTCCTTCTTTCGGAGTGACATCTATTGTACAACCATCCCGTGGCTGCTTCAAGCCTGTCAGCGTGGGATTCCCCTTCAAACAAATGCTTAAATTTATTAGTTTAGCACCATGAAGCCCAATTATGGAATATTCCATAATTGGGCACCATAATTGATATTCCATATTTGGAATTTTGGACAGGCTCAAACTTGTCGTCGTGTTTTATAAATAACAATAGCTACGCAATAAAACGTATGAAAGTTATCAAAACAAGCATCAATGCAACACGCTAAATGTATAATAACGGTATTCTTATAAATTAACTAACGAAAAACACTTAGTTTCTACCATGGTTTCTACATACCTTGACAAATTTGTTAGCACCGACAAAACAAAAAACTATTAACGTCTTTATGGCACTCGCTCGACTGCCGAGATACATTGACTGCAATACTTCAGTGAGTAAGTGAGATTAGTAGATGGTCGCGTATTTCGTCTTGAATTGATGGTTTAAAAAAAAACAATGGTATTCGATATTAGGGATACTATTCCATATTTAGTCACTTTCCTCTACTGGAAATAATCGTTGTTAGAACGAAGCTATTGAAAGTAAGTAAAAATATTATGATAAAAATAATATGGGCGGGGCGAGGGTGAGTTTAATGATTATTCAATATTCAATATTTGTAAAAAATTTTAAAATAAAATCATTGATTATCAGTTTCATGATTTTGGAATTTATTATAAAAAACAGCATTTTCAAGTATAAACAACATAAAAATAAATTTTGATAAAAAGGAAATTGGGAATTGATTAGAGACCAACGCTCTAAAATAAGAAAAGGAATCTTGTTGCCAGGTTTCACTTTGGAACACGACAATATATTGGAGTGATATTATGCATAATATTTATCCCCTGCCTTCTTTTTAAATTTGCTTCGGCTAACTCAATTCGGATAATGACTCTCTCAGGCTACCAGTTCAGGTTCGTGGTACGGGCAAAATTATTGTTGGTACGCAAAATACCCAAAATACTAATCGTTGCTAATAATAGTAATAAGATGACTCACTCAAATTATTGGGCAACTTATCTATTTTTAATATATAAATTCCAAGAACTCTAGAAATGTCGATGCCTTGCCCATTAGGTTTGTATTTTCTTAGCTTAGTTTTGTAATTTTCAATAGGAACACTTCGAGAAACTGCACCAACTTCGCATAATGACATTAAATAATTATATTTTGCGCTGTTAATTCGCAGTCAGTCGTTGAAATCTTTTGGTAAATTTTTCACTAGTGTTGATCTATTTTGTCTTAAGGCAGCATAATTTTTTTTTAAATTTTTCATCATAATCATAACTAGATGAAATTAGATTTGGTTTGCATTTCTGACAACGAAGCCATTCTAGCACCGTTTTTTATGTGAAAATTGAGTACGCAATACTGTGAATTTCTTTTTGCTATTACAATAGCTTCATGTTTGATCTCACGCGCTCTGTCTTTGCGCTTCAAATGATTATTGTATTCCTCCGACTGCACTGATTTTTCTTCATCAAACTCGACCCAAAATTTAAATATACGGGGGCGAGGAAATAAGCCTCGGTTATGTTATCGAATATATTTCGTGAACGATGCTAACCAAAATAATGAAAGCATAAACGCGCACAAAAGATACACGAACGATTGACACGAAACGAAATTCGATTGGCATTTACCCAGTCCCGGTCGCTGCCAATGGAGATTTTTCGGAACGCTGCTAATATAAACAGAAATAATGATGACACAAACGGTTGACACCAAATTCTAGTCAAAATTCAAAATGGGCGAGTCCGAGGAAATAAACCTCGATTATTTCGTTGAATATATTTTGCATAGGGTGCCATTGTTTTGTATTGTATTGTAATATACTGTACTTAGGGGTCGATTGGCCGCAAGAACCTTTCAGAACTGCGACCAGTATTGATCTTTTGTTCATTACCCTTGTGACGGTTTTTGAAATCCGTCACTTACGTCCTGCCCTGTATATCATATTATTCTTTTAAAGGCGCACGATAACCGCGCCGAGGTGGGGATTGTTCATACTACGCAAAGGCAGTCTTGGGTGATCTATTGAACGAGCAAGACGCTTTTGTGTCAGTTTTGAAGCAAGAAGGCGGGTGTGAATTTTTCACATACCAATATCGATTTGTGTGGCTACTGTGGAATAATCATGGGCTTTTGGGTTACGTAATTGGCGGATATGGAACGAAGATATTCTACCGGGACAATTTTAGTTCGCGTCAGACTCGATGGAGATCTGTAATATCTTCGTTGTTGGAAAATGGTGGATTTTCCCCATATCGGACGTTTCTTGGTCGGATCTACTGCCAATGCTATCTTTGAAGGTTTTGGTTTCCGTTCGGATTGGTGAGTAACCTTTTTGTTACTTAATTGTTCCACAGTGGTATGCATTGATCGAGTAGGACAAGTTTACCTCCGTCCACCTGGAGTTCGCTTTGTTTGAATTCACCCTTGGCTGATTCTCGTATTTTTTTATGTTTTATTATTTAGGTTTTTCTTTTGCCTTGCATTTTTGATTGGGACGATTTTGGCCGTAATTATCGTTAAGTCGCAGGTTTTGCTTTTCTGTTCGACGTGATTAGAAGCTATCTAATCTGACGTTCGCAGACGTGAATTATGATGCTAACTAATCTGACGTTCGCAGACGTGAATTTATTATGATGCTAAAGTTTGAATTTTATATTTGGAAAACTAATTAATTATTTGTTATATTATTATGTTTTATTTAATTGAGTTTGAACTGTGCATTATTTTCTCTAGGTAACAACGAGCAGCGTTGGTCAAATGCATTGGCATAGGAATTCCTACGCGTTCGATATAGGTTCAAATCTTGTATTTGAAATTCTATATTGAACATTTTTTTTATGTTTATTTTTGGTTTTATGTTTTTTTTAAGAAGGCAGCGATGTGCGACCAACGTACAGGGTGTTGCATTTCATCGGGGTCGCTTCCGCTTGATTTAGTTGTTGGAAGTTCGTTTGTGGTTCCACCGTTTGTGGGATTTTTAATGACCACTCGAACGTTCCGTTGATTAGTTGTGGGGGAGTGGTTCTTGGTGGCAATGTTGTTGCCACTGTACTGGACCTGGTCGGCTAATGCACTTTACATCCGACATCGCTTATGTCATCGCCTTCCGGCACTGAACATCTTATTGCCGATTTATTTTTGTTGTGTTAGCAAAGCTGTTTCCTTGATTTTCTTCGGGGCGTTCATTTGACACGACCCACGGCCTTGCCGCCGCTATAACGAGCAGGCTTATAATACCTACCATCAGTGCCCCACGCAATTAAAGTAGAATTTATTTTCTGCGTGGACATTATCTGTTCCGAGCTACCTTCTCATTAGAGATAGTGAGGACGGATATTGTATCACTGGCGCCCAACGTGGGGCCCGAACCCCACGACCCTGAGATTAAGAGTCTCATGCTTAGTTAGTTCAGTTAATTAGTTAGTTAATTCAGGTTAGTTGAACGGTTAAGCCGTAGACCACCTGAGCGGTTGATACAGTTTCGAATTTTACTCTAGACAAATATTTCGCAGCAGTTATGCGAATTACTGAGACAATTTCTGGATATTCTTCGTCCGTTCTTTGTGGGATGGATGGCGAAGATGGTTTTAAAAAAAAAAGTGAAACAAAATCTGTCCTCACTATCTCTAATGAGAAGGTAGCTTGGAACAGATAATGCCCACGCAAATAAAAGTAGAATTTATTTTCTGCGTGGACATTATCTGTTCCGAGCTACCTTCTCATTAGAGATAGTGAGGACAGATTTTGTTTCACCATGCTAATTAGGTGTTCAGGAATTCAATTTTGCTAGCAAAACATAGAATACTCCTGAGAGGTTTTTGTTGCACCTCCTTGGGTGTTAGTTGTGTTTGTCCCAGATATTTTAGCCTGGATCGGGCTAAGGCATCACAGCTACAGATAATGTGTTCGGCCGATTCAGTTTCCGATTCACAGGGTCTGCATCTGTCATTGTCTTCCATTCCCATTTTCTTGAGGTGATATCTCACCTGACAATGTCCGGTGAGCAACCTCGTAATGAGCCTGATTTCATTCTTTGATAGTAGAAGAAGCTTTTTAGCCTCTGCAGTCGAGTACTCTATAAATTTCTTCGCCTGTTTTTGTCCTGGTGTATTGTGCCATAGGGTTTTTTGTTCTCCGCTTCCCACTTCCGGACCTCCAACCCCCTGTGTGTCTTGGACAATCCACAGAATGGTTCGGGCCCAGTCGGGCAGCTCTTGAGCCTGATCTAGTCAGTTTGTCGGCTATTTCATTTCCCTCAATTCCCTCATGACCCGGCACCCAGTGGAGGGAAATTTTGTTTCCCTTGGCCAGTTTCTTGAGGGATTGTCTGCATTTCCATGTTGACAAAGAGGCAAAGCTATTGGCTTTGAGTGCCTTTATCGCAGCTTGGCTGTTAGACATTATATTGACTTTTTAAATTTTTATATATTGCTATGTGCCGGCCTCTCTATGACGGGTCACATACACTTTTAATGAAATTTTTAATTGATATTGGAATTTTTCCTCGTGATAGCTCTATTTGATTCTTTTTTTATGCACATGAAACCTCTTTACCTCTGGAGCAAGTTCCTCGACGCCTTACCTTGATTTATCACTTTTATTCTGTGAATAAACTTAATGGGGTCGTCGAATTCAAAAAAAATGCCAGATGAAACATTAATCAGTAAACAAATTATTATTTTAATAATTCTGAACATAAATAAAGTAAAATGCAATGTAATGAAATTTAAAGTTCATCAATAAACTTAAATCTACCCCAATTGTTGTATATTTATTCGCTAAGTACTTGTTTTATTTTGTAAATTCGCGCCACTTTTATTTTTAGTTATTACGTTTAGTATGCAGAGTGAGCTCACCTATTTCCTTCAACACGCCTACTCTTATTACTGCTTATAACTTCCTTGGTTTTCGCTCCAAGCTAACCTTCAAATTAATCTTGAGTAATCGTCTTCGTTTCAATTTGCAAATTACCAAATTGATCATCAAATTGTATTTTAATCGTGAACAAGTTGTCCATAACCCATAGTTTCTAATATTTCCACAGGTAAGTCCAAATTTGACTTTTATTTCCAATAATAATCTTTTTCAACACACACGTGCTTGAATCACAAATTATAATCTTTCTTTATATTTTTAGATCTCCCCAAATTGGATTAAATACATCAATTTACTAAATTGTACGGAACACGAAATTTTATACGTGTTCACCGTAACACACGTTTGTGGGAGAGCTCCCTGTTTTTTATTCGTAACCCAGGTTATACGAGAAATTATCCCGTTTCTGCAATCCTGATTTTGAGTTTAAATTGAATCAACTTTTCCCATTGGTAAGTACTGTTCGCCTTGTTGATAATCTTTATCCTTTATTTATGTTTATAAATTGGTTAAAGCACTTTTGATTGTTTTTAGTTGCGTTCCGATTTACACTCCCGTTCTATCTGTGACGTATCGCTTGGCCGTACACGAAGTCTCGGATGAAATCTTACCGCTGCATTTCACTGGACCGATTTAATAACCACGTAAAATATCCTTTTATCATTTACGAGTCACTCCTTAATTAACAATTGTTTATTTTATATTACCAATTTCTTAAATCTAACATTTTATTTATTAAATTGTGAACATGTTTTTAAATGATAATTTGTTTCATCTGGGACCCTTTTATTCTGTTACCCGTTTGTTTATTTTTAAACGATTTACTTGCATTTTTGTGATGATTTTGTAACCTCGAGAAATTTTCTCCTCCTTAAAAAGAACTTTCATGTGATTTGTCATCAGCGTATGAGCATATTTAATTATTAATTCTTTATTGCCAATTTACATCATAGCAATATATTATTGTTGACCGTTTTTATTAAATTATAAGATATTCTTTGTTAGGTATAGGTCTGTATTTAGTTTCAATGAACCAACGTTTCGGGCCGTCTATTTTGGTCCATTTTCAAGGTTAAAATTAATTATATTACATTAGATAAATTATTAAAAATATAAATTGCAGCGTTTTTTTGGAATTATCTGACAATGTCAAATTAATAACAATAATTGTAGCTTTTGTCATATTTATAATTTCCCAAAAAAAGGCTGTAAGATCGTAGATTGCCCATGAATCATGCTATCATCATGTTATCCAGAATGTATTTATAACCACCATGAAAGTATTGGATATCCTTTTTATCATTCATAGGGTTAAGACTTATATGGATGTTAATAGCTTCTTTTATTTTCCTTTTCTTGTCTATTTTCTCTTTTTGACTGTTTTGCCCTTAATGTTGCTTTGCAGGCATTCATGGGCACATAGTGCAATTGCAAGTATTTCAGCATGCATAATTGTGGGATTGGTTCCTAAGGCTATAGATGCCTCATACTTTGGGCCATATATGCCTATGCTTGTTCCCTGTTCAGTTTTTGATCCATCTGTGTACCAGTTGGAGGATTTTGTATCCCACTTGTAGTTTATGACCTCTAGCCGTACTTCGGTCCTGAATGACGGCCTCAAACGGTGTTTCGAAGTCAAAGATTTTTGGAATGATATCCGAAGGTTTTTCAAACAGATCTGGCTGTAAGAAGTCCAGTATCTTTAGGTGACCTGTCTTGTCTCCTAGTTTGAATTTCTTGACTTGGGTAATTTTTATGGCAGCTTGTATGGCTTCCCTTTTCACTCGTAGGTGAAGAGGTGTCAGGTCTAAGAGTGCCTCCATAGCCGCGGTTGGGGTTGTGCGCCTAGCCCCTGTTGTACCCAGACACGCTAGCCTTTGCAATTTCTGCAACCTGCTTTGTGTCGTGATTTCGTTAGTTTTTGTCCACCATACGAGCGATGCGTATGTGACAATGGGTCTAATTATTGATGTATATGAGCAATAGATCATTTTTGGTCTTAGTCCCCAGGTCCTTCCAAAAAGTTTGCGACAAGCCCAAAAGGCTCCTGTTGCTTTGGAAAGAATTTTATCAATATGTGGCTTCCAGGTGAGTTTTGCATCCAGGGTTACCCCCAGATATTATACCCCTCCGGAAAAAAGTATCGATAAACCCTGTAGCTGTGGAGCTTTTAGGTTTATCTTTCTACGCTTTGTGAATGGAACTATAATGGTTTTTGAAGGATTCACTGTAAGTTCTTCCTTTTCGCACCATTCTTTTATTTTGTTTAGGGCTGTTTGCATTAGGTTTGAAATTATGCCTTCATGCTTGCCCCTGATTATAATGACAATGTCGTCCGCATATCCCAGTATGCATAATCCATTGTCATTTAATTTCTTCAGTAGGTCGTCTACCACGATGGACCACAGGAGAGGTGACAGCACCCCACCTTGTGGGCACCCTCTCGCCGTGGCCACCGAGATTTCCTCCCCTCCTAAGGAAGCCGTTACTATTCGGCTTTTCAGCATTGATTCTATCCAAGTTATCGTGGATGTCTCAATGCTGTGTCTTACGGCGGGTGTTTTTATAGATTTATTTGAGGTGTTATTAAAGGCACCCTCTATATCTATAAATATTCCGATCGCATTTTTTTTTGTTTCGAGAAATTTTTCAATCTCTCTTACAAGGTTGTGAAGTGCATCCACTGTACCTTTGCCTGGTTGGTAGGCAAACTGATTTCTATGAAGCGGCATCCTTTTGAGGGATTCGCTTCTTATATAGTTATCAACAATTTTTTCCATCGTTTTGAGGAGAAAGGAGGTTAGGCTGATTGGGCGATAAGATTTAGCCACTTCAGGAGGCCTTCTACCCGTTTTTGGTATAAATACCACTTTCACCCTCCTCCAGGATGTGGATATGTCGATGGAGCGACCAAATCTATTCCTTTTTAGAGTAGGGTCGGAAAGATTCCATCACATCCAGGTGATTTGTAGGGCTGAAAACTATTTATTGCCCATTTTACTTTTTCCAAAGTAAAGATTTTTCTTGCTAACCTTCTGCTATCCCTGCTGGAATGTAGATTTCCATTGACTGGGATATTTCGTGCATCTGGTTTGTTGTCTCTATTACCGGCGATCCAGGAAAGTGTGTTTTTAGCAACACATTTAAACTTTCCCCGATGTTTTCAGTATAAGCACTGTTGGACTGTTTTATAAGTCCAATAGTATTTGAGTGGTCTTTAGACAGAGCCTTTTGAATGTGCGCTGCTGGGGCCGTTTTATCGATCCCCTCGCAGAAGCGCATCCATGACTGTCTTTTGGATTTCCTCAATTCTATATTGTACTTTGTAAGGGCTTCTGCACAGTATTCCCATAGGCCTGTTCTTTTGGCCTTATCGAATGCTTTCCTGGCTGTGACCTTTAGTTTCTCCAGTTCTGCATTCCACCAAGGTACGTCTCGAGAGACAATTCTTTTCTTCAGTGGACAACTGGTCTCATACGAGTTCATTATGCACTGACTTATGTGGTTAGAGGCTGTTTCTAATTCCTCTGTGGTACCTACTTCGTATTGGATGCCTTCTAGCTCGGTCCTTAGTACCTCTTTATAGAGGTCCCAGTCCGTCTTTTTGGGCACCCTACATTTCACTACTTCCACTTTCTTGCTCTCTATTGATACGGTCCCAAGGTCCGCAGGCGATTCAGAGTGTCACCTACTTCTCTTGGCATGAATTTTCTTCCTCAGGGTGTGGATTTCTGAAAACTTACCTCGAGCATATGCGAAAGAATAAAAATAACATCGTCTCTCTTTTTATACATTTATTTAAATCGAAATATATACACTCGTATTTTATTTAAAACAAAATACGTTAATTTCCTTAAAATTAAGATTCATTCGTTACATTCGTACTTTTTAACATTAAATACAATATTAGAAAAAAGATAATAATGAATGTTATTAAAATATTAAATCAACAAATTTACATACAAAAATTATAATGGTAAACAATACCTGGGTACTTTATGTTTAACCCGCCTATGGACTGCAATATGTGTGTTTTGCATTATTATGCAATTATGTCGAATGGCGAATTCCTGGGTTGATTGCATAACATCTTCGTTGAACAAGATATTTTTAATTAATTTTTCGATAAACTTTTGACGTCTTCTTATAACGCACATCGTTTGTTATTAAACGTATTTTGATGATTTGTTAACCCGTTAAAGTTATACACTACTCGACTTTTTATTATAACCAAACCACAGTCCGCACTTTTTTAAAGTTATTTTGCGAGAAATTGTGCTCGCTGTAAAAGTTTATTAAACGGATATGTTTTAGTTGTGACATTCCATATTTCAACATACTACGTAATTAAAATGTCTTTGTATTGCCCGATTTTCACACACTGGTAACAAACGTTTATAATCGATTCATCTTCTTCAAAATAACGATGAAATATTGATTATTTCTTATTGCGAGGAACATATTTAAAAGGTAGAGTCAATTATAAGTGCGTTTTCTTTACCATTTACGCCGATGACTGAAGATAACCATAAATTTAACTTGTTAATTGCAGTTACTAAATACATGTGCTCACCATTAGTATTTTACTTAATTTGAATTTTAATAATTATTTTTATACACTATTACTAATTGATGATATTTAATCTAACTTAATCACTGGATATTTTATTAGATACTTGGCATTTTCTTAAAATTATTAACAACTTAAACTAAAATTGAGTGCCTGTTCGATTGGCCAGTCGAAGTAACACTGATTACATCATGCAATTTACATCCGTCTTTGCTTCAACGAGCATGCATTTTTCACGTGATATTTAAAGTAACCAATCACGTAATTTAGATGCAATTAAAAGTTTTCTAAGACAGAAGGAGAAATTTTGTAAATGAGGGAGATATCATTATTCTTGGCAGTTAAATCTTATGATGTCATTCTTTGATTCCTATTAAAACAACTGCATCGTAATCAAATTCTGTTACTAGGCATATACAAAAGTACAGCTTGGTAAAGATATTTACTTTTCTATATAAATCTACTATATTTTTATCGTAACTTTATTTACTTAACCAAAATGAACGATTATATATTATTTGAATTAAAATTTTTATAACCCCGTCGTGGTCAATTAAGGGTAGCCGTAACACTATATCGAATGTAATCGAGGCGTGATCTGAGAAGGATTCCTCCTCCATCACTTTCCAATTTCTTAGAATTTGACTTATAAACACAGTGGCCAATGTGAGGTCAAGAACCTCTTAGCGAATCGCGTTTATAAAGGTTGGTTTTTTACCTTTGCTTATAATGTTTAGATTATTAGACTCCGTGCTCCGGGCTCAGTAAAAACTTTATTCTGACCGTCTCCCCTCGGAAGGCAATGGCAAACCACCGAGGTGTAATATGCCAAGAATAGCTTCTCTGGAGATGAAGTGTATACACTTCCCGCGGTTCGGAGCCCGCGTTAAACAAGTAGGTCCCCTAGGTGTGTGACAGTACTACAAATGCACAATACATATTGCCATGATACAGACCGATCATTATAATTTTATTTATGAGGAGAGATGAACTGGAAAGTTGGTTTTTGTTAGGTCTAACGCATTCTCGGTTGCAATACGAAGAGTTTTTAATTGTTCAAAAAGGAACAAATTTAGTATTCTTCTGGTGCATCTCTGTGAACCATTTGATAGTTTTGTTTTATTTAATCAAGTCAGATCAGTAGAATCTGATAAGTCATCTCTCATGGATAATTTAGAGACCCAACTTGTAATTCGGGGTCATTGACCTAAAATGATGATTATGGTTATATTTCACTAATATTTAAATTTTAGCAGAATGTGAATTTGTACTTACATTTATACTGTTATTATGTAGCTTTATTTTGTATTTTACTATAGTTTTTCCGCTAATAATTGTTTAAAGGACATAAGGTCGAATTTCGCAGATAATGTGTTTATGCTTATAGCCACTGAACTGAAAATTTAAGAATAATTAGTGTATTTAAAAATTATAAGTGCTGTGATGATGTAAAAATGGAAAGAAGAATTGCCGCATACCATACTAATCCAGATGACAATTATTTCTACCAATAATTTTTAAATTTTTCAAATTTGAATGTAACCATTTCCGGCCGATTGGGAGATGCTATAAAAGGAGTCGAAATATTTCACACACTCTCAGTCAATTTTAGTAGATGCCGAAGTAAACATCGTTAATGAAGAATATTTTTGGATACTTTAAGTTTTGTAGTTGGCAACAGTTCGAAAATTTGATGGTTGGCAAACTTTTTTCACATATTTGACGTTTATGGAAAATTTTTGGAGAAAATTATTCGATAAATATTGGTTAATGCTGAGTTCGAGTTATTTTTTTGCAACAATTAGTGAAATTTAGAGCGATTGTTTTAAATCAAGTAGACCACAGCCAGGTGATGCTTGCAACCGTTATCTTGCTCGATGGAAAGTTGAGGTTATCTGAAGAAGAAAATTGGTATTATTCAAATAATTTGGAAATTTATCAGTTGGAGATTGGAATTAATTTGTACGTACCTGGATTTGTGAATGGAATTTGTCTTACAAGCGTGGCGTTGCTATCTGAATGCGGAAACACCAATCAACCTGTCAGCACAATTGATGAGTCATCCTACTCAACAGCAGTGAATTGTGTAATCTTCAGTGGCGTACAGATAAAAGGAAATAACACTTATAAAATCTTTATTAAAACTGTTTTACATTTTTATAAGCACATTATCGGGTCGTATAATAGCGGACAATGTTTTTATTTTAAAACTTTGTATTTGTTGTATTATTTAATAGGTTCAAATTTACATTATTTTGATAGCCATAATCATTATTTGTTTGGTATTGTGAATAAAACCAATGCGATTATTTTTGTGAGATTGATTTATTTCTTCAGTTTCAACGAAGTGGGCTACGTTCGCAGAGGGGTATTAGAAATTTACACTAAGCAAAGCGGGGTATACCAACGTACCATCTACATTCGTATTTTGAGTTGTAGGTTTGTTTTAGCAAATAATTTAAAGTCTGCGTTGGATTTACAAAAGCTTGCCATAGCAGTTCAATATTTTATAAAATTAAATATTAAAAGGTCTCAAGATAAAGCAAAGGCTCTAGAGTTAGCCGAGGCAAGGGAAGTTGTGATCGTACTATCATTACAAGGGCTGTCTCCTGCAGTCCATCAAAATCTAGTGCAAATAACACAGCAATATGTACATAGGAGAGAGGTCGCCAACATCCGGTAACGGATAGGCTCCTTAAGAAGAAGAAGAAGATTGTTAGAACAAATATATTCAAGTAAATCCTTACCTCTGTTATTGGTGTCCGTGCTGTCCCAGATCTCGTTGTGCGCATTCGCATCGCAGCCCAGAAATAGGTGTTTGTTCCCCTTTTGACACCAGCTTATGAGGCGTTGTACTTCCTCTGGTGGAACCTTGGTCTCGTCTCCTGGAAAGTAGGCCGAGGCTATTACTATACTCCTCTTGCCCCCCTCCGTTGGAAGTTCAACTACGGCGGATGCCAGGTCCCTGGTGTTGAATTCTGGAATGGGAACAAAGTTAATATCCTTCCTGAGCAATAGTGCTGCTCTTGGATTTCCATACCTGTAATCGGCAAGGACATTAGCTGTCCTTTCAGGGAGTCCCTTGATTTTGTCTCCATTTATCCAGGGCTCTTGTATAAGCCCTATGGATATTTTCTTCTTTATAAACATCCAGTATAAGGCACTCGAGGATGCCCTTGAGTGTTGGAGGTTTATTTGGATGCATTTCAATTTGTGGGCATTTTTCTCGCCCCTTTCTGCTCCGATTTTGGGCGTTCTTTCTTACCGCCTAATTTTTTTCGGCGGTTTTCCAGTGTTTGCAGCAGTGCCCGGCCCGCTTCCCCTATTGCCCGTGTTGGGCATTTTGGGGCGCGTACCGGAGCATCCCTGCTGCCCTCTTTGGGCAGAGTGGGGTGTACATACACAGGTGCTTGCTGCAGATGTTGAAGCATCTGCATCTGCACCCGTAATAGTTTGGGGCTTTTCTTGTTTGCCCTTTTTCGGGCGGAGCTGAATCTGCCCAAATCTATAGCCGATTCTGTAGTTCAGTTTTTTAACATTTTCAGCTGACCGACTTTCAACTGATCGAGTTACTTCTAGAAATCGGCCGGATGCAACTTTGCGTAAAATCCGCCAACTTGAGGCATTGAGGTCCTCAATTTGAGCTTCCATGAGACCCAGGATCTTTTTATCCGTATAGTCTTGATTTCCTGGTTTGTATGCCACAAGAATCTCTGTGTGAGGCATTTCTGCCTCTGACACGATCTTCAGTGTGGCGCCATCCCATGGTTTCAGTTCGGCCTCTAGGCCATTTATCCATTCAGCTGTGGCTGCATTGGTACACGTGATACCGAGCCAGCCTGGTCTTTTGTGGATTTGTTGGAATTGTGGCTTTGTAGCAGCCAATTTTCCTTTCTCCATTATTTTATCCAATATTGCTTCCTGAATGGCTTCAAGTTGTTCTGTAGTCAGGAGCTCTTTTGGGTATAAGGAATGTATGATTCCTGTCTTAACCCCGGTTAAGGCCTGGCTGAAGGTAGGTTTAGCACCCCCATCAGGTGCCGCCCCATCCTCATCAGTCCTTGCCCGCTTTTTATCACGGGTTTCCGGGGTACTGCCATCAGATCTATTTCTTTTGGCAGTTTTAGGATGATATCCTACACGGGCAAGTTCCCTGGCTTTACCAGCCGGTTGACCCTTTTGGATGAAATATTTCATCCGTTTGCGAGCAGCTCCGCTGGGTCTTTCCCTTTTAGCCTTTATTTCTAGGCTTTGTAGGGCTGTATTGACTTCTTCGTCGCTGCTCGCAAGAAGTACCTCCTCTGTTCTTTGGTCTGGATTTTCACCCAGTTCCATAGTTATTATCTCCACAGCCTTTTGGCCAGAATTTTCATCCTGAGCCATAGGCTTTAGGATTGGGTTAAGGCCTTGGGGGGCCTTTGTTGTTGACTCTGTTGAGGGCGAGTCTCCCTTTGTTTGTTTAAGATTTTTCTCCATGTTGTTCCCACGAGAAGCTAGGGAAAATTGTCACCTGCAGCAGAGCCCCGCTTACCACAAGAAGGCTATATAAAAACCGAGACGGCGCCGGGCGCTCCGAGTTCGCATATTAGTGACTGGGATTCCCTTCCCAGTTATACAGTCTTGGCATATGCTGTTCCACCGTGACTTCAGGTTTTTTTATAGAGGATTCCTCCTCGCGAGTCAGGCGATTAAGCCCAGCTCCCCGCGATGTTCCTTTCCGCAGCATACCGGTACCTCGCCTATTGCCGGTTGTTGTTGCGGAATGAACATCCTACGGTGTTAAGCAGACGAGTGGCGAGTTTCCTCTGTAGCTAGGGTACCCCGGGTGCGCTGTACCCGTACTTAGGTTATTTCAGCCTAAGCCCCTGAGGGGACATAGGGTGCTAACACAAATGAAAATAATGAACACACATACGAACACACACGATTAACACCAAATTCGACCGGAAATTCGCGATGGGGAGGTAGGTGAAATGGACCTCTCGAAAATGGTATTTGAATAAATTACATTTTAAGTCTGGGAAACGCCTGACGGGTGCCTGGCGAGTAAAATCTCACAGGTTGCTGTAACAAGTTTGTCACAAGCTTGTAGTTCAGAACAGATGTTAAACTGTAGGTCCTCCATACTCAACCGTCAACCTTGGCGTTGAGGAGGGAATATAGCAGAGAAAGAATCCATGTTAAGCAATGGATATTATAATGCTAAAGGGGCTCAGGAAAAAGTGATAATAATTTTGACAGGCGCGGTAAAACCTTCTTCATCACTGTACCACACTCCTGTAAACACGAGCTTAATTAAATTGATGTTGCCCTTTGATAGTCGTATAGGCCAGCTCTTGATTTTTGCGGTGGCTTAGATCGTGGGTTAATTGAGGTAAAGAAGGAAAATGCTTCTAGTAAATAAAACACAGTATTAGTAATCATAAATTTACTCAATGTATCAAATGTGTTTAAAATATTAACAAGCAAACAATGTGGAAATCTCAAATAGTTATGAACAATTAATGTAAATTGAAATAACATCAGCTGCAAACTGATGTAAAATAAATCACTAGGGTACAATTTCAATGACAAAAAGTTTCCCATATACAGTCACGCTAAAATGAAAAAGAATATGTATGACTCACCAGTACTCCTAAATCTTACAAAATAATTGGTGACAGAAAATTCCTCCCACATGGTGATAATGGTAGTAGCTTTGAGAAAAACATTGACAGACGATGAATTTCTCCGACAGCGATAAAGGATGACCTAAATGATGACTGCGACTCCGACAACCCACAAGAATAACCTGTCGAACATTGTCGAGTAAAATGGGAAAAGGTTTCTAAAAGTGAAAAACAATGGTCGCCACAAAACTCAACCTTCTAGCTTATATCCTACAATAGAACTCAACTTGGGCGCGCTTTCCATGTCGCTGATGGTGCGACTGTCCGTGGAAAACTTACGTGGTATATACAGGGTGCGTCAAAGTTTCGTGACAAAGCAAAAATTTGTCACAATACAATTTATTCAAAAGTTACAATATTAAATATTAATAATCAAGCGCAATAATAATTATTATTACAATAAGTAGGTTTAGTGTGGAATATTTCCGTTAATTCCTAATAATCGCAATTAACCTTAGGTGATCAAATCATTACAAGTGTAGAATTTAATCTCAGAATTATTGTAAGACTTCTAGAGTTTGTATTACAGAGCTCTGGTTCAAATACTGACTAAATATCTACTTGAAATGTACTTTATATATTTTTTTTGTATAAATTAAATATAACTAAGCAATGAAATATTTCAGCTGAAGTGAAATATGACAGCAACGTCCAATTGTTGTAGTACTTTCTATAAGATACATCTCTTTGCTAGAAATTTGATAAATCCGAAATCTGAAACGTGGAATAGACATAAAATAATTATTTGCTTAAATTTCTTACTGTAACTTATTGTTTTATTAGTGAGTGAATTCATATTTAGTGATGTTTACAATTCATTAACATTAAAATTTATAATTATATTAAATTGAACAACTTTGCAAAGACAAAACCTTCTAATCAATATAAAATTAGCTACATTAACACCTAAGATTCGTCAAAGTTGTGTATTGGATACATTTTAATTAGTATTTTTGAAACTCTTCAGTGCTATACAAATTGATAAAGCAAGCCTGAGCAACTGTAACGAAAACCATTAAATTAACATCATTAAAAACTTAAAAAGTGCGTAACCTTGACAAGAGTCTCAATATTAATTTCTATCAATCCACATGCACTAAGCGCTACTTTCTGCTGAGCTCTCTGAATCATAAGGATAATTGGTGTACGGATCATCACAAAATGTTTTGAATGCCAATCCGAATTATAAACAGCAGTTGATATTGTTGACATCTAGAACATAAATAAATTAAAATCTAACAGAATTTTACAATAGCTTACCTCGTGTTCCATATGGTTTGCGGGAATACAGTAAAATATTATTTGAAACGTTGCACATACGATAGATATTCCAAACCTTATGAACGAAAAAAGATTCGAACTGAAAAGATTATAGTTACTATTTAGAATATTTTTATACACAAAAGTCAATCAATGATATGCCCAGGGGTGAATTGGCAAAGCTATCCAACGAAAAGAATAGCCACTATAGAATAATATATCATTGCAAGCTGGTTAATAACTCAGCACGAGTACTGAAAATTATACTTTCCGTATTAGCCATAAACTTAGTTCATCCCTAAATATACCATAGCATTTGTATTAATTTACTCACGCTTCCGAAACTGCGTACATTTCCACACAAATTAAAGGCGCTGTAGTCAAATATTGAACCAATAATGAAACCGAATATACCTTCTGCATTTCTTTGTGAAATCTGCAATAATTAATCATCACAAAAAATTAACTAGCAATTAAAATATGTACTCCAACAATAAAACGTGATGTTTAACGTAAGTTTGAAATTCTTGGCAATAATTTTTAAATTGGCTTTCGCAGTTAATTGCCTTAACATTTAATCGTTCAATCTGATTAAACAAAATTTTGCATTGTGTTTGTACTTCATAGCAAAAGCCCAAATAAAGAGAATCGTAACAACCTGTAAAAAATGCTAAAACTGCACTGGCTATAAAAACGATAACCCAGGCCATTTTAAAAAATCCTTTTTTCTCCATTTTCCATTCACCTGTAATTAACTTTTTCTCTATAATACTGTATGGTGTAATGATAATGAGAAGAAATATAACAGAATAGCAGAACAATTTTTGGATTAATAATACCCTCTTTGAAATTATACGGATATCTCTTTTTGTAGTTGTAGAACATTGATCGTCGTTCCAAAACTTTTTTAAGATCGTCACCAAATTCAGATATTTATGTTTATTATATAAGCATAAACACCATTTTAGCAACAGCTAAAACAAGGTGGGCATTAATTTTAATCGTGAAAACCAACAAAAGAGTTTTGTTATTTTTTATAGTAGGGGAGACCGGGGCTAGTTGTCGCAGGGGTAAGTTGTCGTATTCGCAATATCTCAAAACGTAGAAAAGTTTTCTGTACAAAACCAATGTCTAGTGCTTCTCTATAGTGGCCTTCTTTACCATTTGTAGGTTTCGGTCTAATTTGCAGAGATGGTAACACCATAAATTAGGAAACATCAAATTCGTTGCGAGAAGTAAATTTACGCCGTGAAAACTTTTGTGTGATTGTGCCACGTTAAGAACTTTAAGGTGAGATAAATTGAAGTATTATGATAGTTTACGATGTACGTAATATATTATTGCTATATTATTGTGGTTGTTACTAATTATTTGAGAAATAATTATACACCAACAAAAAAGTGTCCGCTGGGGTAATTGGTCTCAATGTTGACGGGGCAAGTTGTCGCATCAATATACGTATTCCATTACCTATGTCCGTGTATGCTATTTGGCATAATTGGGTTAATTTTACATCTTTACTTCAATTCCCATCTGGTGTGCACCTTTTATTGCTGTAATGTGATTCATAATTATTTTTCGAGGATATTTAAGCATAAAAAAAACATAATTCAAAAACGGTTTGTAACGATTCAAAAATAATACAATTTCTAGTACAAGTATTTGTTATTCGGATGATGATGATTAATAATTGGTTTTGTTCATACGTTTCATGATTAAATAATTATTGATAATTAAAGTTTCTGAACTTATCGCAATCATTTTATTAGCGACAATACAGTAAGACAACATGCCCCGCAGTGGGGCATATTGTCGCATTTGTCCAAGTAAGACAAAAGCAAATCCTACTTCAAAATACTTCATGTTTTACTACATTTGCTTATCAAATATCGTTCTAAACACATGAAGGCAGAATATAGCATACTGATTTCCACGTAAAATGAAAAAGTACCTGAAATAAAAATTCTAAAACAAATTTTGCGACAACTAGCCCCGGTCTCCCCTATGTGTGTGACGGTTACCTGAAAAAATCCCACTACTCCTTCAAAATTATATACATATCCAGTAACATCACCATCCATATAAAAATACTGCATCAACATCAAAATTATAGCGCACCAGAATATGAACACCATTAAGTAGGTAAACAAAAAGTCTACTCTTGAAATTTTGTTATTTGTTAGAAGTCTTATTCTGTTTAAATTTTGTAAAGGAAATGTAAGTAATCTTCCTGGTTTTGCCATTTTGTAAAAGCAACAAAGATCTAGATCAAAATATTAGAAAAATTTTAATAGTAATATACAACCATTGGTTTGATACTATAGTTACTTTCAGTTTAGTTTTTTTATAAACTATAATTATCCGTTACCGTAGCGTCGGTAAAAGAACAACGGCAAATAATAAATTATCACTGATAAACACAATTTAATCTTGTTATAAAATAACAATTACGTAGAAATGAAATAATTTTAAACAAAAGCTAATATAATTTTTTGTAATAATTATTAACGTTATTATTTGTAATAATGTATAATATAATTACCTACTCTGCAATTTTCTGTTTAATGGTTTAATATAGAAACACACCTAACACCTTCTGTGGAAAATTCTTATGCCTAACTTAGTTGTTGATTAATGAAACAAAATTAAACTGTAGCGCACGAACACCTTCAACATAAAATTCTGATAAATTATTAAACAGTTATTACAGTAAATTGGTACAAATTATTGAAAGTAAATTGTTATGTATATGGTTGATCGAAATATATGGGGGTATTATACAACTCCATTTAAAGTTGTAAAAGTTTATTTTAACAAAATAAAAAAATTATTGATGTATCCTATAAGTTTTTAATGTATGAACGCTTAAAATGTACTTAAAGCAAACCTTTTAAATTTATTTATTTAAATAATCACAGTAGTAATAAGTAATTATAGTAATAATTTTATAAAACAAATTCTTCTAGAATTAATTTTTAGTTGCTTAATATAACGTGCATAATAAGTAATTAGTAAAAGTTTTGTCTTTTAGAAATGATAAAAATGTACCCTTAAAATGTGAAAATGGCGTTGGAAAACTCTTTTTATTGTTGTAAAATTTGTAGCGCTTCGAAGTGCTTTTGGGATGCAATGTTTCCATATCACAATTTACATTTAATAAAATTTGAAATTTACATTAAGACGGTGATAAAGTTTAAAATTCTAGTATATTATATTGACTTTTAACACAATAATAATAGCTTTCTGTGTTAATTTTTAATAATCTTGGACTTATATTTATATGAATAAAAATTATTGATGTCACCTATATTATAGAAACACCACGTATATTATTTTAAGTAATTTATGATAATAAAATCACGATTAAAAGCTTTTAAAATTTGTTTGTTGATTTTTAAAAATATATAAAAATACCTCTGCTCATATATTAATTATGTTAAACAATAGGCATCGATATTGACAACGGTTTTAAACAGGCTGTAAAAATCGGGGCCCGTAATGGTATCGAACGGAACTATATAATTTCATCTCGAGGACAAATACATATGTCGTTAGATTAATATTTTCTTAATTAAAGTCAAATCTTTTAAATATAGCAGTGTGTTTATTTTGATGAATACAACGCGCATATAATAAGTAATTAATACAAATTTTTTGGTAAAATTTGTAATTCCAACATTTTTATACAAGCTGTTTATTATAGCCGTTTATATTATGATCGGTGATTGTGATCACGTTAAAAATTTGAATGGGGAAGGCAACGGGAAACCACCCCATTAAATTTCTTTCCCTAGTTAAGTCATCTTGACTTCGGTCAAGTTGATAACCAACGTTCGCTGAGCGGATACGGTACTTTAAGAAGATATTATGATCGGTGATTGTGATCACGTTAAAAATTTGAAAATTTTGATTAAACACGAAATGGGTATTGTCTTTTAGAAATGATAAAAATGTACCCCTAAAATGTGAAAAAAGCATAGGAAAACTCTTTTTATTGTTGCAAAATTTGTAGCGCTTCGAATTGCTTTTGGGATGCAATGTTTCCATATAACAATTTACATTTAATAAAATTTGAAATTTACATTAAGATGGTGATAAAGTTTAAAAGTCTAGTATATTCTATTGACTTTTAACACAATAATAATAATAGCTTTCTGTTTTAATTTTTAATAATCTTGGACTTATATTTATATGAATAAAAATTATTGATGTCACCTATATTATAGAAACACCACGTATATTATTTTAAGTAATTTATCATAATAAAATCACGAATAAAAGCTTTTAAAATTTGTTTGTTGATTTTTAAAAATATATAAAAATACCTCTGATTATATACGTAATCTGGGGTGAAAAGAAACTCCAGTGTAAATAGAAACAAAAATGAGAAACGTAAAATTCTTCTTTCTAAAAAACTTAATTTTAAATTTAGCCGGTTGCCGCCCGGCCAACATCTTGTACTAATACCCAGTAACGTAATATTAGACACTTCGACAAACTGTGAGTTGACCTTGATGTCTCAGTCGTCGACAAGAGATTGATACCGAAAGAACGTATATTCGTTAGTAAACAAACTTTGTATATTTCAGTTAGAAATAGAAAGGTAAGTGTCTTTAAAATTTACCAATAAGTGCCCTAATATATCCAGTTAACGTAACTATTTGTGAAACAGTGCCCTTAATGACGTTTTTTTTTAAACAATTTATTTTGTGTCTAACCTCAATTTAGTTAACATTTTGGGGTGTATAGAAACAACTGTTTCCCAGCGGGCAAGAGTGTTAAAGGAGGTGATTTTGAATTTTTTTTTTTTTTTTTCAAAAAAATTTTGAAAAAAAAAAGATTTTGAAAGAAAAAAAAAGAAAAAAAAATCACGTCGAGGATAATGAAATTAGTGTGACTTTCAAAGGACAAAATTTTCAGAATGTATTTCCTATTGCAAGAGAATCTCTCAGAGAAAATATTTGGTTGTTAGTAGTTTTTCCAATACGTAGAGGCAAAAAATAAAAGAATCAGTTTTTTCTAGGACAAGGTACCAATGCCTCTGTAGATAATGATGAAATTGAGGCAAACTTTTTGCGTCCTCGTCAAACTGTAACATTTTCAGGATTTATATATGAATTTCCGAAGGTTCCTGATATCGCAAATTTTACTTATGATCAAGTTGTAGGTCAATTATTTCCTATTGATGATGGTGGTAATCCTTCCACCTCTAAAAGAGAAATTCTTAGGTTTCCTGTTAATGCGAAAGATCTCAATTAATAGATACCCATGTATTTTTGTACTTACTATGAGAATATATGTTTATTTTATGTAAATGTCGACTTTTTAATACACCCAGTTATGTGTTTTATAGTTAAAACGGCTACTGTATCCTTTTAAAAACATATTGAGTGTTTCTATTGACCACCGGCATGGTTCAATAGTAATAAACATAAAAAATACATGAATGTTTCTATTCACCCCAGATGATGTACGAATAGAAACTGGTAAGTTTTTATTTTTTTTTAACAACACATGGAGATTTAAAAAATTGGTAGTATGCGTTTTTCACTCATTTAATTTGGACACTTATTCTCAATTTTTGTTTAGGTATTAATATCAAATCGTAACCCAATTATATGCATCCAAAGTTGGAAACCTGTTTCCATTCACCCCAGATTACTATTAATTATGTAAGTCGATTTTTGAATTCTTAAAGTGTAGGAGTTTTGCATATGTGTTTTTTAATTTAAAAATTTTTTTGAATATTAAATTAATGATGGATCGTAGTTTTGATACTGACGAACTAATCGAATTTTGGAGCTCCAAAATTATTTCAACCTCGAAGTATAATAGAACTATCACGATGTCGTTTAAATAAATGTGTAAATAAAAAAACCAACTTATTGTGCCTCAATTTGCCTAAAAGAGGTATTACATTACACAATTTCTTGTTCAAGAAACGACACAATTTTGCGCAGAGACGAGTTCAAAGCGTTTGCGCATAGCGTTGTGCGGCAGTGCGCAAAATTGTGTCGTTTCTTGAACAGGAAATTGTGTAATGTAATACCGCTTTAAAATGATAATAAAGGATTTGTTTATGTACTGGTTCTCCGATAGCGAAAGAGTAGGCAATCTTGATGAGCTTAAAACCGAAATTAAAAACTTTTTACAAAAATATAAATGCAATTTTACAGTTTTTTCCTATAAAAATAGCCCCAAGAGGGACTATTATTCATACGTGGGACTCAAATACGGTATAAATGAAGCAAATATTAACAACATATTAAATTATATATTTATTGGTGAGGTCAGTCATGTTGATTTACCGTTGTTACTCGTTGATTTGGACTATTTTTTGATTTCTGATGTGAAATTTATACCGGGTATGAGGTATGATAAAATTTGCTCTAATTGTTTAAACGAATTCAAGATGAGACTGAAATTATACGATATGCAAACAGAGTTACGTGAAAACAGGATTACTTTATCAAATTTTATTCCATTGTGTGAACTAAAAAACATTATTTACGATAAGGATAAGTGGTGTCATTACTGTTTTAAAACAAAAATTATAAGCTTCAATAGATTAAACTCGTGTTAAGTGAACTACAATATTGTAATTATTTAGCTATAAGTATGTTAAAATGTGTATAAAACATAAATTAATTAATTAATTAAATTCAAAACGTGTTTTTTTTTAATTGGTAAAAATTTAATGTTGTAATTATTGGTAAATAAAAAATTACAAAATCACATAGTACCTACTTTTTATTTATAAAATAATCTAGTAATACAATGAATATCATAACATTTAGGACATCCTGTATATTATTTAAAAATTTTATGCAATGTAATATAATTTAAATAAAATATAGTTCATATTTGAAGTGTTTTTTATTTTTGTTAATATTGAAAAAATTGACATCATGCTTATTACTATGACATCATATTTACCTAAGTAATTGATACTTTTTAAATATAGAAATAAGCCATGAATACGATTTTATTGAATTGAAGACGCTTAATTGAATTTTTAAACTAATTATTTTCTTATTTTATATAGTAAATTAAAAACAAAATAAAACATGGTTCTTATTTGAGGTGCTTTATAATTTTTTTAATTTTGAAATGTTATAAAAACTCTTGCTTATAATTAATGATTTTACATTTAAAAGAATTTTTAGTAGAAGTACCAATAACCTTATTATGGCATGGTCACTTAATATTTTTATTAATTACGAATGATTACATTATACAGTAGTTAAAAACAAACTTTTTGCTTATAGTTATTAATTATATAAGGGGATTAAAAAGGCTACGGCTCGGCTACGCCTCGAGTGCCCATTTTTTCTCGTGGATTAGAGGCTTGTTAATTCCCGAATGTAATTCAACGTTTTATCCACGACCATGGTCAAAACCACAAGTATAAATTCTGGTTTTGAGAAACGTCAGATTTGACAAATTTATTTTGATCAAAAATACTGATTTTGAGCTATAAACTAGAAAGTCTTGGAATCGTTTCTATGACATGCGTTTGTTTATTTGTCAACAAGGGCGACAAAATTTGCAAAATCGACACAAAAAATGAGTGAGAATGCTGATTCTCAGAATGATTTCTTCATTCCGGCTGAAATCCAGCAAGAACCTCAAGAAGCAACATTACGTTTGTTACCAAAAAAAAAGCAAAAGTGTATACGAGAAGGAATTGATGGAATTCGACAACTGGCGAAAATCAAGGGGAGTCGGTAAAGAAGCAATTACAGAAGAGGTGCTACTGTCCTACTTCTTCCATGTAAAGAAGCGGTTTGCTGCCTCTTCAATGTGGACTAAGTATTCAATGCTAAAATCAATGTTGAAAGTGCACAAATGTATCGATATTTCGAAGTATGGTAGACTTACCTCATATTTGAAAGTCGAATCAAGATGTTATAAACCAAAGAAGGCAAAGATACTAGAGAGAAACCAAATCAAAGAATTTTTGAAAAAAGCATCGGATGAGGAATATTTGCAAGTTAAGGTAGGAAGTACATGATGTCAATATATAAATTTATGCATTGAGGTTTTTATTTTGAACGTTTGACAGGTTGCAACGATCTTGGGAGTCGCAGGTGCGTGTCGATGCAATGAATTAACTTTTTTAGATATCAGCCATGCCCAAGACAAGGGCAATTACCTGTACGTACTCATTGCGGATACGAAAACAAATATTTCAAGAAGTTTCACGATCATGGAAGAAGCTTTTTCAGTTAATGCTGTAGAAATGTGTCGAAAATACATTAACCTGCGATGAAGAAATCCCTAAGGATAACTTGAAGATTTGATAAGTATGTGCTAGGTACCAGTCTCAATACCTAGTTACGAATGTGTTAGACTTGATCCACATATCTTATCAAATGTCGGAGGAGCAGCAATTCAAACTATGTTCAAATTAATACTCACTTTATTATTAATTAATTTGATATTATATACAATCAGTCTTTGCTTATTTATCAAATTCCTACAATCTAGTTCATTGTTACAAATTAAATATTGCAATTCATGTCTACCTACATCCATATTATTGTAATGTCAACTTAATGTTTTTTAGTTGACTAAAGTAAATTCTTTATTCATATTTATTTCCTCATCATACATTTTTACCTTAATCTATTTATTTATGTTAACCAATCAATAATTTATTTAATGTATCTATAGGGTGATCCTTAACTCGCAATCACTCTGTTTAATTATGATAATTAAACATACTGGCGACCGCGGGAAATCTAATGTGCTGGAGGCGGTAGTGGTTTTGGTTCCACGAATGACATCATCTCAATATTCTCTTCTTGTATTGGTTGAACCATCTTCATTTTTGATCTTGACCTTATCCAGAAATGATATCCACATAGGCACATTCCCATTATACTTATTATGACTACCCATGTGACTATGTTGAACTTTATTGAATGATGATTAATAGTTTTCCAGTTGTGATCTGAAATTTCCTGTGCAATGTCTTCTTCTTCATTTACCAAAATTTGAATATCTTCTGAGTGTGTTAACACCGGTTCCATCACTTTTGATGGTCGCCACTTTTGGATTAGAATGGTTTCGTTGTTTACTGGTATTTCTTTGTGATATGATGCCAAAATGTGAATTGTGTTGATGCGTTGTGGAGTTATAGTATTATGCTTTGCTTTTATACTACACTCAGGTGACAACGGTATAATGCAAGTGTCCTTAATTATTATATCTTGCCTCTGGTTGTCACAAATTACTGCACATCTTATTGCTTCTGGAACCACAACCATCCATGCATTTGGTGTAAATAATTGTTTCCATATTGTAGAGTTGATCCTTGTTTGAATGGTATTGCAGCTTATGGGATTTGGACGTTGATAAATTTGATCAATTATACAATTTGGTGTTGTTTCTAAATTTTGTATTGTTGCTGGAGAGTAAATTCTATTGTTGTCTGATACTAATATTCCCTCTTTAAATTCTTCATTATTTCTTTCAAAATATACTTGTTTGTTGTAGTCTACTGCGATGAATGCGTTTGGAACTTCAGTTATCCAGTATGATGTGGTGTTTCCTCTTTTGAATGGGATTGGAGTTATTTTCATCATCTCGAATTTATTTGCATCAACTAGTAAAAATTGGCTGTATATGTTTATATGAGTTTCATTTGTCACACACTTTGTCTTGATAATTGGTTTTCTCACTATTTTCAACATTGAATTTATTTTTTTCTGTGCGTCGTTTATAAGTTGATTTACATGAACTGGAGATATCAGGTCATGTAAGCTGCCACGCCCCAACACCACTTCCAGAATTTTTGAATAATACGCACTTATCTCCGAAATGTAATTGCTTGCTAATTGATATGTACTTAATATTTGAATTTCCAGTTTTTCTTCTCTTATAATTATTGCTGCTGAATTTAAACTGCTTGTCAACTTTTGTAATTTTTTGTTTATTCTTATTTCCGTGTTATTGAATGTAGACAATGCTGACAACATGAATTTTGTTTGATGGTTTGCTGTTTTCACAAGTTCTTGCTGATTACTTTCCAATTTATTTATATCTTTGTAAACTTCATCATTTACTCCAAATACTGACGTCATTATTTCTCCTAAAAAACCGGCTGTATTTTTCGGCTGTATTTTTTTTTAATGTTTGTTACCTCATAACTCCGTCATTTATTAACCGATTTTCAAAATTTTTTCACAATTCGAAAGGATATAGTTTCAGATTGGTCCCATATAAATTTCATCAAAATCGGTTGGGTACTTTGGTTTTTAAATTGAAATAACTGATAAAAAATTCAAAATGATGAAAAAATTCAAAATATATAAACGTCGTTGTCATAGTTACGTTGCGATTTTGACACTAAAAGTTTAATTAAATGACATTGACATATAGTCAGTAGCGGCTCGAGAATAGGGGGCACAACTTTGACATAAGAATGTTAACCTTAAAAATGACATTGACATATACTCAGTGGCGTTGCACAATATTTTTAAAATTAGCAAAAATCAAGTTACAAAGTGACAAATGAATTAATTTATGACATTAATGTACATTAATTAATTGTATTAATTTCATAAAAAAATTTTTAAAAAAACCGACTTCAAAAAAAGCACTACAAAAAAATTGCACTAAAATGTTAAAAAAAAAATTAAAAAAAAAAACTAAAACCGACTTCAAAAAAAAGCACTACAAAAAAATTGCACTAAAAAGTAAAAAATAATTAGAAGTTATTAGAAGAAGATTTAACAGAAATTAGAAGTATATTTTTACAGTGCTGAGCATAAAAATTAATGTATTACGTCAATAATATACAATTATTGTTATTTTTGGAGTCGGTGCCAGCCAAGCTGTTAAGAAATTTACAAAATGTATTTGAAATCACATTAATACGACAATGTAGCAATACCGATGTCGTGTTGTTTAACGCCAAGCGCCTGCGATCTTGTCGACTGTGAAACTCTTTGCAGTCAAAGTGATATAAAATGTATACCTACTGGTACTCCGCTACTTCGATAATACACGTTTGTTAACCTTGGCTGGCACCGACTCCAAAAATAACAATAATTGTATATTATTGACGTAATACATTAATTTTTATGCTCAGCACTGTAAAAATATACTTCTAATTTCTGTTAAATCTTCTTCTAATAACTTCTAATTATTTTTTACTTTTTAGTGCAATTTTTCTGTAGTGCTTTTTTTTTAAGTCGGTTTTTTCTTAATACTTGATTATGATCATTTTGTACTTCTTCTTCTATCCAATTTATCTTTTGCATGTCTTCTTTCAAATGATGTTCTAAAGTATGGCACATCGTCTTCGGATGCAATTCTGCTATTCCTTTACAGAGTTCTTCAAACTGATGTATAACATTGTTTACTGCTGTAACGTCTTCTTTTAATTTTAATTTGCTATGCGTCATTTCCAATTGAAAAAGCCCCCTTTCAATCATTGCGGTTCCTAGATGCTCTACGTATATTCCCGAATTCACTTGTGTAATATTAAATGCTGATTTACTTTTTCCAACCATGGTTAGCATTATCATTAATGGAAATACTATTTTTGTTATCAATGTAGTTGTATTTCTTCTCTTCTTCTTTTCTTGAGATGGTACTTCTACCTCAGCTGCTTCAAGAATTGGTTCTTCTATTAATGGCATGAGGTTGTGTACATTTTTCTTTGCTATTTGATCTTTCGCTTTTTTTACTGTTACTATTCTTGTTATGCCGTCGGAGTCTGGATGGGTTTTACATATTTTTGCTAATGGCCACTGTGTTGGTTTTATGTCTTTTTCCTTGATAATTACTACATCTCCTACTTCTGGATTTTTATTTATTTCTTGCCATTTGTATCTTTGTTGTAATTTATGCAGGTATTCTGATGACCATGCTTTCCACATATCGTTTTTTATCTTTTGTACCAATTTCCATCTGGAGTTATGCGCTGCAGTTACCATCGAATTGGCTATATTTATGTGTCGGAGTAATTATCTCTCTGCCTATTAAAAAATGTCCCGGTGTAAGAACTTCTAAATCATCTTGGCTGTTGTCAATTCTGCAGAGAGGTCGTGAGTTTAAACAAGCTTCAATTTGACATAATAATGTGCTCATTTCTTCGAATGTCAATTTGTTTTCTTCTATTATCCTCGTCAGATGATGCTTCATTGCTTTCACAGCAGCCTCCCAAAGTCCTCCTTGGCGCGGTGTTGCTGCAGGGATTAAATGCCATTGCGTTCCTTGAGATACCATTTTATTTTGAAAATCATTGTCGTTTACAATTCTCCTTATTTCTTTCTGGATTACAGTATTTGCTCCTACGAAATTTGTACCATTATCACTGTACATGTGTTCACAATTTCCTCTTCTTGATGTAAATCTTTTCAATGCTGCCAAAAATGCATCTGTTGTTAAATCGCTTACTACTTCTAGATGAATTGCCTTTGTTACTAAACACACGAAGACTGCAATGTATCTCTTATATGATTTATTTCCTCTTCCTTTTGACATTCTTATTTTTATTGGCCCTGCATAATCTACCCCCGTATGCAGGAATGGTGGAGCTGGTGTTACCCTTGGTGCTGGTAGATTTCCCATTAATTGTCTGCTTGTTTCTGCCTTATGTCGTATGCAAATTACGCATATCTTGATTTCTCCTTGTACTGCTTTTTTTCCATTTATTATCCAGTATTTTCTTCTTGTGTATGCTAACGTTTGTTGAATGCCACCATGCAATGTTTGGTGGTGTGCATCCCTTATTATTAATGTCGTAAAATGACTTTGACTTGGTATTATTATCGGATGCTTTTGATCTCTTGGTAATATTGAATTTTTCAGTCTTCCTCCAACTCTGATGATGTTGTCCTCTAAATATGGGTTTAAACTGATTAATTTACTGTTTTTGTTTACTCCTTTTTTATTCTGTAATTCCCGTATTTCATCTCTTAGCGTTTCTTGTTGTACTTGTTTTATAATTTGGTGAAGCATGTATTGAATTTCCTCTACTTGAAGTGCTTGTGTTGAATTATTTGATGTTCGTTTACAGAATCGGTTGCAATATGCTAATCCTGAGCATTTTTGTTAATGATGAAAATTTTTCTATTGTCTCATTTGATTTTCTTTGTATCCTTATTTGAAAACACCTTTTTCTTCAATTTTAGTTTTTTCGATTTGTTCTGTTTCCTCTGGTATTATTTCCCCTTATAGCCACGTCGGTCCATTCCACCATAACTTATTGTCTTTTATTTTTGACGGTTGTATTCCTCTTGATATTATGTCTGCAGGATTTTCTTTTGTTCTTACGTGTCTCCAATTTTCTGCAGGTAAATTTTTATTAATTTCACTAACTCTGTTTGCTACAAATGTATTCCATTTTTCTTGACTGCCCATTATCCATGCTAGCGTAATTTTTGAATCTGTCCATGCTGTCTGCTTAATATTTGGAATTTCTAATGCTTGTTTTGTATATGCCATTAATTTTGCTAGCAAAACTGCCGCACATAGTTCTAACCTTGGAATCGATGATTTTGTTTTGATGGGTGCTACTTTCGATTTTGCAATAAGTATTGTAGTTCGAATCTCTCCATTTTTCTTCGTTCTTGCATGTATTATTGCCCCATACGCTTTTTCTGACAAATCACAGAATCCGTGTAGCTGGACTTCTGTATCTGTTGACGTATTTATCCATCTTCGAATTTTAATCTTCTCTACTTCTTTTAATGTTGAATAGTATTCTGTCCACTTTTTTTTAATTGTTGCTGGCACTGGTTTGTCCCAATCTAAATTCTGTTCCCATAATTCTTGAATCATCAACTTTGCTGAAATTATAACTGGTGATAACCATCCTAATGGGTCAAATATTTTTGCGACTTCTGATAATATTGTCCTTTTTGTTATTTCTTTATATATTGTTGTTTTTGTTTTGAACTGAAAATTATCGTTGTATGGTGCCCAGTATATTCCCAGCGTCTTTTTTATCTCTTCTTCAGTTATTTCTGTCATGTTTTTGTTTTGTTGACTTTCTGGTATTTGATTTAACACTTCTTGTTGATTACTCGCCCACTTTCTGAGATGAAATCCTCCCGATTTTAATAATTCGGATATTTCTAATTGTAGTTTTATTGCCTCTTCTATTGTTTCTGATCCTGAGATTATATCGTCTACGTACATGTCTCGTAGTACTATTTTTGCTGCTTGCGGATATTTATGTTCTTCATCTTGTGCTACTTTTTCAAGGGTTTTTACAGCTAAATACGGAGCTGACGCGGTTCCATAACTTACGGTTGTTAACCAATACTCCCTTATTGGTTGACTGTTTTTGAATCGCCATAATATTTGCTGATACGGTTTATCTTCTTCGGAGATTCTTATTTGCCGGTACATTTTTTCTATGTCTGCACATAACGCCACTGGATATTTTCTCCATCGTAATAGAATATCTCTGAGTTCTTGTTGTAATCTTGGACCTGTGTACATTTTTTCATTTAAACTTATTCCGTTCGTTGTTTTTGCTGATGCATCAAATACCACTCTTAATTTTGTTGTTGTACTTTCTTCTCGAATTACTGGTTGGTGAGGAATGTAGTATTTTCCTTGATTATTTTTTGGCATGAGTTGCATGTGTCCAAGGTCTAAATATTCTTGCATGAATGCGTTGTATTGACTGCGAAGCTCATTGTTTCCTGCTTTGTCTAACTTCTTCTCTAATTGATGAAACCGTGCAAGCGCTCTTTGTTTCGATTCTCCTAATTGTGGTGGTTCTTCTTTGAATGGTATTTTCACTGTATAACTGCCATCCTGGTTTCTTATTGTATTTTCTTCGTAATGTTCCTCACATTTTTCATTTTCCTTTGACATTGGTTTTTTATTCGTGATTTCTTCTAATTCCCAAAATTTTTGTATTTGTAGATCATCTTCGTAACGATTTATCATGCTTGTTATTTGTATTCTTTTTTGTTCTGTTTGTGGGATGCTTCCTGACAATATCCACCCAAATTTCGTATTTTGACTTATTATTCCTTCATTTTCTTTTTGTATGCCCTGTTGCATGATTTTTCCTATTTCTTCTGCACCTAATATTGCATCTATCGGTCCAGGTCGATTAAATGTTGGATCGGCTATTAATTTGTTTTCCCATTCTTTACTTAGTTCCATCTTTATTTCTTGGCTTGGATGAGCTTTTGTTAACTTCGGTAATATATAGAAATTAACCTTCAATGAAAATTCACTTCGAAACCTTGGCACGATTTCACATTGTATCTTGTATTTTGATAATTTTGGGCTATCGTCTGATATTCCTGTTATTTCTGCTGAAATTTTCACACGAGGATATCCTAATAATTGCGCAGCTTCTTCGGTCATGAATGCTGCTTGTGATCCAGAATCAATTAGTATTCTTAAATATTCCACATTTCCTTGGTACGATGTGGTACGTACTAAAGCTGTTGCTAGTAACACAATTTTTTCTTTGTTCTCAGCTGTGTGACATGTTTTTTCTATGTTTTGATTGTATGTTTTTTGATGCACTTCATTGGTTTGGTTGAATTGTCTTCCTGTTGGTTGAAATGGCCTTTGATAATTTCCAGTTCTCTGCATGTTTGCTGGTTTTCCATTGTTCGAATTGAACCATCTTGAATGCGTTTCAATTTTTACTGGCTTTCCTGACCTTGCGTTGAATGGCCTTGAATAAACTGCTACTGGTTGTTTTTCTTCATGTAGTAACGTATTATGCTGCATTCCGCATATTTTGCAACTTTTATTAGGTACTATAACATTTTTTGCTAATGTCATGAGTTAAGCAATTTCTGCACTTCCTATTTTCCATTGTTAAATTATTTCTTTGTGCTGGACTCATTTTTTCGAATTGTTGACATTGATAAATTAGATGTTGTTGTCCACAACACATACATTGCTTATTATTATTATTGGAATTATTCATTTGATATATTGACCTGTGATCATATTTATTTTCGGATGTTGATTCCATTGCTTGGCACCTTTTTTCTAAGAACTCCATTAAGTTTGGCAATGATTGAACTTCATGTGGATTTACTAATGTCTGTTCATACAATTTATTTGTTTCTTGATCCCATTTTTCGGTAACCCATTGTTCGATCATCGGCCCCCAACTTTCCGTATTGATTCCTTGATTTTCAATTGCTTTTAAGCATTCGTGAACGGTATTATGCATTTGCCTTAGCTGTTTTACATTTTCTTTCTGCATCACTGGTAACTTCGTAATTTGAAACATCAGTTTTTTGATTATTAATCTCTTGTTTTGATACCTTCTAACTAATATTTCCCATGCGGTGTCGTAATTTTCTTCCACTATCAGTAAATGTTGGATTAATTTGCTGGCTTCCCCTCGCACGTGTGTTTTTAAATATTGCATTTTCTCTGTTTTGGTAATAGATGTGTTCGTATTTATTATTTTCTGGAAAATGTCGTAAAATTGGCACCACTCTTCGTATCCTCCTTTAAAGATCGGTAATTGTATTTTCGGCAATGTAATATTGGGCTTACTTGTTGATTTGATCATTTTCTTTTTCAGTTGTGTGATTATATCCTCATATTCTCTTTCCATGTCATGAAATTTGTCATCTTTGAAATATTCGTGTTCATACCTCGTACACGATTAATTCTACGTTGAGTTCCCTGATTTCAGACCATTGGGCTTCAAGTTTCTGTTTAACCTTACCATACGTTATGTCTTCATCACCTTCTAATATTATTTTCATTGCATCTCCCATGGTTTTTTGTAGGTATGCTATTTTGACTTTTTGTTTTTTCAAACGAATAGATTGGGCATCCATTTCTTTAATATTCTCTTTTTTGATTTCTTCTGTAATGATCTGTTTTGATGTTGTTATTGTTGGATCTTTTCTCTCTTTTGCTTTTGAGCACGTTTGTAGATATTTCATAGTTTCTTCATATTTATCTTCCATGCTTTTAAAATAATTTCCAGTAATGTATGGATGTTCAGGCACTTTTAATTTTTTGAAGTTGTCGTGGTTAGTTGTAGCTTTTTCCATTAATTGTTGTAATTCATCTTTCCTTTTTCTTATATATTCTTTTGTTTTTCTGGTCTCTGAATCTTTTTTGGCATTAGTTAATATCGATGAAATTCTCTCACCAATTTCCTGTTGTGCTGTTGTTATCTTGTTGGATGCGTCTACGATTTTTTGGTCCATTTCTTCTTCCTTTTTCTGTACTCTTGTGGGATTGGATGCTGTTGATTGTTGTTGATTATTGTTGTTTGTTGCTGTGGACCTGTTGATTAGTAGTTGGATGTATGGTGTTTGATGTATGTGGATCCGTTGTTTGGACTCTAGATGTTATTGTTTGATGTATGCAGATCCGTTGTTTGGACCCTGTATGTTGTTGTTTGATGTACGTGGATCCGTTGTTGGACCCTGGATGTTTTTGTTTGATGTATGTGGATCCGTTGTTTGGACCCTGGATGTTGTTGTTTGATGTATGTGGATCCGTTGTTTAGACCCTGGATGTTGTTGTTTGATGTATGTGGATCCGTTGTTTGGACCCTGGATGTTGTTGTTTGATGTATGTGGATCCGTTGTTTGGACCCTGGATGTTGTTGTTTGATGTATGTGGATCCGTTGTTTGGACCCTGGATGTTGTTTGGACCCTGGATGTTGTTTCGGTGCTGGTTTATCTTCTTAAGGTTCGAAGGACCATGAAGAAATCCCTAAGGATAACTTGAAGATTTGATAAGTATGTGCTAGGTACCAGTCTCAATACCTAGTTACGAATGTGTTAGACTTGATCCACATATCTTTTCAAATGTCGGAGGAGCAGCAATTCAAACTATGTTCAAATTAATACTCACTTTATTATTAATTAATTTGACATTATATACAATCAGTATTTACTTATTTATCAAATTCCTACAATCTAGTTCATTGTTACAAATTAAATATTGCAATTCATGTCTACCTACATCCATATTATTGTAATGTCAACTTAATGTTTTTTAGTTGACTAAAGTAAATTCTTTATTCATATTTATTTCCTCATCATACATTTTTACCTTAATATATTTATTTATGTTAACCAATCAATAATTTATTTAATGTATCTATAGGGTGATCCCTAACTCGCAATCACTCTGTTTAATTATGATAATAAAGCATGCGACCTAAAACTGCCGATGGGAGATTTTTCTTACGATATGCAGCTGGAAAATGTACTACACAACATATAGGCATCAACACAATTTCGAGAACCTTTTCAAAAGTAGCTTCATTTCTTGGGCTCCCTGATCCAGAAAGTTTTACCGGACATGGAATGAGGCGTTCTTCGGCAACATTATTGGCCAATGCTGGGGGCGATATTACCACTGTCAAGCGTCACGGTGGCTGGAAATCAACTACGGTAGCGGAAGGTTATATTGAAGATTCATTGTCCAGCAAGATGGGAATTGCTGAAAAAATCCAGGTCCTATCTAATGTCGACAAAGTTGTGGGCCCCTCCAGTCTTTCAGAAAATCGTTATCAAGTGAATTTGAATAATAATCCCAATCCTTCAAAAACTACTTATCGAGCGAATTTGAATAATAATCCAGGTCAAAGTGACAAAATTATTGATATAAATGTGAATGTTAATATTAATATTTCTAAATAAAATTGAGAAACGTCAGTTTTGACAAATTTATTTTGATAAAGAATACCAATTATAATAATGGTATTATGAATTCTAATCCACAAGTGTATTATGAATTCTAATACAATAGTGTATTAAAAGGCCTCTAATCCACGGAAAACGGACGTATTAAACCTTCATAATATAGTGGTCGTGGATAAAATATAAAACGCGTTCAAATGTATTTAAAATTGTAATAAAAATGTAATTTTTATTTAGAGATTGAAGGGTAAAAACATAAACTAATTAAACTGTAGTTAGAATCACCATGTATATTAAATTAAATTTTTATACAAAATAGGTGATGACGTATATAATTTAACAAAATAAAAGCTCAAGTAGCGAACGAAGATTATATATTAAAATATGAAGAAGTAATGTAAATTTTCAATAAATGTAAACTATTACATTATAATATTACTATTATATAAAATGATTAACTTTCCAGAAGCGTAACTATAGGATCAAATCAATTCTTAAGACAACAGTAAAAATACTTTTCATTATTTTTTATTATAGCATATAATATAAGACTTTTAACTATTGATAATTATAATAATAATATAAAACTTTTTAGAACAAAATAGAATTACTGCACTTCCGTTCCAACTTCCTTTCTATAAAAAATATGTGGATGATATTATAACCGCTATCCCTAAGAACAAAGAAGATATTATGATCGAACATTTCAACGGCTTCCATCCACGTCTTCAATTCACAATGGAAAAAGAAATCCGTAATCGTATTACCTTTTTAGATATCGAACTTATACATGATAATAATGGCTTAAAATATAAATGGACCCAAAAACCTACTTGGTCCGGAAGATACCTTAATTATCATTCCTACCACCATAAGAGCCAAATAATCAGCACAGCTATAGGACTAATCGATAGGGCTCTTAAACTTACACATGGCGATTTTAGAAAAGAAACACTTAATATCGCAAAACATACTTTATTAAAAAATGACTATCCCATAGCATTAATAAGGAAGATTATTAAAGATCGTGTTGATAGGCTATATAATGGCAACGCATCCTATATTAGATCTAATAACAAATTCACGGTTATGCCTTATGTTCAAGGACTTAGTGAAAAGATCAAAAAGACCTTAGTACCATATAATATCAATATGACTTTCAAATCTACTAACAACATTGGACAATTCTATAGTAAACTGAAAGATAATATACCACATAGAAAGAAGTCGGATCTTATATATAAAATCCAATGTAATAATTGTAATCTGGTATACATTGGACAGACCAACCAATATCTTCATAAGAGAATGAGTGGGCATATCTCATCTGTTAGATGCAATAAACCAGAAAGTACGGCCATTGCTAAACACATCCTTATCGATAACCATGATGCCGATTTTAAGAACCCAGAAGTTATCAAATCTGTTAAGAACTACAATGATCGCCTACTACATGAGATGATATGCATCAAGAGGGAGAAAAATGCTATGAACCGAAAAACTGATATCGATGGCCTTAGCACTATAATATATAGCCATCTACTTGTATAATCTTTTTCATTTTTCAACGTATTGGAGTTAAGTTTTTTCCTGAGTAGCCTCACATATCAGGTCGTTTCCTTAACTCACGGTCTATTGTAACCCCCATTCCTAATTGGATCGTTTTACCAATTAGGTTGTTCATTTACACGTGGCTCTTACATTTTATTAATTATTTTTTTGGATCGTATCAGATGACAATACGTTGAAATCTTGTTATTGTTTCCATGTAAATGTTCATTATTTTCTGATGATGGTGTTAAACAACACCGAAAGCTTAAATAAACATTTTTTAAAAAGTTTAAATTAACTATTTCATTTTTAAAAAGTTTTATATTATTACTATTATAGCATATAAAAATACATATCTTAAATTATTGTCAAAGCTAAAAAGTGAAATTGAACGTTGCGACGGTACTATGTTATATTGTTTTTATTCAGGTAGTAATTTCGAAAATTTTAATAATAAAACTTAAAATTATTTCTTTTAAATTGAAAAGCAGGTAAATAATTAGGTTTTTCAATTATTAATTTTTTATATGAGGAACGATCATAAACGTTGAGTAAGTACCTACTAACGAAAAATTAGGATCTCTTTGAATTGACTTCCATAACACCTTATTAAGACAAGGTTATTTAATACAGAAATGTTAATGAACTCGTGATGAGAATTAATATTTTTTTCTAAATTACGAATGAGCACTTTTAAAGTATTTTAAAACAAACTTTTTACATAAATATAAAACGTATTCAAATGAAAAGTACATACTTATATGATAGTATATTAAAAATAAAATTTTTATTTAATATAGAAACCATTGGTAGGCCGTTCTTCAATACAACACATCCAGAGGAACCTTAAGTAGCTCAAATTATTATTTTTAATATGTATTTTTAAAAAGTAGATAAATAAAAAAGTACAGAATTAACGAATTTTTAATATTGTTTTTGGAAACAAATGAAAAAAAGCATTTGAAGAACAATGTTACATTTAAACCAGATCATAAGGCTTCTTGCTATACTTTGTATAGAAGCCTAAAATGTAATAAATCAGAGTGTGGTGAGAAAGATGAACTTAACACAGCTCGACTCACAATTATATTTTTTCTTACATACAAGAAATAGGATGGTGTAGTCATGTAACTGGAGAGTGGTTTAAAATAAAGGGAAGTCTTATGCAAATTCCTATTTTGAAAGTTTGTTTTGAATATTGTTTAAGCACTTCAGGTAAAATTTGTAATAAATGTGCGATTGCATAGGGAAATTTTCGACCTGTTAAAGAAGGGAGGAAATAATTTATTGGAATGAACTTCGAGATAAATACTCATGTGTAAACAGCAAAACGTAAGACTGTCCTAGCAAAATCGAATTTGAAGTTCGAAAATTTACCCATAAGAATACATGTAACTGACGAGGGAATCCCCCGTACCGTCAATAGAATGTAGGGGATTCCCCTTATGCAAGAGTTTTATTACGACTCGGAGGTGGAACTTCGCACAAAAAGTGCAAAAATTTTATACTGTTGCATAGATATTTAAGTTTTTATTTTTTTTGTGTAAAACAATATTGTAAATAGAATTAAAAAAATTGAAAAACAAAACTTTGATCAGTTGTTAGGCTTCTATAGAAAGTATAGCAATAAGTCTTATGATCTGGCTCCGTGTCCGTCCGTCTTTCTGTCTGTCCGTCCGCATAATTCAAACCTAATCGGAACCCTCGAAATTGTCATTGTAAACACATCGTATGTAAGGTATACGTAATAAAATTTTTGTTTTAAATTTAAAATGGACTTCCAATTTTTTTTTTTACTTTTATGTGAAAAATTAATTTTTTATTGATGTGGTTAGTGAACTTACGTTGTAAATAAAAGAGAAATGAGAGGATTGGTCTACCTCAAAAAAAGGACCATACTTTACAGAGAAGTAAAGTTTCGATTAGAATGGAAAAGTTTGATTGTTATTACTTATATAGTAAATGATAATTACCAACCGCAAAAATTTAATTAGTACAGATTATCAGATTATGTGATGTTACATTATATGGCGACCAAAAATAACCAGCTAATAACAACTTTCCACGCCAGAAAGGTAGCTGTATAGAAGCCTAAGAACTGCCGCTAAAGCGAGTTCCACCTTGTTTTTTATTTAATACGATAATAAGAAATATAAAATGCGCTAAAAATATGTAACGCAATTGCTCGCGTGCGGCGCCTCTGAAGCTCCAAGTCGCGCACCATCGCAGTAATTAATTTATTTACAGCAAACAAATAGAAGGATCATATCGATTTAAGGTTTATTATGTTACTAAATATGTATTTGAGGAATAGATAATATCCCGATTGAATGAAAACAAAAAATAACAGAGTTCCAGCCATTCAAAGTACCCGTGGCGCCTCATAGACGCCACGCGAGCACTTAAAGGTTAAAAACGCGTTTAGGCAAAAAATTCTGTTCGCACACTTTCATAGTAACAATTCAAACGAAACTAATTACATTTGATAATAAAGAAATGAAAGAAGGTACAGTAAAAAAATAAAAAGGATTGCTAGATTATAACTAATTTTTTGATGCGATTAAAATTTGTCCAGCTACTTTCGACTTATACGTTATAGTGCAAAATCGTGTGAGACAAAAAACTGGATTAAATATTTCAGCGGAAGTGTTTAATCCACATTTTGACTGTGAATGTCGCAAAAAATGCCAGGCCCAAATAAACGCAGAAGATTTATTTTCATTCTTTGAAACGCTGTGGAAATTAGTAGACTTTGGTAAACAAAATTTTTTTTTACTGGTTTGATAGAAATATCAAAACTCAAAGAAAGCGCCCGAGGAATGGCTCAGGAAAAGCAATAACGTCAACATTTTAAAATAACTATTGTATTAGAACTTTTAAAATGTATTAAATTATGTTTAAATGTTTAATGAGTGAAATAATTTTTTAAGCTTGTATTTTTTTTAAATTAAACCTTAAAAATTAAAGTCAATTAATAAATTAAATCTGCACTTAAAGTAAATTTGTGAAATTTAAACTTAATATTAATTTCAAATGTTTAAATTTATATATGTATTTTTTTATGAAATATGAAATAAATTCGTGTTACCTTACCATATAAGGTGTTAACGATTATTTAACTATTAATTTGGAGTTAACAATTGGAAACTTTTTATTCGATGTGTTAAATAACGTTTATGGTTATTACTGGTCAAATTGATACGACGATCAAGTGATCAACAACTGACGATTACTACTAAAGTTCTGGTACAACTTGCACAACAAATGTAATTTTGAATTGCGCAGGTAGGTTATTACAAGCAATTTATTGGATTTTACATTTTACTAATTTTCTCTTTCACTAATTTTCCGAACACTTACTTAGGAGACAATTTCTGTAAGTCAATTTTGTATATTCTTTATTCAATATAGATTAAAGTATTAATTTGGGCATTTATTAAGACGTAAAAAGTACTTAATTATCTTGGTTAAACCGTTAAATATAAAAAGTTAATTTTTTATATAGTATTATGTTATTTCAACAAGCAAAAAATCAATTCATTAGTTTTACTAATTTTCGTGCGTATTAAACTAATCTGTATTAAATCAAATAAGTTAGTTAGAAAAGAAATGCAATATATTCTTAAAACTCTAAAATAGCATTAAAAACATCAAAGGCTCACTTTTACGGTGCATTCTAATTTTCATTTGACGCTTTCTAATTTTCATTTGTTGGTTTCTAAATTGAAATTAACAGTTCATGATTCATCAATTGACAAATCTGAATTACCATTGACAACTTCAGGATACCAATTAACAAATCTGAATAATGGTTGACGATTTCTAAATTACTGCTGGAAAAGGTTAACTGCACATGCTGGTTGATAATATACAAATGAAATAAAATTCCATACCTTTTATTTGGTAATTGACTTTGGTGGTTAAGTACTTTAATTAATCGTTCTCTGAGTAAAAATAACAATTCAGATGAGACGTTGCAAAAACCTGCTGGAGCCGTGATATAAGTTTAAGGCAACGTATTGTTATAATGTTTTTTTTCTTTCATGCGTTTTCATTGCAGAGTGGATGGTGGACATAAAATCGAAATATTTCAAAATTGGGCCTGTATGTTATAAATAAGTTAATTTTGGAATTAACTTGCAATGTCGTGTTTTTTTACAAGATTCCACTAAAGTTTAAATAATATTTGTAATACAAAATTATTGTTGGGGATTTTATATTTCCGTTGGCACTATGTTTGTTTTTAAAAAAGACTGACAGCACAATCGAATAGTAAGTTTCTTTTTGAGCCTTGCTTAAGCAGCCATGCAAGTTCTTAAAATAATGGATCAATTTAGAAGTGTTATAAATATTAAGTTAAGAGGGTTGGATGATGGTTGAAATAAGTAGATAATAAAAATTTTGGGTTTGAAAAGCGATAGTGCACATTTTTGTAATACGCACGAAAGAATAGCAGATGGTTACGATAAAACCCTATCGATTTGACACCGCAACCTGAGGCATTTAAATGTATTAAACATCAAAATTTATAAAATTGTGAAAATCGCATCAATTTGGATAATACAAAGAGGGGATTCTTATAGATTTAAAACATCATATCAATATAAAGCCATGTGAGGATTCATTTCTTTTTAATGTTCGAAAAAAATCTAAGTGTCAACCGGTTTCAAATTGATTTTGTTGCAGTAGTGTAATAAACTAAAACCTTTCAATACTTGGCTTGTTTCTTTGCCAAGAAGATGTTTGCATGAAACAATTTTAAATATAAATTTATTGTATATAGTACCTGGATTTTTATTCTGACCTTACAAGTTTTACCGTATAATTACCAAACATTTCAAACCAACTTAGTTATAAAGTTTAAGTTAGTTTTATTCATTAATAATAGTTTATTTAGATTATAATCGCTTAAATTTATAATTAGAATTAATTAATGGTAATTAACCGTTTGTATTTTTATCTAAATTTTAGAAGACGACCGCACGTTATAGTTTAGTATTATTTTGAATAATTAATCGACAAGTCGATTAGGCATAAGAATTTCTCATAGATGATACTGCGTAGTTCATTGTGTGTGCATCATTTTTACGACATGTAATAAGTACTATGTACTATAATATGCCTTTCAAATTGGCATAAAACCAAGGGTTCTCAGCTATTCTGCCGTCCTAAGAAAAAAGGCTTTAACTCCATTTTTTTGCTAAAATGAGTTAGATGTTCCAAAGGAACAAAGGTCTATTAAATTTTCATATTACTAGATTAAAATACCTTAAAAACTATTTGAAACGCACAATAATTAAAAAACAAAATAATTGTGTCCACCGCGTCATGATCCTCAAAGGCTAGAATACCTTAAGTAACAAATAAGAAGCTAAAAAGCCTTATGTACAAAATTAAATTAATATAAGGCCTTTTAGCTTATTATTCACTGGCGTTATCATTAACCGTACTTGCCCTGAGCAATGATTCTCCAAGACCTGATGGCAGAGGCAGGCACGAAAAACCAAAAACCGATAGAGAAAAAAATCGTTCACATATCGAGAGTTTTCATCCCTGCGTTTCTCATTACAGGAGAGAACACGCACCGAATAAACGTCATTTGCCGAGCGATATAACAATTGCTTCAATGTATAGGTATAATATACAGGGTGTCCCCGTGACCGTGGAGAACCTTTGAGGTGGTGACAAAGGACACTTTTCTAAGACAAATTTTCAAATAAAATTTTTGCCCAAGTCCAAACCCTTGGGGGGTACCTCCCTTTAAAGCAATTTTTTGAATTTCTGATTTCAAACGGCCATAGCTCCGATATTATTGATTTTTGAGGTTAATGGATTAGAACCTTTTTAAAGATCATTTGCTTGTATACAAATTAGGTTATAACCTCTTATCATCTAGAATCAACGGATTTGGAGTTATAAATTAAATTAAGGTAAAAAATGTTTAAAAAATTCAGGTTTTTTATTTTTTTAATTTTCTTGCGAACCCCGTATCTCTTAAACTAAACGTCTAAGAGAAAAACTAATGGACGAAACCGGATAGGGAATTTAACGGGCTACAACTTTAGTCAAAAAAAGTTCTTTGGGCAACCAACCGTTTTCACAGAAACTCTGAAAATAATGAACAAGGTGTAGGTGAAAAATATAAATTCACATAAGTACTTTTTACGTTTTAATAAATGCCCAAATTAATACTTTAATCTATATTGAATAAAGAATATACAAAATTGACTTACAGAAATTGTCTCCTAATTAAGTGTTCGGAAAATTAGTGAAAGTGAAAATTAGTAAAATGTAAAATCCAATAAATTGCTTGTAATAACCTACCTGCGCAATTCCAAATTACATTAATTTGTTGTGCAAGTTGTACCAGAACTTTAGTAGTAATCGTCAGTTGTTGACAGGCCCGTAGCCAGACCGAAAGTGAAGGTAGGGCAAACGGATGGTAAGATTGGGCAACTTTTCGCGCCGCAGACGAAAATTTCCTGAAATTTCAAGGTTAACGCGGTTTAAGAAAAGTTATAAAATTTACCTACTTAATAAACTACTCAAATCTTAACAAATTCGCGGCACACAGTTTCAGTTTGGCAGAATAAAGATAGTACAATATTTTGTAAGTAATTTTAATTATGTATACGGTATTTATGCAAATTTGTAACATTAGAAAATTAAAAGAATTCTTAAAAAACTATACTTAACAATTTTCAATAGGAATTATTAGAAAACTAAAATGTAGGCATATTAAAATTAAGTATTTAATAAAGTTGCAACTTTCTGTTCAATCTATTGTTGAACTTTTTCAAAACCGTTTCGACATTAAGCGCTTTAGTAACTTCGTGTTCAAACGCAAGATATATTAAATTTGCCATTCTTTGATGGCCCATGGACATTCTTTGTGGTCTGTTTATGGCTGTTAAAGTAGAAAACGTAGACTCGCAGACAGAAGTGCTACAACCAAATGTAGCAACCGTTGCAAAGAGTTCGTACGAATCTCGAAACGCTTCACGCTGTTTGTACAGAATTTGAAAGACGGATTCTTCTTCAGTTTTTTTCGCTAAATAGTTTTTAACTACCACAAGTTCCTCTTGAGAGGGCACTGTTATTCCTTCAAAAATACTAATTCAAAATACTGTTCTTTAATTTTATTATAACTTACCCAAAGTTCTTAAAGCAGTCAACTTCTGATATAGTCAAATTCCTCTATACTCGAAATTGATCCAAGCAGCTCTTCATTGTCCGAAAATCGTCTTTTGAGTTCTGCTGTCACAATGTCTAACGTTTCAAAGTATTTTTGTTTGTATTGCACTATGTTGTCGTCGTGAATAGAGTTCTGACGATGCGAACCTGATCCTGATGGTTGAGAATCGTAGATTACAAAGTCGGTCATTTGGACTGTTTTAACTTGTCTTTTAGACTGTAATGGCGTGTCCTTTGGGAGCATATTTACAGCTTCACTTAAAACTAATTCGAAACTTTCTTCTGTCCTAAGATTACCTACTTCTTTTTGGACGCATTTTACTATGTCAATTGCATCTTTCAATCCTGTACCTCTACCTTGAAGAGCCGCATCGGCAGGCTGGAATAACAACAAAAATTTTTTGCTTAAAATTAAAGCCTCACAAAATTCCAAACTTAACATAACTGTTTTTATCCCGATGCTTTTTGAGATGTCATCGCCGCTAAATTTGCCTTTTCTTATTTCATCGAGTGCTTTTAATATTAAGTCATAATTTGTCCAAATTACTTTTGTAATCTTTAGGTGCCCTGACCAACGCTGCTCCAAAAGCCGACATATTTTTTTTCCTTCATACAAAGCGGCAATCTTACTGTGCTGGAAAAATTCATGTAACATTACGCACTGATCGAAATAATTACGGATAAAAGTCATCTCAGATATTGTTTTTACAACCACTAAATGTAAACGATGATTATAGCAGTGCACATAAGGAATTTTTCGTTTTAGTTGCTTTTCTATTCGAGCAGCTACACCTCCTGTTTTTCCGCTCATTACACTGGCACCATCATAGCATTGGCTTAAAAGCCTATTGGTCTCGATTTCATTAGCTTCAAGAATATTTAATGTTGCTGTGCTAAAGGTAGCTGCATCAAGGTCGGTTGTTGTTGTGACCGTCAACAAAGACTCCTTGACTACACCATCTTTCACATAACGAATGGCTATCGCTATATTTTCTCTATGGTTTTTATCCTTAGTACCATCTTCCAGTAAAGTGAACCATGGAACGTCGGCATGTTTTACATTTGCTACTATAGATTCCCGAACAGTTTCTGCCATAATTTCGATAATTTCATTTTGGATTTCAGGGGATCTGTATTTTGCATTTTTAGGGATATGTACTAAAGCATCTTTTAACTTGCAGTCTTTTTTCATGGTGTATTTAAAAAGGTTTTCAAATAAACTCCGCTCTCTTTGTTCTTCTATTACATATGTTCCTCGCATAGCAAGCTCATTAACAACCAAGAACTGAATAACTTCTATTATGCTTGTAATATAATATCTGTGCAACTCTAAGACATTTTTGTTTACCAAAGTCGACACCGACGTACTAGTATCCAATCTGTTGGTTTTATCGAGCCACATTGCCATTGCTTGGATATGCGATATCCCACTTTCGTGTTTTGGAAACCCAGATTTGCTATCCAAAGCGTTCTTCCAGTTTCTAAATCCTGTATGTGTATATACACCCTGATTAGTGGTTCCGTGGGGTAAAAATTGTTGACAAGCATAGCAAAAAGCTGAGTCTTTTTTTACAGAATACTGAAGCCACTTAAAGCGTTTGAACCATTCTGCTCTAAAAGACCTTCCACTATGCTTTGGGTAACTGTTTAAATATGTTTGTTTGATTGGCTCACCTTTCTTTGCTACATCATCAGCAATAATCGTAATGGCCTTTTCTACAAGTGCTACGGTGCTAGAGCTAGTGGAACTGGAAGTTATAGCTTCTGGTGCTAACACAGACACGATAAAACAAATTACACTTATACAAAACTCAGTTCCTGCTGTCTACTGTTTTCTTATAACGTTTTGATTTTGCTTAGCCGTATTATTGCACAATGTACAACCGCGCAAGCATAAAAATGGCATTTTGACTACAATTCTTATACAAAAAGGACCAATGTGCAGTGGCGTACCTAGGGGGGGGGCGGTGGGGGCGGTCCGCCCCGGGCCCCTTTACTAAGGGGGCCCCACCCAAAAATAAATAATTCCATGTTTCTCAAGTGGGCGAGCTCGTTCGTGGCTCAGTCGTTCAGAGAGCGTCGGTTTCGGAGCTGCGTTGCGTCGTGCTGAACGTCGTAGATTCAATTGTTCGAATTCGGGCTCTTACGATAAAACTTTTTATCAGTTTAACGTTTTTAACAGTAATGATAATTGATGACCTCGGACTGCACGATTTTGTTCCCTTATTCTATCTATTATTTCTCTGCACAGGGCAATAGCTTATGGAAGACGGTTAGATTAAGGCAAAAAAAAGGCTAGCCACATTAAAAAGTGATAAATGACCTTTTTTTGAGGGTGAGGGGGGGCCTACAAAATAAATCCGCCCCGGGCCCCAAGTGGTCTAGGTACGCCACTGCCAATGTGGAATGAATTGGGAAATTTCCTTTTAATTTATTGTTGCATATTTTTATTTTAAAAGGTCGGGCGATGCCCGACCTTGCCACCCCCTGGCTACGGGCCTGGTTGTTGATCACTTGATCGTCGTATCAAATTGACCAGTAATAACCATAAACGTTATTTAACACATCGAATAAAAAGTTTCCAATTGTTAACTCCAAATTAATAGTTAAATAATCGTTAACACCTTATATGGTAAGATAACACGAATTTATTTCATATTTCATAAAAAAATACATATATAAATTTAAACTTTTGAAATTAATATTAAGTTTAAATTTCACAGATTTACTTTAAGTGCAGATTTAATTTATTAATTGACTTTAATTTTTAAGGTTTAATTTAAAAAAAAATACAAGCTAAAAAAATTATTTCACTCATTAAACATTTAAACATAATTTAATACATTTTAAAAGTTCTAATGCAATAGTTATTTTTAAATATTAACGTTATTGCTTTTCCTGAGCCATTCCTCGGGCGCTTTCTTTGAGTTTTGATATTTCTATCAAACCAGTAAAAAAAAATTTTGTTTACCAAAGTCTGCTAATTTCCACAACGTTCCAAAGAACGAAAATAAATCTTCTGCGTTTATTTGGGCCTGGCATTTTTTGCGACATTCACAGTCAAAATGTGGATTAAACACTTCCGCTGAAATATTTAATCCAGTTTTTTGTCTCACACGATTTTGCACTATAACGTATGAGTCGAAAGTAGCTGGACAAATTTTAATCGCATCAAAAAATTAGTTATAAAATCTAGCAATTCTTTTTATTTTTTACTGTACCTTCTTTCATTTCTTTATTATCAAATGTAATTAGTTTCGTTTGAATTGTTACTATGAAAGTGTTCGAACAGAATTTTTTGCCTAAACGCGTTTTTATCCTTTAAGTGCTCGCGTGGCGTCTATGAGGCGCCACGGGTACTTTGAATGGCTGTAACTCTGTTATTTTTTGTTTTCATTCAATCGGGATATTATCTATTCCTCAAATACATATTTAGTAACATAATAAACCTTAAATCGATATGATCCTTCTTTTTCTTTGCTGTAAATAAATTAATTACTGCGATGGTGCGCGACTTGGAGCCTCAGAGGCGCCGCACGCGAGCAATTGCGTTACATATTTTTAGCGCATTTTATATTTCTTATTATCGTATTAAATAAAAAACAAGGTGGAACTCGCTTTAGCGGCAGTTCTTAGGCTTCTATACAGCTACCTTTCTGGCGTAGAAAGTTGTTATTAGCTGGTTATTTTTGGTCGCCATATAATGTAACATCACATAATCTGTACTAATTAAATTTTTGCGGTTAGTAATTATCATTTACTATATAAGTAATAACAATCAAACTTTTCCATTCCATTCGAAACTTTACTTCTCTGTAAAGTATGGTCCTTTTTTTGAGGTAGATCAATCCTCTCATTTCTCTTTTATTTACAACGTAACTTCACTAACCACATCAATAAAAAATTATTTTTTCACATCAAAGTAAAAAAAAACTAGGAAGTCCATTTTAAATTTAAAACAAATTTGAATTTTATTATACCTTACATACGATGTGTTTACAATGACAATTTCGAGGGTTCCGATTAGGTTTGAATTATGCGGGCGGATGGACAGACAGACAGACGGACGGACGGACGGAACGGACACGGAGCCAGATCATAAGGCATCTTGCTATACTTTCTATAGAAGCCTAACAACTGATCAAATTTTTGTTTTTCAATTTTTTTAATTCTTCTTCTTCTTCACTTCACGGTATAGGCAGTAATTCCTGTTCCGGCACCCATCTTTTCCTCGGCCGTCCCACACTTCTTTTCTCTGAGGGCTTATATTTTCGTGCAGCTAGTGGTAACCTCTCAGTGCTCATTCTGTTTAGGTGTTGATTCCACCTTTTGTTATATTCGCCGATTTTATCTTGTAGGTTGTATATATTTAATTCCTCTCTAATGGCTTCGTTTCTTATTCGGTCCCCCTTGTACATCTCTTAGTTGCTCTCAGAAATCTCATCTCGCTGGCCTGTATTCTACTTTTGTCTTTAGATGTTGTGACCCACGTCTCGCTCCCATATGTCAGTATCGGGACTGCTATTGTTTTATACAATTTCATGCTTAAATAAAAACTTAAATTTCTATGCAACAGTATAAAATTTTTGCACTTTTTGTGCGAAGTTCCACCTCCGAGTCGTAATAAAACTCTTGCATAACTTCAAATTCGATTTTGCTAGGACAGTCTTACGTTTTGCTGTTTACACATGAGTGTTTATGTGCTGTGAAAGTGTTCATATCAAAAAATTAGCATGGCGTGGTCAGGAAAACGATCTCTAACTACAGCTGAACTCGAGGGCGACGAAGAAGTTGACATGGGCGATTTAGATTTAGATTCTTCCGAAAGTGAAATTGATTCGGATAATGAAAGCATTGATATCCACGGCAGCTATTCAGTAATTGAGACTGACGATGAATGTGATGAAAGTGAAAATGAAGACCCTGCCAGCAATTTTCTTGGTAAATTCTTTTGGTATTTTTTAAAAACGATATAAACATATTTTTTATTCTTAGCATAGATGGATAAAAGTTTGTCTTAATTAAAAAAGAAATTGGAAGCAAACTATCTCTTATTATAAAAGGCCAAGTCTTTCTTTCTGTCTGTCCCACGGAAATACCCGAAGCAAACCGAACCGAACCGAACGCACAACGTATCATCGGATCAACGTATCATCGGATCAACGTATCATCGTATCAACGTATCATCGTATCAACGTATCATCGGATCAACGTATCATCGTATCATTTTGTCTATATAGGACAGCTAGTTATTTCCAAAAAAGCATTATGTGAACTTCCATAATGGATAATGAAAATTTTGAAAATCCTGCTGCAAAGCGACGGCGATTGAATCGTGAGAGAAAAGCACGTACAAGAGCTAATAACACAGAAGAACAGCTTCGATCACAGCGACAAGCTGACGCTCGGTCTCATGCGATACGTCGACAACGTGAAACTTTGGAACAAACTCAAGCGCGGCAAGCTGCTGACGCTCGGTCTCATGCGATACGTCGACAACGTGAAACTTTGGAACAAACTCAAGCGCGGCAAGCTGCTGACGCTCGGTCCCATGCGATACGTCAACAACGTGAAACTTTAGAAGAAACTCAAGCGCGGCAAGCTGCTAACGCTCGATCCCATGCGATACATCGACAGAAAGAAAATCGATACCAAAGTCAAGCAATTCAACTCCAAATAAGAGCATTGAGATTTGATGAATCTCACGTTACTCGACACGATTGTGGAGAAATGAATTCCATCTGTCAGTTCTGCGGCTCCAAGAATTTCGCCAAGGAGCGTCCAGTTGATAAACAATTTAACAACTGCTGTCATAAAGGAAAAGTGAAGATTCCTCAACCGCTCGATCAACATGGGAATCTATTGTTATATCCCGAATTTCTTCGCTCTATGCTTAATTAACCATACGTTTTCAAAATTCATGGACAGACGTACCACAGAACCACAAACCTGTATCCACCTGAAGGACAAACAAGAAAGTTTGCACAACTGCATATAACTAGATGATAGCCCGTCCGAGGACGGGTAGCTAGAAGGACGGGCAGGCAGCCAAGGTCATATGGCTTTTGGATTGCACTGAGAGCTTTCCTTAATCTTCATTCAACTTAAGTTACCTTGGGTAGCTGCCCGTCCTTCTAGCTACCCGTCCTCGGACGGGCTATCATCTAGTTTACTTAAATAATGAAATGAAAACGGTGGCGCCTGAGAAGCTCCACGCGAGCACTTATGTAGGCCCGGTTAATGCAAACACTTAAAGGTTAAAATGCTTGGCGAACAAGATAAAAGTTGCGTTATAATTCATTTTATAAACGAAGGTTTAAGTCAAAGTAATGTGATGTTTTTCTTTTGACGTATTGGCAAATCAAAGGGATGAACAAGTTTGTAAATAAAATTTAAATGAACGTTAAGTTATTAAAAAAATCATGGCAAGATGATAGAACGATTGACTCGTAAATGAAATTAAAATGTGTACTATATAAAAATAATTATTAGTTGTTAGTTAAAAATTTGTTAGTTATAAAATTGTTGTAAAAACTAGGTTAATTTGTGAATAGTTGTGTTATGCGCACTTAAAAAAAGGTTTCTCGATGACATTTTGTCACAAATTGGTGAAATAAACGAAATGGACGATTATTTGCTTCAAAATAAACATTTAAAGTGCATCATATTCAAATTTGCGGATCGTTTCTAAAAAAAACATTATTTGAATCAAAATCAAGTGTGGAAAATATCGATTTTTTTACCTGCCAATGAAAAACTTTGCAACATAAAAAAACTTAACAGGCGTTGAATATTGCAACGAAAGTTGGTCTAAGCAAAATGAATACACGTGAATTTGGTTGTTCCAGAGATTTTTGTACTAAAATGTGTTAAATAACCGGAAATAGGGTTAAGTGAATGTTGATCGCCCTAAAAAGATGTTATATTATCTGATAAAAGTAAAATTTTATAAGTGCGCTCACCAATATTATTAAAAATATGGTATTTACGGCGGAAGATATAGTTGGATTTTGTGAAGGTTAAATGGTTGAACACACAACGGTAATTTGTAGAGAATTTGTGGGTGAACGACCGACAAGCCTCGTAAAAGGAAAAAAATGATGCAATCGGAAAGTGGGGTTTAAATTATTTAACGATAGAGTGCGGGAATTTTGAACGTAATAAAGGTTAGAAATCTTTTTTATTTATAAACATTTATTTGCATTAATCACGTTAATATTAAGAAATTTTGTTACATTTAATTTTAAGGCAAGTTCGTAAAACTTTCTTTTGTCCCTATGACGACCATTTATGAAAATTTTATAAATTTCATTAAAAATCAAATTGCCATGATAATTTTTATTTCCATTTAAATCAAATAAATAAATATTGTAAAATTATGAATCTTGTTCATTTTGAATATAAGCGAATGCAGTAAAGAAAATTTAATAACAATAAAAGAATTTTTTATATATATTTTGAGCTAGCCGAGGTGACCTACAAAAATTCATCCACATAAGTTATCATTGTGGGATAAGCATCCAGGTAAGGGAAAATTTCATCGGAAGCATTAAATTAATTAATAAGGTGCGGGGACATTGCAGTACCATTTATTAGATTATTTTGAGATTCAGTAAGAATATTAGTCATGAAAATAGAAAGAATACCCTAAAAAAATTTCAACTAAATTTCTTGAAAGCCGCCAAAATCCAAATTGGAGTGAGTACACGCATGCTATCAAGAAAATTTAAATTTTCTCCATCAACAATTTGCCGAAATTTAAAATAATTAATTGAATGCAAAAAGGTATAAGAGAAACGCTAAACCAAGATACACCGATACAAAATTTGCGGAAAGATCCAGAAGGAGCCGTCTTTTTCGGCAACATTTTTTAACAGGCACAGTGATAATTATGGACTATGAAAAGTACTTCATTTTTGCGAACAGTTCGGATGTTACAAAAAATATTTTATACCACTGATAAAAGTGTACTTCCTGATAATTTAAAATTTGTAAGGAAATCAAAAATCGAATCAAAGCCATTGGTGTGGATGAGATATCAGTGAAAGGCATTTCAAATTTTTTTGTTCAAACTCAATTTCGTATTGCTCTTAATACATGCATTGTATTAATGTTTGTCAAAAATGGTGAATTTTGCAAACAGAAACCATAACGATGATAAAATCATCTTTTGCCAGAATCTTGTGTTTTGCCATTATGTTAAAAAGTTCTTAATTGGCTAGAAGGTCAAAATATATCATTTGTTCCAAAATACGCAAATCCGTCAAATATTCCTGCAGCTCGTCCTATTGAAAATTTACGGTCTATTTTTTACAATTAGTTTATAAAAATGATTGGGGAGCAACATCAGCCCATCAATTAAAAAAACGGATTGAGTTCCGTGCCTAAAAAATTGATGTGAATATGCTCCAACGTATGATGGAAGGTGTTAAAAGTAAAGTCAGAAAAATTGAAGACAACGAACCATTATGTGTTTCAATTTTATTTCTATTCCAAAATATTGTGTCTTCTTAATAAAGGCTAAATTTTATATTTTCTGTAAGTAACTTTTTTTATTATACTAGTTTGAATTCTGTCCAGCTACTTTAGACTCATATAGGTTATCTTAAAATCTATTTTTATTTTTAACCCAGTTAGATTTGTTTTTCGACTGTCCCCTACCCCGGTCTTGATTAAAACTGTTCAACGGACTTGATGCACTTTCTTATTGAATATCCCTACCAAAATTTATAAATGTGGACTTGGTCCACTTCAGCAGCTTTGAGCCTCTAAATTAATAACCGGAAGTACAAAAAATATAGTATATTATATGCCAGAGGATTAAAGTGGCTTTTAATATCTTGCGTAATTGTTGCCTTTGACACTTTATTTCAGGTAAAACATTACACATCAAGATTTCAAAGACCCTCTTGTCGTTGTCATCTAAGTGAAATCCTTAAATAAGGTTGGTGCAATCGGCTTTTAAATGTCATGAATAATAAAAAAATATTTAAATAAATAAATGAACTATTGTAACCTTTTCAGCTGTAACATCAGGTTTCATACAAATTTTAGCAAGATATTACAACCAACAATGAACTTCAATTACAGCTTGTTCGCTAATAATATTATCCATGTTGAAAATTTCTGAAACCCAATAAGACTTGTATAAATTAAATATTTCTTTCTCGTAGATAAAAAATCATCAAAGTTGGCGACAAAAAGTTTCTACCTTAAAATTAATCTCTGTCTAACCTGTGCATATTTTTCTCAAAACTAAGTACTACTAAGTACTTTTTCGAAATGACCCATCGAGCAATACTTTCATTCCCTTTATTAACCCTGAAACAGCACACTTAATTTTTCTAACGTGTCCGGCACACTGGGGTCTTAGAGACCCCACTATTCTTTTTATGATATTTATAAGTAAACAACCAATTTTAACAAAATGCATTTTTTAATACTCTTCAACAGTACAACTACTACTGGTAGGATATATTATATAGTAATTTTTGGCCATTTTTGTCAAATTATTATTAGAAACTTAAATAATGGGATAAATTTGATGAAATAATTTTCAACATTTTAATATGAAAAAATTAAGTTTATTAAATTAATTGTCTATTCATGGTTAAGGAGAAGGAATACATGTAACAAAAATAAATTTTTGTGTGCTTAAATATGTGCTGACTACCCTTAGCCAAGATTTTCAAAATTGCCGTTCACATACGTAACACAGCTTCGCTTGGTGTTGCAAACAATACGGCTTGTGGCATATTGAATAAAGAAAACTGGGGTGTCTGTCCTTTCTTTTTTTGGCAGAAACCCCATTTAACCTTCCAGGGTAAATTTACATCAACATTTTCGGCCTGAGGAATTTCAATTTCCAAAATTTCGGCAATTTTTTTGGCGAAGCGATGTACGTAAAGTTGTTTTTTGTATTTGTCTTTATTTTATCAGGTTCTGCCTAATAATACCTATTATGGCAAAAAATTTGTACCCCTTCGTAACAACTAACTTGAAGTTTATTGTTATTAACCCCAACATCGCTTCAAATTTAGAAATCACGTTTCAAAAATTTTATTGTTATAAATCACCAATAATTATTGACCTATTGACCATAAATAAAGTTAAAAAACATAAGGAACAACTAACTTGGAGTTTATTTGTTTTATTCTACATATTTATGATGAATTGTTTACGATTTGTGACTGATTTATTAGGAAACCTAAAAATAAATCATTTGAGTATCGTCAAATTTAACAATTTAACAAAATTACATTTTTTTTAAAGAAGTCGTTTTTCTAAAACTCCCTTTGATATAAATCAGTATTTATTTAGCAATAAATAAAGATAATATTACATTAAACAAATTTAATGTTGACTTTTAAAAATATACGTAATATATACGGCACACTGGGGTCTGAGATACGCATAAAAATTTATTTTAAATTATTGTACTTCACTCTATGACTAAAAGGCACCAACAGATATTCACACTTACTCAGATAACTTTGAACTTAATTTACAAGAATGTAGGGTCGAGTAACCCAGTGGTGACCACTCGAAAAAAATTGAAAAGTTCCTATTGCAAAGAGGAAGGTTTATATAGTATACTGATATAAAATTCGAATGCGAAAGTATTATCAAAATTTTGAGTAAATCGATTTTGAAGTTAGCTAATTTTCATGTAATTCAGTGGTGGATTAACGAGATTCAGGGCGCGTCGCTCATTCTGTGGTCAGTCCGTGCAATATGAATGACCCTAACACTTAGCAAATTTCGAACCGGCAGATGCAACTCGACTCTCGTACTTGTAACATCGATTATTTTTTGTTTTTAGGCGATTTTTTGGGGGTTTAAGATCCCGGTTGCCTTCATCCCGGTTTGCTTGATGGATGGCGCCTTCTCGTATGTTTAGCTCTGCCGCGTAGCGGCGTACGCGATTGAAAAACCGCCCGGAGCCCCGGAGGGGCGTAGGGTAGGTTTTTTGATGCGCCCAATTCTGGCCGGGCCAATTTATGTTGATTTAGAGACCTTATTCTTAAGATATTTGTGGTTCTGAAAAGAACCGTTTTTTTGTCATCGACGCAGCGACCGTGAAAGTTACTACAACCCATATCCGACGGCCGTTGGATGATTATATTGAAAAAGCGAACCTGGTGAGTTTTGCCATATATCCCGGTCCACATGAATTGGTCCAGATGTTCGGGTAGCAGGGTGGAAGACATTACACCCCGTCGACGGCAGAACATCTTAAGTGTAGACCAGTAGCCCTCGACCATATTTGTACACACACCGGTAAGTGGGTCCACAAAATTCCGGCTATGGTTTACGGTTTTGTGGATGTAGGGTGAAGCGCCGTCCAGAGTGTTCAGTCCAGAATAACCCCTCCATCCGTCGGTCCAAATCTCCGTGCCAGGTAGTACATATAGTTTTATGAGAGTCTGCAGAGTCGCGGCATCGCGTTTGTCAACGTACTTGACAATGCCCCGCTTCTCTGTGCAGCTGTACATACCCAAAATCCACTTCTGGGCACGTACAGGAACCCTGCCGACATTATATTTTCGACGGGTTATTACACTCTCGTCTATTTGTACCACCTGGCCCGGTCCACCGATTACCAGATCCTCGGGATTATTCTGCAACTTCCAGGTACAAATGGTGCGGAAATTCCGGTACAAACTGTACACAGTTTTCCGGGATACTCCGCAATTCATAGCTGCTGCTCCAGACGGTATGTTGCACCCCCAATTCCACAAAATCATAAAAATTAGCTTCTGGTCGAGACGCCTGTCTTCAAAAAATGATCCGGCGTTGATAGAGTACGTCCTCCTGCAACCCGGACACCTGAAGCAATGATGCAGCCAGAAATGACCGTTTTGCACGATCCGACAAAATCATCGACAACTTCTTGTAAGGCAACGCTGTTTGCTCTTGATTAATTGAAAATGTTGCAGAAGATCGATTAATTCACGGTCGCTACGATCGAAGAACCGCTCCACGTCTTTGTAACTATTAATATAATCGTTAATATTCATACTTATTACGATGTAATATGCACGAGAGTCGACTAACAAATGCGCTAAGTATCGAGCGATCGCATCATATATTTATAACCTCGGCATGGGCGTGGCTTCGACCACGGGCGAACGATGCACATCCACCGCGGTCTACTGCATACTCGATGCTACTTTCCCGTACTTCTCAAATTGATTTTTCTCGAAATTTTATATATACTTTCGCAAGTGAAATTTTTACAGTATACTCTATAAACCTTCCTCTTTGCTATAGGAAATTTTCAATTTTTTTGGGGTGGTCACCGTTAGGTAATCCCCCCAGAATGTAATTTAAAAAAAAAACATTACAGCACATGTGGCATTAACTAATATGACGGTTGGGGTCTCTGAGACCCCAGTGTACCGTTTTAGGGTTAAAATTAAATAATATAAAGCTTTTGTCAATGGAGAAATCTTCTCAAGGATATATTTTAATTTCCATTATCGGAGCCGCAACTTTATTGTTTAATATAGTTAAGATGATTGCACTACTAATTTATACAGAGAAAACTGTAACGAACTATACAAACAATCTGGAAGGTATTTTGGCATTTTCACAGGTAAGTATTATTGTGCAGAATGGTAATAATTAATGAAAGTAGGATTCTTGGGTTAAGCGGACACCAAATAACAAGATTGATACATGCTTAGAAATACTTAACAACTATGATGACTTGCTCACATTTACATATGAGTTAGAATCCAACAAATCTATTCCATTTCTGGACCTCAAGATCACTAGAGAGGTGAACGGAATATTAACCACGGATATTTATAGAAAGCCGTCATCAACAAGCAGATTACTAAACTTCAACAGTTCACACCATATGAAACATAAGATGTCAGTTATCAGCACCTTAAAACACAGAATAGATACCTATTTGCCCAAAAATCTAATCTCCACCAGATTAATGGACCTGAAAAGACAACTTTTGGAAAACGACTACCTATCCATCTAGGTTGGTAGACTGTGCTCTGTTCAGGAGGAGAAACCCTCCCATCAATGTCCTAGAATCACAAACAACTGAGGTAGAAAATGTGAGATATAGCAAGATCACCTACCATCCAGATCTTAAACATAAACTGCTCTCTGCCTTCCACAGCTTTCTCAAAGAGGGTAACATAAAAGTTGCATTTTACAACAATTTTAAATTAGGTAATATTTTGTTCACCAGAGCAAAAGACAAAATACCTACCTTAGACAAAGCCAACGTTGTCTATGATGTAAAGTGCAACTGTGGGAAAAGATATATTGGTCAAACAAAGCAAATTTTGAATGTTAGATTACAACAACATCTAAATGACGCGAAACATAAGTCCGGTAAAACAGGCCTGTCGGAACACATTATAGACACAGGTCATGAATTCAATAAAGAAGAAGTTACTATTCTCACCTCAGAACAAAATTTCTACAAACGTACTTTCTTAGAGGCGGCGTATATTGCGACATCCAATCAAAATTTAAACAAAGTTACCGATTCGTATCAGATAAAGGGCTGTTACAAGAACGCTCTTCACTATTACAATGAAAAAACGGGTAACAAAATCCACCACGATGCAAGTTAACAGAGCGGCACTTTTCCTGAAAACCTTTTCTTCGGAAAAAAATTTGACTACGATCGACTACCTTGCCTCTTTGTTTACATTCATGAAAAATGGGTCTTCATTTGGTTCGAAGGCGTCAAGTGTAGAGGGACCTGCCTACATTTTTGGAATTTTCACGGTATAAGTTTTCATTTGAAATGCTCTCTTTCCATAGGATGTTATCCTTATCTATTTGCATATCTTTTATGCCGATCGTGTTTGTAGGTGTCACTTTTGAAACATTTTATTGTCAGTTTCAGTGAAAAGATTTTACTATTGTTGAAATTTATAGATTTTATTACTCTTTTATATGTTATACATATTTTTAACATTTTATTTAACCTTTGACATCACTGAATACTGTTATCGCTTTGAACCATTGTTGATCTGTTTACCATTATGTAGAACATTGTTCCAACTTATTATCGAGGTAAGAGATTATTGTTGATATTTGTTATTTGCGACGTTACCATAATACGTTTCTCTCCATCTAGTCCTGAAGATGGAGACGTAATAAAGTCTCCGAAACGTCGACGAGATAATATATTTGTTTTATTTGGTGTCCGCTTAACCCAAGAATCCTACTTTCATTAAGTATTATTGTGGTTTGAACTGATACAATAAAGCTTAATAATATCTGCCTGCAGGTTTTGGGTAAAATAATTTTATGTTTGTTGATAAAAAATGAATAGGTAGACTGGGTACGGTTGTGATAATTTTGGATTGATCACCAATAATTTTGTTAATTTTCTAGTTAGCTGCGAGAAAAGTAATTTAAAACTTATTTTGTACTTTTGTCTACTTAAAAATACCAAAATGTTGTCCCTAAATACGCTCTATTAGTTATAGCATCAAATTAAAAAGAAAAGAAAAAGTGTCACAACCGACCACACCCCAAAGACGGTTGTGACAGTGGTTGGGGTCAGTAGTGACAGACATAAACATACTCAAAAATGGTTTATAATTACTTTTATTGTTAGAAATATGTCATTCAAAACATTAACTAAACTTAAATTTTACTTAAACTTAAAGTAAATACTAAATTGTAACAAAAACTATTCAAAAAATAAATATAAATAAACAAAAATAAATCTAGTCAAATTCATCATCACAGTTGTGACAAATGTAATGTTGATTTTCACCTGCGCACTCTACGTGGGCCCAGAGTCCACATGTCCCTTGGCACTTGATCCATTTTTCGCCAGCCCTACTTTCAGAATATGCGCTTACACAAACCAGACAGAAATACTCTTCTTCATCGGTTGACGATCCTGAAGTCTTTCTTCTCTTGACATTGACTTTTTCTTTTCCATTCCCTTTCTTATTTTGTTTTACTTCAGCTAGGTTTCTCTTTACCTGCTTAGCCTTCAAACGTTTTTCTTTTTCTTCATGTTTTTTCCAAACTGCCTTTTCTCGGGGGTGTCTGTATAAATGGTTGACTTTTTTGTTCTAGTGCCTCTTGTTTTTCTTTGACCAGCTTTCGGAAAAGATCGAACAATTTCAGGTGAAAAAGCTGACGGAGTGGTTGTGGTTGAATCAGTCTCCTGAACCCGGACAATTTCAGACATAAGCACAGGCGGCGTGGCTGAGGTTGATGCAGTTGGCTGAATTTCATTTATAATTGGAGAATCTGAAGGTGGCAGCATTTCATTGTTGAGTCCAGGATTGTTATCTACACTAGATGGTATTGTAGGAATAGTGTCAGGGTTTGGTATATCCGTTACAAAAGATGGCGAAAAGTCAATATCCTGGAATAAATTGCGATTAAAGGGATAAATACCAGTTTTGCTGAAACCTGCTTGAATGTTTGCTTGTATGAAAGCCTGAGGCATAGCAGTCTTAATGATACCTGGTATGTCGTAAATAGACATTTTCTTGCCAGGGTGACTTCACATCCATCCGTCACAAGCAGTATTTATAGCCTTTTTCAATGGTCCAAAGACAGATCGGTCTAATGGTTGCAGTTTGTGCGAGCAGTGCGGAGGAAATGACAGCAGAGTGATGCCATTTTCTTTGCAAAAATCCAGTGTATTAATATGAACATGAGAAGAATGATTGTCCAGCACTAGTAACACTCTATGTGTTAGAGAAGCATTAGAGAATTTCATGAAATGCTCGAGAAATACTAAAAATGACTCATCCTGCATCCAGCCTGAAGGATTTGCAGTTCCAATCGATCCCACTGGCCCGTCCCTAACAAAGTGATCATGATAACGAACTCTCGGAAATATAAAAAAAGGAGGAATTGCATTTCCCAAGACATTCAATGCACAAGCAACTGTGACTAATGTACCACGTTCAGCTGATGTAACAGCTCCCATTTGCCGTGTGCCACGTCTTGCCACTACTTTATCCGGTCTTTGCTCGGTAGTGACACCTGTTTCATCAACATTGTATATATCCTGTGGCTCATAGGTGCGTCTGTCCAAAACAGTTTGCAAATTATTATAAAAAGCTTCCACATTCGTTTTGTTAAAACTTGTAGCTCTTGAAAGGCTTGTAGCCTGAGCTACACGTACAGACAGTGACGGGTTTCTATTCATAAATGAACGGAACCATTCTTCACCAGCCATCTTATTTTCAACCCAAGTAGCAGGTCGCTTTATGTTGTATTTGGTTGTCAGTTCAAATGCCAGCTTTCGTACCTCTTTTGTAACAAGGCCAAAATATATATCCGCGCAACGTATGATATATTTTGATAGCTCTTCTTCTTGCTCCTTAGAAAATACTTTATTATGAGCAACATACTCCATACTGATGCTGTCTTCATCGTGATTCGCACCGGCTTCATCACGTTTACGGATGTATCGCAACAACGACATGCGATTAACGTCATGCATTTCCGCAGCTCTGCGTAAAGAAGTCCCGCGTTTCACTTCTTCATAAGCATGTTTATATTTACTTATGTCACATCGCGCTCTTTCGGTCTTCCGCAAGCGTTTTCTGGGTATCTAAAGGCAAAAATATAAAAAAAAAGTCACAACCGTACCCACAACATTTGTCACAACCGTACCCAACGCATACTTTTGAAAACAAACAATCGCCATGTATGGGCCAAGTAATCTACGTAATAACTAATCACTCGTAATTAACTACCAATATTCAACTTATAACAAAAAAATATATGATATAATCTATCTGTATACAAATAACAGTAAATATTAAAAGAAAGTAAACAAAAAAACTTACTTTTGACTGTTAAAAACCAATGTAGACTTCTGCTTACGTTAGCGTCGCGCACTGACTGACGAAACAAAACCGAATGCGTTTAGACATGCATGCCGCTTCTCCTCCCCTTGCACCCTTTCCCGCATTCCGTATAGTTTTGCTGTTATAACGACTGTCACAACCGTACCCTGGCACAACCGTACCTAGTCTACCTACATTAAGTTATTTGAAGTTACAAATAAATTTAGGAAGGCAGGAGAATCATTAACGCTTACGCAGCTGCAGAATATAGAACGACTATCAAAAATTATAATCTTCATACAAAAATTGTTTTATTATTTAGTACTGGTGGTTATATCGTTTAGTGTACTATTGACATTTTTGACGAAGCAATTAATAACCGGTTCTTGGTTTTGGGAAAAAAATTTTTACTTTTGGTGTATTTGGCTTTCATATTCAATAGGTCTATTATTTGGGTCGTACTTTACGGCGGTTCACAATGGCCTATTTATGGGATTCTGCTATGAAGCAATAATACAGTATAAAATATTGCAATATAATTTGGAATCTTTAAGCGTTAACAGCATTAATAATGAACGTGATTTCGCAGATTACTACCAGAAATCTTATCTTTAGTATTAATATAACTTAGTCCATTGGTTTATGATTGAAAGGTGGTTCCTTTCAAGGAGGGCGCCATGTTGCGGCAAGTTAACCTTTTAACGGCGACGGCTTTCGAGCCACAACAACAATAAGGGAGGACAAGCGCGCGTGCGCGAGAAATGACAGATAAATATAATATGGTTGTAAGAATAAGTTTTTGTACGAGTTTTTAGTTTTGTTCGCAAATATAAATCTATAAAAAGCTGGTTGTCTATAATAATTACTACAGTCCACATCGAAAAGATACGAAGGAACCGGCCAATATAGAACAATGTTAATTATTTACTAACTTTTCTCGTTCTTGTGGTCTTCCGTTATTCAAATAATTAAGTGTATTCTCCTAAAAATTCCCATATTTTAAATTTCCTGGAACTCCTGGATTAAATTCCTCTAAATCGTTGGTTAATGACTTTTCATTACCTATTTCGCACTTTGATACACATTTCAATAAAATAATTTTAATTAAAACCTTGACTTGCTAAAGTTAAAATTTTCTGTACAATCGGTTAATTACTTTCACGCTCAGTTCGCCTCTCGAAGTTCGATTAACCTAGAGCAGCGTTTCCCAAAGTGTGGGTCGCGACCCGACACCGGGTCGCAGAAAAATTCTGCTGGGTCGAGGCAAAAATTATAAACAAAGTTTACTTCATTTACTAAAGTTTTAAATGAAGATAATGTTTTTTTAATTACTTATGTTTTTGTTCTATAATTATTTTGCAATTTTTGTGTATGAAATAAACAAACAAATAACTTGATTTTTATTAAAAAATAAAATTTGTTTTGTAAATAAATGTTTTTTTTCATAAGGTGGGTCGCGAAACATTTTAAAACCTCGTACCGGGTCGCGGTCAAAAAAGTTTGGGAAACGCTGACCTAGAGCGTTCGTTCGTGGCCCTTTTATAGGTTTTCAAATTTGTTATGGCATAGATTTCATGAATTGTTATCCTACAAATTTTCTTCGATCTGATGAATCTTCATGTTGAGTTACAAGAGGGACAACCAGTCGCATGGAACTGAGATGTGCGACGGGAGCAAAGGTTTGATCGAAGTGTATTCCGGGTTTTTGACTAAACCCTTGCACTACGAGTCGCGCTTTTTCATTCTAGATTGCCATCTGCCTTGTACTTGTTTCGAAGCACCATTCTGCTGACTACCAATGACGCCTCAATTTGTTGGACGATCAACCAAGACCCACGTATTGTTTTTATCAACGACGCCATCTCATTATCCATTGCATTGAAGCATTCCGGGGCATCTGGTCCATTTGTTGCTAGTTTCATTTTGATGAAGACATCTTCTAATTTTTCTTTTGGATTTTTTGCTTCGGGATCCACGTTATAAACTTTATTGGGTCTTCCTATGTCTCCGGTCCTGGCTATTCTTAGTCTACTTCGACCTCGTACTGTTTGTATTTCATCTTCTGCAACGACAACCTCGTGAGCGACTTCAACTTCGACCTGGTTTTAGATTTCAACTTCGACTTCGTTTTCACCTACTGATTCATTATCTAATGTGTTAATGTCCATTGCCACAATAAATGTATTTGTATTTTAGAGGTAAGTTGTCGAATCTTCTAGGAGAAAATCTGTGAAGTCTTTTTCTTGATTATTGCCACTTTCAAGAAATTTTACGTGCCGGATTACTTCGATTTTCTTCTGATTAGTTTACCGTACTCGATAACCCTCGGCTTGTTCGGAATAACCTAGAAAAATACCTTCTTTTGCTATTGTATCAAATTTACCTTTTTCCGATTCTTTGTTTATACAGTAAACTTGACGTCCGAATTCTTTGAAGTTACTCACATCTGGAGGTTTCCCATACCAAATTTCAAATGGCGTTCTCTTATTTAAACCCTTTGTGGCACAACGATTTTGAATGCCAAATAGTCGGAGAGCGAACTGGGCGTGAAGTCGTCTCGATTCTGTACGACAGTGCTAGAATGCAATCCACTTAGCTGAAAGAAAAATTAAGATGGTGATATAAGGGCCCCGTGGAGGCAATAAAACACACAAGGGAGTTAAGAGTTGTTTTATTTTCCTCCGAAGAATGAAAAACAGGAAACTCCTGTCTCAAATTCACAACCTGGAATACAACGAATCTACAAATCCAAACAGAAATCAGCCTGAAGGGCCTAGGACCTGAAGGATAAAACGAGAATACTATAATTCTGCAACTAAGTGATGGGTCACAAAACGGTCCTCTATTATACTGCTGCCCGCAGCTAAACCTGAATGCACGGTAATGTGGAAATACGCAAAATAGCGTAGTAATAAAAAGACGCTGGACGCATATGGACAGTTTCCTGGAAGACAAAAATACAGCTCTGCAATTACCAGCAGCTCCAAAATGTGCTAGATATTAACCCTGGGTTAAAAACCTCAAATAAACTATTAACCTCATAGGCCCTTTGCGCAAGGGGCGACCAGGTTTTACCAGAGTCTAGAGCAGGGATGTTCGCAGGATCTTTTACACACGCGGTTGTCATTCAACTAAGTTGGAAAAACAATGCTGGCATTTGAGGGCGCCAGGTGAGCATAATAAAACAATTAAAAAGAGTAAAGAGTCTTGTTTCATTTTCACACCAAAATGAAGTCAAAAAAGATGGGTATGACGTGTGCTTTTGAATTTAATATCTAACAAATAAACAAACATTTAACAAATAACAAGTTAAAGTAGGAACCGAGCTGATGGCTCGGCCCCACAGAAAAATAATAAAGAAGTACAAGTGATCGCCAATAAACACAATTACTTTTCAGCGTATTTTTCAAAAATCGACCATTTTGTGTCTATTACATATATCATGGCTTAACTTTTTTTTTCGATAATTCCTTAAGTTATCGCGCGGAACAGACATATAGTGTGCGTCGCAATAAACGTTAATTGTGAACGTTACAACTTCCCGATTTTCTTCGTAGTTTAAATTTGTTCCAAGGCATTTGAAGTGGGTCACTTGTAGTACAAAATAACTACGGTACCCAATTTAATTGTAATTAATAATTTTAGTACGAGTGGTAACGGCTTGCTGATAACCACGTGGGTCAGCTTTCTGGCAATAATATGTTACAGCTTGCTGCCAGAAACCTATGACAGGTTGCTGCCAGCATCCTGACTGTATACTGGCAGTCCAGTCAAACTTGCTGCAGTAACAGCAACCCGTGAGATTTTACTTTCCAGACGTTTTCCAGACTCAAAACGTTACTTGGGAGGGGCGCTTCAAACCCTTGCACAAATAAATCATTAATATGTTGTAGATTAAGTTCATTAATGTTTTGTAAATTAAATTGAGGCCTATTTTCTTGGATTGCGAGTAATCTGGTCGGATACTTGCAGGGTGACTTTACAATGATTTTATTAATGGCTGTTGTTGATATCTGTAGAATTTCAATCATCATTTTATATTATTGATTTAAATCATTCTCCAATGTGAATATTTATGTTGGTAATGACTTCATTAGGGCTTAGACAATCAAAGCTCCTCGATTAGTCCATTGTAATTTTGTTCAAACACGAACTTTGCCTACCGAGTACCTACGCCTGGAAAATTTCAAGTTTCAGGGTGGTCTGGAAGTGGGTAAATATTTCTGAAAATTAATACTAATTATGTGTTTTATAAGTATAGAGAAAAGATTACAGTTAATGTTTTATTTTATGTATGAAACTAGTAAATATAGTATCGAAGTCATAATTTATTCCATTTAAATTTGAGTAAGATAATCAACTTTCTGAGAAATTTGACCTCGAAATATATATTGGCAAAGAAACAGGTCTGCATTGAAACGTACCTTCACCGAAAAGTACAACGTCGAAAAGCCTCTGTGTCGAAATATCTTCGTGTCGAACTGACGGTGGATAAACGGCTGTGTCGAAATATTAGAAGACTACAGATTATAATAGTCCAATTTGGCATATACGACAATCTAATTTTGAACCGATGATATCACCTTTGTACTTACTAGATTTCAAGATTACAAACAAAGGCAATGTCCTGTGCAGTACATTTTAAACAATTGTATTTAAATTCGCTTTTGGGTCTATAACAGTAGTTGTCGACACATTCGTTCGGAAGCAGCAGTAGATACTAACTTACTGTTATTATTTTTAAAATAGTAAATTTATTTTGATTTTTTATAATGAACGTTTACTGTATTACTTCGTTAAGTTTATTTTAGTTGCGGAATGCTTTGGGACTAAAACAAAATAAACTATTTATTAAAATTTTGGAACCAGTAAAAGTGACTAAATTTGATTGCGAATGTGATTTTTTAATTTTTAAAAATTAATATTAAATTAAACTTTAAAAAATATTTAGTTAAATAAATAACAAATCTAAAATATTTTTCCATATACGTGAATTTGATTAATTTCATTAATTAAATTAATATAATTATTTCAGAAACAAAAATTTTCAGTTTTACTTCGTTCCACTATGTGTGCTTCTTTTCGAGGCCCGTAAACAAAGATTTAATTATGCCCTTACCATCACAGTTTCATTTTTTTCTAAATTGATAATTAAATTTTTTTAACTGGTTGATAATAAAATTATTGTTTGCTATAATTATTTAAAACCCCTACCTAAATAAATTTAAACTAAAAATTTGAATATACAATTTCATTTAGTTATTTTTATTTAAAAAAAATTAAAGTTCATTTCTTATTAAACGTATACGCAATTTCTAAGTAAATTTAAAATAGAGATTATTAAATGCCAATTTTTTACAGATAAATAAAATAGTGTTAAAATATTATACTACCACTTTTCTGCTGAATTAAAGAAGTTATAATAATTGAATATGGAAAACTATAACAAATTAATCGATTTTCCTATGTCGAATATGAATAAAATTGGCCTTCTTTCTTTGAATCAACCCGCTAAAACACGGATACTGTTTACCGTATCCATGTCATGTGCAATGATATTCGGCATTGTAATGTCGACTATTCAATTTTTTTATATACAAAAGAACATTTTTGATTTTGTGGATAACATCGAAAGTGTAGCAGGATATATTCAGGTAACTTTTATTGTTAACGATAAAACAAGTATATTAAGCCACTTTCGTTCCATATTTTTCTAAATTTTTCTTTATCTATCAATGACATAAAAATTTGTAAATTAACAAAGAGGCAACCGAAGTAAAAGCGGAATGAAAATAAGTGAAAACCAAACTATAAAATCTTATTAAAAAAGAAATCCCTTCTTTTCATTTAAAATACTTTTCTGTCTTCTATTTTCAACAGAAAATTCCTGTGAGATAATTAAAACACGATTTTCTTTCAGATTTTAGTGAAATTATTCTGCTGTGCTTACAACAAGGAAAAGTTCCTACAATTAATAGATATTAGAAAACAGTTTAGGAATACTGATAACTGTTCTGATATAACAAAGGAGGAAATAGGCATCGTCATTCGTACCATAATGATGTTCCACAAAATATATTTTTATTTAACCTTAATATTGTGTCCACCAATATTCACCATTGCAACAATTTTTGGAAAAAACTACCCATCGGAACTTGGAATATGGAAAACCATCAACAATTATATCACGCTGTATGGTTTAGTTATACAATTTCAATGCCTTTCGTGGGGTTGTTTGTTTCTTCATTTGATTGTATATTTTTGGGCTTGTGTTATGAAATTATAATACAATTTAAAATTCTACGCGATAGCTTAGAAAATTTAAGCGTCGGTAATATACAGAGTCCCGAAGATTTTCAGGTTCCTTATCAGGAATTCCGAAGAAACATTCAGTATCACACGTTCTTGATCAAGTAAGTTAGTATTATTATAGTAAGCAGAACACTATTTTTGAATATTAGAATTTATTGCTAGGTTCATCAAAGAAATGCAAGAAGTGTATTCAATTCCATTCATGGCTCCGTATTTGACCATAGCTCCTTTACTTTGTACTGAAATATACGCCACTTCAGAAAGGTGAACATGTTTTGCATGGTTCGTATTATAGGAATATAAAATCTCTACTCAAAAGTTTTGCAGTACCAATTTATCATTGACGCTAAGATACGGATTTGCAGGATTTTGCTTATTTGTTCAATTGGCATTTTATTGCATCGCATCAAGTTTACTTTTTGAGGAAGTAAAATGCGTTGTTAAACTATTTTACAAATTTTAAAGATATAAGTTTTATTTTTAGGTAACTATTATTTCGTATGGTATTTACAATTCAGATTGGTAACTCAAGACTCCCAGCAAAACCACCGGACTAAATCCAGACAGAGTCCGAGAGGTGGCGGCGGCACTGTTCCCCACCCATCCGAGAACAATAGAACCAAGAAGACCCCCATCAAAGGAGAGGTCAATGTTCACCCAAGAGGAACTAGTCGAGGCTGCATCAAAAATGGCGCCCGACAAGGCACCCGGACCGGACTGCATACCCGGCCGGGTCGTTAAGGAAGCGGTTACCCTAGCAGGACGGACATTCCTGGACACTTACAATAAATGCCTGGAAACCGGAATTTTCCCCAAACATTGGAAGTTAGCGAAGCTCGTCCTAATCAGAAAAGGAACAAAGCCCCCGGAGGACCCCACTTCGTACCGGCCCATCTGTCTGCTCGATAACGCGGGCAAGCTATTGGAAAGGCTCATTCTAAATCGCCTCGAGAAAAACATCGAAAACAGCGGCGGTCTATCCGACAACCAATACGGATTCAGGAGGGGAAGATCAACCGTGGACGCCCTAAAGAGGATCATGGAGATCGCGGTGGAGGCAAAGACGGGAACTTGGCGCACCAGAAGGCTCTGTCTACTCGTTACCCTCGACGTTCGGAATGCATTCAACAACGCGGGGTGGAAGCACATCCTTGGGGCACTGAGGAACCTGGCGACGATCGACAATGACATATTCAACCTAGTGGTCAGTTACCTAGAGGAGAGACGCCTGATAATAGGCGACGGAGAACAGGACGAAATCGAGGTCACCAGCGGAGTCCCTCAGGGCTCGGTTCTTGGACCGACGCTATGGAATCTAATGTACGACGGGGTGCTACGTCTGCAGCTCCCACAAGGTTGCACCACTGTGGGTTTCGCGGACGATCTCAACGTGGTAATCGTGGGCAAGGACGTAGCGGAGATCGAGAGATCCGCGACGCAGGCCCTGGAAAAAATTTCCGCCTGGGTACGCGAAATAGGACTCACCCTAGTCCCCGAAAAATCGGAGGGAGTACTACTAAGCGGAAGAAGGAAAGTGCCCGCGGTTTTCATTCGACTAAACGGAGTTCCAATCCCATGCAAGGATTCGGTAACCGTCCTCGGCGTAAAGATAGACAAAAATCTAAACTTCGCAGAGCACATCAGGGAAGCGGCAGCAAAGGCAGGAGCGGTCACGACGTCGCTTGCCCGCCTATTGCCCAACGTGGGTGGCCCAAAACAGGACAAAAGAAGAACCCTCGGACTGGTGACGCAATCAATCATGTTATATGCGGCACCGATATGGCACGAAGCACTCCGAGTAAACAGGAACGCACAGAGATTGCTAAGCGTCCAGCGAAGAATGGCGCTACGAGTTTCCTGCGCCTATAGGACGGTCTCGCTCGACGCGGCCCTCGTCTTGGCGTCGATGCCCCCAATCGACCTTCTCGCCTTGGCAAGAGGCAGAACATACGAAGGAGCAGAGGATGCCGGGAAGGAGATGGCCGAGATTTGGCAGGCCAGATGGGAGATGGCAACTTGCGGCTTGTGGACCCGACGACTAATCCCCAACATCAAAAGATGGATCGAAAGACGGCACGGACAAGTAAGCTTCCACCTCACACAAATGCTGTCAGGGCACGGCTCCTTTGCCCACTACCTACACAGATTCGGAAAGTTGGCAAGCCCCCGTTGCAGGTATTGCGAGGAAATCGACACCGCGGAACACTCCCTTTTCCACTGTTGGAGATGGGAACGCGAGAGGACAATGGTCTCCCTAGCACTGGGGTACACGATGACTCCCGAGGACCTAATCGAAGCAATGCTTGTCGACGAGACACAGTGGCAGCGGATAACTACCCTCGTCACCACCATATTAAGATGTAAGGAGGCAGCCGGGAGAGCCGAGCAACATGCAGCCGCCGCCGCTACTCTAACGGAGGACACACAAACGGAGGACGACACACAAATGGAGGACTAACGATTCGACGCGAAACCCGGACAGGTAGAAGAGAGGCATGCGGAAGAGCACACGCGAGTTCCATCGCATTGCCCCCTACCCCGCCGACAAACTAGGACGACACTATCAAAGGAGAAGAACGTGGTCCGATTCTAGGACACATCATCCCGGAAGCAATGCCTGACGGCGGACACCCGGGAGGACAGGTAAGGAAGAAGATTGGTACTCAAAATATTTCCGCCAACTACAAACTCCAATAGTAATGTTAATTCAGGCATCACAAACAGAATCAAAATTCACAGCTTGCGGTTTGGTTGCGATTAACATAGCGACGTTAGTATCCGTAAGTAATTATTATTTGGAATGATTGTATCATATTTTAAATTGCGAACAGGTTACTGATTTTATCGTTCAATCCGTGTGCATGAAAACGTGAAATGATCCAAAGAGGTAGTACAAATTAATATTTTCGAGTGGGGCGTAGTGGTAAAGAGGTGAAATTCAAATATTTGTGTGAAATTTTTTTTTTTGTAAAATAAGACTACTTACAGGAGACCTATTCTGCATTTGCATAATTTATTTATAGATAGTTCACTTTGAAAGTGGACAAAAAATTATATTGATTCATCAAATACATTGAATTTCTTATACCGACGGCACTTTAAATCGCTTCTACTGAACAATTTTTATATCGGGGCATATCTACACGTATTTCCTCAGAAAACGCCAGTTTTACTAAAAATGATGTGGAAATACAAGTTTTGCGCTATGAATTTAACTATGCGATTGTGTACCTCTGACCGCAATTGGATAAATATGTAGTTCTTGAGAAATTGGCGATAAACCAAGACCGCGCTCACCGATAACTATTAATTTATATATATATATATATATTTTTTGCGAGTGGGGCTACACCTCACGGCGTTTCTCGCATCCTATCTTCCACCTTCGGCGGTCTTTCCAGTCCTCCTCTTGGAGTCCTCTTTGCTTAGGAGGTTAGGTCTTCCCCTTTTTCTTCTCTTCGCTGGTAGCCAATGCCACACCCTATACGGCCATCTCTCTTCCTCCATTCTTCTCATGTGTCCATACCAATTCTGTCTTCTTCCCTCGATCGAGTCCATTATATCTATTGATATTCCCATTTTTTCTCTAATGATATCATTTCTCACTCTATCCATTAATAGAGTTGCACACTTCGCCAGGAAGTGAGTAGCAATAAAACCTCGAGAAATGCCTACTGAAAAGTAACAACGACAGCTCTGCTAGCAAGGCCTACTTCCACCTCCACGTGGTGAACTCTGGGTAACGCTAACGGAAGAGGGCAACAGGCGATCTTCCGGCGCCTTAAAACTGGAACAGTCTGGCTAAGGGTAAGAGGCCCTAACAGAAATCTCTCTGGTCCTCCAGGTTGGGGGTTGAGGCGATGGGCCTGCAAACCATCCTTCGGAAAAATTTTCAAAATCGCAAAAAATCCTATACAGAAGCCTCGGAAATCGGACTATTAATTTATTGTATTAATATTAAAATTAATTTTGTTTATTATTAGTCCACGAGAATTAGACGACACCTAAATATGCAATTTATCTACACACCCCTCACTACTAACCCTTATCGCGTACGAACTACAGCTTTGCATCAAATTCTGTTAAATATTTCTTAATCAAAATTTGGTTCCCATCAACTTTATCTGCTATAAAATTTTTCAGCGGATGCACCGTTTACAATATAACTACATAAAACTTAATAGGTATATGTATTTACAGTTTAGAGAGTATTTTTTTGAATTTTGTGTTATGAAACCCCACAAGAGAAGAGAACTCGACGGAAATTTTTATTCCAAGGTACTTCAGAGCATGTGTACCAAATTTCAAAGTTCTACAATTTATTTCCACAAATATCGTCATGTGAATGCAGAACAATCGTAAGTCACAATTTCTTAATTTTTATTTTTTTTACAGAAAATTATAGTATGAGATGTGGTTTACAATGCAGAAAAATCCTAATAACATTTTATAATAATTTTGGACTTAGAATGTTCTGCATTGTAAAACAATTCTCAAACTATAATTTTCTGTAATAAAATGTAGATTAAGAAATTGTGACTTAGGTTTGTTCTGCATTCGCATGTTGAGTCGCGGTTACCCGAAAGGTCAATATAAGTAATACTTTTAAAGTAAAATTGAATTACCAATTCTCATTCGGGGTGGGTTTTCATGAAAAAGGGCATCTTTCATCATCCAGCGGGGATGGGGAATTTTTGAATCTTTATTTCTGACCCCATTGAGAGTCCGTATACTATAATATAAGCTCTTAAATTATTTCCTATTTGCTTTATTTTCGTCTAATTTACATAAACCTATAATAAACAATATCAAATAATAATTAAAGCAATTCGCATACTTATTCTTAGATTTATATGGATAATCGCATAATTTATCATTGAAAAGTAGACCTTCCTACTATGTACGACCCACAAATGGTGCAGTCATCGGAGAGCGCTTACTATTTTGGGTTATTGCCAATTTCTCAAAAAATGTATCTACTCGCGATGGAAATCATACCATTGTAAAGATAAATTTAGAGCGCATAACTTATATTTCGATGTGTTTTTTTAGTCAAACTAACGGTTTTTAAGTAAATGAGTGTTATAAAATTTGTAGATATCCTCGAAAATACAATTTGTTCAGTAGAAGCGATTTAAAGTGCCGTCCGTATAGGGAATTCAATGTATTTGATGAACTAAAATGATTGTTTGTCCACTTTCAAATTGAATAAACTTAAGTATATTGCATAAATTCAAAATAGGTCTCCTGTAGTCTTATTTTACAAATAAAAATTTCAGAGAAAATTGAATTGCACCTCTTTACCATTACGCCGCACCCGAAAATTTTTGTACTAAAATATTTATTGGTAACGTGTTTCGACTTACTACATATCAATTTAATGATTTTTATGAAATATTTCTGTAGATTTCCTACTCAAGTTTAAGGTTTACATGTATTAATTTACCGAATTTCAGTGCATTACATATCAGTCGATATTCATACTATTAATGTTTTCGAGATTTTTCCTTTGTAGCTTTTAATTAATTAATTTAGCTTATTAATTAATTTAACTAACAAATTGTTTTTAGGTCGTTAAAGTTGCTTTTTCTGCAAGCACTCTGTAACAGTCATTTGTTACATTACGTTGGCAAATTATTTGTCAACAAGGTTTATTTTCATTTTTTCTATTGTATTTAAGTTTTCGACGTGGCATAATTTTCCCAACATATTTTATTTCGTTCGATTTTTAAACCAACTATTTCATATTTTCAACGCCTGTGGTTATGCAACCCAGATATCATTAATTTAAATAAAACAATTTTTTGATCAGAGAGGTCGAACGTTTAAAAAAAAATGAAGGAGGTTAACAAGCGAGTTTTAACGACATGACGCTAAATTTTTCTGTGCTGCGTCGAATTTAAGTTTTTTGAGTTTTTTTCGGAGAATTCCGCTCAAGAATGTTTACTGAGTGGCGAGGATCGATATCGTGTAGGGTGTAGTGATATTTTTAAGCACCCAGTGATCAAATATGGATCGATGGTCGATTTTCTCGGAATTAACCTTTTCTAACGACGCCGTGCCATCTTGGGAAAATATCGATGGTTCCGATTTTGAAATCTGGCAAAAGGCATAACAACGCTACCATCAGGCCGAAGTTTTTCTTTTTTGAATCTTTCTGACTTCAACCATGGGCAGACCAGAGGTTTTTCCAGAAACCCCTAAAGAAAATTGGCGCCAACTTTAACCTCAAGATGGTTAATATAGGCGAATCCAGACCACATCAGTTTGGAAAATTTTATTCTTTTAATGGTGTGCAACATGTTATACGAATTTCAAAACAACTAGTTCAACAATCTGGTGATATAGTCGATTTTAATTACTTTCTTATTCAAAGAGCAAATATCTATTTTTTTTAGGTTATAACATTTTCGTACAATAGATCATTTCGAGGTGACGTCACGACAGGTATGCCCTCCAGACAAAATGGCCGCGCCCTGTCAAATTTCGTAATTGATTTTTATTTTAAGGTTATGATTATGAAGTTTACACCTCATAATCATAACCTTAAATCACAATTTATCATTTCGAGGTGACGTCCCGACAGGTATGCCCTCCAGACAAAATGGCCGCGCCCTGTCAAAGTCACGTGACCCAAAATGATCTATAGTGTTTTTTTGAATGCTTTTAGGTAAATTATTTCTACTAACAGAAGCTTTTTACGAGACGAAGGTATACCATCGAATCCAAATTTTTCATAGAAAACGTCAACAACATGAATCGTAAGTAGTTCAAAATTTCACCTTTTTGTACAAACTGTTAAATAACCAACTCACCTTTTTAAAGTCATAGCTAATAATTTTCTATCATCTGCTTATGTTTTTGCCTACCTTCAGTAGGGTAAGTAGTTTCAATTTTAAAGCGTTATTTGTACGCTATATTTTTTTGTAAGATAATTAAAATTCGTTACTACGCCACACCAGAGTAAAAATCCATTTCGATCAACGGTCAACCAATTTAACACGATGTCAATCGATCCGCCGATTTATTTTTGTAATTGAATATTTTTTAGTACTGTTGTAATTAATTTTGTGTGTAATCAAGAATCTGTTTTATTTATTTATTATCATTTCATCTTTCATTTTGAATAAATGTGTGTATTCCAAACAATCAAGTTTTATTTATTTTAAGTTCTAATTTTGTCTGAGTAAAAGTTATTAGTTAACGAAAGCTTCTACTGAGGCTGGCGCCCAAACAAAATAATTATTGAGCAGAGCAAGGTTCCTTTTAAGTACCCACGATTACCGAAAGGTAACCCAGCATCTCCGATGCGGGGTAATTCCCAAGAGCTGGCCGCCACGTACCGTACATCTACGGGCATGACAAGAGGCAGTTGTGACCGAAACCATTTTGTGGTTCCATTTTTTCAATTCCACTACCACCGGTTTCGACCGGAACAACTCTGTTAGAAAGCTTAAAGGAATAAATTACACCAGAAAATTAATAGTTAATATGTTGTAGTTGTAGAGTCATTAAAATAAAACCACTACTGCTTACAAACTTTCTTTTTTTTTTGATAAGTTGTATGTCCCTTTCCGTTAATTTTATTTGAGAATAAATTTAATAATAAAAATATAAAAATTCTATTTATAATTGTTTTATAAATGATTTAGATTTTGGATACTTTTCGAAATTTTCTTACACTATAAATAAATTCAGTTGTGAAATGTTACACTTATAAAGAAAAATAATATTAAATAAAGACAATGTTACATCATTGCACTTTGTTAACACGAAAATGAAATTAAATGCATAAAAGGTTTTAATGTCTAGGTAGTTCTAGGCAATCCCAACCACACGAAACAACTTAGGTAAATATTAAAGGCAATTGTTTATTTATCTAACTTAAAATCGGTAAGGTATGAATGAAACATTTCGAACTCAAACTAATTATTCAGGTAATTGAAATTTCACTAATTAGAAAATTACTAGGTAAGTTAGATATTTCAATGACCAATATAAATGATACTGAGTTGAATGTTAAATGGTTCTTCACATTAGTGATTTGACTTTAAATGGTTTCTCACGTGAATGATTAAACGTTAAATAGTTTTTTATACAAATGACATAAAAGTAATATAAAAGATAATCGAAACTACGCTGTGGTCACTGCATTTACGACATAAGTGGACTGCATATTATATTACTTATTCTTTCTTGATTATTGATCATGAATAAAACTCCAACCAACGCGTGATGATATATTTACAACATAAGTTTGGCATACATTTTAATTGAACTGAACCACACACACTTACATTTTATAATATCTATCACAAGGTAGCATTACATCCAGTGGCGTAGCTAGCATGGGTGACACCCGGGGCGGATTTAATGGGTGTCACCCCCACCTAGGCGGATGACCTTTTACTTTTGATGTGTCACCGCAAAAACCAAAAAACGATGTAATTTTAGTCAGGAAATTTAAATAATTTGGGGTCCGGTGGAACCCCCAACCAGGCTGATGACGTTTTTTTGAGGTGTCACCCCTAGGAAGCTAAAAAACCAAGAAAAGAGGTAATTTTAGTCAATAATTTGGGGTCGGGTGTCACTCCCAACTAGGCCGATGACGTTTTTTGAGGTGTCACCCGTAGGAACTAAAAAACCAAGAAACGAGGCAATTTTATTCAGGAAATTTAAATAATTTGGGGTCGGGTGTCACCCGTGGTTCGCAGCCCACGTTAAACAAGTAGGTCCTCTATGTATGTGAAAGCAATTTAAACGCACATCATATGCATAGAAAGAGATATAACGATATGGGTCACCAAATCCTCATTAGGGTAGAAGGACTGAGAAGGAAGGAAATCAATGAAAATAACAGCAGAAAGCGACTCGCCAGCAAATTGCTCATATCTGATCACCTATGCTTTTTCGTCCATGTATGGAAAGTACTACCTGTATTTCATACCGCCACGTGGTCCTATTTATGTTGGTAGGGGAAATAGCTATTTTTGCGACTGAAATCGGTACCAGAAAGCGTCACTTTCACACCGTTTGGGAAAAAATTTATTTTCCAAACAATGCTGAATATCTTGGAATTAAAATTTAAAAATAAATTTATATAGTTTTAGTATTGGTGTCCTGATCAGATATAGTGTGTGCATAATAGTTGTTGGCGTCCTGGTAGCATTCTATTGCCTTCCTATCGGTTTTGTAGATACTGGGGTGAGACATTTTTAATTTTTATTCATAGTATAGAATCGTTAATAGAAATGTCATCCATCAGTTTTAAAATGGACATAAATGTTTGTTATCGTATGTAATTGGAATTTCGATATTACAGGTTAATTATTATTATTCTAGTAAACTAATGATAGGTAGTTGTAGTAAAAAAGGCACTCTTCTACAGGAATAACTTTAATATAGCCGACTAGTTTCGTGCACTATCCAGTGAACATCTTCAAAGCGAGGCTAAAGTTAAAATGAAGAAGAGTATCTGTTTTACCACATTGTTATAATCATCATTTAACACCTACAGTTTTTTAATTTATGACTTACTATATAAACTTAATCAAAATGTATTAATATCACATAATATCTGCCAGGGGAGCCTCCAACTGGCACTGTCTAAATTCCACTTATGTACTGCCGTGATAAGACAAAATTTTGATTTATATAGCGAGGAATAAATGCACAGCTCTTTTTTTATAATACCTACGGCTACTCTGCAATGAGACTCTATGGGCGGCATGTAAATGGTCCGAATATGAAGAAAAACACCTCGTCTGAATGCTAATTCGCAGTCAAAAATTGATAAGATTTTAAAACTAAACGCTGTATCAAAATTCGTTTTGTACCTATGCTGCACTTGTGAAATCAAAATGTACTCAAATAAATTCATTCAAATTAATACCTGTTCATTTATTACCTTTATATCGAGACAAATCATAAATTAAACAAGAAAAACAAATCAAGCATACAAAATTGTTCTTAAAACTAAAAATTATCCCCCTCCGAAATACCGCACTATTCTTTAAGTTTATTCGCATCTACGTCGTGATAAACGAACAAAAATAACGCGTAAAATTGTCTTACCGAAAATTACCGACGTCGCGTCGGTGAACAACTGCTAGGACTCCTGCGAATGTTGCCTCGAAGTGCCGGCTTCTTTATCTCTTTTGACTGTAGTGACCAATTATAATAGTGATAACACCATGGATTCTTGTTGACAAAGTAAATACCAGTTGGACCTTGCGTAAGTATTCAAATTCCTTTAATTTAACTCCTTCTTTTCCATATCATAACCAAAAAACTTTTCGAAACAGTGGTAGTACCAAAAATTTTCAATATGTGAATTTATAACGACTTTCCATAACTTCTTTGAAATAAACGTAACTGCAATTCTTACTTCCTTAAAACTCATCAATTAACTTTTATTTTCAAACTTTGGCATATTTAAAAAAACCATTAAATTTTAATTTCCCAAAATCCAAAACTTCGCACGTGCTAACTCTTCAACAGTTCGTACGCCAAATCCATCTCTCCTCACCTTTCTCCAAAATTGTCACGAGCAGGCGCGTTTAACTAATTTCCTTATTTTGTCCGAAATATAATCCCATCCTTTTCCACATCATTTTAACACTTTCATATCACCGTTAATTTCGCTTCGCCTAACTCAACAGATATCATTAATTACCTAATTTGTTTTTTTCTTTCTTTATGAAAGTGCAAACATTTATTATGATTTTGTGATTTGTCTCTTACATTGTTTTTCTTTTAAGTACAGCATCTATTGAAAGGAATTTACTTGAGTAAAAAAAAACTGAACCAATAGCATTTCAACATTTTTTGAAGTATTTCTAAACCCTGGTACAGCAAAATAACCAAATCATGGCCTTTAAATTAAATAAGACACGATTGTGTTGTTTTCCCGAATCGATCCCATTTTGGACCACCGCCACAAACCACCTAAAGCAATTAGCACAAAGATACGAAGGTACATGAGTTAGATTTTGCTAAATTGCTTAAATAACCAATGTGATAAACGTTGAAATTGGTACGTAAAACTACTTATCTAGTCATAAAGTTTCAAAAATAATAATTGTAATAAAAAAAAATATAAACAAAATTTTTTCATCCTCAAATAAATCATTGCTATAAAGAACTTAATTAAATAAATGCCAAAATTTTCCTAAACACCCTGTTAAATTTTTCATTTACGTTAATTGAGTAATTGTTAACTAAAACATTTGAATTAATATCTATTTACAAAAACCTATTAAAAATTTGTTAATTAATTCCAAGATTTTAATCTTGTGTTCTTTAAACCCCATTTCATTCTGTTCAATAAATTTTTACAAATTAAAAGAATTAAATTTATCAAAAATTTTTGATACTTTATCGTCTGTCTTTGTTTTTAAAATTATAAATTTTAGCTATCTCAGTTCAATGACATTTTTATGTTTATTTACTAACGTTCATATCTCTATTGTTTATTTCATCTAACTCATCTTCTTGATTGTAGGCATAAATCAAATCTAAATGAAACCTCCCGCGGATTTTATCAGAATGCGGATGTCTCAGCTGATAACTCGACATCAGCTGTTCGGCAAAGCAGCATTAAATATAAAAACAACTAACACACTAAACAAAAGAATACAAGAGAGCGAATTCGACTTTTCACGGTGAAGCTAAAAGCTCCTCTAAATTTGAGGTCAATCGGACCACAAAATACAACAATACTTAATATTAAAATAATGCTTACGTAATAGTTAACTTGTAGGCTTCTATCCAGATTCGGCTTCCAAACAGAGGTTCCCAGCGTGAGAATATTTGAGAAATGTCGGCAGGTAGGGTCCCTCCAAAAATTGAGGTGATAAAGATTCGGTAAAACTGAATGCTTCGATGAGGTGGGCTCGTTATCTTAAAAATGTGGAACGCTTCACGATTTCCAATCTGACTAGGTACGGCCCTGCATTTATTGACAATAATTTTCGCCAACGCGGTACGTAACGTAATCTCGTCCCATTAATCGCACCACGAAACAAACTATTAAGTAAATTGACCGAAACTGTTCTACGAAACTGTTTATGTTTAAACGAAACAATTTAAAATAGTTCAACAAACATGGCGAGAGCGTTAACGATATTTTTAAGTTAACAACAAGCGGTAATTTGGCTATTACAGTATGTATTGTAGTACTACCTGCTGCAGCACCACAAGTTATAGAGAATTTTATGTTCTTCAACTTTGCTTAATGGTAATTTTTCGTAAAAGTAAAAATACGTGAGCTATATAGGCGAAACACCGCACTTAGGGGGCTAAAATCCTCATTTGAGGGAACGCCGGCTTGGGATTTTTATGAGACACATTTTGGGGGTTTATTAGAACACTTCAATATACATTTTTGCCAAATTTCAGCTTGCCCGGACCTTCTGTAAGCTTTAACCAAAATTTCGGTTTCGTTACTTGGAAGATACTATAACTTGGACAAATTTTGAAAATATCTATTTTACTCTTCATTTTCCAACCTTGGCCACAATTTCAATTAATTTATTATTAAAAGCATTTCCCCTGACTGAAAACATTCTCTCTCTGCAAGGAATCAATATTATGCCATTTTAACGGTGGGTCGTGTTTCGGTCAATAATTTAAGTATTAGTGTGCCATGGAAAAATATGAAAAAAAACTATTTGATAGAGAATTTGATGCTCTTCAATTATGGTCTGATCATAATTTTTCATACAAGCATAAATAAGCGAGTTATCGGGAAAAATCGCGTTGGGGGAGCTTAACCCCCGATTGTGGGGGACGCCGGCGTGGGATTTTATGGGACTTTTGGGGGGGTTCATTAAAACACTCCAACGTACATCTCTGCCAAAATTCAGCTTGCCCGGATTTTTTGCAAGCTTGAGCAAATTTTTCGGCTTCGTTGCCTGGATCGAATAGCCGTTAAAATTAAAATTATTTTTCCGAGTCTTTTTCAAAAATCGACTATTTCTGTGTAGTACGATATATCACCGCATATCTTTTTAGTTTTCGATAACTCTTTTAGTTATCGCGCGGAACAGCAATACAGGGTACGTCGCAACTAAAGTTCAATTTTGAACGTTACAAGCGCTTCTCCTAAGATAGTTTTCTTTTATATTCTGAGTTGATCGGCAATGTTTCACAGCCACAGTTCAGAACTAATAATACCATTGGTTTTCCTATATGTGTTTCTTAGTTTTCACTGAGATAGGTCTATTCGACCATATCGAGTTGGGGCTTCCTAACACCTTACGACTGCTTTCTATTCTAGATTTAATTACTTCTCGTCCGACTCCATCTGTAGTTATCGTTGTTGCGATGTATTTAAATTTTTGGACCTGGTTGATTTCTTCGTTGCCTATTTGAACGGCGTTGAACTGCTCCACGCTATTGATAGCCAGATATTCGGTTTTTCCTATATTTATAGTTAGATCCCACCGTTGATAGTTCTCATGTAGTCTTTTAAGCATGAATTCGAGATCATACTCTTCCTGAGCGATCACCACCTGGTCATCGCTCTCTTTTTCTATTCATCCAGTACCACCTCCAAGTATTTGTATATTGAATAACAGCGGGTACAAACTGCATCCCTGTCTTAAGCCTTTAATTAATTAAAGGGGGATTATTAACAATCTTAATTAAATTAAAAATTTAGACTATGTTGCTGGCTGAAATCTTAAAATTAATATTTGAGAATTATAATGCAAAGAATTTTATTTTGTTGATTAAATATTTTTTTATGAATTATGTAATTCATTACATTACATAAAAATGTGTGTTTTTAAGCAAACGAGCTGTGTTCCATTCACTGTATAACTTGCTTTAAACTAAAGTTTCAAATAATCAAGTGTAACGGTTTTATAATTTAGCCTTCGAAATTTAAACAAATTTGAACGGGTCTTGACGGAACAGGACAGAACGGAACGGCTCTAGTGCAGCCACAAAAATGGAACAAATAATAAAAGATAGAAGTTAAATCAAAAGCAAGCAATTGTAGGTAAACGAACCTTGTAAAATTAGTAAACTTTGTAATAAAATCGAATCGCTGTGGCGTAGCGAGCTTAACTCGCGCCCGAGGCACAATACCTTTTTAGCCCCCCCCCCCCCCATTCGAAAACCATATAATATTATATGTAAAATATACTCGCAAATTAATAAATAAATAAAGTAAAATAAGTAAAGTCGTAGGCTCAAGCTAGGCTTTAAATTTGAGACAAAAAATGTAGTTGAGAAAACAAGACTAGATTTTGAAATGTATGTTAGAAGCAATGAAATCCTACGAAAGCCGACCCTGATTAATACCTGGACAACACCGATCAACAAGATGGAAATTATACAAGAGCCGACCCTGGCCTAGGGTCACCTGCGGTGACCTGCTCCAACTTGATAACCCAAGTAAAAAGTAAGTTTAGAAGTTAAGTTTTTTTGTGAAAGAAAATAAATTGAAGTATTAACGGTTATCCAGTGTTTTAAGTCGAACAACCAGCGAGTGATCTTAACATCAGAAGTGCGATCGATTAAACCCACGTTGAACCAACGGATAAGTATCAAAACAGATAATAATTTTTTTTCTCTTCTTTTTTCTTTTATATTTTTCTATTGTTTTGCATTAATTATCTTTTCAAAATGGCCGACCAAATAACCAATAACGATTTGCGCCAATTCATCAAAGAACTTATCGGAATCCGATCAGCCGAAATCAAGGATTCCTCCCGGGAAAAACTTGAATTCAGTCTGTCAAAATTTCATCCGGATCGAAATGATTATTCTATGAAGGAATGGTTGGAAGACGTGAACGCAATCAGAACAAGCCTAAATATTAACGACCAGATTATGATCCTAAAAACCAGCGAAGCCCTCCGAGGGAGAGCGAGAATGTTTTATGATGGTTGGAGACCGGCTGTTAGAAACTGGATTAGTTTCGAAAACGACCTGTTAACTACATTTCCAGATGATATTACATGGGACATGAAATTGCTACTAGCCGCCAATATGAAAAGCGACGAATTTAGCAATTTGAATGAATACGCAATGAAAAAGATACGCAGCCTAAGATACCGATACGAACCAAGCTTGATATGGGAGAAAATTGTGTCCTCTGTAATTGGTGGAATAATAACTTCAAGAAATCTACGAGAACAGCTACGATTACAACGACCAAAAACCCAGGAGGAACTCATGTTGTTACTTAACCAGCTCAGACCAGAACGTGGAAACGAAATAGATAGACCATTTCCAAAACGCCATAGACAACAATACGATAATTACGAAAGATCAGACAAACGCGCTAAACTTGGAACGAATGCCCCATATTCTGGAAAATGTTTTATCTGTGATCAGGTTGGTCACAAGGCGCTAGAATGTACTGCGAGATCAGGCAACACCAATCAGACCCCGCGATCACAATCCACAGCAATATGCGAACACTGTAATAGAAAGGGTCATACCGAATCGGAATGCTGGCGGAAAGTGGGAAAAGTAAATATAAATTGCACGACGACTAGAAAATGCAGGATCATGCCTTCTGCCGTTATACCGACAAAAGATGAAAACCATACGCTTAACTATCTCGTCGATTCAGAAGCCGATTGGTCAGTGATTCATCATAAAGTAGTGAAGTCAGTAAACGGTACGATAACACCGTCAAAAGAAATAATTTCAGTGGTCGGTAATGAAGTTATACGTGTCATCGGACAATGTCGATTATTTGTAACTCTTCAAGAAGTAACGCTCGAAATTGATTTCTTAATCGTGCCTGACTATTCGATACCTGGAGTTGACGCCTTAATCGGGTGGGAAACCATTTCTCTTCCTGAATTAGAAGTCGTAAAAAGGGAATATGGTCTCGATTTGCGACTTCCCTCAACCACACCAATCGTATGCCGCACTGTGGAAGTACGAAATGAAATGTCAGGATTGGACGAGCCGATGAAAAATATGGTAATGAAACTCTTGGCTCATTGCCAAAATCTAACCCCGAGGGCCGTGACCACTGATAAGTTAAACATCCAATTAACGGACAATGTACCAGTGGCGTTTCGACCAAGAAGGTTAGCCTACGCAGAACGAATTCAAGTAAAAACAATCATTCAAGACTTGCTAAATGAAGGAATAATTAAAGAAAGCTCATCTCCATACGCTAACCCAATAAATTTGGCAAAGAAGAAGAACGGGTCTCTTCGACTATGTATTGACTACAAAGAAGTTAACAAGAAAACCATTCGAGACCAATACCCTTTACCCAACCTACGCGACCAATTAGATGCTTTGAGCAACGCGACCTATTTCACCACTCTGGATATGAAGGCAGGATTCCATCAAGTTGAAATAGAAGAGAACCAAAAAAAAATTATAGCCGATAGAGCACGAGCGTTTACATCATTGACGTTTCAAAATTATCTAAAAGAGGAACAGATCGAACTACACTTCATAGCCACAGGTGTACCAAGGGGGAATGGCCAGGTAGAGCGAGTAATGAGAACATTGTTCAACCTATTGCGAAGCTGCTTGAACGATAAGGAAGAGATTAAGTGGACCACAATACTACCCCGAATTGAGATGGTGATGAACGAAATGGTATGTTCAGCAACAAGATTTTCCCCGAAAGCATGGAAAGCATGAGATCAAGAGCCAACGAAAATCTAGCACGGGGTAGACGATTACAACAGGAAACATTCGACATGAAAAGACTAAAGGCAATACCTTTCAACATCAACGATAAAGTGGTGGTTCAAGACACACAGAAAGCAGGATCAGGAAAATTAGGCGATAAGTTTCTGGGACCGTATGATGTCATAAAATTGCTACCTAATGAACGATATGTGCTACGAAGAACGAATAAGAAAACCAAAGTGACCAAAGTAGCTGCACACGAACAACTGAGGCTGTGGCCGGAGAGGAAGAACGAAGATACGGGCGTATTTTAAAGATAACATCTTTTCTTCTATCAGTTTTATTGCCTTGTTTTGTAATTGCTTATTTGACTATGTATAGACTACCTTTTGGCAAGGGGAAGGGCCCTGGGCCATCTAGGTAACAATTTTATAAATAAACCAAAAAAAAAACGCCAGCGAAAACGATGCCCGGGAGGAGTCCCGGGCCAGCAAAAATGATGCCCGGGAAGAGTCCCGGGCCAGCAAAAATGATGCCCGGGGAGAGCCCCGGGCCAACGAAAATAATACCCGAGGAGAGCCCCAGGCCAGCGAAGATAACGGCCGGGGGAGCCCCGTGCCAGCTAGATTAATTAATTTCATTTTATTAACAGGTTTTCACCAAAAACAGTGACGAGGACGTAACAATTGCAGGATGGCCGTGTTAAAAGCAACGAAAATCATACAAAAGCCGACCCTGATCAGTATCTGAACACACCCGCATCAGCTAGACACGCAAGACCGCCACGAATGGAATAATGTTGGTAGAAATACGCTGATGAACAAGAAATCAATGGACGCCATGAATTCACCGAAAACTAGTTACGAGGACGTAACAATCGCAGGATGGCCGTGTTAGAAGCTATGAAATCCTACGAAAGCCGACCCTGATTAATACCTGGACAACACCGATCAACAAGATGGAAATTATACAAGAGCCGACCCTGGCCAATATCAGGACGTTTGAAACAAACAAATTATCAAATGTGTAAACTTGCTTTTATCTAAATTGTCAAGTTGGTAACCTGCTCCAACTTGATAACCCAAGTAAAAAGTAAGTTTAGAAGTTAAGTTTTTTTGTGAAAGAAAATAAATTGAAGTATTAACGGTTATCCAGTGTTTTAATTCGAAGAACCAGCGAGTGATCTTAACATGTATATGATCATCTAGAATTAGTTCAAAAGATACCTATTATTTATTTATGTATTTATGGAGATAATTTATGTAACCACGCAGCGTAGATCCCATAAGGAAGTGCTGACAGACACAGGTCGAGTCAGCCCTTTCAGTAGAAAAGACGTGCCATTTCTATTATGAAAATATTATTACAGTTTGATTTAGACTATTAGTGTTCCTTTTTTTGCTTTTTATTTACGAATTAACATTTATTATATTACTACACTGGTACTAAATTTAAAATATATTTTCCAGAAATCAATTATAATAAAAATAAAAATTATCCAGCAATTTTTTGTTTTGCGGACCATTTGGCGCCCCTTTGTGAGTAGTGCCCGGGGCATGATGCTCCCTCTTGCCCCCCTCTCGCCACTGTCGAATCGTGAAAATAAATGATCAGCAACGGTCGAAACAGATTGTCATATCATTGTTTAGCTCTGAAGCTATCAAGACGTTAGTTCATTTGGTTTTTCCCCAGAAATTTTTAATTTTTTACAAATTTCATAATCAGCGAGGTAAAGAAATAAAAGGTTTTTGGACCTATTGGACCTAAACCGGCACCGAATAGTCTCATTCCGTAATAATTGTACTTATATAAACAAACCTTGGTCATTATAATATTATTTAATAATTTTTTAACCAATATAATAAATTAATAGTTTTTGTCAATAATGAATTTTTTAAATGATAAAGTAATTAATAATATAAATTACAAAGTATTTTTATAAACAATACATCAGGGAAGTTTATTATTCTAAATTAATTTGGTAAAATAAATTGCAACCCGATAAACTTATCAGTTAACCTCTGTGCATGTACTGATTCGAAGGATGCTGGAATTTATATAAATAAATTTAAAAACCAAGTGCTCATTATTAAGTGAAAGTTTACAATGAAGAGTTTTATAATTGTTGGATTTCTACTTGCTACCCTCCTTCAAGTAAGATATTTTAGTCTTTTAAATAAATTTTCTTTTTAATATCGATGAATATTAAATTAGAATTTCTTATAACATACTTTGTTGTATAAAAAGAAATTAACTCAATTTTTATTACTCGTAGGTGCAAGGTCGGTCCATTGGCAGAAATGACGAGATGCCTAAGGTATTGGTTGATACAATTCAACAGTCATATTCATGTGGTAGGAAAATGGGACCCTTTAAAGTTGCACAAATACCTCGAGTTCGTGGCACCGAACAACTTCCAGAAGACAACTCTGCTTTAAACGAATTGTGGGGCTGTATTTGGGAAAAGAAAGGAATTATTGATGAAGATGCGGTGTTGAGTGAAGATAAATTGGAAGAATACCTTGTTGAATTAGTTTCAATGTTTGGACAACCTGGCTCAGAAGAACTATCAGCTCTTCATGATATAGTACAACAATGCAGATATGTGCATGGAAATGGTTATGGTCAAACAGCAGTAAAAATTCAAAATTGTATTAATAGATACGCCGAAGCAAGATATTAAATTATGATGTGATATTAAAAGTATACCTATAGAAATAAATTCTTGTATTTATTTTCATAGACTTTACAACAATAAATACCTGTATATAATTTATTATACCTATACTTTCTTTGTATATTTTCTCTGTCTTTCTACAATGAAAGGAATAAAGTTATAAAATTGCACTAAAGAAAAGACTAAAACATTTTTACAATTCTTCTTCTTCTTCGCTTTCCTCTTGTCAGAGGAGTCGTGATCATTATTCGCTCAGTCAATTCGCTTTCCCACATCCAACTCGTCGCACTATCTCGCGCCATCTCTCTCTATTGCCCGCCTCTCTCGTGGCCTGATGTAAAGAACCGCCGGTGACTTCCTTCACCTGGTCCGACCATCGCTTCGGGGATCTTCCTCTCGGCCTGGTACCCTCTATCTTTCCTTGTACTATGAGTTTCTCAAGGCCATCACCCTGCTCCCGCGTTATGTGTCCAAAGTATCGGAGTACACGTTGCTATACTGTTTGAGAGAGTCTCTGTGGTTCTTTAGTCTCTTTAAGAATGGACACATTAGTTCTTCTCGCGGTACATGGTATACGGAGCACTCTTCTCCAGCACCACATCTCAAGCGCGTCATTCTTTCTTCGATCCTGCATCTTTAGCGTCCAAGACTCTGCATGCGTACAGCACTATTGGGAAGATTAATGTTTTCACAATCATTTTCTTAGTTCCAAGTGTGATCTCTTTATCTTTCCATGTTCTTTGTAGACTGCGGACATCATTTCTTGCTATTTCGCTGCGCCGCTTTATGTCTTGCGTGTTTCCACCTTCGTTGTTCATAAGCACTCCTAAACATATATATTGGCTAACGACAGAGTAGTGAGAGATCTGTTGGATTCCCGGGTTATTGTTGTTGCCTCGGTCCACTATCATTACCTTTGTCTTGTCTTTATTAATTATCAAGCCACATCTGCGGCTTTCGTCTTCAAGTTGCTTCATTAGCAGGGTCAGTTCTTCTGCCGAGTTGGCAAGGAGTGCGGTGTCGTCGGCGTACCGTAAGTTATTTATCTTTTGGCCTCCAACAGCAAAACCGTTATTCCATCCTTCCAGGGTTTTTCGCATAACATACTCGCCATACAAATTGAACAGCATTGGGGACAGTATGCAACCTTGCCTTACTCCCTTTTCTGTCTTGCATGGATTAGAGAGTCTGTCGTCTACTTTGACTCTCGCTATACTTTTAGGCTTCTATACAAAGTATAGCAAGAAGCCTTATGATCTGGCTCCGTGTCCGTCTGTCTGTCCGCATAATTCAAAGTCATACAGAGCGTTTCAAATCGTGTTGGAAATACTCTGTGTGTATAGAGGTCTAAGAACTGATTTTTTATTTTACTTTGATGTGAAAAAATAATTTTTTATTGAGGTGGTTAGTGAAGGTAAGTTGTAAATAAAAGAGAAAGGAGAGGATTGGTCCACCTCAAAAAAAGGACCATACATTACAGAGAAGTAAAGTTTCGAATAGAATGGAAAAGTTTGATTGTTATTACTTATATAGTAAATGATAATTACCAACCGCAAAAAATTTAATTGGTGCAGATTATCTGATTATGTGATGGTACATATGGCGATCAAAAATAACCAGATAACAACAACTTTTCACACCAGAAAAGTAGTTGTATGTATCGTATAGAAGCCTAGGAACCGCTGCTGAAGCAAGTTCCAACTTTTTATGCATAGTTCTTGGACCAGGCTAGTGATATGGTGCGGTACCCCCATTTCCGTCATTATCTGCCATAGCATTTTCCACTCAATACTATCGAAAGCTTTGCGATAATCAACAAAACATATATATAGTGGTTTGTTATATTCTCTTGCCTTTTCTATAATTTGACGGATGTTCAGAATATGTTCACGTGTGCCTCTTCCTTTTACGAAATCAGCCTGTTCCTGAAGTATCTGCCATGACAAGTATGGTTTTAGTCTATTATTTATTATGTATAGCATCACTTTGCTGGCATGCGATATCAGGGAGATTAATCTATAATTATTGTCACACATTTCCTATGACCCCTTCTTGTGCAGCGGAATGAATATGGAGCCCGACCAATCGTTCGGCCATTTTCCAGTTCTCCATATTATCTGACAAACAGTATGCATAACATCCACGCCCGTTTCTCCCATCGCCTGAATGATTTCTGTGGTGATCATGTCAACACCTGCAGCTTTATTGCGTTGCAGCCTCTTTATAGCATCTTCCACTTCATCTCTCAGTATGTCCGGCTCTTGTTCAGTGTTTTCAACTTTGAGTGTGGTCGGGGTTGTATTTCCTTTCTCATTTCTGAAGAGCTTTTCGCAATATTCTCTCCACACTTCCATAATCTCACTTATGTTTGTGACTTTGATTCCTGCAGCACTTCTAATGACCCATGTTCGCGGAGAGAAACGTTTTGTTATCTTTTTGATTGCCCTAAACATGTCACGGGTATTATTTCTGTCTGCATGGCTTTGTATCTCTATGCATATTTCTTGAATGTAGTTGTTTTTATCTTTTCTACATGCTTGTTGTATGATGAGATTTAGTTCTTTGTATCTACTATGTTTCTCGTGGGTGTTTATGCCTTCATTTCTCAATTGTCTTCTCTCTTCTATGATTTCAAGAGTGGCGTCTGACGTTTATTCAGTGCGTGTTCTCTCCTGTAATGATAAACGCAGGGATGAAAACTCTCGATATGTGAACGAATTCTTTCTCTATCGGTTTTTGGTTTTTCATGCCTGCCTCTGCCATCAGGTCTTGGAGAATCATTGCTCAGGGCAAGTACGTAAGTACGGTTAATGATAACAACGCCAGTGAATAATAAGCTAAAAGGCCTTATATTAATTTAATTTTGTACATAAGGCTTTTTAGCTTCTTATTTGTTACTTAAGGTATTCTAGCCTTTGAGGATCATGACGCGGTGGAGACACAATTATTTTGTTTTTTAATTATTGTGCGTTTCAAATAGTTTTGTCTAAATATTTAATACTTCCTTTGTGTTCGCATTTTATCTTGCATTTTCCTTTAATCTTAATAGCATGTCCTGAATATGACTTGAACTTTGTTTTTGTTTGCGTCATTTCCGGCTTACTGGGCATTGAAACCAAATGGGTTTGCCACTTACTTTTAAAATTTCTCGCCATGTGATGCTACTAACTGTCTTGTTCCGTCTTCTTACTGCCAAAATGTATTCTTCGTCCGAGCTATCGCCTTCGCATACTTCTTCGACGCTTTTCTGGTTTTTGCAAACACTGGCGAAGTGAATTTTCCCCTTGCACTTGAGACATATTTTCCCCGTTGCAGGACACTTTTTCTCACCACTGTGAATGAAACCGCACATTTTGCACTTGAAATTAACTTTTGCGCTTTGTTTTTTGCTCACAAACTTTGTTTTTTGTTTACTCACGATGCTGACTTTCTTGTGCACTCGCGCTCGTAATTTCAATTACTTGTTTGCGGCTTTCTTCACTTGAACGACAATGCTCTAATGCCTTTGTTAATTTCAAATCTGAGTCTCGCAATAAACGTTCTTGCACAGTTTTGTCTTTAATGCCTAGCACTAACCTATCGCGAATTAAAAATTCAGTTTGATCCCCAAAGTTGCACTGAGCTGCGAGTTTTCTCAACTCGATCACGTATTTATCGACTGTTTCATCCTGCTTTTGGGACCTCGAGAAAAATTTAAAACGGTCAAACACGACATTCTTAGGCGGCTGACAGTAGTGAATCTCTCTTCACTCTCATCCGCGTTGTATTGAAACGTTTCAAATATGTCGACTTCTTCATCACCCATTACGTTCATGAGGATCGTAATTTTTTGTTTGTCGCTTAAGAAAATGCAATTCAACACGGCTAGTAATTGGTCCAGTAGCAAGTTATTTAGTACAATTTAGTTACTAAACCGTGTGTAATCGGTACAATTTAGGGAAGTAGTTTTTTAAATAGTAATTTAGTAAAACCATGTAGTACAGTGGATCCAATATTTTCGATTTTTATGGTTTAGTAGCGTTCCTTGACCACTTCGGACGTTCGGAAACGATTGTTTTACTATATTTAATTGGTCCTTTATTTGTTTTTGAGAGTTTTTTTATCATTGCAATAAAATGCCCAAAAATTTTTCAAAATTATTTTTGGAAGCTTTAGAAGAATGTGTCCTGCTTTATAAGATGTTCATTTTAAATTATATAAAAATGCATATGCCAGAGAAGAATGTTTGTTGTTTCCAAATTGCAAGAAAAATTAATTTTTTAAGGATGTAATTGTACTGAAGTTATTTTGTATTTTGGCAGCTATCTGTCCGACGGTGATATCGGATACGAATGACATCAGTATTACTGATATCAGGCACGCGGGAAGTCCCCATTTAGTTACGTTTTAAACAAATCTCCAATTTCGTATCGTGTTCATATAAAACTAATTTTAATTAATTGCATTTTCTAGTAGTTCAGTTTGTATAACGTCGCGTTTTCCTTACATATTTTTTTAGTAAGCTTTGAAATTTATTGGTTTAAGGGTATTTTCTACTATAATCAGTCCAATATTGGCTATCACATTATTTAATAATAAAGCGCGACGTTTACGACTGTCCGTCTCGAAGGTTGCTAAACAATTTCTTCGACTATTACTCAATAAATAATAACAATCATCAAAAATAAACTGACGACAGAACTTATAAAACAAATACACAACTACTGCTTACAATTTAATTATTAACCCGTAACCGGTACTCTGGGGTCTGGGAGACACACTTAAATGCATAATTCTTTGTTGCACTCACTTTCGTTTTATTTTCGTTTTATTGTTTTTTTCGCGTATGCTAACTTGAAAAACACATACTAATGTCTTCCAACCTTCAGATAACAAATATAATAACACAAGCTAATTTTAAGGGCTAGTTGTCTCTCAGACCACGGCGTACCGGTTATGTACCAAAAGTAGGACTGTACCTGTTACGGGTTAAGTACAATAAAACTGTCGTGCCTGCATGTGTTCATCAAGTGGTGGGGGCTACTCGCCAGAAAAATATATCTGCTAAGTCACTAAAGTAATATCCTAAACCCTAAATCAATCTCCTACATTGTACCGTTTACACACGGTTTAGTTACTAAATACTTCGCTACTGGACTAAAATACTATCCGTGTCTGAATCAGCCTTTATTCCCAGAAAGTAACTAACTTTCTAGTGTCATCCCTTAACAATTTATGCTTCCGCCGTCCCACTGAGTTCAAGATATTTTGGAGTGAAACTTATTTTATATTTGCCTAGTTCTACGAAAATTCAATAATATGTTGAGGGCAGCTGTGTTAATAGTGAGGCCTCCTGTAGATTGTGCTACATTACAAGGAATGCAACAAAGCCACAGAGATAATTTGTTCCGCCTAATTGCTTAAGGATTTTTTTATGAGTTCTGAAAAAATTGCTTAACAGCTTAACAAAATATTGAATTTGTATTTATCCAATAGCGCTTTCCATGAACTCTTTTGATGCTAGTTTGTATTGTCACACTTTGAAAATTCATAATTCAAAAATCATTATTCATTTTAAATATTACAAGACGTGACAACATTGCATCTTATAATTTAAATTAAATATTATATTTTATTACAAGTTCACTAACTCGTATCTCATACGAGATACGAGAATACGAAACGTCCGTTGTGAGTGTGAGAAGCGCATTATTGCAGTTTGCAAAATGAAGGCGATGAACCTCCAGGTCCAGGAATATAGCCTGGGAAATGCATGGTAGCAAAATGAGGGTTCAAGTCAGTACAGAGAGCCAGGTGGGATGAAAGTTATTAAATATAGCAACAGAAGGGCAAAAGAGTTAGTTACGTCGGTAATACGCGTGTGGCTAAGTAAGCCACTGCGTGTGTAATGTTAATTAAAATGTTGGTTCAAAGTTAAGAGTTAATCATTGTTCAAAGTTAATAGTTCATAAAAGGATTACCAAAAATGACCTCTCGCACGCCAGGCTGTACGACTACCAACTACCCTTGTAATGATAATTGTAAGGTTAGTGTAAAATATTAATTGTAAATATGTTATTAACTTTAATATAAATAATTGTTATGAACTTTGATTTATTATTTGTTACGCCGTCCCACTTTTTAGTGATCCCAAATTGAGCTACATCCCCCAAATCATCCACGACTTAGATAAACCAAATCTAATCGTGACAGTATTACCCGTGACGATTTTAAATCTTACATTACTCCCGGGGTGGTTTATTTTGTCCACCACGGAAAAATTTTTTTAACGTTACATTTAAGCGGCCTTAAACGTTTAAAGATTATGTTTTGATGTAACGCGCTAGTTGGATGGTTATTTTCTACTTATAATTATATAATTAAAAAAAAGAAAAGTTTTACGAGCTAGAAATCTATATTATAAAATAATAAGGAATTTTAGAAAAAGCGTCACAAAAACGTACGCAGACGCCTTATTTACGGACCGATTTTTACGTGCGACGTCTTAAAATGACCGGTTCGACGGGCCCCAGGTGGTGGAGTAAAAAAAATTGGAGGGGCGGGGAGGAGGCGGCGTGGAGGTGCGCAAAAGAGGCCGTTTTACGCCGAAATTCCTGTCCGAGAACCCCAGAAGAACCCACCGGCGCGATTTTTGCACACTTGGTGGCGATCGACGCCGGAAGGTCCGAAATTTTGCAAAGTTGGATTAGAGTCTCTGGAAAATGAACCGGCACTCCACGGTGAATTTTCAAAGATGAACAACTTTTAACGTGGAAATTCTTGTGAAAATGCCTCTGGAGCGTAAACCCGACGTGATAAATTAGCCCGCAAAGTCTTAAAATGTCGACGCCGACGAGGTCCATCCTATGACGGCGAAAAATTCGAAATGGCGGTTACGGGGGCGGCGGAGAGAGCGGAAAAGCCTTCTCCGCGCAGTAACGCGAGTACTTCCGAACCGCGTGACGGATTTCGACCGGATCGGCGCCGATCGACGGCCAAAGGTCCAAACTTGCATTTAGGGTAGGCGAAGGATTTTTAAAATACCGTGGGACGGCGCACCGCCTCCCCAAAAACGAAGAATTTTAAAATTGCGTTTTTTCTCTTAAAATGTCGGTCCAAACTAGATGAAATTGTCGACGACTTGGAAATTTTATCCTCTAAAGACGTAAAGCGTGAAATTGTGAAGGTTAAATCTGTTAGCGACGAATAAATTAGGTCAATATTGGACGTGGCAAAGAAGCGAAACGTTTTCTAAAATTTGCAAAATTTGACAAATTAAATTTTTTTTTTTCGTTTAATACGTCGAGGGGACAAATATAAATCGAAAATGTCTAATGAAATTTTCGCGAAAAAAATTTGATTTACGACGAAAATACGCATTTTGGCATATTTTCAATTTTGCCCGAAATTGCCTTCGATTTTGGTCGGAAATTTTGTGAACGATATTAATTTGCAAATGCTGCCGTTATTTGTCGTTTTTCGTCCACCATCGTCATATACTAAATCAAAGACCGTCGAAAACCGCATCCGACTCTTCCATAAGTTTTACTAAATTATCTACGGTTCTCGCGCCGTAGGCGAATTAAGGCGAAAATTGTGCAAAAACTTTCGACGTCTCTGGAGCTCTTATTTGCCAACCGATTTTTAATTTTTGAGATGCAACGGAAGCCCATCGCGAAGGTCTACGAGAGCCCTTATATAACCTTCCTTCGTATTTTCAACACCAAAGGCGTGAAATCGAATTTAAATTTCAAAAAATTTTTCAGAAGGGGGCCTTGGATGATTTTCGAAAAAAAATTACTTTCGAAAAATTGGAAATTGGCGCCGGAAATGGACGGGCCCTTACTTTTAGATAATTTAAACGACAAAATTTCTCATACACTTCCCGTTCCTTCTGCCAAAAAATCGACAAAATTGTAAAACATTTTTGCAAACGTGCACGAATTTGTAATATTTTTGGCGAGAAAAAAGGTTCACAACGAAATGAAAATTTAACATGTCCGACGTGTATTCGTCGGCAATCGACCAGGGTGATTGTTAAAAATCCATCCGCAACGTAACGGTCCTTTCGAAGAGCTCAAATCGAAAAATATGTTACATGTTTTGAATAAATTTTCCAATTTAAAAATTTTCTTTCTTTCAATCGATAAAGTGAGCAAATCTGAAGCGAAATGTAGAATAACATTTTTTTCGAAAAACCCTTCCCTTGCCCACAAAATTAATTTTAAGATTTATCGAAATTATTAAATCTACCAAAGGCGGCTCTTGATTTCGAGCCCCTTCATCTATATTATTAAATAATAAGGAATTTAAAAAAAGCGTCACAAAAACGTACGCAGACGCCTTATTTACGGACCGATTTTTACGTGCGACGTCTTAAAATGACCGGTTCGACGGGCCCCAGGTGGTGGAGTAAAAAAAATTGGAGGGGCGGGGAGGAGGCGGCGTGGAGGTGCGCAAAAGAGGCCGTTTTACGCCGAAATTCCTGTCCGAGAACCCCAGAAGAACCCACCGGCGCGATTTTCGCACACTTGGTGGCGATCGACGCCGGAAGGTCCGAAATTTTGCAAAGTTGGATTAGAGTCTCTGGAAAATGAACCGGCACTCCACGGTGAATTTTCAAAGATGAACAACTTTTAACCTGAAAATTCCTTTTTTTTTAAAGTCCCCAAGGTCAAGTGATTTTATTGCGAATTCGAATACAGTTTTATGAGGTGACCTCAGGAGGGTAATAAAGTTCTTCTGTGCGACCGGGCGGTCACGCTGAAGTATTCTACCGACAGTAATTCTTAATCTGGCGGAACTTAAAACGCAGTATTTCTTAGAGGGCTTATGTAGTTGTTAACTATCCGTGAAATGGATATGGTGGGCGAATGGCTGAGCGGTTAGCGTGTTAACTTCTCATGCCGAGATTCATAGGATCAAATCCTGTGAGGTGCTATCTATAGAAGGATTTTTCGCTCACCAAATGTCTATCTGCTGGCCACAGGTAACATTATATATATGGCTCAAAAATTTCCCTGGTTGGAGTAGACGATGTAAAAATCGTCTATCCCCGTGGTTCGGAATTCACGTTAAGCTGTGGGTCCTCTGTGCTCGTTACACAGTTTCAACACGCAACGAGCACAGACAGGGAAATCGGAAGACGTAGAACGTTAAAAAAAAACCGATGCATACAACATATAACTATCAGTCCATTGTCACCTTGAAAAACTGTTGAAGGTCATAGTTATGGCGGTAATAGAAAAATATAAAAATTTTACAAAATTGCCACAATTAAAGATCTCGATAGATACCGTCGATAGCTTTGATTTGTTCCAAAACATGTGACCTTGAAAATCGATTTGAAGGCCAAAATTTTTTCCCACGTCGAATTGTGGATTGGTACGACAAATAAGAAATGGGATGTTACTTGTATGCCATGTGATTGTTATGATTAGAAAAAAAAAATTCTAAAAGTTTGTAATTAAGATGGAATTACTCATTGAAAAATCATTGTTCCCAGATTTGTCCTTATTAAAGGCATTGGAATAGATTTTGCGATGTGAATATCAATCTGTAGTACCTTATTTATTATTGTAATTTTATACGGCTTGAATTATGTGTGAATGCCACGGTCGCACCCTTAACCTTAAACATCTAAAAATTTGCACAACGGGGAAGATGCATAAATTTTTTTTATATCGTAGTTGGATCAAAAATAACTAAATATACTAATTAATGCTATTTAATTTATTTATTTTCGTTTTGATAATAATTTAAGAAATATTTAAAAATCCGTCAATTTGAATTGAAGGAAACGACCGCGCCTATTGGGGTTATGCCATGTGACGTCAAACCAATGGCGTTGCGTTTAAGGTCACATGATGTATAATTATTTTTGCTAATTTGATATTTAATATATAGGATTAATCGGAAAATACTGTTTGAACTAAATATTTTTATTCATGCATGTTCCCTATTAATTGTGCTACTCCACAACATAATTTCGTCGCTTACTACTTCTTCGTCATCATCGACGTCAGTGAAAACATTAATAAATCCATTTTCTGAGGTTAGAAATGTTTCACTGACAGGACTGACAGTTATCTTGTACTTTCACCGGCTACAAACTTAACTTACAGATAAACTAAAGCTGACAGATATCTGACATGAAGAAAACCAAAACTTGATGTAACCTAAAGATATTTATCGGTTAAAGTTGTCCGCAAGATAATTATAGGTTAGGTATGAGTGAAGAAATCGGGCATTATTTTGGAAAAATTTTGTATTTAAATAAATAAATTCCTAAAAATTATTTAAATATACGAAAAAAACGAAAAAACATTTATAAATCCATATAAACACATACAATGTTTAACATTGACATCAGGCGTCCATATTGAATTCGAAAAATATCACAAAAATTATTTAAATATACGAAAAAAACGAAAAAACATTTATAAATCCATATAAACACATACAATGTTTAACATTGACATCAGGCGTCCATATTGAATTCGAAAAATATCACGTGATGTGGAATGCCTAACATAACCAGATTGTTATACAACCATATTGTTATGGAAAATCAGAATCGCACAGACTAATTACGTTTGACGTTTGTTATAACTTCGGTAAACCAGTTGGCTCTTGCTAATAATAAGCGTATTAAATTAGCATTTTCAATTTCATTTTACTGTAATGTTTAATAACTCATTAACTATTTAATTAATTACGTTGAATTAAGTTTATTAATTAAGACTCGCATTCTTAAAAGGAAGTTGGAGACTAAACATTCTAACAACCAAGTTGGACGTCGAAGGCTGACCCGTATTCTTAAAAAAAAAGGAGGCCGAAGGCCGACCTGCATTTTTAAAATCAATTTGGAGGCCGATGGCCGACCCATATTCTAAAAACCAAGTTGAAGTCCGATGGCCGACCCGCATTCTTAAAAGCAAGTTGGAGGCCGAAGGCCGACCCGTATTCTAAAATGCAAGTTGGAGGCCAAAGGCCGACCCGTATTCTCAAAAGAATTTGGGAGGCCGAAGGCCGACTCTCATTCTTAAAAGAAAATTGGAGGCCGCAGGCCGACCTGTATTCTAAAAACCAAGTTGGAGGACGAAGGCCGACCCCCATTATTAAAAGCAAGTTGGAGGCCGAAGGCCGATCCGTATTCATAAAAGCAACAGGGCGGCCGCAGGCCGCCCGTCTTCATAGAGCGTACAGGGCGGCCGCAGGCCGCCCGTATTCATAAAACAACAGGGCGGCCGCAGGCCGCCTGTATTCATAAAAGCCATTGGAGGCCGAAGGCCGACTCGTAAGGAATCCGCGTAGCGGATTGCCGCCGGCAGGCCTAGCGCCAGAAACCCGGAGGGTTTCGCAGCGCTAGTAATAAAATAAAATTGTAATGGAAAATCTACAGGGCAGGGTGCCACAACAGGGGGTTATTAATAATCTTAATTAAATTAAAAATTTAGACTATATTGCTGAATTCTTAAAATTAATATTTGAAGAATTACTACAATGCAAAGAATTTTGTTTTGTTGATTAAATAGTTTTTTTATGAATTATTTAATTCATTTAATACATTAAATAAAAATGTGGGCTTTCAAGCAAACAAGCTGTGTTCCATTCACTGTATAACTTGCTTTAAACTAAAGTTTAAAATAATCAAGTACAACGGTTTTACAATTTAACTTTCGAAATCTAAACAAATTTGAACGGGTCTTGACGGAACAGGACATAACGGAACGGAACGTCTCTAGTGCAGCCACAAAACAGGAACAAATAATAGGAGATAGTTAAATCAAAAGCAAGCAATTGTATGGTAAACGAACATTGTAAAATTAGTAAACTTTGTAATAAATTCGAAGCGTCAAAATAAATTATCAGCAACGGCCGAAACAGATTGTCATATCATTGTTTAGCTCTGAAACTATCAAGTGGTGACCTTATCGTAGTTCATTTGGTTTTTCCTCAGAAATTATTAATTTTTTTACAAATTTCATAATCAGTGGGTTAAACAAATAAAAGGATTAAGGACCCATTTATCTTTAATGCAATGTTATTATTTTGTTCTTATAAGTTTTAAGTATTCTTAAAATTACGTGTACCATATTTTTCAACACTTTGTATAATTAGTCTAACCTCTAACCGCACAATTAAAATACTCTAATCTATATTATTACCAATCCCTGAATAAATAGTAATTTTTTATAATTTATTACAGTTAGTACAAACTATAGAGATTTATAAAATTAACTCAGTAGGAGTTATGCTGGAATAAATTGTATACAACAATTTTGGTAAACATTTGCAATTTTCCACTTTAGATTCGATTACTTCTAAAAGATAAAAAAATATGATATAGTATTATCGTTTATCATTATGAAGAATCTGGAAAACATTAATGAAAATAACTTATTTTGGGTGTGAGGGAATGCAATCAAACAACTAATACCGTTAAGCCAACGTTTCGATCAATCTATTCGATCATCATCAGGGCTAGAAAAAATAATACAGAGGTGCTCATTAAACAAATAAGGCACAATGGCACGGTTACTACATACCAAACAGTAAGTGATGGTCAAAGTTTGACAATGCAAGTACGCGGACATAGGGGATAAAACAGGACGAAGCGATCAACTTCTAAGCACGATCTTCGTCAATCGGTAAAATGTAAACAATATTGTAACAATCACGTAAAAACATCAGACAATTTACAGTGTATAACAGTTTAAAAATTCGATAAAACAATGGTAGTCAATAAAATCAAAAACGTTGCAAAAATGCAATACAATAAATTAACTTAAAAGCGAAAACGATAAAAACATGATAAAAGGTGTCCAATTAGATCGCGCCTATTAAAACCCAAACTTAGAATTCCTGCAATATTGACCGCAACCAATAGCAAGAAATGACGAAACAAAACTTGTTATCGCCATCTTAATGCAAAACTCGCAAACCCCAAAGTAAACAAAAATAGTCGTTGGACAATCTCACATTGTGTAACCGCCATCCGTAGCACCAAACGTCAGAAAAGTTCAATAACATTAATCACAAAACAAAAAACATCCAACTTGCCAAGGAACCACACGTAACTACCTGTTTGGTCTCTCAATTTTGATTTTGAAATTCTGCAGCAAGTTGAGGTAACCGTTGTTTATGTTGGAGTAATCACTCTGGATGTTGATGTTGTTATTAGTCGTTGATATCAAAGCAGCTTCTATGAACAATCTCCTATAGTGACACCTCTCCGACGCCATCACCTCTACCTCCTCATCCTTGAAATTATGGTAATTTTCATTCGAATGGTGTGCGAGGCCAGTTTTAGTTTTGCCAAGCCGGATGTCGTAATGGTGTTGATAGGGGTGCGCATGTAATCGATTAATCGATCACCGTAATTCGAATAATCGATTATTTCATAATCGATTATGATAATTTATAATAATCGATTAATCGATTATAGAAAGATGATTGGTTCCCTTGTGAGGCCGAAGCCAGAACAACTATGGCCTTCTCGGATCTATTCTGGGTCTAGTTGGCTCAGGGCGGCGGATGCCGCCCGTGCCAGCTAGTATAAAATAAAACGTGAAATGGAAACTTACTTTGTTTCTTTTAGGTGTAGATTTTTGTTTTTATATTAACACTTCAATAATATTTCGACGAGATAAAATAATTAATGTCCAACAGGTTCACCAGTTAAATTGGCCTGACGACTACTAAAGAAACTTGTACAAATTTAATATAAATTGTAGTTTTGAATCGCGCAGGATCATGAATATCATAACTTAATTTAGTTTTTATTTGGAACTGTTTTCTATGTGCTTTTCAGTAGAAAGGAAATATATTCCGAAAAGTTTAATATAATTTTAGAAAATAACAAGTGCTTGTTTCGTATAACAATCTTGCCAATTCTACAAATTTCAAATCGTTAAAATTTAGACAAAATACAAATCAACTGTTGATCATGTAATAATATGGTCAAAAGTACCAAACTCATGTAATTTTTTCATTTATTATCAGCATATATCAGCGGTATATATGGAATGCAATGGACCCTATTCCATTCCATTTTATGGAATCTACAATATTTTAAATTTTAAAATTTTCATCAGAAGACGGTCATGGTCTGAACGTTAGCGCAACCAACTGCTAACGCAAAGCGCCCCGGTTCGACTCCGGGTATTGAATAAAAATTTCTTGGCCGTCTTCCGTGTTTCGGAGGACACGTTAAGCAGGCGGTCCCCCTGTGTTAATGATTTACCATCATAACAGTAAATAAGGCTTCTTGTTATACTTTGTATAGAAGCCTAAAAACAGGGTGCCGGCACATCGAAAGGCAAGCCTAGCAAGCTACCTGAGATGTAAAAACCAAAACTGCTCACAGAACCAACAGTGCCTCTGACAGAGGCATATAGTTGGGTAGTACAGGACGTAGTCCTAGCGTAAGAAGAAGAAGAAGAAGAAAATTTTCATCGATTAAAGCCTTTATCATAACTCGAAACTGATTATTCTAAAATGCTGCTTACGGTAAATGTAACAAAATATTTATTTTATTTCAATTGTAAAATTTTATTGACTGTAATTTCTTTTAGGAATCCATTTATGGTTGGCGATTTCGAAAATATACTTCAATATAATATAGGGGGAGCCCCGAAACTTACTCGTAAGGGGGTCTGAAATTTGAAGCTATTCCACTTCAGCGAATACAGGTTTGCTCGCTGTATTTACAAATCTTTTGTAAATACATTTTTCTGATACAGAAGATACAAATTAATACAGAATTTTACAAATTCTATATTGTTGTATCGGTAACGTGGTGTAAATTATACAACATGGGTGTCGATATAATTCTAATTACCAACTTAATAACTTATATTCGCTAAATTTTTGTATTATAGTTGATCTTTTCTTGTTAAATTATAAGATAATTTTAATTGGGTATAGTTAATAATATTTAATATTAATAATATTATTATAATATTATATTATTTGTTGATAAAACTAGTACAAAAATTTCATTGATTTTAAATAAAAAATCATAAAATTAAGTGTTAAAATAAGTAAATTTATTATGAGATTTGTATTAGTAGGTATATAATAATAGGTAATTACTTATCGGTTTGTTTGAAAACCAACATCTGTAATACAATAATGAAATATAATATTTACTACCATTCTCGCAATTATTTTAATTTGACATTAAATTGATGAAAATAATTCAGTCATTTAATAATTTGATGTCATACCATATTAACAGTCCGCTGATGATTTTATATAGGCGCAAGAGACGTCCATAATCATACTTGTAATATTATTTTTTGATACACCTGTCCCTAGTTCGAAAAAAGTGTGATTAATGGTCGATCCAATAGTTTTTTGAAAATAAATATCTCAGTAATAAGCAAAAAACAACGATATAGCACAAAATTTTAGAGCGTTATATTACAGTCCTGTGTTATTTTTCTACAGCCAACGGTTTCCAAGTGAAATGGAATCTAAGCTCGTAGCTATAAATTAAAGATTAAAAGTTATACTACCTCTATATAGGAGGATGAAAATCGCTGTAGAGCTCCTTTAGTTTTTATTGTACAGAATAAGTAAATAGTAGATTTGGAATGCCAAACTTGCGTGTCAAAAAAGCCACCTATTGTAAATTTTTCTACTCTTGTAAATTCCGAAGACTAATGGGATCCACGGAATTACAAGGTATCCAAAAATAACATCTGCCAAAAAAATTGACAGTAAATTTGCTGTCGGCAGTCACCCTGATGGACGTTTAAACCAACTCGTTATTAGCGGAAGCTAGGGTCATGGGTCGTAAGTCAAAATGATGTAACAAGAAATAAAGAATACAAAAAAATAATGGTAAACAAATTATAATCGTTGAAATACTGTACAACAGCTGTGATAGTATAATGCAACCACAATTCATATACGATCAGCGAGCTGATCACGTAATAATAATAAATGGTGTGGTTAAATGTACAGTTACAAATTAAAAGTCTAACAAGTTGCCACTCACCCAGGTACCTTGGTATGATTAGTGAAATACAAAATACTCGCTTCTGACAATAAGCGGACTCCAAATTTGGATAACTGTAGCACCAGGATGATAAAGAGAATACGTCTTCGACCGCTCCACTGATAATACGGAAACAGCTGCACTTGACCAGGTCAGGAACACCATAAAATAAGTTGGTTAAAGAGAACCTCAAAGATTGAATATTATACCTGAAGTCGTTGCTTTCCAGTGTGTAATAATATCTATCGATATTCCAAAAAATGACGAGTTGACATCAGCAATAATAGGGAAGATGCATAAATTTTTTTTATAGCGTAGTTGGATCAAAAATAACTAAATATACTAATTAATGCTATTTAATTTATTTATTTTCGTTTTGATAATAATTTAAAAAATATTTAAAAATCCGTCAATTTGAATTGAAGGAAACGCCCGCGCAATTTGCCACAGAACGTGTGACGTCACAGTTTAATTTTACATTCATTTATATTATTTTTCTGTGGTTTTGTGCTTTGAAAGTTGAAGTTTGTTAGTGTTAAAAGCTGTTATTTATCATAATTAAATCAATTAAAAACAAGAAAGTTAAAAAACTACTACAAACGAGTATAGTAAACATGAAAGTGAGGTTATTGTTATTGTACCGGTGACTTCGTTGCGTTTAAGGTCACATGATTTATTTTAAATTATTATTGAATTTTAAAATGGATTATTTATAACAATATACAATAAATAGAAGTTATTTTTGCTGATTTGATATTTAATATATAGGATTAACCGGAAAATACTGTTTTAACTAAAAATTTTTTTTCATGCATGTTCCCCATTGATAAGCCAATCTTAATATTGAACATTAACCTTGACATTCAATTTATAAAACTACAGTTTTTAAACAGCCCTTTGCGAATGTGTTCTTTAATCAGACACATGTACTGGAAATAATGAAATTGATGTTTTATAATGATCCGCAGTCGCGCAAAACATTCATCCACCAATTTAAATGAGCAAATCAATTAATTAATCGTCTAATTAGTAAAATTAGTCGGAACAAAATTCGACTCAACCCTTGATCAAATGCAAAAAGGCAAGATGGCTGCTTCACCGAGCGGTCACGGAAATTGAACGAAATAACGGTCGATTTCAGGATCTTATATACACGGTGTTGTAAAAGTTAAAGTTATTATCCGTAACGGATGTAAAAATTCGTTACACTATATGAATCGGAATAATAAATGCTATTTATTTTTCAAACGAACAAAAATCTTAAAAGGATTCCTAAATTTTCAAAGTAATTGAAGTGAAGTAGGTAATTTTTAAGGTTCAACTAGGACCAGAGTTGCTGATGCCTTAACTGAGATCATCCGTACCAACCTGGACGATGAGAAGGTAATCGAAGCAGCTCTGGGTTCAGATCACGAAGACTAAGAAATATCCTTATTGACAGTGGAATAATAAGGATAATAAGTGCCTATGAAGGTTCCCCCCTCCCCTGTACTGAGGAAAAATAAAAAAGGTTCAAATAGGTTCCTACTGCTTTGACGTTTACTGAAAAATTTCCTTTTATAGGTTGCATTAAGGTTTTGTATCGATCAATTCTTGAAGCATTATGAAGTGCTTATGAAGATTCCCCCCTCCCTTGTACTGGAAAGAAATATAATTGTTAAGCCCAGAAAAGGATCTTTTATTTTCTGGGTGGCAAGATTAGGTCATAAATAGTTTTAATATTTTCATAACAAATAACGTAACACCCATACTCAGAATGATTTTATAAACGTAGTGCTGTGATGCTTCCTTTGTAAAATTGTACACCTCGGGTTTGCCTTGAGCGCCAGTTTCAAATGAAACAAAATTTATAAATTTAAAAATTGAAATGTTTGAGGGTGCAACTTTACTAAGAAGCTCACCACCCTTGTCCCTCTAGTTTAGCTCAGCCTGGAGATTCCCTCAGAGTATGGTAGATTCCGGTAAATTAAGGGATGATTATTGGAAATCGAATTAAAATCTTTTAAAATGTAGAAAATTGTTGACAAATTGATTGAATGGAGAAACAATCGTGATTCACCTCTTGATCTTGATTGATCTTAAAAATTGGAATACTTCACTGTTATTGTACTTGAATTAATAAAAGATTGCATTTAAATAAGAAATAATTTTTATATTGGTCAAATAATTAAATCGCATGCGCTAAATTCAAAATTAATAAACAAATGCAGATAAATTTTTATCTGTTGGCAAAATACAATTATCAAATATTAAAATTATGTCGAGATGCGTTGATCCAAAAACTTCTTCTTCTTCTTGTTTCGTAGAAAATGTTACAATAATAATAATAAATTACAAAGATTAATAAAATGTTTTCAAATACCTTTTGAATATCCTGCTTCTTTAAAAGCATGCGTACTGAACACTATTTCGATTGGCGCGCACTCCGTTATGATGCACTCAACTAACGTCGTACTTCGTGAAGTTGATGATAAAATTCGCTCCTGTTTTAAAGTGACTAAACGGTGTTGATTATCGAGATTTTCACTTGTTGATCAGTTGTTCCAATTTGCTGGAATACGGGTGAGTTGTTTGGAAATATTCACTTCCAGGATATTTGAAAGGTGAGTCGAAATTAACACATTATTGGTGCTTAGATGTCCTAACTAATTGGTAGCCATTTTTAGATAATCCACATTATCAAACTTTTAACAAATATTCGGCGCGTTGGACATCTGGATGATTTTAACTTGAGTTGTCCACTTTTGAACCACACACGTCCTGTCGTTTCAACTGCTAAATTTCAACTGGTAATTTTCTGCGCAAATTTCGAATTTTAGTCGAATTTTGGTTATCTGTAAGTCAATTTCATACTTCATAAAATTTTATGTTGACTAAATCTCTTTAAATTTTCAGGATCGCTTTTATATTTTGGTGGATGAATTGTCCAATGATTTCCAGACGTTTTGTTGTACAGTAGCCGATTTGTACGCACTTTTTGGATAGATTTTTGAACACTCCTTATCACGAAAATTTGTTATCGCATTTCAAACGATTTTGAGCAGTATTGACCTTTTTGTCGATTCACAGAATCAAATTATAACCTTTACATAGAGCGAATTATTTAACACATCAGCATGTAATCAGTTTTACACATAATAAGTTATTCATAAAGTAAATTCAATTTTCATGGTACAAAATTATTGGTTATGTTTTTACTGATAACAGCATTCAGTAAAATTATTATTTCTGATCTAAAATGTCTTTTTTTTATGAAATTTTGATATGGTAATTTCCTTAATGAATTTATTTAACAGCTTTTTATCTGGTATTCCAACCCTTATAGATCTTTATGTGCTCATAATATTGAAAAATAGTGTGAATTGTTTATCACTTCAATCTGTGTTGCTTTAAGTAGGTCAAATTTATTTATCATATTAAATTGAGCTAGAAATTTAATGTTTTGTATTGGCTCGGTAGCTTGGATCACAGCAGTAGGTAGCACATTTTTTCTATCAATTATTACCTTATTTTGTAAAATATTCGGAAAATTATTCGGCGTCAAGCCGTTTCGGTGCAAAGGTTTTTGACAGGAAACTTATTTAATCATTCATTCGTTCAAGCTTTTCCATTCCATTCCAAATATTGCTACTTTGTTCCACTGCAAAATCTTTAGGATCCATTTTCTAAGGTAGTTCTTTCTCTCTTACTTTAGAACGTAACTTATCCACATTGTATTGATGTTCACCCGACGACCACATTAAGAAACTCCGTATAGTCCACAATTTAAAACCAGAATATTCGCGTTGTAACTGAGCCATTGATTACAGAAAGCCATTCCGGTGAATGGGTCGCGTGACAATGTGTCTGCGATGCATAAATCTTTCCCTAGCACATATTCCAACGTGTAGTCGTATCTCATAATTTTTAAAACCATTCTTTGGAGTCTTGGTGATAATAATTCCATTGGTTTATTTACTATGCTGACCAGTGGTTTATGGTCCGTTTGGACCAATACCTTTCTACCGAACGTACGAGGGTCAAGCTGAATTTATTGATAATAAAATAGATCTAGTAAGTTGTTAAAAATAAAACATACGGTATTATTTAGAGAAACTCTTTATCTCTCTTTATCTGTTCAAGTTACTAATTTTTTAAAGTGACATTGCAAGTGAAAACATGGAATTAACAAGAGAGCTTTTTCGAATCATGATTTATTATGATTTTAAAAAAGATTTAAGCGCTTACGAGTGCAAAGAGAGTTTAGATTCAACTTTTAGTGAACAAGCACCTTCCTTGGCTACAATTTACCGATGGGATAAGGAATTTGAACGCGAAAGGAATTCCGTTCAGCATCAAAAAGGAGCAGGACGTCCTTCTACCGCTGTTACCGACAAAAACATTGCTGCTGTTAAAAAAATAATTAAAAAGGACAATAAATCCACTTATGGGGTAATAGAGCATCAACTCAAGATTGGATCCTGAGCTGTTAAAACAATCATACACGATCACCTGCATTTAAAAAAAGTGGTCCGTCGTTTTGTGCCGCATCACCTTTCTGATTTCCAAAAAGCAGAGCGTGTAAGAATTTGCCATGAAACTCTAAATTTGTTAAATAATGGCGGACACCAAATTTATTCCAAAATCGTGACAGGTGACGAAACATATATTTCCTTTTTCGACATACCTACTCGTCAAGAGAGTCGTGTATGGATTCACGAAGATGAGGAAACTCCAACAATGATCAAGAAGCAGCGAGCTATGAAAAAAGTTATGTATGCGGTATTCTTCAGAAGTACGGGCCTAGTAAATGCCATTAAGCTAGATGGACAAAAGACAGTTACAGCTAAATGGTACACTGAAAAATGTTTACCTGATGTGTTCAGTAGAGTTCCAGCCAAAGGAATTATGCTCCACCATGATAATGCATCATCCCATTCGGCAGCTATAACTCGCCAGTTTTTGGCTGAAAAAAATATAAAAGTCATAGATCATCCGCCGTACTCACCTGATTTAGCAATGTGCGACTTTTGGCTATTTTCTGGGTTTAAAAAAAATTTGCGGGGCAGAAGGTTTTCGTCTGAAGAAGAGATTGATACCGCAGTTCATACTTATTTTGAAGGTGTTCCGAAAGAAGATTGGTTGGGAGCTTTTAAGCAATGGAAAGAAAGAATGGTCAAGTGTATAATTGTTTGAGGGAATTACTTTGAGCATATTTAAAATAAAATCCTAGAAAATATTAACCGTGTTTTTTATTCTCAATAAATTCAGCTTGACCCTCGTATAAATGTGATAACTTGTTAGACCGTGCAATATTGCTAACAGTTCTTTTTCGATTTGAGCGTACCTTTTTTGTGTTTCTGTGAGGAATGCCGAACTGTACCCTACGGGTTGATTATCTTGTATTACCACCGCTCCCAAACCATAGCTTCTTGCGTCTACTGATAAGCAAAATGGATTCTTTGGATCGTAGAATTTGAAAACTTGAGCTTTACTTATTTTTTCTTTCAAAATCTTAAAGCATTTCTCTTCGTTTTCTCCCCACACCAATTCGTTTTTGTTACTCAACAATGTACGTAGGGTACTTGTGTGCTGCGATAAATTAGGTATAAATTTCCTTAAATAATTTATCATTCCTAGTACCCTCTGTAATTCTTTTTTATTTTCGGGACTTTGCAATGCATTAATTGCATCAACTTTCGTTCTTTCTATCGAAATTCCATTTTCCGATACTCTGTGTCCCAAATATTTAACTTCAGTTTTAGCTAACTGCATCTTGCTTTTGCTAAACTTCACGTTGAATTTTTTTGCTCTTTTCAACGCTTCTGTTAATCTTCCGTTGTGTTCTTCTTCGGTTTCTCCGAAAATTAGCACGTCGTCTATGTATGTACACCACCTAGGTTTTCAAAAACCCTATTAATTAATTTTTGATAAACTTCTGGCGCGCTGTTTATACCATAAGGCATAGTTTTGTATCGATACCTTCCAAATGGAGTGGCTATCGTACATAAATTCGAACTTGGTTCAATGATTGGTACTTTAGAAACGCTGTCGTTGCATCTAATACCGTGAAGTATTTTACTCCGTTCAACTCCGCTGAAACGCTATCTACTGTAGGGAGTGAATAGTGCTCTCTCTTGATATTTTTATTTAGGGGTCGCGGATCCATACATACCCTTATCGAACCGTTGGGCTTGTTAACGATCACTATTGGGTGAACTCAATCTGTTGGTTCGTTTACAATTTCCAAGATATGGTTTTCTACCATCTTTTCTAGTTCGTCTTTTAATTTTTGTTTTAGAGACAAAGGAACTCTTCTGGCTGGTGTTATCGTTGGTGTTGCGTTTTCTTTCAACGTGATGTGATAACGATTGCTTTTAATTCGCGATGCTTTTCTATCGAATACCTCCTCGTACCTACATAGCTATGATTTCCGACGCCTTACTATTTTTAATAACATTAACACTTGTGGTAGGTATGAAACCAAATCCAGCTGTGTCATCTAGTCTTAGTATACACTCGCCGCCTTTATCAGCTATAAAGAAGTTTAAATATTTAATACTTCCTTCGTGTTCGCATTTTAACTTGCATTTTCCTTTAATCTTAATAGCATGTCCTGAATATGACTTTAACTTTCTTTTTGTTTGCGTCATTTCCGGCTTACTGGGTATTGAATCGTAAATCCTTTCTGAAATTATGTTGACTTCCGACCCTGTATCGATTTTAAACCAAATGGGCTTGCCACTTACTTTTAAAATTTCTCGCCATGTGATGCTACTATAACTGTCTTGTTCCGTCTTCTTACTACCAAAATGTATTCGTCGTCCGAGCTATCGCCTTCGCATACTTCTTCGACGCTTTTCTGGTTTTTTCAAACACTGGCGAAGTGATTTTTCCCCTTGCACTTGAGACAAGTTTTCCCCGTTGCAGGACACTTTTTCTCACCACTGTGAATGAAACCGCACATTTTGCACTCAAGATTAACTTTTGCGCTTTGTTTTTTGTTCACAAACTTTGTTTTTTGTTTACTCACGATGCTGACTTCTTGTGCACTCGCGCTCGTAATTTCAATTACTTGCTTGCGGCTTTCTTCACTTGAACGACAATGGTCTAATGCCTTTGTTAATTTCAAATCTGAGTCTCGCAATAAACGTTCTTGCATAGTTTTGTCTTTAATGCCTAGCACTAACCTATCGCGAATTATAAATTCAGTTTGTTCCCCAAAGTTGCACTGAGCCGCGAGTTTTCTCAACTCGGTCACGTATTTATCGACTGGTTCATCCTGCTTTTGGGACCTCGAGAAAAATTTAAAACGGTCACACACGACATTCTTACGCGGCTGACAGTAGTGATCAAATTTTTTGACGACGTCGTCAAATTTCTCTTCACTCTCATCCGCGTTGTATTGAAACGTTTCAAATATGTCGACAGCTTCATCACCCATTACGTTCATGAGGATCGCAATTTTTTGTTTGTCGCTTAAGAAAATGCAGTTCACACACGGCTAGTAATTGGTCCAGTAGCAAGTTATTTAGTACAATCTAGTTACTAAACCGTGTGTAATCGGTACAATTTAGGGGAGTAGTTTGGTATTTTAAATAGTAATTTAGTAAAACCATGTAGTATAGTGGATCCAATATTTTCTATTTTTATGGTTTAGTAGCGTTCCTTGACCACTTCGGACGTTCGGAAACGATTGGTTTAGTATATTTAATTGGTCCTTTATTTGTTTTTAAGAGTTTTTTTATCATTGCAATAAAATGCCAAAAGATTTTTCAAAATTATTTTTGGAAGCTTTCGAAGAATGTGTCCTGCTTTATAAGATGTTCATTTTAAATTATATAAAAATGCATATGCCAGAGAAGAATGTTTGTTGTTTCCAAATTGCAAGAAAAATTAATTTTTTAACCCTTAAACGCTATCGCGCGGTCTCTGAGACCGCATCAAGTTTTAATTTGTGATTATTTTACGCTCCGTTCAAATTTAGTCATTATGGCTTTCAGTACCTTTAAGTTACATCTCTCTTAGTATGTTGACAAACGAGGGTAGTCGAAAGTTGCCCTGTTTTATTTTTAGAAAGAAATCAAATAAGCTAGCGGTCTGTGAGACCGGCGGGTAGTGGTAGTGTAACTTTTTTGTTTCTAGTAAAAGTCTAGTAAACGTTTGAAGATTATAAACTATCTTTATTATAGTTCATACAACGGCGTAAAAGTCTTAGCACACCTAATTAATATCTATATCAGGATATATTCAGGAAAATATTAGGAATTTCGGATAACCCAATTTTATCCAGTTATCCGGGAGAAAAATTACAAACCCGAAAAACATGCTGTGTGTCCTTCCAAAATTAAAAGGAAGACTTCTTATCTTTGTTTTTTGTGCCACAAAGCAATATGTTTTTGAAGTGCAGTGCGAAATTGTGCATGAATTGCTAACAAAAACTGTGACTTTCAGGTGTTGTGATTTTTGCGAAATAGTTGATTTTTTTTTATTTTCACAATTTATTTATAATTATTCAAGTATGTACTTAAAAATAGTATCATTAGTTTGGTAAGTATTTTTTAGAGTAAAAGAAAAAAATTAAATTTTAGTTATGTAGTATAAATGCGTGTTAATATGGTAATAATTTCATTTTGTGTTATTAAAAGTTAATAAAATTTTAAAATTCATAGATTTTAAATTTTTTCCGACTTACTAGAATACCAACTAAGACTCTGTTACAAAAAAAAACCAAAAAGTCAAGTTGTACGTGAATTATCGAAAAAAATATACCGCGGTCTCAGAGACCGCATAGTAGTGACAGTGTGACAATTATTTGACGGTAGTGGTTAAGGGTTAAGGATGTAATTGTACTGAAGTTATGTTGTATTTTGGCGCCTGTCTGTCCAACGGTGATATCGGATACGATATCACCAGTATCACTGGTGATATCAGTATCACTGATCAGTATCACTGATATCAGTATCACTGTATCAGGCACGCGGGAAGTCCCCATTTAGTTACGTTTTAAACAAATCTCCAATTTCGTATCCTGTTTATATAAAACTAATTTGAATTAATTGCATTTTCTAGTAGTTCAGTATGTAAAACGTCGCGTTTTCCTTACATATTTTTTTAGTAAGCTTTGAAATTTATTGGATTAAGGGTATTTTCTACTATAATCTGTCCAATATTGGCTATCGCATTTTCTTTTGTTTCGAGAGATTTTTCAATCTCTCTTACAAGGTTGTGAAGTGCATCCACTGTACCTTTGCCTGGTTGGTAGGCAAAGTGATTTCTATGAAGCGGCATCCTTTTGAGGGATTCGCTTCTTATATAGTTATCAACAATTTTTTCCATCGTTTTGAGGAGAAAGGAGGTTAGGCTGATTGGGCGATAAGATTTAGCCACTTCAGGAGGCCTTCTACCCGCTTTTGGTATAAATACCACTTTCACCCTCCTCCATGATGTGGATATGTCGATGGAGCGATCAAATCTATTCCTTTTTAGAGTAGGGTCAGAAAGATTCCATCCCATCCAGGTGATTTGTAGGGCTGAAAACTATTTATTGCCCATTTTACTTTTTCCAAAGTAAAGATTTTTCTTGCTAACCTTCTGCTATCCCTGCTGGAATGTAGATTTCCATTGACTGGGGATATTTCGTGCATCTGGTTTGTTGTCTCTATTACCGTCGATCCAGGAAAGTGTGTTTTTATCAACACATTTAAACTTTCCCCGATGTTTTCAGTATAAGCACTGTTGGACTGTTTTATAAGTCCAATAGTATTTGAGTGGTCTTTAGACAGAGCCTTTTGAATGTGCGCTGCTGGGGCCGTTTTATCGATCCCCTCGCAGAAGCGCACCCATGACTGTCTATTGGATTTCCTCAATTATATATTGTACTTTGTAAGGGCTTCTGCACAGTATTCCCATAGGCCTGTTCTTTTGGCCTTATCGAATGCTTTCTTGGCTGTGACCTTTAGTTTCTCCAGTTCTGCATTCCACCAAGGTACGTCTCGAGAGACAATTCTTTTCTTCAGTGGACAACTGGTCTCATACGAGTTCATTATGCACTGACTTATGTGGTTAGAGGCTGTTTCTAATTCCTCTGTGGTAGCTACTTCGTATTGGATGCCTTCTAGCTCGGTCCTTAGTACCTCTTTATAGAGGTCCCAGTCCGTCTTTTTGGGCACCCTACATTTCACTACTTCCACTTTCTTGCTCTCTATATCGAATGTAATCGAGGCGTGATCTGAGAAGAATGCCTCCTCCATCACTTTCCAATTTCTTAGAATTTGACTTATAAACACAGAGGCCAATGTGAGGTCAAGAACCTCTTAGCGAATCGCGTTTATAAAGGTTAGTTTTTTACCTTTGCTTATAATGTTTAGATTATTAGACTCCGTGCTCCGGGCTTAGTAAAAACTTTATTCTGACCGTCTCCTCTCGGAAGGCAATGGCAAACCACCGATGTGTAATATGCCAAGAATAGCTTCTCTGGAGATGAAGTTTATACACTTGCCGCGGTTCGGAGCCCGCGTTAAACAAGTAGGTCCCCTATGTGTGTGATAGTACTATAAATGCACAATACATATTGCGGTGTGTGGGGGTATATTTTTATCTGCACGTCACCCGCTATATATTTTTATTTAAGGATTGACTTTTTTATTGATCTTTAAATTATTTAATTCTACCACAGCTGGCTCTTTAAATATTTACCTTTCGCATGAAAACCCCTCTCTCTAGTAGTCGGTTCTGCGATTTTTCTCCTCCGCTCTTATTCTGAAATTGAATCTCTTTTGTCGGGATAGAAAAATCCCCGAATGATACGACTATGTCGTAACAATTGGTAATTTAATTTTATTTGCATTTGTTAATTTTAAATCAAATTTTATAATATTAAACATAATAAAACATCTTAACTATAAAAAAAACAACAAATTCTTATTATTAATGCGTAATCCCGACCCAAAGTTAATCTCGTTTTTTTCCGAAACCGGTTTAATGTTATTGGAAATCACGAACTCACGCCGCGTTATGAAAATTAAGTTTTTATTGTTCTTACCACACATAGATGTCGCTCCTTGCGTAGATTTTGCCTTCTATCTCGTGCTCCAAAAGTGTTTACCAAGATCCAGAAATTTGACTCTTCTACTGATGCCAGCTTTCTTTTGTGCATCTAGGCTCCAGTTATTTTTATAAGATTGTTTCATTCAATCCACATACCATTTATTCCAAATAATTCCAGGTAAGTTTTGTTGCTCTTTTCTAACCACACTTATTTTCTTTTTACACGTGCTAATTATCACTTCTTTTTAGATCTCAACTCTGTGTACATTAATTTGTACTTTATTACTACACTTTTTCGGATACGAAATTAATACGTGCTCCACGCTTTGGCGTTCTTGGAAGAAGCATTTATTTATCGATCCGTTGCTAGGTTATTTGGAAAAAATTCCTTTTATTCCTACTTGATATATTTTCTACCTGGTAAGTTTCCTTGCACTTTTGATAATTGATTAATTTAATAATTGTCATTAAATTATTTACACCTCTGATTTTGTTTTTAGCGTTCATCGTTCGATCCGTTTGCCGTCGCGATCTTTCGAACATCTCGGACAAGCACCGTTGCATTATTGTTCAACCGATTTTCAACACCCACGTAATTTCTTCTTTTAACGCACAACTTAATCTAACATAATTATAGATTTTTTTTATTTAATAACAATTTCTTAAGATCTAATAATTTTTATGAATTAATTTGTGGATATTAGATTAAATTTGTCAATATCATTCCTGGATTTTCCCATTCCTTACCTGTCTTTATTATTAACCGAATTTATTGTACTCTTTCTTTGAGTCTTATGTAATGTCGGAGAACCTTCTAAATCGTAAAGGAATTTTCATGCGACCTGTAATTGCTTGTTTGCATCACTAGTGATTGTCAATCCCTATTGACGATTGAATCATGACAATATGTACATAGGAGAGAGGTCGCCAACATCCGGTAACGGATAGGCACCTGAAGAAGAAGAAGAAGATTGTTAGAACAAATATATTCAAGTAAATCCTTACCTCTGTTATTGGTGTCCGTGCTGTCCCAGATCTCGTTGTGCGCATTCGCATCGCAGCCCAGAAATAGGTGTTCGTTCCCCTTTTGACACCAGCTTATGAGGCGTTGTACTTCCTCTGGTGGAACCTTGGTCTCGTCTTCTGGAAAGTAGGTTGAGGCTATTACTATACTCCTCTTGCACCCTGCGTTGGAAGTTCAACCACGGCGGATGCCAGGTCCCTGATGTTGAATTCTGGAATGGGAACAAAGTTAATATCCTTCCTGAGCAATAGTGCTGCTCTTGGATTTCCATACCTGTAATCGGCAAGGACATTAGCTGTCCTTTCAGGGAGTCCCTTGATTTTGTCTCCATTTATCCAGGGCTCTTGTATAAGCCCTATGGATATTTGCTTCTTTATAAACATCCAGTATAAGGCACTCGAGAATGCCCTTGAGTGTTGGAGGTTTATTTGGATACATTTCACTTTGTGGGCATTTTTCTCGCCCCTTTATGCTCCGATTTTGGGCGTTATTTCTTACCGCCTACTTTTTTCGGCGGTTTTCCAGTGTTTGCAGCAGTGCCCGGCCCGCTTCCCCTATAACCCGTGTTGGGCATTTTGGGGCGCGTACCGGAGCATCCCTGCTGCCCTCTTTGGGCAGAGTGGGGTGTACCTACACAGGTGCTTGCTGCAGATGTTGGAGCATCTGCATCTGCACCCGTAATAGTTTGGGGCTTTTCTTGTTTGCCCTTTTTCGGGCGGAGCTGAATCTGCCCAAATCTATAGCCGATTCTGTAGTTCAGTCTTTTAAGATTTTCAGCTGACTGAGTGTCAACTGATAGAGTTACTTCTAGAGATTGGCCGGATGCAACTTTGCGTAAAATCCGCCCACTTGAGACATTGAGGTCCTCAATTTGAGCTTCCATGAGACCCAGGATCTTATTATCCGTATAGTCTTGACTTCCTGGTTTGTATGCCACTAGAATCTCTGTGTGAGGCATTTCTGCCTCTGACACGATCTTCAGTGTGGCGCCATCCCATGGTTTCAGTTCGGCCTCTAGGCCCTTTATCCATTCAGCTGTGCCTGCATTGGTACACGTGATACCGAGCCAGCCTGGTCTTTTGTGGATTTGTTGGAATTGTGGCTTTGTAGCAGCCAATTTTCCTTTCTCCATTATTTTATCCAATATTGCTTCCTGAATGGCTTCAAGTTGTTCCATAGTCAGGAGCTCTTTTGGGTATAAGGAATGTATGATTCCTGTCTTAACCCCGGTTAAGGCCTGGCTGAAGGTAGGTTTAGCACCCCCATCAGGTGCCGCCCCATCCTCATCAGTCCTTGCCCGCTTTTTATCACGGGTTTCCGGGGTACTGCCATCAGATCTATTTCTTTTGGCAGTTTTAGGATGATATCCTACACGGGCAAGTTCCCTGGCTTTACCAGCCGGTTGACCCTTTTGGATGAAATATTTCATCCGTTTGCGAGCAGCTCCGCTGAGTCTTTCCCTTTTAGCCTTTATTTGTAGGCTTTGTAGGGCTGTATTGACTTCTTCGTCGCTGCTCGCAAGAAGTACCTCCTCTGTTCTTTGATCTGGATTTTCACCCAGTTCCATAGTTATTATCCCCACAGCCTTTTGGCCAGAATTTTCATCCTGAGCCATAGGCTTTAGGATTGCGTTATGGCCTTGGGGGGCCTTTGTTGTTGACTCTGTTGAGGGCGTGTCTCCCTTTGTTTGTTTAAGATTTTTCTCCATGTTGTTGCCACGAGAAGCTAGGGAAAATTGTCACCTGCAGCAGAGCCCTGATGCTTACCACAGGAAGGCTATATAAAACCGAGACGGCGCCGGGCGCTCCGAGTTCGCATATTAGTGACTGGGATTCCCTTTCCAGTTATACAGTCTTGGCATATGCTGTTCCACCGTGACTTCAGGGTTTTTTATAGAGGATTCCTCCTCACGAGTCAGGCGATTAAGCTCAGCCCCCCGCGATGTTCCTTTCCGCAGCATACCGGCACCTCGCCTATTGCCGGGTGTTGTTGCGGAATGAACATCCTACGGTGTTAAGCAGACGAGTGGCGAGTTTCCTCTGTAGCTAGGGTACCTCGGGTGCGCTGTACCCGTACTTAGGTTATTTCAGCCTAAGCCCCTGAGGGGACATAGGGTGCTAACACAAATGAAAATAATGAACACACATACGAACACACACGATTAACACCAAATTCGACCGGAAATTCACGATGGGGAGGTAGGTGAAATGGACCTCTCGAAAATGGTATTTGAATAAATTACATTTTAAGTCCGGGAAACGCCTTACGGGTGCCTGGCGAGTAAAATCTCACAGGTTGCTGTAACAAGTTTGTCACAAGCTTGTAGTTCAGAACAGATGTTAAACTGTAGGTCCTCCATACTCAACCGTCAACCTTGGCGTTGAGGAGAGAATATAGCAGAGAAAGAATCCATGTTAAGCAATGGATATTATAATGCTAAAGGGGCTCAGGAAAAAGTGATAATAATTTTGACAGGTGCGGTAAAACCTTCTTCATCACTGTACCACACTCCTGTAAACACGAGCTTAATTAAATTGATGTTGCCCTTTGATAGTCGTATAGGCCAGCTCTTGATTTTTGCGGTGGCTTAGATCGTGGGTTAATTGAGGTAAAGAAGGAAAATGCTTCTAGTAAATAAAACACAGTATTAGTAATCATAAATTTACTCAATGTATCAAATGTGTTTAAAATATTGACAAGCAAACAATGTGGAAATCTCAAATAGTTATCAACAATTAATGTAAATTGAAATAACATCAGCAGCTGAAAACTGATGTAAAATAAATTACTAGGGTACAGTGGGATTATCACAATTTCAATGACAAAAAGTTTCCCATATACAGTCACGCTAAAATGAAAAAGAATATTGCTGTGTCTCAAGCTACCAGGCCAGTGCAAATTATTGAATTTCTAACTCATATTTAAATTTCACACAAAATTTGACCTCATTAAAACTTTACTGATAAGAAAGATAAACCAATTTCTCTATATTATGAGCACACAAAGATCTTTAAGAATTGATAAATATTAAATAAAGCTGTAAAATAGATTCATGAAGGTTACTGCCACTTCAAAATTTAGTAATAAGGGTTATTTAAGTCAAAAATGGTAAATTTGCTGTGAATTGTTATCACAGAGAACATAACCAAAAATTGTACGTCACAAAAATGGAATTTATTCCATGAATAACAAATACTGTGTCAAACCAATTATATAGAAATTTGTTAAATGATCTACTCTCTCTAATGGTCATAATTTGCTACTGAAAGTCTATAAAAAGGTAAATGGAGTTCATTTTCGCTTCAAAGTTGATAACGAGCTTCATGATAAGAAAAAGGTCAAAACCACATCGGAATCTTGCCTACAAACTGCTTCTGTATTCACGAGACGTCTGGGAACCACTAAATTAATCAAGTCATCAAATATGGAAACGATCCTGTAAATATAAAAACAATTGGTTATTATAAAATTTAAAAAGGTAACAAATTTGACTCACTGATAAGAAAATTTGACCGATTTTCATGAACGGCGCAGGCACAAAAGTCAGTCTTACTCGAACGCTTCAAAACGACGGATGTGCGGCTCATAATAATGAAAATTTTCCAAGAATAATCAAAATGAATGGACAGGTGTGTCCATAAAAACAAACAGTCTATTTTTAGCTCTTGAATAAGCAAGACGTGTATACCTCCAGGGTAGAAATTCAATCCAAAAACAACCAGATGTTTGACCAATTCAATGTTTATCTAAACTAGATAATAGTTTATCAAAATGGCTACCTTCAGTTGAATATCATCAGGAACAAAGTGTTAAAAATACGACTCACCTTTCTTATAACTGGTAAACAGATATCAAAAACAATTCACTGGCACTCCACGAATACGATCCAAACAATCAACAGGTGTCAACTGGCAAATCAACGTCGTCAGAGATCACAAAACGGGAGCTCAAAATTTATCAACACACCATCAACGAGAAGCAAGTTGAGTGAAACGCCGTAAAGTGACCGCGCAGTTAAATTGTGTTTGTGCGCAAGCCTTTTATTATAAGGTTGGATATTTGAATATCAGGTATTTGAAAAACTTTGTTATTTACCATTTGTATTTTGTGCCATAAGCATTTTATAATAGGACGTGACTAATTTTGTAGCACTATCCTCATTCACGAATTTCAATAAACATTTTTGCAATTATTTAATTTTACGATAACATTTTAATTACGAACAATTTAAACTGCTACTGGACAGCAGAGGTTTTGAATTAATTCAAACCGACAAGAAGAGAAGGAAGAAATTTCGAATGTACTCACTTTTGATTTATTTGGTATTTAATATTGTCATTTTTTTTCAGATAAAAATTTATCTGAACATTGTGTTCGCATGCGATTTAATTATTTTGGTAAATATAAAACCATTTTTGATTTAATACAATCTTTTATTCATCGATTCAACTCCAAGACAGTAAGCATTTCAATTTATAAAGATCGTCACAACAAAAGCGAATTAGTTTATCTCCAAATATCATTACATCAACAAAAATTTCAATTCGCAAATATTTGCTCAACTTCAATAAGCATCTCAAAGTTCAACGAATCCACCACACCTTGAGTGAATCTCCACGATTGAGCTAGATAAAAGGGACAAGTGTAGTGGGTTTCTGAGTAAATTTGCACCCTCTGAAAATTTCATTTTATTTTATAAATTTTGCTTTCACTTCGAAAGCTGGCGCCTAACACAAACCAGGGTGGTGCAATTTATGAAAGGAACTACACTGCAACTTTTGGCGCCCAACGTGGGGCACAAAAGGAAGCACAAAGATGGAAACATTGTTTGGATCGTATTCGTGGAGTGCCAGTGAATTGTTTTTGATATCTGTTTACCAGTTATAAGAAAGGTGAGTCGTATTTTTAACACTTTGTTCCTGATGATATTCAACTGAAGGTAGCCATTTTTGATAAACTATTATCTAGTTTAGATAAACATTGAATTGGTCAAACATCTGGTTGTTTTTGGATTGAATTTCTACCCTGGAGGTATACACGTCTTGCTTATTCAAGAGCTAAAAATAGACTGTTTGTTTTTATGGACACACCTGTCCATCCATTTTGATTATTCTTGGAAAATTTTCATTATTATGAGCCGCACATCCGTCGTTTTGAAGCGTTCGAGTAAGACTGACTTTTGTGCCTGCGCCGTTCATGAAAATCGGTCAAATTTTCTTATCAGTGAGTCAAATTTGTTACCTTTTTAAATTTTATAATAACCAATTGTTTTTATATTTACAGGATCGTTTCCATATTTGATGACTTGATTAATTTAGTGGTTCCCAGACGTCTCGTGAATACAGAAGCAGTTTGTAGGCAAGATTCCGATGTGGTTTTGACCTTTTTCTTATCATGAAGCTCGTTATCAACTTTGAAGCGAAAATGAACTCCATTTACCTTTTTATAGACTTTCAGTAGCAAATTATGACCATTAGAGAGAGTAGATCATTTAACAAATTTCTATATAATTGGTTTGACACAGTATTTGTTATTCATGGAATAAATTCCATTTTTGTGACGTACAATTTTTGGTTATGTTCTCTGTGATAACAATTCACAGCAAATTTACCATTTTTGACTTAAATAACCTTTATTACTAAATTTTGAAGTGGCAGTAACCTTCATGAATCTATTTTACAGCTTTATTTAATATTTATCAATTCTTAAAGATCTTTGTGTGCTCATAATATAGAGAAATTGCGAAATTGGTTTATCTTTCTTATCAGTAAAGTTTTAATGAGGTCAAATTTTGTGTGAAATTTAAATATGAGTTAGAAATTCAATAATTTGCACTGGCCTGGTAGCTTGAGACACAGCATCTAACCTTCCCAAGATTGAATATTTAACTTATCATAATAAAATGTTTAAGATTGATGCCCGTATTCACAAAGAATTTTATAACGGAGGATTTTGAAATCGAGCGTTTAATTTTTACGGCCGTAAAATAAAATTTACTATTCATAAAGATTACGATAGAAATTTAACAGTTCGTTTTGTAATCGCTCGTAATAACTCTATGTAGGGATTTATTGAACTAAGTTGGTATTATTCTTAGTTCTATTAAAGAGTTCAATCACCTTTAGCTGTCATTGTGGTTTTGTCATACGCTTATATGTACGTATTGTTTGTAATTTAGTTGAAATTACTTATATTCTGTGATTATGTCGACTAAACGTGAAAAGGGAAAGAATTTCACCGACAGGGAAATAGCTTTATTGTTAGATTGTTGTGAACCATTTTATGTAATTATCGAAAATAAAAAAACCGATGGAGTAACGTCCAAACAAAAAAGTCATGCATGGGATGAGATTACTTCACATTTTAATAGCTCTAATGAAGAACGACGCACTACCCAACAAATCAAAAATTTTTATGATAATTTTAAAAGAAAAACAAGAAAAGACAATGCTCAAGATAAGGTAATTAATATTATCTATTACACTTTAATTTGAATTATAATAATGTAAATGCTTTTTTAGTTGCAAACGTTTGTAACGGGTGGAGGCAGCTTCAAAAGCCAGCTATCCGAGAATGGCAAACGGTTGCAAGGGATGCTGCAGGAACAATTTCGTCCTGACTCGAATATTGCCGACTGCGAGGCTGCTTATCATGAAGGAAATCATACAGGTTGGAATAATTTGCTAATTTTTGTGTTGATTTCCTAACACAGTTTTGTTTTAGAACCAATTTTTATTAATTTCGATGTAGTGGAAAGTGCCGAACTAGATCAAGATACAGAAATAATTCCAACATCTTCATTGAACAATGAAGATGTTGCAATTGGTAAGCGAAAGAGCGACAATGTACCCAACACCATTACCAAAAAGTCCAAGAATGCGGTTTCTGCAAGTGTTGTGTATGGTAACCTGAGTAAACTTGTTACCGATAAAGCAAAAAGGTGCGAAGATGATGCAGAATATTCCATCAAAAAAAAAGAATTAACTCAAATGTTATTGCAACAACAATTGAAAAACAGTGAGTTAGAAGGGAAAAACAGGGAGTTAGAAGGGAAAATTTTGGAAAGCAAGTTGCGACAAGAGCTAATACGCGAGAATCTTTTAGAAAAAGAAAGCATGATGTAAATTAAATCTTTAAATTGTTGTTACAATGACATTTGAAATAATTCTTTTTTTTTATATACTACTTATCGTTCGTTTAACTAATTTTAACATTTTATTATAATAAGTTATTTTTTAAAAACATTAATTACCAAGTTTTTTATTTATAAGCAGAGCTTCAAATTGCATTAATTAATTTCCAACATAATGGTCAATATTGATTTAGGATTCTAACGGAAATAGTTAAAATTTAATTAATACAAAAATGAATTATAAGGTTGGTAACAAAGTCGTAAGAAAATTATGAATCACTTGTTTTATAATCAAAATTTAAACCCGATCCTTTTAGTTTGTTAGAATAATAAATTTAAATAAATCGTTCAATAACTTATCGATGCTAATTTATTTTATAATATTAGCTGTGAGATGAGAGGATAAAATTTATTTCTCGAAAAAGCGGAACGGAAACTAGAATATAAGGGCTGAAGTCGTTGCCTAAGGAACTATAATAAGTATATCAACGATAGAGATTTATCAACAATTTTATTATATCAGATGCGGCAATAAAAATGTATTCAATTGCACATAAAAAAAATTTAATGAAAATTAACAGCTAAAATGCAACTTATGTATAAAGAAAACAATGTTTATATTATTCATTCTGTTATAATTTTTTGTTCATTTTTCATATGAGTATATAAATTTTTACGCATTTAAAAATTTCATTCTTTTTCCCATTACCATGAATATATTGTAATAATCACTTGGCTAACTAAAGTAACTCCCAAATAATTTTAATTATGTACTATTTTATGGAATATTATTTTAGTATCTATGTATAAATTAATGTATAAATGAATTTGTATGCTTTATAACCAATTATAAATTTAACCCATGCATCGATTGATTACTTATTCCTTAATTTAATTTCTTGCTATAATTACCATGCTTTGCTATAACTTCACTATACTTTACTTAACTTTTATTATAATATTTCAAACAGTTAAAGATTGTATTCGTTAACATTTTATTAATAAGTTATTAATCTTAATCTAAATATATAAAATATGTCATAGACCTAAAGAACTCAAGATTTGTCAAAAAATAAGTCCTAAAATGAATTTTTTAGAAATTAAAATTAAATACAATTCTATTGTTTTCCATTTCATTCCACGTTCGCACAAACAATAACTTAAACCTTTTTACCTCAAAAAAGTAAGCAAAAACTTAGAAAAGTTTGCATAAAAATCAGATTTTATAAAGACAAAAAAAACCGGGGGTTTAATTACCAACCCTTCCTCTATTATTATGAATTTATGATAGTTGTCTTGACTTTCTCTCCCGTATGTTGTGAAAAAATGTATTGTATTTTTATTAGCATTTGAATCATAACCTCACTGGTTTTTGGGTCCTATATTTATTGTTTTTACTCACGAACTTATTACAACTAATTATAATTAAACACATTATTTATTAAATTTTGTCTTACACTATTATTTATTGTTTTTACTCGCGAACTTATTACAATTCATTATAATTAAACACATTATTTATTAAATTTTGTCTTACACTATTATTTGTACACTGAAAAAACTAGCTGGTGCCGAAAGTGCTATAAACAATGGCAGAGCTAATATGGGCTACACACGCTTGGAATTATAGGAAATTTTCCTAATATTTATTAGAAATTACTGTAAAAAATAGCTTTGTATATTATTTCAAATGACTGCTTAAAAATACCTAAAACTCCTGTCTATCATTTCTTTCAATACACAATCTGTGATAACAGTCATAGTTATTTAAACAGCAATCAAAAATACTAATAATTGCTATTTTGTTTTTGTATTATTTTTATCCAATATACATAGCTGTATTTAAAATAATATATGCCTACGCGTGCTGTACGTCTTAACAAATTCGGATATTATCCATAGAAAAGTTTATATTTTTTATATACCTTTCTTTGTCAGTATTTAAGCAGAAATAGTTATTTAAATAGTAAGAATTACTATATTTTAATGCTTAATAAGCACTTTTTGTAAAAGTGAGCAGAACATTACAACGTGATTACAACGCAGTTAGTCTTATGTGGGATTTTATATAATTATTATTGTGCTGTATACACAAGAGCGTTAAATTGTGCTACCAATGGCTGATGAATTTGTACAGAATATTTTGAAAGAATGGAATCTTCAAAATTTAATAGAACTATTCAAAGGTAAATATTATTAATGTTTTTACTATTATTTTGTGAATACAGTTTAAATAAATAGATATCATATTTGAATTCAACTGCTAATAGTAACTTGGCTAATATTAAATTCAATTTTCATTAAAGCTAAGTCGCCATTTAAGAAAGTTCGCGTGTGCTCTCAATAAAATAAATTTTTAAACTGTGTTATTGTAAATCATTTAAATCGTTTAAAATTAAATTCTATCCGATTTTGACTGTTATTTTACTTATGATTTCAGAAGTCATGGGCTGATAATTAAATAAAACAGTTACATTTCTTCGTTCTTTCGTTGACGTCGCAACTTTTTTTAGATGCGTTATAGGTAAGATGATACATGATAACATGTGATAATATTTGTCTACTAATATGTAAGTAAAGTACCGGGATTTTTGTAAAACGTATTCTTTGGTCAATTTTAAATCGATAAAATTTGTTATTTAATTATAATTGTATAATTTTTGATATAAAAATAAAATTATGTAAATTATTTGATTATTATTTTTCCCATAGGTATCATTTATGTATATTATTTTTCAATATATTTCAGCAGCAACAATGGCAGTATTGAATATGAATATCTGCTATATACAAAATGCAACTAAAACTGAATATTATTTGACTTTCAGCTAGTTTACATTTCATTTACTGCTACAGAAATGCGAATGCCTAATTATTTTGTTATTAAAAATTGCAATATTCTTTTACAATATTTGCACATATTTTTATGAAATATAGTATATCGTGTTGCACTGGTTCTTATTTCAAATAGGATATACTGCTATTTTCCATCGGAATATTCATGCATTGCATTTCTTTTCTTCTACTATTTTATAATTATTTCAGCTATATCTGAATAGCATTTTTAGCTATTCAATTAACAAACGCTGCCCTTTATCAGTAAAAACAAATAGCATATCCTGCTAATGGGTAAGCAAAGAATGACAGAAAAACTGTTCAACAACACTTTCAGGTTTTGTTATTTACCATAGCATTTCAAATCATAAAAATGCACTATCTCGATTTCCACTATTTAGATAGCGACAAATGCTATAATAATAACACTTTCAACTATGTTTTTCTTTCAGTGTATTATCATTATTGAAGGGAACTGTTTCGAAAGCTTCTGGAGGAATTGGTATTATAGGGTCTTCGTTTGGTGCATCGTCCTTTAAATCTATAGCAATCACGCAAAAAAAAGATGTTGTTATATTAACATTTTCCATGTAGTAAAATAATTGTTGTCATACGAACAACAATTGTAGTAAAATTAAACGCAACCCTCATGCTGTTTATACTACATCAGGTGTAAAATGCACTTACGCATTGCTGTACGATGCATGTAGTTAACTTTACAATTTTTTTTTACTTTTAACTCGAAAGTGTTGTTGCCTTATCACTCAAAATAGTTGATTTTGGTGTAACAATAAGATAAGTAAAAAGTACACTGGATTGTAGTACAATTTACCCCGTATAATATGTAACAAAGTGTTGCTAAGCTGCTTTGCAATCCTGCAGTTTCTGTAACTGAATCATGCTTTGATGAATATGCAGAACATGCAGAATCTATTATCCGTTCTTCATTTATGTTTGAACAGTAGCTTAAGGTAGTACATACTTAACACGTGGACTGAAAAGTGAACAATAGTTTTTAAGTAAAAAGTGAAGTGAAAAATTATGGATGACTATGTTAATAACATTTTAACCGAATGGGAAATGACATACCTCATAAATACCTTTAAAGGTAAGTAATAAGAATTATTTTTGTTTAGTTTTGTTTATACTACGCCATTTTAAATAACGGTTTCATCTAATAAGTGGGTAAATAAATCGTATCAACAAATTCTGAGGTGCCTACTAATGCAGCAGAAGAACTGCGTAAAAACTAAAACAATTGTTTTCATGGGATTTATTACCGATTTTCTTTTATAGAAAGGAATTATGCGAAATTATTTAGTCAGGGTCAGGGATTTTTTGTAAAAGCATTGTATTTTATAAATATAAGGGGTGGAGAGGGTGGTCAAAATTAATTTTCTTTTAAATAATCCTTACGTAAGATGTGCGGGGGGGGATTGCCACAATCTTACGTACCCTTACGTGGCGGGGGGAGGGGGCCCAAAATTACAAAAATCATCCTTACGTAATTAATGGACGGCCCCTTACCACAAAACATAAAAATAATATTTCTGATTATCTGCCCTAAGAGAAAAAAATATTTTTTCATTAAAAACGCATTTTCTTAAAAATGGCTTATTCGCCCTTTATACAAAACACCGACGTATGCTGGTTTATGTATGCGATGTTGCCGAAAGTCAAGAAATATTTAAAATTTACCTACATAACAGTAATATTTTTGTATTAAATTTGGTTTGCAAGCAAAATAGAAGACTCGATCAAAACCCATTTATAGAAGGCCTCAATATGTAAACATTGATATGAAAACATTAAAAAATTACACTGATAAAAAAGAAAGAATTTATTTCAAAACTTTTGATTTTGATTCAAAACGACCTGTCCCACGGTCAAAACGGTTTTTATCAAAATATTGATTAAAATATTGACCGTGGGACAGGAGCATAACAAATAACTAAAAGAGAGTTTTCTGTATAGAGATGTATTTATCAAAAAATGCTCATAAATTTATAATGTACAGGCATTAATGAAGAAATTTTTATTTGTTATCAAGTACACACAAACTTACAGCAATAAATATTATCAAGTGATTATATAATTATTATAGATAACGCGATTGACAAAGAGGTATTTCTTGCGTTAACTGAAGAAATTAATGATGAAGGATCTAATTCCTCAAGTAGGATATCGCTACAAATTTAAAAAAAAATATCAAATCCTTGTAGCTCCCATTCTATTTGAAGAAAATCCCGAAGAAAGCTTATCAGAATATTCTGCAAGATCTTCTGCTTCAAGGAATGAATTATCAGCAGTATCTTTAAGTAGCGCTGATGATAGTGATAACACCATAGTTGGAGATATAGAAGAAGGTAACTAGTCTTTTGACATAAACGATCATTAGTTTGTGTATAACTTGATTGAATACAATTTAAAAAATTCATTTTATACAGAGATACCCGTACAATACACTACATCACCTCCTGATGTACATTACCAAAAAATTAATTTGGAAAACATATTAACTCGGAGTAAAGGGAAGGAGTTGCTTACTGCATATCAGAAAACTAAAAAATTAGATAGAGCAAAATTGGCCAGTTTAATTATTGACTCAGAATTAGATAATGACCCTGATAAAAGGTAATTATTCTTTGTTAGTACCTTATACTATAATAAATATAGTATATGTATATAATTTAAAAGGCAAGTGAATGCGTGTGTTATGTTACAATTTTAACAGTTTAGGAAAATCCACTTTTAAAATGTTATTTGAGGCGTTCGTGCAAATGTAACGGAACGTCGCATAACACCATCATCCACTCAACTCTTCGATAATTTATTATTTATTAACTTTGTTTTCAGAATAAGTGGCCCCAGATTTTCCGAATTCGCGAACGAGATAGAAAATTATTTTACAGGAGAAAGACGCCAAACGTATTACGTACCTTACAGAAGAGGCCCAAATGGACCTCTAGCAGCAAGGGGTGTATTGTTTGATAAATATGTTAACAGACGCAGGTTGTTAAGAAAAATAGGAATTTTGGAAAAGCACCACTCACGGGTATTGACTGAGGAAACTTTTGGTATGTCCCTACCTAATTTAATAATATTTTCATCAAAATATACCTTATTATGTATTTTTAGATGCACCAGTTAATAATTTAAATGAAATTCATTTGGAAGAAGTCCAATGGCTAAAAAATAATATAGAGCCACTTCCCGAAGTCCTCGACAAATGGCAAAATACATGTAATATTCGATTGTCCGATAATGGTTGTACCATAGCAGATTATTACAACAAATATAAAAGCCTACAATTACCAACAGGACATTTATTGGTAAATATGAACGAAATCTAAGTACTAATATTTTATAACTGAAAATTAACAAAAACATGGTCTTTCAGCTGGATATTGATTTTCAATATAAGTACAAAAATAGCAGTAATCGGCTTTTACTGAATGGTCAGAGATAGCAACCAAAATAGTTCGGTTTGCAAAATCTTTTAAAGATTCTATAGTTCAAACCTATTTGGCGGTTGATGAAAACCAAAAGTTAATAACGGAAGGTATTTTACATGCTTTATGTGGGTATCATATATCTCTCGTTTTATATAATCAATTTTGTAGGTAATATTGACGTACTGGCATTACTATTGTTGCCATTACTTCTTGGAACTGCAGCCGTAAAATCCAAAAAATCTGGAAATCATTGGAGGCCCTCAAAAACTGAAGTTCAAAAAGGATTTTTACTTCATTTGCAGGTATAGTTTTATAACTGCATAAATAGAAATAGTCTTACGAGGTAATGTGAATTTCAGACAGCGGCCGAGTTGGAACCAGAGTTGGAACAACGGATACGTAAGTTACAGAGATTTAAACTTCAAAGCCAACCATTTCCAACCATTATTGGACCATTGGATAAACTCACGTCATGTATAGTGCAGGTCAATAACGTGAGATATACACTACCATCAGCGTTAAAAGCAATTGACGTCTGCTTCAAGAGTTACCATTCATTGAATGCCAAGTATCCAATTGAATGTGAACACGTATGGCTGTTTTTACAAAAGTATGTGTACAAAATTGACACTGCTGTGGACAAAAATTACGTAAGCGTAAACAAATTTATTTCAAACTTGCAGTCTATTTAAAATGAGGTGCTTCAAATGTAAACAACTTTTTCAATCGGCAAGTCACTTTTTTTGCATTTTAGGCTTATTCATGGTTTAGACAAAAATGATATATATAAATGTAATGAAAATGACTTGTGTTAGAATTTTTAACAATATTAATTCATTTCTATATGAAAATGCTATAACTTTTTTATTTTGTTATTTAGAAAGTACATGCTTTAACGAACATTATTGTTCTTACGAAGTAAAATTTGAAGGGAAAAAAAATAAAATGCAAACATTTGATGAATTGCCCAATAAAATACCCTGTATGCTGATTCAAAAAGATGTTACATTTTATGTTCAACCTAGGTTCCTAATTTAGATAGGCTTACAAGGATTGAAATTTAAATTTTAAGTTAAATGAATTAAAAAATATAATACGAGTATTATGCTTGTAAGTATCCTTTTGATGTTTTTTATTCTTTCATTTTATATATTATTATTATAGTATTTAAAATTTTTTTTTATATTCAATTATTTTGTTTTTAATAGTAGTGTTTACCTATTTGTATTATATCAAGTTATTATTAGATTTAAAATTATATTTTAATGTAAATAAATGTTGTTTTAAAAATGTTTACACTACAATTTTAATCCAGTCACTTTAAAACCGAAATAATTTATTACCTTATTAAAGAACTAGCCCACCTTATTATCTACAATAATTATTAATTATTATAAGAAACTTTACGGCATTTAATTTAATAAATGCATATACAAAAGCAAGTGAAAACTTTCTACTGTGAAGTGCGTTTACCCTATGAAGCAACTATAACTACAGCAACAACAAAATAGTTTTTGTTTTATTTTGTTTTGTTTTTCATATTGTACAAAGGATTTATTATTCAGCAAGTAAAGATTATTATTATAATCAGTTGAAAAACAATATCTGATTTGTTGTTGTTTTCTATTCATGATAACTGTATATCAGCCAGAATTCGCATTTTAAAAGTAGGTACATTAATTTTATTTGAAAGTGAAATTAAAACAAAGTGGTTGTTAATTTAATAACAATAAAAACAAGTAAAACATACTGCCATTGTTGTCAAAGCCACACCAATAATTGTAGTAGTTCTAATTAATTATAATGCAAATCTAGCAACATCAATATGTAGAAACAGCAACAACTTTGTAGTACAATTAACTTGACAGATCGTTAACATTACTTAACATTGTTGTGTAAGTAACAACAGCAGGATGAGTGATTTGTACTAAATATTAGCAAAAAAGAAGTAGAATATACTGCCATTGTTGTCAAAGTCACACAATAAATGTAGTAGTTCCAATTAGTTTATAATGTAAAGCTAGCAACATTAATATGTACAAATAACAGCAACTTTATAGTACAATTTACTTCACAGATTGTTAACATTACTTAACAATGTTGTGCAAGTAACAATAGCACGAAAGGTAAATTTTACTGAATATTAGTAATATTCACTACACAGTAAACGTAGACTTAACTACGCCTATAGGTGTTAAAACAACATCGCCATTAGTACTATGTACTTGAGCACTAGTTCATATAACAACAAAATATTAAGTACTTTATATCACAATGCTGTTATAAATTAACAACAATTGTAGTAAACTGTACTGCAGTCATTTTACAACAATTGACGAGTAAATTTTACATATCTTTGGTGTTGTCACTATATTTACAACTCATTGTAGTACATTTTAGTGCATTTGTAGTTATATTAACAACTTTTTTTTTTCCGTGATATTGTGTAAAATAGCAGTTGCTACTATAACTGCTAGAATTCTCTCCTTTTTGAGGCGCATTCCTAGAGCTACACATGGAAATCTCCTTTTCCAAACTCCAAAAGCACGTTCGATGGGATTCCTAGTTTGAATGTGAGCTGCATTGTATTCGACTTCACCTGGAGTTACAGGATTTTGTAATGGAGTGAGGCAATATGGCTTGCAGGCATATCCACCATCTCCAAGTAAATAACTGTTCGGATAGTAGCCATTCTCAAATTCCATTCTCAAAGATGAATCATAGAAAATAGTGCTATCGTGAACTGAACCTGCCCATCGAGCAACAATGTTTATAAATTTTAAATTTGCATCGCATATGCACTGGACATTGTAAGAAAAATACCCTTTCCTGTTGCGGTACAGCTCTGCATGAGGTCCTCCTATCGACTGGATTTTTACATGTGTACAATCCAATGCTCCAATTACGCATGGAAATTGCCTAATTTTATAAAATCCATGTTGAATTTTCCGCACATCTTCTTGTGATTGTGGCATAAATATATACTGTGGTCTTAATTGTGCAATAGCATTGGTGACATTATTCACAATTCTGCTTACCGTTGGCTGACTGACATTAATATGGTCACCCAAAATTTGTTGAAATGTCCCCGATGCATAAAACCTTAATGCAATGAGGACTTGGTTTGTAACAGAAATTGCTTTATTCCTTTGTGTTTGCTTTTGTAGTTGTGGACCAATTATCACAATTAATTCACGAACAGTATTTTTATTGAATCGATATCTCATTTTAAATTCGAAGTCGTCTAGAAATTCAAAAGGATTTCGCCTGTCCCTTATAAATCGCTCGCGTGGCATTGCTCGTAAAATTTCTTCAACAAATTCTACGTCAGAATCAGAACTCGACGTATTATCCATTTCAGTTGATTTTCGATTATTATTAATACACAAATTAAACTTTTACTGCTTTTACAAATGGATACTTTCACGTACTTTAACCTACAAAACTTATTTTAACGGACGGTAATGTGTATTACGAGCCGAAAACCGGTCGTAATCATTACGGTTGATTTTACAGGCGATTTTACATTACGATCGTTTGTGAATACCAAACATAACAATTTAACCGTCCGTAACGTTTTACGCACCGTTAAATTCAGTTACGAACGTTTGTGAATACGGGCATGAATCTTTCTAAAAATTGCTGTATTGAAATCTTATGAAATTTGTTAGGCTTTTCACCCATGTGAATTTTTGATTTTTATTAGTTTATTTGGAGTTATGAATTGAGTCATTTATTGAATGGTGATAAGAAAAAGTGTTTATGATTGTTTGCAACTGTTTTGTTTAGAATCGAAGCATGAAATAATTTTCTATGTGATTGGCTTTCGCTAGTTTGACTGTTGAGTTCGTTGACCTCATAAATGTTTGAAGTTTCTCTAAAATTAAATTTTTATGTTTCAAATAAAAGTAAATTGTTTATAAAATTAAAATCAAATTAAATGTTAGGTTCCCCTTTTAATGTTCAAAATTAAATTGTTTGAAAAATTAATATTATTGTAAAATATTTTTGTTCGGCTACTTATTTGAGCCTTTAATAATTATAAATTTTTAAATTGTTCTCATCTTGAGATTATCTTATTTATATTGCTACCTGTAGCTAGTTAAATTAAATTAAATGTATCGTTAAATAAAATATAATATTGTAAATTAAATGTTTGAATTTTTCTATCTCAAATCTTTATGTAAATGTTTTTAAATAATTGTTTTAAATGTCACCTTTTCAAATTGTTAATGACTGTTTATTAATTTTTATTTTCTTATTAATTATTATTTGTTGAATTCCCTAAATCTTCTTTCTAACTGCTTGTAATTAATTATTTATAAGTCTTAAGGACCTTTTCATCTTAACAACCCTGCCTCCCATCCTGTGTTGTCATTTTTATTAACAAATTATCTTTCTAACATTTTAATCTAATTTTTATTAATTTTGAATCTTTGACTTATCTGAAATTTTTAATTTTATTCTAATTTTTGACTATTTTCTGTAGCGTTGTAATTATTCTTCTTTTTAATTTAATTATGATTTTGAATCAAGTGTAACTTCTTATTGTGATGAATATGTCTTGGATACTTCTTTTCATTTGGATGGATTTTCATTTCTATCTTCTTTATTTGAATCTTATTTTTCTAATTGCTGATTTTATTCCTTTTGATTGATTATTTAATATTAAATTTTTAAATTTTTAAACTTTTCCCCATTTTTAAATATCATTACTTAATCAAGGTGCTCCATTTCGCAACTGTTGATTATTCTTCTAAATTTTTCAAATTAATTAATACAATTTTTCATCATAAATTTTTCCCCAATTTTCTTTATTATTAATAAACTTCAATTAATTTAATCAATCTGCAATTGTTGTAAATCATCAATTATTATTTTTTTCATTCATCTGCAGTAAATTTTCATTCTTTCCATCTTATGACTTTCTTGTCACCAATTTTCTTCATCAAATTTTGTATCTTCTAAATGTTTTGTAGCATTATCACCATTGATCCATTTTCTTAAATTTTTCTTTTGATTTTCGAATTTTCTTCACGCTTTTTTTCGTAGATGAAATAGTTTCTTTATTTAATAATTTTTAGACTTCAAATTTTCTTCATAAGTGTTCATAATTTTTAATTAATAAATTTTTCAGTTTTCAATTTTAATGTTAATAACTTTTCATAATCAATAAATTTTTTTAAAATTGCATTTAGTTTAAGTTTTTCAATATTGTTTAATAATTTCTATATGTCCATGTACTCGCTAATTGATCAAGTTTTATAAATTATCCGTCTTATATTTTAATGAATCTAACCGATTTTATTGTTTGAAGCGGATGTGCTTGTAGAAGGACATTTTCATCATCCAATCCATAATTTTTATTTCCATTGCCGTTTCATTATTAAAATTTGTCATCCAATTGACATCTTCGGTTTCTCCTTGGTTGAATATCTTCATTTTTCTTTCAATCTTCTTGAGTTTCCGTTTTATTCTTTTTGACCGAATTTTAACCAATTTTATTATTTTAATTAACGTTTTTAATTTGCACTTTTTAAATATTCTTAGTTTGTAGGAATGCTTTTTAAATTTTGAAATTTGCTGTGCATTAGAATGTTTATCTTTCACAAGCACTTTTAAGTTCAATTGTTTATAATTTTTAAATGTTTTTGTTTTCACTTTATGCACGTTTTTATGAATTTTTAAGTTTTTGTGTTTTCTTTTGTTTCGAATTTTATTTACATTATGCACTTTTCTCTTTCTGGAAGTCTTGTATTTTTGTTTTAATTTTTTCTTCTTGATTTTGAAATTTATCCTTTTGAAGCTTTTCCTTGTGTGTATTCTGTTGAATTTATATTTGATTTCTTCCATTATTGGATCTTTACTCCTTGGGTCAACCTTTTCCATGCATACTACCTCCATTTCCTCAATTTTCTCTATTGGAATTGGCTCCTTGATTTCTTCTTTTACTTCAACTAATTTTATCCTTTTAACATTTTGCATTGTTTGTTTTGTTGGCTTTTCTAAATTTTCAAATTTCTTTTCCATCCTTGTGCTAAGATCATAAATTTCATTTTTAATTTCGGTAGACACACTCTTCAACTCATCCGACAATTCTTCTTGATTTTTATCCAATTCATCGTGCAAATCTTTAAACATTTCTACTTGCTTCTTTTTAGATTTCAATATTTGCTCAAGCATTATTTCTATATAGCTTTTCTCTCGAATTGAGTCCATCTTTGTATGTTGTTTTTAAAATGTTTGTGCAATTGACTTGAAGAATGATCTCTTTAAATTTAAATATGAGTTAGAAATTCAATAATTTGCACTGACCTGGTAGCTTGAGACACAGCAATATGTATGACTCACCAGTACTCCTAAATCTTACAAAATAATTGGTGACAGAAAATTCCTCCCACATGGCGATAATGGTAGTAGCTTTGAGAAAAACATTGACAGACGATGAATTACTCCGGCAGCGATAAAGGATGACCTATTTGATGACTGAGACTCCGACAACCCGCAAGAATAACCTGTCGAACATTGTCGAGTAAAATGGGAACCTCTTCCAGGAAAATCTCAGCACAAAGGAACAGTTGCACAATATATTTGAATTATGGCGTTTCAATTTACTGACCACATAAACTTGAGATTGCGATTAACAAGCAATAAAAGCTCTCGAAATTGTTTATTAATAATCGTGTACAAATTATCACGAAATCAGCGACGCGACGTGCGCAGTCCACCCCGAGCGGAACCATAATGGAATCGTCCAAACCAAATCTTCACCAGATGGGTGCAGAAAAATATAACGTTGCGAGTTCTAGTCGCTTTGTGTAATTCATAAAGAAATACGCGCAGCTTCTCTGATTCTACAAGGCGTCTCTAATGCCGCGAAACTTAGGTTTCTAAAAGTGAAAAACAATCGTCGCCACAAAACTCAACCTTCTAGCTTATATCTTATTTCCCACAATAGAACTCAACTTGGGCGCGCTTTCCATGTCGCTGATGGTGCGACTGTCCGTGGAAAACTTACGTGGTATATACAGGGTGCGTCAAAGTTTCGTGACAAAGCAAAAATTTGTCACAATACAATTTATTCAAAAGTTACAATATTAAATATTAATAATCAATCGCAATAATAATTATTATTACAATAAGTAGGTTTAGTGTGGAATACTTTCGTTAATTCCTAGTAATCGCAATTAACCTTAGGTGATCAAATCATTACAAGTGTAGAATTTAATCTCAGAATTATTGTAAGACTTCTAGAGTTTGTATTACGGAGCTCTGGTTCAAATACTGACTAAATATCTACTTGAAATGTACTTTATATATTTATATATAATATAAATATAACTAAGCAATGAAATATTTCAGCTGAAGTGAAATATGACAGCAACGTCCAATTGTTGTAGTACTTTCTATAAGATACATCTCTTTGCTAGAAATTTGATAAATCCAAAATTTGAAACGTGGAATAGACATAAAATAATTATTTGCTTAAATTTCTTACTGTAACTTATTGTTTTATTAGTGAGTGAATTAATATTTAGTGATGTTTACAATTCATTAACATTAAAATTTATAATTATATTAAATTGAACAACTTTGCAAAGACAAAACTTTCTAATCAATATCAAATTAGCTACATTAACACCTAAGATTCATCAAAGTTGTGTATTGGATACATTTTAATTAGTATTTTTTAAACGCTTCAGTGCTATACAAATTGATAAAGCAAGCCTGAGCAACTGTAAAGAAAATCATTAAATTAACATCATTAAAAACTTAAAAAGTACGTAACCTTAACAAGAGTCTCAATATTAATTTCTATCAATCCACATGCGCTAAGCGCTACTTTATGCTGAGCTCTCTGAATCATAAGGATAATTGGTGTACGGTTCATCACAAAATGTTTTGAATGCCAATCCGAATTATAAACAGCAGTTGATATTGTTGACATCTAGAACATAAAAAAATTAAAATCTAACAGAATTTTACAATAGCTTACCTCGTGTTCCATATGGTTTGCGGGAATACAGTAAAATATTATTTGAAACGTTGCACATACGGTAGATATTCCAAACCTTATGAACGAAAAAGGATTCGAACTGAAAAGATTATTGTTACTATTTAGAAGATTTTTATACGCAAAAGTCAATCAATGATAGGGTAAGATACCCTATAGTTGGTACTGCACTAGTTATTGGCATGCTGGTTTATTTGTGTAAAAATAATTTTCAAGCTTGAGTTGCTTCAAAAACTACTGGTACCACTAGATGGCAGCATTCTTTTTTTGTGAGAAAACTGCATTGTGGACGGAGACATTTGCATTGTTGTTTAATGCTCAAGTGCTTTTGTGAAACGTGTTCTACGACTGTTTTTAGAATTGAAAATCTGCCATTTTGTTAAATGCAGGGTAAGTGAAAGACTGTTCTAATTACGTTGTTTTTGAAAGTTTTGAGTTGTAAATTGATTATAAGCTTTTAAATAATCTAAATTGTTAAGTTATTGTGCATAACCTAGAATTATTTGGCGGGAATTAATAATTTTGCGGGTGCCAACAATTGGATTCTCTAAAGGGTAAAACCAATGATTGGCACTGAGTGCCAATGACTAGGATTCATTTTGAATTTGGCATTGTTCTAATTGTTGGCACCAATAGTGATATAAAATATGATAATGATTTAAACAAAATTAATAAATAATTTAAATGGGCACATAAAGAAAATGATTTGCCATCAGAAATAAAATACAATAAATAAATAAAAAATTCTTGCCGATTTCAGATGGCAAAACGAACATCAAATAAGTTAAATTTAAAATTATACCCTGAAGAAAAAATCCAAAAAGCTTTAGAAGAAGTAAAGCGGGGATTGCTCAAAAAGGCAGTTGCCAAAAAGTTTGGAATTCCCAGATCCACACTACAGTTCAGATTGAGTAGCAAGTTTAAAAAAATTAGGCATGGCCCTAAAACTTATCTAACTGAAGAAGAGGAAAACGCTATTGTTTCCTGAATGCTAGATAGTTTTAAGAAGGAGTTTCCACATAGAAAAGACGATATTGTTGCTTCTGTAAAGAAATTTCTTGACGATAACCCTAGGAATACTCCGTTTCATAACAATACTCCAGGCAAACGTTGGTTTCAAAGTTTTTTAAATCGTCATCCTACATTGACAAGTCAGACATCTGAGTCTGTAACAAGCGCAAGCAGCAATGTCTCAGAAGCTAACATACGCAAATGGTTTATTGATGTCGAACAATATTTAAAAGAAAAAGGACACTTTGAAATACTGCAAGACCCCGGCCGTGTATTTAATGGTGATGAAACCTGCTTCCTGCTCTGTCCAAAAACGGGAAAGTTTTAGCTCCTAAAGATTCAAAAAATGTATACGAAGTTGACCAGGGCAGTGCAAAAAGCAACCTTACGGTTATGTTTACTCTTGGAGCTCCAGGCATAACAACACCCCCCCATGGTTATCTATCCTTATAAGAGACTGCCCCAGCAAATTGCAAAGGGGGTTCCAAAGGGATGGGGTATAGGTAAAAAACAATATTTGATATTAATGTTATATTTGTCTACATGTAATTATTTTTAGGTATTTCCGACAATGGATGGATGAAGTCCGAAGTATTCTTCGAATATATTGCAAATATTTTTCACCCATTTTTGGTAAAATCTAAAGTCATATTTCCAGTTGTCCTCTTTGTTGATGGGCACAAAACCCATTTAACGTACCAAATTAGCAAACTGTGTTCAGATCTCAAAATAATTCTAATAGCATTATATCCCAATGCAACAAGGATACTCCAACCCAGTAAACACACTGACGTGAAAAACACGTAAAAAAAAAACTAGTACCACCCGTTGCATAAACGTTACGATGTCGCCGACTTCAACGTTGTTTGCCACGTCCAAAATTACGTATTTTAAACGTTACTGTAACACCACAAAATATACGTGTTATTCTGGTAATTTTGAAACGTTGAGAAACGTTATCAAAGTACGTAGTTTGCAACGTGTAAATTAAACGTAAAAAAAACCGAGTACCGAACCGTTGCATAAACGTTACGATGTCGCCGACTTCAACGTTGTTTGCCACGTCCAAAATTACGTATTTTAAACGTTACTGTAACACCACAAAATACACGTGTTATTTTGGTAATTTTGAGACGTTGAGAAACGTTATCCAAGTACGTGGTTTGCAACGTGTAAATTAAACGTAAAAAAATCGAGTACCGAACCGTTGCATAAACGTTACGATGTCGCCGACTTCAACGTTGTTTGCCACGTCCAAAATTACGTATTTTAAACGTTACTGTAACACCACAAAATACACGTGTTATTTTGGTAATTTTGAGACGTTGAGAAACGTTATCAAAGTACGTGGTTTGCAACGTGTAAATTAAACGTGTTACATACCAGGTTTATTGCACCACAAAGACACGTCATCTTTTTGTTATACTACCACGTTGAAAGAACGTCATTACAATAACGCCAATTGCGTGATTCTTTACGTGTACATAAAATCGCCCATTAACGTTGTTGTTTCATGCCCTATTGCACTTCCATAAGTAGAACCTCCAAAATACAGTAAAATAAACTCGAGTTACAGAAAATTCGACTTGTAGAAGTCAAGTATTTTAACATGTAAAAACTGCTGCAGCTCTTTTTGAAATTTTGAGATATGGAGAAATTCGACTCACGACAGTTTCGCTGTATTTACGCATAATTGAGGCGTGATTAAGTACTTATTAACCAAATAAGCACAATAAGGATTTTGTTAGATTCAGAAATAATTAACGTCAAAGTAATACTTTAAAAACCGTGATACAAACGGACATAACACAACTACTTTAAGAACAAGCCTGTTGACTTCAAGTCATGGAACACCCCACCCCGTACTTGTGACTGAAATTTTGAAATTAATATGTGTACTTACCATAGGCAAGTGAGATTTTCAGAAGTCGCAAAACTTTCTTATTTTTGCTTTTAATTAAATCAGAAATATAGATGTAAGACAGGAAGGCATATACTTACAAAGTTATGTCGCAATAAGCAAAATGGTTAATTATAGGCAAATAAATTTTTTTCTTAACCAAAAATTGTTTAATTTTTATTATAGTTACTATACTACAGTAGGGGGTAAACAAAGAAAACCATTTAATTATAATATGTATTATGAAGTATATTAGTAGTTTTGGTACATTAAAGGTTATTTACAAGGTACCTATATTATATTATAAAATTTTTAAGAAACTGATGGTGTTTTCGGTTTTTTTGCCTCCATCAGTTTCATTCTAGTGGGTGCATGCTTCAGCCACTCCTTAACAGCATTTGCTATCACCACATCGTTTTTTAAGTCATTTGGAAAATTTTTTTTAGCAGCTTCTAAAAACATATTATATGTATGGATAAACAATAAAAATGCATCGTTATCATCATCTCACCGTATACAGTGGACATGGTAGATGTCTTCTCAAAACTGAGTTTATCTCTTCCTTTCCAATTGAACTTCGAAGCTACTTCGTCGGTAAGTACAAATTTTAAAATTCGCCGGGTTACCGATTCTAATCCAGATCCCCCCACAGCAGCCAGTCTTCTTATCTTTAATTAAAACGATAAATATGTAACTAACTATTCATATTATAAGTACTAAATACATAATTTAGGCAGTTCAGACTTATTTTCAAAAGTAATTGTCAATATGTCAATGATTAAACTTGAACTTTGATACAAATACTTACCATGTATTGAGATAGGTCTCCTTTCAGTGAACCGTCAAACTTTTCAAATGTCTTCAGGTCAGAAATGGGGAATGTCGGAAGATCGCTTGGCGGTTGGATATCTACAAAATTGCTACTATTTCTTGAGTTCCTCACCAACTCGTTCAAAATGATGGTATGTTGCTCAATATGTTGAGTCAACTTTGTCATCGTTTGTAAAATTTTTAATTCAAAATCTATGGTAATTGTACTTTAGTTGGGTCAAATTTGTAAAACGATAAAGTAATATACTTTACCAGACGCAACCGTAATTGTAGCGGAAGACCCAATCGAAGACTGTGTAGAAGATAGCCTGCGATTGGAGCTTGGAGACGAACAATAATCATCAGTTCGACGCCGTTTAACTTCATAGGATGATTGTTCACCATAAACAGGGCTGGGCATTTTGTATTTCAAATGTATTTGAAATACAAAATACAAAATACATTTGCAATTTGTATTTGAAATACAAAATACAAAATACATTTATGAGATGTATTTGAAATACAAAATACAAAATACAGTATTTCAAATACAAAATACAGTATTTGAAATACAAAATACATTTATTCATGCCCTGTATTCATGTTATATTGTTTATAATAATTTTATTTAAAAAAATTTGTTGTCAATTTTGAATTTTTCATATTCTTCCAAAACATTTGGATGCAATCTCTTTAAGTGAGTTTTAAAATTTGTAGTTGCTTTCATCGTTCCACTAATTGTCACGTTTTTATTTTTATTTTTTAAACAAATTTGGCAAACGGCCTTTACATTACCCCGATCTTGTTCAGACACTTTAAAATATGTTCCGTTTAAAATTGCTGGCAAAACAGAACTTTCGGAAGATTCAACCTTTTCAAAAATGTTACTTGATGAAGCCATTACGAATGTTTAGGAGCGGTTATTAAGTGAGGAGAATTATATCTTTATTTAACAAAAGTCTATGCTTATATAGTATACAAAAACACCAATTAAAAAAGATAATCCTGTTTTTAAATTTTAAAAGAAACTAGTGATGTGACGACTCGAGTATTTTAACTCGTTAACTCGAGTAAAGCATAACAGTCGCATCCATTTTTGCGCGCATGCAAAAATGCAAGAGTAAATAAATATTAAATAACAGGAATGAAATGCGAATGCGAAGGGTATTAGATTATTAAACGTCAGCGAATCGAATATAATTTGTGCGTGATGAACGAAAAGTTTATTTGAGTCATGTTAAAGCTCAACGCAACTCGTAACGTAAGCATATTATATAATATATATATTAAGATTATTACCGGCGAATACTATTCCTTCTGTTATTCTGTAAATTCGCCGAGTCACCTGACTCGAGTAAAAACTCGAGTTGAAAATATTCCGAATACGAGTTACTCGAGTACAAAAAGTATTTGACTCGTCACATCGCTAAAAGAAACCCTGTATTTTGTATTTTAAAAATGTATTTTGTATTTTAAATTTTAAAAGAAACCCTGTATTTTGTATTTTAAAAATGTATTTTGTATTTTAAATTTTAAAAGAAACCCTGTATTTTGTATTTTAAAAATGTATTTTGTATTTTAAAAATGTATTTTGTATTTTAAAAATGTATTTTGTATTTTAAAAATGTATTTTGTATTTGAAATACATTATCAAAATACAAAATACAAATAAAAATGTATTTGAAATACAAAATACAAAATACATTTGCAATTTGTATTTGAAATACAAAATACAAAATACAAAATGTATTTCAAATACATATTTCAAATACATGTATTTCAAATACTGCCCAACCCTGACCATAAACAATCTTTCTTGACAGGCTTCTTGTTGTAGAGGTACTCAGCTCAGCACATTCGCCAATTTCGTTTATAATATCTGTTGCCAGTTTATCGGCGATATCATAATCCTCTGCAAATAATTTAAGTAGAAAATTTGTTTCAAGTTGTTGAAATTAATACCTGTCTTAAAATGAACCTTAACTACTTTGTAGGAAGGCCAAGTCTTTTTACATGGTGTGCTTTCTTTCACAAAAGTGGTGAAATTGGGACATTTTCCAATACTTACCGGCCAGTAGCATTTTCGCTCATTTTTATGTATCCATTCTAAGGGGACCACCGCAATGTCATGCTAATCTTCATCCGCGATACCAAAAAATTCCAACACCGCAAACATTTTTTGATAAACTATTATTGAATAAATTGCATATTTAGAAAAAAATATTTGATACCATTAATATTTATTCCAGTTAAAAACCGTTTGCATAAATATTTACTGACCTAACATAAAAATATGTGTCACTTTGATATACTTATTTACAATTCAACACAAAGATAGCTAATATTACGTCATCGTGTAATTCCCATATTTAGTTTTATAATTTTAAACTAAAATTTACATAATTAATAAAATGAATTATCTATGCCTATTTAAAACACCCATTTCTTATTTAAACAATAATTAATAACCAGAAACCAAACAAAGCTATGTACATATGTATGTACTAAGTACCCATTTGCAATTTTTGTTCAACCACGCTTTCATTAAATTTCAATAACTTAAATCAATTCAAAATACCTACATATATGTATTTAATTTACACCCTTGTACCTAACCAAAATCAAATAAATATATGAATCTTACCTTGAATAATTCACTTTTTCACTTTAACAAAACACTAATAAACAGAAAAATACCACTTGTCCGTTCAAATCTAAGGTTCAAATGCCGTCTTCTACCACCACACATGAACACACTCACGTCATCGTGTAATTCCCCTATTTAGTTTTATAATTTTAAACCAAAATTTACATAATTAATAAAATGAAGTACACCTGTGCCTATTTAAAACACCCATTTCTTATTTAAACAATAATAATTAATAACCAGGAAAAACAAAGCTAAGCCATAATCAAATAAATGTATGAATGTATTCACCTGTAAATAAAATTAAACAATTAAACACAACTGAATGAATACTACTTATCGCCTGTTCAAATGATAACAACATAATCCACATTACAATAATTACCACATAAAAGCGTCTTCTCGTCATCTCACCACACGTCCCAGTAAATACATGCACGTTAATTACACGATTTAATAACGTATTTGTAGTCGAAAAGACATTTTACGTTGAAAACATCACGTTATATTTAGGTGTTACATTCAACGTTATTTAACTAATACTAAATACACGTACTTAAAACGTTATAGTTAGGTAATATAAAATCACGTTGAATATATTACCTAACTATAACGTTTTCAGTAACGTTACTAACTATTAAAGTTATAACGTTATTAACTAATACTAAATAGACGTACTTAAAACGTTATAGTTAGGTAATATAAAATCACGTTGAATATATTACCTAACTATAACGTTTTCAGTAACATTACTAACTAATAATGTTATAACGTTATTAACTAATACTAAATACACGTACTTAAAACGTTATAGTTAGGTAATATAAAATCACGTTGAATATATTACCTAACTATAACGTTTTCAGTAACGTTACTAACTAATAATGTTATAACGTTATTAACTAATACTAAATACACGTACTTAGAACGTTATAGTTAGGTAATATAAAATCACGTTGAATATATTACCTAACTATAACGTTTTCAGTAACGTTACTAACTAATAATGTTATAACGTTATTAACTAATACTAAATACATGTACTTAAAACGTTATAGTTAGGTAATATAAAATCACGTTGAATATATTACCTAACTATAACGTTTTCAGTAACGTTACTAACTAATAATGTTATAACGTTATTAACTAATACTAAATACACGTACTTAAAACGTTATAGTTAGGTAATATAAAATCACGTTGAATATATTACCTAACTATAACGTTTTCAGTAACGTTACTAACTAATAATGTTATAACGTTATTAACTAATACTAAATACACGTACTTAAAACGTTATAGTTAGGTAATATAAAATCACGTTGAATATATTACCTAACTATAACGTTTTCAGTAACGTTACTAACTAATAATGTTATAACGTTATTAACTAATACTAAATACACGTACTTAAAACGTTATAGTTAGGTAATATAAAATAACGTTGAATATATTACCTAACTATAACGTTTTCAGTAACGTTACTAACTAATAATGTTATAACGTTATTAACTAATACTAAATACACGTACTTAAAACGTTATAGTTAGGTAATATAAAATCACGTTGAATATATTACCTAACTATAACGTTTTCAGTAACGTTACTAACTAATAATGTTATAACGTTATTAACTAATACTAAATACACGTACTTAAAACGTTATAGTTAGGTAATATAAAATCACATTGAATATATTACCTAACTATAACGTTTTCAGTAACGTTACTAACTAATAATGTTATAACGTTATTAACTAATACTAAATACACGTACTTAAAACGTTATAGTTAGGTAATATAAAATCACGTTGAATATATTACCTAACTATAACGTTTTAAGTACGTGTATTTATTATTAGTTAAATAACGTTGAATATATCACCTAAATATAACGTGATATTTTCAACGTAAAACGTCTTTTCAACCACAAACACGTTATTAAATCGTGTAATTAACGTGTATGTGTTTACTGGGAACCAGCTGACGTGTCATGTTTTAGACCATTGAAAGCTCTTTGGAAACGTGGTGTATTGGAATGGAGAAGAAGCAATCCCTTTTGTCAACTTATTAACGGAGACGCTAGGTAACGCTAAAAGAATATTATTTATTGAAAGCCTAAAAGATGGTATCAAGAGAAAAAAGAATGATGAAAACTTACTTTTCAATGAATATGGCAATTCAACTGGTGTAAAAGCTGTGCCTAAACTTAAGAGCCCAAAAATTAATGCGTTAGAAAATATTGTACTTAAGGGTACGCTCCAAGACCCCGGTGTTCATTCACGAACACCAGGTGTCTGGTAAACAATTATTATTTTATAATTCACGGATATGCAACACGTTTAACAAATTTTAGTTAGTCTATTAGTTCAAATACGGCGCTATATAAACAAGGAAATTTCTTTTCAAAACGCAATAAAAGTAGGTACCTATGTACCTATCCCACCTATAAAAATATTTGCTTATCTGATGCGCTATAAATAGCCAGCTGTAGCGACAAATTTTATCTGCACCGTTTTTATTCTAAATGACATGTGAAAGATAATTGTGTGATACCCACATTTAAATTAATTTATAAAATCACATTTTCATAATAAATGGATTGTATCTACGCAACACCTGTTCACAACTGATGCAAATACAAATTTTGTATAGTATAAAATATTATTTACTAGGTGTTTAAATTTAATATTTATCAATAAATATTAATTTATCGCCATAATCAAAATTATTGTAAGCACTGATTAGTCATAGTATAATATTTCAAAAATATATTACTTATATTATATTATACTATCATATCTATGTATATTAAACGTCGCACTAAAAGTAAAAACAGAAATTTTTGTAATTTAAAAAAAGCAAATTTTTCAATAAAATGCGATAAAATATGCATAAGTATTCTTCGTGCAGGTAATTTTAAACTGTCGTTATTCAATAAAAATTTGCTTATTTTGCATATTGCTATTTTTGCCTGCCATAATATTTATGTCGATGTCGGTGTGATTAAGATAATATTACAATTACACAGTGGCGGTTCTACCATAGGAGCTGCAGAGCTGCAGAACCACCAAAAATAACAATAAAAATACCAATACTTGCATAATTAATTATATAATTATAACCTTAATCTGATTTAAATTATTATAAAGAAGGTGCATTATCAGCTTAGCTTTGAAAGCGTGTTTCTTATTTTCGCTAGCATATCAGTAACTGATATATAATTTAACAGCTAGTCACATAAATAGTGTAATAATACTAATAATAAATACACGTCCAGTCCGCTATCAAAATGTTTGACTAACTTGAACGCTATACACTTGTGCGCAGCCGAGCTGTAATGAAACGCAAATGAAAGAAAATATGCTGCGCGATTTCCACCAATCGGTATCCTTGGCAACCTTGGGGAACTACTTACAAAGTAAGTTATATATTGTAAAAAAAGTGCACACAGAACCAATGACTATGAATTCGCTCGCCAACAAAACAAAACGTGCTGAATATGTCAAAAATTTAAATAACTATGTACAACAAGGGAAACAAATTGTTTGGATGGATGAAACCAATTTTAATTTGTTTTGTAGACGAACACAGGGCCATTCAAGAGTTGGTGAGAGAGCTGTTCAAGTACTTCCAGCTTCAAGAGGTCCTAACATTCATTTAATTGGAGCAATTTCTGTGGCTGGCGTTGTAGCTATGGAACACAGAAGAGGTTCATTTACTTTACAATTAGCATGTGATTGGGTAAGGACATTACTGATGCAACAATGGAACGATATGGGAAATCAACTTTCCGATTTAGTACTCGTTGTGGACAATGCACCTTGCCATTCAAGACTGGAAACGGTCTTTACTGGGACGACAGCAACTCTGTTGCGACTTGGCCCATACTCTCCAATGCTAAATCCCATTGAGTATATTTGGTCAAAAATCAAGGCAGAAGCCAAAAGCAACATTCGAGTTCCCAATGTCGCGGGGCCTAATCTTGGGGAACAAAGACTGGTCTACTTAGAGGAAATAATAGATCGGGCCAAGGACACCGAATATGGAGGCTATTGTGCTCGTGCTGCGCAACACTGCACAATACATCATGCAGCAGCCTTATCAATGGAAGATATGCCAGTCGGTCGCTAAGTTATTCGCTAAAAATTTGTTTAACATATTGTTGTGAAATAATTTATGTTTTTCTTATAATAGGTATATTATATAAAAAAATAAATTAAAATATTGTTATTTTTTTCGATTTTTATTAAAGCCTTATTCTGCATTGTAAAAGCCCCACTTTTGCATTTCATTCTAATTTTCATTTGTCGGTTTCTAAATTAAAATTGACGATTTCTGAATATCAATTGACAAATCTGAATAACGGTTGACGATTTCTGAATTACTGGTGGAAAAGGTGTAGTAGGTACAGTGCAAACTCGCTTTTATTTTAACTTCTGTGGGCATTTTGAGGTAAAAAGTAACAACCTATCCAAAAATGTTCCTCATGCTTCATCTACAAACTTCGAAATTTACAAGTCGTCAAAAAGTCGTCTAATGGAAAAAGGCACAATTTCAAAATTTTGATTTAGTCCCATGGCGACAAACTTCGATAACTCAAATATCTGTGTGAAGTTTTCAATGGATTCTCTGTGGCCCTTCTACTTGAAAAAATTAATTAAAATTATGAAAATACATGCACGGTTATAGAGAAAATAATTTTCGAACTCGATTAAAAAAAAAATTCTTGAGAATAATTTATAGATTGATTCTTCCAGCTTATCACAATGTAATTTTTATATTTTTTAGACTTTCAATAAGGTCAAAAATCATTTACTTCAATCGAGATGTAAAAATCTTGAAATTCACGTCAGTACCTACTTCGTGGTGAAATTATCGCTTCCTTTGATCTACCCCGCTCCTCTCCTCGTCTAAAAACATTTTTACAAAGACACTTGAACATAATCTCAAATCTAATTTTTTTATTGTTAATAAATGAATTAAATACATCATTTTTGCGGAAGTAACGCAAAAAGTAGCGGGGTATATAAAAGGAAACGATAATTTCACCGCGAAGTACTGGCGTGAATTTCAAGATTTTTACATCTCGGTTGAATTAAATGATTTTTGACCTTATTAAGTCTAAAAAAATATAGAAATTAAAAAATATAAATCGATCTCATAGAGGAGTTTTTTTCTGCATGTGGTACCCACATGACCCACGCCTACACCAGCTGGTTTAGCGCGCGATTGAAAGAAAAACTATCGCATAAACGTTATCTTCTGACAAAAATTCATTCAAAATTGCTTAGCGTGCCGAATTTTGCCGAGAATTTAACTATACGGTGCTTTAATCAAACTTTGTTGTCATTATTAAATGTGCTAGTGACAAAATTTAGAAAAGAAAAGCTATGTATTCCTAAAGGATAATCATTGTAAATGACTCCTTTTTTTAATAAAATGCACCAATTATTATAATATTATAAGTGAAAATAATTAGAATAAAGATACCCCGAAAATAATTTTGTGATAACAAATTATTTACTATTATAAAATTAAATTTACTTTTCTATTTTATCAAATGTTTTACCTAATCGTGCAGAACACTTTTATACCGCAGCAAAAATGGATAAAATCATCGAAGTTTACAACACCAACTGCGTGGTAATAGCTGAACTAAATATTTGAATATTAACTTCTCGTAAGATTCAAAAGTTAATTATTTACAATTACATTTTTAATGCCTTTTAAGCAAAATAAATTTTTCAAAATATTCATATGAACTCTTTTACATGTATATATTATTTAAACAAGTGAAATATTATAAATTGATAATTATGTATAGATTTTAAAATTAATATTAATGTTAAAAATAAAATTTATTTATTTAAAAAATAGCTGCAGCTTGTCGTTATGTTATCGCAAATATTGTGTAAAAATTTCATAATGATGTGTCTATCCGTTTTTAAAATATCTACGTAAAAATGTTCAGTTTTAAATATGGATTTTTTTTTTGTAATTTTTCATTGCTATCTGTTCATTAGTAATCATTTTTACTTTTTCAATTTTTGTAAAAAAATTTGCAAATGTAGTATTTGAAAAAAAATTATTTTAATTTACAAAGTTCATTCATGAAAATCATTTTATCATTTCCTTAATTTATCATAAATATAATTTCAAAATTTGAAGAAAATCGGTTCAGCCGTTTTTAAATTGTCTATGTATTAACGCGAGCGCAACGTAAAATCCCAGCCTTAATAATAGCGAGAGTGAAAGTGAACCACATCTTCAAAATAATATTTTATTGGAGACGCTAGGTAACGCTAAATTTAATAGTAGCGAAGATATACCATCCCGTTGTAAAACTGCCGCCATAAAAAATAATATAATAGTATATTCAAATCTGTGTTTTATTTGTGTAACTAATATTTATAAGACCAAGATAGGAATTAAATGTATGAAATGTACCCGTACTTACCATTACAACTGTTTAGTGAAAAATAACATGTACAAATCAGAATTTTTATGTCCCACATGTAACAAAATTAAATAAAAATCTTATTACATTACTAAAAATAAATTAATTTACTATCTTTTATTACACTAAATCAAAGACACAACCTGAGTTCCCTGAGTATTCTGGTGCCAACATTTAGAGTGTCAATAATTGGATAGTGCCAATTACTAGTAAATTAGATGAGTGCCAATAATTAGAAAACTGTGCCAACAATTGGAAAAATTACATAATCTACAGTTTTATGCATTATATGGGTTTTAGACTTTAATCTGACAGATTTTACTCAGAAAACAGTAAAACTACCCTATTTTCCAGACCCTAAAAATAAATTCCCATAGTGGGTCACTACAATATATTTTTAATTTGTACTAAAAGTTGAATGCCTTCTTAAAGTGCCAACTATTGGGTGTCTTACCTATGCCCAGGGGTGAATTGGCAAAGCTATTGTAACCGGAAAACGAGCGAGCAGCGCATTTAAAAATTTCGACAAAATAGCACGGCAAACTTATAACAAGAATTTCTTGTCGTCACAATTATTTTTCTAAGTCGAATATTTCTCGAACAAATATTTGTAGGTAGGGTTATAAAACGAAAAGATTGGAAGTATAAATTAACGAACGAAATTACGTTTAATAAACGAGTAGTATTGTTGAAAGATTTTGAAAGAAAAGAAATAGCTGAGAATATTTTTATATACGTATATCGAATTTTACTATGATCTAAATACATCCATAGAGATGGACGTAGCATGTACCGCTCCTTCAAACCGTCAACAGACAAACCATTGTTTCAGAGTAATTCAATCCGTACGTCAACTCACGTAGATATTTATTATGGCATTAAATAGGACGTAGGGACACTTTTATTGAGATCTATAAACTCGTGCCTCGAGTCAGTGTAAAAACAAACACATGCCGCGGTCAAACCGTGAGAATGGTATGCATTTTATGTTGTTATCTGTCCACGTGTGCGAACACACGACCAAGTGTTCATTTATTTGCATTGTAGGTATAGGGATTGCGCAATTTTATAACGCGACCGAGCATGCAGCAAAAAGTTAAAAAGCGAACCTTTTTGATTCGAAACTTAAGTAAAAAACTGTTATGCCATGCACATGTTCCGCAAAACTTCACGATGCATTTTACATAAATGAAGACAGGAGTGTTGCCATCACACTTCTTTTGTCATCCAATTAGGATACGTCAAATTTGGTGTCTCGATTTTACAAATATTAAGATCCAATTAAAATGATCCAAATCAATCGCGTAGTGGGAATATTTATCCCCACGGCTAATTTTTGAGTCCAGAAATCATATAAAAGGCGATGCAGGACGCAATTTTAGCAGAGATTTTGAGTGACCCAGAAGAATCCCATTACCGTTCTCACGTACAGTCGCGCTTGTGGTAATCGCTGAAAAGCGGAAGTGAACATAAGTCTCGCAATTATATTGAGATTTTTAAATCAATAACCATTCAGTTGTGCTTAACGTTTGTGTCTTCATTACACAGGTATTATTTAAACAATTTCGGGCGTATTTAAACAATTTCGAGTGTCAATAAATGATTATTGGACTTTATTCAAATTATTTCGCCATTAAATCAGTTTCGAGAATATTTAAACAAAGTATTGGACTTTATTCAAATTATTTCGCCATTAAATCAGTTTCGAGAATATTTAAACAAAGTATTGGACTTTATTCAAATTATTTCACGTTTAAACAATTTCGAGTGTATTCAAACATTTTATTGAACATTATTTCGAGTCATTCAATATTTAACGCCAGTGTCGAGGATCAATTAAACAATTATCGGACGTAAGGCAAATAATTCGCCGCTTACGGTGACCCTGCATTACGCGTACCATAGGTTACACGACTCCGGTACCCAGATGTGTGAACCGCGCTTCGCATTTATCGGTCAATTTTAAAGACAGGTGTTACATCATTGAAATATATTTGCATTCAAGCATTTTTTTTTGTCGTTAACCATTTTTTTACGATAACGTACTTTCATACAGTGCCGGCTTTAAAGAAATTCAGTTTCGTGAATAATTATTTAGTGCTTTATTTCGAAGTGCTTCCCTTTTGTCGGGAAACGGGGCGACTAAATCACCCTGTTGTTCAATTCATTGCAACATTACGAGTTGGAGAGATTTTGGATTCGGGGAATCACACCAACTTTGCTGGTAGGATTTCCGACATTTTAGTCAACTCATTTCCGTATTGGGAGGACACAGCTGTCCCAGCTGACGAGTTTCTCACCTCTGGAGGTCCAGTCCAAGGACTTTGTCTGAAGGCCGAACATCAGTATACGTGAGAAGCTTTGATTGTTTTTAAGTTTTATCATGTTAAGTGGTCACACCGACCACAGGCTTATATTGACGGGTTTTCAACCCAAACCCCGAAGTCGATCGCAATCTTTTGTACTTCTTTTGCTATTAATTGGTTTTGGCGTCTCAAGGTAACGTAACTTTCATTACGCCAGCAAGGCGTTCATGTATGAAACAGTTATTTCACGTAATATTTTGCTTTTAATATTAAAACTAAAGTTAGTATTCAATTGGACAAGTAGTCCATAGATTAAATTTTGTAATTAATATTTTCCGAAGTTGCATATGGTACATTCAAGTAACTATTTGTATGGAGTGTAGTATTCAATACGCACCCCTCACGCATGGAATTTTCTGTCCATTCGCTGTGAATCTTGTACAATCATACTTGTAAATTTGATAGTATTTTGTATATATAATTTTGTCAAACCCCCCCCCCTTGTGAATTTATTTTCATTATATTTATGTTATTTCCCATTTTTGTGTTTTATTATTATTGTGTAAGTGTTTATTTAGTTATTTTCACCGAAGGAAAGTTCGCCTCCTGTAAAGGTAAAGTCATTGGACGAGGCTTTTCCAGGGTGAGAATCAGCAGTAAGATCATCAAGTAGTTGTCGCGTACCAGCTTAGAAGGTGTGATAGTCCGTCCCCTTCAAATAGATTTATATCTTCGTACGCGTGGCGCCCATTTAAAACTCCCTTGTGTAAATTATCCCCACCGATTTAGACGTACTACCCCCTCGTGTAAATTATCCACACCGATTTTGACCATCTTTCAAATCGCGATCGAGAATTGCCCGGTCGTCGATTGGAGACATACGACTCGCGACATCGCGTCACACGACCCTTTGACTCCTTTAAACCACTCACCCCCTTCTCGGCTTGAGCTAGCTACCCTTACATTATATCTGTTGAAAAGGTGTCGTGGAAGCGTATTGTATTGTAACACTATCCAACGAAACGAATAGCCACTATAGAATAATATATGATTGTAAGCTGGTAAATAACTCAGCACAAGGACTGAAAATTATACTTTCCGTGTTATCCATAAGCTTAGTTCGTCCCTAAATATACCATAGCATTTTTATTAATTTACTCACGCTTCCGAAACTGCGTACATTTCCACACAAATTAAAGGCGCTGTAGTCAAATATTGAACCAATAATGAAACCGAATAAACCTTCTGCATTTCATTGTGAAATCTGCAATAATTAATCATCACAAAAAATTAACTAAGAAATTAAAATATGTACTCCAACAACAAAACGTGATGTTTAATGTAAGTTTGAAATTCTTGGCAATAATTTTTAAATTGGCTTTCGCAGTTAATTGCCTTAACATTTAATCGTTCAATATGATTAAACAAAATTTTGCATTGTGTTTGTACTTCATAGCAAAAGCCCAAATAAAGAGAATCGTAACAACCTGTAAAAAATGCTACAACTGCACTGGCTATAAAAACAATAACCCAGGCCATTTTAAAAAATCCTTTTTTCTCCATTTTCCATTCACCTGTAATTAACTTTTTCTCTATAATACTGTATGGTGTAATGATAATGAGAAGAACTATAACAGAATAGCAGAACAATTTTTGGATTAATAATACCCTCTTTGAAATTATACGGATATCTCTTTTTGTAGTTGTAGAACATTGATCGTCGTTCCAAAACTTTTTTAAGATCGTCACCAAATTCAGATATTTATGTTTATTATATAAGCATAAACACCATTTTAGCGACAGCTAAAACAAGGTGGGCATTAATTTTAATCGTGAAAACCAACAAAAGAATTTTGTTATTTATAGTATGTGTGTGACGGTTACCTGAAAAAATACCACTACTCCTTCAAAATTATATACATATCCAGTAACATCACCATCCATATAAAAATACTGCATCAACATCAAAATTATAGCGCACCAGAATATGAACACCATTAAGTAGGTAAACAAAAAGTCTACTCTTGAAATTTTGTTATTTGTTAGAAGTCTTATTCTGTTTAAATTTTGTAAAGGAAATGTAAGTAATCTTCCTGGTTCTGCCATTTTGTAAAAGCAACAAAGATCTAGATCAAAATATTAGAAAAATTTTAACAGTAACATACAACCATTGGTTTGATACTATAGTTACTTTCAGTTTAGTTTTTTTATAAATTATAATTATCCGTTACCGTAGCGTCGGTAAAAGAACAACGGCAAATAATAAATTATCACTGATAAACACAATTTAATCTTGTTATAAAATAACAATTACGTAGAAATGAAATAATTTTAAACAAAAGCTAATATAATTTGTAATAATTATTAACGTTATTATTTGTAATAATGTATAATATAATTACCTACTCTGCAATTTTCTGTTTAATGGTTTAATATAGAAACACACCTAATACCTTCTGTGGAAAATTCTTATGCCTAACTTAGTTGTTGATTAATGAAACAAAATTAAACTGTAGCGCACGAAAACCTTCAATATAAAATTCTGATAAATTATTAAACAGTTATTACAGTAAATTGGTACAAATTATTAATTTAACGAATTGTATTCTAAATAAACTGTTAATAATTGCAGTTATTTACAGTAGAACTAGGGTCTAGGACTTTTCGGCGCAGCCGGTTCGGCGTAGCCGGTTCGGCGTAGCCCTTTCGGCGTTCACCCGATTCGGCGTAGCCAGTTCGGCGTAATACCGTTTCGGCGCGAAGACGTTTCGGCGTGAGGACGATTCGGCGTGAGGACGGTTCGGCGTGAGGACGATTCGGCGCAAGACCAATTAGACGCAAGGACAATTCGGCGGGAAATGATTTTCCGATTCATTTTAAAATATAATTAAATTCTTGTAATGGAAAATTAATGCATTATTTCGCAGTTTTTAATCACAAATTAAACTTTAGTAATTCACGTTTGTAAAACTACATACGATCATTAACTTGAATATGTAATGTTTTTAATATAAGTACATATTATGTAGTTGATGTATAGCAATTATATTACTAAATGTTATACTATGAAATTTTCTCCTTTGATTATTTATCGTAGAATCATTTCTAGGTGGTAGATTTAAAAAATTCAAATTCTAAATCCAGAGGTGGGCTAATACTTTTCGTATTAAGCTGTATTTATAGAACAAAAATGGTTTCATTTGTAAATCATGAGGTTCAATAATTTTTAGAAATATTGTAAAACATTTTTGTTGTATTATACTTTAAGATTTCTTTAAGGTGGCCGAAAAATTCGCTGTTTTTGTTCGGTGCAAATCTTAAAACCGAATAAATTTAATGTTATTCTAAAAACACCATCGAAATGGCTTGAAATTACAATGTGGGTGGTTTTCATAAAAAATTTCGGAAAATTTATTTTTCAGTGTCATATTTTTATTTATTTATTACTCATTAGTAGTCATCGGATTTTAGGCACTAAAAAACTAAAAAATATGCTATAAAATTTTGCAAATAAGCCATTCAAATTTACTAGCACAAATTCAATAGTTGATAATGTAAATTTAATCAATTGTTATTGATTATTTTTGTCTTTTAATATTAAAAGACCTATACCGAATTTTAAAAAATATCTTATAAATTAACAAATAAAGGTCAACTATAATACAAAAATTTATTACAAATTTATATTACTCTAATCTTGAGATCCTGAATAACCTTAACAAAATGAAAAATTAGTTTGTTTTTGTTAATTAAATCTTTAATAATTTGAGACGCGTCTAGAGAATTTAAAATATTCTCATCTTCGGTCGAAAACAGGCTGTAGGATAAAAAACCCGAAAATTAGCAAATGAAAACATTAACACATAACATTATTATACTTACACACAGACAGTGAAACTTACGAATACTACTAACAGAAATTCTAAAAATTACAAAAATATAATTTTTGTAATATTTCTATAGTCTCTCTCGACTGAAAATGAGGATATTTTAAATTCTTGAAAAGCGTCTCGAATTACTAAAAAGGTTAGCGCTGAATCGTCTTAGCGCCGAATCGCTAAATGGGCTACGCCGAATCGTCCTCGCGCCGAACCGTCCTCACGCCGAACCGTCCTCACGCCGAATCGTCCTCACGCCGAAACGTCCTCGCGCCGAAACGGTATTACGCCGAACTGGCTACACCGAATCGGCGGCGCCGAAAAGTCCCATTCCGTAGAACTACGTGGTCATTAAATTTTTTTCTTTGTAACCCATTTTCTAGCTAAGGAATAGAAGTAGTATGGTTAATTATTTTCTATAAACTTATCGTTCTACTATCAACTACAACAGATCTGAAATGCAACAATACATTTAGAAATGAAGATATGGTTTAGAAATCCTATGGGAATCGCGTAACCCCAACAATCAGACAATTTGATTTGCCAAAAATAAAAAAAAGAAGAACCATGTATTCCATCAATATAAAGAGTAGTGGCTAATTTTTGACCACTAAGATCTTAAACTTGAACTGCAGCGAAGGCATGAAATCCATGGTATGCATTTATAAAATGCAAAATGTATGCACACTAACCAGACAGATGTTAACAAAGTATGATGAGTGTTTTTCCTACCTTTCAGCATACTGCCATTGGCAAGTTTGAATAACAGGCTAAAGGAAGATAAAATATGTTCAATATAAATTTAGAATCAATCACTTGGAACAAATTTTAATAATTTTAAGTTAAATTTAAATTATGGACAACTTATGTATTGGATCTCTTGAAAATGGTCTTATCTTCTTCTTTTTAGTATTTTTTAAATTATTTCTGAGCATTATTGGTTTTTACATTCCAAGGCAGCTTGCTAGGCTTGCTTTTCAATGTGCCTGCACCCTCCTTTTTATTGTTATGATGACAAATCACTAACATATGGGGACCGACTGCTTTACGTGCCCTCCGAAAGCACGGAAGACGGCCAAGCAATTTTAGACTATACACGGAGTCGAACCGGGGAACCCAGCATTAACAGTTGATCTCCCTAACATTCAGGCCATGACCTCGTCATTTAGTTATGTAATAAACGTTATTATTATTATAATACTAAGAAGTAAATATTGAAAGTAAGTAGAAATATTATGATAAAAATAATATGGGCGGGGGAGAGGATGAGTGTAATGATCGTTCTATAGATAATGTGAAAGTTATACGCACGGTTTCTATTCCTTACAATTAAAGCAGGTAGTAACTCGGAATAGACTATCTGACCGTCGCTGATACTCCGGTACCATTCAGCGTAGCCGCTTTGTCGTTTGCCATTTTAGCGTCGCCATTTCACCGTTCACCATTTTGTCCTTAATATTGAGGGTTACAAGAAAACGGACAGAGAAACGCTTTCTGACAACTCCCTGCTAAGATATTTTTCCGCTAGTATGTATCATGGTTGGGGGAGATTATATCGTTTAGGCCTTGGCTGGAATGGGTTGAATAAATGAAAGTTGGTGCTATTCCTAACGAAATATAACCACATCTTCTGAAGTTTTCCAAATCCGCATTCTGAGTTAGATTAGTTCTCATCTCTCTCCATTACTACAATGCCTTGTATGACTTTGCTATGTTAACGATCTTTTTCCAAACACTTCTGTTATTGCACTTCACTCTCCAGTTTTCAATTTTCATTTTTGCCAGGTCCTCCATTACTTCATCCCACTATCCTATCCTCGGACGTCCTCTCCTGCTTTCGTTCGTTGGTCCACCCTTTATCGCAATTCTTATCATCTCATCTTTATTTCTCATTATATCGCGAATCCTTAACTCGAAAAGAGGAAGAAAATCTTAGAGTCTTCGAAAGAAAGGTGATGAGATCAATTCTTGGGCCGACGAAAGTGGATGGCGAATATAGAGCGAAGCTGAATTATGAGATCCAAAAGGAGATGGAAGGCGGGGATGTGGTGAGGTTTATGAAGGCGCAGCGATTAAAATGGTTGGGCCATGTTATGAGGTGTAGTGATGAGGAGATAACAAATAAAATAACATTATGGAAACGGCAAGGAGTTCGTACTCGAGGAAGACCGAGATTGCGATGGTGAGACGGTGCGATGGAGGACGTGAGAGTGATTGGAGTGGTGAACTGGAGGCAGATGTGCGGCTACCGAAAGAAGTGGAAATCAATAGTGAGGAAAGCGAAAACACATCCCAGGTTATGAAAAACAAAGAATTAATTATTGTAATGTATATAGATGAGGACTAATCCCCCTCGCAAAAAGGATTTTGTAAGTCCCGCAAAAGGGATAGCTCGGTTCTGCATATAATGTAATGCTGTTTAATAATAATAATATCGCGAATCCACCTTACGTTCTGTGCCTTGATGCACTTTACAATATCCTCATTGTCCATTATCTGCATAGTTTCCGTATTCGTTTTCATTCTTATTTTATTTCTATTTATCTTTATCTTTACTGTCCCGACAATGTTTCTTACAACCTTTCGTTCGAAAATCCTTGTTTCTTAATTTTCAGTCTTCATATAGTAACATAACAACTTCGTCTTTATACTTATGTTTCCATTGCCTAATAGCCCTATTGCCTGCTAGAATTCTTTCTTTTATTTCTTCACTTCTGTCGCTCTTGTTATTTATGTTTATTATTGTAATTATTAACGGGTTGTGGTTCTTGACCCCCCACTGCACTGAAGCTTAAGCCTATTGTGCCCACGTTGCAAGATTTTACTCCATCAACCTCGTTTCCTCAACAAAGTCGAGTACTCAGTTGAAGGGTGGTAGAACTATCTCCTCAGTTACCGGGCACGGAAGACCAAGGTGACGTAATCTACCCCCAGCCAGGGCTGGGCATTCGCATATTATGTGGTGAGGGGTTTCTTACTCTTCTCCACACGCCCTACAAATAGGGTCTTCAACTAACCCTATTAGGTTAAGGTGCCTGTTAAGGCAGCAATGTCCTGTAAATAGTCCTACTATCCTTCGCAGTTGAATCCTACTCAGTTTGAGTATTTTGTTTCTTTTTAGTCTCATCCAACGGATCCCCTATGAATATCCGCGATTTCCTCAGTCCAGGGAGGTCCGCCCAGTGAGCAAGGTGTTGCTCTTTTAGTTTGTACCTGATCCTTTTTTTAGCGGTCACGTATGAAATCCCGCAGGAAGGCTCAGGGCCCACGTGGTGTGTGTTGGCAGCCTCCCTAGAAAGTGAGTCTGCTTCTTCATTTCTCTTGATGCCTTGGTGTCCCGGCACCCACATCAGGGCCACACTGTTGCGGTTGGCCAGTCTTACCAGTGCATCCGCGCGTTGTTTTACAACCTTGGAGTGTGATTCATCTTCTTCCAAGGCCTTTAGGGCTGCCTGGTTGTCTGTCATGATACAGATTCTTCTATTTTCATAGTTCCTCCCCTTCATTTCCTCAGCATAGGCCAAAATCACGATCAGTTCTGCCCGGAATACAGTGGCGAGGGGTCCCAGATTAATGCTAAAAGCATCACCTGTTCTTTTACCGCGCACACCTGCTCCAGTGCTAATCTCTGTTTTGGATCCATCTGTATACCAGATGGTGTCGTATCGTAGTCCCTGCCCCTGCAATGTTTCTGCCTCTTCCCTCTTAGGTATTATGACTCTGAAAGGTTTATGGAAGTCCCTTGTGGTGCTGGTTCTGTCTGATTGCATGCTGAGCATGCTGTTGCTCTTGATAGAGTTTAGGATCATGGTGCGATATCCATTTCTTGGATAAGTACCTCCATGACAGTTTATTGTCAATCTATAAGCTGCCAGTAGAGCCTCAGTCTCCACAACTAAATGTAAAGGACGGAGTCCCAGCAGGGCTTCCATATATGCGGAGGGCGTTGATGTCATTCCCCCCGTTATACCCAGGCACGCCAATCTTTGCAGCTTGTTGAGCCTGTTTATGCTTTCCCTTTTCTTAGCTTTATGCCACCAGTTCAGGGATGCGTAAGTTATCGTGGGTTGCACAACTCTTGTGTATAGCCAATGTACCATTCCAGGTTTTAGTCCCCACGATTTACCAATCAAGCTCCTGCAGGCCCATAGGGCCTTTGTTGTTTTGATTGTTACATTCTTTATGTGTGGTAGGAAGGTCAGCCTGTTGTCCAAAGTTAGACCCAGATACTTGACCTTCCTCTTCAGAGGCAGCTCCTCTCCCCACATTTTTAGAGTCTTCACATTTTGTAGATTTGTGCGTCTTGTGAACGCAACAACAGAGGTTTTTCCCGGATTGACCAATAGTCCCTCTCCTGTACGCAACTTCGCCGAATTTCCCGATAACAAGGATTGTGACATCATCAGCAAATCCTTGTCCGTGTACTCCATCCTGTTCCAGCGCCCTCAGAAGGCTGTCCATCACAAGGCACCACAGTAGGGGTAAGAGGACCCCCCCTTGAGGACACCCGCATATGGCAGAAACCTCCACGGTTGTACCCCAGGCTGGCTTGAATTTACCTGTCCCTTAAAGTGGAGCCGATCCACCCCGTGATGGTCGGGTCAACTCCACGTCCATTGACAGCTTTTTCTATTGATTCAAAGGAAGTGTTATCAAACGCCCCCTCTATATCGAGAAAGGTTCCCAAAGCAATTTCTTGACTTTCGAGAGCCCTTTCTATCATGTGAGTTAGTTCTTGTATGCTTAACTCACATGATTTTCCCGATTGATAGGCATATTGGTGTTTATGCAGGGGCATCCTTGTGAGGACATCGTCCCTGATATGCCTATCTATCAGTTTCTCTAATGTCTTTAGTAGGAATGACATTAAACTAATTGGTCGAAAAGACTTAGCTTGGGCGTAGGAAGTACGCCCTGGCTTGGGTATAAATACCACTCTGGCCTTTCGCCAACTTTGAGGCACATAATTGAGAGCTAGACTAGCTCTGAATATGGCACACAGGGGAGTAGCTAATATTTCCAGCCCCTGTTGTAGTAGTGCAGGGAAAATGCCATTCTCGCCCTGAGATTTGTTTCGTTTGAAAGTTTTTATCCGCCCATGCAATTCTCGTTTTGTTAATTATCTTTTTTGCTACCTTCCAATGGTCCCTATTTGCCCGACGGATCGGTATATTAAGGTGTTCTTGGTCAGTAGATGAATTATCAGGTTTCGGTTGATAACGCAATCTTTTCTCCCCGTTCCTAATGAGAGAACAGCCCAGAAAAGACAACGACTCACGCAGAAAGCGAAGCCTCTACTTATATTCTTGAGTGGTGTTAAAAATAATTGATTATTTTATGCTGAGTCAATTTTATGATAGCTTGACTGTTTATGTTTATGTGTTATCGTTTTTCTTGCTTATTAAGCATTTTGTAGAAAATATAAGAACGCAGTTTTGCATGATGTCAAGTAGTATAGCTTTGCTGCTCGTAATGAGCAAACGTTATTATTGTTAACTAAACTTTATTTTACATTAATAAAATTAATCACTAACCAATACCTGTTTTGATTAAACTCGATCCACGTTAATTCCAACAAAAACACGTATGATATAATCAATATTCTTTGTAGGTATTATTTCGAATATTATTTGAAATGCAATATCTGTAAGATTTACTGCGCAAGACAATGCTTTTGTTTGTAATATACACAAGTACTCCTCAACTCCCACACACGCAAATCCCCCTTTTTCCAGTGCAGAAGGTAATAAATCGAATGTAAATTCTTTTAATGGTTATTGATATTTAAAATACATACTATTTTTCGTACTTATTTATTGTAAAAATTTATGTGTAAAACATTATTGGAAAAGGTTAATGACAATAAAAGATTATTATGATCTAGTTTGGAGATCAGCAATTTTGAACCCATTCAAAAGGTTAGACAAAAATTTTAGTTGAAAAGCGTCTAATTTCATAACCACCTAAGGGCTTGTATTAGTCAGTACGATGTCCTATTATATTAGTTTCGAAGAAAGTAAATAAAGAAAGACCTGCCACAATTCTTGCCATATGTTTCACATGCTACTAGCCCGGCCAAAATTTTACTATACGAAACGCTGCTGATGTAATATATAGGTACTAGGTACTGCAATGATAATTTAATACTTGATGGACATGAATTATGCTGTGTTCTTAGTTTATTCAGTGTAGATGATGAATGGGTGACGTTAGTATAATATTGATTGTTAAGGTATGAAACTTATTCGATAGATAGTTTTAATGAATTTTTTAATGGTCTAGAACATTTCTGTTGCAATTTTTTGCTTTGTCAAAATCAAAAGTAGACCATAGTTGAGAGAATGTTCGTGAGTTGGGATCTCAATAATTGCAAAATAATAAATAGTCCAGCTAACATCAGTCGGACATGAGACCAAGTCAGGTTGAGTTCAAAAACAATTAAATGCATAAATGAGTTGCGTTCCTTATAAGAAGTACCAAGTACTTTGCGTTTCAATGAGATTATATCATAAAATAAATCCTTATACCGTTGTTGCCGAACCTATTGATTTCCCCTTATATTTATTTGTCATTTAAAGAGAATCCGTCGAAACAAGAAAAAATTGTATTATTAATTTCAAATGCAAAGTCTTCTAAAAAAATGCGTATAGTAAAGCATTGGCCCTAGATGTAAATCGCTTTTCTAGTTTCTAATTATAACGGCAATAATTATAAACATTATTACATATGTAGTCACTTTTGTAATCTGGAAAATTGAGTGAAATTTTGAATATTACTAATTTTCTGATTGGAATATTACAAATACATAATATCCAAGTTTTAGCTTTACAATGATCATAAAATAGTTCCTAAAGGTACATAATTTTTTCACCTAGTGCGTTAGTAATTTCGACAGATCTCCCATAAATTAAACACTGTCTGGAACTAACACCTTAAAAATAACAGTTTTAGATGTAGTAAAAGTATCGACTGCATTCAAAATGCAGTTTTTTGTAATCAATAGGGTTTTAATTATTAATTTATCTTGTGATGTTACCTTTATAATTATTATGCAAAGTTAGCAATTTCGTTAATGACATCTAATAACTACTTATATATAGTAGTATAATAGTAAACGGTTTCCTTTCTGAACTGTTTTTATTTAATATTGCATTTCTCTTTGTGACATTTTTGTTCTTTCTATCCTATATTTATAGGATACTTGTAGGACACCAACTTTACTGTGCTTTTAATTTCAAAACGAGGCAGTCTCAGTAATAATTATCGATCTTATGGAAATTTAATTTAAGTATACTAAAACCATGTTGACTTAAATATCGAGTAGGAACTAAATTACCAATTATTGATTGAATCTCAGTTTAGGAAATTGTTCGACGTAGCTTCAAAGCGAAAAGAGCGCCATACCGAACACGGCTTTAAATTGCGCCGTTTTGTATGACGTCGTTTTTTTGAAAACAATTTATTGATTATAAATTTATTATTTCTTGTCAGTTCCACTTATTTTGATATTGAGGTGAACTCTTTTGATTTTTAAGATTCAGACTTAAAATGTGATTTATTTTGTTGTTATCAAAACTATTTAAGTGGCAATTGGTTGTTAAATGTTTAAGAAATGAAGAAATATTAGGGGTAGTTTAAAGAAACTTTCGTTAAAGTTTTCGTTTCAACAAAAGACGAAAATAATAATAATAATAATATAATATTTTTATTATTGTAAGACTATCAACGAAGGGTGCGAATAAAATAATTAAAGCACAAGGACAAAAAAATGAACTTTAAATAGCAGAATATAAAATATTTGAAAAATTTACGGAAATATATATTTATATTAGGGTGGTCGTTATTTAGGGTCTTAACGAATTTTTATCCTGCTACAATATTTTGTGGTCTCCAAATAATGAAGAGCAAACCCTCTAATTGTTTTATATATTTTATTATATCACTCTTAACCACAGGGAATACAATTTTCCATTCTAGTAAATATACAGGTTTTGCAGCTAGTATTTCATTGTATGGTCAATTATTGTAGCTGTAAAAATTTTAAATTCTCAAAAATTAGTCTATGAGAGAATGCTATTTGTTTACAGACAATAGAAGTAACAGTCAGATATGTTATAATAATATGTGATAATATAGTTTTGCAATTTGGTAATGTACTCTGAAGTTGGTACTAGGAAATTGAATATTCAGCAAATCCCGTGTGGTGGCTTCATCCCTTAAAATACAAATACTGCCCTTTAAATAGTGAAAAAAGTGGGTTTGCACAATTATATAGTAAATTGTGCATCTCGTCAAAAGTCTTTTGTAGTAAAATTTTAAAAATGGATTGAGTGAGTGTTTCTATTAGTGAATAAGTTAATACATAATATGTATTTATAGTGATTTTTACAATCTAGGTACGAGGGTCAAGCTGAATTTATTGAGAATAAAATAGATCTAGTAAGTTGTTAAAAATAAAACATACGGTATTATTTAGAGAAACTCTTTATCTGTCATTTGAAGTTTAGAAGTTGAAAATACGTTCGTTATAACTCAAGTTACTAATTTTTTAAAGTGACATTGCAAGTGAAAACATGGACTTAACAAGAGAGCTTTTTCGAATCATGATTTATTATGATTTTAAAAAAGATTTAAGCGCTTACGAGTGCAAAGAGAGTTTAGATTCAACTTTTAGTGAACAAGCACCTTCCTTGGCTACAATTTACCGATGGTATAAGGAATTTGAACGCGAAAGGAATTCCGTTCAGCATCAAAAAGGAGCAGGACGTCCTTCTACCGCTGTTACCGTCAAAAACATTGCTGCTGTTAAAAAAATAATTAAAGAGGACAATAAATCCACTTATGGGGTAATAGAGCATCAACTCAAGATTGGATCCTCAGCTGTTAAAACAATCATACACCCATACACGATCACCTGCATTTAAAAAAAGTGGTCCGTCGTTTTGTGCCGCATCACCTTTCTGATTTCCAAAAAGCAGAGCGTGTAAGAATTTGCCATGAAACTCTAAATTTGTTAAATAATGGCGGATACCAAATTTATTCCAAAATCGTGACAGGTGACGAAACATATATTTCCTTTTTCGACATACCTACTCGTCAAGAGAGTCGTGTATGGATTCACGAAGATGAGGAAACTCCAACAATGATCAAGAAACAGCGAACTATGAAAAAAGTTATGTATGCGGTATTCTTCAGAAGTACGGGCCTAGTAAATGCCATTAAGCTAGATGGACAAAAGACAGTTACAGCTAAATGGTACACTGAAAAATGTTTACCTGATGTGTTCAGTAGAGTTCCAGCCAAAGGAATTATGCTCCACCATGATAATGCATCATCATGTTACGAAAAATTTTCTCTTTTTCGCAACAACGTTGAATTTATTAAATTCAACTTTTACATCTAGCGACGTATTTCGTAGCACTCTGTATAGCGAACGTATTTGACAGAGATTAAAACTCGCGCATGCAACGATAAGTTCTTCTTGGGTTAGCGCTCGTACGAGCGGTCGGTTTTGTGTTTTACTGTGAAGTGATAACAATTTTTGGTTCCAATTTTGACAAAATATGGTAGCGATTTTGTGATGGGTCCCTTTCCGCATCATGAATTGTTTTGGATGGTTTGCGCTCCAACCCATTACTATGGGGATTTTTTACGTTCGTGGTAGCTGAATTGTGGATGTATTCCAGGTCGTTATCTTTTTGTCGGACCACCTTGTCCATATTTTCTGGAAGGATATTTTTTTACTCAGTTCGGTAAGTTTTTATAATTTGAACTGATTGCTTCACAGGGAAATGCATTACTCGACTTGGCCAAATTTTCCGCCGTACATCTGGTGTTCGATTACGTTTTAACTAACCCTTGACTGTCTTATTTTTTTATGTGATATGTTTATTACAAAGGGTTTCATTGTCTTGCATATTTTTTTGTACGAATGTTGGCCGAGATAGTTGATACGCCGTATTTTTCGTTGTATGCACGATGAGATATTCTATCTAATCTCACACGTTCGAAGACGTGAATTTTAATGCCAATGCTAAACTTTACTTTTTGATAATTATTTTAATTAACAATAATATTTAATTATGTATTGTTAATTGAGTTTTATTTGTGCATTTAAATTTCACTAGGAAATATCAACCGGCGTTGGTCAAATGCAAAGACTTTGAAATTCCTAAGCGTTTGACATGGGTTCGAATTTCATATTTGAAATTCTATGTTGAACATTTTTTTGTGTGTTTATTTTTGTTTTTATGTTCTTTTTTATGAAAGGCTGCGATGTTCGACCCATATACAGGGTGCGGCATTTCACCGAGATTGCTGTCTTTTGTTTTATCATTGGGGATTCGATATGGTTCCACTTTATCGTGGGATTTTTATGTAACCATTCGAATGTGCCCTTGGTTTATGTTTGGGAGTGATTTTCGGTGGCAATGTCGTTGCTACTGTGCTTGTTTTGGTCGGCTAACACCTCTTACATCCGACATCGCGTATATCTTTGCCTTCTGACAATGAACTTCTTATTGTTAATTTTAATTGTGTTGTTAGCAAAGCTGTTTCCTTGATCTCTCCGGGGTGTTTCTTTCACACGATCCACGACTCTCGCTTCCGCAATAAATGAGCTAGTTTAAAACCTAACACCAGGGCCCCACGCAAAATTAAAGTAGATGGTTTTATCCTTCTGCGTGGACTTAATCTTTTCCGAGCTGACTTCTCATTAGAGCAGTAAAGGAAAGATTTTGTATCACTGGCGCCCAACGCGTGGGAGCTTCTGTATTTGCTTCTGTTTGCTTCATTTCCATCTGTATTTTTGGTGAATGCCCGGAGATAATTTCAGGAGCAGCTTTTGCATTATTTTATTGGCAATTATGTTTTGTTGTCAATTTTATTATTATGTTTTTTTGAATGAAACATTTTTGTTTATACCGGCGGAATTATTTTTTTGAAGCCAACTGCGTTTGTTGATCCTTGGTTGCTGTTACGACTGTTGTTGTTTAAGTCGCGCACCGTAATTGGATTGTTTCAACGTATATTTTTTTGGTGATTGTGTAAATTCCTTGATGCCGAGTGTTTGAAGGGTTATGAAAAATATTTTTTATAATTATTTTATACCTTCGATTTAAATTAAAATTTTTATTATTATTTTATTGGTAAAGTGTTATGTGTAAATTTTTTTACCTTGATATGTGTACTGTTCGTTGCTATGTGTAGCGAATTTTATTTTTTGGTTTTCCACAAGCTACTGGGGGTGAAATCCCTTTAGCTTGCCGTGGATCTACAATACCAAAGGGTGGTTGGTTGGAGTAATTGTTTGTATCCTAATTGGTTCAATAACATCCTGAATCATACATTACATAAGGGTGGTTGGATGGAGTAATTGTTTGTACACATATTGGTTCCATAACAGCTTGAACCATACATTACATAAGGGTGGAGGATGGGTAATGTTTGTTCACTTAATGGTTTAACAAAAACTTAAATCATATATTTCATTAGTAATGTTGTAACTAATTGGTTCAATAACATCTTGAACCATACATTACATAAGGGAGGAGGATGGGTAATGTTTGTTCACTTAATGGTTTAACAACAACTTAAATCATAACCATTACCTAACAGGAGGTTGGGTAATGCATTTTCTACTGATCTAATTACATCTAAGATCATATTTGCACATAATTAAAACCCGTCATAATTATAGCATAACATCAAGCTATTAATTATTTCATCGGAATTTATTCCAACGGTTTGAGGAAATTTGTTTAAGTCTTGGTAGGACGATCTGTTGGTCAAGTTTCTTGATCAAATTATTAATTATTTTGTCGTTTTGACAAATTACCCTTCCTATGTGTTGAGAATCATGACTGTCTCATACTGGAAGAGAAGAATTAGTTCGAAGATAATTTTTGTTCGACTATTCTCGAATGGGTCCGATGCGAGCCATTCCTTATCGACAGTCTAGATGTTTTTTCCTAGCTGTTTAGTTTTTTTCGGTGCAGGTCCAATGCGGGCTGCCCACACGTACAGGTCCTATGCGAGCTGTACATTTTGTACTCATTGATTTTTATCTGAGACAAAATCATCTATTATATGGTTTTCAGTAGCTATTGTTAGCTCTACCATTTGGTTTTCGCTTCTGCGGATTTACGATGGCGTTTCGTCAATTGTGTACTAAACCATACAAGTATTATTATTATTTTTTTGATCTCAATCTTTTAGAGATTTTGATTTTTTTATTTTATTGAAATATTTTAAGCTCATTTTTTTGTCTTACCCAAGCTTAATATTTCTTTCCTACCAAGTACTGCTACAAACTACCTCCACACTACAGTAAATAAATAAGTTTTTTTCCGTCAATTTACAGTTCGTTGTCAACTTCGTTTCTCTAATAATTTTTTGATTTTTTTATCTTGACCTCCGGTCAGATATCTTACTTCGGGGGGTGTGTTACGAAAAATTTTCTCTTTTTCGCAACAACGTTGAATTTATTAAATTCAACTTTTACATCTAGCGACGTATTTCGTAGCACTCTGTATAGCGAACGTATTTGACAGAGATTAAAACTCGCGCATGCAACGATAAGTTCTTCTTGGGTTAGCGCTCGTACGAGCGGTCGGTTTTGTGTTTTACTGTGAAGTGATAACAATTTTTGGTTCCAATTTTGACAAAATATGGTAGCGATTTTGTGATGGGTCCCTTTCCGCATCATGAATTGTTTTGGATGGTTTGCGCTCCAACCCATTACTATGGGGATTTTTTACGTTCGTGGTAGCTGAATTGTGGATGTATTCCAGGTCGTTATCTTTTTGTCGGACCACCTTGTCCATATTTTCTGGAAGGATATTTTTTTACTCAGTTCGGTAAGTTTTTATAATTTGAACTGATTGCTTCACAGGGAAATGCATTACTCGACTTGGCCAAATTTTCCGCCGTACATCTGGTGTTCGATTACGTTTTAACTAACCCTTGACTGTCTTATTTTTTTATGTGATATGTTTATTACAAAGGGTTTCATTGTCTTGCATATTTTTTTGTACGAATGTTGGCCGAGATAGTTGATACGCCGTATTTTTCGTTGTATGCACGATGAGATATTCTATCTAATCTCACACGTTCGAAGACGTGAATTTTAATGCCAATGCTAAACTTTACTTTTTGATAATTATTTTAATTAATAATAATATTTAATTATGTATTGTTAATTGAGTTTTATTTGTGCATTTAAATTTCACTAGGAAATATCAACCGGCGTTGGTCAAATGCAAAGACTTTGAAATTCCTAAGCGTTTGACATGGGTTCGAATTTCATATTTGAAATTCTATGTTGAACATTTTTTTGTGTGTTTATTTTTGTTTTTATGTTCTTTTTTATGAAAGGCTGCGATGTTCGACCCATATACAGGGTGCGGCATTTCACCGAGATTGCTGTCTTTTGTTTTATCATTGGGGATTCGATATGGTTCCACTTTATCGTGGGATTTTTATGTAACCATTCGAATGTGCCCTTGGTTTATGTTTGGGAGTGATTTTCGGTGGCAATGTCGTTGCTACTGTGCTTGTTTTGGTCGGCTAACACCTCTTACATCCGACATCGCGTATATCTTTGCCTTCTGACAATGAACTTCTTATTGTTAATTTTAATTGTGTTGTTAGCAAAGCTGTTTCCTTGATCTCTCCGGGGTGTTTCTTTCACACGATCCACGACTCTCGCTTCCGCAATAAATGAGCTAGTTTAAAACCTAACACCAGGGCCCCACGCAAAATTAAAGTAGATGGTTTTATCCTTCTGCGTGGACTTAATCTTTTCCGAGCTGACTTCTCATTAGAGCAGTAAAGGAAAGATTTTGTATCACCATTCGGCAGCTATAATTCGCCAGTTTTTGGCTGAAAAAAATATAAAAGACATAGAACATCCGCCGTACTCACCTGATTTAGCAATGTGCGACTTTTGGCTATTTTCTGGGCTTAAAAAAAATTTTGCGGGGCAGAAGGTTTTCGTCTCAAGAAGAGATTGATACCGCAGTTCATACTTATTTTAAAGGTGTTCCGAAAGAAGATTGGTTGGGAGCTTTTAAGCAGTGGAAAGAAAGAATGGTCAAGTGTATCATTGTTGGAGGGAATTACTTTGAGCATATTTAAAATAAAATCCTAGAAAATATTAACCGTGTTTTTTATTCTCAATAAATTCAGCTTGCCCCTCGTATTAACATTAAAATTTGACAATGTTCAATTGTGCAGATCGGCAAAGACAAAACTTTCTATTCAATATGAAATAATTATAACGAACTAAACTAGGTTAATTCAAGAACTGTCAAATTGTGTATTTTTGAAACTTTTCAATGCTAAACATGTTGATCCAGCTAGCTTAACCAACTGAAATAAAAATCATTAAAAATAATTCCATTAAAAATTATGAACTTCCTAACATTGATGAAAGTGTCAATATTCATTTCTATTAATCCACATGCGCTGAGTGCTGAATTTTGTTGGGCTCTCTGAATCATGAGGATGATTGGCGTACGAATCTTCGGAAAATGTTGTGAATGCCAGTCAGAATTGTAAACAGCAGTTGATATTGTTGACAACTATCAAACAAAAATTAAAATATCACAAAATTTTAAAATACCTTACCTCATGCTCCATATGACTTGAGGAATGCAGTAAAATATTATTTGAAATGTTGCCCACAAGACCGAAATTCCATATCTTATAAGCAAAATAGGATCAGAACTGAAAGCATTGTTGTTATTGTTTAGAATATCAATTTACAGCTCCACCAAGCTTAGAAAGGACGCGGCAAATATGCCAACTAATTTGATAAAAATTTGAATGAACCAATGAACGTTGAGTTATTTCACAAGTACATTCTGTTGTAAAAGTTACAAATCATTGCGCGTGTTTACATTTGTCGTGATTTTTTGTGTAATTCGATTTCGTGTTATTTCTATTTTGTGTTCTTTTCAGAACAAATCTTTATAGTTATATTTAATAAATCATTTTACTTAGTAAATTGAACATATTATTTAGTAACTACTTTATAGGTTAGAATACACTTATTTCTTCATCTGAGTGTACTTTTTAAATTTTAGCAGCTTGAAATTTTAGATTTCATGGTGAAATCTACAATAATCAGTCGTCAGAAAAACAAAGTAATAGGTATACACTTACAACTTTACTTGTAAAGTTAACCCCTTCCTACTTGAGTAAATGATTTTTATCAATGTATTTTATCTTAAGTTATTTTTACGACCTTTCTGAATTTCCACATGTTTCTTGTTATGATAATAAATAAGAGCACTATGTCTTATTAAAAACAATTATAATGTAATTATAAATTGATAATTTTTTACAATTACAAAGAAATGACCTTTGAGATAAGAAATGGCAATATTGCTTATCTATATAAATGGGTTATGAACATGTATTTGTAATATCTCATAGTTGGTATCTTAAAGGGAAACTAGATACATGTACTGCAAAATAGCATTGGCAATTTTGGCAGTTTCTGTAAGTTTATCGTCGAGTGCGCGAATTTTAGGAATTGTACCAACTCCATCGTATAGTCATCAAATTGTGTTCAAGCAATTATGGATCGAATTAAGTTTAAGGGGACATGAAGTAACATTACTGACAACAGATCCGATAAATAATTCATCGCTCACTAACCTCACTGAAATAAATCTAAGATTTGCCTGTAAGATACTGAAAGATTAATTGCAAAATTTAATCGAAGAGAAAAACTTTCTCAAATATGTTCTAGGGCATATACAAACTTTTGATAAAATTATTGATGCCGAACTATCTCACCCTGAAGTACAAGCAATTATTAAGAATAAAAATATTCGCTTTGATCTGTTATTGGTTGAATTTATGCATCCAGCAATGTATGCATTTGCCAAACTATTTAATTGTCCATTCATTGTTATTTCCAGTCTGGGAGTAGACCAAAATCACCATATATATCATTAGGCAATCCTGCTCATCCGATTTTGTATCCGGAGATGTTACTTACACCAAGTAAACATCCAATATTTAGTGAAAGATTGAAATTTGTTACATATTATATGCAGTGGGATATTTAGATACGTTCTACCGTACATATTTCACAGAGGAGTTAATACCTTAACCGAAAAACTTTTTGGAAATTCTTTGCATATCAGTGATATTTTTAATGAAATAAGTTTAATATTTATAAATACAGATCCAATTATGGATCCGATACGACCGTTAGTGCCTGCAGTAATACAAATTGGTGGAGGAGCTACCTATGCACCCAGTAAACCGCTACCAAAGGTAAAAACTTGTTACTATAATAATAACAATAACGAAATTGCCACATTTCCTACTTGTTTTGCAGAAGATGTTTTCTATTGTTTTTTCAAACTCGCTAATACGTTCTGATCATTTAACGGGGCGCCAAAGTGCCAAATCTCTTAATCACATTTAGCATTTAAAGGTCCCTACATCAGTGGTTGTCTGCATAACCATCGGGGTTTAATTTTTTAATACGAAATTTTATTTTCCGTACTTCCGTACTATATTGAAATGTTGGACTTTTTAAGAAGTAATGGCAAAATGTAATTAAATCCCATTTTATAGGACTTACAAATGCAACTTGATTGATCCAAGAATGGATTTATTTACTTCAGCTTAGAAAGTGATGCTAAAAGTAAAGATTTGTCGGCAGAAACCCAAAAAATTATATTGGACACGCTCTCTGAACTTCCGTATACCATATTATGGAAATATGAAAATCCAGATTTACCTGGAAAACCTAAAAATGTCATTATAGCCAAATGGCTATCAAAACAAAATATTTTAAGTGAGTAAAATTATTATAAGGTTTTTGTTGGAAAACATCTAATTTGACATTCTTAAGGGCATCCAAATATAAAACTTTTTATAACACATGGAGGAAAACAATCATTAGATGAAACAATCTATTTTCAAGTGCCTATTGTTGGAATGCCAGTGTTTGCAGATCAACCAGCAAACATCGCACGCTTTGTAGAATTTGGTGTCGGATTAGATGTAGACCATAAAACATTATACAAAGAAACATTCAAATCAAAAATTTTAGAAGTTATCAATAATCCCAAGTAATACTGTCCAAATTAAAAAATACAACAAACTAATTTTTATATTTTTCAGATATAAAAACAGAATAATAGAATTATCCAATTTAGTAAAAGATCAACCCATGACAGGTTTACAAAAAGCGGTTTGGTGGACAGAATATGTTATAAGAAATAAAGGTGCAAAGCACCTCCGCTCACCAGCCATAGACCTTCCATTATATAAGTATTACTTATTAGATGTTATTGGTTTTAGTATTCTTGTATTAATATTAGCAGCAGCTTTATTAATTTTCTTGATCAAAAAAGTATATGTAATTACTAAATGTTTTGCAGGAAAGCTCTGTGGTACTTCGTCAAAAATCAAGAAACAGTAATAAAGAAAAATTGTATTTTCATTTATATTTTAATTAATTGAAACTCTTTAATTATTAACTCTGAATTTAAAATGAACAGTAACAATGATGGCGTAACTTCTTTCAGAAAACTTATATCTAACTCAGTTTTCATTAGGAATGCTACCCAGAAAAGGATTAAAATTATTTGATCCTCTACAGTTGAACAAATATGCGACGTAAATATTACGTAAATTTCAAACCATGGAAATAAATAATTTTTACACAGTTAATTCGGACAAGTACACCGGAAGTACTTTAGTCATTTGTAATTCTACCTTATATCAGCAGATAAACATTTGGCTAAACACGAGAAGCTAACAGGCTAACAGCTCGCCCATTCTCTCACACATTTTAAAATTTTCCACGACGGTGAAAAGACAAGAGACCCAAAACACAGAGACGAAGAAAACCCGACCAAAGTGCAACTTTTGCAATTTCTTTGGCCACTCGGAAACCGAATGTAGGAAAAAAGCTGCTGCAACCGTTCCCCAACCTACGACAACGACGGTCAAGGTTGAAAAATCCCAACTATCCTGCTAGGGATGCGGAACACCATGTTATGTGAAGAGCAACTGCCCTTCGTGCACCACGACTCAAGCTTCTTTAGAAACCGAGAGTGTGGACACCACCTTTTCTTCCACAGAATTCAAAACCGTCTCAACGCTACGTCCCATGGTACGAGTGCGAATCCTCAACCGCAATGGACAAGCATGTCTCGACACTGGTTCCAGACGCAGCATCGCTGGTAACCAACTGTACAAAATTCTCCTTCAAGAAGGACGCCCTTTCACCGAAGCACAAATGGAAATCAAACTAGCTGATGGCATCAAACGAAACGTCCTGACCAAATCTTTCGAGGTGGACATCACCATCGAAGGCCGCACCACAACCGTTACGCTGATAGCCATCCCTGAACACACCGAAAGTCACCCACCAACCGTTTCGAGTTCACCAAAGAGTTGCCCGATGTCGCCACCACTACAACCCTAGACGCTGTAGCCCACACACTCCGGGACAACGAAGGACGAGAACTGGACGAAACCCAGAGAACCCAAATCTCTGCCTTATTACGTGAGTATGCTATCATATTCTCACCTAACTCGGCGCCTACGCCTTTTGCAGAACACACAATCACTCTCACCGACGAGACGCCCATTGCTGTTCCACCATACAGGCTAACGCCAGCCAAAAAAGCGTTCCTCAAGAAAGACCTTGACCGGATGCTTGCAGAAGACATCATAGAAGAGTGCAAAACACCAGTCGTAACGACACCCTTCTTACGACAAGCTAACCTTTCGCTGCTTTATACTGCCCGCACCGAGGAGGCTGTTTTAATGCAGGGGGAGACCCCCGATCCCGACCGAGACGAAGACACTTTCATCGTCCCAAAGTCAAAGATCGCACCCATTCTCTACGAATGCCACGACTCACCACTCACGTTTACGAGTGAACAGTCCACGTTGTTTGCAAAAATTCGAACAACCTATACGGCTGCCACAGCTGTTCCTTTAGTTGCCTCATTTCTACGAAGAAGAGGTCGCCTGAAGAAGACTACCCCTTTTTCTTTTAGAAGTGTACCACTCCGTAAGTTCACTTCTAAGTGGGAGATTGTAACATCCTGTATACAAATCCCACCGCGTCATTATCAATTACGCACGCGCCCGGCTAAGATGCAACTGATGAAATGCATCGAGAAGGCGAACGACATGAAACCAAGCGTCAAGTAAGCATCTTGAATTTTTCACTCTGTACGAAAGTTAATTTATTTTATGTTGTAAAATCAAGTTCATGTGTTCTACTAATTGTGTAATTTGTTCAACAATATATTTTTGTGTTTAAATATTGTTCCTGTGTTCTTCCGGAATTATCGGTGGCATTAAAAAAACTTATCACAAATTTAATTTTAATAAAACGCATATCCTTTCAGATATCGTGGTAGATGTTTAAATCCAGTATTTATGCTGTCTTAAATTTCAAGCTCTCATCACGAGCTGCTCATTTTAAATTACAAAGTAGCACACCCTACCTTGTTACATGTAATATATTCATTCGAGTAGTTGGCCATAATACACGTTTATTTGTAAATATTTAAATCGGCGTGTTTGTTTGTAAAACTCAATCCTGTCATGGATACCGTTAATCAGCGGCGGCCTAAGGGGGTGGCGAACAGGGCAATCGCCCGGGGCCTCGCTCTTGCAGGGGCCTCGCGTCAAGCAATTTTAAAAAAAAATACAGATTTTTCAGTCATCCCTTGTAACAGCGAGAGAAATAGCCGAGGAAAATGATATTGACAGACAGTTTAAAGAAGTCAGAAGACGACGTAAAAAAAGGCATTTTGATTATGAAGGGGAAGATGAAGCTCATGAATTGAATGCGGAAGAGATTTTCAAAATAAACTATTTTTATGTTATTGTCGACAATGTGCGCGCAAGCTGCCATCCTAGGTTTGAGGCACTTAAACATCATGAAAGCATATTTGGTTTCATGTATAATATAAAAAGATTAAAGGAAATTAGTGATAGTGAACTTTTGAAGCAATGTAGTGACTTGCAAATATCTATGACAGTAGGAGAATCATGTGATATTGATGGACATGAATTGTACGAAGAACTGAATATGTTCATCCGTGTGTATGAAGGAAACGATGACATTATCTCGGTGCTGAAATACATAATAGAAAAAAAATTAACAGAAGTTTACCCCACTATCGAAATAGTTCTGAGAATTATTGCCACCACACCTGTTACGGTTGCGTCTGCCGAAAGAAGTTTTTCGAGGCTTAAAATTATTAAAACATATTTGAGGAATTCGATGACTCAGGATCGGTTTTCAGCCCTTGCTATTCTTTCAATCGAAAATGACGTAGCTCATTCGTTAGATTATTGTGCTTTAATTAAAGATTTTAGTCGTAGGAAAAGCCGCAAACATCAATTTTAAAATTTATCATCTCTGTATTTGTTAATTTTGTAAATCTTTCAATGTAAGTAAAATATTTTAAAACTCAAATTTTATTTATTTGTATAACTTTAGCATTTCTCGTCAAACATAACGAATACCTATCAAACAACCAGACCTACTTTCGCATCAGATAGGTACTTTTCCGTAGGACAAAGGGCCTCGCAAAGACCTGCCGCCCGGAGCCTCGCAATGGGTAAGGCCGCCGCTGCCGTTAATGTAGAAACAAAATCATGAAGCTTGTAATATTGAACTTTGAATTTAAATCTCCCGCCGTCATCCTACAAGTCTCGACATTCGGAAATTCAAATACCATCGTTCTAAGCCTGCGATCTGTCTAGCAACCCACACGTTGTAATTACCCTACCGTAGTATACCTAAGTTCTTTCATTGAACGGGAAAGCCCGGTTCGTGAAGATTGCATTACCTCTAAAACATAATTAGCTTACCTCTACATCATACACAGTGATTCAAAGAAAGATGCCCTGTTGTTCGATGCAGAATGTGAACTAAGTACACATTCTCAAACCCAATTGACTAAATAAAACATTAAAACAATCAATTTCGTACTTAGATTTTTATTTATTACTATATTAAAAAAATAGAAAAAAAATCACGGGAAGGATCAACAAGCCAAAATAGCAATGAAAGTTATCTCTTATTGATATTAAACCAAGTGAACACAACTCATTATTGAGTGGATTTTGATATTTGTAATAATTTGTTCATATTTATTGGTAATTCATTCGTCATTTCTGATAATAAGGTCAGTGGTAAATCATATTAAAAATAAAACACATAAACTTCTCTTAGAGAATATTCTACAGCCTAAATTGTGACTGCGAACTAAAATCATACCTTTGATCCACTTTTGAGATCGGTAAATATTTTTTTATTTGAATACCTATTGTTTTACAATCTGTCTAAAATATAAACATTGAGTAAAATATTTGACACCGAGAAGCAAAAATAATCCAAAACACAGAAGGAGCTCGCCCAGTGGCACTCCTCCATTTCAGTCGATCTTATACGAATGCTACATTAGTTTTTCAGTTCCTTCGGGTCTGAAGGTGGTGAGAGGCAACCGACTCAGAAGCGATGAGGCAGGTCCAGTGGATCGAAACTCTTCAGCCTCTTGGTTTTGTGGGTTGTCAGTAGTTCTGCAGCAAGAGAGTTGGGGTGGTCTCTCACTCGGTTTTGGTATCTTGTACTGAACGATTTGATAGTTTCCTCCACTGTAGCTATGTGAAGATCACGATGGATAACCTGATTAGGCACATACCACGGAGCATCAGCAATAATTCTTAAAATCTTTGATTGGAACCTCTGGATTTTGATGTTGGAGTTGCTTGCAGCTCCCCAGAGCTGAATGCCGTATGTCCAAATTGGAACTATTATTGCTTTATATATGAGAATCTTATTTTCCAGGGACAACTTTGATTGACGATTCAACAGCCAGTAATATTTTCTCAGAGTATAGCCTAGTTGTAGTCTTTTATTCCAAATGTGAGAACCCCACGTCAGTCGTCTGTCCAGTCGCATCCCAAGATACCTAACTTCCCTTCCCTGTGGCAGTATCATTCCATTTAAACTAACAGGAGGGCAAGAGTCTCGTCTATTTTTAAATGTTATGTGGGCCGACTTTTGTACGTTAGCTTTGATTCGCCACTTTTTTAACCATATTTCATACTTGTTGAGGTGGATTTGTAAGTTTTGAGATGCAGTCAAAGCATTCTGGTGAGAGGCCAAGATTGCGGTATCATCTGCGAATGTTGCGATAACTGTGTTCCTAAGCGTTGGCAGTTTAGCCGTGTATATCAAGTACAGGGTGGGACCCAGTACACTCCCCTGAGGGACTCCGGAGTTGACAGGCAGGAGTTGGGAGAACTCGTCCTGGAATCTGACAAAGAAATGCCTATTGGTGAGGTAGAACTTGAGCACTTGGTAGAATGTATGTATATGCTAGGGTGATCCATTTCGAGGTTCCCTACTTTTTTAAAGAAAAAAACACAGAAAATTCAAATTTAATGGAGAATGTTTATCATCATTTGAAAGAACATTCTTTGGCATTTATTTTTTGAAGATTATGTCTATCAAATGTTGGCTGTTGCTACGTCGCAGATGGTCCATCCGTTGAGTCCAATTTTCGATGACTCGTTCGAGCATTTCGACTGGTAACTGGCGAATGACACGCGTGATGTTTTCCTCCAAGGCCTGAATCGAAGCGGGTTTGTCCGCATGAACTTTAGACTTTACATATCCCCACAGGAAAACGTCTAACGGTGTGATATCACACGATCTTGGTGGCCAATCGACCGACCCAAAACGTGAAATTATGTGCTCACCGAAATGTTCTCTCAATAAATCCATTGATTGATGCGATGTGTGGGAAGTGGCGCCGTCTTGCTGAAACCAAATATCGCCGAGATCACGAGCTTCAATTTCAGGCATCAAATAGTCGGTTATCATGGCACGATAACGGTCGCCATTGACGGTTACGTTCGCACCTGCATCATTTTTAAAGAAATATGGACCGATGATTCCACCGGCCCACAAACCACACCAAACCGTTGTTTTTTCTGGATGAAGTGGCAGCTCTTGAATCTCTTCAGGTTGCTCTTCGTTCCAGATGCGGCAATTTTGTTTGTTTACATACCCATTGAGCCTGAAATGGGCCTCATCGCTAAACAAAATTTTCCTCGAAAACGTCGTGTAACAGGCTACTGTTATTTTGGTCCATAGGAAAACTTTATTCTTTATTTTAGGGTTTATAAATTTTTCGATAAATAATTATGTTATAAATTTCTAACTAAGTATGATTTCTTTCGACCAGCTTTGTATAAGCAAAGCCAATTTTATTTTATCAATATGTTTTACCATTACAAATTATTATTTTTACTAATAAATAGCACTTTCTCGATACTTAACAAACCATTGATTAAAGCAAATCTTTCTTACACTCATAATCAATGATGTTTGAATAAAAGGTCGGTAAAGTAGGTCGCTAACGGCTAACCTTCAAGGTTGCTTCGATTTTAGATCGGCGCAAACTAGATTAGCAAGTCTCGCAAAATCGTAGTAGTAACACCGACACGCAAAAATTCAGCTCCGCAAAATTATTAATTTTATAAATATTCGATTAAGTTTTATCGACCCAGTTATCAAGTTTATGACTAGTAAAGTTTCACGACCGAGTGTAGTGTTATTTTTAGATTTAACAAGATCAATAATTAATTTTTATTTCAATAATTAATATTATCGACCAACGCATGTGTAAAGTTTAATGCGACGCCATTCTTAAAATCTAGAATAACCGCCAAACACAGCGACCATAATATTGAGGTGATTAATTTTATTATCCAATCTACCCTTGATGTAAATGGGCAAACTGGAGAATTTATTATAATTCCTATTGAGAAGAGGTTGAAAATCCGCAAGCCAATCGGCTCATTTTATTCGCCAACGAACGTTACCTGTCCATTTTGGAATTTCAAAAACATTCGTACTGGTGCCCAACATCTGTTCAAACTTCCCAAAAAACTTTCATGTGTGCGACACCAAATCCTATTTCGAATACAACTGGAGGAGCTAAACGCATAATTGGTGATAACAAAACGAATCTAATTGCTTATTCAAATAATTCAAATATATCGCTAAGCTTTAAAATTGTGGTTTTACAATATCGTATACCGTGTTTTAACTATATTTTAGATCAAAAATTGCCATTCAAAATCCTGACGATTTTGACCAGGAGTGATAAACGACCATCAGATCTGATCGTACATTATCCAGTAATAATTTCAGGAGAAATCGTAAGTAGTTATAAACACCATTTGCTATATGATTATTGTTTAACAAAAAACGCCAAGCTTGTAGCTAACATTTTGTCAACCCGCTTGCATAATCTACCCTCAGTAGACGTAACTAGTACTCCCTGCTTTTTGGTAGTTTTAGTGCGATTTTTTTTTTGTCGCAAGCATTTTGTAAGGCAATTAAGTTCGTAGACTCCACAACCCAAGTGCGAAGGTTCTCTCCGTTCGACATTTCAACTCCAACCAAGCGACATCTATCGATCCGCTCTGCGTATCAAGTATATGTATTTGTGTTCAACATTATTTGTAATCAACTATCAATTTTTATATTTTAAGGTTAACATTTACTATTCATATAATCTGTGTAAGCAAGAATTCTCTTATGTTAATTACGATTGATTTCATATCTATTTATATTAAAAATGTGTGTTCAAAACGAGTAAGTTTTATTTTCTATTTTGAGTTAATTTTTGTCTCGATAAGGATTACTACGATTTTTGAACGTCCTTATTCGATTCTGGCGCCCTTCCGGAGAATATTACTACGCAAAGAGGAACTCATACAAGAATCCACGAAAGCGATTCGTCGCTACCCAGCTCTCAAGTACTTGGTATAAAACATACAAAGCTAAGCCGCTTCGTTAATCACATCGACGAGCATAAAAGAGGCAATTGGAACTGGAAGCACTAATTTTGACTTCCACCGTTTCATCAGTAGTGCATTTCCACGTTTCAGTCGGATCTTCTTGGAACTTTTCAAGAGCCCATAGAGCGAAGCGATGTCGCTTGGGAAGGTCGAGCGGCTTCAGTTGTTGCACAAGCTGTATTTTGTATGCTTTCAATTTAAGATCTCGACGTAAAATGCGCCAAGTCGTTCCATACGTCAGTCCGAGTTGCTGCGAACGGCGCCGAATCGACTCTCCACGGTCTTCGTGTACACTCTCAGCTACGGCCGCTATATTTTCTTCACAGCGTGGTGGACGTGGTCTATTCGGTCGAATATTATCCAATAATGAATGCTGGGTCTCAAAATGGGTGATGGTGTTGCGAATAGTACGCTCAGTAGGCCGATTATGTTGACCATACGTTGAGCGAAGTGCACGAAACACATTCCTCACAGAACGTGAATTTTCGTAATACGTAAAGTTGAACGATTTGTAAACGTTGTTCAGGCGTAAGTCTTTCCATTATGAAATGTCAAACACTACTGAACAATATGGCCGCTTCAGTTGACACGACGCATGCGCGATCTGCAATTAAATCCCCCCCACAAAAAGTATCTCTAAATGAATCACCCTTTCGAGAGGAAGGTAAGAAATTGGTTGGTAAAGAGTTAGATTGATGAGGAAAAGAAATAGGCAATGGCCATAAATAAATATTCAAGTAAAAATCTAGGTTGGTCAAAAGGACAACTAGAGTAGGTAAGACACCGTCAAAAGGTAGCGGGTCATTAAGTAATAAATTGGAAGTCTGCAGTCAGACAAGTTAAAAATAAAAAGAAACGGAAAAAGTACCGTATAATTTAGAGAAAGATAGGAAGCATAAACAGTAAAGGTAGAATGATGTCAAACTAGGGTGTCTTTCGGACTCCGTATAAACTTAAACGAATCGCACGAGGAAACCGACGAAGCCCTAGGGATCTCGGATAAAATAATTTCTCAGCGAAAATTGATAATCAAAGATTCAGGTAAGGATGAGTGAACGGTGTGTGTACGATGGTGTGGCGACATCTGGCGAGCGCGGTGCAAACTCTCCCAGATGCAACGAAAAAAAAACGGTTCACTAAACGTCAAGAGGACGCAAAGAACGGTCGTGCACAATGGGTGGCCTATGCATGCGGCTCATTTGGCATGATTTTCAGTACATAAATACGTAACCCTTTGACCACATTATGGATGGATCGAATGGCTACGCTATTAGAATAATTTATGTAACTATATTATTTAACATTTATTTTTTCGAAATTAAGAGAATTTTCTCATAGTAATTAAGTTTTTTTTTATTAATAATGAATTTTTTTTTCTTTCTTTCATTATGTGAATTGGTTAACTATGTTATTTGATTTCTTTTGTTAGTACGTGCATTGATTAAATGTCACAGATGTTGTGCAGTATGGGACTGATAAAGGAACAATTAAAATAATAGTGCTACAAAGGTACAGAGTGCATCGGACCTTTTAATCAAGTGAACGTAAATGAGACGCGAGTGTACCCCCCCCCCATTGCAAAAAGCAATAGCATCAATTATTGCGTTTAGGATAAGGTCAGGCCACAACGCATCACGCGGAATAATGGAAGGCATCTGGGGTTTAAGCAACAACAAGTCGATGGTTACACATCAGTAACATCGACCCATAATTATTGAGTAATTACGCAGGTCGCGTAAACGGAGGACCAACATAAGTCAATGTCACTCCGCATTATTGGCAATAATTCGAACACGCTTGGTATTACCTTACCAGAGCGACTAACTGGGTTCGATTTAATAATTATCGTGGGATGTAATATCCACACGCAATGGGACTCTTCTAGGAGGTCACCATTTGGGCAACGCAGCCACAAGTAGCCAGGCAAAGGCACTGGTACACTTCTTTTCCTTAATTTAAAGCCAAAGTATGTAAGCAACAAATATCGTGCGAACAAGTTGGTTCCACTGATATTTTTCAACCCCCCCCTTTTCACAATGCAAGGATTTGATGGAGCATTATCAACCATTCCCGGCCAGATGGCATCACTTCAACCTGACCCCAACCTAAGCGTAATACATCATCTACACGTGCGGGACACCAGAACAGTAGTGCGTCACATAGTTCGCGATTCATTTAAGTGGACAGAAAAGAAACAGCAGTGATGCGCAAAGACTGTTAATGCGCCGAAGTGTTATTTAAGTGAGAATTTTATTTTTTTTTATTTGTCATAGGGCTTATGTTGATATTGATGTTTATTATGCATACTGTACCAGTATCTGTACCTGTACCAGCTAAATGAAACAGCACAGACACTAATCAATGTATAGGATAAGTTAAGTTACGACGTTACAATTACTATGTCGGAACAAAGGTTTAAATACTTCAACAAGGTGGTCCGCAAAGGTATTTGTCTTTTCTCTACTGCTTCTTGCCCATTTGCCGGCAGGGGTTTTGATAGGTGGATTTATAAATATTATATTTATAAATATTAATTAAAATTTTGGTTGTGGCTTCAACTTAAAATCTTTCAACGCTTGTGGAGAATTAACTAAATCCAATTATTTTTAAGTGCGCAGGCAAGGAATTTTTCACTTTTAAAATTATCTAACATAAAGTATGGGGTGCTATTTTGAAAATGTTGAAATAGGATTAACTGCAAGATTTTCGTTTGTTCCGAAGTGCCTTGGATACTTCCTTCGAAATGACACAGATATTGTCACTTTTAATATAAGTGAAAGTAGCTGTTTGTCCTTCAATTCAGTTGTCCTTCACTTGTCTTAGTTTTTATCCCACATCCGCTTAGTTTTTATTCCACCGATTTTGCAATAAAAGCGGGGATCATAGAACCAACATCATCTTTTACTTCCTTTAATCCCGCAATCTTACAAGCAAACAACGTTTTCTGCAAAGTAAACTAAATGTGTTAAATAGTATTCAAACATGACATGTATCCATTTTGGTTAGTTGTGGTGTGCATTTTTTAATTATCAAGAAATTATCCTTTACCAAAGCATCTTTTTTACCATCATCATTTTTGATTTCCTAATCAAATTTTTCAAAGTCGTCCAAGTCTTCAGGATATGATTTGATAACTAGGAAGATTCTTCAAAACCTACCCGAAAAGGAATTAAAATTTCTTACAAATACCTTCAATGTAATCCGTAGATATGACAATTTTCCGTCTCAGTGGAAGTGATGCTTAACCAGAAACCGGGAAAGAACCCAGCTGAAACGTCATCTTACAGGCCTATACTAAGTCTACTACCCACCCTTTCCAAAAAATTTGAAAAACTATTTCAGGAAACATTAAAACCTGTGCTGGAAGATAAAAACCTTATTCCAGATCATCAATTTGGATTTAGATAGGGACACGGAACTGTGGATCAGGTGCATCGAGTCATGAAAAAGATCAGAACTGATATGGAAAACAAGAGATATTACTTGGCTGCTTGCCTCGACTTCGCGCAGGTGTTTGATAGGATGGGACATGGCGATCTGTTATACAAAATTAAAATACACTTACCTCATCCGTACAGTCGATTATTGGAATCATACCTATCGAGTAGATACTTTTTGATCCGATATGGTGAAACTCACACATCCTTGGAACCTATTCTATCTGGAATGTCTCAGGGTAGCGTTATTGAGCTTATCCTACATCTTTTGTTTACTTCAGACTTGCCGGAAGCTAAAAACACTGTGTCAAAGACGTTCGCGGACGACACGGCCATAATGGCATCAGATCATGATCCAAACCATGCATCGCAAAATCTGCAGGTTCATTTAAAGAATATTGAAGGTTGGCTAAAGAGATGACGTATCAGAGTCAACACCTTAAAGTAGGTGCATATCACCTACTTAATTCCTTCACCTTCTTTCAACTTAATTCACCTTTATCTATTGACAATAAATTACTGTTGTACAAAGTAATCCTGAAGCTCATAAAGACATATAAGTAGTATCCAATTGTGGAGTTCTGCAAGTGATTCCAACATTGTCCAGATCGAACAATTTGAATCAAAGGTGTTACGTTGTATTTATAATGCACCCTGGAACGTCCCTAACTATATTCTAAGTTCAGACCTATAGATTAGTAGAGTAAAGGAAGAAATCAATTCAATGAACAAAATAACGACCGTAAAAACATGTTCCATGTTAAAATATCAGGTGTGATTTTGAGATCATTCCAATACCTTAGCGAGTGATTTACTCGCTGGACTGCAGATGAGGAGACTAAAGAGGTGTGATCCGATGGACTTACCCCAGTGATACTTTGGGGTTACCTTCCTTTCTGCAATTATTGGAGTTAGTCTTCTGAGTAGTAGGTTTTTGAATGCTTTCGATAAGATAGAAACCACGGTGATAGGTCAGTATGAATCAGTTTCCGTTGGTGGTTTTCCTGGTTTAGGCATGTGACGGATTTTTGGAATCCGCCACTTACGGTCAACCCTGTATATAATATTATTCTTTTAAAGGCGCATGATATCAGCGCCGAGGTGGGGATTGTTCAAACTGCGCAAAAGGAGAGTCTTGTGTCAGCTTTGGATCGAGCAAGAGGTCTTGTGTGAGCTCGACGAGCAAGATAAGCCTGGTGAATTTTCAAGCGAAAATGTCGACTTTTGTGTCTGCTGTGGAATAATCATGGGATTTGGGTTTCGAAATTAACGGGATGTGGAGCGAAGGTATTCTTTCGGAACATTGTTTTTTGTTGGGGCAGGCTCAGTTGTAGTCTGAAATATCTTCGTTGATGGAGGATGGCGGATTTTCCCCATATCGGACGTTTCTTTGTCGATTCCTACTGCCTGTGCTGTTTTTGAAGGTTTGGTATTCCGTTCAGAGTGGTAAGTAACAAAATTTGTTATTTAATTGTTTCACAGTGGGTTACATTAGTCGACTTGGCCAATTTTTACTTCGACTACCTGGAGTTCGCTATCGTTTGAATTCGCCCTGGGCTAATTATTGTTTTTTATGTTTTAACATTTTGGTTTTTCCTTTGCCTTGCATTTTTGATTTGAAGATTTTATCGAGATTATTAATTGTTTGCAGCTTTTGTGTTTATGCATAGAGGTGATTAAAGGCAATTCTATCTTTTACGCTCGCACGCGTGGATATGGATACGAATGTTTAAATTTTATGTTTGTAAAATTATTAATTATTAATTATATTGTCTTTATTAAATTTAAACTACGTATAATTATCTAGGTAACATCGTGCAGTGTTACGGCTTTAAAGAAAATCCTTCAATAATAAAGCTAAAACTTTAACAACTTAATCTATTAAAGTTGAATAGGGTATAAATAATTATAAAACACTCTGTATATCATAAACCGTTTAATTAATTACGCATGATAATCAAACGACGTATTTATTTTCTCATTTCGACGTGGACCCATAATGAAATGGTTAGCATTACGTCCCATCTTAGTCGTTGCTATTTTTCTCTTATTCTAATAAACCTACGCTTATAAAATGCGTTGATCTAATTGGAGTAATTTAAATATTCGCGCTAAATTCTTGATGAAAATGCAATGATACACTCTCGAGGTGGGAGAACAACCGCGGATATGCAGTGTAATAGCGACCTCGAACAAAAATGCACTCAAGTTTGTCTTCTTAAGTTTAATTATGAAATTAACAAGTTTTATCTATTATCGGTTATATTACTAACCAATTATCTCTTTTAATGTGAAAAATGTAATTTGGAAAATATCATTTAACAATTTTAAGTTTTTGTGCGGGTACAAAATTCGAACATTCAACGTGATACGCGAGAACTCGAATGCAATAAACCACGTCCGCCATTGATTATAATGCAACATGTGAACAATAATCAATATCAACTTTTTATAAAAAAATACCTGAATACCGATTAATATATCAAATAAACAATAAATATGCTAATGGACAAAAGTTTCTTAAACGGAAAAATGCGTAAATAATAATCGAAGTGATAAAATAAATACAAGATATTGTGGTGTAGTACGTAAATCCGTTGACAATAAGTAATATGGTGATCGAGCTTAATTTAAAGACAATTCATTGCAAACAAATAAATATAATCGAACAATCAAATAAATAAAATCGGTCAACAAGTGTATGAAGTCTTGGTCAACATTACATCATCACAACACTTAATGGGTACATCATACGATGAGCGGCAAACGAATCTAACCGCCGTACACTTCGCATCTGAGTGCAACATACGCGAGCCGCTATGCTAAGATATACCAGGTATCATAAGTTGTAAATGAAAACTCGGAATTTATTATCGAATTTTACTTTTGCTATTCGCAACAAAATAAATAGTCAATTTTGTATTATGATCTTAAAAATATTCATATTTTCAATTTATAATTTTTAGATTTTAAACGTATGAAAGAGAATGAATCCATTAGAATTAAGCCTAATTTTAACAATAAACTAGATAAATTTATTTATCTAGATTGTATAATTATTATTGTTGTAATATATGTATAAAACGAAGCATGAATTTGATTTCTACTGCACTCAATAGCAACAAAAACCACGCCAACACGCCCTGAGGAGGATCAACAAAGAGTTGCAAGTAAGTCGCTAGCCGAAGCAAAAAATTTTTTTTCTCTATAAGGATTACGTTGGTCCACGTATCAAAATGGCGCCAAACTTCAGGCTCCTCGATTGAAAAATCAACGAGTTGTTGGGATTGAGTGTAGTGAAGTCGAGGGTTTGTGTTTCTTTTATACAAAGGTATTAATGTAACGACAAGTAATTTTAAGGGTAAAAGTTATTAGCAAAATAATTACGTCAGTAACCTACAAGAAAATAAATATTTACATACAAAGCAAACAATTACATTAACTCAAAATGGACACGACATATTTAACAAACGAGGAATTAAAATTTGAAATTGAAATTCGTAACGGGCAAAGCCATGTAACGCGTCTGGCGAACGAACAATTATTGATAGGGTTAATGGAACAATATGTGCCGATTAATAGTGTACCGTTTACGTGGAAAATTAATACTGATCAATTGAATACGACGCTATCGGAAATAGCTAATATCATTCAAAGTGGGTTAACGGCAAATAATATAGAAGCAATTAAAGCTCGGTTATTACATGCGGATCAACGCGTATCAATAATTAAAAAAGAAACCTTTGATAAAAATGACGACGAAATCGCCGATTATGAAAAATGTATCGAAAATATGGAAAAAGAAATAAACAATTATATAATTAAATCAAAACAAAATAAATCCCCAGATCTATCTAACAGTAAATTAAAATTAAAATCAGTAAAAAATATTCCAATTTATAAATGGGATATCAAATTTGCCGGTCATAATTCAAAAGAAGACCCTATGAGCTTCCTTGAAAAAATAGAAGATCTCCGCATAGCTCGACAAATACCAGAAGAGGAATTATTTACCTCAGCTCATGATTTGTTTACGGGCGATGCAATTAAATTTTGTAGAAGTGCTAAAGCAAAAAGTACTACATGGAAAGAATTTGTTGACTTGTTTAAACTTGAATTTTTGCCCTCAGATTATGAATATCGATTACTTCAACAAATTCAGAAGCGGGTGCAAAACCCACATGAAAATGTGTTAGTCTTTATAGACAATATAGTATCTTTATATAGCCGATTTGAAAAACCAACAACCGAAAGAGATATCGTAAAACAAATCATTCGTAATTTAAACTTCTTTTTTGCTAACCATGTGGTCTTACAACAGATTGACACGTTGAGTGACTTAAAAGTAAAATGTAAAAAAATACAAGAGCTGCAAGATCAGACTTTAATTTATCCGGTACGATCTAATAATAAAATTAATTCAGTCACTAAAAGAATGTCACAAGTACAAGTAAATTCCTTAAAACCTGGTACTTCTACAGTACCACCTGTTGAAGTAAATAGAGTAAATCCTACATGTTGGAATTGCCAACAAATAGGCCATGTTTATTTTTCATGTCCCAAAAGAAAACGACAACCTTTTTGTTATGGTTGCGGGTCGCCCGGAACTTATAAAAAAGATTGTGCAAATTGCAAATCAAAAATATCTTCCCCCATTAGGACAAAAAACGAGAAACTCGATACTCCAGAACAGGGCACGAGTGTCGAGAAAACCATTGCATTAGTCCCTGCAAGCGAACCCGAAGTAACAGACCGGCAATTAGTGCTATACGGGTCGATTTAATTAAGTCGCGAATTTGGAAGAAGTCGCCTCGGAAGGTCGTTGATAGAACAAAAAATAAATTACACACTAATAAATTTAAGTTTGATTCCTCCCAATGGGACAATTGGTTGCAAACAATTAATTTATTTTTCAAAAAACAAATAGAGCCTCATAAAGTATCGACAACCTTTACTAAAAAACCTTTCGATAACAGACCTTATCTACAACTTAAAGTTTGTAACCAAACATTTATGGCGTTAATAGATTCCGGTAGTAATGTTTCAATTTTAGGAACGAAATGTATTGAATTAATTAAACAATTTTCATTAAAAATAAATAAATCTAATATTAAAAATATCAGTGTGGCAAATGGGGCTCCTGCCGAAATTATCGGAGAAGTTTATCTGGCGGTTAAAATTAATAAGGTTCTTCGAAATGTAAAATTCTACCTGGTACCTACTATAGATAGTTCCATAATATTAGGAACGGATTTTTGTTCAATATTCAAATTACAAATCGATTTTGCTAATTTTTCATGGAAAATTCCAAAAAATATTCAAATAAATAGTATTACCGAAACAAATCAAATGTCTTTATCCCATAAGCAACAGGGTCAATTAGAACAAGTAATTAATAAATTAGAATCAATATCTAAAGCTGCCACTGGATGCGTCATAGGAGTTACGCATCGAATAGATACGGGAAATTCTCTACCTTTCAAACAAAGGCAATATGCTTTGAGTCCTATGATGAAAGAACATTTAACCCGAGAAATTGATAAAATGATAAAGGATAAAGTAATTCAAGAATCGCATTCCCCTTATTCGTCTCCAGTATTATTAGTTAAGAAAAAAGATGGCGAATTTCGTGCTTGTTTCGATGGTCGTAAACTTAACTCGGTGACTGTCAAGGACTCGTACCCCTTGCCTAGAACTGATAGTATATTGATTCGTTTGCGTGATTCTAAATATTTTTCTTCCATTGATTTACGGAAGGCTTTCTGGCAAATAAAATTAGACGATGAAAGTAAACAAAAGACAGCTTTTTGTATACCTGGCAAAGGCTTATACGAATTTGTAGTCATGCCCTTCGGATTAAGTAATAGCCCACAGACCTTGCAACGGGTAATGGATATAATTTTAGGCCCTATTTTACATAAGGAGGAAGCCTTCGTCTATTTAGATGATATAATTGTTGCTTCTCCCACTTTTGAGAAACATTTAGAAACTTTAACTGAAATATTTGAAAAATTAAAAGAAGCTGGCTTTCGCATCAATTTAGAAAAATGTAACTTTTGTCAAAAATCACTAACTTTCTTAGGATTCATAGTAGGAGAAAAAGGGCTGCAAACTGATCCTGCTAAAGTAGAAGCCATACAAAAATTTAAAACTCCTAGAAATACTACTGAAGTCAAACGATTAATTGGGCTTATAAGTTATTATAGAATCTTTATGCCACAACTATCCACTATCTCGTCACCCATTACTGCCTTAATAAAAAACAAAAAGAAAGGTCAAACTATCGATTGGACCCCTGAAGCTGAAAAATCTTTTGAGCAAATTAAACAATTAATATCAACTGCTCCTATTTTGATATCTCCTAATTTTTCTGAGCCTTTTTTCATACAGACGGACGCAAGTGGAGTAGGGTGCGGGGCTATCTTATTTCAGAAGAAAGAAGGGTTAGAGCACCCTATAGCATACGCCTCACGCGCGTTAACTTCCACAGAGCAAAAATATCACGCTACAGAACGTGAACTTTTAGGTGTCTTGTTTGCAATTAACAAATTTAGAGGGTATATCGAAGGGTTAAAATTTACACTAATTACTGATTGTTCTGCTCTAAAATGGTTGAAACAATTCGATCAATCAACCGGGCGATTGGCTCGCTGGTCGTTAAAATTGGCTCAATATGATTTTGATATTCAACATCGGCCAGGGAAATTAAATATCGTTCCTGACATGTTATCTCGTGACTCTTGTGTAATAGATTTGAACGACCTCCCAAGTGATTCACTAAAATGCATTCAGAAGGACGTGATGAAGATAATGAATGAGGTTGAGTGTTTTAAAGGAAATTCCGATGACAAACAATATAAATATTTAGATGAAATGTTAACGAGAAATTTGCTCAAATTAGATGATGTTCAAACGAACGGACAAGATACTGTTAAACAAGCGCGAAAACAAGTCATAAACTATGTTCAACAGTGCATTAGCACTTTAGAAGCCAAAGCGGCCTCTAAAAATCGCGAAGTTTGTTTGTTGGATTTGAATTCTATACAAAAGGACCAATGGTATAATGAATTAATTGAAAAAATAACAAATTCTCCAAAAGAATATTCTACATTTAAAATACAAGATAATATAATTTATAAATTCGTTCCTACTGACTTGTTAAACTCGGCTAATTTATCCGAGTGGAAAATAGTCGTTCCAAAAGCACATCGAAAAGACATTTTAAAAACTCTGCACAATGATCCAAATGCAGCCCACTTAGGTATTTACAAAACAATGCGCGGGTGTCTGAACTGTATTACTGGCCAAAAATGGCCTACGATATAAAAGAGTATGTTCAAAACTGTGATATTTGCAGTTCTCAAAAATCCTCGCAAAGCGCTCGACCTGGGCTAATGGGTCAACAGAAAAAAGTGTCATATCCATTCCAAGTAATTTCTATGGATTTGTTAGGTCCCTTCCCAATGTCATAAAAGAAACGCCATCAGCACTTATTAGTTGTTACAGATTATTTTACTAAATATGTTACTGTTCATCCTTTGACGAAAGCTACCTCTACCAAAATTATAGACTACTTAAAAAATCATTATTTTACCACTTTTGGTGTGCCACAAACGATTATCTGCGATAATGGTGTCCAATTTATCTCGAAAGAATTCAAAGAATGTCTAGCTGAATTTAAAATCCAAAGTACAATTTATAATGCCAAATATCACCCTCAAAATAACCCAACTGAAAGAATAAATCGTATTCTAGTAACGGCTATTTCCTCCTATATAAAGGAAGATCATACTGAGTGGGACGAAAATGTTCAATCAATTGCCTTTGCAATAAATACTTCAAAAAGCGAAGTAACAGGGTTTTCCCCATCCTTTCTTGTATTCGGACGGTATATACCAATATCAGGTGATTATTATGGAAATTCATTAAAAGACATTGATATTATTGATAAAGATAAACAAATTCGTTGGGATAAAGATCAACAACAATTACCAGAATTGTTTCAAAATGTTCGACAATTATTAACTAAAGCTTATAATAAAGGAAAACATAATTATAATTTAAGAAAAAGACCCTTATCTTTCCAAGTAAATGATTACGTTTGGAAAAAGAATTATGTTTTATCAAACGCAGGCAATAAATTCATGGCAAAGCTAGCGCCTAAATTTGTTAAATGCCAAGTAATAAGAAAAGTAGGTAATGTAACTTATGAACTACAAGATGCTAAGGGTAAAAATATAGGCAACTGGCATATTAAGGACCTTAAGAAAGTTCACAGCCCCTAAATTAACCAATAATATGTTAATGTCCTGGGTAAGACACAAAACTACATCCCGCCCAAAAGGTAATTAACGTAAAATATATCTAAAATTGAAAATTAAGCTAATTATTATTGACAAATAAATCCATGGGTGTTAATTTAAAAACCAAAATTATTTTATTAAACGAACGTCAACTAAAATTATCAATAGACAACGAAAGCGTGACGTCAAAATGGGGCGTATACTTGTGGTAACTTTTCCAAACAAACTGATATTGCCGTGTTAACTGCCATAAGAGAATTTGTTTTTGCTGTTTTCTATATTGTGTTTAATTAATAAGCATTTTAGTTTTAATAGATATTAGTTGGAGACCTTAAATAGTGTATTTTTATACTGTCGCGCAATTTTTTTTAAATTTTTTTAAAAATTAATAAAAATAAAATTTTTTTTATAAAAATACACTATTTAAGGTCTCCAACTAATATCTATTAAAACTAAAATCCTTATTAATTAAACACAATATAAAAAACAGCAAATACTAATCCTCTTATGGGAATTTAACACGCAAATATGAATTGTTTGGAAAACGTTGGAAAAGTTACGCCCCTTGTGACGTCACGGCTTTCGTTGTCTATTACTAAGTTTATATTATCAAGTTAAAAATTTTTTCTGTCTTATGACTTAATAATCTTAAATAATAAAATTGTATAAGCATTTTACCTATTATAAATTTGGTGTTGGCCTGCAAATTATCTAAAGAAAATAATCAATCCTTACAATTGAAATTAAATTTGCTAGTTGGAAAATTCCAATCAAAGGCCCTTATTTTATCTTGTCTATGTTTTTTTAGCTATAAAAGCTATTGGTCAAAAAGACGTGGTCCAATTATAAAAGAGTTGGCAAGGGTAACTAGTTACTCGAGACTAATAATCTAAATTGGTTCACAACCTTAAACAATTGGCCAACAGTTACTTTTTTGCGGATTTATTGTCGTATGTGTTCTGTCAAAAGACAAAATACAAAATACTAAAAATCAAGTACCTAATTATCTTATTATGAATTTACCTTAAATTTTATCTTTTATTTGATATCTTAATTAATTGTTCCCAAACGGAATATTTATCGATTATCTTTTGATGTGTTCTGTCAAAAAGACAATTTACAGAGTTCAAATAATGAAGTACCTCATTATCTTATAATGAATATACCTTAAATTTTATCTTTTATTTGATATCTTAATTAATTGTTCCCAAACGGAATATTTATCGATTATCTTTTGATGTGTTCTGTCAAAAAGACAATTTACAGAGTTCAAATAATCAAGTACCTCATTATCTTATTATGAATTTACCTTAAATTTTACCTTTTATTTAATATCTTAATTAATTGTTCCAAAAAGGAATATTTATCTATTATCTTTTGTTGTGTTCTGGAAATTAAGAACCATAATTATCTTTTGAATAAAGGTTTAAACAAAAAAAAAATAAACACTACCGTGTTTGAAAGTGAACCATAAACTTGCTTTACAAGAAACATAAAAAATCACTATTTAATAATGTCACTGATTTGGCGATTAAAAATAAATCACGATTTTATTTTAACAAGTCCAAAATCAAATTGTTAAATCTGGTAGCGAGATGATTTTTTGCCAATCTGTTAAAATAGCTAATTAACTAGATTTGTGGAAAATTTAGTGCATGATAGAAATTTTTTTGGAAGAATAGCTAACTTTCAAATAATTTTTGTCTCACGATGCTTACAGAATTGATAAATTATGTTAATGAAAAAATAATAACTAATACAGTAATTCGCCTATGAGTTAAATTGTAAAATCAAAAAGTTATTATCCAATCAAACAAATTATTTTATGAGCAAGTTAAGGTGAATAAATAATCGAATTAAATAAATAAGATAAATAGCACTTGAATTTTAAAACAAATACTTAATTTAAACAAGATGTATTATCCCTAAGTGAGTTAAATAATATTCATGTCATAACATGTAATTGTTGTAATAAGATAAAAAAGTTATCAGGTAACTAAAAAGTTTGAGTTTTTTCTAAATAATTGTTGCTAATTATCCTGCAAGGTAAATCATGAATAAACCTAGTATAGCAATTGCATTTACACTATGATGAGTGTTGACCTCCATGTAAATAACTCGCATAATAATAATAAGATAAAAAAAATTCCTCGTAAATCTTTTTTAGGGTAATATGTTTAACTTCAAAATATCTAAACTACATAAAACTATCAATTATTAAATAAAGGTAAAAAGATTTAAAAATGACAATTGAATATTAAAATAAATTATGAAAATGCTACGTTACTATTTTGAAAAATCAATTTGGTAATATTTAAATCAACAAGTAATCCTAATGTATATGAATTAAGTGTTAAGGGAAATATTAAAGTTAAAATTTTTTGTTTGGTCAAACATGAACAAAATATTAATACAACTGGTTTTTAAAATGCTACAAATGCACAATAAACAGCTGTTAGGTGATCACTACACTGTAGTATTAATACGTAGAATGCAGTGTTGATAATTTATTAAACCATCAAAGCATAATTATGTTTAAAAAGTACCCATTTTCGGTTGAAACCTAAATCTATTTAAATATGAGATATTAATAAATTGAAAAGATAAACCCAATTACAATATAAAACTATAATTTAAAAGTATAAATTAATTAATTAATAAATAAAGAAATTTCGTTGTAATTTTTTAGTAACACCTGATGATAACGTTGCTTGAGTCGAGTTCAAACCTGCTTGACCTTGTGTTATAAATGCGTAGCTTATCTAAAATAACCTGTAAACTTTTTTACATTGAATAGTAAATTTTTCTGTTTGATTTTTTTTATGGTAAATGCAAACAGGGTTTACGTAAATATCAAAGTATTTCTAGTTAAAGAGAATTAAATTAATAAAGTATTTAAACTATTGAACTACGTTAATAAACCAATAATAAATTATGATTAAAACGGTTTATGTGTAATATTGGTAAAAAATAACTTATTGATTATAGCCCATACCTAGCCCATTTCTACAAGAAAAGAAAAGCTACAAATGTTGACTACTTGATAATAAAATTACGAGTAAATAAAGGAAATTATTATTCCTTGAAACAGCTATTACGTTGTACAGCCCTGACGACTAAAGATGAGTCATAAAGCAAAAGTAAATATTATAAAATGTGTTAACAAAACAAAATAGTTTTTTCTTTTTCAGTAATATATAAGCGTAAATAAAATCAATTATTAAAATAATTATAACTTTTTAAAGACACTCGTATTTATGAAAGTAAAATTAATAATTTTTTTAATCTTTTTATCTAAACTGTTTCTAAACCAAATTCCGTATTATCAATGGAATAAATTTATTACCAAATTATCTAAATTATCTCCCTAAATAAATGACTCGTTATAATAAATAATTAAAATTACTATCATTTATAATTCCGATTAAGACCAACCAATAAAATAATTGGTAATTAATACCTACATGGGTACTCAATTAATTTTGCCTGTAAATTTGATTCGCAAATTGATTGATAAAAATCCCATAGCTAATTATCTGATTTTGACAAACTTAGTTTTAGGAATGATTTGAGTAAATAATACTGGAAATGCGACCCGGTAAAAAATCTCATTCATTAAATATCGACTACGGTTCGCTATCAAGAGTTGTTAAATTATTACTTTCAAGGAAACTCCAATAATCTCGATTGTAAATTGGATCTGTGACATTGTTGCCGAGTCTACTTGATAAATAATACGATCGTAAGTTTTCCTGAGTTTAACCAGCGGATAATTGAAAAACCAGGCCCCCCCCTCTTCTGAAATTTTAAGCTATCACCCTGTCTATATAATAGTACCCCTTAATTATTTAATATTTTTAAATACGGTTGTTAATATTACTATCTACATATTAATTTTATCGTATCTACCTAATAATTTTATCGTATCTCAATAAGCATTTAATCGTATCTACCTAATAATTTTATCGTATCTACATTAAGCAAAAAAATCGTATCTCCATAAGCATTTAATCGTATCTACTAATACTTTTATCGTATCTCAATAAGCATTTAATCGTATCTAACTAAGGATCTTATCGTATCTATATCCAATGATTTTGTTTAAATTACATACTATTATTATTATATTCTATTAATATTTTAAAAAATATATTTAGCAAGCGTTTATATAAACTAGTATATTAATAATTTTATACATAAAATTCAGCAGCAAAGTCACTTGATCCAACTTGGTATTCAGCCGTGATACCAGCTTTAATAATCACTGAATGCGACAAGGCGGATTCTTGTGATTGGAGTCCTGCTCATATTACTGTGTCATTTTGGCCATTATTATCGTAGAAATACAAATAATTATATTTGATTCATAAAACGAAATTAGGCTCCGTGCCAACAAGAAAATGTTTTTGTATAACAAAAAATATTCGATTCTATGTCGACTCCGGTTGTATGTCTTCCACTAACTCCAGTAAGTTGGAAATCAAACTTGTGCGGACCATCTGGCTCGATGATCTCGGATTCGAGCTAAGACCCGTTCTCGCTGAAATCTGTCTTTCTGAAGAGTTGGTTAGATAACTCTACGACTTGTCCTGATGAATTTTGGGAACTGTACATAATTATTTAAATTAACATCAAGGTTTTCTATAAACCACATAGAGGAATGTAAGAATAATTCGCATACCAAAAAATGTAGAAAATTTTATTGGGTAAAATGAAGAATGGAATTCTTTAGTTCCACTTACTAATCTTTCCTCTTACAAATACAAATTTCAATGTGTAAATATGATTGATTGAAATCTTCTTATTAGATTAGTAATTCAACTTGTAAATATGATTGGTTGAGTACAATCCTTTTTTTGTATTTCAACGTGTAAATATGATTAGTTGAATACAACCCCATCCTAGTATTTCGACTTGTAAATATGCTTCGTTCGAATGCTCCATCTTATGTCGTATAAGTGATTGAGGTTATTATCCTTGTTTAAGGTTAACTTAAGTTGAGCCTTTGCTCAGCCTGTATGATAAACCTGGCCCGATGATCCCGGATTCGCGCTAAGGCTCATTCTCGCCAAAGCATTGCGCTTGATTGTTGTTTTCCGAAGACTGGGAGATAAACTTCAAAATGACTGTACTTCATAAAACCTCCTCCACTCTTCTAAAGATTTCTTGCTCTGCTTCAGAAGATGTACTAAAGAACAAGTGGCGTCCAACAACAACATTATCCATCATTGTACTTTGAGCTAAGAAGAAGGCAATGAGTGGGTAGTATAATTGTATTATAATTTTTCCAACTTAGCGTACCATACTTCTTTCCCTTATAGTCTTAGTTAAATTTTAAGTGCAATTAGAGATAGGAAATCTCATTTTTTTTTAATTGTTTTTTTTTAACAAGTTAGCGTGTTACGGATTTAAAGAAAATCCTTCAATAATAAAGCTAAAACTTTAACAACTTAATCTATTAAAGTTGAATAGGGTATAAATAATTATAAAACACTCTGTATATCATAAACCGTTTAATTAATTACGCATGATAATCAAACGACGTATTTATTTTCTCATTTCGACGTGGACCCATAATGCAATGGTTAGCATTACGTCCCATCTTAGTCGTTGCTATTTTTCTCTTATTCTAATAAACCTACGCTTATAAAATGCGTTGATCTAATTGGAGTAATTTAAATATTCGCGCTAAATTCTTGATGAAAATGCAATGATACACTCTCGAGGTGGGAGAACAACCGCGGATATGCAGTGTAATAGCGACCTCGAACAAAAATGCACTCAAGTTTGTCTTCTTAAGTTTAATTATGAAATTAACAAGTTTTATCTATTATCGGTTATATTACTAACCAATTATCTCTTTTAATGTGAAAAATGTAATTTGGAAAATATCATTTAACAATTTTAAGTTTTTGTGCGGGTACAAAATTCGAACATTCAACGTGATACGCGAGAACTCGAATGCAATAAACCACGTCCGCCATTGTTTATAATGAATTGGTGAATAATAATCAATATCAACTTTTTATAAAAAAATACCTGAATACCGATTAATATATCAAATAAACAATAAATATGCTAATGGACAAAAGTTTCTTAAACGGAAAAATGCGTAAATAATAATCGAAGTGATAAAATAAATACAAGATATTGTGGTGTAGTACGTAAATCCGTTGACAATAAGTAATATGGTGATCGAGCTTAATTTAAAGACAATTCATTGCAAACAAATAAATATAATCGAACAATCAAATAAATAAAATCGGTCAACAAGTGTATGAAGTCTTGGTCAACATTACATCATCACAACACTTAATGGGTACATCATACGATGAGCGGCAAACGAATCTAACCGCCGTACACTTCGCATCTGAGTGCAACATACGCGAGCCGCTATGCTAAGATATACCAGGTATCATAAGTTGTAAATGAAAACTTGGGATTTATTATCTAATTTTACTTTTGCTATTCGCAACAAAATAAATAGTCAATTTTGTATTATGATCTTAAAAATATTCATATTTTCAATTTATAATTTTTAGATTTTAAACGTATGAAAGAGAATGAATCCATTAGAATTAAGCCTAATTTTAACAATAAACTAGATAAATTTATTTATCTAGATTGTATAATTATTATTGTTGTAATATATGTATAAAACGAAGCATGAATTTGATTTCTACTGCACTCAATAGCAACAAAAACCACGCCAACACGCCCTGAGGAGGATCAACAAAGAGTTGCAAGTAAGTCGCTAGCCGAAGCAAAAAATTTTTTTTCTCTATAAGGATTACGTTGGTCCACGTATCAGCAGTGCTGGCTGAATGCATTGGCATGGAGAATTCCGAAGTGGTCGACATAGGTTCAAATCTTGTTTTTGAAATTTTATGATCGAATTTTTTTTGTGTTTATTTTTATTTATGTGTTTTTTTTGAAAGTGGGTACCGATGCACGACCAATGTACAGGGTGTTGAGTTTCATCGGGGGCGCTTCCGCTTGGTTGATTGTTTGGACGTTCGTTGTGGTTCCACCGTTGTGGGATTTTTAATGACCACTCGAACGTTCTCTTGATTGATTCGGGGAGGGGTTCTTGGTGGTAGTGTTTCTGCTACTGTACTGGTCCTGGTCGGCTAATGCACTTTCCATCCGACATCGCTAATATTATCACCTTAAGGCAACGACCATCTAGTTGCTACTTTATTTTTGTTATGTTAGCAAAGCTGTTCATTGCTCTTCGTCCGGGCATTCATTTGAGATGACCCACGGCCTTCGCCGCCGCTACAATGAGCTGGTTTATACCTAACATCAGGCCCCCACGCAAATTAAGTAGAAATTTATTTTCTGCGTGGACATATCTTATCCGAACTACCTTCTCATTAAAGATAGTGAGGACAGATTATGTTTCATCAATTAAAATTATTATTGGGCCACTTTTCATTGTACCAGTAAGAAAATCGAAACTTGGAAATTCTTTATAGAAAGTTTTTTCCTGATATAATATGTTGCAACTACGCTCGTCTTGAATTTTCTTATTGGCAGTTCCATTTGGAAAGAGGTTAGGAAAAATTCATTAATTTTGACATCTTCGTGAGGAACTTCTGTTTGGAAAGGTTTAAATAGTTCAGCTAGATGGGCAGAGAAGGTGTTTACTTTTTCGTCTCTGCTTCTTACCCATTCTTGGGTAGGGGTTTTGATGGGTGGAATTGTCAGTCGTGGTCTTTTGATTTTTGGTTGCCTTCCACAGCCTTAGTTGCTGTCAATCCGTTTAGATAGTTCTGGGTTTCTTAATTTTTTGTAGTCATATAGTAATTTTTTAAGCTCGTACTAGCCAGCCCTGTTGCAGGTTGGCCTATCGCTGGATGCAGGAGTGACTTGTCATCATTTCCAAAGTTCCCTTTTTAGTTGTATTTTGTCTTGGATGCGTTTCGGGTAGTAGTTTTCTATTTTTTGATTAAACATTCTGGGGTAATTTCTCAAGCTGCTTCTTGGATATTTTTCGTTGCGTTTTGAATTGCTTAATTTAAAATATGATGCTGTTTAGGGGCAGGTTCAAATCATTACAATCAAAACAATAAATTTAAAATTGAATTGGATTCTTTAAAGAAGTGATGCGGTATTTACAGCCCTCGTGATAGGTTTCTGTTTCCAAAAGTAACAAAATTATCCTTAGATGGGTCAACTTTGTTTACTTAGTTAAATAATATGTTGATATCAAGTTCAAAAGGGTTGAGAATTTTCACTGATTTCCAAAATTAAGATTAACCTTTTACATCCAAAATTTCGTTGCATTTTTTAAATAAAATTACATGGCAAAAATTTTAAAATACCCAAATTATTGATATGACCAATAGAGTAATAAGCCAATATTGTAATGATTTTGTATTTATTTGTTTAATTATGTAGACCTGATAATTAAGCGTAATTATGTGAATATTTCGTAATTGTGTAAAAATTTTAAGTTTGGTGCGCGTAATTAAAAATGGGTTGGTACTGCAAGGATTTTGGTAAATTGGAAATTGGAAATGCGCTGAAGCGTGAGGTCGATTTTTGATGACCACGAGAATTTTGGATCAACCGCCATTGAATCGTCGATTTTGAATTTGTCGATAGGTAATCAACATTGAAATTTATAGCTACCGAATAAGGTAATTTTGTGACTGACTAGAGATTAATGCGAGGTTTAGTTCGTTTTGTGAAATTAATTGGATTGACAAATATTGGGATCATGGAAATTTGATAAAGAAAGTTTGGTCGACATTGAAAATTTTACAAATACGGAAATTTGGAATTACACAAAGAAATTTTGGAAAATAAAGGAAACAGACAGAAGTCAGTAAGAGGAATGCGATTCTGTATTAATGGAAGGAATTGGAAAATATTTGAAGATTTAATGGATGTTTGCGGAAAACAGAAGAATTTGAAAATTTCAAGTTGGACACCTACAGGAATAATAAATGAGCAATTTTGTAAAATTTTATGAACCTTTATTTTGAAGATGATCTTTTTATTGATATTTGCTGTCAACGAATTAATTTAATTTTGTGTAAATAAAAATTATCCTGTTATCAGTATGATAAATTTGGTTATTATTATTTTAAAGTTAAGAGCAAATTTAAAAAGAATAACGAACACGAAAAAATAACTTGGGGGATATAAAATTTCAGAAAACCTCAGAGTTTAATGTTAAAAGGCTTCGTTGTCTTAAAAAACATGACAATATGTAAATTATTGGAAAGGAGAAAATTTTGATAGCAAACATGGACTTTTATTATTTGTAATAAATTTATAAAACATTAACTTTAGTGCACAATTTAATACGCTGTGGTAACTCGTTCATGAGTACGCTAATTGCCAATCTGTTTCAAAAATTTAATAATATTTTAAGTAAATTAATTTCTTTATAGTTTTTATTGATTTATGTATCATCAATATACTGTTGCGTTAAGCCCTTTTTGCGAGCAGACCTACCTATTGGTTGACTTAATCTCAGGGTCCGTATTTTGCTTAAGAGTCACGATGAACAAAGAACAGCACAGACAAAGATGTAATTTCCAAATTCATATTTATTGAACAATAACACACAAATAAAAAATCCAAACTAATCCTACAAAAATTGTAATACAACATTTAATAAATAAATCGCAAATCAAAGTTTTACTTCCCGTTATTACGCGACGTTTTTAATTGTTTTTAATTTTGAAATCATTCACCAATATCGCGCAAAAAGTTAAATAAGTTTTTTGCTTACCGCACACAGGTAGCGCCGTATTTTCTTTAAATGTCTTTTGTAATGTCAAGTCATCCACGCTCGATGCTGGATCTTGGTTTTTCTTTAATATCAACACGTGTAAACTTCTTTGTTCCAAAAATTCTTTTATTGTAGTGCTGATTCCATTCAATCGTAGTCACTTTCTCACTTATTTTGAGGTAAGTACCTGATTTCACTTTTTTTATCAATTTAATCTCGCAAAGTTCAATATCAATTCTTGTCCTCTAATAACAATCTCGTTCTGTTTCAGATTACCACACTTTGAGGTAGATTTAATCCAAAATATCACTTTTGCAACGAGAGGACCAAAAACCTCCGTTCTATTACGCACAAGCGTATCGACTCCTTTGCATTGATTGCAACAATTTTAAATTTCTTATTTTATTTAGACGAATTTAATTGACGTCTTTTCTGTTTGGAAACTCACTTCGGAATCCTCTTTTTGTTTTTCTCGTTATTTTTTCATCTCCTTCGTTACCTCCTCCTTTTTTTTTGTTTTTATTTTAAATCAACATTACTAAACGCGCATGTCATAGTCTCTTTTTAAAAACATAACAACCAAACAATAAACAACAACTTAAAAATTAAAAATACAATTCTATGCAACAATCTAAACAAAACTACCATAACTAAACTAGAATATGAACTGTTGAAAACACATCCCGTCCGTGTCGATCGTTGTTGATCGCGGATCTTAAGAGATGTTGTGGACACAACAATACATATTACAACAATCATTATAAAATGATGAAAAACTCACCGATTCTAAAAATTAATTTCTATGATGTTATTAAAATTTGAATATTTTCGTTTCGGAATTTATTAAAAGAAATTGTTAGTGCTAGAAATAATATTTATTATAATGTTTACTTACTATATGACTAAAATTTATAATTTCGTTTAATAATTTCACGACTCTTCTACGGACTAATCCGGTAAAGAATTATTATATGTCATGATTACAATTAAACATATTATCTCTATTGTACTCATAGATAATCAAAAAATGCACAAAAAACTTAGCACAAATAGTGTAATTGTCAGTAACGTTACTTCTTCAGTTTAATTTATTCCCTGATGTTACAATGTGACGAATATGTTAGCAAAAGTTGTACTACTTACAGTGTATTTTATATATAACTTTTGCTTTATGGTACTCTTCCCCCAATACATTTGGCAAAATCTCTTAAATTGTCGATACAATTCTTATTTTTTGCCTACGCTTGTAATCGTAAGTAACACTTGTTATGATAATAAATAAGAACACTATGTTTTATTAAAAACAATTATAATTTAATTATAAATTGATAATTTTTTACAATTAAAAATGACCCTTGAGATAAGAAATGGCAATATTGCTTATCTGTTTAAATGGGTTAGAGTATGTATCTGTAATATGTCATAGTTAGTATCTTAAAGTGAAACTAGAAACATGTACTGCAAAATAGCATTGGCAATTTTAGCAGTTTCTGTAAGTTTATCGTCGAGTGCGCGAATTTTAGGAATTGTACCAACTCCATCATATAGTCATCAAATTGTGTTCAAACAATTATGGGTCGAATTAAGTTTAAGAGGACATGAAGTAACGTTACTCACAACAGATCCGATAAATAATTCATCGCTTACTAACCTCACTGAAATAAATCTAAGATTTGCCTATAAGATACTGGAAGACCAATTGCAAAATTTAATCGAAGAGAAAAACTTTCTTAAATATGTTCTACGACATATACAAACTTTTGATAAAATTATTGATGCCGAACTATCTCACCCTGAAGTACAAGCAATTATTAAGAATAAAAATATTCGCTTTGATCTGTTATTGGTTGAATTTATGCATCCAGCAATGTATGCATTTGCCAAACTATTTAATTGTCCATTCATTGTTATTTCCAGTCTGGGAGTAGACCAAACTCACCATATATCGTTAGGCAATCCTGCTCATCCGATTTTGTATCCGGAGATGTTATTTACACCAAGTAAACATCCAATATTTAGTGAAAGATTGAAATTTGTTATATACAGTGGGATATTTAGATACGTTCTACCGTACATATTTCACAGAGGAGTTAATACCTTAACCGAAAAACATTTTGGAAATTCTTTGCATATCAGTGATATTTATAATAAAATAAGTTTAATATTTATAAATACAGATCCAATTATGGATCCAATACGACCGTTAGTGCCTGCAGTAATACAAATTGGTGGAGGAGCTACCTGTGCACCCAGTAAACCGTTACCAAAGGTAAAAACTTGTTACTATAACAATAACGAAATTGCCACTTTTCCTACTTGTTTTACACAAGATTTTTTCTATTGCTTTTCTAACTCGCTAATACGTTCTTATCATTTGACGAGGTGCCAAAGTGCCAAATCTCTTAATTACATTTAGCATTTAGGGGTCCCCACACCAGTAGTTGTCTGCATAACCATCGGGGTTTAATTTTTTATTTCGAAATTTTATTTTCTGTACTTCTGTACTATATTGAAATGTTGGACTTTTCAAGAAGTAATAGCAAAATGTAATTAAATCCCATTTTATAGGACTTACAAATAAAACTTGATGGATCCAAGAATGGATTTATTTACTTCAGCTTAGGAAGTAATGCTAAAAGTAAAGATTTGTCGCCAGAAACTCAAAAAATTATATTGGACACGCTCTCTGAACTTCCATATACCATATTATGGAAATATGAAAATCCAGATTTACCTGGAAAACCTAAAAATGTCATTATAGCCAAATGGCTATCACAACAAGATATTTTAAGTGAGTAAAATTATTATCAGGTTTTTGTTGGAAAACATCTAATTTGACATTCTTAAGGGCATCCAAATATAAAACTTTTTATAACACATGGAGGAAAACAATCATTAGATGAAACAATCTATTTTCAAGTGCCTATTGTTGGAATGCCAGTATTTGCAGATCAACCATTAAACATCGCACGCTTTGTGGAATTTGGTGTCGGATTAGATGTAGACCATAAAACATTAGACAAAGAAACATTCAAATCAAAAATTTTAGAGGTTATCAATAATCCCAAGTAATACTGTCCAAATTAAAATATACAATCAAACTAATTTTTATATTTTTCAGATATAAAAACAGAATAACAGAATTATCCAATTTAGTAAAAGATCAACCCATGACAGGTTTACAAAAAGCGGTTTGGTGGGCAGAATATGTTATAAGACATAAAGGTGCAAAGCACCTCCGCTCACCAGCCATAGACCTTCCATTATATAAGTATTATTTATTAGATGTTATTGGTTTTAGTATTCTTGTATTAATATTAGCAGCAGCTTTATTAATATTCTTGATCAAAAAAGTATATGTAATTACTAAATGTTTGGCAGGAAACCTCTGTGGTACTTCGTCAAAAATTAAAAAACAGTAATAAAGAAAAATTGTATTTTCATTTATATTTTAATTAATGGAAACTCTATAATTAACTATGAATTTAAAATGAACAGTAACCAATGATGGCGTAACTTCTTTCAGAAAACTTATATCTAACTCAGTTTTCTTTAGGAATGCTACCCAGAAAAGGATTTAAATTATTTGATCCTCTACAGTTGAACAAATATGCGACGTAAATATTACGTAAATTTCAAACCATGGAAATAAATTATTTTTACACCGTTAATTCGGACAAGTACACCGGAAGTACTTTAGTCATTTGTAATTATACCTAACACCAGCAGATAAACATTTGGCTAACCACGAGAGGCTAACGGGCTAACAGCTCGCCCATTCTCTCACACATTTTAAAATAATGGAAAAATAGACTCCCTTAAAGTTGCACAATTGAAATGTTTACGCCTGTATTTTGGTTGGTCATTCAACTCAAATAAAAAAAGATATAGAAAACTTCAAGAGCAGGTTCTTCTAAGAATAAACTGTAAATAGCACAACTGGGTACTATGTGGCGATTTAAAAATTTTAGTGTGACAGCAGAGCACAAGTTGAGCACTGGACAAGCAAAACCTGGCCACCGAGGAAGACGTTAACACTTGGCTTCAAATATTCAATTAAGGAAAGTCGACAAAACGGAAAGAGGAATGGATAACTTTAAAAGAAGTTACAAATAAGTTTCTAGAACATCCATGTGCTAAATTCATGTGCTATTGGCATCATCAGATATGCATAATATATTGGAATTATATGAAAAGATACCAACAAAACACGAAGTCTAAAATTTATTCTCACAATTGGACGCAGTTATGTAGAACCGATCCATGCCACAAAAAGAAAAAAATTAGTGTAACTCGACTTTGGATGCATTACATCAAAATTTGTATTATGGTAAAATGATCTAATATTATTTCCGATAATAACGATATAATGATAATATTGTCCCTATTTTCTCCCCATAAGTTTATGCACACTAAAATGTTTGAAGTTTAATAACTCAAAGCTTTACTTATGTGGTTTGAATCATATCTGCATAACTACATCCAATTGTAGGACTTGTAGCTTTTGTGTTACAAGGCCTTGGTGTATTTATTTACTACACTGGCATCTTCTTTATGTTTAGCTTTTCCTAGTACATATTAGTAAAATGATTTTTTTGTTCCCAAAAAGACGCGACTTACCAAATACAGGACACACACCATAGCTCACGCGGTGATGTTATATGCGGCCCCGGTGTGGCACGAGGCGACACTCGTCGCGAGGAACGCGAAGAGACTCCTGTCGGTCCAACGGAAGATGGCGTTGCGCGTAACGTGCGCCTACAGGACCGTGTCAGGCGAGGCGGTGCGACTGCTGGCCAGCATGCCGCCGATAGATCTCCTGGCAAAGGAAAGAGGCGGCAAACTAGCAGAGCCAGACCGAAGGAGGGCAACCCTCGACGAGTGGCAAGCACGATGGACGGCAGCAGCAACCGGAAGCTGGACGAGACGACTCGACCCCAGCGTCGAGCCGTGGGTCGCCAGGAAACATGGAGAACTCAAGTTCCACCTCACCCAAGTCCTGACGGGGCACGGGTGCTGCAACGAGTACCTCAATCGCTTCAAGATACTGGACGACCCAACTTGCTGCCACTGCGACGAAGAAGACACCGCGTGCCACACCATCTTCAGAAGCATTAGATGGGAGCGCGAGCGAGTGTCGGCATCGCTGTACTTCGGGGAATCCCTCACCCCAGAGAACTTGGTCCTCAAGATGTTGGAGAACGAAGAAGGCTGGAAAATTACCATGGCCTTCGTGACCTCCATCATGAGGACGTAAGAACAGCTCGAGAGGGAAGTGCAACAAGGACGATAAAACGTGCAATAGCCGCGACTTCCGAAGTAATGCTCAGACGGCGAAACCGGGAGTCGAGGATAGGGGTGAGGTTTTAGTCAGTGCGAGTCTGACACTACCGGCTTAGATTAAGCCGGTGTCTTGCACGAGATTTCCTCATCCCGGCGCAAAGCTAAAAAAAATAAAATGAAAAAAAAATTATGTTTGAAATATATTTATGTAGAGCTTCTTTTCCAGCTACGTTAAGAAATATTGCAACTTTTACGTCATCTTTTTCCCGCATATAAACTTCTAACTGTTTTTTGGATTACAGCCAATTAATTATCCAAATCTAACAATTTTGAAGCTTTTAATTTATATCCATTATAAATTTTCACACTTATTTTATGTACCCCAAATATCACTAAGAAATTTAATACTGCGTAGTCGCACACTAATTTTAAGTATCCGCGAGAACCGATCCATTGTTTTTTTAATAATGTAAAATTGTTTTAACATCACCTTGCGTATGTAGATGTGGTAAAATAATTACGTTACTAAATACTTTAATATTAATCTAAACTACTACTTGTGCGTACATGACCACTGCTGGATATATACTGTCATGATCTTGTGAATCCATGAAGACTTATATGTTTGACTAATACATAAAATGTATGTAGGTACGTGGAAAAATTCTGACTACCAACTTTTTAAATAATTAAAATTATCACTTTTAATAATTCTTAATAAATCAACTTAATATTTTGAAATAGCATTAGAAAGTAAAACGGCTTGCCATAACAATGCTTTTATTTCAATACCGCCCCCTCTCAGTAACTATCGATTTTAAGTGAATTTAATTTTAATAAAACGCATATCCATTCAGATATCGTGGTAGAAGTTCAAAACCAGTATTTATGCTGTCTTAAATTTCATGCTTTCATCACGAGCTGTCTCATTTAAAATTACAAAGTAGCACACCCTACCTTGTTAAAGTATATTCATTCGAGTAGTTCGCCATAATACACGTTTATTTGTAAATAATTAAATCGGCGTATTTGTTTGTAAAACTCAATCCTGTCATGGATACCGTTAATGTAGAAACAAAACCATGAAGCTCATCAAGGGTCCAAATCCACAACCCGACTTTCGGGCCCTTCAATTTTTTACTGTAAAGTAATAGCTGCCAAAATTTTCTTCACTGCATTATTTCAGCGAAGAACCGGTTGCGTTCACTATTGTTTTATATAAAGGTTTTTAAACAAAGCTATATTTTAATAAACCATTTGGTTACAATATTTACAAATTGTAACCACAAAACTCAGTTACACGAGTACAATCTCTTGGATATGACCGCCAGAAAAGCGTTGTATTTTCTAGTAGTGCATTTAATGGATGCTTGAAAGATCGTGATGAATACTTGGTTTGTACAAGTTGACTTGTTTACAACTTAAGAGCCCCAATAAAGTTACGCAGTTCCAATCTTTTCCCAGACCGTGGGAACATAACTCGTCTCAGATTATCATTGTCGATTTTGGAGACCAAATGTATACTTTACATGTGATCTCTTACAAATGGAATAAATTATTCAAAACGGGAATATTTATGTATAATAGCGCTTCAAGTGTATTACTTAATAGCGATAGTTGACGAAGCAACACCGATTATCTCATCAACATATCTGTAGTAATAACAAATATTCTTATGGGCATTTCCGATATTAATAAAATATCAAATACAATAAATTATTAATTAATATTTTTCAATAATTTTTAAGAATTGCAGGTATTCTAATATTATTTTAAGGAAATTAATTACTTATGTTAGTATCCTTTTAATTTCTCACTTGCCACCCATTTTTGGAATCAAGCCATGTAAATAATATTTTGGAACATGCCGTTAAAATCAAGATTTTAATACAAAATATATTTGTGAAAATCAATGGAATTGTAGGTAAGTAATTGAGTATGTCTTTAAGGACCTCTATTTTAGGATTAAGATTTGGATCGCTGAAGCTCGAAGATTGTGCCTAATTTACGGTTGCTTATTAGGTTTATTAAGTTATTTGTAGTCCTTAAATTGATCTTTCGTATTACTGATATTATTCTAAATCTGATGTACCAGGATTTCATTTATTATTTTTGTAAAAATTCGTGTAAAATATTATTGTACCGTTAGTGTTTTTATTTTTTATTGCATTTCAAAACTAAATTTAATTAATCCATCTAATGGCAGTCGCGTGCCAGTGGCGTTACAGACTACATGTAATATGCATTGTTTTAGATACAACATAGCTCTACTTATTTACCTGTTGATGTTACCTATATAATTATGAAGCTAACAACTTCATTTAATAGTATCTTTTATCTTAATCACTACTTGCATACTTTGTAACATATCAAATGTTTTCTTCACTGCTACGTTTTATTTTATTCTATTTCTATCTGGGTTATTATTTGACCCTTACGTCCCATATTCCTTATAGTGTATTCATTTCAAAATGATCACTATCGATTTTAGGTAAACTTAATTTAAATAAAAAACAAGACAATTTATATATCAAGGTGGACGTTTAAAATCAATATTGATTGAATTGTAGATTTCATCCCTTCCACAAAGCACCTTGCGACACGTCATTTTAAAGGTGAAAAAAATCCTTAACTACCGCCGATAAAAGAAATTAGTTTAGCAGATCCGTTTTTGAATTAGGGTCAAGAACTGTAAATTGAAGCCACAAGTATTTTGAACTCATAACTTTAACCAAAATTATGCCACTGAAATAAAATCGTCTATCTACATTAATCTATTAATAAATGTTTTATAATTTGGATTACGAGTAGAATAATTATGCACTATAATTGGGATGGCAATATAATTTGTTTCTCATATTGAACCAATCCTTAAATCCCCAACGTGTTGCCCATGTTAATCATTGGATTTTTCTAGTATAAAACACCAAGAGCTACTATACAATAAACCGCGAAAATAAAAGCTAGGTTAATTTCTATAAAATGTGTAAAATATTGAATTTTAAACTATCACATGAAACCATTACAATTTAAATAAATTTATGACTAACAAAAATATGAGAAACTGTAGTTGATGCCTTCCTTAAGAAAATCAGAAATTCTTACTTTGAAGCTGGATATATAGTTTGACGTACTGTAAACGTAGACGCACTGGATAGGTAAGAAACGGACTGTAAGATATTTTCAAATTTATAAATCGACGGAACGGAATTTTCGCGCATGCGTAGAGGTGATAATAGAATATAAAGTGAGTGACATTCAACGATTCAACATAACCTACAAATTATACAAATCGTGAACAGCATTAATTGTGTTGCTTTGAAGTTTGAACTTTTATTATATTCATCTATTGTTTGATTCGTTTGAATTACAATGGATTATGAAATACACGAAGGTATGCTTCTTGGTGCCGTTGGACTGCTGTTGTGTGCAGTAGCATTGGAAAAGTGTCGACAAACTCGAAGATCAATAATTAGGCGACCAAGACGCTATAAAACAAGACCCATAAACCGTAACAGAAGAGTAGAGAAATGCCTACAATTATTTTTTAAAGATGAAGACTACTGATCCAAGTCAATTTTTCAATAAATTTCAATAAAAACAAGTAAATAAATTCAAATTAAAAAATAATTTAAATTCAAATTAAAAAATAATTTAAATTCAAATATACACATATTGCTATGTGCCTTTCTACTTTTAATAAAGCTCCACGTTGGGCTGGCAAATAATGCTATGAAGACCTATCAATTTTACTAAAGCCTCACGTTGGGCCGACAAATATTGCTATGTGGGTTTCCTCCTTTAATAGAGTTCTGACCGGGGGACTACGGATAAACCCCGTCAATAGAAACGTTTGTGAGTATGATGTAAATAAATGTAAACCTCGGCTAGGTGAATTCAATCGCATGAAACTTACCTTTTCTCGGGCTTGGGCTCGTTCCGGAATCAAATCTATTGATACTGAAAAATAAGATTTTTGGTTCGGAACAAAAATGACAAAAAAAAATATTGTGAATGTAAATGTTTGAGTACTCTGCGATAATGATAATATTAATGATTATGATAATAATTGTAAAAGGGCTGTAGCCCGTGTTTGATAAATAAATAAATAAATAAATAAAAATCCGTTTTAATATCAATTATAATTTTATTGTATCAAATGTAAACTTGATTATTTTAATAATAAAAGTTCTTAATATTATTGAACAATTCCTTAAGATTACCCCAATTATTAAATTAAATACACGTGGTTCATGAAATTTTATAATCGCACTCAATTTTATTTTTTTTTTAAAGTTAAATGTGAAAGTACCTTTAATTTTTGTTAGTGATTTTCTTGTTCGTAATTTCATTTACCATCAAACTGCTGTTGCATTTCTTGTCGATGACCTCGCCTTATCACAAGTGAATTCAGATTAAGTTTCGTGCTGCAATTACACCTCGTGGTGCCTGTGACCAATTTTTACCAAAATATTCGCAATCACTGGATATTTTTAATCAAATTTATTCTTGTGACACGTAAGTATACTTGTTTTACAATATTTATTAATTTTCTTCTCGTTTTAATTAAATATTTCACTAATTACAATAATTTTTCTAGGAGCACACAAATTTTAACACGCCATTAACATAAATCAAACGGAAGCTTCTCGATTGTTTTTCCATCGCAAGGTGTTGCATATTCACCGCTACCTTGATTCTTCAAATTCAATCGGTACAAAAATCGATATTTTGGTATGTTGACCTCCATCTTCTTAACCGCGAAAATTCGAATTTTGTTAAAAATTAACTTTTACTATTTTTCAGGTTCATTTCATCTTTTTCCTCCTTTGGTTATTGGAAATCGTTCAAACATGGATTATCAAATAACTGTACACTAATTTATGAAGCACTACGTCGGATTATGTAAAGTTTTTTAATTATTAATTTTAACGTTAACAAATTTTATACTAATTAAGCAATTAACAACATTTTTACCTGAATTCTGATTACTTATATTTAAACAAATTGATTTTAATGAACTTAACAATATTTTGATTATACGGATATTAAATGTTTACATTTTAAATTCATTTTTGTTAACACCTGTGTCCCGTTACTGTACTTTTAAATTAATTTTTGATATTGACCTTGTACTTGATATTCGGATGGAATCTCTTCATACGTGATTAGTACGTTTCATACCAAACCTTTATTATTAAACAAATTTTGAAATTTCGATGTACGCATCTCTATTGACGTTAAATCCGCAGGTCACCGCAATATATTAAACACACAGAATTCTTTCTTTTGATTGGTCGGACGTAAGAAACGCACTGTAAAAGAAAAAGTTGACCAACTCTTACGTTACAGTCCGTTTCTCTTTCGTTGCGTCATGCGTCTACGTTTATTTATAAACAAGAGTACCTAAATTCTATAGTCGATCTTTTTGCAGTGCGTCTACGTTTACAGTGCGTCAAACTATAAATCCAGCTTTACTCAGCAATACCTTCAAATCAACTTACATTTTGAAGTTTTTACAACTCTTAACATATAATTGCGGTCAAGTAAGAACAATAAAATAATAATGGTTTGACATTATAATAACTAAAAAGTAAGATAAGTTGCAAAAAAATGTAGAAACTTATTAATATGAACACCTGTCAATCATAGGGAAGTGTCAGCAATAGAGTAGCAATAGCAAGCAACTCTAGTTTTATTAAAATATATTATTCACACCGACAATTAAATAGACACCGACGAAGTCAAAAGGGATGTAGTAACATTTTCTGCGTCGATAACTATAGAGGATTAACAAGTGGTTACTATTCGTCAAAGAGGAAGAGAAAGATAAGAGGGCGTTAAGACGATGTTACAAACGGTGCAGACGGATATGTTATGTGTCATTTACGTGTTGAGTAGTGAATAAAATAATTTACTTATGTATAGAAGTCACTGTTAGTGTAAACGCACGTTTCAGTACAACTATATACAAAGGTATGGTGTCCTTTTGAAATTTTGAATAAAGAAATAAAAAGTAAACTTTGCTATTAAATTTTATATAATTAAAAGTTGCGAAGAGAAGTACTCCATTTCATGCCAGCACTTTGAGTTGAAATCTTGCAATTCTAAGTTGAAGTTCTAAAAAATAAATTAGGCTTAGTATTTGTAAATAAAATATCCCTTACATACTTTTGTTAGTGGAGATTTAATCTTATTCCTCAGAGACTTTATTATTATTCATGTAGAAATTTTTCTATCTTTAACGAAACTCACATATCCCTTTGGAATAAGTCTCCATATTCTTAACATTACATTCAATATTCTACATTTCACAATTGAAATGAACTCTTCGTTTCTCCCCGTCCCTAATGAGAGGACGGCTAACGAGAAAGAAAGATTCCTCCCACGTGAAGTGACGAACTCCACTTTACAACATGGTGAGCCCTGATCGAAGTTAAGCTAGCTTTATAGTTGGTAACGTCGGTATGCGAGAGCCGCGGATTCCGATTGCGAACTTACTCCTGAAAGCTTTATAAAAGAATACCCTTCTACAAGGGAAAATAAAAAACGGTAGTAAAGGTAACAATTTAATGACACACAAAATGGTAGTCAACAATAATGACAACGGTTAAACAAGTGATTCAGTGATACAATACAAAAATGAAAACGCTGATTCCTGATGGGAATCAGCCAGACAAATTAAAACAGCGTACGATCAAACTGCCGCCGGTAAACCAGAACGTTGCCTCGAAGAGCTACTAACAATGAAGGTGGTAAAAACAACACACACCTTCTATTTAATTGATAAAAAAATATCTCGCAATAACACACAATCCCCAAAACAATGAAAATGTAACTCGACTTACCTCGGCCAAGACAGACGACGAAAACACTCCACTGCCGGAGACTGCTGCGAGATTGAATGTGACTTGGTACTCCGAAACAACCTCCGGTCACCGGACGGACAGGTAACGCCTTCTTGGATGGTTCTTCACTCGAACGACTCCGCTGCTTTGTCGTATGTTTGGTCGGACCGAGACAGGCAAAAATGGTGTCGGCAACGCAGCCACGGAAGAGTTGAACCCCCAATTGAGTTTACCAAAATATTCGAAATAGCGGCTTCTACGAAACCTAGGGCGGTAGACTATGATGGTACGGTCAACACGACGATCGTAAACGTGTAACGGTTATATGAGACGTACTTACGACAATAAACGAGACGGGCACAACTTCATAAAGACCACTGCTTTACAACAACAAAATTTGGTGCAGCTCAACTTCTCGCGAGACCCTGAGGTTACACCCAAAAATATCTGACAGATCGAGCAGTTCTACCAACTTTGGTAAAACAAAAACTCCAAGGTCTAAGCGTGCGCATCGATAACAACTCGACGTGAAAAATGCGTCTGACAAACGAACTTGGATCGAAAAATTGCAACACAAAAATCTTGCAAAATACGCTGCAGCGCGTAAAATTCTTCGTGCCCAAATCACTCTCACAACTTGCTAAAATGACCCACCAATTCTACATCCAAAACGATTGAATCTTCAAATTGTAAGAATACGTACACAAACGGACGTCTTGTCTCGCGAGAGCTCACACCAAAAGTGACATCGGAAGTTTCCCCTCTTACAAGGCGGACAAAAATGAAACTCCACGCGCTAAGATCGAGGTCATGCAGGTAGTGTCTCAAGTGACGCAAGACCTCAAAATAACGGCAGTGAAAGGTTGACGTTGACGAATCTAAAATTCGTCACACAATCTTGTGTCCGTTTCCGCTTCTATTGTTATTCTTTTCCAGCCTTACCTGTTGTTCGCTTTCACTCTCCAATTTTCCACTTCCAACCCCATTAAATGCTCTGCCACCTGATCGTACCACCTGACCTTTATTATATTATCATATCAATATTATATCCAGAAACCTTGGATTTGAATCTTGGATTACATCTAGCCTTGGCCAAAAGTATTAGGCACCCTATAAAATTTCATATATTTTGAAATACTATGGGGTTAAGCTAAAATAAAACAGTAAGTGTGTTAAAAATAGATATTTTAATCAATAATATTAATATTTAGTAGTCGTGCCTCCTCTACTTTTAATAACGGCATTAATTCGTTTTGGAATACTGCTAATTAATTTACGACAGTCTTCTGCAGTTATTTTTTCCCACTCTTCTTTTAGTACATCCAAAAGTTGTTTTTTCGATGAAATTGCGTGCTGGTGGACCTTACGCTTAAGAATGCCCCATAAATGTTCAATTGGACTGAGATCCGGGGATTGTGGGGGCAATCCAGCAGCGGTACGTTATTATCTCTAAACCACTTCATGGTTACTGCAGATTTGTGACATGGTGCATTATCTTGCAGAAATAACACGTTGTCCATGTTAGTGTCACCAAAAAATTTTGAAATGATGGAAATAAGGCAGTTTCCAGTACATTTATGTACTTCTTCGAATCCATCTGACCCTCACAAAGAATCATTTCGCCTGTGCCATCAGCGGACATTGACCCCCAAACCATTATACTGCATCCGCCGTGTTTTACTGTGGGCACAATGCATTGTGGTTTATATTCTTCGCCCTTTCTACGTCTCACATAAGTAACACCGGGCGTACCAAACACCTAATAAAATATTAATAATTATTATTAATAATGGTAAAAAAATTTAAAAACATTATCAATATCATTATAATGCTATTTTATGTCACAAATTATTATTAAAGAATTAGTACCTGAAAGTTGGATGTGTCAGACCACAAAATATTTGACCAATCTTCTTCCTTAAGATGTTGATATTTACGAGCCCATGCTAACCGCACTTTCTGATTTTTTTCGACAGCCACGGTTTTTTTCTTGCCTTGCAACCTTCTAAACCAGCTTCCCCAAGCCTTCTCCTTACTGTTCTAGGTGCAATTTTTTTACCTGTTCTTTCAGATAAATCTGTAGCTAGCTGAAAAGACGTTTTTCTGCGATTTCTTAATGAAAAATTGACTAATAATTGATCTTCTTTAGCTGTTGTCACCTTTTTTCTTCCGAGTTTTGTACCGTTCAAGTGTGAACCAGTGTTTCTAAACCGTTTAATTGCATATTGCACGGCACAGCGCGAACACTTCATCATTTTAGCAATTTCGGTTTGATTTTTACCTACTTCAAATAACGTTACAATTTTTACGTTCTTCTAAAGTAAGTTCTTTCACTTTCGGCATTTTTAGAAGTTAAAATCTATTAATATAAAAATTAAACCAAAGAACAAAATTTAACCTTAAATGTTTCCACTACAGACGACTATATCGCACTAAGAAAATATTAAATATAACATAATTTGCATGTTTTCTTTGTAACGGCCTTATCGCCTATTCCAAGTATTGCATAGTATTACTTTTTATATATTTTACTTTTTTTTAATTTGCTTAATTACTTTTTTATCCTACGAAATTTCCTCACAATATTGAAATGTTTATATAACTAAATTGAAAATTTACACAAATACAGTGAATCCTTTTAACATACATATAAATAATACTAAGTAACGTTCAACAAATAACACTTAAAAGACAAAATTAATTAATTAGCCTTGACACTACAACGATTACTAACTTTTATGATTGATCCTTCTTCATTTCTTCAGTCCTTCGTGACCATTTCTTATTCAACTTTACTACTCGTTTCATTTTTATGCTAAATTGCTGCGAGAATTTTCCATTAGTCATTCAATAATAATTATCCCAATTTATTTCCATTTAAATTCCAAAATCTTATAGAAAAATCGTATAGAAAAAAAAATTTAATTTTTTCACTTCGATTTTTGGGGTGTGCATTCGATAAGGAGGGTTGTCCATCGTCAAAACCTACCCATCCGGGGCGCCGCTTCGCTCCGCTACGCTCTGCACCCCTCCAGGGCGGTTTTGACTCTGGTTACTAGGCTAAACATACGAGAAGCGCCTACGATCAAGAAAACCGGGATCTAAAAAACCGGGAGCTTAGAGACCCTTGAAATAGCATTAAAAAGTATAGTTGCGGTATGGGGCAGTAAGCTATTACGTTTCACCCCCTTTATGTTTATGTTATTTATTTTATTCGGATGCTGATTAAATAAAACAAGCAGAACTAGTGCTGGTCATTCAGAAACGTACAAAACTAGTTTTGTACAATTCAAAATGCGCAAAACTAGTTCTGCTTATTTTGTTACGCTCAATAACCGTATAAAAGTAAAATTTCGGGCTTGGGAAATCTTAGTTGCTAAAAACTAGTTTTGCGCATTTTTTTCGGACATTGCCCGAATTCGACTATTGAGTGTAACATATTGCTATGTTCCACTGCGACTGATACGCCGATGGCAATTCATAGCAACAGTGACTTATAAGAATCAAAAACATGCATGAGATTTCGAATCCAACAGAGTCGATAAACAAAATTTAATTTAAAACCGGTCAAATAAAATACAATTGATAACATTAATTTACAAAGAACACAAAAGTTTTGAAATAAAAATGTAACACGAGCGCAAAGATGATTTAAATAAGAAATTTGTCAAACCAAACCTAGTAATAGGGAATTTAAAAATTGTTATTCTTGTTTAGTTTTATAGTGTTACGTAGTAATAATTCGTTAAAGTTGCACGAACTTATAAAATTTTACATGTCGACAAGTGTTGTTCCGAGGCTTGGCGGTGGGGTTGAAACGTGATTAGCCTAAAATAAAATCAAACATAAAAAAGTGACAGTTGATAAACAATAAGATACTCACAATTAGAAATATTATCTAGTATGTTGGAAGTTTTGGGTAACCAGGAAAAAAAACAAAAAAAACAAGAGACTTCTTGGAGGTGGTAAAAAAACGGAGAGCTGTGCGGATTTGCTCCCGACGAAAAAAGTGTTTAAAAAGGGAAGTATCCCTCAAGCGGTAAACGGGAAGACGTACACCCCGTGAAATTTAAATAAAAAGATTGACGGATGTGTAAGATTTTCAAGGATCTAAAAATAAGATTAGTGATCAATAATATTAACTACACGCGGTGACTATAAAAAAGTGGAATTTACTTACCAGAATAATTTATCAAAAAGTGAGAAAACACAAATTGAGAAATATCTTCGTACAAAATTTGGTTTGGAACCACAAACAGAAATAACACGAAGAATAAATTACCACGAGAGGTTTAAAACGTTCGAGCAGACAATTGAGCAATATAGCTACTTGGTACCAAAAGTGAGTACATTTAAAATTTAATAACACTGTTAATCTACGTATGCAACGCGCGCGCATATTTGAAAAAAAATGCAACGACGAAATAAAATTAAAACTTATCTTAATTTTAAGTGTTTGGGGTTTAAAAATAATCAAAAACAATCTTTGTCAATTAATGTATTTATTAGTTAATTTATTGTTCAAAATACATAATAATTTTGAAGTTTATTGGGTCATCATTTGCGAATTTTTGTGTTCTTGTTTTATTAACTCCACAGATTAAAATATTAAGGAATTTCTCCAGAACTTACTCTGCAAGGTAAGAGGTCACATGCAAGAAGATAAAAAGAGCTTAGCCGAGGCAACATTCAATTTATTTATTATTATTTCATTTATCCACAACGGAAGTTCCGTTTTTCTATTAACAATCATAAGAATTGCTATCGACGAGGTCAGATCCAGCCTCCTCATAGTAATATATAATGTAGAATTGACATAATATCTGCTTTTAAATAAAGAAATTGCTGTACTTGATGTTTTTTGTGAGGTGTACATACCAATTGAATATCCAAAAAAATAAAATGTAGTGCTGTGATCCAAGCTACCGAGCCAATACAAAATATTAAATTTCCAGCTCAATTTAAAATAATAAATAAATTTGACCTACTTATAGCAACACAGATTGAAGAGATAAACAATTCACACTAATTTTTCAATATTATGAGCAAATAAAGATCTCTTAAGATCGGAATACCAGATAAAAAGCTGTTAAATAAATTCATTAAGGAAATGATCATATCAAAATTTCATAAAAAAGACATTTTAGATCAGAAATAATAATTTTACTAAATGCTGTTATCAGTAAAAACATAACCAATAATTTTGTACCATAAAAATTGAATTTACTTTATGAATAACTTATTATGTGTAAAACTGATTACATGCAAATGTGTTAAATAATTCGCTCTATGTAAAGGTTATAATTTGATTCTGTGAATCAACAAAAAGGTCAATACTGCTCAAAATCGTTTGAAATGCGATAACAAATTTTCGTGATAAGAAGTGTTCAAAAATCTATCCAAAAAGTGCGTACAAATCGGCTACTGTATAACAAAACGTCTGGAAATCATTGGACAATTCATCCACCAAAATAAGGAAGATACCCTGAAAAATTAAAGAGATTTGGTCAACATCAAATTTTCTGAAGATGGTAATTTGACTTACTGATAACCAAAAATAGACCAATTTTGGAAAAGTGCGCAACGAAAGAGTCAGTTGTGATTTGATGCTCAAAATGAACGGACGTGTGTCTCCGTAAAGTTAAAGTTGTATTAGAAAGCTCGAAATGGACGGATGTGTGGCTCCGTAAAGTTGTATTTTAACGTTTGAAACGACAGGACGTGTGTGTAGTAAAGTGCAAACTCAAGATTAGAATCATCCAGATGTCTGACTTCGCCAAGTATTTCCCAAGTAACATTTTACCGTCATAAATGTACATATACCTTACAGAAATTTCCGTAACGGTAAAGCATTGATTTGCCCCTTTTGCAGTTACTGTATTGATGTATCATTTATGCACATATAAGGTACAGGTATTTTCGCAACGGTACGGCATTGATTTGCCCCTTTTGCAGTTACTGTATTGATGTATCATTTATGTACATATACATTACAGGTATTTTTGCAACGGTTCAGCATTGATTTGCCCCTTTTGCAGTTACTGTATTAGTACATCGTTTTTATACCGATTATGTGTTGATTTTTTATGAACGAGATATTTATTTAATAGAAAAAATAATTTTTATAAAAGATAAAATTTTTGATTTTTAAATATTTCTATTTTTTACATACTGCTAAATTGTTTCCCTGTTGTCTGCGCCAGAATCTGAAAATTGACATTATAAATGTGATAATTTTTACTTACTTTTTTTTCCGAGGCCAGGTTTTGAACCCAAGCTGTACTGTACCTATACGTCTGAAAACCAACTGCTAAGCCAACTCGACTACCTGGGTATACGGTATAAACTATGATATTTCTTATTTGATGGTCAATTTTATTTTCAATTCATAGATTAAAAATATTACCTAATATTGAATTAAAATAAATCAAATATTTTGCTTTGGTACTTTAAAATTTATTACATTATGAATTATTTTAAATAAAAGTTGTTATTTTGCACGTGTTTTGAAGAAAAATGCTACGACGCCGGCGTCACTTTAATTCGAATCGACAGCGGTGGTGGGATTAAATTTATTTAATTTAAATTTATTAAATTTTAATTTCCTGACTTTTAATTTCCAGAATTTTTATTTCAAATTTGGAGATTTTCGAAGATTTTTGATTGTTATTATTTGCGCCGTAGTTTTTCTTAAAAATCCGTATTGAAGTAACGAAGTTAGAAACTTTTTCAATATTTATAAAATCAAAAATTTGATACATAGTTGAAATAAAGATTTATGATTACTAGAAAGACATAAAAGACCGATTCCCCAACTATAATATTATTCCTTTCTCATTATAGGAAAAAAAAATATTGGAGAATGTAAGAAATCTCGATGGCGTAATGGTAAATAGGCACGATGGTACCTTTGGCAATCCGTTGTACAGTGGTTCAACTCCCAAGCCGGCAAAGTTATTTTAAAAATAAATTTCCTAATTAATTAATTTTTTAATATTTTTATTAATAAATATTATAAACACAGTTATTTATCGGTCTTAAAACTTTAAAAGGGCCTTTAGTTAATTAGCTATTAGAAAACATAAAATATTTAAAATACACGTTTTACATTAGCTAGTTAACTAAAGGGCTTTTTATATGGGTTGATAATACCGGACGTAAGAGGTTTAAAATTTCCGCCCCCAATTTAGAAATTTGACCGCCCTTCTTACCCCAATAATATCTCATATAATAATTATTGTAATATAAAATGCTTATCATAATTTGTAACTAATCAGAAACAAGAGTTTTTCTAACGGCGAAATTTTTTTTTATACATAATCTTGATACATAAATAACTATAATGTTACATATTCTTTACATTTCTATATTAATAAAAATTATAAAAAGCGCGTCTCGAAATTTAATTTAATAAAAAGGGATTTTGGAGAATAAGACGGATTTTTATTTATAAAATTATTATATTATACGAGTATATATTTCATAATATTTTATTATGTACTTATTAAAGTAGTCATGGACAATATCAAAACCGTGAAATAAATATCACAAAGTTTAACTAATAAATCATCTTTACATATTATATACCGGAATTGTAAGCGACTAAAACTTTACTATTTAATCTACACTTTCAGGTATCAAACCGGTGATGAAAATATCGTACCGTCCATCTTATAAAATACCTGTATATGTTAGACATTGCTTTTATTGTAACAAAACGAAACGATTAAAACATTACCTAATCGGTACCGTATGTTCAACTATATTTTAGTTAATAAACTTTCAGTGCCGATCCGATAAAGCAATTGCCTTCAGAATAACGGTGCGAAAATATGTACATTGAAACTATACCTAAACAGTACAGTGTAAATATGAACTAAAATTTATGTGCCGCTTAGGTACCATTTTGGTACTTAATTTTCAGGTAATAATTGTAATATAAAATGCGTATAATAATTTGTAACCAATGAGAAACAAGAGTTTTGCTAACGGTGAAATTTTTCTTCGTTCTGATTGGTTACAACTGTTTTAAAACGTAATTAAAATTCATTGATCTTTAAATTACTTATTTTTATAATAAATATTTTAATGTTACGTATGTTTCACATTTTAATATTAATAAAAATTATTATATTATATAATATATTTCATAATATGTTATTATGTACTTATTAAACCTGCCATGGACAAATATTATTATGTTGAACAATATCAAAACGGTGAGGTAAAAATCATAAAATTTAACCAATAAAGCATCTTTACATATTATATACCGGAATTGTAGCAACTAAAACATTACTATTTAAACTGTACTTTAAGGTATCAAACCGGTGATGGAAATATCGTACATTCCATCTTATAAAATACATGTACATGTTAGATATCGCTTTTATAGTAACAAAACAAAACGATCAAAACATTACCTAAACGATACCGTATGTTCAAATATATTTTAGCTAATAAAATTTCAATGCCGATCCGATACAACAATTGCCTTCAGAATAACGGTCCGAAAATATGTACATTGAAACTATACCTAAACAGTACAGTGTAAATATGAACTAAAATTTATGTGCCGCTTAGGTACCATTTTGGTACTTAATTTTCAGGTATGAAAATATATGTACATATTCGTTATACTTCAATGGTATACCGGTATAAAACCGACGTTGATGTTACTTGGGTTGTAATTAAAGTTTGATTCAATAATAATCAAAATGGCTACCGATTTAGTTGGGACATCTGCAGGCAACAAAAAGTATTAAAAGCAATTCAATTTAAATATCCTGTAAGAAAATATATCAGAATAACTTACCATCATTCCAAGTAATCAACACTGACGGTTATCGATTCAATCTCTATTATCAACACCGTATAAATCACCAATTCTGGGGAACAACCACTTCAATATCGTAATCAACACGACAGCTGATCAGTGTAGTTCAACAAGTGTCCGGTAGTTTAGATTGTGTTATCTGCGCATGCTTTTGACAAGCAGGATATATTTGAAAAGTAAGGTATTTAAATAAATTTTATGATTTCATTAAACTTTGGCCTTCAGCGCATTAATATAGGACGTGAAGAACTTTTCTCACTATCCTCGATAAATATTTCACTAACAAACATTTTCTATTATTTACTTTTTCGGCGAACAAATTTTATTATAAAAACATTTAAACCCGTTACTGGACAGCGGAGGCTTTGAATTTCATTCAGGCCAAACAAGAAGAAGAAGAAGTTTTTGGATCAACGCATCTCGACATTATTTTAATATTTGATAATTGTATTTTGCCAACAGATAAAAATTTATCTGCATTTGTTTATTAATTTTGAATTTAGCGCATGCGATTTAATTATTTGACCAATATAAAAATTATTTCTTAATGTAAAAAACTACTTTTCGGGTGTAAAGGAATGTAATCACAATAGCCCTCAAACACTACAGCGCTTCATGGATAGCTTATTTGGTCCCGAATTCGAGAACGTCTTTATTTATCTCGATGATATAATTGTAGTTTCCAAAACGTTCGAGGAGCATATTGCTTTGCTTCAGCGAGTTTACGAACGTTTGCGGAAGGCAGGTCTGACGGTTAATTTAGAGAAGTGTGAGTTTTGCCGTGACTCGCTTAAATATCTGGGTTTCGTGGTCGACGCCAAAGGTCTTAGAACCGACCCTGATAAAGTAGAAGCAATAGTTTGCTATCCGACTCCCAAAACAGCAACCGAGATCAAACGCTTTCTTGGAATGGCCGGTTGGTACAGACGGTTTATACCTAATTTTTCGTCAATTGCCGCTCCAATTCTAAAACATTTAAAAGGGAAAGCAAAGGGTCAACGTGTCTTGTGGGATGAGGAAGCAGAGTGTGCCTTCCGTAAATTAAAAAATCATTTAATATCAGCTCCCATATTGAGCAGCCCGGACTTCACCAAACCTTTTTTTATACAAACCGACGCATCCGATTCCGGTTTGGGTGCAATCCTAATACAAGATGAAGGAGAGCATGAACGCGTCATCGCCTATGCAAGTCGAACACTTGGCAAACACGAACGTAACTACCACGCGATGGAGAAGGAGTGCTGTGCGATATTGTTCGGTATAGAGAAGTATCGTCCATACGTTGAGGGAACCCGATTTACTGTAATTACGGATAATCAAGCCTTGCGTTGGCTTGGTACGGTTCAATCCCCGTTAGGTAGATTAGCGAGATGGTCCGTTAGGTTGAACCAGTTCGACTTTAATATTGTACACAGAAAGGGTAAACTCAATGTTGTGCCCGATGCTTTATCTCGAGCGCCGATCAATATACACGCAATCTCGATAACACCCGAAGACAAGAGCGCTTGGTACAATAAAGTCATCGATAAAATAACTTCCAACCCGGATCGTTATCCTAATTTTAAGGTAGAGGACGGGTACGTTTTTAAATTCGTTCCGAACAAACATAACGTTGTTTCCAATTTGGTCGAATGGAAGTTGTTAGTACCAAAATCTCGTCGTCGCGAGATCATGCACGATTGCCACGACAATCCATTGAGTGGACACTTAGGTGCGTTTAAAACATTCCACAAAATCGCCGAGATTTATTACTGGCCGCGTATGAGATCGGACATTTCACGCTACATCCTTAAGTGTGAAGTATGCCTTGCTAGTAAAGCTTCGAATCAACTGAGGCCTGGCTTAATGGGAAAGTCTAAGCGAGTGGAGTATCCTTTCCAGATATTATCCATTGATCTCATGGGACCTTTTCCCCGTAGTAAGAAAGGTAATTCTTATCTCTTAGTAATATCGGACTGGTTTACGAAATTCGTCGTGGTACACCCGTTGAGACAAGCTACAGCATCATCTATAGTCAATAAGATAGAGGAAAATTTTCTACTGTTTGGTGTTCCCCAAATTGTCATGTGCGACAATGGTACACAATTTACGGGTAAATTATTTAAGGACCTTATGGCCGAGTACCAGGTTCAGAAGATTTGGTATAACGCAAATTATCACCCACAGGTCAATCCTGTGGAAAGAACTAATCGTGTCGTGGGTACTTGTATACGTTCATTCGTTGAGAGTGACCATCGATCATGGGATATTAATATTTATAAAATCGCCCATGCCATTAGAAACGCTGTACACGAAGTAACCGGGTTTACTCCCTCTTTCTTAAATCTGGGTAGGTCCGTTCCTAATAATGGAACATATTACGGAAAGCTAACTCAGGCCGAACCTGGTGAATTTGTGTTAGGTGATCGTGAGCGTATAGTGGCTGATGTTAACAACACCAGTGAAATTCATCAAGCAGTAGTCAAGAAACTCAAATCGGCATACGAACGCAGTAAAGCTAGGTACAATCTTCGCAAACGACCTCTTTATTTCAAACGCGGAGATATTGTGTGGAAAAAGAACTTTGTGCTGTCGAGCGCTATCGATAAGTTTTCCAAAAAACTTGCGCCGAAATATGTCAAGTGTCGTGTTACTGAAGTCACTGGTACAGTAACATATCGATTAAAAGATGAGCAAGGTAAAGATTTGGGCGTGTTTCATGTCAAAGATCTAAAGGCATCTCCCGATTTTGACTAACCTTTACAAATTTTAGCAAGGCAGGGTATGTGTGATACGATTTGATTTTGATAGGGTTTTGTGAATCGTAAGATTCAAGTTTTGATTCAATGTCAGGTGTATGTCTGTTTAGACTGGATTGCCAGATCCCACCATTATATTTTTATCAGCTGTCTTAGAGCAAGACGTGTTTAATTTAATTTTTGTAATTGTGTTTGGCACTTGAGGCTCGACTATAGTCTTCCACTATTAGTCATAGCGGTTGGCCAAACAAATTATGACTTCATATGAAGTATTAGGATCCTAAATTTAGGACATTCGCTTACTCCTTTTTAAAGAAACTGGTTTTTTCTGGGATTATTTTGAGTTTTTCTATTAGTAGGATTTGGAAAGCATGATCCATGTTTTCGTTAGAACTCAACATTTTTTTGAAAACATTTTCATTTTAGGTGTTCTCTAAGTAATCAGACGGATTATTAGGGACAATGCCGGAAAATGTATATTTAATGAATCAAACGCCTGGAAATTAAAGAATATCATCACATATCATGGGGGGATGTATCATATTTCATTGAGTAATTATGACAAATCCGTAATAACTAAGATACGTTTAGTTCCATCGTTAAATTAAACTCAAATTGTACATTGGAGTCAACCGACTCATACTCCATTTTTTTCATCAAGTACAAATATATAAAACAAATACAAAATCTTCTTTACGTTCCCAATTGTATCTGGTGGGTACGAGCCTTCTGCATGAATGATTTTCCATCATCACAACTCCACTGTTTGCTTAAAAACATAATTTTTCTTTCTCTTAAAAACAAAATGAGTTTTTTTATAATTCCACTATATCCTTTATCATATTGCTTCCTTTCTGAACCGAGGCGGTTCATAGCTTAGCGGGGGGGGAGTGTAGCGTTATAAACGTACATTTACTTTTTATTATAATATTATAATACCTTTTATTTCCAAATACCCCGTACATACCGCGAGCAATGTGAATTAACTCGATTAGGATCAGAGAGTGATAATTTTAGCGCGACGAGAAAAAAAAGGAGAGCTTGGCAAATTTTTGTAAATGGTTGACGGTTGACAATTCTGAGTGAGAATAATTTTATTTTAACCATTTTCACGGCTTTCAACAACAAGTGGAAGATATATTATAAGATCCAGTTTTTTGTACTCTATTGAATAAAGCAAGATTTTTGGCCGAAGAACCCTTTTGAATAATTTTGGAAAATTATCTGATTGGAGAGGCTACTATTCGTGTTGGGTACACCTGTACAATTATATTTGGACTGTTACAACCAGTCAACCTCATACAGGTGGTATACAGTATTATTTTCTGTTGATCAACGCCGGGTGGCATAACCAAGTTATTTCCGATCCAGTCAGGGGACATCGCCGAAGCCCATTGTTTTATATTTGAGAATAACCATCGTAAAATACTACATTGTTGTGTTTTGATTCACTCAGGGCGACATTATCCGGCTACTAGTTTTTTGTTCAATATTTGCTTTTGGTTGGGTGGACGTGTATAAGACATTTACTTATTGTGTGCTTACATTTGTAGATCCTGTTTTGTTTATCAAGCATACCGACACCTGGAAAAAGGAGATTTTCTAACGGAGCTCTGAAAGACATTTCCTGGATCGAAGGATACTTCTTGTCGATTCTATTCAGTAAGGTAACAGGGGTAAGTGACACAATTTGGTAACTGTTTATGCTCGTGCATCCAATTTATTTTTTTACACAAAAGCATTGCTATAACCATTTTCTTGTTAACTCGGTTACCTATAACTAGTAGTCGTGAGTATCGTCGCTTTGGTGATACAATACCAAAAGCACGCACGGCCTTCAGTTTGTGTGGCTTGCTTTGTTTTATTTCATACAGAGGCTTTCGGCCCAGTATTTGTTTGGGACCTTCTGGTCCAGTTGACACTGTCAACTAATTGTTTTGTTTTGTATTGGAGGTGGCCAAACATCTTTTATCTTTTCTGTGGCCCTTAATAAATCACATTTAAAACTATCGTGTATTTTTTTATGAGGCCTGGCGCCCACAATAGCATTTTCCTTTCCATTTGAAATAAGCACATATCACGAAAAGAAGCAACAAGTAACGCCTGGGTCAAGTGAAGAACCCACGAAACCCTGCTCTGGTACTGTGGTACGAAAAGTACAAAGCATAGCTGCCGTTATAACATCAGGCAAAAAGAGGCACTCTGTCAAAGTCCAAAAAACTGCGACAAGAGAATTGGCGCCCAACGTGGGGCCAATTGAGACGTGAATGGCTCCCTAAATACCGACATATACAGAAAGCCTACTTCCACAGAGCGCCTACTAAATTTTAATTCTTCTCACCCTCTACAACAGAAGATTAGTGTTATTAACACATTAAAATACCGTTTACACAATTGTGTACCCAACAACTACATAGGTGTGAGATTACATGAACTCAAACAACAACTATTAAAAAACGGCTATCCTGGTCGTTTACTTGATAACATTCTGTTTAGAGGGAAGGTACCATTTGTTAAACATGAGGTTTCATTTGAAGAACCTAAAGAAAATTCCAAATTTAGTAAGATTACTTACCATCCTAAGTTAGCTGATAAACTTAAACACATTTTTAAGGACTGCATTTTGAGTGATAATTTACATTTAGCATTCCGCACACCTTTGACCCTTAACAATATCATTTTTTCAAGAACCAAAGACTTAATACCAGTCTTGGATAGGTCCAATGTAGTGTATATGATTAATTGCTCTGAATGCCAGCATCAATATATAGGACAAACTTCCCAGAGATTATCCAAGCGGGTATACCAACATCATTACGACATCCGACTGGGGAAAACAAAAACGGGTCTAGCACATCATTCAATAAACAAACATCATAATTTTAAAGATGAAGGTGTTCAGATTCTTGCTTCAGAGAAATGCTACAACAAGAGGTTGTTTATTGAAGCTGCTGTTATATCGACGAACAAAAATAACATTAATATCCAGAGTGATTATTCATGCATAAATAATGGTTACCTTAATTTACTGCAGAATTACAAGATTAAAATCGAGAGACCTGATAGATAGTGCATTTTGGCACCTTGGCGAGTTGGACGGTTTTTAATGTTTGCTCTGATGGCTTTTTTGGTCTTATTAGTGTTTTTTGTCTAGTGTGTTTCGCAATGTGGATTATATTTTTTAAAATATTTTATTTTATTTTGTTTACGTTTGGCGTTGACACATTGTGTTTTAATCATCGTGTTTTAATTTTTAAATACCAAGTTTAATAATTTTTTAGTTTTTAATTAATTAATTATTGGTCAATTTGTACAATTATTTATTTATTCCTATTGTCCACATTTATACGTAATCTAACATTTGCCATCAGCTACTGTTTGGTATGTAGTATACGTTTTTACTTGTACATAATAATTTATTTATTTTACACTTCTGTAATTCCAGCCCTGAAGATGATTAAATAAATTAATCGAAACGTTGGCTAACGGTAGATAGTCGTTTGATTACATTCCTTTACACCCGAAAAGTAGTTTTTTACATTAATTAATTGAGGAAGAAAGTAGTATTAATAAATTATTTCTTATTTAAATGCAATCTTTTATTAATTCAAGTACAATAACAGTGAAGTATTCCAATTTTTAAGATCAATCAGGATCAAGGTGAATCACGATTATTTCTCCATTCAATCAATTTGTCAACAATTTTCAACATTTCAAAGGATATTAATTCGATTTTCAATAAGCATCCCTTAATTGAACTGAATCTACTATACTCTGAGGGAATCTCCAGGCTGAGCTAAACTAGAGGGACAAGGGTGGTGAGCTTCTTGGTAAAGTTGCACCCTCGAACATTACAATTTTTAAATTTATAAATTTTCTTTCATTTTTGAAAGTGGCGCTCAAGGCAAACCGAGGCGTGCGACTTTACATAAGAAACATCACAGCAGTAGGTTATACTCAACACAAAGTTTTAACTAACCTGATGCACATATTCAAAGTGTTTGTTAATGTTACATATAAAAATGTATGAAAAATTGTTTTATAAATATAAGTTTTTATGTTGTTACTTGTCTGCATTGATTGTTTTTTTTTAAATTCTAGAACATCTACAACTTTTTCATACATCATTGCCTTTACGGGGATAATTTGATCCCTCTCCACCTTGATCTGTTTACCCAATAGAGGGTTTGGTGACAACATGTCAACCAATCAATCATCTTATGGCTCACTTTCAAGTTTCACGTTGTTGCCGATTTGTTGTTTTATGTTGATGTCAACCTTCTAATTTCCACAGAAATGAGAGGAATGCTTTAGGCTGCATACTAACTGCGTGGCGTGTGTTCCACACCAAACAGTCAATTTTAATGGAAGCAATGGAGTCTCAAGATAATGTTCGGGATTGGTCTCAATCCATATACGGCAATTTTGCTTGTTCACATATCCATTCAACCAGATATGTGTCTCGTCACTGAACAAAATTTTGACGGTAGAAAAATGAATCCACTTTCAATTGGTTGTGAGCCCAATCTGCGAACGCACAACGCAACCGATGATCATTAGGCTTCAATTCTTGAACCAACTGGATCTTGTAAGGATGTAAACCAAGATCTTGATGTAAAGTTTTCCATGTAGTGGACGGACAAAGCCCAAGTTGTTGAGCACGATGGCGAATTGAAATGTTTGGGTTCTCTTGCACACTTTCACTCACAGAAGCGATGGTTTCTTAGGTACGCACATTTCCTTGTCTTGTTGGTGGTCTTACATCATGCAATAAAGAAGTGGTACGAAATTTATCCATCATCTCACCAATATAGCCTGCTCAGAAGGTCGATTATGTCGACCATAAAATGGGCGAAGAGCTCTATAAGTTTCGTGAACGGAACTCTGGTTTTGAGAATAAACTTCCACAATTTTGTAGCGTTGTTCAAGTGTTAATTTATTCATCATTAAATGGCAAACCTTTCTGAACACAAATGTCAAAGAACCGTCGCTTTGACAAACTTCATTCAATAGTTATCCCTATTGAAAGATCTCATGCAGCTAAAAACGCTCTATAGATACTTCCATCAAATTAGTAGTTTTGAACGTTACCTGGATTTTACCCTCGCGTACAATGTAAATTTTTGTGTAGGATGGTCGGTAAAATAATAGAAATCATTTTCGTCTTTGTAACGTTTTAAAAATCAAATATTCATCAGTTAATATAAAGTCAGTCATTTTAAATTAAAATAAATACGATCCAAGTCTTAGCTAAAATTTTATCGTTTGAAAATATTACCGATCTAGGTGTAAGAATGTCAACTTACATACCATTGAAATTTGTACTTTATGGAGTAACGCAAACAGGCTGACGTAGCACGAACCTGCTGGTAAAAATTTATGCTGACAATACCGTTTTAAATTATAGATTGATTTTATATTCACGCCTTTCGCATATTCACAATTATATTGTATGTAATAACAAATGCATGAGCTATTCGCGTATAGACATTTTCACGTGGAATAGAATAAACCGCTTGTAGGCTGAACACGTGTGGATACAAGTGTTAGCTTTGCTCGGTTTTATCGCGAGCCACATGGTTACATGTGTTTATTCCTATGCTATTTTGTAGATATGTTGCAATTTTACCAGATAAAAAGCAGTAAAAACTATTAAAAATCGCAGCTGCATGGGCGATATCAACTTAAAATTTCGAACAAAAAATAGACATGCAGAAACGTGCAAAGCAAAATATTGCAGTTTGTCGATCAAATAGTGGGAATTATACCCACGCTAGTTAAAGCCAATGCAATTCGACGGCAGGATGCTATCCTTTCTTTTTGGTCGAATTTTTGAATACTACAACTAATCAGCATGTTATTATACCGCCGTAGGAGAAATTTAAGTTCCCCTGAAACGCATCTTTTGGTTACATTTTTCGGGAGAAATTATATATAAGCGAGGTAGCTGCATGTAAAAATTAGAGATTCAACGATCCCTCAGGTGCTACAATAAACTATGCCCGATCGTAGGTAGACGCTTTTAAAAGCGGAGTTAATAAATTTACCACAGTAAATTAATTTATCGAGTCTTATGTGCATTTAAAAACTAGTGTTTGTGACACACAGGCAAGTTTGACGTTTAGTTTTGACGTTGTTTTAAAATTACTTTTTCGTTTTAAATTAAATATTAATGAACGCTGTTATAACTTATCGGTTGTTTCGAATTAAACATTTTTACGAACATTACTTCAAATCATTTTCGAATTAAATATTACTTTAAAGTGCTGCCGCTTTTTAAATATGTTATGAATTGTCGATTGTTTCGAATTAAATATTTCCTGGACATTAAACTAAATTATTGCCGGATTTCTAAAGTAAACATTTGATGAACATTTTTATGAATTATCAGTTATTTAAATTAACTATTGGTGACTTCATTTATAACTATTTACGCTTCTCTTAACGTTCCATTGTTTAAATCAAATACTACGGGCGTAATTTAAGAGTCAGTTCGCTGTGTAAATAAAACACATGTATAATGACTTTATTGTAAATCAGTTTCGGGTTATAAACCAGATGTTTCGTGCCGATTTTATACGAGTTGTATTTGAATTGTTAAATATAAACAAAATTTTATCGAACATTTTCGAGTGAATTACGTTTTGGTTTGTTTCGTGTTACGATATTAAATCTGGATTACGTACGGTTTGCGCGAATTTACAGTCGAGAGACAGGGCCGTCTCGAGGTCAAGTTTAACGAATCATGAAACATTCCACTTCCGTGTTTATTAACGAACACTCACTATCGAAGCATTCCCGATCTATCGAACCTTTTTGTCATCTCGAATTTTGGAAAGAATTTTGCCTACCGAAATGGCATTCTCACGCTGGACCATATCTACTTGGACGATCGTCTCTATCGGAGCATACCTGTAAAATATTACGTAAGCATTCTTTTTAGTATTATGAAGTATTATTGTACCTTGTGGTCAGTTTGACCACCATATTTTCAAAGAACCTTCAGTCCTACCGTGTAAGTCGAATTCGCACCATTTTGTATTCCCTTTTGTTTGTGTATTAGTATTTATTTGGACGTGGTGTAACCACGCATATGTTGTCAATGTGTTAAAATTGTTTATTGAAGTAACGTCATAGTTTGAATTTTGTTCTTATGTCATATTTGAGGTTTAATAAATCAAACCAGTTAGCCTGTTCCATTTTGGCGAACAGTTATTTAAATTTCAGCATCAATATTTTTTTCGTTAACTTTTCTGTTATTCAAGTCAGTGTAAATATTTTGTCTTTCAGCATTTGTGGTTGTAAATTTGATTATAAAATTGTTGTAAAGTGTCAAATGTCCTTGCATATTTCGTTTTTATTATATCTGCTTTATTATTTATTTATGTGTTTTATTATCGTTATGTGTATGTTTTGTTTAGCTATTTTTGTCGAGATAAAACCTATCAGCTGTAAAGGTAATGTAATCCAAAGAGATGTCACCAGTGTGAGAGGCAACGCGATTAATCAGAATGCTGTCGTGTACCAGCTTGGAAGGGTGATTTTTCATCCCCTTCGAATAAACTCAGGTTTAAGTTCACGTGGCGCCCATGTAAATACCCCGTGTGTAAATTTACTCCCCCCCCTGTTAGCGACAACATCCAGAATCACGATTGTGGATCGCCCAATCGTTGATGAGAGACAATCAAATCGCGACGTTTCGTCACAAGCCCTTTTGCTCCTTCAATCAACCCACCCCTTCGCGGCTAGAGCTAGTCACCCCATTAATTTTGTACGGAAGGTGTCTTGTTTGCGATTTGTCAGGTTACAAACGCTAATGGTTTGTCTCAGGATGGGTAAGAGTTAACCTTATTAACACATCAAGAAGAAAATCGTTCAAAAGAATATCTAAAATTATCATTAATAATGAGAAACATTGATCAAGGGCAAATACTTACTTATACCCAGTGTTCTGATGACTGTTACTTGATAACCGTTCGATTAACTAGAAAAAAGTGGAAAACTTTTCCTCTAGACAATTTAGTGCACTTTATTTTCAATAACTTAACACTTTGATGTAAAGTGCACTGTAATGGGGATATTCACGAATATTTGTAAAAATATTATTCCTCGCTTGGTTTTTATCTTTAGTGGCGAAATTCGGGGTCATTATAGAAGGTGAAAATTTAGTATATCATTTCAGAGATCCTAATAAAGACAGCTTGTCTTAATTTTTTTACGCAATGAAACACTTGCCGACTGGCCCTTTGAAACGTAACAGAAATTGTCTGAATTCTGACTCTTCGAACGATGGTGGCAATGCAACGATTATTGAATAACTTAAAATTTTATATATGTAGTATAATATTTTTGTATGCATGCAATATTGAGTACTACTGAACAATTCAAACTTAATACTTTCCTTAGCAAACTAACCAACTGTCGATAGCTTTTTTGTCTATATAAAACAACAACGGGGGTATTAACATATAGCATGTCATGTATTAATTAACATGATTGCGGCAATCGTAGTAAATATTTTACTTCATTATTGTATTACAGATGTTGGTTTTCAAATAAACCGATTAGTAATTACCAATAATTACCTATTATGAGGCACCTACAAATACGTGACCGTCCACTGGACCGACTTTCAACCGACCGACTCAGCTTGAACCGACCGACTTTCAACCGACCGACTTTCAACGGACCGACTTTCAACGGTCCGACTTTCAACCGACCGACTTTCAACCGACCGACTTTTAACGGACCGACTTTTAACGGACCGACTTTTAACGGACCGACTATTTTTTCGACCGACTTTCAACGGACCGACTTTCAACCGACCGACTTTTAACGGACCGACTATTTTTTCGACCGACTATCGATACTACCCGAAGCATTCGCTACAAGAATGATTTCCAATTCGACTATTTGTCACATCATATAGTTTCATTTTACAGCCTGTTACACCACGTTCTGCATCCACGACACCTTTCCAACAGGTAATAAAAGGTTGGCTAGCTCAAAGTCGCGAAGGGGTGGGTTGGTGGAAGGAATGAAAGGGGCGTGTGACGGCACGTCGCAAAGCGTGGGTTTCCTATCGACGACCGGGCAATCCTCGATCGCGATTCTAAAAATTGTCAAAATCGGTGTGAATAATTTACACGGGGGGGGAGTTAAGTCAAAATCGATGGGGTTAATATACACGAGGGAGTTTAAATGGGCGCCACGCATACGAAGAAATGAATCTCTTTGAAGGGGACTGGTTATCACACCTTCCAAGCTGGTACGCGACAACTTGATGATCTTACAGCGAACTCTCACTCCGGAAAAACCTCGCTCAATGACCTTACCTTTACAGGAGGCGAACTTTCCGTTGGTGAAGATAGCTAAATAAACATTAACACAACAATAATAATAACACACAAAGTTGGGAAATAATAAAAATGTATTAAATAAAATAATATCAGGGGGGAGTTGACAAAGTTTACACAAGATACTATCAAATTTACATGTCTTGTATAAAAATAAATATGTACAGTTGACGGAACCTTTCCGTGTGGTTTCCGTTGCGAAACTAATATTCGTAAAACAATTACTCTTACAAAAATACAAAAGGTTAATTTGCATGAAAGGGGGGCGTATTGAATACAGCACTCCACCAAAATAAATAGTTACTTAAGCGCAACTTGATAATATTCAAAACTATGATTCATAAAATTGATCATGGAACTTAATCAATGCAATTGATTGTCAAAATTCCCAACAACGGGACAAACAAACTTTCGCTACAATACTAAACTTGAAACGTTACGTTAAATTGTTTGGTTACATTCTGAACGCTCGAATGGCGTGGTAAAAGTCACGTTAATAATAGATAATAATATTAAGTTAAATAAAAGGTATACAAAATGGTTGCGATATCGTCTTCCAGGGTTGAACTGAACGTTCATAAACACAGCTAATGGTCAATAGGACCAATTAACATCACAATCTTAAAAATATAAAAAGGTTTCTTACTTAATTTGGGTGGTTGATGTTCGACCTCTAGGTAAAGTCGATGACGAGTCCTTCAGGAGTGAGATCTCGTCTTCAGAACGTAGAATGAAGCTGAATGTGATGTCTCAAACCATATCAGAAGGGCAGCGTAATAACCAGCTTCCCAAAAACTCTTCAAATCGGAAGGTGGTGAAATGATAGGGTGGTTCACGCACTGTATTTCACGATAAAATAGGGGTCTCCGTACGAAATAGTTCACTAAGTTAGTTATTCGCGAAGTGACAAATAATTCAAGCCGGCACTGTCTAAGTAAGAAATGTTAATGTGGTGTCCGATAAAAAAAACGATTGGAATGCACACATGGGTTGGAAGTGCAACACCTGTTTTGTACCATTCGATAAAAGCAACGCTACGTACTTGCCTTATGAGCGGCAAGCAATAACTCGACGTGATTAACGTGATAAACAGATGGTATAAAAAGTCCGATAATTGATTCAATGTTTAGTAACAAAAGACGATATTAATTGTTCGATCACTTATTAAATATTAGCAACAATTGACGATATTAATGTTCGATAAAATATTGAAGGTTTAGCAACAATTGACGATATTCTGGTTCGATAAAATATTAATTGTTTAATAACAATTGACGATATTCTGGTTCGATAAAATATTAATTGTTTAATAACAATTGACGATATTCTGGTTCGATAAAATATTAATTGTTTAATAACAATTGACGATATTCTGGTTCGATAAAATATTAACTGTTTAATAACAATTGACGATATTCTGGTTCGATAAAATATTAATTGTTTAATAACAATTGACGATATTCTGGTTCGATAAAATATTAATTGTTTAATAGCAATTGACGATATTCTGGTTCGATAAAATATTGAAGGTTTAGCAACAATTGACGATATTCTGGTTCGATAAAATATTAATTGTTTAATAACAATAGACGATATTAATGTTCGATAGTACCTGCAGTTGACACACACTAATTTTTAGCACAAATGACTTGTATTTATTTAAAGATCTCTAATAAATGTGAGACCTCGATAGTTAATTCCGCTTTTGGAAGCGCTAAGATACGAAAAAGGTAGTATCAGATTCCAAGTGAATCTCCTCGAATATGCAATTTGTAGCTCAATTTATGCATTCTCCCTACTCTGATTTAGGATTTTTCCCACTTACTGATTGATTTGGATCCTTGTAATTGGGTCCTCTGAATTTAGAAAGAAGGGAGACGTGATTTAATTGGATAATGCCTAGAGTGTGAGAGCACACTTTCTTCTTTCTCCATGCAAAGTGTATCGAGAAGTTTTGCAAGACACGTGCGAGCAAAACAATTTTTTGCTCGTCTGGTCGGACGAAAAGGGTCTAACTTTTGCACTTTTTGTTGGTTTTTATCGAAGTTTTAAAATTGCGAAATCGCTATGCTTCCCGTGTTAAAAATTAACACATGGGTTTGCAAGTCGATGCCTGTCTAAGATAACGATGTCGAATGCATTCGTTCCCATGGTCTCTCCATCGCACGTGCCCGTTTTTTGTATCGACGGCCGACGTGGATTTATGGATCGCATAAAAGTTTCTCTCAGTCGTTTGAAAGATTATAGTAAAGTATAGGTATGAGTTGACGTTTAGTTTGCAACGTTAATAAATAGAGAATTTATTGCTGATGAGGTGAATTATGGATTAATGCTACGTCAACATTATTAACACTTCCTCATCTACCGTATGGTTTATTGTACGTGTATTAAAATATTTGATGATACTTTCCTAACTATACAATTCTTAGGATTATTGTGCATTTGCAAAACGTAAATTTATTAGTTGAGCGAATGTTTCAATCTTTTATTTTTACAACCCGACCTAAAAATGTTTTCTCAAAGAGTAATTTTCAACGGATTGATTCGAAATTTAAAATATAAGTTTAATAGATCATAAACGCAAAATCTAAGGGTGCGCCCGATGCGCGTAATAAGGTGACACTCCCCTTACGTCAAGAGTTGTTATCCCTAACTACTCTTCAACTGGGACGCGCGCAACCTCAACCGAAACAAAAATTGTCCTACGATAAACCATCAACACTGATAGTGCTGCAACATCTACTCAACTAGTGACTAGACTATACGTATATGCCGGGAAAGAGAGAGAAGGTTCACTTAACATTAGGCTTAATCAATCTGTGCGTCGTAGTGACTCCTACATGAGAGGGCGGTTCGCGAAATCACGCGATCATTCGCTGGCCGTGGGACCCACAAATGTCTGTGAAGACACCGGACTCTAGATCAAGGTAGACCTGAGCTAAGGTAACACTTCCTTGGCGTACTCATATTTACAAAGCCTTCTCTAAAATGGTTCAGTCGATGGGGACTGTCTGCCTTTTTCAATACGTTGAAAAAACAGAGTAAAAAAAAACGCGTGCTTGGCTGGATCATATTTACAAAAGCCGTTTGATGCACTTCAGTAGATGGGGACTGTCTGTTTTATCAGTTATCGTTGGTGAAACAGAGAAAAAAACTTGCGCTTGGCTTGATCAAATTTACAAAGCCGTTTGAGAGATCACTAACCTTCATCATGACTTCGATCCGGACGAGATGATCGGAAGAGAGAGAAGAGGTAATGATGGGGGGGGGGGCGAGAAAAAATTGAGAAGGGGTGACAACCTATGAGGGACAGTCGAGGGAACAAACCCTTGATTCGTCCGGGTTGAACATGGCTGTATACACAAAAATGAAAAGAAACATGGGGCCTAGCCATGAATCGGGTTTTCACTGAATAAAAAAATATTCGTGGGGCATAGTTGACGGTACGGGTCGGGATGGTTTGCTTTCATCAGGGTAGTCGAAGGGAACGTCCTTGAACCACACTGATGTAAACGGGAGTTTTCATTGAATACAAAAAAAAATCGTGGGGCCTAACCGTGGACCTACACAATCTATCGCCTCACAAAAAAAATGAAGCTAGCACAACTAAGGTTGACTCTTCCAACGCTAGTGGTGAGTTTTGATGTGCAAAAAAAACATCGTCATTTATTGAGAAGTCCTGCGGTGATCGGCACCGGAGTAAACTTCACTCTAAATGTTGTCTTACACAGGTAGTGTTAGTGCAAGACGGGGACGTTGTACCAGTGGAACGTATCCACTAGGGTACAAGGCCACAAAAGATCATAACATGTAACATAAGGGGGGGGTTTAGAAGTTGAACGACGGCTGGATCAAATTTACAAAGCCGGTCCTATCTAATTCGGTAGGCGGGGGGGGGTTGATTAATTTAAACGGGACTAAAGTGATCGTTATACACGAAAAAAAAAAATTTAACAACAAAAAAAAGATATACGAAAACTGACTGAAATTCGAAATGGTGACAACCGTTCGGGTTGCACCTAAATGTTTACTGAAAAAAAAATATATGAAGTGACTCTACTATATAAAACTAACGAATGTGAGAAATCATATTTCTCCAAAAGGCCAAAACGTAACTATGAAATTAACGCATGACTAATGATAACATTGGGTAATCAATTCAATGTAATCCTAGTCTCTACTTGATTCAACTGAGCGATTGATTGGGTGATTAGGCCAATGGCTCGCTAAGCGTACCCTCTAAATCCATAAACAATAATTTCTGAAATGGTTGACTGAAAATTCAAAAAAAAATTCGAGATTACAAAATGACATGCCGGAAAATTCAAAAAAACAAACTCGAGATTACAAAAATGACTTGCGAGATAAACAATGAAGCAAAAAGAAAAATGACCCGTTTATACTTTGGGGGCACGTAGTTTTCTGTCGTACGATAGGGACATAACAAATATCTCCCTTAACCTCAATGACTTAAAGCTATCTTAAAAGTACCCAAACTTAAAGCTAACTAAATCGATACCTAAAATTAACTAAACCGAAATCTAAACTGAACTTAATGCTACCTAAACCGAAATCTAAACTACTCCTTACATACTAAAAGCGCGAGACAAAAAAAAAAGTTACACAGAAAAAAAAATTCCACGTCCCAAGTCTTAAACAATCTTAAGCCGTTGTGACCGTTGCGAGAGAGGGCGGTTCGCGAAGTCACGGGATCGTTCGCTTGCCGTGAGACCCACAATCACAAACAGAAACGCTGAACTCTAGCTTGGGTTGGGCCCGAAAACGTGGTAAAAGTTGGGAGGCGTCAAATTATATGCCTCTGGGATGAACGGATCAAATTTACAAGTTCACCCCTAATGGGTTTGTTCTTCCTTAGACCGGCAGGTGTTATGACCGCGTAGTATAGTTGTAGTCAATCTATTATTCCCTAACAAAAGGTAAATTTCCCAGAGTGTTGCTTCGAGTTATAACCCCTTACTTCTGTACGAAATTCCCTTACTAAGAAGGTTCCTTTGGGGCAGATTGTCATCCGCCAAAAAAAATAAACGGGACGATAATTCACCGGGGAATGGACTAAGCCCACGAAATTACTTTATAACCCTGGGGTTTGGATCGTCGTCCATATGTGGATCGACGTCCAAAAAAAATGTTTATCTAGCAGTGGAACCATGTCCAGCATGATAATTCGATAGCTCGATGAGAAGTGGGTCACTCTAAACAACTATTAACTATGACAACCTTACTACAAAAAATAAAATTCGGTAAAATTTTCCTTCCAGGGTGTGTTAAAAAAACTTCCCCTAAAGGGTGTGTTGCGACAAATGATTTGTCCGAAATTGGACACAAGTCCAAACAATACAACACGGCATGAGGCAATGTCTAATGCAATTGCATTCTCAGCCCTGATCTTAATTTTTAATCTCAAAAACGAAAACGAGAAAAAAAAACGAAAAACAAATCTATTTTAAACGGTACTCGATACCAGGAAAGAACGGTGAGGGATGGTGGGGGCAAGTTAACGTCGTGCGATTGACAAAAGACATGGTCAGTGTGTATGAAGCGACAGTGACGCACTGACCTCAACCCGAAATAATAACTAGATGTTCCCCTACCACTAACTTGAAGAAAAATGTCCCAATGGACTGGGATTCAAAAACTCTTTGATTGATTTGATTCACCAAAGAAAACTTTACGTTAAACTTTAAATTCAAAAAAAACTCAAAAATAAACTTTAACTGACGTCAAGCAACTTCAAAAAAACTTTAAAAAACTTTAACTTAAATTCAAAAAAAACTTCCAACTGAATTTGAAAACTTTCAATCTAATTTGAAAAACTGTTAGTCAAGTTTGAAAAACTTTTGATTAAATTCAAAACAACATTCCATTAATTTCAAAAAAATTCCCCTCAATTCGAAAAAACTTTTCGTTAAACTGAAAAAAAACTTGGCTTCAAAGGCCGATATTAAATTCAAAATGTTCATCTCAATTCAAAAAAAAACCTGACGGTAAACGAAAAAAAAATTTTACTTTAAGTATCACTATTAAATTTAAAAATGTTTACTTTAATTAACAAAAACTTGACGTTAAATTCAAAAAAACTTTAATTTAAATGGTAACATGAAATTCAAAATGTTTACTTTAAAAAACTTGAAGTTAACAATAATTTAAACTGCTCTAGATCAAACTCAAAATTCGGAAAAACGTCTGCAAATGAAATTCAAAAAAAACTTTTACTATTCCACTAAATGTGTTCGTAAAATTTCAAAACTACACCCACAAAACTAACTTCGAAGATTGAACCTTGAAACTAAATTCAAAAAAAATTTTAGAAAAACTTTACGTTAAATGTCCATACAAAATTCAAAATATTTAAAAAAATAAATGCGTAACCTAATGAAGTGCGTAAATGCGTGAGTGCGTGACCCGTAGTCAAGCGTAAGAATGCGTACGAAACGCTTTGTGTCTTGTTCGAGACACATGCAAACAAAAAAAATACGTAATGAGTGTACGGTGTTACTAGCATAAAATACGTATGGAAACGAGTGCGTAAATAACATGCGTACTTAAACATACTTGATCTAGATGTGAACATGTGTGCTAGGCACAACAAAAAAAACTTTCTATCGCTATATGCTAAAGATGGAAAAAAAACAAGGTTCGCTATAAACGGTACGCAGTGACAATGCGTAACGGTGCGTAGAAGACGCAGATCAAAATCTTTTATCGTTAATTGCTGAAGGCTAATAAAAATTTGTTACTAAAATTTCCGATGTGAGGGAGGGTTGCATTGCTAAGGGATGGTGCGTTAGGGTGGTTTTCGTTCTACAGAAAGGGTTGCGAAATACAGGGTAGACTTTCAACGACCGATATGGACGGTAAGGGTTCACACAAAAAAGGTGAAACGAGAAAAAAAACTTTAAACTAAGTTGAGTGACAAGTAAGAGTTTTCAACGAAATTTAAGGGTTGCGGTATCATCGCCACGTTAGGGCGGTAAGGGTGTTCGCAGTTTTACGTCATGCACGGGACAAAAAGGGTTGTACACGCCAAAACGGCATTATGAACCGATAAAAAAAATGTAAGTTGTTTCGGTCTACAGTCAGCGGTGGTCCGCACCAGACCTGACCTCTTCGATTCAACCTAACAAACACGCAATAAAAACAAAGCGAAATGTTATGGCGACATTTCCTTAAAAGTACAAAAAGCTAGGTAAAATGTTATGATGACATTTTCTAATACAACGAGAAAAAATTTTAACAATAACGACTAAGGACTAGATACATTCGCAACGAAACACACGCACTAAAAAAAATTCATTCATACATTCACACGAAAAACAAACACACACAAAAATCTTAATATTAAAATCGGGGCTTTAGTTTCTCTTAATTGGAGCATTATGCCCTGCAACGATTTTTTTCTTGGTCCTACTCTGTCTGGAGTTACAATGGGGACAAGTTTTTGTGGTCTCATCTTTTCTCCCACAACGGTAGCAATATATACGTTTCTGCGGAACGGTACAACGCAACGCTAAATGTCCTGTGCCACCACAATTCCAACACAAAAGGGTGTTATTATTTGTCTTATTATGAATACGGCTCTTACACCCGAATTCACCATTACTTTGCTCGTCATTACGCGGTCCGCTAAAATTTTCGGACTCGTTCCGGGATAAATTTTCAATTTCTCTTACTGACATATTTTCTTTTGTCAGTATAGAGACGTTTTCGACCTGACCTGAAATTCGTAAGTGAAACTTCACGATCGGGGTTGATATTTCGAAATTTCTATTCGAATTCGCCGCTTCGACGGTACCGCGATCAACAGGGGGTTCTTTTGTAATTTCCTCCACGGTATTGGACCTAAAATCTCTCTCCGTCCGGGAGTCTGCTAATAGTAAGCCATAAGTTGACCTAAATTCCTCCAATTGATCTAAAATCCTAAGTTTGGAGTCTTTATCTTTTATTAATACGGGTTTTGATTTAAATAATCGATTAAAATAATGCGTTAGTTTCGTCTCTATGTTCATTTCTAGATTGGGTTTCTGATCACGCGAAACTTCTAAGCGACCAAGTAACTTTTTAATAATTAACACGCCTTCTTTTAAAGCTGCTAAATCTTCCGCAAAGGAAAACGGATACCATAATAAAATGTATTTTTCACCCTGTTCCTCTTTCATAAGGGCTGATACTAATTCATCGCGTAATTCTCTTAATGAACCGTGAAAAGGTAAACCTCTAATTTTTAATTCGTATTGGACCTCGTCCTTTCGCAACTTGTCCGGTACAATCCTGAATGCCATTATTAATCGAAATGAATAAATTTAATTAAATACAAAAAAGGATTCGCGGAACACGACTCTACTTTGTTCTCTGAACAACTAATGGTAAACGGAAATACAATATTTGATCTTAAAATCACGATAAATTTTACTTTTAATTCTAAATAGGGGGGCGTCATGGAATCTCGTTAGTCCATTCATGCGCGTCGGTACTACTTTTAAAATTGAAATCTTAATTCAAAACTTCGTGATTTACAAAATTTGACGTAATGTGCCAAAAGGGCTTTGTCGATAGCCACTTAGTTGGGCGCAAATTATTTTTTTAACCTACAAAAATTAATTTGGAATTTACTTGATTTACAAACAAAAAAAAAATTCGATACCATAACATGCCAAAAGGGCTTTATCGATAGCCGGGGGTTTCTCGATAGACCCACGTTGGCCGCGCCAAATTATTATCCTGTTACACCACGTTCTGCATCCACGACACCTTTCCAACAGGTAATAAAAGGTTGGCTAGCTCAAAGTCGCGAAGGGGTGGGTTGGTGGAAGGAATGAAAGGGGCGTGTGACGGCACGTCGCAAAGCGTGGGTTTCCTATCGACGACCGGGCAATCCTCGATCGCGATTCTAAAAATTGTCAAAATCGGTGTGAATAATTTACACGGGGGGGGAGTTAAGTCAAAATCGATGGGGTTAATATACACGAGGGAGTTTAAATGGGCGCCACGCATACGAAGAAATGAATCTCTTTGAAGGGGACTGGTTATCACACCTTCCAAGCTGGTACGCGACAACTTGATGATCTTACAGCGAACTCTCACTCCGGAAAAACCTCGCTCAATGACCTTACCTTTACAGGAGGCGAACTTTCCGTTGGTGAAGATAGCTAAATAAACATTAACACAACAATAATAATAACACACAAAGTTGGGAAATAATAAAAATGTATTAAATAAAATAATATCAGGGGGGAGTTGACAAAGTTTACACAAGATACTATCAAATTTACATGTCTTGTATAAAAATAAATATGTACAGTTGACGGAACCTTTCCGTGTGGTTTCCGGTGCGAAACTAATATTCGTAAAACAATTACTCTTACAAAAATACAAAAGGTTAATTTGCATGAAAGGGGGGCGTATTGAATACAGCACTCCACCAAAATAAATAGTTACTTAAGCGCAACTTGATAATATTCAAAACTATGATTCATAAAATTGATCATGGAACTTAATCAATGCAATTGATTGTCAAAATTCCCAACAACGGGACAAACAAACTTTCGCTACAATACTAAACTTGAAACGTTACGTTAAATTGTTTGGTTACATTCTGAACGCTCGAATGGCGTGGTAAAAGTCACGTTAATAATAGATAATAATATTAAGTTAAATAAAAGGTATACAAAATGGTTGCGATATCGTCTTCCAGGGTTGAACTGAACGTTCATAAACACAGCTAATGGTCAATAGGACCAATTAACATCACAATCTTAAAAATATAAAAAGGTTTCTTACTTAATTTGGGTGGTTGATGTTCGACCTCTAGGTAAAGTCGATGACGAGTCCTTCAGGAGTGAGATCTCGTCTTCAGAACGTAGAATGAAGCTGAATGTGATGTCTCAAACCATATCAGAAGGGCAGCGTAATAACCAGCTTCCCAAAAACTCTTCAAATCGGAAGGTGGTGAAATGATAGGGTGGTTCACGCACTGTATTTCACGATAAAATAGGGGTCTCCGTACGAAATAGTTCACTAAGTTAGTTATTCGCGAAGTGACAAATAATTCAAGCCGGCACTGTCTAAGTAAGAAATGTTAATGTGGTGTCCGATAAAAAAAACGATTGGAATGCACACATGGGTTGGAAGTGCAACACCTGTTTTGTACCATTCGATAAAAGCAACGCTACGTACTTGCCTTATGAGCGGCAAGCAATAACTCGACGTGATTAACGTGATAAACAGATGGTATAAAAAGTCCGATAATTGATTCAATGTTTAGTAACAAAAGACGATATTAATTGTTCGATCACTTATTAAATATTAGCAACAATTGACGATATTAATGTTCGATAAAATATTGAAGGTTTAGCAACAATTGACGATATTCTGGTTCGATAAAATATTAATTGTTTAATAACAATTGACGATATTCTGGTTCGATAAAATATTAATTGTTTAATAACAATTGACGATATTCTGGTTCGATAAAATATTAATTGTTTAATAACAATTGACGATATTCTGGTTCGATAAAATATTAACTGTTTAATAACAATTGACGATATTCTGGTTCGATAAAATATTAATTGTTTAATAACAATTGACGATATTCTGGTTCGATAAAATATTAATTGTTTAATAGCAATTGACGATATTCTGGTTCGATAAAATATTGAAGGTTTAGCAACAATTGACGATATTCTGGTTCGATAAAATATTAATTGTTTAATAACAATAGACGATATTAATGTTCGATAGTACCTGCAGTTGACACACACTAATTTTTAGCACAAATGACTTGTATTTATTTAAAGATCTCTAATAAATGTGAGACCTCGATAGTTAATTCCGCTTTTGGAAGCGCTAAGATACGAAAAAGGTAGTATCAGATTCCAAGTGAATCTCCTCGAATATGCAATTTGTAGCTCAATTTATGCATTCTCCCTACTCTGATTTAGGATTTTTCCCACTTACTGATTGATTTGGATCCTTGTAATTGGGTCCTCTGAATTTAGAAAGAAGGGAGACGTGATTTAATTGGATAATGCCTAGAGTGTGAGAGCACACTTTCTTCTTTCTCCATGCAAAGTGTATCGAGAAGTTTTGCAAGACACGTGCGAGCAAAACAATTTTTTGCTCGTCTGGTTGGACGAAAAGGGTCTAACTTTTGCACTTTTTGTTGGTTTTTATCGAAGTTTTAAAATTGCGAAATCGCTATGCTTCCCGTGTTAAAAATTAACACATGGGTTTGCAAGTCGATGCCTGTCTAAGATAACGATGTCGAATGCATTCGTTCCCATGGTCTCTCCATCGCACGTGCCCGTTTTTTGTATCGACGGCCGACGTGGATTTATGGATCGCATAAAAGTTTCTCTCAGTCGTTTGAAAGATTATAGTAAAGTATAGGTATGAGTTGACGTTTAGTTTGCAACGTTAATAAATAGAGAATTTATTGCTGATGAGGTGAATTATGGATTAATGCTACGTCAACATTATTAACACTTCCTCATCTACCGTATGGTTTATTGTACGTGTATTAAAATATTTGATGATACTTTCCTAACTATACAATTCTTAGGATTATTGTGCATTTGCAAAACGTAAATTTATTAGTTGAGCGAATGTTTCAATCTTTTATTTTTACAACCCGACCTAAAAATGTTTTCTCAAAGAGTAATTTTCAACGGATTGATTCGAAATTTAAAATATAAGTTTAATAGATCATAAACGCAAAATCTAAGGGTGCGCCCGATGCGCGTAATAAGGTGACAAGCCATGACAACTGTGAGGTGTCTAGGAATCCTTCGGGAAACCTTGCCTCAATCGTTTATCTTTCTCATTAAGCAATATCGTGAATTTTTGGTTAAAGCGTCGTTGGGGGGGGGGGGGGGGGAGTTCTAACCTTGGCAGATCCATAACTTATGACGAATTTTGAATTCTCATATATCAACCTTAAGCAATTTCTTGTGTTTGGCCACTGCCAGTTATTTTCAAGTAATTGGGAGGGTAGTGTAGCCATTGCCATTTTATCATTGTTCGTGAGAGCATATCCGGGCCGCGAGAATTTTGACATTCACTTTTGTTCGAGGCGTCAAAGCGATAGGTTCGAGAGTGTGCGTGTACTGTGATCATAGTCGATTTTTGCGGGTGCTATTAAATTCCAGAACATCAAGTTATTCTCAAAGAGCCACAAGTGCGTAGGGGTGATACCTGCATATTTTTTTTGGCTACGGAAGTACCGTGCCAGAAGTACGTAATTTACATATGTTTTTAGTTTCACCGCCATATTTTGTATCGGTTATCAGCGCCCGCAAGATTGCAGTGCGCGCATGCTGGTGAGCGCCCTCTTGGGGATTTTCGTTGCGACAATTTTGTCAACAAGTTAGCTCAGTCGATTTTTTTACAACAACCCGCCTTTGCTGAAGACCGTTCAACAGTCCTTTTCGTTCGTGTCCGTTGCTTTTTGATCGTGCGAACTGCATTATTGTCGTGGTAGCAATCCTGTCCATAACCAGAGCGAGCCGTCCTGCGTGCTAGCAAATTGGAGTCAATTTGGAACCGCCAGTTGTTGGTCAACCATTGTCCAACAGTCCAGCCACCGTCCTGCAGCCAAGGTCGTGGGTCGCTGTGAGAACCATCATCGCCAAGCGTGCAGTCCATCCTCGTAGTGGGGACCTAGCGGACGACCTAGAACATCCAATCTCATGAGCAGTCCATCTGAACTGAATGGAAATCCTGTCACCAAGATCGTGTGAACTCCCGAGCGCTCAGGTGAGGCATTTTTTATCTAATCTTTTTGGGTGTGATTGCTCTTTTTAAATATATGAGTATTTTTGTGATTAACGTCATAACCAGGTGTAATTGTTGGCACCTTAGTTTTTTTTAGTTGTGATTGATCAGTCGTAGAGATAAGTGGTAGTCCTTACTGTATTTAATACGAATGTACGAAGTAAAGTAAATAAAATAAATATATTAATTAAATGGAGTTATCTATTAATATAAAGTGACCCGAGGATTAGGAAGTTATTACAACACTAATATTGAAATAATTGACCCAAAACACGACCCACCGTTAAAATGGCATAATATTGATTCCTTGCAGGGAGAGAAATGTTTTCAGGCACGGGAAGTGATTTTAAAGTAAATTAATTAAAATTTGAGCAAAGGTTGGAAAATGAAGAGAAAAATGGATTTTTTCAAAATTTGCCCAAGTTAGAGTATCTTCCAGGTTACGGAACCGAAATTTTGGCTTGAGCTTACAGAAGGTCCGGGCAAGCTGAAATTTGGCAAAGATGTATATTGAAGTGTTCTAATAAACCCCCAAAATGACTCATAAAAATCCCAAGCCGGCGTTCCCTCAAATGAAGATTTAATTCCCTAAGTGCGGTGTTTCGCCTATAGCTCACGTATTTTTACTTTTACGAAAAATTATCATTAAGCAAAGTTGAAGAACTTAAAATTCTCTATAACTTGCGGCGCTGCAGTAGGTAGTACTACGATATATACGGTAATAGGCAAATTAAACTTTGTTTAATGGTAATTTTTCGTAAAAGTAAAAATACGTGAGCTATAGGCGAAAACCGCACCTAGGGGACTAAAATCCTCATTTGGGGGAACGCCGGCTTGGGATTTTTATGAGTCATTTTGGGGGTTTATTAAAACACTTCAATAATACATCTTTGCCAAATTTCCGCTTGCCCGGACCTCCTGTAAGCTCAAGCCAAAATTTCGGTTCCGTAAACTGGAAGATACTATAACTTGGGGAAATTTTGAAAAAATTCATTGTCCTCTTCATTTTCCAACCTTTGCTCAAATTTTAATTAAGCTACTTTAAAATCACTTCCCGTGCCTGAAACCATTTCTCTCCCTGCAAGGAAGCAATATTATGCCAAGGGTGAGTCGTGGTTTGGGTCAATTATTTCAATATTAGTGGGCTATGGAAAAATTTGGAAAAAATCTATTTTATAGAGAATTTTATGCTCTTCAATTATGGTCTGATAATAATTTTTCAGACAAACGTAAATAAGCGAGTTGTCGGCAAAAAATCGCGTTGGAGGTGCTAAAACCCCCGATTGCGGGGGACGCCGCAGTGGAATTTTAATGGACTTTTAGGAGGTTCATTAGAACACTCCAATGTACATCTCTACCAAAATTCAGCTTGCTCGGATTTTTTGCAAGCTAAAAACCTTCCTTGCCTGTACAACTATGGCTCTTAGAGTATTCATTTCTGTTGTTCGTAATATTTGTTTTGTTCTGATAATTTCTGCGCAAGTTTTAGCTTTATATGTAATTATAGGTCTTATTATTGTCTTGTAAATTTTTGGTTTGGTCTTTATTGACACGTATTTTCATATTATATGCTTTTGTTGTTGTGACAAGTATGTATATTGCCGTGTTTAGCTACTGAATTTAATTTAATAGATATTTTCATATTATATGCTTTTGTTGTTGTGACAAGTATGTATATTGCCGTGTTTAGCTACTGAATTTAATTTAATTTAATTTGTATAGCGGGGAAAAAATGTACGGCACTTTTTTAACTGCTCCGGCTAGCTTTTGTGGTCGTGACAATGGTTCGATCATTACTAAAAACACACTTTACAGGATTGCTGACTATTCGCAACCTATTGAAACCGAAATATAATGAATTCATCATGTACCTCAATCTTTTTTGTACCTTTTTGTGCTGTATCTATTTTAAAAATAAATTAAATCAAACGAAATCTCCTCACTCAAAAACCTGGTCATTTATTAAAACACAAAAATATCAGTGAAACAAAATCATAAATTTTCATAACAAATCAAGTGTACAAATAAACTCATAAAACTAACACCCCCCAGATTTAATCGCACTAATTCATTAATTTAAAAAATATCGTCTAACGATCGTTTAAACAATGCGCATAAAATTACTTCTTACCGGTTGTTTTCACCTTTGAAACGTTGAGTGAAGAATGTTGAAGGGAATTCAGATCTTCCTTGAATACTCCAGTTGTTTGTATTCGTCAAGTCCTGCCACCGTTGTCGATGCAATTCCAAATCGTACCATCAAACAAAAACCATATACCATTCGCCACGTCTTTCCAAAATTTGATAATGTGATACTAAAATTTCCATAATCGAATAACCAAATTAATATCTCCGCATTCTTTTCAGGATACAGTTTGAATTCCATTAACAAAATGTGTAAAATAAATAATTACGTCCACATTCGTTGTTGGACACGGTCAGATATCAATTCACAAAAATTTTATAAAACTAGCATCCACACTCTTCGCTGGACACGGTGAGCTCAAAAATCCCCAATTACGTCCGTACCTTCTCATGGGCACGGAGAGAGTCCTTCTTTTTCCTTCGCCAAACCTTATCTTCCTTCCCTTCCAATTCTCCGGAGACTGCGCAGTCGTACATTTTAAACTTGTAAGAATTTAAATTTTGTCTTTTAACATACTATTATTCACTTTTGAATTATCACTTCAATTTTATTGTGCGTTTTCCTAACTTTTACAAATTTGAATTACTTAATTTGTTATTTGTTGCTTTGACCAAATTGAATGTTTCATAATTCTGCCTCTCATCATACACATTTCAGGAACAGATTATTTTGTGGAGAGATTAAATTTAATTTTATTCAATAATTTGATCAAACAGCTCTTTATAATAAAGGCACTCGTAAGACTTAGGTACAGCTTAAATAGTGGTTTCTTAACCTTTACATTTGAAAACAATGGATGTGCTTTTTGTTTAATCGAACTGACCCTATTTTGGATCATCGAAATATGTAGCGTAACAAACTATGTTGTTCTCTTTTCTTCCCCATCTCTACACCCTGGTAGTTTTTTAACCTTTTGAACTATCTTGTCCATTAAAAGGTGAATACTACCGGACTTAAGAAGCCGCCTCGTCTAATTCCTGATTGTGTGTCTATATCTTCTGTGAGAGGTTTGGGTTATTATCAATAAATTCCAAATTATTTTTCTTTTGTTTAAGGTCGTTTCTCACTTGATAAATTTAATCGCGGATTTAAAGTCGCTATAAATTTTTGTCTATAATCTAATTAAATATTCACTAACTCAACAGTTGCTTTGTTACTTCAAAACAAATACATTCCAGTTCAGGGGCGTACCATAGACTACATTTAACATTTTTCTTCATCAGAATATCCGAAGCAAAGTTGTCACATTTAATGGGCATCTCAACGTAAGGGCAGTTTTCGAGAGAACATTGCAATATCAATTTATTTTTAAATTCAGTGAATATGTAATTTTCAGGGGCAAAATATTGCCTTTTAAGCAATATTTATTACTTGTTTGTATATATATTGCAATGTTGGGGTATCACGTCAATAGAAATACGTTTATTAAGATTCGGGAAAATTTTGTTATTAATAAAGCATGTGACTTATCAAAGCAATCAGACAAACTTCGTCCGACACCAAGAATTTGAGTTCAATATCATTTAATTTGAGAAGAAAGACATGAAGCAGGTTAATAAAAAATAATTTAAAATGTAACACTTAATAACTTCCGTTGATATAAAAATGTTTATTTATAGTAAAATTAAAATTGTTTAGTCATAAGAAAGGTATTTCAAAAGTAAAAATATTGTTAATTGCTTAATTAAGGTGAAAATTTGTATTAACGTTAAATTTAAATAAGTCTGAAAAGTATTACGTGAGTTCGACGTGTCAAAACTTAGTGCACCGTGAAGGTATATTTCATGTCCATTATCTTCAATAAACCAACCAAGAAGTAATTGTGAAGAAATTAATCCAATCTAAAAATATAAAATTTTTCATTAAAAATTTCAACAAGTCACATTGAGCTTAATACAAACCTGCAACCTGAAATTTCAATAGTATTGATTTTCTAATCGACCAATAGGAAGACGATTATGCAAAAAATTAAGATTGCCATGAATTTGGTGGTGAGGAATTAAAAAAAACAATCATGGGCCTTTTGGGTAAATTTTGATGGTAATGGCGTGTTAAATTAGCGTGGACACTAAAATTCAATAAATAGTAAAAATAATCAGTAAAAAGTATATAAAAAGGGTGAAAATTATTAAAGTTTATGTACTTACCCACGTACAAGTGAAAATAATTCGAAAATCACCAAGAATTGTGAATATTTTTAACAAATTGGAAATCGACACCACGAGGTCACCAAAGTGTAATCTTGAAAATTTTAATGCAGATGAAGTCATCGGTTGGATTTGTATGCGCAACTACATGGTTCATGGTATAAGTGATAAGAAAATCCCTATATTTTAAATAAGGTAACGTTCACATTAACTATTTTCGTAAATAAAATAAGTGAGAATTTTTGGACAACACGACGAGTGCTTTTTGTCGTTTATGTTAGATATTTTGATATATAGGATTAATATTAAAAACATTTTATTTGATAAAATATTTAATTACATTATTGTGCTTAATAAAATTATAATTGCATTCACAACGGAAGATATTTTTTTTGACCTGTTCCGAGTCCAAAATTTGATTTCAGCATTACAGTATTGGTCCCGGAACGAACCTACACTGAGTAAGGTAAGCACATGCTCTACGAACCAGCTAAGCCGAGGCATTATTATCATTACGTTATTTGTAAATTGTGTAAAGTTAAATATTTCTATCGACGGGGTACATTTCCCGTGAACCCATTTATAAAGTTTACAATAAAAATCGTATAACCCCATTAGTGAGAAGGTATATAGTAATATGTATTGCTTAATAAACATTATTATTATTATTATTATTATTAAATTAAAAAAAAATAAATTCAAGAATTAATGAGAACTAAACATTAACGTAACATATAAAAAGAAACTTTAAAATATTCTTCACAAAAGTACCCGCTTTAAAATTAAATATTACCTACTTCTCTTCCCTTTTATAAAGTCAATAGATTAATGTTTAATTAATCTTTGCGATCTCATATTATGGCAAAACAAACAAATGAATATAGAAAGTAAAGTTCGAATATATAAGACCTGCGTAAGACCAATCTTAACAGATCCAGCAGAAGCAAGAGCCGATACATCAAAAACCAAATAAATGGCAAGAAGAACTTAATTGAAACCTTTACCAGCCATCACCACTCTCAATCTTCGCGACAGGATCAGAAGAATCCGCAAAACATGTAACATACAGGATGTGGTCAGATGAGCCCGAGATAGGCAACGACGTTGGAGGTACCATGTTGAAATAATGGGAAAAGGAAGACTTGCCAGAGAGGTACAAACTCAAAGGCCAGAGACTAGGAGAGTACGCGGTGAACCACATAAGAGATGGTACGAAAGTTAGACATCATCGTCACAGGATAGCAACCCCTAAAGATGAGAGCAGTATGGAAAAAACAGGACATTATCCTATAATATGAAGAAGAAGAAATAATTTTCAATGAGGTAATCATTGAATGAAAATTCTTATAGTAAATTGTTGTTAGTAGTTCTGATAATCCAGTGGCCTAACAACTGCCGGCGCTTCATAAAAGTTGTTATTCGTGCATTTAATATACTGGATTATTTCAATCTTTTGCACTGTTTATCTAGGAAAGTAGAATCTTGCGTAAGTAGTTAAAATTTAAATATTTTTGTTAGCAAACCATTTGTCACTGAAAAGAGATCAAATACTTTTTTGAAAGTACGATTATGAAATCCTAACGCGCCTATATAAAACAACAACGGGGTATTAATATAGCGTCTGTGTAATTCTAATACCTCGTATACCCAAAATGCAAGTTCTGAGATAAATGAAAAAATCTGTTTAATTTTGCATATGCACTTTAGCAAACGAGGTATTAGAAAACCGTTTTAATACTTAAACTAATTTTTTTTGGGTTAAGTGTAATACTAAAATGGTTGAGTTTGGCTTACAGCATCCAAAAACATCATAACCCGATTTTCATATTTTTGTGGCTTACGAGGTATTAGAATTACACAGACGATAGCATGCTACCACATTAAAATGATTACGGCAATTGCAGTAAATATTTTACTTCGTTATTGTGTTACAGATGTTGGTTTTCAAATAAAACGATAAGTAATTACCAGTAATTACCTATTATTAGGCACCTACTAATAGGCATCTCATAATAAATTTACTTATTTTAGCACTGTAATTTTATGATGTTTTTAAATAAAACTTCCATCGTCATAAATGAATTAAATTATTGATACACAAAACGACACTGTTTATTTCTTAGAATTCGTATTATTCATTAACATAACCTCATTCCTTATTCTACATAAAATCCTCAACCTAATGTTACCAATCTCACACATGAAAAACACCAGAGTTATTTATGTTGGTTTTACCAACATATTCGAATTGTTAAGGACATTAGAATATTATATGTCGTAAAATTTTCACTACGTTTCTGTAATCAACAATAGGAAAATCCTACTTATTACATACATTATTTCTCCGATAGATACCTACTTTAAAATCCAGCGGCAGTCGGAACGAATGATGGCGACTCCGGACACCTCTGATCTCGAACTGAAACTGCATCTTCGCTGAAGGAGGTTTTATTTTAGCTATTAGAAATCTCACATACCCACTCAGTACGGGCTGCGTGACATCTATGAAGATTTTCCCTTTTCACGCAAAACAAAAAAATTTCACGATGGATTAGGCTCTCCTAGGATTTCATGAACATCGGGGACTTACTAACTGTGACTGACGTTTTACATTTATTACACTTACTTACTAACATTTATAATAGTGGAGCTAGCTTGCAGGTTAAGTTAGATGAGTATACAAAAACCAATAAGATTACTTTACATAGAGGAGTCGCACAAGGAGACCCAATGTTACCAAAGTTATTCACCCTGGCTCTTGAAGACGTTTTGAAGCAACTGAATTTTAAGAAAAACGGTATAAAGTTAGACGGAAAATATTTAATTCACTTATTTTTCGCTGACGCAATAGTCATAATATTATCAGTACGGCCGAAGCACTCAATAAAATACTCCAAGAACTTAATCAAACATCCAAACGTATAGAGCTAAAAATGAACTTGGCCAAAACAAAACTTTTATCAGACAGGGAAGAGGCACAAGAAGAAATAGAAATAGACGGCAGTATAATAGAAAATGTCGACGAGCACACTACTTATTGGAGAAGAGATCATCTCTGTAGAGATTAGAGAGAGATTCATATCTATAGAGATGAAGTTTATACCCTTCCTGCGTTAAGCAGTAGTTCCTGTGATATGATTCGCTTTGCAATTCCTTTGTGTGCAAATTCCTTAAAGCAGGTCCGTACTGAGTTGCGTAATGCAACCAATCTTTTGTTAAATTTATGCGCTGTGAGTATTATTTACGATTCTAATCCATGTAGCGTCGTTTTCTCACACCTTTGCCTCTTAAGTCCGCTGACAGCTAGTTAACCAGTCGGAGAGCGAACTGGGCGTGAAGTCGTATCGATTTTGCACGACATGCTAATAGGCAATCCACCTAGCTGAAAGAAAAAATTAGGGTGTTGATGCTTGGGCGCCGTGGAGGCAATAAAACGCACAAGGGAGTTAAATGGTGTTTTATTAACCTCCGAAAGATGAAGAACAGGAAACTCCTGACTCAAATTCACAATTTTTATGACAAAATGGATTACAAATCCCCCCAGACCAGTGGTCCCAAACAGAAGTCAGCCTGAGGGGCCTATAATACCCGAAGGGTAAAAATATACTACAATTGGCAACTATGCGTTGCGTCTCAAATTTGTTCTCGAAACTGCTGATCGCAACTACACCCGAAGGCACGACAATGTGGGATATACGCCAATAGCGTTGTAAAAAAACAAAAACTTGTATCTTTAAAATTAGTAAAATATTTTAACAACGCATTTAACTTCCTGAAAAAGTAAGCTTGATGCAATGCAATAAAATGCCAATTGCGAAAATAGGCAAAATCCTGAAAAGCCGTATCTTATCGTCAATGGTAAACGAGTACTGGAAAATACTTGATTAGAAATTTTCTATTATAATAATACTCGTATGTACCGTGCAAAACACATTCACCTTTCTGAAGTGGCGTATATTTCAGCGCCAATTAATGGCACTATTGTCAAATACTGAGCCATGAATGCAATTGAATCAGCGGCGGTTTGTCAATGGAGGCAAGGGAGGCTTAGCCTCCTCTCAAATTGTTGGACGGACTTGCTATTTATATTTCGTTTTAAATTAGTATTTTTTCCAATTTTTAATTTTTTTTGAATTTGTTTAAAACAAAATTTAATTTAATAATGAAATTAGCTTAAGAACTTGGCTTACGCTTGAAATAAATTCGAAATAGTACCTACATATCCAGAGGCTAGCCTTTCTTTATATTATTACTTGATTAGCACAGAGTTAGGCAACCCAGAATACGGTATAAATCTTTACTCTTTCTTATAAATCTTTTACGTTCGAGATACCTACGTCATAGAGGCTACTGCTTAGTAAGATCTATGATTAAAATGAGCGACTAATAGATGAATTGTAAGTAATAAGCTTGTAACATAAGCGCATACTATTATGTGTTATTTTACTACATGCATGAATATAATTATTTTTCATGCTTTGGAGGCTGCCCTCATTATGCGTGGGTGTATTATCAAATGCACCTTAAAATCTTTGCATTATCATTATCATGCATATATGTTCTAAATATAAATCACTTGTATGTGAACTTCTAAAAGTGTGCTACATTTTTCAAGTTTGTGACCAAAATACAGGTTTTTTTTAAAATTTTATTATTGAGACTATTTTTAAATTGGTTATTATGTTTAATTAGTTATTATTATGGATAGATTATGCGAAATCAAACAATGCGATGATATTGTACATTGGCTAGTACATAATAATTTTAGTTCATTAAGCTATGATAACAAAGTTTATATTGCAAATATTGTAATGAAACCCCGTCCAAATTCTATTACACTTAAATACACGGATAAAAGGCAAAATCGGGGTTTTAACACTGAATGGTACAATAAATGTGCTTGGTTAACAGGTTCTGTTAAACAAGAAAAGTTGTATTGTTGGCCGTGTTTACTTTTTTCAGCGGATAATTCAGTTTGGTTAAAAATCGGGTTTTCCGATATGAAAAATTTATCTAGTTGTATTGAACGTCATACAAAATCAAAAGAACATATTTCTTCGTCGTGTAAAATTAAATTATTTGGAAAAGAAAATATAGCAACTGCATTAAACAGCGAACGTCTAAATTCGATTTCATTATATAATGATCAGGTTAGGGAAAATCGAAATAATTTAAAAAGATTAATTGACTTGACAATATTTTTGGCATCCCAAGATTTGGCTTTCCGTGGTCATGATGAAATAGCAACATCGGTTAATCGGGGAAATTATAAAGAATTAATTGCGCTATTTAGTAAATATGATCAAAATTTTAATAAATTTGTAAGTGGTAATATTTTTTCCGGGACGTCAAAAACAATTCAAAATGACTTGATAGATTGCGTGTCATTTATTTTAAATGAACACATAGATGCAGAAATAAAAAATTCTCAATTTTTCTCGTGGCAAGTAGATGAAACGACGGACATTTCTTGCGTTTCGCAACTTTCAATTGCAGCTCGGTACGTTACAAACGGTCAAGTCGTAGAAAGATTTTTAGGTTTCTATGATGTTTCTTCAGGTCGGACCGCGGAAGATTTGTTTAATTTTTTAATCTCTCGTTGCGACAAATATGATTTTAAAAATAAATTAATAGCTCAAACATATGATGGCGCAGCAGTTATGGCAAGTCATTTAAACGGTTTACAAAGCAAAATTAAATCGATTGCACCTCAAGCACTTTTTACGCACTGCTATGCTCACGCGTTAAATTTAGTTTTGAGTAAGGCATGTAATTCGAATAAAGATTCCCGAATTTTTTTTTCAAATTTGAACGGATTTTCTACATTTTTTTCAAAATCGACCAAACGGACGAATGTTTTAAATGAAATTTGTGGCAGTAAATTACCGACAAACGTTGCTACACGTTGGAATTTTACCTCGCGAGCAGTATTTACAGTGCAATTAAGAAAACAACAATTAATTGACGTATTTAATTTTATAATCGACAGCGATGATTTTAAAAACGACTCTCAAACTATTAGAGAAGCGGTAGGTTTAAGACAATATTTAAATGAATCAAAATTTAGCTTATTATTAGAAACTTTTAAATTAATTTTTGAACAGACAGACGTAGTATTTTCAATTTTACAAAGTAAACTAACCGATATTAATTTCGCCAAATGTCGTTTAACAAAATTAATCGAAACTCTGCACAGATACCGTAGTGATGATTTGTATTTTGACAACATATTTAACAGTTTAGAATTAAATTGCGAGCCGGCTCAGAAAAAACGAAAAACGACATTTGATTTACCAGATATGCGTCAAAGTTATAAACAAATTTTTGCGGAAATTTTGGATACGGTTATCGTGCAAATTGAAGTTAGATTTGCAGACTTACATAAATTAAAATTTTTTGATCTATTAACATTTGCTAAATTTTCGGATTATAGGAAAAACTTTCCTCAAAATTTATTAGATAGTCTATTAGAGCAGTATCCATTTTTTGATCAAATCCAACTCAAAAATGAATTATCGGTAGCATATAATGACCCCGAAATGTTTGGACAATGTAGGACTCCATCAGAGATATTAGATTTTACTTTCAAAAATGATTTACACAGTTGTATGCCTGAATTTTATAAACTTTTATGTGTGGTCGTCACCATACCGGTAACATCGGCTTCGGTTGAAAGAAGTTTTTCCACACTAAAACGTATTAAAACTTACACTCGTAATACGATGAACCAAAATCGGTTAAGTAACGTCGCGGTAATGTCTATTGAAAAGGAATTCGTTACCTTATTGTCTCGAAATAATGAATTCTACGAGAATATCATCGATCACTTCGCGAATACTAAAAATCGCCGTATACCTCTTACGTTTAAAGCTTCATAAATTTCGAATGACTTAAAATAATATTAATCTTTATATTGTACAGCATTTTTTCCAAAAAACACTTTGCACTCATCGAACAAGTTTTTCCATTGTACACAGTACTGAAGATAGCCAACGGGCTCGAAACACGTGTCTACCGCAGATTAAATAATATTTTATTAAATTTTTTTGTAAGTTTTATTTTATAAGGTAGTTAAGCTGTAAAATTAGCCTCCTCAAATGCAAAAGTCACGAGCCGCCGCTGAATTGAATACACATCCTGCATTTCCTTGATGAACCTAGGAATAAATTCCAAAGTGCGAAAATAGTGTTATGTACTATAGAACACTAACTTACTCTAATAAGAACTTGTGATACTGAATGTTTTCTCTTAATTCATGATAAATGACCTGAAACTCTTCGGGACTCTGTATATTCTCGACACTTAAATTTTCTAAGCTATCTCGTAGAATTTTAAATTGTATTATAAGTTCATAACACAAGCCCAAAAAAACACAATCAAATGCTCCAATAAAGAACGTCACGAAAGGAATTGAAATTGTATAACCAAACCATACAGCGTGATATAATTGTTCATGGTTTTCTAAATTCCAACTTCCAACGGGTAGTTGTTTTCCAAAAAATGTCGATATGGCGAATATTGGTGAACATCCCAAAGTTAAATAAAAATAAATTTTGTGGAACATCATTATGGTACGAATGAGGTTATCTATTTCTTCCTTTATTATATTAGAACAGTTATCAGTATTCCTAAACTGTTTTCTAATCCTTATCACTTTTCGAAACTTTTCCGTTTTGTATACGCAGCAGAACAATTTTACTAAAATCTGAAAGAAAACAGATATGTATTAACAGGAATTTTCTATTGATAATAGAAGATGAAAAAGTATTTAAATGAAGAAAATGCAGGATGAGTTATTTCTTATTTTATTTTGTTTATCTCTTTTAACAGGATTTTTGTATTTTGATTTTAACTTATTGTCGTTCCGCTTTTACTTTGATTGTTTTCTCGTTTTTCTATTAATTTTGAATTTTTATTTGATTGATAGATCAAGAAAACAATTTATAAAATAAGGAGTGAAAGTAAGTTTTGAATTTGCTGTAAAAATAGAAGTTACCTGACTATATCCCACTGCACCTTCGATGTTATCCACAATATCAAAAATGTTGTTTTTTATATAAAAAAATTGAACAGCGGACATAACAGCGCAGAACATTATTGTGCATGCCATCGATACGCTAAATAGTATCCGTGTTTTAGCAGGTTTATTCAAAGAAAGAAGGCCAATTTTATTCATATTCGACGTAGGAAAATCGATTAATTTGTTATAGTTTTCAATATTTAATTATACTTTTTTAATTTAAGAGATAAATGGCACTATCGTATTTTAACACTGTAAAATATTAATTATTATGTAACGGTATAAAATTTAATAATTTCTATTATAAATTCACTGAGGAAATACTATGTACATGTGCTACTTATTTTTTAGCTAGCCCTTTTAAATAAGAATTTTATTATCAATAAATTTAAAAAATATAGTAATTAAATTAGAAAAATATACAACGGTGAACGTGAGACCATAATATTATACATAATATATCCCTTTGCGAAACTCGAAAAGTAGCACACATACATGGCAGTACGTAGTCAGAAAGTCAGAAAATTTTTGTATTACAAATGATTATATACATTTAATTAATGAAATTTAAACTATCGAATAAATCATATTATATTTTGCACCGAAGTTTTCAGCAGTATGTAGTACAGCTGAAAACTTATGTGGAGAAATATTTTAGATTTATTGTTTATTTAACTTGATAATTTACCAAGTTTCAATTAATATTAATTTTCAAAAATTAAAAAATCACATTTGAAATCAAATTTAGTCATTATTGGATGTTCTAAAATTTGAAAAAACAGTTTTTTTTGTTTTAATCCGGAAGCTTTCCGTAGTTAATATAAACTGCACTTAACGACTTTAAAAAACAACGTTAAATCAGTAGTACTGATGTTTCCGAATGAATGTATCGGCAACTACTAAAGAGCGAATTTAGTAAATATAATTGCTTAAGATGTACCGCGCAAGACATTGCTTGTGTTTGTAGTATTGAAATCTAAGTATACAAAAGTGATATCGTCGGTTCAAAATTGGATTGTCGTATGTTCCTAATTGGACTATTATAATCTGATTATTTTAATTTTTTCGACGCAACACGAAGATGTTTCGACGACGAGACGTCTCGACGTATGGATTTTTCGATTTAGAGGCTTATCGACGGGCGCCTTTTCTACGCAGGGACGTTTCAACGCAGATTCATATTATTGCCAATATATATTTCGAGGTAGAATTTTTCAGAACGTTGAGTATCTTACTCAAATTTTAATAGGATAATTTTGAATTTGGTATGTTTTATTAGTGTGCATTTACTGTGGATTTAAATACATCTACTTTTTCTGGATGATAATAAAATGATTCTTTATTTATATATAGGTGCATACATAAAATGAAATATTTCCAAAGACTAATATTAATTATAATATGTCTATGTTGTCGGGTAGCGTTAGGCAAGTGCACATTATTTTAAATTTCACTGAACTTTAAATAATTGTTCATAATTATTTTGTTGTTATTATTTATCAGGTAAATAAACATTCGTAATACTCGGTAAACAGGTACTGCCGACGATGAGTTCACTTTTTACATCCTAAGTTACAGGTGTTTGGTTATAAAAACTTGGCTGCCATTTTGGATGAAGAATTCAATAAAATTGAATTTAATTTGTGGAGCGTATTAAGACACGTCTTTCCAGGCCGAACGTAAAAATGGAACTGATGTCGATGCGCAAAGCCCTTCTTTTTGGATTATTTTGGAAAATTAACCAGGGTGGGTTATCTTCTATACAAAATTTCTAAACTCGTTTTAGTTGGGACACCGACCGTAGGCGATCATTTGGCGTTGTTAGTAGTTTGAATTTTTTTGAAAATTCTAAGATTGGTATCACTATTGCAGAAGTTGGTAACCTCAAAAAAATAGTCACAACTTACATGTGATCAACATCAAGTGGCGTCACTGTTTAAAAACTATGTTGTTGAATTTTTTATTAATGTCTGGGTGAAAAAATTTAGTCTAATTTCCTTTTTATTGTGTTGAAAAATGTAAATAAATTATCTAAATATAAATATAATATAATGTTAATAATATTTTAATTTTTTTTTTCATTCTTTTAATTTTTTGCGATTTATTGTTATTTTGTGCATTAAATTTGATATAATTGTGGGAACTTCCTACCTCCTGTGGGAAGCTCGTTCAGGTTGGGTCGCTTTGGTTCACTTTGTAGTCATCAAGAACTCAGTAGAATTAATATTTAATAGTTTTATTTAATTACCCTTTGTACATTTTATACATAACTTATATACACTAACGATTCACTCTTCATACTAAGACAGCTTGATCACTACTGTCTTTCATGCATACAACAATACATCCGTTCGTCGTTCATACTAACCATATTGCTTACTCGCTAAATAATAATATGCTTATTCCTAAATTGTTCTTAGCTAAAGGTGGATACACACTACATAATACATTACTTTTAAAATTTTTGTTTACAGACAGAAAAACTTCAATTAATGCTTAATATCAATTTTAATGTGCAAATAAACTTTCCGAGAGAAATTACAAAAATTTGGAATACGCCCCTGAAATTTTCGCCAAATTTTAGTTGGGACACCGACCACCTTTGGCGCTGTAATACGTGCCGATTGAAATACGGAGAGTTGCCCATCTATATAATATTATACTCTCTTATCTATGAAATTCACTTTCAAATTTAATTATTTTAGCATGTAGGTATGCACTTAGATTTATTTAGGAAACGTTTGCACTGCTTCAATTTTTGTTCTATTTACAGAAGCTGTATTTCCGCTGTATTTTTGACTAATTAGCTCTAATCAAACCCGAAATCTCCCGTTGGACGCAATTTTGATCTTTAAGGCCGAAGATATCACCCGTACACAAATTTACAATAATCCTTTAGTTTACAATGTTGTCGAATTTTCGACGTAATTTATTTTGTACAGAATATGTTTTTCACAGAGAAATTCATGTTTAAAGTTAACAAAATTTTAGGTTATGTTTTTCATGTCATCAATTTACAAAATTATTCATTCTAAATTAATCGATCTATTTTAGAGATTTCTGATATGGTAAATCTTTAGATGAAATTGAATAGCAAGTTTCAATAGTATCTTTCAGACTTGGGCAGTTATATTGAGGACAGGGTCCATTGAAATGAGTTGGATATTTTTGTTCGGAAAAGACATGTTCATCGTAACCTTATAATTTTCTACTTTAGGAGTCTACGATATTTCATTGAGTCATTACGGACTATAGCAATACATGGAATGGGAAAATATTCACTCCAGGAAAGCAAGGAGAACCGTATGGGAAACCCTGTGCCTGGATAATGTAATGTTCTTTCGTGAATCTACTTCACACGTTGGAACCCTTTCTTCTACTTTTATTAAGAAGTCTCCCTCTTAATATAGGTCCAGGACCTGTTCTTCACTAACTTTTGCAATTAGTTCTGTGAGCATTTTTGTTTTTACATCTCAGGTAGCTTGCTATTAGACTTGCCTTTCGATGTGCCTGACCCTGTTTTTTATTGTTATGATAGCGTAAGCACAACTTGGTATGAACACGAAACCAACACGAATCAAACTTGGATTACGTCTTTCAAGCGGACACTTCATAAATTCTATTCTTCATACACATGGCCAATTTGTGGTGCAATTTTGCACTTCTAACTTGTCGTAATTGAGTAGTTTTAACTTTCGTAGCGTATGGTAATGTTTTCATCCTTCATATACCATACGAGCTAAAATCACCCATAAATTCTCTATAAACCATACTTGTTGAAATATCCACTTATCATTTTTGTAGGTATCCAACAAATTGGCGTTTTTGAATAATAACACAACTCAGCTCAAATCATCACTGTTCCACCACCAAAGTTTCTACTTATTCTTTCTTTTCCTTTAAAATCATGCCAATAATATTTAAAATCATCAAGGCCGTCCCGATTAAATTGTATTTCGTAGGAAAATACTATGTTTTCCACTTTTTTCCTACTGCAGCTTATTATATTAATTTCATTATATCGTTTTTATGACCGTTGGTTAAAGAAAGTGATACGGAATTTAAACCGTGGTGGATTAAATTCGTGCAGCCGCTTATCTCAGGGGCGGCTGGGCAAAAAAAAGGCTTGCCCCTAATGCTAGCTCACAACAGCAGGGCAGGAGACGCTTACAAAAAAAATAATGAAGCATACAGAGCCGATACTTCCTCTAGATGGAGGGGGGTTGTACAGGGTGCGCTAAAAGATGAGCTCCAAAGAGCAAGCGAGAAAGGTGTAGTTTGGGCGCCACGCAGCTTAAAACCACCCTGTAAACAAATATAGCAAACACTAGCGAAACTGCGGAATAAGTGTTCCTGCAAAAAAAAGGTAAAGGGGTCTGATGCTTCAAGATCAAAAATGGCGCTGATCAGTTTTAAGTTCAGATTTAATTGATAACTAAATATGTACAGTTAAGCGCAATATTGGGACAATCTTTAAACTCGAAAATAATGAATAATGAATAATTAAACAATTATGAAATAAATGTTATTAGCGTTCGTGGTGTAGCTACCGCGTATACGTATATTCGGTTTACAGATAACTACGCGCTTCTGTGACTGGGTCACAGAGATAAAAAAAATAATGAGTTTAATAAATTTCGTTCTTATAAAATCGTAAATGCGTCCATAAAGAACGGCCCAACAAATGTAATCCGCGCAATAATGTCAGATAGCCAAAAATATAACAATCAAATCCGAATAAAATAAAACAAAGATCTTATCTGAGAAGCTGGTGGAGTCTTCGATGTTGAAGTTGGTGGGGTCTTCGGTGTTGGAGGGACGAGCAGTTAGAATCGAGATAAAGATGTTGGTTGCAGGCAGAAATGGTAGTCGGAGTGGATCGGAATGGTGAATCGCAGAATGCCTTCCAGATGGATTCGGAAGCAGGGTTCAAAACGTTGGATTTCCAAAACCCAAACAAATACTGATCACAGGCGGTAAGGTCTTGATCTCAAAGACGTGGTTAGAGGGTTTTAATAATTCCAGATGGTAATCAATTTCCTTCGAGGTGTTGAAAGTTCGGACGAAATAAATCCTTCAAATGAAGTACGGAAAATTCTCCCAAATGCTTACGAAATGAAGCCGGTACGGAAAATCGTCCAAAACCAAGTGACCAAAATGTATCCCAAAATAATTGGATTGAAATATACTCAAGTTCAATAAATAATTAGTCACCGGAACGTCCAAAAAAAACTAGATTTTTGTTCCAAAACTTGAACACAACGCACTTTTCGAAATCGGAAAATTAACCATCTGCCTATATATCACAATCGCCCGTGATAGTAAAATTTGTTCGAATTAAATATAAAACTTGCATTCTGATGCCGCATATGAGATTCTCATAAAACTAAATGGAGAAATCTTCAATCTTTCGAAAAATATATCCGTGAGAAAACAGGACCGTAACAAAAGATGGAGAAAAATGTAATTGAAATTAAAAGATTGTTATGCCAATATGTCACTTCTAGTCATCTTTTCCCAGTGGTGAACAGACTCTTTCTTTTTAGAGAAAGGTTTTTAGCCGTACCCTACCATACTCGTCAATGCGGGTTGTTAGGGGTCACGGTCATGGAAGAAAAGAAAGTTAGAAAGAAGATTAGCTCTTCCCGAATTCGAGCCGGTGCCTTTAGCATCAATAATTATTGATCGCTCCAACTACTGGGCCAAAGATCGCATATGTGCCCATATGTTAGAACTGATTATATAGTGTAAATGTTTGTAATACATGTTTAAATATTGTAATTTATAGCAGATTCTGTAGTTATAAACGTATTATTATTAATAATGATACATAATAATATGCACCTTTGTATCAGGATGAAAGCTTCGTTTTCTATACCTGCCAATAAATTGTTGTACATTGTGTTTACATAGTAAGTAATACATGCATCAGTACCGCAAGTTCATCAATTAGTCTACTTGAAACTAATGAGATTGGAAATAACATTTCAAGTAAAGCACATTTTATTTCTTTAATTATTGGTTCTAATATTTTTTCAATAATCTTTAATTTTGCATTTCATTAATGATTTAAGATTTATTTTGCTAACTAACGAAATGGGTGGGAATATCTCCATGAAGAGAATTTAGCTGTTATTTTTAATATCATAATACTAATATATTATCCTATGAATAATAAACTTACAAAAACTATAATTTTAGTACCTACCACAAAGGTCATATACCACAAATACATATTTTACATTATAACCACAAAATTTGGGGTTTTGTAAACTCCTATAATTTATATTCGAATTACATAATAGAAATGCTTTTCTTGATTAATCCTATTCCGAACTCATAACGAAACTCGAAAATTAAAAATAAACTTACTTAGTAAAAATTTAAACAAAATTTCTACCCCTTTCAGATATTATGAAGTACTGCTAATCAAAAATATAAAATTATAAATTACTGGATATTTAGATATTACCGAGGGGTAAATCATGAGGGAGATTTGGTGTACAAAAATTGGATGATATGAAGTGCAGGAAAAGCACCTATAGAATGAATTTTATAGTTATATTTTTTTTTATATATTTTATATAGTTATATTAAAAATCGACCTAACAAAGGTCGCTGACGATTTTTCACATTTGGGTTTCTTAAAAATGTTATATTTTATTAATATTCATAGGATGGTTTCCGGTGAAAATGAGATGTGGTGTACATATTTTCTGTTGGTGATTTACTTCTATATTGTATATAGTTGATATAACCAAACTATGAAACTTTCTAATTACTAAAATTAACAATTGCTCTCAGTTAAGTTTACAGTATATTATAGTACTTCTGAAAGCGAATATAGGTTTCTTGTTCCTTGGCCAATAAAATAAATGGTAAGGTCTAAACTAAATATTCAATATTATTTTATGAGTCTATAATATGCATGCTGTTTAACAACATTCTGCAAGCGCCGGCGCCGCCCCGACCCAATAAATATAGAGTTTGAGTTTTTTTATAAATTATTTATTATTTTGTTTTATTTAAGCATAATCAATTATATTTTATGTCTTCCTCTGGGCATAAATGCTTAAAATGCAATTATAAACTGTATTGTATATAAAATAATAATATAATGTAAAAAATTGCATGTATAAATTGGGAGGCGTGGCGCTCGCAATGTTGAGTAAACTCAACGCGTCGCGTCGCGTTTCATACACAGGGTATTCACAAATCGGAGGCGGCGTTATTTTATATGCATACATTGTTAGACGAATCAAGAATAACTTATGATATTAATGTACGTTCTTGTGAACTTATTTTAACAAATCAATTAAATTTCTATTTTTCTAAAAAATGCTTTTTCTTCAACCTGTAATATTGGGCTTGGCACGCCGCGTGATATGCGTTATAAAGGGTTTTTTTTTAGAGTTACACAACTTTAAATTAAAATAAAATAAAGAAAAATATTTTTAATATCAATTAAACTGGCTTTATTTAATAGATAATTTTATGGCATTAATGTTTAAATATGATTTCTTTCATGTGGCCGCCACGGCTGGCGCGTACAAGGCGCAATCTCGAAGTCCAATTTTCACACACTTTTCGCAGCATTTGCGGCCGTATTTCGCCAATAACTCTTCGAATGTTGATTTCCAGGTGTTCAATTGTCTCTGGTTTATCGGCGTAGACAAGTGACTTTACATAACCCCAAAGAAAATAATCCAATGGGGTTAATTCACACGATCTTGGTGGCCAATTAATAGGACCATTACGTGAAATTATTCGTTCATCAAAAGTTTCTTTGAGTAAATCAATTGTAGCGCGCGCTATGTGGTATGTGGCTCCGTCCTGTTGGAACCACATGTCAGCAAGATTAATGCCAGCTAATTGAGGTACGAAAAAATTTGTAATCATGTCTCTATACCGTTCACCGTTGACAGTAACATTCTGCCCATCATCGTTTTTGAAGACATATGGACCAATGACTCAGTCGGCCCATAAAGCAACCCAAACAGTAATTTTCTGTGGATGTAATGGTGTTTCGACAAAAGCTTGTGGATTATCTTCACTCCAAATGCGACAATTTTTCTTATTTACGTACCCATTCAACCAAAAATGAGCTTTATTGCTGAACAAAATTTTGTATGGAAAATCAAGATCAATATCAATCTGTGCTTGAGCCCATTGGCCGAATTGGCGGCGCATACGATGGTCGTTTGGCTTTAATTCCTGCACAAGTTGAATCTTAAAAGCTTTTAAACCAAGATCCTTTCGTAAAATCTTCCATAAAGTGGATGGACACAACCCCATTTGCTGAGAACGGCGACGAATTGATTGATTTGGGTCTTCTTCAATGCTTTGCTGTACAGCGGCTACAGCTTGTTCGGTGCGCACCGTTCGGCGTCTTACGGGATGCACATTATCACTAAGAGTAAACGTGGTGCGAAAACGATCAATAGTTATTCGAATTAGCCGCTCTGATGGACGATTATGATAACCATAAAATGGACGAAGTGCACGATAAGTTTGACGAACAGAACCATTATTTTGATAAAAAATTTCAACAATTTGCAAGCGTTGCGATAGCGATAGTTTAGGTATGATCAATAATGTAATTTACCGAAAAAAAACCGAATTTGACCCTTAAAGGAATATTTTATAAACGGGATTGACTTTGGGTCGAGTAATTTTCTTCTGTAAGACAGTTTTTTCTTATTTTTAAGGTAAAAGAAGTTTTTCAAATTTTCCTACCACGTCCAAACGGCCTGGAGTCTAAACGGTCTTGTTCAGAAGACCAGTTTCCAATATATAGCTATCGTTGAGGGTATCTGTACGTACGGCTTAGAGACATGGCAACTCACACAAAAAACAGAGCGCAGTTGAATGCAGTAGAGATGGACTTTTGGAAAAGAAACTGCAAAATCTCTGAGCTCCAAGATGTTCGTAATGATTTCATCCGGTATAAAATTAATGGTAAAGGTCCTAACATTGAACATTATACTGAAAAAACGACTGGTGTGGTTCGGACACGTTCAGCGCATGCCTGAAATCCGACGGCCCAAAAGAATTTAGGATTGGACATCAGCAAACAGAAGAAACCGTCCAGCGAAGTGCTGGAGCTAAGAAGCGATTGAGGTAATGTAAACCATAGATGTGAGAGAGGCGGCTTGTTTTAGAACTTAATTTGCAATAGTGACTCGTGGCTGTAAATTAGAGGCTGTGTAATTTAAAGAAAAAGAAAAAATTTAAATCGACTCTATTTTAATAAAATTATTATTGTTTTGATAGTTATTTTTTTCAATTTCGGATGGAAGGGATACCTTTGGACCTTTTAGGGCAAGCCACCACTGTATTTTATGTCAGTTTCCCCTATGTGTGTCTCATGATATGCATTATAGGAATTACTTAATTTATAACATGTAAGAAAACTTTTAAATAAAGAAACGCTCTTGGCCAGTTTCACGAACGTTAATTAAATAATTGTACATTAGTGTTATTATATAGATGTCTATGTAATTAAATTTAAATAATTATAAAAAATATGGATTATAACGTGCGAAAATAGTTGCATTACAAATTTTCTAAAACTAAAGCACCTACAAATTATCGCCCATCAACATTTTTATAACACGATGATGGGTCATGGTTATTCAATTATGTAATTGGAAACAGGTTTCTCTTTAATTTTTAAATAAATAAGATACCGTAGCTTTATGCTTTACTACATATACATAGTTGGAAGTAGTGTTCAAGAAGTTGCACTACGAACGGGCCGGAAGGTTCTATTATTTATGCCGTGGCTAGGATTCCACGTTAAACTATAAATATATTCAATTAATGCTTCTGACTTGTACCTTAATTTACTAATACAATAATAAATTTTGTCCAAAGTAAAACTGCATAATCAATAATATACAATCTCTAATTTTTCATTGAGGGTGTACTAAAATTTCTTTTTGAAGAGTTTTTAATTCCTTAAGTAAGCGTAAATATTGGTTGCCGAGGTAGATAACGTTCAATTTTTAATTTCTTTAATATTTCTCAGCGCTATACACGTAGAACCAGCAAGTTTAAGTACCTGGAATTAAATAAAGTAAATAGTGTATAGAATGACTAATAACACGAGGTTTGCTTTAATTTTTATGCAACGGAGAGAGTGAAACTGATCTTTATTCTCGTATTTCTGAGACTCTCTCGTAGAGTAAAATTCGTAAGTTAATCCCACGGTTTCATACAAATCTCGAGCTGGAAGTCCTACTTCAGTCTTTCGGTGTATAATACAATATACTTACGCGAACTAATGTATCCGCATTAAATTGTACTAATCCACAAGCTGTAAGTACTATTTTTCTTTGGGCCATTTGAATTACAAGAACTATTGGAGCTCGTAGAGATGAATTCGGTTTCGAATGCCAATCGGAATTGTAAATGGCTTTGTAATTGATGACATCTAACAAAGAACAATAAATGAATATAAGTTTCTATAAATTATTGAAATGTTAATTTGTTAACCAAAGTTATATAAATAGCATCTTAAGATATGTTTTGAAACGAACTACCGCGACTGGCGAACTCTTCACAGAATGCAATACTGTCTATACTGCAAAGCATCCTTGGCAACATAATTTTTTATAATTAAAGTTGATATGATAAATGGTGAAAATTTCTCACCTCGGTATCCAAGAAATCAATAGTAAGACAATAGAATCCTAACTGAACGGTAACAATCAATATGCAGCCACCATACCTTACCAGCAAAGCGATACTAAAACTATTTAAATTTATTTTTAACTATTCTTTGAAAATATTTCGTATACTTCTAAAAACATATTGTTTTATATCAGTGGCTTATATTTTACTTACGCTTCTGACATCAAGGCAAACTCCTCAATACAAATAAATGATGCACCAGACAAATACTGAATCATTAACGTGCCCGAATAAACGTTCTGCAATTGCGAATGAAATCTAAAATTTATTGATAACAATTATTTTTGATCCTAGAAAAATTACCTTACGATTACTACCACCTTAATAAAAATATATGATGCTTGATGCAACTTTTCAATTTCTGGTAGTAAATTTCATGATCAACTTCGTTATTAATATCTTTATAACACTTAAAGATTCCAAATTATATTGCAAGATTTTACACTGTATTATTGCTTCATAGCAGAATCCCAAAAATAGACCATCGTGACCCGAACTAAAACATGTCCCAAAAAACATATCTATGGAAAGTGTAAGCCAAACACCCCAAAAGTAAATATTTTCTTCCCACAACCAAGTACTGGTTATTAATTGCTTCGTAACAAAAGTTGAAAGTACACAAAACGATATAATCACCATTACTGAATAATTAAATAATTTTTGTATTAACGTCACAATGTTTGATAGTCCTTCTATATTCTGTAACTGAGTATCCGTCAATGATTCTTCTGCTTTCCAAAACCCATTCGTAAGTTCAATCAGCTTCACGTATCTGCTTTTGATGAATAAGCATAAAAGCGTTTTTCCCAAAATCTATAGGCCGAAATTATCAAAAATGTTATTTTTCACCTTCATTGTGATCACCTGAAAGTATGCTACAATGCCTTCCAAATTTTTTACATAATTCATTACATTTTTCTCCACATAAAATAATAGCACAATCATTTCAATTATGTTGAACGATAGGCATACGGCACCTATGATGGAAATTATTATATATCCTTGGGAAGATTTATCCACTGCCAAAAGTCCCATTTTGTTTAATATTGATAAAGGTAACGCAAGCAATTTACGATGAGCCATTTTGAAGATTTGGTAATCTTACTTTTAAAAAAATATATTCACAAATGAGGTGAAAATTTATTAGGGCCCCGTACTTATACCTATGGTTTATTAAATATTTAAATTATATAAATGTCAGTGGAAAACGTATAATAATTTATTATTTATATAATGTATTATTTAATGTGTTATAATTATTAGGTATTTTTATACATTTCTTTCTTAAATGTCTAGCGTACTAAAAAATTAATCATAACTTTCATTTGAAAAAACGCAATAGGTAGTTTTACGTTGCAATCAATATAAAAGCAATTAGAAAACAACTTGAAATACTTTTTTGAAAATAAAACCGTATAGTAACTTTTCAATTTTATTACTTTGTCGTCCTGAGGTGCCTACAAAAGTATATCTAGACTTGATCCGCTCAAAGGGTTTTCTTTCAAATTGGGAATGATGGGTTTAACCCTTTTTGATAATTTATGCACTTCTAATAAATCAATCAAGTCGTCGTTTTATCGGACAGTCATCGTTACTTAAAAGTAAAATTGTTACTTTATTTCTTGTGGGAAATACTAATTATTTGTCAAAATTCCAAATATTAATATAAACGAAGTTTGGAATCGGCTGCCTTTTGTTTCATATTTTGTTATTCAAATGAGCATTTTAAGTGGAACTAAATTAGGAGTCCATCAGGCTCGGTTATGGGTTAATGATAGGAATTGAGACCACCACAACTGGCGAAATTTTTCATATGAGATCATGTAAAAAAATATATTGAGACAGAAATAAGTACATAGAGGAAATACACCCCGGAGATTTCTTCACAAGAAGTAAAAAAGATAGTAAGAACACCCACTAAAAAGGGCTAAAAACGAATGTGGAGATAGATACTGCTAATAATATTGATAAATCTTTATTAAGGACCACTTAAATACATTTGAAAAAAATGTATAAATTAGATCTTTGAAAAGTTAGGTTTACAAGTGACCCCTAATCATACAAATACATAACTAGTAGTTAAAAACAAACCCCGATTCACATCTGGATCCGCAGAGTATCGGCCAAACCACGTCGGGAGGAGGCGATACTCAACGAGTCAGCAAATAGCTTCTCATGCCTCTTCAAAAATGTGGGTACCAGGTAAAAAAAACTGTTAGTAAAGATCGCCGTGGAATGGGAAGGCAAGTTGTAATTGCCCAAAACATGCAGAACTCGATAGTGACACGACGAGCATGGTCTCAACATGTCCCGAAGATAAACCGGCTCTCCACACTTCAGGGTCCTAAAGAGTAGAACTCCAAAGAGCAACGAGTACAGCTTGTCGAATTTCAATATGTTCACATTACGATAGATGGGCATCACAAATCATGATCGTATTTGTGCGTATATTCGGTTATGAACGTCTTGCGACATTTTCCCGATACTTCCCTGTCTCTGCTCGTTGCGTGTTGAAAATGTGTGACGAGCAGAGAGGACCTACAGCTTAACGTGGATTCCGAACCACGGGAATAGACGATTTTTACACCACCTACTCCGATCAGGGAAGTTTTTTTAGCCATAAATAATGTTATCTGGGGCCAGCAGATAGACATTTGGTGAGCGAAAATTTCTTCTATAGATAGCACCTCACAGGATTTGAACCCGTGAATCTTGGCTTGAAAGCTAACACGCTAGCATTTCAGCCATTCGCTCACCTCGTATGATAGTATTTACGGATGTTAAACGCAAATCGCAATATGAGTTCTGAAGGAGCTGGAGCCTATAGCTGTAACCTTCCATCAGAAATCCACAGAAGACCGCAGAAAAATGGTCACTTACGGATAATATTGTGCTGTTCACAATAGACCACTTTACTTGAGAAGGTAGATCTCTAAATTGATAAAGCGGTCTTAACTTAAAATAGCATAAACTCTGCATAAAGACTCATCGCAACCGTAGTTTGGCTAAAAGACTACGGAGCAGGACGCTTCAACGCGACCGGTTGAAGGCGGCCGTTTGAACGAGGGGACGATTGAACGCAAGAATTTTTGAACGGGAGGACATTAATTTTAACGCAAGAACGTTTAAATGCGAAAACATTTAAACCCGAGCAATTAAAATTGTCAACATTAGGAACATTACATTGTGTATTTTAAGGACATCTAAAGGCAAGTGTTCCTCATTTTTAGATAGCGCAGTATTTTAGGGCATATTTCAAAAGTGTCAGTAATTTTTACATATTTTGGATACAAATTTTATAAAAACTCAAATCAATTTTAAAAGTAAAATTTAACCATGCGCAATTTCCTTGTATTTTGAAATAAATTTTAATGCACATTGCAGTCATACAAAATTTTTTAAAATATCCAAATTCATGAAATCAGAATAATTATTGAGGATAAGCTAATATTGTAACGGCGAAAATATTGTAAATGGTGTCAATATTGTATTTTTTTTATTGGTATGAAATTTGAAAATTGTGCGCGAAAATATTATGAGTTGGTATCACTAAGTGTGACAATTTTAATAGATTTTGGCGAACTGAGTGTTTCTCAGTTTCTGAGTTTCTGAGTTTGGATGTCGAGAAGGAGACCGAAAAATTATTGAGCAAGGAGTCCACGTTTGACCATCGTAGGGGGTGGATCATATTTTAAAGTGAACGGTTGACCATCGTAGAGTATGGGTCAAATTTTAGAGAGAGTGGAAGTTCGACCACTAAAGTGAGTGGGTCAAATTTTGAATCGCCAAAGGGTTAATAATGAAGTAAGCGGTCAAAGTGACTTTAATATTTGAGTGTAATTATCGAGTAAGAAAATGAATTAAAATTCGAGCACGTGCGGAATATTTGGAATTTCACAAAAATTTGGAAAAATAGACAAATAACCCGGAAAACAAGGAAATTATGTCCACGACAGTAGACAATTCCCAAATAGGATATTAATATTTGGTCGTTAACAAAGTTTGTAATATTCTTTTGAATATCTACCGGTTTCGTAGATCCGCCCTTAAATTTAATTAAATTCAATTAAGTGCCTATTTACGCCCTCTAGTGCGATTGCTTTGCAATGACAACTAGGTCGATAATTTTCATGGTCGATAATAGGGATTTTTTTTGAGCAAGAACGCTTTGGGTGTGGTAGCTTACAAGCAAGGTGTGAAAAGGTGTGTGTGTTTTTTTAATTTCCTGGAGGTATCCCGAAACCAGTTCTATACCGTTGTAACCGTGAATTTTTACCCCCGTGATATTTTACCCCGGGGTAAAATTTCACTAGGGATATTTTACCCCCGGTAAAATTTCACTAGGGATATTTTACCCCCTAAAGAATTTTTACAGGGGGTAAAATTTCACTAGAGTATATTTATCGAGGAGGTAAAATTTCACCGACGTTAAAAATTGTTCTGAATCAAAAACCAAGGCAAAAACTTAAATTAAGTGGACTATTAATAATAATACTTTTTTATTAAATTAAAAAAAAATTGTTCATATCAATTGAAGATCAACTCTCTTTCTTTGTGTCTTTTTTACCTTAACTACTACCTCTTTCTTGATCTGTGTGCATTTCTAAAAGTGCTTCTGGCTCTGTTTCGGGAATATCTAGACATTCTTCACTTCTTCTCATCAACATCTCTTCATATCTTAAATTGTCTTCACGGTTATGATATGCTTCCTCTAATTTGAGATCGATAGGAAGCTTTGGTTCTCTGTTGTAAAGCAGAAAACACGGCGAAAATTTAGTGGATTCATGTCGTACGCAACGATGAGCAAACAGAACACCATCAAGTATATCGGGCCATCGGTTTACATTACCTGCTTCATGTAAGGTTTTAAGCAACATATTTTTAATAGTTCGGTATTGTCTTTCCACTAGGCCATTACTTTGTGGATGATAGGAGGAGTGGCCAACACTTGGGGTGTTTCAATTTTATATATTAAGAAGAAGAACATAATATATAGATACATATATTTAATATTTAATAAAATTACTAATTACAAACTACTAATTCCTTAGTGAAATTTCACTAGGGAATTTTTACCCCCTAAAGAATTTTTACAGGGGTAAAATTTCGCTAGGGATATTTTACCGGGGGTAAAATTTCGCTAGGGATATTTTACCGGGGGTAAAATTTCGCTAGGGATATTTTACCGGGGGTCAAATTTCAGTAGGGATATTTTACCGGGGGTAAAATTTTACTAGGGATATTTTACCCCCTAAAGAATTTTTACAGGCGGTAAAATTTCGCTAGGGATATTTTACCGGGGGTAAAATATCCCTATTGAAATTTTACCCCAGGGGGTAAAATTTCTGGGGGTAAAAATTCACGGTGACACCGCTACGTTTGTTTGCCGAAGCTGTGCTGTTTGCTTATTGCATCTGTTGGGTGGGATACTCGATTGGGAGAAGATTCGCCTGTGTGTTTATAAGGCTCACGTCAATCGCCATTTGTAGAAAATCCACTGTCACACCTATAAATCCTGTGCCATCCAAAATTCCGCTGGGACCGTCAAGCGTTGGAGGTACAATCGAAACGACCAAGGTATTGTTCAAATACAGCGACAAAACCTGTAGGAACGGACTTCCGATAGTCACTAAGTAAATGCGATTATTTACACCACATTAACTTATTTGTTTACTTCAAATCGCGTAAGTTTTACGCAACGTCACGCTCAAAGGTGTGTCCTTGTTTTGTAAAGTGGGTATATTTTAATGTCATTAGTTACTGACAAGTATTGATGTTCGAAAGCCCTAATGAATTGTGTTTTAACCACCAGTGGCGTATCATCAATCATTTTTGTTTTAAACACCAGTGGCGTATCATATACTATTTTGTTAAACACCAGTGGCGTCTCATATACTATTTTTTGTTAACCACCAGTGGCGTGTTTTTGGTAGACTACGTTCATCGTTTTTTTATAATTTTTGTTTTAGTTATTACTTGTATTACTGTTCCTTTTTTTCTTTTATGTTATTTTTAGCAATTAAGTTTATTTTGTTAGTAAGTAAGGGTTTTAACGCGTGTGCTGGCAGTTTGTTGTTTTAAGCACGTTAGCTCCATACAAATTAAGACGCGTATTAATTTCGCCGTAAATTTTACCTTAATTTTTTTGTTGTTCAATAAATATGCCACGCGATTTATGCGGGTATTATTTACGAAATCCTTTCTTTGGGAGTACGTCGTGCCTTATTTAGGTTTTCATCGAATTTATTTATTTATTTATTTATTTATCAAATACGGGCTACAGCCCTTTTACAATTATTATCACAATCATTACCATTATCATCATTATTATCGCAGAGTACTCAAACATTTACATTCACAATAAAGCATACATGTTTACCGAATACACAAAATAAAAACAAAACAAAAATGCAAATACATTGGACCCATCCTATTGGCTACCATCCAAACGTAACCCTAAAAGCCTCTTATACCCGCGCAATGATGAACTAAACAGGTCGACGTCGACCCCGCTCAAGTGAATATTGCCTAATCTTTGGATTCTATTAATGGGAGCGTTGTAGCTATAGTTGGTCAAAGCCAAGTCGACGTAAAACAAGCCACCAATCCTAACACCACACCGAGGAACCCGAAAATTAATCAGCTGGAGGAGCTCCGAGCAATTATATTTGCTATTCACTATATTAAATAAGCAGGTCAAATCGGCCACAATCCTTCGATCGTGCAGGGTGGACAAACACAATAAATCTCGCACAAACCTTTTTACGCCTACAAGATCGCTCTCCAAATGGAGTCTATATGCAACCAAATATAAAAACTTGCTCTGAATTCTCTCAATAAGATCAGAGTCAACAGCATAGAAAGGAGACCAAATCGGAGAAGAGTACTCCAAAAGGGATCTAACCAGGGTCATGTACAAGATCTTAAGGGTATTAATACCTTTAAAATTTCTAGTATTTCTATTTATGAAACCCAGCATTCTCATTGCTTTGGAAGATATATGTTCCATATGACACCTAAAGGTCAACCTAGCATCAAAAATTATCCCCAAATCACACACTGTGTCAACCGATCGAAGAGCCTCTCCCTCCAACGCGTACCCATAAAAGAAAGGCGACTTGTTCCTACAAAACCTCATGACGCAGCACTTACTAACATTCAGAAAAAGTTGATTATAATTGCACCATACCAAAAGCGCACATAAAGCATTCTGAATCCCAACTGAATCATCGCTTGATCCTACCGCGCAAAATATCTTTAGATCGTCCGCAAAAATTAAATAACGAACACCCAATCCCAGAGCATTGCCAATGTCGTTAATAAAGAGAGTAAAAAGTAAGGGACCCAAGTGGGACCCCTGAGGCACACCAGAAGACACCTCTATCGGCTGGGACAAATGCATATTGATCTTAACATACTGGATTCTACTAGATACGTAACTGATAAACCAACACAACAAAGAACCATGTATACCCAGGGCCTCAAGTTTAGAAGACAGGATAGAAAGATTAATCCTGTCAAATGCTTTACTGAAATCCGTATAAATGGAATCAACCTGATAACCGTCCCCAAAGCACTTAAAGATGTAATCTTCATATATCATTAAATTTGTTAACGGGGATCTTCCCCGTAGAAATCCATGCTGCTCAGGAACAACCAGATCCGTAAGATCAGAAGAGATCGCATCAAGTACCAGGCCCTCAAATATTTTCGGTATAACCGATTGAATTGAAATAGAGCGATAATTCGTAACATCGGACCTATCACCTCTCTTAAAAATTGGCACCACAAACGATTGCTTCCAGACCCTCGGCATAACACCAACTGACAGCGACTTGTTAAACAAAATAAACAATGGGAGACTAAGGGAATGCACACATGATCTTATCACAATTGGATGGACATCATCCGGACCAGGGCCCTTGTTAGTTTTAATATTTTTCACTTTTCTCAAAATATCCTCAACAGAAATATGGCAATGGCTCAAATTTGTTGTTTTTTCATATTTAAAATCTCTTGAAAAAACTGTCCCATCCCCGTAAACACCAGAGAAATAACTCGCAAAGAGTTTCAATACTTGATCAGGCGAGTCAGCACTCGAGTCACCCAGAAACATAGAACACGGAATACCTCCAGAAGACCTGTTTGCCCTGATGTAATCCCAGAACCCCCCCACATCAACGGGTATAGAAGCTTCCACCGACGCAATATACGACTCATAGCATCTACGAGCCAGTAACTTGCATTCAGTCCTCAAATCAGAAAACTTCAAATAATCACTGTACAAATTGAATTCTTTAAATAACCTATGAGCCCTTCTTTTTTCCCGAACAAGATTTTTTAATTCAGTGCTATAATATTTTGGAAAACAATTACCTTCAGAAATCACCATTACAGGAATAAACAATTGCATAGCATAATATAAATTATCATAAAAATACCGGACGCCATCTTCTATGTCCAAATCCTGCAACACACACCAATTAAGACCATCCAAATACTCCGCCATTGCAACATAATCTCCTCTTTTAAAGTTGAACAATCTTGTCCCTGCCGCACCGATGCCTTCCCCACTCCATAAAGACAATGAAACCATCAAGACAGGATGATGAACATCAACAGGCAAAACGTTCTCATCACACAGCATTACAGTTGCACCAACAACATCAGTAAGAACAAGATCAAGCACTCTTCCACTGCCGTTCCTAACTTCATTCATTTGTTCAAGATTTGGGTTGAGTGGAAGAGCAGGCGGCCTTCGCTATGAGGGTCATTCTGAACTCCGCCCTTTCCTCATGTGATAGCGGTGCCTTGATCAAATGCAAATCATGTCCTTCGGTTTCATTATCCTTAATGTATTTTTTTTCTTTCATAATGTATAGGTGATGCTGAAGTATTGTTTTGTAAAATTTTATATATATTTAAAAATGTGTTATACTGTACCGTTGTTCTGTGAGGAATAAAGTCTATTATTATTATTATTATTATTCAAAAACTCCAACAAGTCCACAACACATCTCGACGAATCATCCAGAACGCCCACACCGCAACACCCAGAATTCCAATGTAAGTTCGGCAGATTATAATCTCCACATATCAGAAACTTTGCTGTAGGAAAGAGCAAGCGAATGCGCTCCACCTCGCGACAATGCAATGCATAAATGTCAGAACTCGATGCTGGAGGAACATACACACAACCAAGCACCAACTCAACCTCATCAATCTTCAACAATACAAATTGCTGCTCGACACGATTACAAGTCTCGATAGCACGAGATGAATACCTAGAGTTCACACCAATTAACACACCACCACCCGAAAGTTTATTGCTACTTAAAACAGACCGATCAGCACGGTAAACATTATAACGATCCATGCCCAGTTCAGCATCACAAAAGTCAGAAGACAAAGACGTTTCACTAAAGCACACCACATCAAAATCAACCAGCGACATTTCAGTTCTCAATACATCAAGCTTACTTCTAAGTCTATTAACATTTTGATAATACACTACAAATTCACTCCGTCTTTTATATCGTTTTTTGCCTTCCCCGATTTAACTATCTTAGGCCGCCCGAAATTGTATTTTATGGTTAAATCACTCTCTCCACCCTCAATTCTTGATTTTAACTGTCCTCTCAACTGGGTTAAGTACCCTCTCTCAGCCATCGTTCGATCGGATCCAACCGACACAGCACCACCCCGAGGCAACTTATGAGAGGAAGCAAGAATACGCCTTGCATCGGTCGCACTATCCAAAATTACCTTCAATGGTCGTGGACGGTCCCCAGAAACCCTCCCAAGACGGTACACTTTAATGTTGGAAGTAGAAACATCTCCTCCAGCAATATCAGCACAAACCTTCGATGCACACGTTTTATCATGATTAATTCTATCTCGAGAAGAATTCGAATCAAGCTCACCAATCCCATACATGATTACATTGGAGGACCTAATATCTCTTTCCCTTATCTCCTCAATTATATCTTCAACACAACAAGGTCTTGCGTTGTTATCCGGATTCATTAAATTTTTCAAATCAGCAATTTCATTCTTGAGTTCATTGAACTGCACCTTAATAGCATTCAAAATCTCACCAACCGATCCAACACCTTCATTCACAGACAAACAAGCCTTACAAACAAAACGAAGGTGTGAGTCTTTTTCCAAGACGGCCGCGACAACTGTCCTTGACAAACCGGTACAATGCCCATGCAAATATTTTCTGCATTTATCACACTTAATGCTATCACCGGAAGATATTACCTTATCACAGGACAAACAAGTGCTAATATCCACCACAGACATAATATCCTTCGATTTATGAATAATGTAATGAAAATTTAAACAGAAATCTCGACAACACGTACTCTGCGTAACATAACCTCATTAGGATGTAATGTCATTAGGATAACCACAGGAATTGTCCTGGTCCTTTCGATTGGAAATCCGTTCGACAACGAATCCCGGCGTAAATACAAGATCGACCTCTAAGGTAAGTTTTCTTACGTTCCTCCCTTTTTAATAAGACCTAGGTGGCGCCCTTATTTATTCATTTCTTTTCACGATCTCGACTCCCCCCTCTGCAGTACAGTGTCCGTGGAATATTCTATATTCAATAAACCCACCCCTCCCACTGGCTAGTTGGCAAGCTGTTTCTTTGGAGGTTTCCGCCAAATCCCTCTTCTTTATTTGGGAATTCGGCCGTCTAGGGGGCAATTTGTTGGAACTAGGGGATTTGTTTCCAATCCAACGAGTTGTCCGTCACAAGTTTAAAGGTAACCATTAAATTATACCTATTATAACATAATGTCAGCTGTAATTAATTGACCCAATCTTTCTTAGATCCTCGGTGAATCCAAACACTGGTTTGTGGATGGCACCTTTTCATCAAAAGTATGATATCATTCGGCTAAGTAGATTTAACAAAAAGGGGAATCGGGGTGTCAATCTAGAATAATTAATAGGGCTAAACTAAACCCGCTACAATTATTTTAATATATAATTCGGAAATTCTGTGCGTCAGATTTAAATGATTTTCAATATGCTTGGTTAAATTTGACAAAAGTTTTGAACTAAGGGCATTCGAAGTAGAATTGTACTTTAATTACTTATTATTGTAACTACCTACAAGTTTATCAAATTATGTTAATTGTTGTCAAAATTTTAAATCCATAACATTATATGAAATTAAACGAGTTGGAAATATCATTCCGCGTCCAATATTTTCGATTGCAATGTTTTTAAAGAACACTTGCGACCCTTTGACGCTTTCGGGTATTGCAGGTATCCAATAGGTGGCAACCAGGATTACATCAGATTTACGCCAGATTGGGTCAATAACAAACAATACGGTTTACAAATGATTGATTTTTACCTATTGCAGCAATTGAGGAAAAATCCTTCAGATGGCATAGCCGCAGCTATGCGCAAAAGAATCGATTACTATAAATATTTGAAGAAAGTTTTCCGCGTCAAAGTGTAAATAAAAATATTTATCAATAAACAGTAGTTGTTCTTAATAACCTGTGCTAAAATTTTGTAACAGTTAAAAATTAATTTATTTTAATGTTTATTCTTTTCTAAATCAAATTTTAATTAAAAGGCAGTTTAACTACTCACAACTACAGAATAATTTTCCAAGTTATTTTTAAAATATTGTATTCATAACATTTTTTAAATCCATTTTCAGAGGTTTTGTTTTATTTTTAATTGAATGTAACTGATGATCGGTAATAATAATAAAATTAAGTCACATTACAGTATCAAGGTTGTGTTCTAATTTATTATTTATATTTTAGTGTTGTTAAAAAAAATCCGCCCTATTTGTTTTACTTAAAAAATTTACATTATTACTAATTAAAATATTAATAAACTAACAACTTACCAATTTCTCGATTCACATCAGCCCCTTCAACGATTTAAAAACAATATCGTTGAATCGTTGAAGGGGCCTGGGCTGTTAAATATAAATTTTCAAAAATGTGCTCTCAGCCCTGGCACTTAGCAAGTATTCGACTTCGAGAAAAATATCTTAGATAATAGTTAAAGTAAATTTTCTTTCTATAAGATTTATAGCAACCATTTTCATCCTATAGTCATCTGGTAAGGAAATATTGCGAAGAAACATTTTGTTGTTGCCATTTTTGTTAAAATGGCGGAACTACCGGGCGGTTGCCGAAGTCGTCAACTCAGAGTTTTTATTAGTACCTCAAACCTTAAAACATATCCAAAAGTCAGAACCCCGTGACCATTTTTAGGAAACTCTTCATTTCATAATTTCGAAGATGTTTAAATATTTTATGTGCTATTAATATTTTTAATGAGCTGTATAATAACAATAAAGCTGAAGTAGAAATTTTTTTAAAAATAATTTTCCGAAAAACATCATTTTCACGTCTTCATTAAAAATTTCAACTTCCGACGAAGAATTCGGTAAGAAACCCAAGGTTAAGACACGAAGACTTTGTGTAATATGTTAAAGTATTGCAATGATATTCACTTTGCCAATGGCAATTCATTAAATCATTAACTCATAAGAACCACAAAATTGCATGAGGACTCCTTAGCAACGGAGAAAGGTTTCTGCGGGTAGATCAAAAGACTCTTAATGAAGTCATATAATTCAAAACACAGGTGAGGAGTGAAGGAATTCACCAATGATATGAGCAAAAATGATGGGTACCACAAATTTGTTTAATGTTATAAAGTAGTAATTTAGAATTGTTAAAATTAGGTTAATTTAAGTAAGTGCGGTAGAGAAACTTACATTGATAATGAAATTATCCAAGTGTGATGAAAAAATAAAAAATCGAAAAAAACCTTGGAAACTAAAAAAGATAAACAGGGGCTTCTCACACAGGTGCGACGAGAGACGGACGTGTCAGTTGCGTCTCTGTAATAAAGATTTAAAAATTGGATAAAAATCCAACTCAATGTGTGTAGAACCAGAAAAGAAAAAGTATTATAACTATTAATTTGAGAAAAGTTTGCACAAGCATTCGACAGGTTAGATTGAATAAAAATTGAAAATATTTACCTTCGATAATTTATAAAGTGATAGTGGGTGATTTGAAATAATCACAAATATAAATGGTTATTGGAGAATTGATGCACCCATTGGAATAGAAAATAAAGGCAGAGAATTCTGGATAACAGTTGGACAGCAGGTCGACCGAGTAGTTGCGAAGTTGGTAACGCAAAGGAGTGACACACGTGTGGTAAGCGATAAACTTGAATATTTAATAGCGACGCGAGTGCGGGATTTTGAAAATAACGTTAAAGGGGATTGTACGTCACGTAATAACTTTGGGGTTTATGCGTAATAATTTAAGCATTTGTTATTTATGTTCGATTTTTAGAATTATAAGATTTGTGTTTATTTGTTTTTATTTGATTATTAATAAATCAAATTGTTATGAAAAGTTTTCCATTGCCGTATCATTGGGGAATCATTACATTCCCGTAAGATTTTCACTTTCAGAAAAAGCCACGAAGGAACTGACTCTTGAGGTAAGGGTGAACTCATGCTTATTAGTGATATTAAAAACAGAGCTAGCAAGGGGAACAATTAAAAATTTCAATTTACATTTCAAATTTCATTAAATATGCATGTGGCCCGTTAAAGAGCAGACCGGCACATAGCAGTATGAACTATTACCTGAAATCCGCCAAAAAATCGTAGAAGACCGATTTTTGTTTTTTTTTCGCAGTTTTCTTACACTATTCTTATTTTTGGCGCTATTGTGGGAATCCCCTTAGAACGTGAGATTAAATGGCTAGATTTCGTCTCTTGTAATACAATACTATTTTCAATAAATATAGAAATTTATATTAATTGTATAAATATTTTAATCTTTTTCCATATTCTGATAGCGAAATCACATATATGACGGACTTTGGATTCTACATCCGTCATAATCAACCTTCAGCATCAAATTTGTTTGGCCACTGCCATTTTAATTCAAATTTATTGAGATGGTAGTGTAAACACTGCCATTGTTATCTTTTTTCCGGAGCGCATCCGAGCTGCGCGAGGCATCGGAAAGTCATGGGTGAGTTCTCGAACGAGAAGGTCAACTTTTGATGTACTGTGAAGTGATTATGGGGTTGGTTTCGAATTTTACAAGATATGGTTACGATTTGGTGAGGGTTACAGTCCAGCAATCCGAATGATTTTTGGAATATTGTTTGTTTTCCAACCCAGTAGGGGATTTTAATTCGTGGTTGTAGGATGATGGATTTTTCCCGTGCCGTATTTTCTTGTCGGACCACCCTTGCCCATACTTTCTGGGAAGGATTTTTATCCGTTCGCATTGGTAAGTCACCTAATTCTTTTGCTAATTATTTCACAGATATTCGTTAATAAGTTGGCCAATTTTTTTGCTCCGAACACCTGGAGTTCGCTGACGATTGAATTCGCCCTTGGCTTATTCATGTTTTTTATTTTTGTGATTCATGTTTTTTATTATGTTTTTAACATTCTGGTTCTCGTTTGTCATGCATTTTTTAAGTGCAGAGTGGTTGCCGAGATTACGATTGCGTTGCAGGTTGTGTATTGCTGCGTCGTAGTGATTAAGGTAATCTAATCTCTTTTTGCGTTCGCATACGTGGAAATGGATTGATGTTTAAATTTTTATGTTGACGACTTATTAATTATTTTATGATATAATAATGTTTTTTAATTAAGTTTGAACTGAGTATTATTTCCACTAGCATAACATCGAACGGCGCTGGCTTAATGCATTGGCAAGGGGATTCCAGAGTGGTCGTCGTACGTTCAAATCTCGTATTTGAAATTCTATGTTGAACATTTTTTTTGTGTTTATTTTTGGTTTTATGTTTTTTTTTATGAAGGCTGCGATGTGCGACCTATGTACAGGGTGCTGCATTCCATCAGGGTCGCTACCGTTTGGTTTTATCGTTGGGAGTTCGATGTGGTTCCATCTTTGTGGGATTTTTATATTATCACTCGAACGTTTCGTTGGTGGATTTTCGGGGAGTGATTCTTGTTGGCAATGTTGTTGCTACTGTACCGACTCTGGTCGGCTAATGCACTTAACATCCGACATCGCTTATGTCATTGCCTTCCGACAATGAACATCTTATTGTTGTTGATTTTATTTTTGTGTGCGTTAGCAGAGCTGTTTCCTTGAGTTTCTCCGGGGCGTTCTTTTGACACGACGACCCACGGCCTTCGCAGACCGACGTTAACATCAACGAGCTAGTTTAAACCTAAGATCAGGGCCCCACGCAAATTAAAGTAGAGGGTTCTACCTTCTGCGTGGACATTATCTGTTCCGAGCTATCTTCTCATTAGAGATAGTGAGGACAGATTTTGTTTCACATAAAGGTTAAAAAATGTCTCTTAAAGCGTCATTGAAGAAAAATTTTTTAGCATGTAATAGGTATAGCAATATTATATTACAGTTAAAATGAAAAGTTTAAACGTTGAAATAAGGTTTTGTTAAATTTTCGTATATAGAAGATTTTTTATTCCACTAAATAACAAATCCACAGAAAATATGAGTTGAATCGATGTACAATAATATTGATTACAAAAAAATATGCAATATACAATTGCTCACGAAAGTGAGCATACACCCTGAAATCATAATTATAATTGCATTGTTTTTAAAGGAAATATATGTATTTTTAATTCCATTTTTTCATAATTATCTTCTGTTGATTTTGATGTATTATAATTCGAAAACATGATCTCTTATCTTCTATTACATCACTAATTATAGAGAGAAACATGGATAATACGCTTACATTCGATGTCACAAAAGTGAGCAGATTTTCAAATGTTATATGACGCGACAATGCAATAATAATTGAATTACTTAGTTGCATTAATTACTAATTAGTATTACAAATGCTAGTGAAGATGTTAGCAGTATGTTTTATCAAATTTTAACAAAATGAATTCAAAAAGAAGTGGTACGGACTTATCTACAAGGAAATTGATACTAAAATTAATTTGCGAAGGAAAATTTTTACTCCAAGTTGGATCTAGTGGGCAGGTTTTCATTTTTAGAAATCCGCTGCGATCCTGCTAGAATTTTGAGGAAAATAAGTTTCCCTCTTTAGGATGTCGTGTATAAAATTCGAGCTCCGATAAATATCTGCACTAGTTGGGAAATGGCGGCTTTGCATATACATATCCATAACTGATTTCTAGGACGCCTTTTCATTCTTGTTATTTTTTTCAGTGTCGTTTAGACTTAACAAAAAATTTAAAGAAAAGGTTCATAAGCAGCAGTGATTTTATTTTAATCAATCTACAACTACAAGGTAATAGTATATAACATTACTAGCAAGGTAAGAGGGTTTTTACTGGCGAATGGAGGATATAACTGACGAGCCGCAGGCGAGTCAGTTACCTCCTTGAGTCAGTAAAACCCGTTACCTTGCGTGCATTGTTTTATATTTTATTTGTTTCTCATTTGTAAAAAGGTTAGATAAATTCCAAAAAAATCTCAATAATTTGTCGCAAATGTCGTAAGCTATGGAAGCGTTGCCATGAACATGTCTGTTTATTTTTCTTTACATTTGTTTTGGCGAAAGCGAAAATGAATGTACCAAAAGAAATTATTGAGGCAGCCAGCAGTGTAGCTTCAAGTTTATTACCTGCAAAATCAGCTTCAAGGTACGAGCGAGAATACGACGACTTCAAAAAGTGGCAAAACAAAAATAGTGTGATTGGGGTAACTGAAGATGTTTTGTTGGTATACTTGAATCAACTATCAGCTAGATTCAGCCCTAATACTTTATGGGCAAAATGGTCTATGCTGAAAAGCTGCTTGGAAATGAAAGAAAATGCCCCTGTTCGCAGGTTTGTTTTCCTTAAAAAATTTATTGAAAAATATGACGTTTAGTTGTCATTTGCAGATTTCAAAAGGTAATAGCGTTTCTGAAACGAAAAAATGAGCGTTATGCGCCAAAAAAGGCCAAGGTATTAAGTAAAGAAGAGGTTGAACAATTTCTTTTACATGCTCCTGATGACCAGTGGTTGCTGGCGAAAATTGTAACAATATTTGGGATTTTTGGATGTTGTCGATGTGACGAAATTCTCTCCTTAAACATGAATGATGTAGAAGATATGGGAAAATACGTTATTGTGACATTGCGGCAAACAAAAAATTTAACAACAAGAAGATTCACCATAACCGATGATGGCTGCAGCTTCAAGCCCTGCATGTTATACAGAAAATATGTAAATCTTCGGCCTCCTGGAACAGAAAGCCTAAGATTTTTTTTGACATACCGACATGGAAAGTGCATTTCCCTTAATGCTGGCCAGCACACTATTGGTGGTGTCCCAAAGCAAATAGCGAAATATTTAGGTTTAAAAAACCCAGAGTTATACACCGGCCACTCTTTTCGCAGAACTGGAGCCACTATGGTTGCGGATTCGGGTGGAGATATTTTAGCACTAAAGCGTGCAGGAGGGTGGAAGAGCACCGAAATTGCGATGAGTTATGTCGATGATTCGGTCAACAAAAAAATCGAAATGTCTAGCAAATTATTTGGTAGTAAGGAGAGTACAAATGTTCTGCAGTCCTCGAGTTCAGCAGTTTCTGAGTCAACAGATGGTTCATCATCATCAGTATCAACTCTTTCATCATCAAAAATCTGTGTTACTGGAAATAACAATTGTACCATGATTTTCAACATATATGACGATAAAACAAAATTTCCTAATGTAAATAATACTACTAACTTGTAAAAATTTTGCAAGTTAACTGTCAGTTTTACAAGTTAGTGACTTGATAAAATAAACTTTCTTGATTAATATTGTGTTTTTGGAAACTGACGTTTACAAATGAGAAACAAATAAAAATAATTAATGAAATATAAACATTAATAATTAATATTTTTATTATTAATAATTAACGTGCACGCGTAATTCTTCTTTCTTTAAATGTTTTCAGGGTTGTCCTGAAATCAATGGAAATAGACCTTCCGAGAATAAGATAGAATACACAACATTGGGTATTCATTTGACATCATGACATGTAGTCATTGAGTAGATCATGTATTAAAGCAGGGATGAGCAACGCGCGGCCCGCGGGCCGCATGCTCCCCGCCACGCTCTCTTGTGCGGCCTTTCAAAGATTTTACATTTTGACTTTTAAGGTTAGGCTTATAGGTTTATTTTGTTAATAATCAGATAATTTAATTTCATGTGTTTGTATGATCATAAGTTTCTTACATGCGGCCCGCACAACATTTTTCAATTTGTAGCTGGCCCGTTGTAAAAAAAGGTTGCTCATCCCTGTACTAATGCATTGGGATGGTCCCCAAGTCTATTATGTAGGTTCTATAAATATGGTCTATATTGCGGTTTTTTTTTGTAAATTCATAATTTTGATTTGAACTGATGGAGAATTTTGGATATTTAGTTCAGAAGTTGGCAGGTTGTTTTCCGAAGATACGCGCTAATGCAGTTTTAGAAAGAAGTTTGCTTTTTGAAGCCTTGTTACAGCAGGTACGTTAATTTGTGAAAAAGAATTTGTATTAAAATAATAACGTTAAATTTGGAAAAGTGCTTAAATATAAAAAAAAGTAAGTGAAATAATAATTTGTTTATAGAAATTTTCTATTTAGAAAGTATTACGGTGCCCATTTATTCCCATTTCCCCATTTATGCCCATTTCGTAAAACGCACATAACAAAGCATATTATATGGCATCCCAAAGGCGTGGGGCGATAAAAATAATAAAAATTCTTGAAGAAAATAGAACCGACTACTGAGAAAGAGGTGATCTTGATTGCTCAAATTATTTAAGACTTAATCAGCAATTTAATATCGCGAATAAGAAGTTAAGATAAAAGGTACCAAGTGTGAGCGCTAAAGAACGGGAAAAAGAACTCATGGAAAGCTCAGGAGGTTCTTAATTTAACCCATAAGATGTGTTCGAAAGCAAATGGGCAAATGAAGATGTGTAAATGAAAGACACTAGAGAATTTTAAAAAAATTATACAGAACATAGCAAAAGCTATATAATAATAAATATGAAGAATTGAACGAAAATATGATTAAAATAAAAAAGGACAAAGGAAATTTTCGATTTAGAAATTCGGAGGGTACCTGTGTTTATGTTCATCTACTAAATGATAATTAATTGAATTAAATGATAATTAATTCATAAATATGAGTTAATTAGAAAGCTATAAAAATAAAAATTTACTTAACATGTTTTTATTGTAATTAAAAATGTTTTTTGGTGTTCTACAATATCAAAATTACCTTTTAAAAATATTTCATATTTCGTAGCCCCCCCCCCTTTCCTTTTATTACAACCGAAATACGTGTCGGCATGGATAAAATTAAATTTTCGATAGTTTCTTCATACTATGCCATTTTTTAGAGTATTTCTTAGTTAGTCTGAAGTTTCTTAACCCCAAGATTATCCCATAACTTTTCTATAGGGTTCAGATCTGGAAAATTTCCTTGCCATGGTAACGAAATAATCCCTTATTCTGCTTTAAAATTAGGTCTAAAAGAAACGTTTTATTTATTTGACACTGGCTTATCGTTGAAATAATCACACTTAAAGATGTAGTTAGCAATTTATTAAAATAGCTCATAGACTTTACAATTATGAAAAGTATCAGTCGACCACCCTTGGTGGTATGTTCTCCGAATACCGTTTTCCCTCCACTAGTGAATCAAGAAAAGAAGAAAAAAGAAACACCATGAAGTGAGGAAAAATCCACCGTTAATAACATTAAAGACTTTGTCACCTGATGGAAATTACTAATGAACTAAACTCAAAAACAAATATGAGCGAAATAAAAAATTTTCTTCCCCTCGGATCTGAATAAAATAAAATCTCGGGTGTGAGGGTTGGGATAATAAAACAACTGTCTACCACATCGACTAGTTTCGAACCCTGAACGGGTTCATCTTCAAGACTATATTGAGGAAAAAAGAAAAGGTCGATACAATCAAAATTCAAAAAACGCAACACAAAAAACAAAATTTACCTCGCGGTAAGATGTACGTGTCGTTAACTCCCGAAACTGGTGACACTTGTGGAATGGTGAAAATACAGAAGTAATGTTCGTCAATACAACGATATTTAAAATTCTTATTTTTGAAAGCAGCCAACTTCAAAATTCACCAATCCACCAATAAAAATTGGCGTAACATAGAGTTGTCAATTACCCAGTTCAAAAACTCGCGGGATAAAAAACACTTAGAAAACTGTCATCTTGCAGTCGAATATAAAAATCTTACTACTGCATAGTCGCTGTCAAACGTGTAAAAAGAATAAAGTTAGTTGTCATATTTGATTTTTCCCCTTTTATCCTTCCATATTTTTATCACCGACTTATAAGCATTATCAATCTGTTCGAAGTCGGTTATTTTGATAACATTATTAGTGTTTGTCAAAATACAGGCCGCCTCCAGAAACGCCCGCTTTGGAAAGTTGCTCTCACGTGCAAGAACTTTAACGTTTTCTTCGTCAAATTGGTGATTACAAAGACGTAGGTGCTCCGATAATCCGGTTTTATCTAACCCTTTCATTGCATCCAGCCTGTGCTGCCTTATTCGTTTTGTTAGTAGTTGTTTGGTTTGACCCACGTAAGTTTTTTTGCAATCGCAGGTGATTTCGTACACCACATTGCTTTGGTACTTTAAAGGTACCTTGTCTTTAATTTTCGAGTAAACCAAGTTTGCCAATTTGTGGTCGTTGTAGAAGGCCAAGCACAACTGCTTGCTTTGGATGTAATCTCGAAGTAGTACCCTTATCTTCGCTGCCAATTCTGGATGGAAAGACAACTTAAAAAATCGTGGTAAGGACTCTGGAATCGAAAGAGTAACCTCTGGAGGCTGTTTTCTTCTTCCTCGATCGAATAAAGCACACTGCAGAAGGTGTTCAGGGTAATTATTTTTAATCAATTGACTTTTCAATTCCAACAACCGTTTTTCTCTCAGATCTGGCGTGACACACCTAATTATTCTGGTCTTTAACGTGTTGACCACACTCATTTTGTGTTTGAGGGGGTTTGAAGAGTTGTAGTTAAGGAGACGTTCACTAGAGGACGGCTTCCTGTACAGGTCAGTGTGCATAGACCCATCCTGTCCAACACACACCAGTAGATCTAAAAAGGGGATACATCTATCGACCTCCAACTCGTAGGTGAATCTCAACCGGTTGTCAAACCCATTCAAAATATCTAAGCAGTTGTTAATTTCGTTAGAAGGCACCGCTGTGAGCATGTCGTCTACGTACAACATGAAAAAAGGACCTTAAAATTGATGGATCCCATAAAATTCATAAGGAGGTCGTGTAGGATAAATCTGGAGAAAATGGGACTGCTCGGATCTCCCATCGCACTACCTACTTTTTGTGAGTAGAATTCTCCCCTGTATTGGAAGTAGCTTTTATCAAAAATTAAGGAAACCATCTCTATAAAAATTCCCCTTTTAATATCCGTGTAATCAGAAATCAGGTCCCAATTGTTACAAAGAGAGGTCAAAACTGCCTCCTTGGAAACGTTGGTAAACAACGATTTGACATCAAAGGACACCAACACGTAGTCATCCGGCAAGGTCACATTACTCACAATCTCCATTGCATCAACCGAATTAACTACACCAAATGGGAAACTAGGTGCCACTTTGTCTAGGATCGAGTTAATAAATCTTGCTATCAGCACAGAAGGAGACTGGATACAACTAACTACTGGTCTTAATGGCATATTGTTTTTGTGGACTTTTGGTAAGCCATATATAATAAGTGGGGGGCGAGCATTGTATTGTGTGAGTCGTTTTTTAGTGGAGGAGTCAATGTAACCATTATCAAACAACTTTTTTGCGATTTGGTTAAACTTGCTTTGTATTGTCGCTGTGCATCTTACCGTACATCTTACCGCGAGGTAAATTTTGTTTTTTGTGTTGCGTATTTTGCATTTTTTGAATTTTGATTGTATCGACCTTTTCTTTTTTCCTCAATATACTCTTGAAGATGAACCCGTTCAGGGTTCGAAACTAGTCGATGTGGTAGACAGTTGTTTTATTATCCCAACCCTCACACCCGAGATTTTATTTTATGAGCGAAATGTTCAGAGAAATAAATTATTACAATAATTTGCTGAACGGGTGTAGGTACTACCAAAAGACAAAAATTTCAGACCCCAATTGAATTCCTTTTAATACTAGACGATCATGACTTCTAAATCTAAAGTTTTATATTTAACACTAAAAATTATATAAAACACCATCGTTTTTAATAATCGCAGTGAATTTGATAAAGCCGCCAGGTTATTTACTGTGTGAAGAACGACACTGTCGGTATTTAAAAGCAATTCTTCAAAAACGGTATTTAAAAATTATTTCTGAGCTGAAAAAATTTATAATTGCGGAGGTTCAAGTCTTCGTCCAGAAATATTACATAATTTTTTTAAATCTTGGCTCAAATCACATTTACATGTTAATAGTTTACTACAGTACACAGGCCCCTACTGAAATATTCCATTCTTATCTCTTTTGAGCAATTCATATCCAATTTGATATCATTTGTTTGACCTCTCGCTTGTGGTCTCCAGTTCAGCACCTTTAAGTCCATCTCCCAATTACTACCATATGTGTGGATAATCTTAATTTTATACTATCCTCTTACCCTTTCACGTATAATAAAGTTGGGTATATTACGAGTATCTCACTTTATTGCTTGCTTTATTTTGTTTCAATCTTTAAAAACTGCTATCATTAAAGATGGCTGCTCTTGGAACCTTAACATTGGTTTCTAAATTGTCTTCGTCCTAAAATCTATCTAGTATGCTTTTTTCGGTGAATTATGAAATTGTTGGTAGCAGGCTAATTGACCTGGAATTTGTGGGTTTCGTTGCGTGTTTGTCGGGCTTTTGTATAGGTTTTATTAGTCCTTAGTTCCAAGTAACAGTTGTAACAGTTGTAACCTTAGTAACAGTTGGGAAGTGTTTTAATTTTAGGATTGCGTCGATTATGTTGTTTAGTTGTACAATTGCGTTATTTAACAAATTCTTTAAAATAAGATTTTCAAATCTGTGCTTTTTTGTTGGGTAAAATTTTGATGTAAGTTTAGTTTTCCGAGAGTCTCATAATTTTTTTAAATTCGGCACTAGTTAGTTTATAATATGTACTTAGTTTCTAAAAAAAATTTACGTGATTTTTAATTTCGATAAAATATGTTCGTGAGTGTCTATTGTCATGTCCGTGCTGTGAATTTTGTGAAATGTTTCCGTAAGGACCTCCGATTGTTCCACGTCGGTCATAGCAGTTTTGTCGTTTTCTAATTTTTGTGTCGGTATGGGTACAAATTTTTTTCTTAATTTTTTTGAAACTTTTCAGATTGAAAATTGTGTTTATAGTAGAAACAGCTGGTTATTATTTACTTATTTTGCAATTCACAATAAATCTTGATGAGGTCCTCAAACGAATATTGATTCAACGGTTACTTGTACATTTTTCGTCTACTTAATATGTAGATTAATAGATCACACTCTCGACTATACTTAAATATTGTACAAGTTTTTTATTCTATTCGTGTAATAAAAGTAATTGTAACTGTTTTCGAGTAGTTAATATTTAAATGCTTTCCTGGGCAAGCTGTGTGTCAATGAAAAGAAATTAAATACTTATTTTGGAAATATGTTTTTGGGCCTCTTTTGCGTCTATATAAAATGACAACGGTGGTGTTAATATAGCATGCCACCAAATTAAAATTATTGCGACAATCGCAGTAAATATTTTACTTCATTATTGTATTACAGATGTTGGTTTTCAAATAAACCGATAAGTAATTACCTTCCATCTGGTTTACAGTGTATTTACCTAGAAGAAGTTTTCATATGGCCTTCAGTATATACTATGCAATTTTTTGTTCAATGGCATTTGTAATGTATTCGTAGAAACAGGAGTTTTTGGGAACGCAGAGCCGAATATGGCTAGTGATGAGCCTATGGGATCACCACGGTGTTATTTTTCGCCAAAAACTATTTAACAAACCATGAAATGTACTCTTGTACCTTGCCATGATGTATGTTAGTATGTATGAATAGTGGCAACACAAATAAGAATAAGAGAGATGCAGGGTTCAGAGGAGAGAAAACATGTACCAAAGCCAAATAAGTAAATACTTAAAGCAGAAAAAGCAAACAGACAGCTACGTAATTATTGAAAAAAAATGAAGAGATGTTGCAGAGAAATAAAACACAAGATCGCCAACTAAAGAAAAGTATAGTGAGAAGTGTATCGACTGCTACGAAGGATTAATGGAGTGTAGATACACTAAAAGCCACTACAGAATTACGAGAGGGATTAAAGACAAATAAAGATGATGGATTAATTAAGGAATTAAATTAAAAGTAGAAGGAACCCTGCAATAATGGCCAGGCAACAACTATCGAAAAGGATTGAAAAATTGGGGAGAGAGAGGGATATAGAGAAATAATATGGAATATATTACTTATTATATAGACAATTTCGTTCATAATAATTCAACCAATAGGATGTTACAATCTCATCAATTTGAACCAATCATAATCTACTTCCTTTGACAATACAAACCACGGTGGTGTATTGTCGCGGCAATACGACCACCGTGGTCTGTATTTTCAAATTTCCATAGTAACGATGGAAACTACATGAACGCATACTATAAATTATTTGTTGTCAGAAAAAATTGAAATTTTATTTACGAAATTGTCAAACGAATTCCACACGATACTATAAAATTGTCGGTTAATTTTTAAACCATGGAATCTTCGTGTTTGTCGCCATTTAAAATCACCATTCGTGCTAAATAAAGCACTCATGGTGATTTTAATGGCGACAAACACTCAGTTCCAGTTTCAAAAATTATTGCCGACAATTTGATAGTCTCTTGTGGTATTATATATGAAAATTTTAAAATTTTTACGTTTTCAAGTGTTTTCGTATTTATTCCTATTAATTATTTCATTAATTTAGTCGAAAGAGTATCAAATTATCTTATTAAATTTTAAATAATATAATAATGTTATTATTTTCCCTTCTCATTTCTAAAATAAAATATTCACAGCAATTATTTTCTAAAAAATAATTATATTTTCAATGTTGAATTTGGAAAACAACAAAAAGCTGTAGTAGTTAAACAAAAAAATTCATACATAAAGATTGATTTATATTGCCATGATATTTTTTAAAGTTATAATACTTATTAAGAAATCATAAGATGCTAATTTTGAATTTTTAAAATTTTTTCATTGGATTGAAGGGGACGATTCATGCAATTGCGACGAAATTAAATACTTGAAGTGAGTCGTAGAGAGTAATAATTTATGAGAAAATTAGTAATGTTAAAATTGTAATTTTTGATTTGAGGAAACAAATTGAATTGTTTAAAAGTTAAAAAACTGGCTGGATTATATTTTAAAGTAGAAATTTATTTGATGGAAAAATATTGAATTGGAATATATAATTTAGAATTTAGATATTTAATTTTAGTCAAGTATCACGACATCTTCTTATTGGTGAACCCAATGTCCAACATGGACATATTTGTGAAATTTTTCATTAGAACATTTTGATTATCCATTTAAAGTTTAAAAAATTTTAAATTAATAAATTGTAGGTCGATGTGAAAATTTTATCAAACATTGCATTTTCAAGCTTGGCCTCGGTTATATAACTAAGTAATGTTGGGGGGAAATTAAGTTATTGGACATGCAAGAGTAACAATCAAAGTTATAATAATTGATTCTCTTTACTCGTTACAGTTATTAGTTTAAAATTCACTTACAATTTGTCCAGGTGTATTATTAAAATGGTTTATTAATGTAAAACTGTTCGGTGTCTGAATTAACGGATTAACGATTTTCATTAAAAAAAAGATAAACACTCATGAAATTAAACTAGCATAACAATATCTTTAGTTTTATTAATTAAAAATAATACATAATAGTAATATATAATTAATTAGTCAAAATTAAGCGACAATAATCGGCTGTGAATTTCAAAGAGTTCATAAGTAGATGTGGCTATGTGCTAGGATAACGTTTGGTTGTAAGTGGTAAGTGAAAATACAACATAGCAATGGTGACTGGTAACTTTGTTTCAATTGGGATTAAATTAAAAATTAAGGAAAATATTATGAAAACCTATCATTCCTTACGTTAAAAAATATTGTAATTACATTATCGAACTTTAGAATTCGCTAAACTTTTTTCACAATAGAAAGTAGCTGGTACATTTTCAATCTGTCTTCATTCTTAATAATTATTTGATTTGCATTGATTGCATTCCTTGTTATATTGGTTTTTATTAATATTGCTGTGACCCACATATTCAACGTCAATAGTAATGCGTACGTCAAAAATTCAAAATTTGTTTAATAATAAAGGTTTTGCATGAAACGCACCAATCAAAAATGAAGAGATTCCATCCGTATATCAAGTACAAGGTCAATATCAAAAATTAATTTAAAAATTACATTCACGTGACACAGGTGTTAACAAGAATAAATTAACAATGTAAACTTTTAATATCCGTTATAATCAAAATATTGTTAATATCATTAAAATCAATTTGTTTAAATATAAGTCAACATAATTCAAATTAAAATATTGTTAATTGCATAATTAGTATAAAATTTGTTAAGGTTAAAAAATTAAAAATGTAAATTTTACGTAAGGTGACGATTTTCCTCATAAACTCAGTGAACGGTTATGTGATGGTCCATATTTGAATAATTTAACCAATAAACAATCAATAAATGTGCAGAAAAAGGTGAACGAACCTGAAAAATAGCAAAAGTTAAATTTTTACACAATTCAAATTTAGCGGTAAACTTACACGAATATTATTGATTTTTGTATTGATAAAAATGCGAATTATCAAAATTGCCTTGGATTCGCGAGGCGAATGCGATGAAACAATTGAAGAAGGTTCACGATCGATTTCTTGTTAATGGCGTGTTAAAAATTAAGTGCTCTAATAAAAATTATTGTAATTAGTGAAAATATTGATCAAAACGAGAAGAAAATTAATAAAAATTGTAATAATAGTGTACTTACGTGCAACAGAAATAAATTGGAGTAAAAATATTCACCGATCACCAATATTTTTCAAGAAAACCTAACAAGCTACACGTGGTGTAATTGCAGCACAAAAAGTAATCTGAATTTACTTGTGATAAGGCGAGGTCATCGACAAGGAATGATCCAGCAGTTTTATGGTAAATGGTATTACTAACAAGAAAATAACCAACAAAAATAAAGGTACCTTCACATTTAACTTTTAAAAAAATAAAATTCAGTGCGGTTATAAAAAATTCATGAACCACGTGTATTTAATTAATAATTGGAGTAATATTAAGGAATTGTTCAGTAATCTTAAGAATTTTTAATTTAACATAATTCATTTTACATTTAAACATAATAAAATTACAATTTTCATCGAAACGGATAATTATTTTTGTCATCTTTGTTCCGAAGCAAAAACTTATTTTTCAGTATCATCAAACTTGATTCCGGAACGAACCCAAGCCCGAGATAAGGTAAGTTTCATGCGATTGAATACATCTAGCCGAGGTTTACATTTATTTACATTATTTCTACAAACATATCTATTGACGGGGTTTATCCGTGGTCCCCAGTGAGAGCATTATTTGCAAGCCAACGTGTGGCTCGATTAAAGGTAGAAAGGCTCATAGCAAAATTTGTCGGCCCAACGTGAGGCATTAGTAAAGTGAGGGTCAGTGCATATTTATTTGACGGCCCAACGTGGAGCTCTATTATAATTAGGGGACATTGCAATATTTTAATTCATTTTCAATGACAAAATAATACTATGTAGTAAAAAAGTTTGTAACAATGCAGTGTCATAGAAGATATCCTACAGTGTCGAAGAAGTGAAAAATTTGATTACTCGAATCTTCTTTATTATTTAAAATTTTGTAATGCTAAGCATACAAGTAGCGCAAACTTGAATATCTAAAATAAAAATATTTTAAATTATTTTAAATAGGTTACATCATAAATTTCACCTTTACGAGAGTTTCGTTATTAAATCCTATTAATCCGTGTGCCTTCAATGTAACTTTCTGCTGGACTCTTTAGATCATTAGTATTATAAGGTGCCAGAACAAATGTGAAATGTTTTGAGTGCCAACCGGAATTATCAACACCATCGGATATTGATTACAGCTATTAAAACAACGAGACAATATTATTACATTAATGTAGCCATGAATTTGTTTATAAAAACCTCTTGCCTCATTAGCCAAATAGTTTTCAGAAATACATAAGAGCCCACTTGGCAGGCAACAATGAACACATCTGCATCTGCACCATGAAATATCGGCATATGTAATCGGATCTAAAAGATTAGCGTTAGAAAAAATTGATGTTAATATTTTTACTTAAATTATTTTTTCCCCAGAACTTCTTTTTTTATTTCGAATAAGGCCTTGTTCTGGAGAAAAAATCGCATACGTGATGCGCACAGAAAACATTCGCGAGTATTTTCTTGCTTATTCCGCAAAACTTATAATACCTAATACGGATACATCTAATAGGCAAACATTTCCATACAAATACTTGGTGGAGTTGTTAAATATTGAAAATGATGGTGAAATCTATGAATAATATTATTTACAAGAAATAGTGAATATTATATTATTATGTATGTACATCATTTAGCTTAATAACAAAATATGATGTTCATTGTTACTTTGCAATTCTGTATAATATTAACCCAGAGAACATTTATATTATGTTATTTCATTAACGCTTGATTATTTTTATAAACAGTTATACAAAATTTTGCATTGTATTAAAGCTTAATAACAAAATCCCAAAAATAGAGCATCATAATTTTACTATAAAAACGGCTAGTACAAATTTGTGTACCAAATCTTTGAACCAAACTATCTTAAATAAATTTTAATATTCAATCATACTCCAATAACCCAAGCAAAGAATATATTGAATTTACACACAATTATCACACCCGTAGCAAAAATTGCTATTGAATCAACATATATTTTTTGTAATACTTATGCACAATAGATTACATAATTTTTCAATATTGCGTTGAACCAATTTCCAAAAATAAGATCGGAAGTATTTATAGTACGATTGAGAAAACTTTTCTTATCTTATTGTATAAAACCGAAATGAATCTTGACAGAAACTAAAAAATAAATTTATAATAATATATTAGGAATAAAGTTTACAAGATTTTAATATTTGTTTCCATTTTCAAATTTTCCTTTGATTTGCCTAATGATGCCTAATAAGATTCAAAACACCTTACTAGGAACAGTATATAATGAGAGAAATTTAAGAAAACCAAAGAATTTAATTTCTAATTTAAGGACAGAAGTGTGTAAAATAATCAAAAAGACCACATCTCATGAAATAATTCGCAGAACATTGCGAAATAGTTGTTTTAATGGTTGTATAGCACGTAAAAAAACTATTCATTTCAGAGGTTAACATAAAGAAGCGGCTAAAATTCGCCAACAAAACATATAAATGGAAGCTCAAAATAATGGAATTACGTGCTGATCTCTAATGAGATCAAATTAATATAACTTATTTGGTCCAGATGGAAGGCAAATGGTTTGAAAGAAAGTGAACATAGAATTGAATAATGAATATGTTCGTGCAATTGTAAATTTTACATGAAATGCTAGGGTGCAGAGAATGCATGCTATAAGGGGCCTCGGTAATTTGGAATTATAGATGGAAAAATTAACAATGAACACTACCTGAATATTTTTAAAGTAACATTTAAAAAACAGCGTATGCAAAATAGACCTCTCTAATGTTTAGTGGTTCCAACATGAGAATGATTGCGAGAATACTTCCCACTTTATAAAGATGTAGTTGATCTACAAAATCTACCTATGCATCTGCAAACACCACCTCAATCACCCCCATCTCAAACCCATTGAGCATTTTGGGCGGAAATAAAAAATAAGATCAGAAGAACCACAATTACGGGCAAAACAACTATAAAACAAAGATTAGCTGAAGAATGGGGTAAAATTGAAAAAACTGTTACTCAAAAATTTGTTCAAAACATGCCAAAAACGTTTGCAGGCTGTAATTGATGCTCGATGTGGTTTAACTAGTTTTTAAAACAAAAAAATTAATATAAAATCAATAGACTTTCGTGTTTGTGTCATCAATTTTTTGTAAGGTAATTGTTACATTCATTATTCATGTTTGATGCAGTTTCTTGTTTACGAAATAATTTTTTTATAATTTGTAATCATATTTGCATAATTATATGAAAAAAAATTAATTGAAGCTAATTACTTTAGAAAATATGCAGCGTTTTATTGATAAGTAATGGAACAGGATCTCGGGTGTGCGGAACGATAAATAAAACAATGTTGTTTAAGTCGACGTTTCGGGACTACCTATATTGTACCCATCCTCAGGACTACAAAAAACAAGAACACAGGGTAAAATCACGCAACATATTTGAGGGTGTTTGACCTACCTCAAAAACTAGGTGGACTGGTTGTAATACATACATTGAAGCAAAAAACGTCGCAGCAAGCCAAAACACATCGGTTGAGTCAAATTAAAAAAATGTTATATAAAAGGAACGTGAGATCCGTGTAAACGGCGGATTTGTCAAAAAATAAAATGATATAAAAATACAAGTAACACATTAAAACCGTAAAACACATTTAACAATACAAAGAAAAATATAAAATCAAGATGTCAAAACTCATGTCATACATACAAAAAATGGTCAGGTGTGGCGCAAGATATCCAAAAACAATGCTTATGTCGATACACCGCAACCAAAATAAATAACTAACCAATAGGTAATTAGGAAAAATTTAAAAAGTTTTGCCGCCGCAACGAAAACCCCAACTAAGGTGGGTTGGTATTGGAAAACATAGCTTCATTCAATGTAGTAAATGTAAACAAACAACCAAAACACGGAAAGTTTGAAAAGACACTAAACAGCCCGTGAAGCGCACACAAAAACGAACACACGCACATATCAAAGAGGTATTTTTATATCATTTTATTTTTTGACAAATCCGTCGTTTACACGGATCTCACGTTCCTTTTATATAACATTTTTTAATTTGACTCAACCGATGTGTTTTGGCTTGCTGCGACGTTTTTTGCTTCAATGTATGTATTACAACCAGTCCACCTAGTTTTTGAGGTAGGTCAAACACCCTCAAATATGTTGCGTGATTTTACCCTGTGTTCTTGTTTTTTGTAGTCCTGAGGATGGGTACAATATAGGTAGTCCCGAAACGTCAACTTAAACAACATTGTTTTATTTATAGTTCCGCACACCCGAGATCCTGTTCCATTACTTATATTTCAGACAAGATCGTTTTCTACATTTTATTGATAAGTTTAGTTTGTGTCATCAATTTTGTTAGCCAATGTATACTAAATATTTATATTTTGTGATATGCAAATATACATTTATAAACTATTATTGGATAGTGCTTTACAATAATCAATTCACATATGTACCTACCTTGACATGGCCCGCAACACCTTGAAAGTGTTTGAAATACAGCAAAATATTAACATCCATATTATAATCAAACTGGAGTAGTAGCAGAGTTAATAATTGGGAGAATGAAACTAATATTACTGCTAACATAATAATAACAAACAATTTTTTTGCAACAACTCTTGTTGTAATTACAAGTTGTACTTTATTGAAATTTGATAAAAGAAATGCGAGGAAATTTTTAAAATCAATCATTGTTGAGATAATAAAATGCTGCTAGTGGCGATGCGAAGTAACAAATCAATTCCTTATTTTAGAAGTAATTAATATAAGTTACGCTCGGTAGTTCAAAAATTTGACTAAATCAACTTTTTCTTGACAAATTTTAATCGTAAATCTGGGTAGTTAAAATTAATTGCACTTAACAAAGTATTATATAGCAAACCGTTTAATTAGAAATTAAAATAATTAAGAGAAATTAAAAGTGCACCGAGCTAACCGAACGAATGTGTCGTCAATTGTAGACTAAAAAGCAAGTTTAAATGCAATTGTGTAAGATCTACTGCGCAAGACATTGCTTTTCTTTGTATCATTAAATCATCCCTATTTTTATAAAAATACAAAAGTCGTGAACTGAATGTAAAAATTTGCTTTCGCAATAGTTTTTGAGGAGGTTGAAAACTTCCAAAATTATAGCTTGACAAATTGGACTTTGGCATTGGATACAAGCAGTTTAGTGAGGTAATTTGCTAATGGCATCCTTATACCATTGTTTCACATAAAATCGTTAAAACGTATAAATATGCATTTACGTATCAATTATTAACGGCGTTCTAGTTATTCACCTTTTGATGTTGTACCTGTAAATTATGGTTAACGATTTCATTTAATAAATTAGTAATATAAGTAATAAGAGATAAAAGAGATAAAAGAGATAAAAGAGAGAATAGATCCAAATGAATTGGAAATAGATATACGCAAAATTAAAATATACAAAATGCAGGTGTAATAATAAAATGTAGCGATGAAAATACTAAAAATAAGGTACAAAAAAGTGGAGGAAGAATTGGGTAAGTATACCACTGAAGAGGCCAAATTTAAAAAACTAAAAGTTGTTATAATTGGAGCTGCAGAATCTATGATAGAACAACCTGATGAGAAGATAATGGGTCTTGTGAGTAAAAATTAGCACATTTTGGCTGAAGTTATTCCTAATTTAAGGAGGTTCGACGCCTTCATAGCGGGATGCGGGGAGCGGGGAAATGCCCTATGCTATTACATTGAATAAATAACAATTACCAACACAAAATAGTATTATGGAAATAATGAATAAGATTAAATTTCAAAGAAATACTTCGAATTTTCTACAACTTGCAGTTGTTTGTGATTTCATATCGCTTTTTCTACTCAAGTTATATTATTATAAATTCGTATTTGCAATTAAAAGTATTCAAAATATTACTAGATAAATGTGACAACAATGTAGTCTTAAGTTTATATTGGTACCTAACTGTCATTCAAAGACTGTAACTTGTTTTTGTATTTGAGACCTATTGACACTATATTTGTGTTTCTTTGGATATAATTTTCATAAAACTTCGTAAAGTAAGACGTTGTAATGTATTTTTAAAGAAGTTTATAAGTATTTTGAGGTTATGTTATTGTTTTGAATAATCGTTTACAACTTGATATTTATTTACTATTACAGATTTCGAACTTAAAATGGCATCAAAACATATTGTAACGCTGTCTACTATTAACAAGTTATTTGGAAACCATAATTAAATGATGAATAAAGGTGAAAATGCATGCTTCGGGAACAAGCCGAATGGTTTAATATGAGATTATTGTGCTTTTGTGGAGATTATTTGTATATTTTTACATTACAAGAATTTAGTTGGCACCGAAAATGAAATTATATGGAGAGAATTTGACATTAAACTTGGACTTCCTAAATTATAGAAAAATTTCAAATATTGGATGTAAATTTAACCTTTTATTTAATAAAACGACGTTTACAACAAATTTGAGTTATATAATATGAAAATATTTATCTAGAAAACACAAGTACTAATTCATGATATTTTATTCTTTCGGAATAGGACCAATTTACCATAACTACATCTCCCGACTTTATTACAATTTACAGTTTTAAATAATCCAAAAGATATACAAATTACTTCGACCTATAGGTACGTTTTGTCTATCATAGTAGTGCATTTCTCCTCGTAACAAATTCAACCTGAAATTTTTTTGCATGCTTCGATTGCTATTTATTTTCATCGTTCTTAATCATTTTATTATCGTTTCCAAAACACTCGTTAATAGTAGAAAACGTTATGTTTTGATACCATGTTTAGTTCCAAATCTGCAATAGTACGTCTTACCTTCACAAATTTTATGAAAAATATTTCCAAAGACACACAAACATCAATATAGTGTCAATTAGTCTTAAATACATCATAAATAAATAATATCGACGTTTAAAATAATTCTTATGGTGTTTTACATAGATTCCCATTATTTGGCAAAAATTTGACAGGTCCGCCGATTCGTGGCGTTACACTTCGGCAGGCTATTGTGAATTTCTTAAAATAACTATTTTGTCTATAAAAATAGCAATAATTATGTTATTATATTATTCGAATTGGGATGGTATCCGACTGCATACATTCCAAGTGAAGAATTAATTATTAATTTTAACTTCGAAGCAGACAAGAAGTCTGATTTTTTGCATGACGCTTCTCCAAGTTACAATTCATCTATAAAATATATTTTCAACCGTTTCTCTACTTATTCTTAGACATTGTAGTAATTTGAAACACGCTACATACGTACACTCCATAAGAGCCTATGTTAAAATTAAGATATTTGATTCTCATTATCTTCCATACGGAACAGACAAAAATTCTCAAAAAATTCAGAGGAACTCCTTAGATATTGAAGAACGATTCATGTAAATTTGAATCGATTCTCTGCATCTTGTCAAAGGTCGTGAACCTCCTTAAGAGAAAAAAAATGTAAAAGTGTAGTAAAACTACTTGTCATCGTGATTACAAAGTTTTGTACAGATTCAGTAAAGAAAACGTTGAATGGTTGGCATATTATTTTTTGGGTAAAGATGCAGGAGAACGTCCAGAAGGTTGCAATATCTAAACTCGATAAAATGAAAATCTTTTTGAGATAGGTAGGGGAAGGTGGGGCGGAATGGGGGTCGGGGCGGAACGGGGGATCAGGTTTATTTGCTGATAGTAGCACTGCAGTTTGCTGCAACTCTCTATACACCTTCATTATGCATCTGTGCAGTGATAAGAACGGTCGTTGTGAATTACCAAGTGTTTCTCCTTTTTTCATTAAACACCTCCCTGAAATCTGTATAAAACTACAACTTTATGAATATTTGAAAACAAGGTAATATATATTTCTCATTACTTTTCGTTATTCCAATTTAGTCTACCGAATTAAGCGTTGTTTAAAGTGTCTTTTCACGTGTTAACATGTCTTGGAGAAGTAACATGGCTGTCGCTAACCTTGCGATGTTTGGTTTACCAACACTTGGGGCACAACGGGGTAGGGCAGAACGGGGTCCTACCCCGTTCCGCCCCGACCATACTTTTATTTTTCACCGATCTAATTTCTTTTCTTTTGTGTTTGTTATATATTCACTATAACTATTCACTATAATATAACAATAGCTAGCCCTATTTTTACCAGCTTTCCGAGGTCTTTAAAATGCTCTCCTGTAAAATAAGCAAAATAGAGTTACAATGTTATTCATATCAAGTGTCGATATACTTCCCATACCCAGAGTAAAGCCGGGACAAAAGCGAGTGACGAGGAAACGAGGCAAAAGGGCAATCCTGACAGCTTCCCTTTATAAGACTGAACTCGAAGAAGCGGCTAATAATGCTAAGAAGATCAAGGAAGCCAAAGAAAATAGACTTAAGAAAAAACTGTTCACCGGTAACGAAAAAAGGAAGGAGGTTACCCAGAAAACTGTTAATAAAATAGAAAAGAAAAAAACACAGAAAATTGTTAACAAAATAGGAAAGAAAAAAGCACAGAAAATTGTTAACAAAAAACCACGGAAACAAAGCGTGGAATCAGATGAAGAAGACGATGCGACCTGTTTATATTGCAACGACTTATATTCAAAATCGAGTGAAGGCTGGATATCATGCATACAGTGTAAAAAATGGGCCCATAATTCCTGTGCCGGCATTGATACTGACGATGATGAATCACAACTCCACTGTGAACTTTGCCAGCCATAAACATGATTTTGTTTCACCTTTTAATGAATACCCCGATAAATACAAGTATTTTCATTATTTTAATTTTGAACATCGGAGATGTTAAACCAAATGTTAAATAAATTTATTCACACTATAATAGATTTTTACCTCTTTATTTACACCTTCAAATACTGTCCCAACCACATCGACCCCCGTTCTGCCCCACCTTCCCCTACATTGTTACGAAATTTTGTCACTTTCGCAACAGCGTTGAATTTATTTAAATTCAACTATTCCATTTTGCAACATCTTTCGTGACGCCCTGTATATCGAACGTAATTGACAGGGAAAATTAAACTCGCGCACGCGGGTATGGGAAGTCGTTGGTGGGCTCTCGAACGCTCCGGTCATGTTTGAAGGTACTGTGAGGTGGTTATCATTAGTTTTGGGTTCAAAATTTTGAAGAGGGATGATGCGATTTTGTGAGGGTTCTCGTCCATCAATACGAATGGTTTTTGGATCTTGCGCTCCACCCTTCATGGGGATGTTACATTCGTGGTTTGAGGGATGGTTGATTTTTCCCGGATCGTACATTTTTTTGTTGGACCCCATGGTCAATTCTTCCTGTGAAATATTTCCTTCATTTCACAATGGTAAGTCTGCTAATTACTTTGCTAATTGCTTCGCAGTTACTCGATAATTAATTTGGCCAAATTTTCCTCCGAATACCTGGAGAACGATGACGTTGGAGTTCACCCTTGGCCAATTCATGTATTTTTTTATGTGTAACATTTTAGTTTGCCTTTTTGTCTTGCATTTTTTATTCTTAGAGTGGTTGCCAAGATTGCGATAGCCTTGCAAATTTTACGTTCCTGCGGCGAGGTGATATCCATTTATCTTATCGCATTTACATTCGCAAGTGTGAAGTGAATCGAATGTTCAAGTTGATATTTAATAAACTTTTAAATTATTAATTATATGATATAATTGTGTTTTTGTTTAATTAACTTGTTCAGGGTATTTATTTCCACTTATTACATCGAACAGCTTATGGTGAAATGCATTGACGAAGGAATTCCAAAATGATCGTAGTACGTTCGAATTTCATATTTGAAATTTTATTTTCGATGTTATTTTTTTGTGTTTATTTTTGATTCTATGTTCTTTTTTATGAAAGGCTGCGATGTTCGACCCATATACAGGGTGCGGCATTTCATCGAGATTGCTGTCGTTTGTTTTATCATTGGGAATTCGATATGGTTCCACTTTATCGTGGGATTTTTATTTAACCATTCGAACGTGCCCTTGGTTTATGTTTGGGAGTGATTTTCGGTGGCAATGTCGTTGCTACTGTGCCTGTTTTGGTCGGCTAACACCTTTTACATCCAAAATCGCTTATATCTTTGCCTTCTGACAATGAACTTCTTATTGTTAATTTTAATTGTGTTGTGTTAGCAAAGCTGTTTCCTTGATCTCTCCGGGGTGTTTCTTTCACACGATCCACGACTCTCGCTGCCGCAATAAACGAGCTAGTTTAAATCGACCACCAGGGCCCCACGCAAATTTAAAGTAGATGGATTATCCTTCTGCGTGGACTTTATCTTTTCCAAACTGCTTCTCATTAGAGCAGTAAGGATAGATTAAGTATCAACATTGGAGATTACGGTTTTCAAGCAGGAGTAGGGGAAGATATAGGTGTTCACCAATTTTCCGTATCTAAAACTGTGACAGAAGTTATGGATACAATTATTCAAAAACGTTATTATAGGATCAAATTTCCCAACCTTTAGAGTTCATTTGTTGAAAGTTGTCTAATTACAGAAGTTTCATATTCCTCCAAAGGGAAAATTTTAATTTTCTATTTAGGTTGTATTGGCACTACTGGAGGTTGTGAATCTGCAGTCGGGTTTGAGGGAGACGGGGTTGTATTCTCAACAGCTAGCGATTTTGCACATAAAATAATTATTAGAAAATTAATAATTTTAATCTATATTGTATATAATCAATCCTATTTTACCTACAAGTTTTGTTAATACTGAGTTTGAATCAGCCTCCATAAGTTGTAATAACATTTTTTCCCAATCTTTCAATATAATCGTTTTGTTCCCTGTTCTAGTTCAAGTCCGTCTTTTTTTAATCTTTAAAACACGTGTTTGCTATTTGAGAAAATTATAAGAAATTCACTTAGCATTGTCACGAATTCTATATGACATTCGCTACTTTTAATAATTTCCTCTTCATTTTCACTCATAATTATTAAGTTCGTAAGCACAACTTGGTATGAACACAAAACCAACACGAATCAAACTTGGATTACACCTTTCAAGCGGACACTTCATAAATTCTATTCTTCATACACATGGCCAATTTCTGGTGCAATTTTGCACTTCTAACTTGTCGTAATTGAGTATTTTTAACTTTCGTAGCGTATAGTAATGTTTTCATCCTTCATATACTTCAATTAATGCTTAATATCAATTTTAATGTGCAAATAAACTTTCCGAGAGAAATTACAAAAATTTGGAATACGCCCCTGAAATTTTCGCCAAATTTTAGTTGGGACACCGACCACCTTTGGCGCTGTAATACGTGCCGATTGAAATACGGAGAGTTGCCCATCTATATAATATTATACTCTCTTATCTATGAAATTCACTTTCAAATTTAATTATTTTAGCATGTAGGTATGCACTTAGATATTTATTTAGGAAACGTTTGCACTGCTTCAATTTTTGTTCTATTTACAGAAGCTGTATTTCCGCTGTATTTTTGACTAATTAGCTCTAATCAAACCCGAAATCTCCCGTTGGACGCAATTTTGATCTTTAAGGCCGAAGATATCACCCGTACACAAATTTACAATAATCCTTTAGTTTACAATGTTGTCGAATTTTCGACGTAATTTATTTTGTACAGAATTGTTTTTCACAGAGAAATTCATGTTTAAAGTTAACAAAATTTTAGGTTATGTTTTTCATGTCATCAATTTACAAAATTATTCATTCTAAATTAATCGATCTATTTTAGAGATTTCTGATATGGTAAATCTTTAGATGAAATTGAATAGCAAGTTTCAATAGTATCTTTCAGACTTGGGCAGTTATATTGAGGACAGGGTCCATTGAAATGAGTTGGATATTTTTGTTCGGAAAAGACATGTTCATCGTAACCTTATAATTTTCTACTTTAGGAGTCTACGATATTTCATTGAGTCATTACGGACTATAGCAATACATGGAATGGGAAAATATTCACTCCAGGAAAGCAAGGAGAACCGTATGGGAAACCCTGTGCCTGGATAATGTAATGTTCTTTCGTGAATCTACTTCACACGTTGGAACCCTTTCTTCTTCTTCTACTTTTATTAAGAAGTCTCCCTCTTAATATAGGTCCAGGACCTGTTCTTCACTAACTTTTGCAATTAGTTCTGTGAGCATTTTTGTTTTTACATCTCAGGTAGCTTGCTATTAGACTTGCCTTTCGATGTGCCTGACCCTGTTTTTTATTGTTATGATAGCGTAAGCACAACTTGGTATGAACACGAAACCAACACGAATCAAACTTGGATTACGTCTTTCAAGCGGACACTTCATAAATTCTATTCTTCATACACATGGCCAATTTGTGGTGCAATTTTGCACTTCTAACTTGTCGTAATTGAGTAGTTTTAACTTTCGTAGCGTATGGTAATGTTTTCATCCTTCATATACCATACGAGCTAAAATCACCCATAAATTCTCTATAAACCATACTTGTTGAAATATCCACTTATCATTTTTGTAGGTATCCAACAAATTGGCGTTTTTGAATAATAACACAACTCAGCTCAAATCATCACTGTTCCACCACCAAAGTTTCTACTTATTCTTATTTTTTCTTTTCCTTTAAAATCATGCCAATAATATTTTATATCATCAGGGCCGTCCCGCGATTAAATTGTATTTCGTAGGAAAATACTATGTTTTCCCCTTTTTTTCCCACTGCAGCTTATTATATTACTTCTATTATATCGTTTTTATGACCGTTGGTTAAAGAAAGATGGAGAAAAATTTAATTGAAATTAAAAGATTGTTATGCCAATATATCACTTCTAGTCATCTTTTCCCCACTTGTGAACAGACTTCTTCCTTTTAGAGAAAGGTTTTTAGCCTTACTCCACCATAGTCGTCAATGCGGGTTGGTAGGGGTCACGGTCATAGAAGAAAAGAAAGTTATAGGGTCTACATACGATCCAATCTGGTTGGTACTAAAATCCAATCTCGTCGGACGGGTCCCCAGTTGGGCCGTGTGGAGGCTTATCATCCTATAAATTTCGAAACATTCCTTGTCGGAACATGTAGTCAGTGATGTAGCCATCCGACGGCGTTGGCATCCGACGAGATTGGAGCGTGTGGAGCGTTGTTAGGTCGTAGATAAGGCGAGCTCAACTTGATAAAAACTGCTTTTTATGCCATTCTTTGTCGGATCATGTAGGAAGGTTCAGAACCTCCAACCTGCCGACTTGTTATCTACTATATAAAAACATTCTTTTTTTATTAAATACCTTTAAAATATCACACGAAATATTAAAATTATAATGAATAATTATAATGAAAACTTGAGGTAATGTTCTGACCAAAATCTATATTTTAAATAATTATCAATCATTTAAAAAATATTGAATTTGAAAAAGTAATTAGGTGGTAATTACGTGGTAATTTTTGTACTTCTCAGAAAAAATGGCCTTAAAGGGTCTTTCGAAAAATATTTTCACTTTCAGTACATATAAAATATTTTTGTAACTAGATGATACCCCGTCCGAGGACGGGCAGCTACCCAAGGTCATATGGCTTTTGGATTGCATTGAGAGCTTTCCTTAATCTTCATTCAACTTAAGTTACCTTGGGTAGCTGCCCGTCCTCGGACGGGGTATCATCTAGTTTAAAATAAGTAAAAAAATTTTAAATATTGATTAAGTTTAATTTAATTTAAAAAAATATATGTAAGTTTTTTGTTTATTTATTTAATGTTGTTCTCATCTCTTATTATAAAAGGCCAAGTCCTTCCTTCCTTCTGTCTGTCCCACGGAAATACCTGAAGCAAACCGAACCGAACGCATAACGGATAATTTCATAACCAATCGGATGAACGTATCATCGTATCAACGTATCATCGTATCATCGGATCAACGTATCATCGGATCAACGTATCAACGTATTTAAATTTCCTATATAGGTAAAAAATCTCTTATTATAAAAGGCCAAGTCCTTCCTTCCTTCCTTCCTTCTGTCTGTCCCACGAAAATACCCGAAGCAAACCGAACCGAACCGAACGCATAACGGATAATTTCATACCCAATCGGATGAACGTATCATCGTATCAACGTATCATCGGATCAACGTATCGCATGGGACCGAGCGTCAGCAGCTTGCCGCGCTTGAGTTGCTTCTAAAGTTTCACGTTGTTGACGTATCGCATGAGACCGAGCGTCAGCTTGTCGCTGTGATCGAAGCTGTTCTTCTGTGTTATTAGCTCTTGTACGTGCTTTTCTCTCACGATTCAATCGCCGTCGCTTTGCAGCAGGATTTTCAAAATTTTCATTATCCATTATGGAAGTTCACATAATGCTTTTTTGGAAATAGCTGTCCTATATAGACAAAATGATACGATGATACGTTGATCCGAAGATACGTTGATACGATGATACGTTGATACGATGATACGTTGATCCGATGATACGTTGATCCGATGATACGTTGTGCGTTCGGTTCGGTTCGGTTTGCTTCGGGTATTTCCGTGGGACAGACAGAAAGAAAGAAAGAAAGACTTGGCCTTTTATAATAAGAGATAACTCAATAACAATCTGAAAATTATTTTATGTCAATACATAGCATTTTTATAGTTTTCACTACGAAAAGCACTTATAGCAGATTTGGGGATGGATTACCTAACCCTGGTCACTCCAAATAAATTGAAAATTTCCTATTCCAAAGAGGAAGGTTTATATAGTATAATGACATAATTTTCACAAGCGAAGATATAATCAAAATTTTGAATAAATCGATTTTGAAGTTTGCAAATTTACATGTAAAATTAACGAGATTCCCGCGCGTCGCTCATTAACACCCTTCCTTTTCAATTTATTTGGAGTGACCAAGGTTAGGTAATCCCCACCCAGATTTGATTATGAGATGAACTCAATACAAAATTTCATACGAGGTATTAAAATTATTTTAATAACTATTTAGAATTAAATAATTGAAATTTGTTTATAATTTCATTTATAATAATTGAAATTATGAAATATTTTATTTTCATTGTAATTATTAATTTTATTTTGATAGAATACTTTGGCCGATAAAATTATTATCATGTCAAAATATAACGTTTTTATAGTTTTAACTTTTTTCGAATTCGGTATCCCGAGCTAAGCCAGATGGTATATTATGCTTAGGGAACAACATTCCTCGATGGGCTCTGGCCCACGGGATAGAATGGGATAGAGCACCCAACGCGGTTGGAACGTGTGAAGGCAACCTCCAATCTCGTCGGGTCGCAAGTTTGACCTAGAAATCGGATCGTGAGTAGAGGCTTTTAGAAAGAAGATTATTAGCTCTTCCCGGATTCGAGCCGGTGCCTTTAGCATCAATAATTGATCGCTCCAACTACTGGGCCAAAGATCGCATATGTGCCCATATGTTACAACTGATTACTATATATTGCGATGTGCCTACCTCTAATGACGGGGCCACATGCACTTTGTTTAAAATTTTAAATTGAAGTTTGAAATATCTTATAATCACTCGTGCTAGCTCAAATTTAATCTTTTTAATCAGCATGAAATCTCTTAACCACAGTAGTCGATTCCTCGAGGGTTAGCTCTTTGCTTATTCTGAAATAAAAAAGTTTGTTGAGGAAAATTTGTTCCTCAATAATACGCAATTGGATCAAAAATATAAACCATTTAATTTTCTCAACAAATAAACACATAAACAAAATTGAAAAATAAATATTGAATCCCCAAAACTTAAACTAAAAATAACAAATTTTAACAATCAAATTAAATCTAATTATGCGCAAATAAACTCGAACTTCACGCGAATTATGTTTCAAAACGTTCACTTTTAGTGCGTAATAGTTAATAAATTTTGGCTTACCAACCATAGATGTCGGTGTTGTTTGCCTTGGCTTTCTTGTGTGCATCAAATGATCCACGCTTGGTAATAATTCCAAATTTTTCTTATTGAATCACCTTTTGAAATTTGTTGTGCTCCAATAACCATTTACTGCAATTCTCGTTGTAATTCACTTACAATCACTTCACTAAGTATCGAAGGTAGGTATCTTTAATTTTTGATTTACTCTAACCTTACTAATGATCTGTGCAAATTTTGCAAATTTATTATATACTTTTTTTAGTTCTACACACATTTATGTTGGATTTGTAATCCAATTAATACAATTTTCTACGGAGACGAAAACTACACGTCCGTCCCCGTTGTCGCACTTCTGTGAGAAGCCTATTTATTTTCGTATCCCGGGTTATTCTTGATATTTAAATTTTATCACCCTTTGATATATTTTTTTATTATGTAAGTATTCTGCTTTCTTGATAATGGCTTCATTTTATTAAAATGTCATTTAATTAATTTTTCTCTCTTTCAGAGTTGCCATTAGTAACCTTGCCATCTGGTTACGCTTTACGTGTTTCAGTCTCGGATGACGATTTGCTGCATCCTTCTTTAATGTTCACCACGAATAACGTAAAATTATTGTTTATCTACCTCACTTCTTATAATCTATCCTACTTTTTACAAATCTAAACCTTAATTAAACATTAACAAATTTTCTGTGAATTATTAATACTAAATTTGGAATTCATAAATTTTTATTATTATTGTTGCGTATTATTGATGAACAAATCCTGCCTCTTACTTATTGTAATGACCTGACTTCATCAGAGCTTTCCAATTACCTGTTGGAACTTTACTTTTGTTTTCAAGAAACATGCAATTTGTGATTTTCAAGTGCATATTTATATTCAAAATTATTGATATTTTAAACCATAGCAATATGTGTAAATATTTGTACCTACATATTTAAATATTGCAGCAGCATTCTATAGTTATAAACGTATTATTATTAATAATGATACACAATATGCACCTTTGTATGAGGATAAATGCTTCGTTTTCTATACCTGCCAATAAATTGTTATACATTGTGTTTACATATGTAGTAGTACATGCATCAGTACCGCAAGTTCATCAATTAGTCTACTTGAAAATAATGAGATTGGAAATAAAAGTTCAAGTAAAGCACGTTTTATTTCTTTAATTATTGGTTCAAATTTTTTTTTCAATAATCTATAGTTTTGCATTTCATTAATTATTTAAGATTTCTTTTGCTAACTAACTAAATGGGTGGGAACATCTCCATGAAGAGAATTTAGCTGTTATTTTTAAAATCATAATACACAAATTTGGGTCCGTTACTTTGCCCCCCCCCCCCCCGGTTAATATTTTTACACCAAAAGCAAGCACTGGGATCCTTAGAGCTAGCACCAGCTAGCACCCAAATATGAAAGCTAGCACCATTACAGTTTTTCACAAATCGACTTTGAAACCGGGGGGGGGGGGCAAAGTAACGCTAGCCCCCCCGGTTAATATTTTTACCCAAAAACCTAGCACTGGGATCCTTAGAGCTGGCACTAGCTAGCACCCAAATATGAAAGCTGGCACCATTATAGTTTTTCCACAAATTCATTTTATTTATTTGCACCTAAACGCCTCTTCTACTGCGCATGCGTTGCTGGTTCTCGCCGCCATTTTTCAAAATAACGATCGAAATATTGTAAACAAACTTTGGTTATCCGCGGTTTTTTATATTCTATAATTATTTTTGTTAAATAGCTGTACCAAATTTCAGATTGGTCTTCAGCACTGAAATATTCTTAACAAAATTTTGATCTATCATACGCCGCGCCGTCAGTAAAACTTTTCTTTTAAAAAATATTTTTCTCATTTTTTTTTTGTTTTGTTTTATTTATCTGATGATCTAAATTAAATTTTTATCTAATAAAATCGAATTTTTAAATTTGGAGTTGAATGGGGTAACTTGCACGGAGTACTTTAAAATTTCAATCATTTTAATTACGTTATTATCGGGCGGAGTGATAGAATTATGAAGGGGTACTTGCCTTGTACGTGTTTTATCGATATCAGTTAAAATAATTTTCACGTAATAATTATAAGTGCGAGATAAAATATAAAGCATGTTACTCAAGTAACATGTAACCCCCCCCCCCACTCCTCAACCGATTTAATAATCAATAACTTTATGACGGTTGAGGAAACGCAAAATTAAAGTATACATATTACGATGACTCAATCGTCAATAAAGGAATTAACAATTATTAGGCAGGCAGTTAAGCTATTACAAATTGCATGAAAATTCTTCTACAATTTAGAAGGTTCTCCGACGTTAAACAAAACTCAAATAAATTCGGTTATTAATAAATAGAGGTAAGGAATAGGAAAATCCAAGAATGATATTGAAAAATATAATTAAATGTCCACAAATTAATTCACACAAAAATTGTTAGATGGTAAGAAATTGTTATTTAAATAAAAAAAATGTATAATTAGGTTAGATTAAGTGGTGCGTTAAGAATAAGAAATTACGTGAGTGTTCGAATTCGGTTGAACAATAATGTAACGATGCTTCTCCGGGAGGTTCGAAAGATCGTAACGGCAAAACGAATTATAAGATGAACGCTAAAACAAAAAACAATGGTGTAAATAATTTAATGACAATTAGCACATCAATTTATTATCAAAAGTGCTACAAAACTTACCAGGAAGAAAAGACATCAAGTGGGAATAATAAAAAAAAAGGAATTTTTCAAAAGCCTAGCAACAGCTCGATAAATAAATGCTTCTCACACAATAGCCAAAGCGGGGAGCACGTGTAAATTTCGGCTCCAGAAAAAGTTTCTTTATTGATTAAAAATCAATAAAAAAAGTGTGTAGAACTGAAAAGTAAATGATTATAAGTACATGTAAAAAGATAAAATTAAGTGAGGTTAAATAAAAAGTGCACGATACTTACTTGGAATAAAATTTGGGAATGATGGTATCTAATTTGGATGAAACGATCCTATAATAATCACTGGAGCACAGATGTACAAACACAGAGGCGAGATTTTAGGAAAATTTCTGGATACTGGTAAAAGCTTGGAAGACGAGATTCAAGACGAAAATATTACACACAAAAGAGCGACATCTACGGGTGGTAAGAACAAAACTTTAATATTTATAACGCGACGTGAGTGCAAAATTTAAAATAACATTAAACGGATTTCACGGCGTTACGTAGTTAACTTTGGGTTGGAGTACGCGTAGTTTTAAGAATTGGTTGTTTATTATTTATTGTTTATTTTTGTTAGTATAAGATTTGTGTTTTGTGTTTGCATAATTTGATTAAAAATAAATTAAATTATCATTTGTTAGAAAACATAGGCGTATCATTCGGGGATTTTTCTATCCCTACAAAAACATTTAATTTCAGAAAAAGAGCGCAGAACCGACTACTGAAGAGAGAGTTTTCATGCAAGGTAATTTATTTAAAAGAGCTAGCTGTGGAAATTAATAATTTTAAAAATCAATCTTCAAATAATAATAAAAAAAATATAGCGGGTGTCTTGCAGAATTAATATAATTAAACTAGAACACCGCAATATGTATTTCTAAAATATGTAGGAATTTTTGTTTGTTATAAACTTTTTTCTTTTAGTAAATTTACCGGGTCCGTCAAGTCCTCCATTTTTGAATTTGATATTTTTTTTAATGTCAGTCGCCAATAATGCTGGCGAGTGCTGTAATTTTTTTTGAAAATGCTGGGCCCGTTGAATTTTTATTTAGTGTTGAAATATTGACTTTTGACATAAACGTCAATTTGGCCTCTCCTTATTCAATTTTTTGAAAATTTCAATTTTTCTTTATATGATTTCAGAGTATTCGTGAAATGCTGGCGAATGCTGTAAATTATATAAAGAAGCTTAATCCGATATGTTTTCCTTGCTAATAAATCATATCATATTCTTGAAGGAAATGAAGCTCCGAGCAACATACTGCTGTGTTCCAAAATGCTCTATAGAGGCACACAATTCAAAAATGAATAATATATTCAAAAAGAACACAAAATTCTAAGTAAGAATACACTTAAAATTTTCAGATTACGAGAAACTCAAAACCTTCTCAATTTACAATTTTATGACATTATTTGAATCTCTCGGGGTAAGAAAGACATGTGAAAAATTGCTGAGAATAATTAAATTGATGATTGCCACATCAAAATGTAACTAAAAGATTTAATTAGCTAGATATTAATTAATATTGTATTGTTATCTTGAATATTGCAATAACCTAAAAATGTAAAATTTTGATACCAAATTAATTCTAAAATAACATGTTTTGTACAAATCTGTTCATATCAAAAATTATGTAATCTCTTCAACTGTGTAACTCAAGTAATTTAGAGACAAAAATCGACAAAGTTGTGAATAAGGGTGAAAATCGCATAAATTTGAAAATAATATAAAATGGCGTGAGCTGAGTCAGAAACATTCCGAATTAAACCATAAAAAAATTTTAAGAAAATTAAAAATTCAAAATACAACAATTTGACTTACTTTTGAACAACAGGCATACCAATTTATCGATTTTCGATGCATAAATCAGTTGATCCCGAAAGTTGGAACCACGCAGACGTGTTTTTATTGTGTTCAGAATTTAATGCAAATTTTGGAAGGTTAGAAAATTAAGATGGCTAACAACAAGTAGCAAGTCTGCAACATTGCAACTTTTGCAATCAACTCGTAATTCACTGCAATCAAGAGTAATTATCGATTTATTTAACTTACCAGAAGTAACTTTTATGGTACCAACAAAATTCGTAAACAACTTTGATAAACACAAATTTTGGAACAAACTCAACAACACGAAGCCAGATTATGTCATCCAGCTTCGACGATCTACAAGTGTATCAACAGTGCGCATGTGTTTTGGTTATCTATTGCTAAGTTATTTAAAGGCGACAACACACACATATCCTTTTTATTTTTGAAACAACAACTTTGATGATACTTAAGGTACAGTTAATCATTATTATTTTAACATTTATAAACTTTTGCCATCTGCATTTAAAATAAAGGACGTTGGATCAAGACTTTCACGGAAGTGTATTTTTGACCACCCTAATTTTGGAAGGTTTTTTATTCATAAACATTATTATTTACTTTTTCAACTTTAAGCTTTAACAAAAGCAAATCTATAATTTTCAAACATTTAACGCGCTATTGGACAGCGAAAGACTTAATTAATGAAAATTAATTAAGCAAATCTAAGAAGAAAAGAAGAGATCTTTTTGACTTGTGTATTTTTATGAAACTTAAATGCTTTATTTGTGAACCATTATTTGATAGTAGATCTGTGATCTGCAATTATTTGTATAACCATTTATTTTATATGCGCTTTGCGATTCTTTTATATGAATATAAATATTTCTATCAAGCTATTGAAATCTTTTTAATTGCGTCACATAAAAGCAATTTCAACCTATCCAGAGAGAACAAATTAAATCAATTTCAACGATTACCTCTTATTAAAATCACAAGGAACCGACTTCTGAGAGTGTCATTGATTGAGCTAGTAAAAAGGGGCATAAGTGCTAAACATCCCTTAACTAAAAATTTACTTGAATAAGTTAAACATAGCATTTTTGTCTGGCCAACATAGGGCTTGAGAAAGATAAGGGAGGTCACAGCAATACGTTGAATTTCAAATTATCGTAAAAGGGGTTTGTGCATTATTTGTAATGCGACAGATAACGCAGAGGGCATTAGGCTATTCTTATTATAATAATTACTTGTACTAATTGGTAGATTTATTTTGTAAATGCAATAACTTGAAACAAAATAAATAGGTAATAATAATATATTTAATTTATTCACGAAAAACCAGTTTACGTACATAATGTATTTTACAAAAAAAAAAACTAAAAGGATTTATTTTTTTATTAAAACTTCTAGTTTTTATAAACAATAAACTACCGCTTTTTTCGTTGAAAATAGACGAGTAAATTATCAGAGGCCGCCATTTTGTTTTTGTTTATTTATTTTGTTTATTTAAAAAAAAAGAGAAAATCTTCGATCAGTTTTACTTTCCCATTTACGTAGTAAAGGAAAGTACTGATATCGAGTTAAAAAAAATTTTTGAGTTAGCATTTTTCCCATGGTCTATGAGCCCATACGAATTGTTTAAGACCAATTTTGGAATGATGTCCGGATGTGTGTGTGATGTGTGAAGTGTGATGTGTGATGTATGAAGTGTGATGTGTGATCAATCTATCGTCAACATTTTCAGACAAACGCGTGCACCGATTGAGTTGAAATTTTATACACTAGTTTGAAGTAGCTGTCTAAAGAGCTGATTAGATTTTGGTTGAAAACTGTCCATTTTTAACCCCTTTTTTAGGGGAATGAAAATTGTTAAAGATCATTGTCGCTTCCCGGTGGATGGAAGATTGAAAATCATGTCAATCGAAAGATATTATTTTTCCGCATCTTATGATACCCCACACTTGATATTTCCCTCTTAAATTATTGTTAAAATGCAAAAATAAAATAAACGCTATTAAATGAATATGGTTTGCCTTGGATAATTTTGATCTGTCAAAGTGATTTGTATTGTTCATTTCTATAATTTAATATTTTAACTAAATTAGGGTAAGGTTGCCCATATTGAACCAATTTTCATAAAAATGGCTGTATTTCTGGAAAATTGCATAATTCGTCTGCGACGTGCGACCAAAATATGTATTGGACATTCAGGCACACATTGCCTCTAGTAAACAGCATTTTAAAAAATTCTCCAAACTTCTATTTATAAAAGTATTTTGAGTTGAAAATGGTTCAACTTAAGAAACCAGTTGCTCAAATCGAACCCGTGGTATCATAAATTGAACCCACATAATATGACGTATAAAAACACTTTTATGAAATAAAATTTTTAATAAGTAGGTCCTACAACATAAAACAAAATAAAATTTGGTATTAGAATTTTTTTTAAACAATAAAATGTAATTCTATCAAATAAAGGAATGATGTTATCTTATTCAATGCACAAAAATATCTCCTTTTTTGGGCACCTACTCCTACACATTTGCAATGAGCCCATGCCTTGCACCGCATGCATTGAATCATGTCACTTAATTATTCTGTTTCACATTCTACACAGAACCAATTCGTCGATAATATGAGTTCAATATGAGACACTGTTAGTGGTTCAACTTGAGCAACTAGCGGGAAATTTAAGTTATAACCTCAAAGTGAAAAAACACAAAATTTTAAAATGTTTTACTTACAATAATAAGTACTCAAAACATCATACTATTTCATGGCAATATCAATATTTTCCTTACTTTGCATACAGATTACAGAATTCCTTAAATGCGCACACTTAGAAATAACATGCGTTATACCGACTTACCTTTTATTGGCGGGAAAACAATTGTGTTCACTGATTTCTGCAATATGTTAGCGCAAGGAAGTCCATTACACTTACTCTTTTAATTACTGATAGGCAGATGGCGTTAATTTAATTATAACTACCTAAATTAGCCGAGGTTCAATTTGGGAGCCGGTTCAACATGGGCTACTTTACCCTACTTGTATAAACATATAATGTAATTAATATCAAACGAATTTTTTAATAACTTATAAAAAATTAATTCTGACGTCATTACGACCATAGTTAAAATTTGATTGCATGTAGACGGCACGGCATCCCGCAAATTTCTAATGTTTTTTTGGAAAATGACAATTTTAAACATTTTTCAATGCAAACATGTTATTTTATTGTTAAGATGAAATATAAAATAAGTGCTTTTAAAAAAAATATGAGTTACCATGTTAAATTACAAATTAAATTTCGTAACTTTGATATCTCAAAATAATTTGTGTATTTTATGGAGTTAAAAATTTTTTTAAATTAACATCTTTTTAGGCTTCTATACAAAGTATAACAAGAAGCCTTATGATCTATTTATTATTCAATATAAAATGAAGTGCAATCTAATAAATGGGAAAGTAATGTGTTGTCACATCAGATTTTTTTTGTTTGATTGATTTTGGATGAACCAGTAAAATGTTGTGATGATCACCGCAAAGCACGACTTGTGCGACGGGGTCCAACAAATATGGCAATAAGGTATAGTCAACAATAAATATTTTTATTTTTAATTTTTGTCAAATGAAGCTAAAACATAATATAATAACTTTGTATTATTTGTTTTATAATAGTTATTTAAGTTACAAGGTAAGTAAGGACGCTATTATCAGTCAAGGAAGGTTAATTTAAAGCGAGGCGGAGCCGAGGTTTAAATTACCTTCCGAGAGTGATAATAGTTCCTACGTGCCGTGTTGCTTATTAAATTTTTCCTACTTTCGCGGAGCACCGGACAATATTTTTTATATAATTGGCGATTTACATTTAGCAACACGCCACCATGCGGTAGAATTTTAAGTTAGAATGCTACGTATAACATGCGATCAGTTGTCAGTTGTTAACGTTTAAAACGTGTGTTTATAATTTAAAGAAATTGTTACTGTGTGATATTATGAATAATAGACGAGTAAATAATGTAAATTGTTGTGTTTACTTTCAAATTTATTTCACGAATACGTAGCTTGTCGGCCATTATTTACATTCTAGTGGCGCCACCAACGGTAGGGTAAATCGCCAATACATATTACAATTTGACATCGATCGTCAAATATTTCATTCAAATTTTGATTTTATTATTTTCAATTTCTAAGTTTGCTTTGAATGTTAGTTGCTTAGAAACAATAAACAAATAATTCATTATTCTTGTTTATTATTTTCCTAGGAACATAAGGCTGGGCGCTGACTTGCAATTATCAGTTGCACGATGTTTGGTTGCAAGAGTGACTCCTTAGGTTTTATATGCAAACGCGCGCACATGCAAGTTTATGCAATTGCAAATTTATGCAACTAAAGAGTTTGTGTTTTGACACAAACTAATCAGTTGCGCAATTGCATGCAATCATTTTGTAACACACGTGTTGTAACGCCTGCACGCTCATTGTGATTAAACGATTGCAGTTTTATACAGTTTTAGTGCTTTTTGTGAATGATGCCCACTCAATAAGGTAAATAATCACTTTATTCTGGGTATGCTTGCAAATCTTCATTCAGTTTATTAAACTGCCCTTTCACTAAACGTTATGACGTTATTGGGTGTACCCAGTATCTTTTCATTCTTTTTAATTTTTTCCTTCTTTTCAGTTCAAGAGCACACACCACAGCTAACTGATAGAAATTCATATTGAAACTAAACAATTTCAGTTGCATGTGCGCTTACATGCTACGACTGAACCGTTTAGTTGCGTATGTGAGCGCAGGAAACCATTCACAGGCCAAACAGTTGCGCAATTAGTTGCACAACCGATAAATTGCAAGTCAGCGCCCAGCCTTAGTGACACTATTAAGTTCCGTCGCCAACGGTAACTAATAAACGAATGTTATGAGCAACTTACGTCGGTAGTAACCATGCACATAAGACACACTTACGTGATCGGAAGCAGGAAAAATAAATTAAACTACTGTCAAAAAAAATTATTTAAAATACTCATTTTTTCACGCCGATGACTACCCATAACACCTGAACAAACGATAATCAGCAATTCCTTTTTTAATCTACATTCATGTTTGAATGTAACTCATTTAAGGTTCAAATTATCTGCATAATCTGCAAAATTCAGTGCAACATGTGAGAGTTTTTATTGCAAAGCAGATTCATTTTCAGTGCAACTTATGTGGATTTTATTCTAGTCATAGCTAATGGTTACTTTTTGGAACATAATTTTATTTGAAAAAATTACTGAATGGTATTTTTTAATTTCGGATGTTTCTATGCGAAAATGGGAAAAATTACACCAACTTATACAGAATCAAAAAAATTAGTTTGCTGTTTTCATGGGACATTTTCAAGAAATCGTAGGCAAATTCAGAATGGATATGATTATAGTTTTTATGTATTAAGTACAAATCTACAACTAAGTTTATTATTTCAGCTTTGAAATTATGTAAGTGTTAAAACTATTGATGATTTGTTCCCCACAATTGAATTTCGGGATCGAAGTAAATAGCAGGTGATCAGGAAATAATTAAACCAGAATAAGTGAATAATAGTGAAGAATATTTTGGGCTACACAGTGACCTATCCCTGGCCGATCAAATCATAATTTCTTCTGCTACACACTAAAGAACATAGTTAATTAAACAAATTGTAAAAGTATTTACTATGATTGGGGTCCAAACTTTTTAATAAATCGATTTTGAACTAATTTAACGAGATTCAGTGGTAAAATTAACGAGATTCCCGCGCGTCGTTCATTCTGTTGACGGTGCGTGCAAAATGAACTAGTCTTAAACTTAGGGTTTTACGGACCGGGTTTCTTCTCATATTACATTTTCACAGTCACAGCTCAGGTTTTTACCAGTCAGTCCGCCAAGCGCCAATTCCCAGAGACCCACCGGTCTCTATAAATTCCAATGTCATTAATGTATTCTTTTAGATGAAGGAGAAGGCCGGCTGCGCCGGGATGCTCCATCAAATACATATCAGGTAAAGGTCAGGTACGGACCGGCAGTCGCTTGCTTGCATTCGACTACACCGCACGTCAATTTTTGCGCTCTTTAATTTTCACGAATTAAGTTCAAATAGCAATTTTCATTGCTTTTCTCTCAACGTAATTTAAAATAGAAGTGAATAGTGACACCTCAAGTTCCTTATCTATTTAAATTTCGCCGACAAAGCGTTTAAAAACGCTTATAAGTGACCCTCCCAGTTTTCCCGGCAAAAATAGAAACCATCTGTTAAGTGACGTAGCTTGCTACGTCACATTAATAAGATCGCGCGTTCTTTTGCCCCTTCCCCCTTCGAAGTCATCAGCCGATGTACAGCAGTGTACATAATCAGGTCAGTAAACTTTTATTAACCTAGGTTATTTTCAGATAATATTATCGCAACATAACGTAATATTTTCAAATCATCAAATTCTTTTCAAGTTCATTCAGATTAAAATTTATATCATTCATCAAATTCTTTTCAAGTTCAAGTGCATTTAGATAAACTATTTCAAGTCAGCAAATTCTTTTGCATTCAGTTAAAATCAAGACCAAGTAGATAAATTTAAGGTTGCCTCACAACATTTTAAATATTTTACAGATTTTACAACATAATATTATTTTAAAAATTTATTTTTATTATTGAATTATTTGTAAAAATGACGACTGACAAAGACACGCTCCAACAAAACTACGAAAGTCTTCTCCTGCGATTTGACGAACAATTAGCCATTTCAACCTCCCAGGCTGCCACAATTGAACGCCTAAGCTTAGAAGTCAGCAGACTAACCGCTCTGATAATCGCCGGAGACGAACCCCCCAAGGTCGTGCAACCACCTCCGGTAGCACAATCACCCCCGACTACCCAAACACGCCCGACTACCCCTTCAGGGAAAAAGAAGGACAAGACCCCCTTCCCCCCTCTACCGACTACCTCCGCCAAAAAGACAGTCCCAAAGACAAAAACAACTAAAACAGCCACGACCACCAAGAAAGCCGACCCACCGCGCCCCCTTATGGAATCCAGTATTTCAAAGCCAATAACACGCTCGCTCTCCGCAGTCAAGACTGCACCAACCCTCTCCACCGCCCAACCTCCCTCAGAGGCAATGGAGACCCACGCTTCCACCTCCACTGGTGGTGACACCTTCGTCACCCCCAGCGACCGAAACTTAAAACGCGCCCGCTCCAATGTCAGCAATGACAGTGAAACTTCAGGGCCTGCTACCAAGAACAGGTTCTCCTGTCTCCAGGTAGATGACACCCCCCCCGACACCCAAGCCGATTGCGATGACGATGACGGCATGGACACTACCAGCCCCCCAATCGATACTAACGCCCCCCTCTCGAACACCCAGGGTGCATCACACCCAACATATACCTCCGCCAGCCGAATCCCCCCTATTGTCCTACGGACAAAGGAAAACTGGCCAGCTATTAACCGTTTGATCCATCAAGAACGTAAAATCGCCACAACTAAAATTCGCACTCTCGTGGATGGCATCTCCATCCAGCCAGCCACCGAAGACTACCGGGCCCTCAGCCGTTTACTTGAGGAAAAATCCCTCCCCTCACACTCATTCTCCCTCCCCCAAGATAAACCACTCAAAGTGGTCATCCGTGGTCTTCCGATCACAATCACCCCTGCCGAGGTCAAGGAAGACCTCGAATCTCAACATTTCGAAATTCAGTCCGTTTTCCAGATGCGCCAAGGTCGCGACAAAAAACCCATGCCACTATACCTTGTCCATCTAACCCACAATTCAGATGCCAAGAGAATTTTCGACATGACTTCGGTCCTGTCAATAAACACCCGCACCGAAACTCCCCACAAACGTACAGAGGTCGGTCAATGCCACCGTTGTCAACAGTTCGGACACGCCCAAACCCTCTGCCGCGCCCCCCCCCAAATGCGTCAAATGCGCAGGGGATCATCTCACTCAGGCTTGCCAAAAAATCCGCGAGGACCCCGCCACCTGCGCTAACTGCACAGGAAACCACCCCACAAACTATAAAGGTTGCGTTATGTTCCCCAAGCCCAAGCGGCGAGAACTTTCAGCCCGCGAAGCATCTTCCCGCTTCGCTGGCCGCCCCACTTACAATTACCCCTCCTCCCAAGGCCCCAATCGACCATCCTATCTAGGAGTCGCTAGCCAGCATGCCCCTCACAGGGAAGCAACACATCCCACCCCCACGCCCACCACCTCCTACGATGAGGCTCCCTCCCGACAAACAAAAGCAATTTTTGAACAACTTCGTAATTTCAATGCCAATGCTGAACTCGTCCGCAATATTGAAATAATCATGAACGCCAAAGCCACTAATTTCACACCCGTTAATGTCTAAACCCAGATTCCAACCCACCACTTTGCAGACGGCTTTTTGGAACGCCAACGGCCTTTCAGCCAAACGAAATGAACTTCTCGCGTTCGCGCACCATCACGACCTTGATGTAATCTTGGTCAACGAAACCCACTTCAGAGCTGGCCAACTGGCAAAACTCCCTTGCTATTCACTTTATAGGAATGACCGTGACGGACGCGGCGGCGGAACCGCAATTTACGTAAAATCATCCATCGAACACGTCGCAATACCGACCCCCGACCTAGAGTACCTTGAAATCACTACGGTGAGCATCCACACCGCACATCACGGTTGGTTGCAAATCTCCTCCGTCTATAATCGCCCTCAGCAACGCATCCTCAAAGAGGACCTAGAAACCCTCCTCGAAGGCCCCGACGCGAAGATCATCGCCGGCGATTTCAATGCTAAACACTCCAACTGGTTGTGCAAACACACAAACCATGTAGGACGCGACCTACTTTCACTAGCAGACGAGCTGGACTTCGCGATCATCGCTCCCACCTCCCCCACCCACTTTTCTAACGCAGGTACGCCGTCCATCTTGGACATAGCCATTTTCAAAGACGTACAACTCCAATACGATATCTCCACCAGCGAAGAACTAAACTCAGATCACTACCCGGTCCTTCTGACACTCGGACCGTTGTTACCCCCAAAGGGCCCTCCCACGAGAACGACAACAGACTGGACCTCTTTCAAAGACAATCTGTCAAAAAACCTTGGACCAATCCCATTCTTTGAGTCCCCCACTGACCTAGACCAATTCATTGCCAAATTCCAAGACAACATCAAAAAATCCGTTGACGAAACCTCTTTTCAAGTTAACACCACGGACGTCAGAGACAAACTCACTCCCTCCCTCAAAGATCTTATCAGAGCCAAAAACCGAGCGAGGAAACTCGCTCGGCGAACTCGCAACCCTGATGACCAAAGGTCATACAACCGGCTCAAAGAGCAAGTAGACGTTAAAGTCAAAGAATTTCATGCCAATGAATGGTTAGACACCATTAACTCCCTTTCATTTAAAGACATGTCCGCATGGCGCATGGCCGCCGCCCAATTCTCTCCCGCCCTGACGGCACTATTGCCCGGAGCGATCTTGAAAAGGCTGAAATCTTCGCCGACAGCCTCCAAGCTCAATGCTCCCCCAACACCACAAGATTAGACCAAGACCATATTAATTCGGTCGAAAATTATGTCACCACCACCCTAAACACCTCCGATGACACACATATCACCCCCGCCTCCCTTCTGGAGGTCACCATTGCCATTAAACGCCTCAAAAAGAGGAAAGCCCCAGGTCCCGATGGCATCACCAATACTACCCTCAAAGAACTCCCCCAAAAAGCCAAAGTTGCCATCACCGGCATAATTAACGCATGTTTTCGACTCAACTACTACCCACAAATATGGAAAACCGCTGACGTAGTGGTAATCCCCAAACCCGGTCAAAATCTCAAACTTCCGAAAAGCTATAGACCAATCAGCCTGCTCCCTTCCATCGGAAAAGTAGTTGAAAAAGTCATTCTCATCCGTCTCCAAGAAGCCATGTTCGATAACAGTATTATTCAAAACGAACAATTCGGCTTCCGTGCTGGACACAGCACGACCCACCAAGCCCTCCGATTAGTTGAGCACGTCACGCAGGCACTCAACAAAAAAGAATTCACCGGCCTAGTACTACTCGACGTATCGAAAGCTTTCGATAAGGTCTGGCACGAAGGCCTCCTGTTCAAAATGCTTCAATCTAAAATTCAAATTCCACTAGCCCGACTTATTGCCTCCTACCTTCACGACAGAAATCTCCAAGTCAAACTCATGAACACCAGATCCACAAAGCGCCCCATTACCTCCGGGGTCCCCCAGGGTTCGATCCTTGCAGCTTCACTGTTTAACATCTTCATGAGTGACATTCCAACCCCCTTAGATCCCGCAACAAAAATTTCACTATATGCAGATGACACTGCAATATACACATCCTCAATCCACCCGGACATAGCCACAACCCGCCTCCAGGAGGCGATCACCGATCTCGGAAGGTGGTACGAAACTTGGCGCATCGAGGTTAACTCGAGCAAAAGTTCCGCGATCATGTTTCAAAATCGTTGCAAGCCTCACAACTCCAGTGTCTGGATGTTCGAGGAGCAAATCCCCTGGAAAACCAAGGTCAAGTACCTTGGCATTACCATGGACCGGTGCCTCAAATGGGACGCTCACATTTCCTCCGCAGCCGGTAAAGCCAAATGCCTCTTCAATAGACTGTTCGTCCTCATGAACGCAAAAAGTACCATGTCCCCCGCTAACAAACTAAGATTATACAAAGCCATAATCCGCCCGACAATGATTTACGCCTCCCCTGTCTGGGGATATGCACGCCCCAGGGCCATAAATAAACTTCAAGTCATTCAAAACAAAAATCTCCGAGCTATTTTCAGCGCCCCCTACTACGTCACTAACAGACGACTACATGCAGACGCCAAACTAGACCTCATTAACACTCTTAATCGTAAACATGCCACCAATCTCTACAACAAATCCAAATTCTCAGAAAACCCACTAGTAAACCAACTAGGTCAATACAACCCAGCTGACTTTCTCATTCCCCGTCCCAAATCACTCCTGACCACGGACAACTCCTGACCATAACTCACCCCCACACAGACTAATGTATGTTCATAGGTTTAACTTACACAAATTCTCTTCGAAAGTGAATTTATTCACTAGATTTGTGTAATTTTTCGATCAATTATCACAAGCTTCGTTAAATCACCCCCCATAGCATCACTATAATCCCACTAGTCGCCAATTCTGACTAGTTCCAAGTAGAAGCCACTCACTCCGAGGTCATCAATAGAAATTAATTCATAATTTCTTTCTTCGAATTAGGGACTCTACTATATCGGCAAACGTAAAAATTTTCTTTTTCTTCTCATATTACATATTCACAGTCACAGCTCAGGTTTTTACCAGTCAGTCCGCCAAGCGCCAATTCCCAGAGACCCACCGGTCTCTATAAATTCCAATGTCACTAATGTATTCTTTCAGATGAAGGAGAAGGCCGGCTGCGCCGGGATGCTCCATCAAATACATATCAGGTAAGGTAAGGTACGGACCGGCAGATGCAGCTCGTCTCTCCTACATGTAACATCGATTATTTTTTGTTTTATTCGATATTTTGGGGGTGAAACGTTATAGTTTACTGCCCCATACCGCACCTATACTTTTTAATGCTATTTCAAGGGTCCCTAACCTCCCGGTTTTTTAGATCCCGGTTTTCTTGATCGAAGGCTCTTCTCGTATGTTTACCCTAGTAACCAGAGTCAAAACTGCCCTGGGGGGTGCAGAACGTAGCGGAGCGAAGCGGCGCCCCGGAAGGGTAGGTTTTGACGATGGATAACCCTTCTTATCGAATGCACACCCCAAAAATCGAAGAAAAAAAAATTTTATTATTTCACTTTTTCGGCAATACACGGGTTATTTTCCATTCTTTTGATAATATTTATTACTAATATCTACTAATCACACCCCCACCTATCCGAATAAAGAAAAATTCAAATCGGAGCGAAAAAATTTTACGCGATTTCAAGGGACCGTCTTTGAATTGCATCGCTTCTGCCTGGGGTGTGCGGCATATTCGATGCTAATTTCCCGTACTTTTCAAAAGTCAAAATTTTTTGATTTTTTCAACGGATTCATACAAAATATTATTTCTATAGACTAAAATAAGCCTGTTCTATAGTGTGTAGCTGAAGAAATTTTGTCTCAGCCAGCCAGGGTTACATAACTGGACCCATGTTTTGTTGTAGTAAATCACAATATTTTTACTAGAAACACCGGAAAAATCATTATCGGATATTTGGTCTCTGGATGCGAAGAAGTTTTGGTGTGTAGTAGTTGCATTTAGTGTATTCATGAAATTGTTGTTAATTTGGGGTGTTCAATTTTAGTGTGTCTCATTTTCTATCTGATACTATTAATTAAAAGTTCTTAATCAGTGCATTAAAAATTTAGGTTACTGTACGGTTAATGTAACCACTCGAAACTAAATTTCTTCTGCTACACACTAAAGAACACAGTTAATATAACAAATTCTCAAAATATGAACCGAGAATTTGTTATCAAAATTTTGAAATAATCGATTTTGAAAATCGTAAATTTTACATGTTTCACTGACGCGCGGGTGGAATCTCACTCATTTTGTTGACGGTACGTGCAGACTGATATACTCTTACACTTAGAAAATTTCGGAGCGTCAGATGCAGGTCGACGGTCGTACATGCAACATAGGTTATTTTTTGTTTTTAAGCGATTTTTTGGGGGTGAAACGTAATAGTTTACTGCCCCATACCGCAACTATACTTTTTAATGCTATTTCGAGGGTCTCTCACATCCCGGTTGCATAGATCCCGGTGTTCTTGATCGGTGGCGCTTCTCGTATGTTTAGCCTAGTAACCTCCTTTTCGAATGCACACCCCTAAAATTGGAAGGCAAAAAAAATTTAATTTTTTCACTTTTTAGGCAATACACGAGTTATTTTCCATTTTTTTGATTATATTTATTACTAATATCTACTAATCACACCCCCATCTATCCGAATTTCAAAGAAAAATTCAAATCGGACCGAAAAAATTTCACTCCATTTCAAGGGACTGTAACCGGATATATGTGCAGACCCCGGGTTCGACCGGCTACATGAATTTACTTTTCCCTTCTTTTCAAAAGTCGATATTTTGGTTATTTTTCAAAATTTCTCGCAAGTTATTTTTTCTATAGCCTAAAATAAGCCTATTCTTTAGTGTGTAGCTGAAGAAATTTTGTTTCGAGTGGTTACATTAACCCAACAGTCGCCAAAATGGTTAAGATTTGTAAAACTTTCCGACAAATGTAATAAATTAATAAACTGTGAATTAATTTTTGATTACGAATAAGTACTATATTATTGTTTTTTAAATTCGTGAATTCAAAGCAACCTTGTATAAAATCTCGTATCATCTATTAACTTTAAATTTTCTCTTATTTTGTTTCCGGATAATTATAATAATTGAAATTAAAAAAAAAAAAAAAACCAACCTGTTTTTTCCTGATCACCGTTGATGTTGGTGCTATCCTTATTATACAACCTAAGTACCATAAGTTTAAAATAATGGACATCCTATACTGAAAACAATAATAGGCGTATTCATTTTACCTATTTTATTTCTATCTCAGGTATGGGTCGTTTACACGACGCAAGTTGATAAGTGATTAAGTTAAATTTAACTTAATCGACAACTTAAATTTGCGTGTGGACACTTCATCAAGTTGTAAGTATCAAGTTGCTCGTTAAGTGTATAAGTTAAAAGTAGAATAGAATATATTATTATTCTATTTTTCGGTTAAGTAAAGAACCGCGCGCATCTTCTAATAGGCGTGGTCAAGCGCTGTGGTTCCCCATTCTTGTCAATGCACTAAAATCTTTCATAGGTGCCACTTTACCAAGTAATAAATTGAAATATGACTCCGACATACTGCTATGATATCTCCCCTATGTAAAACTTATACACGTCGATTAATTTTGGGCGCCACTTTCAAATGAAAGAAAAATATAAAAAAATGTAAATACTAAAATTTCGCGTGCTAAATTTTACTGGAAAGTTCACCAACTTGACCTTCTTGTATAGCTCAGTCTAAGGCTCTCTCAGAGTATTGCAGGTAGTAAGATTAATTAAGGGATGCAGCTTAGAATTGAGAAAAGTTTTTATTTTTAAGTGATCGAAAAATGTTTGTTGTAGTATAAAGAAAATGCTTAAGTTAATTTGACCAGATAAAACGATCCACTTTTGTTTTTGAACGACCTCAAAAATTTAGAGTACTGACCTGTAATAGTTGAATGATAATAAAAAGATTTGATTAAATCAGAAATAATTTTATATTGGAATAAATATCATCGCAAGCGCAAATAATCAATATTAACAAAATAAATACAGATAGCTTATCTGTTACCAGAATGTTTACAATCAAATACAAAATTTCAAAATATCGTAGAATGACATTCCTTTCTTCTTCTTCCTTGAAATGCTTAAATACAATTTAAGTCTTGCCGTTGTCCAAAACGGATTAAATGTTTATGTAATTAAATTTTTGCTCGAAGCGTAGAAAATGTAAATAATAAAAAATGTTTTGTAGCTGAATATTTATGAAAGTAGGGTAGCCAGAAATTCACCGATTAGGGTCTTTTTCCTCGCATCCTTTATGTTAAATGCTGAAGGCAAAAAGTTAATAAAATAATAATTCGAAATACCTTTAATTTATTTAATCCTGACTCATAAAAGTCTGCGTAGATAATCACAATCTTGGTTATCACTCGCGCACAAACGTAGCATTTCACAGCTGTTGTTGATGTAATGTTGATATGGTGGCTCCAATTTTGCTCCTGTTGAATCGAGTTGTTATGGTAATAATTATCCAAATTTGACTTTCTAATTGTGTTGTTTAATTAGATTATTTGCTGGTAAGTAATTTTGAATTAAATAATTCTCAGATATTCGAGATTTGAGTTGAAGATTTACATTCTTAATTTTCAGTTGCTGTAACTAGCGTTGGCCATCTTGGATTTTTTTTATCACCCAAGTTTGATAAATTGGATCTCGTCACACGTCTGTTCACTTTGAATACCAAATTTCAACTAAATTTACTTGCGCAAAATTACCAATTTGCGTTGATTTTGAACGACTTGTAAGTCAAATTTATTCCTTTTGTAAAATTTATTGTAATGGAATTTTCTGTAATTTTCAGAGTTGGTTGCATTATTAGAAAGATTACTTGTTTGCTGCTTCGGAGAAGATTTCCTCCACAGAAGTTGATTTTGGAGCCTTTTGAAGTTGTGAATTTGACCATTTTTCTTATCACATTCCACTTATCACTTTTCAATGGATTTTGAACCTTATTTACCTTTTTAAAAATTTCGGAGATCAATTTATGATTAACATTTAGAGTTAGATATGACATAATTTTGGTTGTGAACAGATTTTCACATAATAAATTATTCACAGAGATATTTCAATTTAAAGTTTACAAAATGTACAGGTTATGTTTTACAGATAATAAACTGTAACAAATTTTATCATTTCTGATTTAAAGTATCATTTTGGAAGATTTTGACATGGTCATCTTCATAATGAATCTATTTAACAGGTTTTAATATGGCATTCTTATCTTTAAAGATCTTAATAGGTCTACAATATCATGAAATAAGGTGGATTTGCTTATCTGTTCAATCTAAAGTTTTCAAATTAGGTCAAGTTTCTTAAATATTACAATTAATTCAGAATTTCAACTATTTGCGTTGTGTGGGTTCATTTTAAACCACAGCAATACGTAATGCATTATAATATTCTTGTATATCTTCTGCATATAATTCTTTAAATAGACATGTACTTGCACCAAGTTCATTTCTTCTACTTATCCACTTTCTTTCCCAGAGACGGTTTGGCTTATTAATCTCTAAATTAACTTCACTTTTAATTTCCTCCAAAATATTTTCCAGTAAAACATGAACAATACAATTTAATTTATGATGTGTCAGTTGAATGTCCATCTTGTACACTGCTACTTACAACTTAACAACTTAAATGCGTGTAAACGGACAGTCACTTAATTTTAACTTAAAATTAACTTAATAATTAACTTATCAACTTGCGTCGTGTAAACGACCCATTACACAACTGAGACGAAGTGAGCTGAGCCGAATAGAGATTAACTGAGTCAAAGTGAGAAAAACATAAGGTAAAAAGAACAACAAAAATACACTACCAACCCATGATATAATAATTTACCGAATTTACCTACCAACAAAATTAGTTTACAAATTACATAACCTCCAAAAAGACGAAATATGATGAAAGATGACGTTAGCCTTTTTAAATCGACCAATCCGAACTATTTCCAACTTTATCTCAGTTGTAACACTTCGATCAGTTGGGTTAGGGTGGCAGGTAATTTTCTCAGTTAAAACTCAATTCGGCACGGCACGGTACATTCGTCAAAACGGTAAAAAGAACACCCTTTTAACTAAGTACCTAGTATCTCAGTACAATCTCACTTAAAATAGGTAAAAAGAATACAGCTAATTACTATATTTAAGTCTGGTTATTCTAAAATTAAGAACTCTTTAAATTATGGAAATAAGTATGTCTCACTTTTAAAGAAACATCCGAGCTAATAGATAACAATTCTGCTTATGTAACTTAATATTTACAATTCGTCAACAATTACTCTGTTGTTAAGAATGACATTCTGAATTTTTATTCAATTAAACACCGCACCGTCGGAAGATTGGGTCAATTCCAGTACGTTTGTTCTTTATAATATGTTCATTTTTCTAACTGGTAAGAACGGATTTTTATCAGTGTGGTATACCGATATTGTTTGTACTTTTTTAGGCAAGCCACCACTGTAATTTATGGCAATTTCCCCTATTTGTGTTTCATGATATGCATTATAGGAATTGTGCATTCAATGGGGAAATGCTGCATCGATTCTAGGATCGATGCCCACAGTAGCGATCATGGACGAATTCTTCCAGCTTACGCGGGTTAAGTTGTGCACTTGTTATTTGATGTTTTCATAGTTTTGCACATTTGATTTTGTTAATTTCATTTGATTGTTGTTTGATGTTTCTGAAATTTGTTATTTATACTGATTGTTAATAAAATCCATGTCGTTATAGGAATTACTACTTAATTTATTACATGTAAGAATAATTTTAAGTAAAAAACGCTTTTGACCAATTTCACGAACAATAATTAAATTATACATTACTATTACTATATTTTTCTCCAGGATAGCGCGAAATTTTATCTTTCTTTAGTATTTATCGCATCGAAAGTCAGCAATTCTGGTACAATCCATGTTATGAATGTAACTTGATATAGCATGCGTCGAAAATAATGTTTTCGAAGCATCTTATATTACGTTACTTCTTGTTTTCGGACGATGTTGTTTTAGGTTACTAGTTGCTTTGATACGCTCTTTGTAATTAAATATTTAGTTTGTATTGTAATGCACTTTACGGTTTACTTAGTAATACTTACGTACATTTTTGCCAATATATTCCTAGAAAGTGATACGATTGCTTGTGGGTGTTAACTTTGCTACTTTTATTAGCACTTTGTAATTAACATTATCAATTGCAAACTATGGTATTTCGTGAAAATTTCAATAATAGCAATGCAATAATGTTAATTTTAATTTTAAGCGCACTTTGTTCGTAAACTATTATAAATGTCTATGTAATTACATTGAAATAATTATAAAAAATATAGATTAAAGAGTGCGAAAATAGTACATTACAAATTTTCTATAACTAAATCTACATAAAAATCATCGGCCGTAAGGCCGCACTTTACTCGCTAGTAAATAAATAATTGTATAACATTTTTATAAAACGGTGATGGATAATAGTTACTCAATTAATTATAGACAGGTTTGTCTTTAGTTTTTAAACAATTAAAATACCGTAGCTTTATGTTTTAGTCCGGATAGTTTTATGTAGTGCATAAGGAGTTGCACTACGGATGGGCCGGAACATTCTATTATTTAAGCCGTGGCTAGGATTCCACGTTAAACTATATATCCAATGAATACGGCTGACTTATACCTTAATTTACTAATACAATAATAAATTTTATCCAAAGTAAAACTGCATAATCAATAATATACAATCTCTAATTTTTCATTGAGGGTGAACTAGAATTTCTTGTTGAAGAGTTTTTAATTCCTTAAGAAAGCGTAAATATTAGTTGCCGAGGTGGATAACGTTCAATTTTTAATTTCTTTAATATTTCTCAGCGCTATAACCGTAGAACCAGCAAGTTTAAGTACCTGGAATTAAATAAAGTAAATAGAGCATAGAACGACGGAGAACACGAGGTTTGCTATAATTTTTATGCAACGGAGAGAGTGAAACTGATCTTTATACTCGCATTTCTGAGACACATGACCCGATTCATTCTCTCGTAGAGTAAAATTCGTAAGTTAATCCCACGGTTTCATAAAAATCTCTAGCTGGAAGTTCTACTTCAGTCTCTCTCGGTGTATAATAATTATATTATACTTACGCGAACTAAGGTATCCGCATTAAATTCTACTAATCCACAAGCTGTAAGCGCTATTTTTCTTTGAGCCATTTGAATTACAAGAACTATTGGAGCTCGTAGAGATGAGATCGGTTTCGAATGCCAATCGGAATTGTAAATGGCGTTTGTAATTGATGACATCTAACAAAGAACAATAAATGAATATAAGTTTCTATAAATTATTGAAATGTTAATTTGTTAATCAAAGTTTACAACGATCTACCGCTACTGGCGAACTGTTCACAGAATGCAATACTGTCTATACTGCAAAGCATCCTTGGCAATATAATTTTTTATAATTAAAGTTGATATGCTAAATGGTGAAAATTTCTCACCTCGGTATCCAAGAAACCAACAGTAAGACAATAGAATCCTAACTGGACGGTAATAATCAATATGCAGCCACCATACCTTACCAGCAAAGCGATACTAAAACTATTTAAATTTATTTTTAACTATTCTTCGAAAATATTCCGTATGCTTCTAAAAACATATTGTTTTATATCAGTGGCTTATATTTTACTTACGCTTCTGACATCAAGGCATACGCCTCAATACAAATAAATGGTGCACTAGACAAATACTGAAGCATTAACGTGCCCGAATAAACATTCTGCATTTGCGAATGAAATCTAAAATGTATTGATAACAATTATTTTTGATCCAAGAAAAATTACCTTATGATTACTACCACCTTAATAAAAATATATGATGCTTGATACAACTTGTCAATTTCTGGTAGTAAATTTCATGATCAACTTCGTTATTAATATCTTTAACACTTAAAGATTCCAAATTATTACGCAAAATTTTACACTGTGTTATTGCTTCACAGCAGAATCCCAAAAATAGACCATCGTGACCCGAACTAAAACATGACGCAAAAATCATATCTATGGAAAGTGTAAGCCAAACACCCCAAAAGTAAATATTTTCTTCCCACAACCAGGTACTGGTTATTAATTGCTTCGTAACAAAAGTTGCAAGTACACAAAACGATATAATCACCATTATTGAATAATAAAATAATTTTTGTATTAACGTCACAATGTATGATAGTCTTTCTATATTCTGTAACTGAGTATCCGTTAATGATTCTTCTGCTTTCCAAAACCCATTCGTAAGTTCAATCAGCTTCATGTATCTGCTTTTGATGAATAAACATAAAAGCGTTTTTCCCAAAATCTATAGGCAGAAATTATCAAAAATGTTACTATTCATCTTCATTGTGATCACCTGGACGTATGCTGCAATGCCCTCCAAATTTTTTACATAATTCATTACATTTTTCTCCACATAAAATAATAGCACAATCATTTCAATTATGTTGAACGATAGGCATACGGCACCTATGATGGAAATTATAATATATCCTTGGGTAGATTTATCCACTGCCAAAAGTCCCATTTTGTTTAATATTGATAAAGGTAACGCAAGCAATTTACGATGAGCCATTTTGAAGACTTGGTAATCTTACTTTTAGAAAAAAATATTCACAAATGAGGTGAAAATTTAATAGGACCCCATACTTATACCTATGGTTTTTAAATATTTAAATTATATAAATGTCAGTGGAAAACGTATAATAATTTATTATTTATATAATGTATTATTTAATGTGTTATAATTACTATGTATTTTTATACATTTCTTTCTTAAATGTATAGCGTACTAAAAAATTAATCATAACTTTCATTTGAAAAAACGCAATAGGTAGTTTTACGTTGCAATCAATATAAAAGCAATTAGAAAACAACCTGAAATACTTTTTTGAAAATAAAACCGGATAGTACCTTTTCAATTTTATTACTTTGTCGTCCTGAGGTGCCTACAAAAGTATATCTAGACTTGCTCCGCTCAAAGGGTTTTCTTTCAAATTGGGAATGATGGGTTAAACCCTTTTTGATGATTTATGCACTTCTAATAAATCAATCAAGTCGTCGTTTTATCGGACAGTCATCGTTACTTAAAAGTAAAATTGTTACTTTATTTCTTGTGGGAAATAATAATTGTTTGTCAAAATTCCAAATATTAATATAAACGAAGTTTGGAATCGGCTGCCTTTTGTTTCATATTTTGTTATTCAAATGAGCATTTTAAGTGGAACTAAATTAGGAGTCCATCAGGCTCGGTTATGGGTTACTTATAGGAATTGAGACCACCACAACTGGCGAAATTTTTCATATGAGATCATGCAAAAAAATATAGAGAGACCGAAATAAGTACATGGAGGAAATACACTCCGGAGATCTCCTCATGAGAAGTAAAAAAATAGTAAAAACACCTACTAAAAAGGGCTAAAAAACGAATGATAGTAATAATATTAATAAAACTTTATTAAGGACCTCTTAATTACATTTTAAAAAAAATATATAAATTAGATACTTGAAAAGTTAGGTTTACAAGTGACCCCTAATCATATAAATACATAACTAGTAGTTAAAAACAAACCCCGAGGAGGCAATACTCAACGAGTCAGCAAATTGCTTCAGTCATGCCTCTTAAAAATGTGGGTGCCAGGTAAAAAAACCTGTCAATAAAGTTCGCCATGGAATGGGAGGGCACGTTGTAATTGCCCACATCATGCAGAACTCGAGAGTGACACGACGAGCACAGTCTCAACATGTCCTGAAGATAAACCGGCTCTCCACACTTCAGGGTCCTAAAGAGTAGAACTCCATAGAGAAACGAGCACCGCTGGTCGAATTTCAATATGTTTAAATTACGATAGATGGGCATCACATGATCGTATTTACGGATGTTAAACGCAAATTGCAAGACGAGTTCTGAAGGAGCTGGAGCCTATAGCTGTAACCTTCCATCAGAAATCCATAGAAGACCGCAGAAAAATGGTCACTTACGGATAATATTGTGCTGTTCACAATAGACCACTTTACTTGAGAAGGTACAACACCTCTAAATTGATAAAGCGGTCTTAACTTAAAATAGCATAAACTCTGCATGAAGACTCATCGCAACCGAAGTTTGGCTAAAAGACTACGGAGCAGGACGCTTCAACGCGACCGGTTGAAGGCGGCCGTTTGAACGAGGGGACGATTGAACGTAAGGATGTTTGCACGGGAGGACATTAATTTTAACGCAAGGACGTTTAAACGCGAAAACATTTCAACACGAGCAATTAAAATTGTCAACATTAGGAACATTACATTGTGTATTTTAAGGACATCTAAAGGCAAGTGTTCCTCATTTTTAGATAGTGTAGTATTTTAGGGCATAATATTTCAAAAGTGTCAGTAATTTTTACATATTTTGGATACAAATTTTATATAAACTCAAGTCAATTTTAAAAGTAAAATTTAACCATGCACAATTTCGTTGTATTTTGAAATAAATTTTAATGCACATTGCAGTCATACAGAAATTTTTAAAATATCCAAATTCATGAAATCAGATAATTGATAATCAGATATTGTATTTTTTTTATTTGTATGAAATTTGAAAATTGTGCGCGAAAATTTTATGAGTTGTTATCACCAAGTGTGACAATTTTAATAGATTTTGGTGAACTGAGTGTTTTTCTGAGTTTGAATGTCGAGAAGGAGACTGAAAAATTATTGAGCAAGGAGTCCACGTTTGACCATCGTAGAGGGTGGGTCAAATTTTAAAGTGAACGTTTGACCATCGTAGAGTGTGGGTCAAATTTTAGAGAGAGTGGACGTTCGACCACAAAAGTGAGTGGGTCAAATTTTGAATCACCAAAGAGTGAATAATGAAGTAAGCGGTCAAAGTGACTTTAATATTTGAGTGTAATTATCGAGCAAGAAAATGAATTAAAATTCGAGCACGTGCGGAATATTTGCAATTTCACAAAAATTTGGAAAACAAGATAAATAACAGGGAAAACAAGGAAATTATGCAAGGTTGTATTGAGCTGGTGTATTGGAATTGAATTATGTCATTAGATTATATTATGGATGATTCAAGAATTAAGAAGATTGGATTTTAAAATTTGACGCAAATTTAAAATTTGAAGGTAGAACATTTGAAATTAATTATAGTGGAATTTCGATATTGTGATAAATATTTTAGATTGAGAAAACATTTGTATATATACCATATTGTTTTATCATAAAATGAAATAAAAGTAGTTCTACCTAAGCACCAAGCACTCAAGATGATGTTTAGAGGGAAAAGAAGCGAAATTGGCAAAGCACCTCCAGCACCAACACGTTTAGAGAATGTAACAGTTAACTGTCACAGCTGCTGGAAATCTTGCCCGCCTCTGTCGTTAACAGAGGGGGAAGTGCTCCACTGGCCAGTGACGACATTTGAATAATGTGTTCTGGGATTATTTAAGATCTCCAGGTTTTATTTTATTTGGTTTTGTCCGAAAGAACGAAACAGATGTTAATTCTTTGAGAATGTATACCGCTTCCTTTGGTAGAAAAGTATTTGCAAAAATAATAATCTGAAAATTCTAATATAACTCGAAAATAAATGTATAAATTTAAATACTAAAGGTACGATTCCTAGCGCCTAATACGTAGGCAGCTGCTACGGCATGCGAGGCCTCGCCGCGTTGACCACTATTAAATATAGAAAATCAAACTATCGTTTGCGTGAGGTTGGCAACAAGGTTGTTTTAGAACAAGTACACAAATATTTCACGTCTTATAAAAACCAATATTTTTCGAATTAATTAAATACAAGTTTGACGCTACGAACCCTATTACAAGGGAGGTTAGTGATTCGTGCAAGTGGTGCAACGATTATAAAAGTATTCGATCGAAGAATAAAAAATTAGCGGCCGTAGCCGAATTAATGCGGTTCAGCCATTTTGGTGGTCGCGATCCACAAAGATTAAATTGAAGTTGCATCAATCAGTTCGACAAAGGTCGAAGATTGTGGGTCAAACGAAGGAAAATAGTCATCCGTAGTTTGGGTGGATTATTTGGTCACGAGCCAAGAATAAAGATCGTGCAAATACGATAGGCTGGCTGGTTCGCCATTGCGAATTTCCACTTTAAACTGATGTGTGTGACAACAGAAAAACTATCAGAACAAAATGTTCGACGAAACCAACGACGAAATACGGTGATATCATTGATTACTTCCTTATGTTCAATCAGATTTGCGAGACGAATAATCGCCAGTAATTATTTATGTTCAATCGAATTTGCGGAGCAAATCCCCTCAGCTTTCACCCTCATATAAGTGTGTCTTTTTCGATTGTTTTAGGTCATCATCCCAAGGAGGAATAACCATTTTCCATTCCGTCCTGAAGGTCGATCGATCGCACCCAGAAGGAAATACACCATTCACCACAGAGTAAGTAATCGAAAGAGATTCATTACTTACTATATATGAGCGTGAAAATACCAGGTCGTAAATTATTTAACTACTTAATACTGTCAAATTCTCGTTATCATAACTACCAGGTCACTACGACCTCAATCAGACATTTTGAAACCGAACAAAGAACTACCATAATAGTCAAAAACCTAAACCGCTTGGTGTTTGCCACGCTTAAACAACTAAATTACGATAAATGTTGCTGCAATTTCGCGAAGTCCGCAATTCGAACCCACAATTTCCGCAACGTAACTCAACCAGTGATCACACCAAACCACGTTGGTCGCCAAGATGAAACGGTTAAAATTCCTCACGAACTTTAGCGTGAATAATTGATGTTACATTAATTTCTAACCAAAGGTGTTAATTAAAACGACGGAAAAAAAGATGGAATAGGCGCCACTCGATTTCGGTTAAAAAGGAAGACGTCGTTATGAAAGATTAGACAACTCGATTAAAGGGGAAATCGAGAAATCACGAGCTATCTTTGTAAATCTTGCCGGCTAGCTTGGAAGATAATTAATTAAACAAAAAAAAAACCAGCAATGAGTCCAGGGCATACGGAAAATTTTGAACAACGAAGAATTTTTGTAAACGAAAATAGTAATTACTCAAATATAAAGCGCAAATATCTTACGCACACAAAATAAACTTAACAATAAAATAAAAATAAACATAAAAATAAACAATACGGTGGTCATTGCTTAAAGGCTTTATGATAAAGTCGATGCTTATGGTGTTAGTATTGCGCCAGTGGAACGCAACAACAGTAGCCCACTACAGGAGCCGACCAGAACGGCACAGTAGCGACCACATTGACACTCAGAATCACCACCCACACAATCAATCGACGGAACACTCGAATGGTCATATAGGTACAATCCCACTAAGGTAACCACCGAGCCTCCGACGACCAAACCAAATAGCAGCGACCCCGGCGCAATGCCGCACTCTGTATATAAGTAGGTCACACATCGAAGCCTTTATAAAATAAAAATATAAAATCATAATTAAACACAAAAAAAAGTATCGACACTAAATTTCAAATATGAAATTTGAACCTCCGTCGATCAAATTGGAATCTTCCTGCTAATACATTTTACCAGTTCGCTCGATGTAAACCATAGGAAACAATACACAAGTAAAGTTTAATTAACCAAACGTAATAAAATAAATAAAGTAGTCATTACTACGCTTATCAAACATAACACTTATACATGGGTATCGTTATCCACAATATGCGAAAATGCGATAATGATTGCAATTTTATCACGCAGTGCAGAAAGTTGTAATCTGCCACTTATCTATCAATTGCAACCATTCTGGAAGTAAAAATGCAGAACGAAAAAAAGAATACCAAGATGTTACACATAAATAAAAAAAATAAAACACATTAAAAAGGCCAAGGAAAAAAAAATACGCCATCGAGCTTAATATGGCTTAATATAAAAACCAATAATAATTATTACAACAAATTACCAACCAAAAAGGATACCTCAAATTTCGTTGATCTGCGGCATATGCAAAAATTTGTTCAGCTTCGAATCCCATAAAGGCGGATGAGAGCTCCCGGTAAAATAATCAAAAAAAAATGAGCTTCCCAATCCTACGGATTCGAGAAGATAATCCCAGTTCGCTACTGGATGGCATTAACTAACCAATTCTTCTCCAAAATCCGGCTTCACAAAATTTTTGCACAACACACACAAAATCACCTCTTACTCGAGCAAACGTATCAAGTCCAGTCTCGCGTACCGACCCCTGCCCATTTCCCTCACTCGTACCAACGGTCACTGGTTCCAAAACCCAAAGAACCCGGCGGCAAATTTTAAACCGTTACATGTTGGGCATCCACGACCGACTTCGTCGAGCGTAGGTAGGGTCTACCAGGTTCAAGTAATCATATTTCAGTTCAGACGTTGGAATCGTGGTACCAGTTGATTCCGGTTTACCACCACGGTCAACCTTTGATATCATTAGTGAAGTCGAACCTCATTAAAATTAACTCCGTCAAGTCTTGTCGAAGACACGACGAGACCATTAATCGTAACCATAAATTTTTCTGTTAGTTAAATATTCGTAGTTTATGGTAATAATTGTTCTCATTGAATTATCCATATTTTAAATTCCTTGGTTCATTGTTCATGATTATAATTGTTTTAATTGAAGTATTCATGTTTAATAATCTAATGTCAGCTGTTCATGATAATTATTGTCTCTATTGAAGTGTTAGTTATTATATTAAAAGAGAATTTTGCCCAACAATTGTATTATTGTGCCTTTTAATGTATACTCGAAATTGTTTTATTCAAGTTTTAATTTTGTTGAGAGGACCAAGTATCAGGGTCTCCTCCCGATATCTTGTTCTCAAAGCTGGCGCACTGGTTTTGTTACGAAGGTAAGGATAAGTCCCAAGAAGTATAAGCGATCCCACGAAGGTTCAAAAAAAAACAATCTGAACCTCCCTGCTCTTCGACGCATGACTGAACACTATGAGCGAGCCGTCTAGTACAGTCAATCTACGGTCAAGTCAAGCGGCACTTGAGGTACAACAAGGCGATTGTGGCCACAAGGATTGAATTATTCCGGAAGAGTACACAATGTACAAAGTAAAATAGTGTTTTAGAAAAGTTTGTACTTTACGACAATGTGTTACAAAATTTTTCTCCTTTTGCAACTAATTTAAATTTATTTAAATTTATTCAATACATCTAGCGCCACCTTTCTACAGCCATTACAAAGAACTTGATATGACAGGAAATGCGCAATAGAGCATTTTTAATTAGGTGGAGACGAGTGAACTAGACGGTCGACATTTTGTGTTCGAGTTAATAAAATCGATAGTTTTGATTCGATTTTCGATCGCCAGCTAGTTGTTTTATCGTACGTGTTAGTATTTTTCACCGTGACTACGGATTTAGTGGAAATCAAGCGTATCGATATTTTCGTCAGCCAATTCAACCGTGTTGGATATATAATTTTTTATCTCATTTAACCACATTTTTACATCGTGAGATTACCACGCAGTGTTATCAACAGTTATTTGGTGGAAAATAATATGGTTCAATTTTTGACAATCAACTTTTGTTGTCATTTCGATGATTGCTTGTTTTTGTTTGGACAATCATCTTGTTACATCACTGGATTGCACAAGTTTACCATCCCAACACAATTACTGAGGAGTGTCGATCCATTACCGTTCCATCCTACCGAAACCTGCTGTTCGTGTCATCACGTCGGTGGTATACGTCCGAGGAACTTAGAGGGAAGACGATTGTGTCAATACTCGCAACCACCTATCCATTCAAGAAGCCTTCTGTCACCTTCAATTTGTAAACTTTCCTGAGCTCAAGGTAAAGTATTTTACATTCTTGTTTGTTTATGGTGGTATATTTTTGTTCATTGAAGCCAACATTTGCATTGGCGGGGTTGCCCTTCTGGTTTCCCAGTTTGTGTAACATCTTTGACGTGACGTTAGTCAATAAAATTATCGTGCATTTTGTTTTAAGCACGTCGCAGCTACGCTTGCTTTGTCGTTTTGATAATATTAAACATTGTCATTTAATAATTGTTTTATTTCGACGGAAGCGTACCCTCATTTTGTTTTTCAGCATTGCACGGAGTGAAACTCACTGCCCTCGCTCACCGCTACAACGAGTTAGTTTATATCTACCATCAGGGTCCCACGCAATAAAAGTAGAAGGTTTTACTTTCTGCGTGAGTCGTTTACTTTTCTGGGCCGTTCCCTCATTAGGAACGGGGAGAAATGATTACGTTTCAAATGGACCACTCCCAAATAGGATATTAATATTTGGTCGTCAACAAAGTCTAAAGGTAATCATTAAATTATATTATAACATAATGTCAGCTGTAATTAATTGACCCAATCTTTCTTAGATCCTCGGTGAATCCAAACACTGGTTTGTGGATGGCACCTTTTCATCAAAAGTATCATATCATTCGGCTAAAAGTGGAATCGGGGTGTCAATCTTGAATAATTAATAGGGCTAAACTAAACCCGCTACAATTATTTTTATAAATAATTAGGAAATTCTGTGCGTCAGATTTAAATGATTTTCAAAACGCTTGGTTAAATTTGACAAAAGTTTTGAACTAAGGGCATATCGAAGTAGAATTGTACATTAATTACTTATTATTGTAACTACCTACAAGTTTATCAAATTATGTTAATTATTGTTGTCAAAATTTTCAATCCATAACATTATATGAAATTAAACGAGTTGGAAATATCATTCCGCGTCCAATATTTTCGATTGCAATGTTTTTAAAGAACACTTGCGACCCGACCCTTTGACGCTTTCTGGTATTACAGGTATCCAATAGGTGGCAACCAGGATTACATCAGATTTACGCCAGATTGGGTCAATAGCAAACAATACGGTTTACAAATGATTGATTTTTACTTATTGCAGCAATTGAGGAAAAATCTTTCAGATGGCATATCCGCAGCTATGCTCAAAAGAATCGATTACTATACTCGTAAATGTTTGAAGAAAGTTTTCCGCGTTAAAGTGTAAATAAAAATATTTATCAATAAACAGTAGTTGTTCTTGATAACCTGTGCTAAAATTTTGTAACTTTTTTTTGTAAATATTAAGGGCTTCTAATAACAGTTATAATTAATTTATTTTAATGTTTATTCTTTTTTAAATCAAATTTTAATTAAGGCAGTTCAACTACTCACAAGTACGGAATAGCTTTCCAAGTTATTTGGAAAATATTTTATTCATAAAATTTTTTAAATCAATTTTCGGAGTTTTTGTTTTATTTTTAATTGAATGTAACTGATGATCGGTAATAATGATAAAATTACGTCACATTACAGTATCAAGGTTGTGTTCTAATTTATTATTTATATTTTATTGTTGTGAAAACAAACCTCCCTATTTGTTTTACTTCAATAATTTACATTATTACTAATTAAAATATTAATAAACTTTCTCGATTCACATCAGCCCCTTCAACGATTCAAAAACAATATCGTTGAAGGGGCCTGGGCTGTTAAATAGGTATAAATTTTCAAAAATGTGCTCTCAGCCCTGGCACTTCGCAACTATTCGACTTCGAGAAAAATATCTTAGATAATATAATAGTTAAAGTAAATTTTCTTTTCTATAAGATTTGTAGCACGATGTAAAATAATATTGACTACAAATATGCAATATTCAGTGGCTCACAAAAGAGAGCATTCACCCTGAAATCACATAATAATTGCATTATTTTTCCAGGAAATATAATATGAATTTTTAATTCCATTTTTTCATAATTATATTCTGTTGACTTTGATGTATTGTAATTCAAAAACATGATCTCTTATCTTCTATTACATTACTAATTATAGAGAGAAATATGATAATAAGCTTACATGCGCTGTCACAAAAGGGAGCATACACTTGCAGATTTTCTAATGTTATGACGCGACAATGCAATAATTTGAATTACTTAGTTGCATTAATTACTAATTAGTATTACAAATTCTAGTGAAGATATTAGCAGTAAATTTTATCGAATTTTATCAAAATGAATTCAAAAAGAATACGGACTTATCTATAAGGAAATTGATACTAAAATTAATTTGCGAAGGAAAATTTTTACTCCAAGTTGGATCTAGTGGGCAGGTTTTCTTCTTTAGAAATCCGCTGCGATCCTGCTAGAATTTTGAGGAAAATAAGTTTCCCTCTTTAGGATGTCGTGTATAAAATTCGAGCTCCGATAAATATCTGCACTAGTTGGGAAATGGCGGCTTTGCATATACTGTTGTGTCCATCAATGTTTGGCTGTTGCGGTATTAGATTGTTTATCGTGCAGTCAGAGAAAATATAGCATGCAAAAGGTTCATCAAAAACAATTTATAAAAAATGTTATTATTTTATAGTTATAAAAAATGTTAGTAGGCAAAATGTTAGTATTGATAAAAAAAAGGTAACCATAGCAATGCAACCAAGATAAACAACGGTGATAAAAGGGGAGTCTGTTATCAAACGGCGAACCGACCACACGCGTCGAGATAGAGTTCTAATTGAAAACCAAGGGCGTTAGTCGCGATCAAGTGAATGAGAAAAATTGCGTGTTTGCAATAAATAAAGTCGGTGAGATAAACAAACTGATTACGACCAAGAGTACATTGGGCAGTATTGAGTTGAAGCAATACATGAGAGGGGATTTGGTAAAACGAATCAAGAGAGGCCGAGTGGAGATAAAAGGAAAAGGAGATAAAGATAAGCGCTGATTATTTGTAAACAGAAAGAAGGTGTAAGGCGAGGGTGACAATAACCCTGCTTCAAGACACGAAGCATAGAAACTCAAGATTGTATTGTGCGACAGCAAATAAAGTGCGTGCGCGAACAAGAAGAAAGAAGAAAAGGTAACATTGAATTTTTGATATTATTGTTGATTGTTGTTGAAGGCATTGGTTGTTCCAAATTGGCTTGTTGGTTTTCAGCTCCCCAGATTCGGCAATTTTATTTATTAACGTATCCAGTCAGCTGCAAATGTGCTTCATCATTTAAAATGATTTTATTGCAAATTCAGCATCTACAGTTTTGTTTTCATACATAAAGTATTGCTATGTCCTCCTCCTAATAAAATGTTAGGCACAGGAAGGTACACACATTATTGCCCCTTCTTACTAAGCTCGCGGGTTGAGTCGTTCAGGGAGTGGGTCCCTTGTGGTTCGAAATTAATTATTAGAGGCGATCTTATTATGCTCATTGGCTCTCTCAGGATATTTAACTTTGCTTTCCTTTTTTGAATAAAAAAGAAATAAAAAACCTTCATCAACTCCCATACAAATTTTATTATAGTTTAAAAAGAAAAATTAATACAAATAATTGTTCGAAACAAAGAGGTTTCCTCTCTTCGTCCCAAGTTGCTTGATTTTTTAAGCCAATCAAGACTTTCGCTTTACATTAGCGGGCTTAAATGTTTATAAATTTAAATTTGTTGCTTATTTTTAAAGCTTAAAATATTTTTGACGAAAATTATAAAACTTTTGATTATTTTTAACTTATCACTTAGGGTATCAAAGAATACACTCTGTTAGAAGTCTTTTCCCCAAATCCTATTATTAACACGCTGAAGGCAAAATTTTAACAAATTATAGAAATCATAAATTCACTGTACCTGGCTCCTGAATATATCGCAGTTTTTATTTGTTTAAAAAGGATATCATTTATTCGCTGTGTGCGCCCTGCTTTAATCTTTACTTGCAACGATTGAACTTCACTCCACCTGTCATGACTTTGTTGGATGTCATTTGAAACGGTACTTTACTTTGACTAGTGCTGAATTTTGTGCTCGTATTTGCATCCTTCCTATTGAAAATCTCCAAAAATATTGAGGTAAGTTGTTCCATTAATTTGCAATGATTTTCTTGTTATCCAGAAAATTTTTATATGAATAAATTTTTGTAAATTACAACATCTCCATTGCATTTGTTTATGTCCTTGACATCTATTTTTAGAGTCGACGTTGAATAAACGAACTTTCTAACCTCTCCGAAGTCAAATGAATTTGATTAACCTCCAAATTCTGGTAAATAATATTTCTCGGAGAGCATCGAAAAATGCGTGCACACAGCGGAGTTACTAGAGGTGAACTGATTTTTGATCGAAAATCGATACAATTGGTATTCTTGTTTGAATTTTGTGAGTCAAATCCATGTATTTTCGAATTTATTTTACTCTAATAAATTATTTTTATTGTAGATTTTTCTTCTGTATCAACCTCGATTTCGTTTGGAACATCTTCCCGAGCAGTTTGATTGGTACATTCCATTTTTATCAATTTTATGGATTGTTGATTGATTCATTTTCGTCTTTCTTGGTTGTTTACAGGGGCGTTACACAAATATGACCCTTATTAACTAAATTGTTGATTTATCCGTTGAAAATATACACATTAAATGCATGAAACAATTACATAATTTTTGATATGCTTACATTTTTACAGAGAATGTTATTTGTAGAGTAAATTGGTTTACAAATTCTTAAATTTTTCTAGGTTATCATGATTAATACATTTTTACAAATTTTGAGCTAATTAAGTTTTTTGTTTCATTTCTGATGTGACAATCATCAGTTTATTTAGATTTAGCAATCTTTGTCATGTTTCATTCATCCTGAGAGACTCAAATAAATTTAGAAAATTGAAATTTTGAAAAATAAAAATTTCTCGTAGAGTAAATTTTTAAAGTGTCTTTCGACTTAGAATTTTGTGCTTATTTCGAATATATGATTCATTTTAGCATCGGGAGCCTTTCTTATTCATTTTAACACACAGCATAATCCATTTCAAATTGCATCAAAAGATAAATTTAATTTTAGATTGAAGATTCAATTTCAAAAATTTTTGTGTTCAAATGTTATAAAATTTTCCCTTTTTTTTTTTTTTTAAGTACCTCTCTGATTTTTGATATTTGTGACTGATTGATTTTGATTCCATTTGTCTAAATGTATTTTTCAAGATTGTATGCGTTAATCTCCTCCATTTCAAGTTTTACTTGTCTTTTTGTTTGTGCGAATGGCTTTTCACTCTTGTGATATCCTTCAATGACTTATTTAAATTGTTGCAAACTTTATGTCTTTTGAAATTGAAATTTTTAAATTATGAATTAACTTGATTGTAAAATAAACTTAAAATTTTTTTGTCATTAAATTTCCCCTTTAAATTAAATTGTTTGTAAAACTAAAATCGTAACTAATTAAATTATCTAAATTTTTAAATTGACATAACATTTTTTTAATTGTTTGACTCTTTCTGAAATTTTTAAGTTTTGACCATTTTCTAAGCGTTTTGTTAATTTCAACTATTTAATTAATTATAAGTTTGGATCAATTGTTTCCTACTGTGATGAATATTTAATTGGCTTCTTTCTTTCAATGCGATGGATTTTAATTCACATCCTCTGTATTTGAATGTTATTTTGTTAATTCCTGATTGTTTATTTTCTCTCTAATTGATCATTTTAATATTAATTTTTAAATTTTAAATCTTTTCCCCCCTTTTTAATATTTCTAGTCAATGTGCCCTCTTTTTCAAACTATTTCACGCAACTTTTAACTATTTTGCTCAAATTGTCTCTTGCAATTTCAGCATTTATTCATTATCCCATTTATTTATCATCAATAAACTTCTATTATTGTAATCAATCGTCAATTATTTTTATTATCAAAAATTATTTTATTTTTACTTCATCTACAGCAAATCTTCCTTTTGGTCCATCCTATGATGTTCTTGTTACCAATCTTTCTTCATCAAAATGTTTTCTTCAATTAAATTTTTCCGCATTGTCACTAATTTATCCATGTTTATAATTTTTAAATTTTTGTTGTCATCTCGAATCTTCGAAATTTTTGTACGCTTATTTTTCTTGTAGTCAATTAGTTTTCTCATAATTTTCAGATTTTTAAATTGTTGTAGTCTTGACAATTTTTATTCATAATTAATAATGTTGAGTTCAAATCTCAATGTTTTTAAATTTTTATAAATTTTTCACTTTTAATGATCGTGTCCATTTCACTCGCTAATCAAATTTACAAGTTTCGGCATCCTGATTTTCCTTATCAAAGTTTCCGATTTTTATGTGTTGATTTTCAAGCGGACCCGTTTGAATAATTCCATCTTCATGATGTAATCTTCAGCATTTGTTCCAATTGTTGTTTTTGTGTTGAAGTCCATTATCCATTTCACTTCTTTATTCGTTGTGATTTGACTCCGCGTTTTTGTCTTTTTGGTTTTGTGATTGCACTGTTTATTAAATGTTCTAATTTTCAACTGTCTATCACTGTACCTTGATTTAAATTTTATCCGTTTGTACCGAATTTTTATTGACTTTATTATTTTCAACCGCGCATGTTTATTTTGTATTTTTGTATGTGAAAAATTTTTGAATTGAACAATGTTCCCGAATTTCACTGTTTTATTTAATAAAAGTTTACGCAATCTAAAATGTTTATGTTTTATGAAAGTCTGCTTCTTTCTATTTATTGTGAGCACTTTTTCACTTTTAAATGTTCTTTTGACTCTAATAATTGTCTTTATTTTAAATTTTCTTGCACTTTTTTGGTTCTTCACATTTTTGTGTTTTCTTTTATTTTGTTGTTTGTTACTAAATTTCTTTTGTTTGGAGCTTTGATATGTTTACCCTCCTTTCCGTTCCTAATGAGAGAACGGTTTGGAAAGGCAAACAAGACCACGCAGAAGTAAAACTCCTACTTATATTCGTGGTAACCCTGATGTTGGTATAAGCTAACTCGCTATAGCCTGGAAGCGAGGGTCGTAAGTCCAATGAAATTTCCACTCTGCGTTGTGCTGAAAAATACGAGGGTACGCTTCGTCGAAAAATAAAACAATAATTAAACAATAACGTTTTAATGAAAATAGAAACGATTACGACAATTACAAACGCTCGTGGTAGTGGCGTGCCAAGAACAAGAAGCACGTTAACTGATGGTGACAACGGTACGTCAAAGGTGACACAATACGGGACACCAGAATGGTAGGCCCGTCAATACAAATAATTGACTGTAATGAATTACCACAATACCACAAGAATAAATCCACACAAGAATATAAAATTGGTCTCACCTTGATATCAATCGTGAGTTCACACAATGGAGATGACAGCAATAATCCTTGTATGGAATGCAGTGGTTGGTGTTGAATTCCAATGGCTCCCAATCTAAGATCCTCGGACTGTTGTACACCGACGTAATACTCGATGAGCAGGTTTTGACAGGCGGATACGAAGATGGACAGGCGGCACTCCGCTGCGTTGACAGTATGGTACAGGTTGACGATCCAAATAAAACAAAGTGATCGTCCAGTACAATTTGATCACAAAAACTGAAGCCGCGATTGACAATAACAATCGACTTCCAAATGTAAATAAAAGCAGCTGTCAAAATAGTCACCAGACGAATGTTACCAAATAAAATTATGGTTGGTACCAATTTGTACCTCGATAACGAAAATATGGTGGTGGATAACCACTCGAATATTTTCCAAAAAATGCTTGAACTGGCTAAAACAAAATAGTTACGCACTGCATTCACGAAATCCGTAATGACGGTGGAATTAACTACTGCGTATAACTATTTTTGTAACGAAAATCGACTGATAAATAATTGATTTACACGCGATCAATAAAAATCGAACTGTCTTGTCGCACTCTCAAGCCAAAGTTAAGTTTTTAACGGCGCGCGTCTATATCCTGTACTATCAAGTACGTTGCAAAAATGAGTAAAGAGATGGCGCTTGGAGTAACAATTTATAATTTAAATGTTATGAATTAACATTTGGAACGAAATAGACATATTTTGTTACACACCCCCCAACTAAACGATCTGGCCGCAGGCCAAGATCTAAAAAGATCAGATAAAGAAGTTGACATTTACAACGAACTGTGAATTTACAGAAGAAACCGTACTGTAGTGAGGAGAGAGTTTGTCGCAATAATGGTAGGATAGAAATATTAAGCGTTACTAAGTAAAAAAAATGAGCTTAAAATATTTCAATAAAAAAATAAAATAAAAAAATCTCTAAAGGATTAAGAATAAAATAATAATTGTATGGTTTTTCACCTATGGGACTAAATGTCGCCTTAAATCCGCGGAAACGAAAACCAATTGGTAGAGCTAATGATAGCTACTGAAAACCATAATGTATAAATGATTTTGTCTCAGATAAAAATCAATGAGTACAAAATGGGCAGCCCGCATTGGACCTGCACCTAAAAAAGTGAATACAAAAAAATCTTTAGGGACATCAAGACAAAAAAACGTCTGATAATCAACCTGGGAATGGGTCACATAGGATCCATTCGAGAATAGTCAAACAAAAAAATTATATTCAACTAAATTCTACTTTCCAGTGTGAGACACTCATGGTTCTCAACCCAAAGGAAATGGTATTTTGCAAAATAAACAAAATAATTAAATAATTTGATCAAACGAATATTTGATCAACAGATCGTCCTACCAAGACTTTGACAGCTTCTCCGGAATCGTTGGAATAAATTCCGATGGAATAATTAGTGGCTAGATGGTCTGCACTAATTATGACGTAAAAACCAGGGAGTAAAAAAATAAAAGAATAAAAAACCCTTAACCCTGAATAGTAAAACGGATGGAATGTTTTACGGGATTTTTTATTATATGATCTGAGATGGAATGTGATCAATAAGTTGATGTGTCGACAAGAATACGGCCAACGACCCTTCATGCCCGTAACAGGAGGAAAACCAGCCGATTACCCCCCAACTAAGATTTCTGACCAACCCCACTGAGGTGTAGTCAATCCCGTCAGAAAGCAACCAACCGGCCACCCTGCCTGCACTAAGCACGAAGTCCGCTAACCCCATAAATGCCAACACAAATAAGGAAATGGTAAGACTGATGGAATGTCTTACGGGCTGTTTTATATGATCTGAGATGGAACATGATCAAAAAGAGACGACATTACTAATAAAATGTAGGATTCAAGGTGTAATCGAACCCCCCTGTGACAAACATTACCCAACCTCCGCCCATGTAATGTGGATTTTAACCCTGAATGGATATTCGATCATCGTCGTCATCGGGATGTGATTTTAAGTCCTTAATATGATAGACACCTACATCTTTACCACGCTCGTTGACTAAACGATAAGTTAATGGACCTGTAACCTCGCGAACCTTGCACTTGATATACTTAGGAGATAGCTTACTACTAATTTTATTCGGAGCATTAGAAAGTACGAAATTTCTTCGCCAAACTATGTCACCTACTCGAAAATTGATGGATCTTTTGCGCAAGTTGTAATGTTTAGCCCCCCTAATATAAGCATTATGCAATCGCTTAGTAACGTCTTCGAACACCCCATTTAACTTTCGCATATCATGCGCGACGCTTTCACGGTTAGCAAGGGTTAGATCATCCTCTTTAAACTGTTGGATGCGACCGTAATAATCTCCGTTTATCGGAACAGTGCGACCTAAATTCAAGAATGATGGTGTATACCCCGTAACTTCGTGGGTAGCAGATCTTAAAGCATGTGCTATCTTAAAAATTTCTACATCCCAACTACGATGATCACGCTTGACATAAGACCTAATAGCGGTACCAATGACTCGATTATATCGCTCTACAAAATTTACTTGTGGATGGTAGTTGGCATTTTTCCACACATGTGAAATCTTGTAGTTGTTCATTAGTTCTTGAAATTCTTTTCCCGTAAATTGGGGACCATTATCGACTTGGCAAATCATCGGAGTACCAAATAGAAGGAATACTTCATTTTCCAAAAACTCACAGATGGCCTTAGCCGTAGCTTTTCGTAATGGTTTGACTAATACAAATTTCGTGAACCAGTCACAAACTACAAGTAATACAGTATTACCTTTTGCAGAACGGGGAAATGGACCCATTAGGTCGATGGAAAGACATTGAAAAGGAAAACGGACTTTTTTCTCTTTACCCATTAGTCCGTAGCGTGCGCCTTGGCAAGCTTTAGAAGCCAAACAAACTGTGCAACGACGCACGTAGCGAGCAACGTCAGTACGCATTTTAGGCCAGTAATAAAGCTCCAGAATTTTATTAAAAGTTTTTAAAGTACCTAAATGTGCAGACGTAGGATCGTCATGACACATTTTCAAAATTTCATTACGACGAGGTTTAGGAATAATCTGTTTCCATTCAACCAAATTGGAAATAACGTCGTGTTTGTTTGTAATGAGCTTATACAGACGATCTGACTCAATACGCCAGTCTGGATAAAGTTGCGGATTTGTTCTAACGTTGATCAGCATGCGCCGATACCAGGGATCCAAGTCATCATCAGTTAAGACTAATGAAGAGACTTCCAAGGGAGCACGGGACAAGGCGTCTGGAACTACATGCAATTGACCTTTGCGATGCTGGATGTCGAAAGAATGTTGAGCAAGACGAACGGACCAACGGGCTAATTTATTGGCTGGATCTTTCATATTCATGAGCCATAAAAGTGAATAATGATCGGTCACAACTGTAAACTGAGTACCCTCAACATATGGTCGAAACTTTTCGATACCAAATAAGACCGCTAAACATTCACGCTCCGTCGTCGAATAATTTCGTTCAGCCTTGTTCAAGGTTCTAGATGCATATGCAATAGGTCGCTCATCATCACCCTCACCCTGTGTCAAAACACTTCCCAAACCGTAACCTGATGAATCGCAGTGTATAAAAAATCTCTTTTCAAAGTTGGGACTAACTAAAACGGGTGCTGTAACTAGTAGTTTCTTTAAACTCTCAAATGACTCAATAGCGTTAGGAGTCCAAGTAATGGTTTGACGTTTAACCCGTCCCTTAATTAACTCAGTAATGGGAGCAGAAAAGGTGGAGAGATTAGGGATAAATCGTCGATACCATCCTATAAGTCCAAGGAATCGTTTTACTCCAGTAACAGTAGTTGGACGTTCAAATTTAGTTATAGCCTCAACTTTGTCAGGGTCGGTATGAAGACCAGATTTGTCAATAACATGACCTAAAAATTTTAATGTGGATCTGCAAAATTCACATTTTTCAAAGTTAACGGTTAGGTTAGCATCTTTAAGTTTCTCAAAGACTTGTTGCAAAAGGCTTAAATGTTCGGCAAAGGTATTGGAAACTACGATTATGTCGTCAAGGTAAACAAAGACCTTCTCACCAAGCAATGAACCAAAAACGTTGTCCATTAATCGCTGTTGAGTAATAGGGGCGTTGGAAATTCCAAACGGCATAACGACATACTCGAAGAGACCTCTGCCAGGCACAGTAAATGCAGTCTTTTCACGAGATGAGGATGAGAGAGGAACTTGCCAAAATGCTTTTTTAAGATCTATAGAGGTCAGGAATCTAGCGTCCTGTAAATGAGATAAAATGTCATCCAATCGAGGGAGTGGGTACGCATCCTTTTTAGTCAATTGATTTAATTTACGGCCATCGAAACACAGTCGATAGGAACCGTTCTTTTTACGGACTAAAAGCATGGGTGACGACCAAGCACTCTTAGAAGGGACAACGATGTTCATTTGTAGCATTTCGTCTAGTTCACGGTGAGCAATAGCTCGCATGGGTGGAGATAAGGGATAGAAACGTTGCTTGACAGGAGCGGCTGAACCCGTATCTATATGGTGAATTACCTTATCAGTACGAGTCAACCCCTCACGGTCCAGTTCCTTATATTTGTCTTTCATGGAAGAAAGCATAACCTGCTGCTCTATTGATAATTCGGAAGCGGAACGCATAAATTCCGTGGCACTAATTTGATTAACAAAATATTGGTCTCTACCAAAATCAATTTTGACACCAAACATCTTGCAAAAATCTATACCTAGGGTTAATGATGTGGTGATACTACGGCAAACTATGACGTTTAAAACTTTAGTGACTTCACCAATGGTGATAGGAAGCATGACTTCACCTAATAAATCTTGTGAAGTTCCATCAGCGGAATGTAAAAGAGATTTGGTGCCGCGCGTAAAACATAAATCTAACTGATTTATTAAAAAGTGCGCATCACTACCCAGAACAGAAACAGATGCTCCAGAGTCAAGCAGAGCAGCAAGAGGTACCCCCCCCACAGTTAAATTAACATAAGGTCTTATGTCTCGCGTGGGATGTGTAAAGAGAGCGGAAGTAGTCTGCGATGATCCGCAAAAAGAGCGTACGCGTCCTAACCACCCCTTCCAACACAAGGAATCGGCTTTAAGAGCCTTCTTGAGACGCACGCCGTGATGCCATCTCGCTCTTCTTCTTTTGTCGGCTTTTAACGCGGATTTGCCGGGCGAGCCGAAACGCCTCTCCGCCTTCGCAAGTTTTTTGAACGTCCTTGATGTTTTCTAGGACATGTTATGGCAGTTACCCCTTTTTGGCCGCATACAAAACAAAATTTAGATAAAGGTTTTGGGCAATCCTCAAAACCATGCGCGGGATTATTACAGTTCCAACAGTTATCTAGAGAGTTGTCTGACTGAGGGTCTAATGGAAAATGAGTAGTAACCATGGGAGATGAAGACATCGAACAAGTGGCCTCTGATGGAGTGGTCCACTTTATTACTCTTTCGGCGGCTTGAGCTGCCGTGATAAGTGCTTCTCTAGTTTTGTATTCGTTTAACCCTAAGGTTAATGAAATTTGTGGAGACATGTTACGTCTTATAACCCATAGCTGTTCCTCATCCGAAGGAATTGGATTTAATCTAGAAAATTGAGCAATCATGGATTCTATGAATCCCAGAACAGATTCACCTGGTAATTGTTTCCGAGCCCGGATTTGATCGGCATATTCTCTACTATAATCGAGAGATAAAAATCGGACTTTCAAAGCATCCATTAATTGTGACCAATTTGAAATAGTGGGACTCAAGGAACGGTACCAGACTAATGCCTCGTCTGAAAAGAATTCCCCAGCTTTTCTAAATAATTCGTCTTCTTTAACCCCTCGTGAACGTGCAAGCTCTTGTGCGCGCTCAATAAAATCAAAAACGGCTTTAAAATTACCCTTGCCATCATAGCTAAGACCCCATTTGTGAACAGATACCCGATTTTGCGATTGATTTAATAAAATGTTAGTCAAGGCGGTGCTAATGTCTGGATTAATCGGAATTGAATCGGTAAGAGTGGACCTACGTGCAGGTTGAAAATTACTTGCTTGAACCGGAGAGTTCGTGATTGGTAATACCTCCTCGCTTTCCAGCGCATCTGAATCTTTGATTAAAGATTCGAGATTCTCACGTAAAGTTTTACATGTAAGAATTAAAGTGTTTCTTTTGGGGTCATCAAAACCAACTCCTTCCATTGAATCTAAACGATTACTATAATGCGCCAGCCGATGATCTAACGCATCCAAAAGCTTATCATCAACATTAGTTGACAAATCATTAATCTCTTTACTGATTACTGAAAGGGACTTTTCGCATATTTCTAGTTCGGCAGGTATGTCAACTGGTTTATATTTAATCATTGCTAATGATGAATTATATTTCTCATCGCGCATCAACTGACATAGCAATTTACGACGAGAAGCTAAATGTTCAGGTATTCCGGATAAATCGTTGCCTTTGCGTCGTTGCAACTCAACGGCGATCTCCTCTCTAGATAAGGCTGCCACGTAAGCTTTTTCAGACATGATAATTAAGTTAACTTGACAAAGACGAAGTAAAAAAATGTAAGCGTTCGATAAAACACGAAACTATCGTACAAAGAATTGAATAATAAAAAAATAGTGCGTAAACACGACTCCCAATTGCGTGACAAAACAAATACAGTCAAATTGCAATTGGAGGGAACGCAACAAATGATATTATTATTCTGATATATATACGTAAATGGTTTCTCGCCGGTGTGAATTTTGAAATGGGCGTAGCGTTACTCGCAAGTAATAATTAAAAATACTATATATATTGCAAAAATGAATAAGGCGAGAGCACAACAAAAGGATATCTCGTTTTTGAACCAATAAAATTTGTGCACCACAAATATCAAAGTAAAAAGGTTTTTCGCCGGTACGAGTACTAAGTTGACAACTCAATCTATTATTATCTACCATGTACCAAACCATACAAACAAGCAAAGCGCCCAGTCCACAACGCTCTCCAGTTGCCAAAAACTGCTGTAATAATAAAAAATTAACACGACCACAAACGTTCCGTTGTCGAATCGTATGCACGAAAACGCACCTCGGGACAAACACAGAGTTGGAAAATCAACAAATTGAGCTCCACGTATGGACGCCAGTGATATGTTTACCCTCCTTTCCGTTCCTAATGAGAGAACGGTTTGGAAAGGCAAACAAGACCACGCAGAAGTAAAACTCCTACTTATATTCGTGGTAACCCTGATGTTGGTATAAGCTAACTCGCTATAGCCTGGAAGCGAGGGTCGTAAGTCCAATGAAATTTCCACTCTGCGTTGTGCTGAAAAATACGAGGGTACGCTTCGTCGAAAAATAAAACAATAATTAAACAATAACGTTTTAATGAAAATAGAAACGATTACGACAATTACAAACGCTCGTGGTAGTGGCGTGCCAAGAACAAGAAGCACGTTAACTGATGGTGACAACGGTACGTCAAAGGTGACACAATACGGGACACCAGAATGGTAGGCCCGTCAATACAAATAATTGACTGTAATGAATTACCACAATACCACAAGAATAAATCCACACAAGAATATAAAATTGGTCTCACCTTGATATCAATCGTGAGTTCACACAATGGAGATGACAGCAATAATCCTTGTATGGAATGCAGTGGTTGGTGTTGAATTCCAATGGCTCCCAATCTAAGATCCTCGGACTGTTGTACACCGACGTAATACTCGATGAGCAGGTTTTGACAGGCGGATACGAAGATGGACAGGCGGCACTCCGCTGCGTTGACAGTATGGTACAGGTTGACGATCCAAATAAAACAAAGTGATCGTCCAGTACAATTTGATCACAAAAACTGAAGCCGCGATTGACAATAACAATCGACTTCCAAATGTAAATAAAAGCAGCTGTCAAAATAGTCACCAGACGAATGTTACCAAATAAAATTATGGTTGGTACCAATTTGTACCTCGATAACGAAAATATGGTGGTGGATAACCACTCGAATATTTTCCAAAAAATGCTTGAACTGGCTAAAACAAAATAGTTACGCACTGCATTCACGAAATCCGTAATGACGGTGGAATTAACTACTGCGTATAACTATTTTTGTAACGAAAATCGACTGATAAATAATTGATTTACACGCGATCAATAAAAATCGAACTGTCTTGTCGCACTCTCAAGCCAAAGTTAAGTTTTTAACGGCGCGCGTCTATATCCTGTACTATCAAGTACGTTGCAAAAATGAGTAAAGAGATGGCGCTTGGAGTAACAATTTATAATTTAAATGTTATGAATTAACATTTGGAACGAAATAGACATATTTTGTTACAGCTTCTTGGAAATCTTTTATTTTTCTTTGCTCTTGTACCTCTTGTTTTGTACTTCGGCTTTGCATATAATTTCTTGATCTTCAAGTAGAGCCTTTTGAAATTTCTTCTTGCATGCACAACGTTGAATTTGTATTGAACTTCCTCCATTTCTTCGATTTGTGTTGGAATTGGGGTTTCAACTTTTGGATCCATTTTTGTATCCATAGAGGAGATTTCTTGTCTGATTACCATTATTCTTTCTTTATTTTGAGCTTCTATTTTGTTTATTAATTCCTGATTTCCAGTTTCTATTTTGTTTATTAACTTTTCAAATTGTTCGCTTGATTCTTTTGCTTGGGCTTGATTTCCAGCTGTTATAAATTCCATCAGTTTTTGTATGTCGGATTGGCTTACATATACCAGGTTTTGTTTTACTTGTGCGTTCGACATGATTAATTTTTTTTTTGTTGTTAAAAGAATTTTGCAAATAGTTATCAAAGAAATGTGTAAATAGAAAATGTTTAAATACAAAACCTGTCAATAAAGAACTAATTATTATAATAATCAAAATGTTGTTTTATTTTCACAAACAAAAATAATTTTTTAAGTTTTTACCCTTAAATTTTTATCAAAACTACCCCTATCGTGATTTCGATGCTTGGATGCCAAATGATGCTATTCTTTGGTGCATAAAATTTCAAAATTATTTATTTTTCACAAAAAATTTTCTACCCTTAATTTTGCCAATACACCCTTTAATCGAGTCGTTTCGAGCCCCACGTTTCGCGACAAAAGATGCTATGTCCTCCTCCTAATAAAATGTTAGGCACAGGAAGGTACACACATTATTGCCCCTTCTTACTAAGCTCGCGGGTTGAGTCGTTCAGGGAGTGGGTCCCTTGTGGTTCGAAATTAATTATTAGAGGCGATCTTATTATGCTCATTGGCTCTCTCAGGATATTTAACTTTGCTTTCCTTTTTTGAATAAAAAAGAAATAAAAAACCTTCATCAACTCCCATACAAATTTTATTATAGTTTAAAAAGAAAAATTAATACAAATAATTGTTCGAAACAAAGAGGTTTCCTCTCTTCGTCCCAAGTTGCTTGATTTTTTAAGCCAATCAAGACTTTCGCTTTACATTAGCGGGCTTAAATGTTTATAAATTTAAATTTGTTGCTTATTTTTAAAGCTTAAAATATTTTTGACGAAAATTATAAAACTTTTGATTATTTTTAACTTATCACTTAGGGTATCAAAGAATACACTCTGTTAGAAGTCTTTTCCCCAAATCCTATTATTAACACGCTGAAGGCAAAATTTTAACAAATTATAGAAATCATAAATTCACTGTACCTGGCTCCTGAATATATCGCAGTTTTTATTTGTTTAAAAAGGATATCATTTATTCGCTGTGTGCGCCCTGCTTTAATCTTTACTTGCAACGATTGAACTTCACTCCACCTGTCATGACTTTGTTGGATGTCATTTGAAACGGTACTTTACTTTGACTAGTGCTGAATTTTGTGCTCGTATTTGCATCCTTCCTATTGAAAATCTCCAAAAATATTGAGGTAAGTTGTTCCATTAATTTGCAATGATTTTCTTGTTATCCAGAAAATTTTTATATGAATAAATTTTTGTAAATTACAACATCTCCATTGCATTTGTTTATGTCCTTGACATCTATTTTTAGAGTCGACGTTGAATAAACGAACTTTCTAACCTCTCCGAAGTCAAATGAATTTGATTAACCTCCAAATTCTGGTAAATAATATTTCTCGGAGAGCATCGAAAAATGCGTGCACACAGCGGAGTTACTAGAGGTGAACTGATTTTTGATCGAAAATCGATACAATTGGTATTCTTGTTTGAATTTTGTGAGTCAAATCCATGTATTTTCGAATTTATTTTACTCTAATAAATTATTTTTATTGTAGATTTTTCTTCTGTATCAACCTCGATTTCGTTTGGAACATCTTCCCGAGCAGTTTGATTGGTACATTCCATTTTTATCAATTTTATGGATTGTTGATTGATTCATTTTCGTCTTTCTTGGTTGTTTACAGGGGCGTTACACAAATATGACCCTTATTAACTAAATTGTTGATTTATCCGTTGAAAATATACACATTAAATGCATGAAACAATTACATAATTTTTGATATGCTTACATTTTTACAGAGAATGTTATTTGTAGAGTAAATTGGTTTACAAATTCTTAAATTTTTCTAGGTTATCATGATTAATACATTTTTACAAATTTTGAGCTAATTAAGTTTTTTGTTTCATTTCTGATGTGACAATCATCAGTTTATTTAGATTTAGCAATCTTTGTCATGTTTCATTCATCCTGAGAGACTCAAATAAATTTAGAAAATTGAAATTTTGAAAAATAAAAATTTCTCGTAGAGTAAATTTTTAAAGTGTCTTTCGACTTAGAATTTTGTGCTTATTTCGAATATATGATTCATTTTAGCATCGGGAGCCTTTCTTATTCATTTTAACACACAGCAGTATGTTAAGGGAAAAATAACTTTTTTGACGAGAATTAGTTTAAATTGTAACCTACATTATTCTGCTTTTCTGGTGATTTTACTTTATTTGCAGAATTTTTTAATGTAAGTTATTTTATATACAACATGGTGTAATATAAGAAACAAAAGACTGTGTTTAATTTCAAATTAAACATGTTGCCGCCTCCGCTCCGGATTGATTTTCCACATTCAAATGTAAATGATTATGTTTTAATTTTCTAAATTAAATAATATACATAAATATTTTAATCATTTGCTTTATTTTAAGAGGGAAATATATTTAGTACGGCCTTATCACAAAAAGGCTAAAAAAATTAGCTAACTTACAGTGAAAATTAAAAATTTTAACTTTGAAATAAGGTTTTGTTAGATTTTCTCATATAGAAGACTTTTTGTTCTCCTTACACCGCACTAAATAACTAATCAACAGATTATGTAATATAAATGCAATATGCATTTATACAACGGAGTCCCAATTTACTTGTCATTATTCGTTAACCTGTTGACGTACATACTATATAATAAATTATGAAGCTAACAATTTAATAATATAATAAGTAATAACTACTTGCATAGTATAATACAGTAAATGCTTTGTTCTCTAAACTTCGTTTTATGTAATTCTTTGTTTCTGTGATATCATTGTACCTAGTACATGTAAAAAAATTAAAATACAAATTTTTGAACCTATTGCTTGCTTCCTTCCGTAAGGATTTATACAGTAGCTTCGTATTTGTCCTTACCGATTAATCGGCAGGTTTTTATAGTTATTTTCGAATATATTATTATGTATGCTCATGGTTGCACATTTGGAATTCTTCAGTTTTTGTTTAATTGGTCTAATATTTTTAAATTGGACGTAGTGAGGATTTGCATTGCCAGTACAAAATTAATGTAATTTTGAGTATAAATTTAAAAATATTTCCTACTGTAATAGTAGGTAACCAAAGTAGGTCAGAAAAAAGGTGGGGTGTCCTGGGATGTCAGAATGGGCCAGAATATTTTTGAAGCATTCTGTTAAATACATACATAAATGTTGCCATTTTTGAATCCGAATATTTGAGCGAGGTTGGCTTGTGGCATACGGAAAGATTTAAGCATTCTTAGGCATTGACATGAAAGCAATACATACAATTTTGCATGATCATTTAGACGTACGGAAGCTTTGCAGTCGTTGGATCCCACATAATTTGACAGAAGCTCAAAAACAAAGCCGTGCCAAATTTTGCAAATAAATGCTAAAGAAATGCAACCGAAGTCTTTCTAATTTGGTTTACAATATCGTTACTGGTGATGAAACTTGGATTTATTCATATAAACCCGAAAATAAAGAACACTCCACCGTTTGGGTATTTCAAAATGAGCCTAAACCGACAAAAATTATCCATTTAGTACTGTAAAGCGAAATTTCTTTAGTGTTACTGGCCAGCAATTATCGCGTTAGAAGATCGATGAACTGTGAACGCTGATTGATATACTACAATTTGTGTGTCGGAAGTCATTGATAAAATAAGAGGAAATAATCAAAATCGGCGAATAATTCTGCATCATTGCAATGCAAGCTCTCATGCAGCACATCAAACCGTTGATTTTTCCCGTATTTACCTGATTTGTCACCTAATGACTTCTTTTTGTTCCCAAATACTAAAAATAAAATGCGTGGTGTGTATTTTTCATTGCCTGAAGCAGCTGTTGAGACATTTTAAACCCTGCTTTCTGAGGTCTCAGCTTCAGAGCGGCGAAAATGTTATGCAAATTGGTACCAACGTATGCAAAAGTGTATTAATGTCGAAAAGCAATAAAGTAATTTAGTAAATTTTATATGCGTTTTATCATATCGGTTCCAGAAACTTTTCCAGCAGCCTACGTATTGCTGTGATTTAAAATGACCTCACATCACGATTAGTTGCAAAACTAAATTTGTCATGAAATTCAGAAAATTGGGAAAATTGAGCTAATTTGAAACATTCAGATTTATCAGATAAGAAATCCATCTCTATTTCAGATATTGTGAACCTAATAAGATCTTTAAGGATGAGAAAGCTATATCAAAACTTGCTAAATACATTCAATTTGAGGGTGATCAACTCAAAATCTGGGATGGATTACCTAACCCTGGTCACTCCAAATAAATTGAAAATTTCCTATTGCAAAGAGGAAGGTTTATATAGTATAATGACATAATTTTCACAAGCGAAGATATAATCAAAATTTTGAGTAAATCGATTTTGAAGTTTGCAAATTTACATGTAAAATTAACGAGATTCCCGCGCGTCGCTCATTAACACTTGGAGTATTTTTGCCTTCATCCCGGTTTCCGATTTGAATTTTTCTTTGAAATTCGGATAGATTGGGGGTGTGACTAGTGGATATTAGTAATAAATATAATCTGGCACGGCCAGAATTGGGCGCAACAAAAAACCTACCCTACGTCCCTCCGGGCCTCCGGGCGGTTTTTCATTCGCGTACGCCGCTCCGCGGCAGAGATAAACATACGAGAAGGCGCCACCCATCAAGCAAACCGGGATGAAGGCAAAAATACTCCAAGTGTTAATGAGCGACGCGCGGGAATCTCGTTAATTTTACAAGTAAATTTGCAAACTTCAAAATCGATTTACTCAAAATTTTGATTATATCTTCGCTTGTGAAAATTATGTCAGTATACTATATAAACCTTCCTCTTTGCAATAGGAAATTTTCAATTTATTTGGAGTGACCAGGGTTAGGTAATCCCCACCCAAAATCTTCTTAAAAGACACTTTACTTTAGAAATGGTTAAAAATTATACATTGTTTGTTATCTGAAAACATAACCTGTTCATTTGTAAACTTTAAATTGAAAAATCTCTTTAAATAACTTGTTTTATAGAAATCTGATTGTAACAGAAATTCTATTGTATCTAATTGTATATGGTGATCATAAATTTGTGTCCAAAGATTGTAAAATGGATATAAAGGTGAAAATCGCACAAAATTGATAAGTGATTCGTGATAACGAGTGAAATAGTCAAATTAAGTTCTTCAAATTGTTACAAAATTGACTACCGTGCATAAAATCGACTGGAAACCATCATACAAGTAATTTCTTCAAATATCGGTCTAATTCTGAAAATTACAATAAATTTGATCAAACCAAAAATTACGAAAGGGTACAATTTTGACTTACAATTTACGAAAATGGTCGCAATTTTGTGTTTTGCGCAAGAATATAATTCAGTTGGTTTTAGGCTTCTATACAACGTATAGCAAGAAGCCTTATGATCTGGCTCCGTGTCCGTCTGTCCGTCCGTCCGCATAATTCAAAATCATACAGAGCGTTTCAAATCGTGTTGGAAATACTCTGTGTGTATAGAGGTCTAAGAACTGGGTAGCCAGTGCGCTACTTTTAGGCTTCTATACAAAGTATAACAAGAAGCCTTATTTATTATTTACATAATTTTTCACCGATATAGGAAATTTAAATACGTTGATAAGTTGATACGTTGATCTGTTTTTTCAATGCAGAGTAAATATCTTATATATAAAAATGCTTGTATAGGTGTGGGTAGGTGTGTATGTGTGTGTGTTCCGCATAGACGCCTAAATCCCGTAACTGTGGGCGTTGAAACTTTCACGAGATCTGGCGAGGATCAAGAGTAAACTTTTCGTCGTCTTTGATTTTAGTAATTCGCCACCATAAGACGGTCATCTGCAGTTAAACGCTTCAGGTCAACGTCGTTGTCATAGTAACGATGCGATTTTGACACTAAAAGTTTTATTAAATGACATTGACATGTAGTCAGTAGCGGCTCGAGAATAGGGGGCACAACTTTGACATAAGAATGTTAACCTTAAAAATGACATTGACATATACTCAGTGGCGTTGCACAATATTTTTAAAATTATTATATAACCTAAAAATCATTTTGCACATACAGGGTAAAACATAAATAGTGCGCGTTCTAACGAAGTGCCCCCCCCTTCCTAACACCCAGTGAGACCTGCTCTTTGGTGTAGTGTACTCCCTTGGCGCCGCGCCCCCCGGATAGTGTCAAAGTGACGGAACTAATTACATAACCTTACAATCATTTTGCACATACAGGGTAAAACATAAATAGTGCGCGTTTTAGCAAGACGGGCCTCCTTTTCATAACCTAGAGAGTGACCCTGATAGTGTTGAGTAGCCCCCATGGCCCCCCGATAGTGTCAAAGTGACGGCATTAACTACATAACCTAAAAATCATTTTGCATATACAGGGTATAACATAAATAGTGCGCGTTTTAGCAAGACGGGCCCCCTTTTCATAACCTAGAGAGTGACCCTGATAGTGTTGAATAGCCCCCATGGGCCCCCCGATAGTGTCATAGTGACGGCATTAACTACATAACCTAAAAATCATTTTGCATATACAGGGTAAAACATAAATAGTGCGCGTTCTAACTAAGTGGCCCCCTTTCCTAACGCAGTGAGACCTGCTCTTTGGTGTAGAGTACCCCCTTGGCGCCCCCCGATAGTGTCAAAGTGACAGACCTAATCATATAACCTTAAAATCATTTTGTATATACAGGGTAAAACATAAATAGTGCGCGTTTTAGCAAGACGGGCCCCCTTTTCATAACCTAGAGTGACCCTGATAGTGTCGAGTACCCCCTGGGCCCCCCGATAGTGTCAAAGTGACAGAATTAACTACTATCGTAACACAGTGAGACCTCTTTGGTGTAGAGTACTCCCGGGCCCCCTGATAGTGTCAAAGTGACAGAAAGTGAAGTGAAAAACATACGAGTGATACTAATAAAGTAAAGTGGAAATAATACACATGCAGAGTACCCCCGGGCCCCCTGATAAGAGTCAAAGTGACGGAAAGTGAAGTGAAATAATAAGTGTAAATAATAAACATACAGTACTACCCGAAATAAATTTCACACCTAAGATTATGTGACCCAATTACAATACAACGTCAGGGAAAGCCAATTGTTCTATACCCCTACGCCAAAGTCCAAATCAAATTCTTCTTTGTTTCTAATAAAATTCACATATTGGTGGTCTTTAGACACGCCCTTTTTAAAAGTGGAAATTTTTTTTGACATTTACCCCCACTTAAAGAGTTTTTACTAAAGTCTAGAATAAATTCTTCATATTTGGTATATCAATAGGTAACATAAAACAATTTTATAAAAATACATTTTCCCCCTCCACCACAAAATTTTGGACTAAAGACACTCAGAAATTTAAAAAAATATATATCTGATTCCCCCTAATCATCTAAATGAATAATACGAAAAAAAAATTTTTAAATTATCCGCACAAAAAAAAGTTTTTTTTTTAACTTCATCGATCATCACCAAAATTGATATCTGATTTCCCCTAATCATCTAAATGAATAATACGAAAAAAAATTTTAAAATTATTAGTAAATACATCCGAAACTGTCAGGATTCGATATTACTACTTTTAATGTAAATTTTTTTGTTTTTTCATAATTTGTTTAATTATTTCGAATAATTTATATTTGGATAAACAATTCTTTGAGTGGCATAAAAATTAAATTCGGGCTGGACAACGTCTGCCGGGTCAGCTAGTAAGTTATATTTTATTTACATAATTTTTCACCTATATAGGAAATTTAAATACGTTGATCCGTTGATACGTTGATCCGATGATACGTTGATCCGATGATACTTTGATCCGATGATACGTTGATACGTTGATCCGATGATCCGATGATTCGATGATAAGTTGATACGATGATACGTTGATATTATTCTTCTATACAAAGTATAACAAGAAGCCTTATGATCTGGCTCCGTGTCCGTCTGTCCGTCTGTCCGTCTGTCCGTCCGCATAATTCAAAATCATACAGAGCGTTTCAAATCGTGTTGGAAATACTCTGTGTGTATAGAGGTCTAAGAACTGGGTAGCCAGTGCGCTACTTTTAGGCTTCTATACAAGGTATAGAAAGAAGCCTTATGGTCTGGCTTCGTGTCCGTCCGCATGTTTCAGAGCCAATCATAACGTTGATCAACTGATACGTTGTTATATTTTAAATACTTCGTCTATATAGTATTGCGTTAATCTGTTAATCCGTTGCTTCGATTCGCTAATGCAATTTATAAATACGCAAATGTTCGAAGGAAATTTACTAAGTTAAAGATATTTTCGAAGAGGTCTCCTTATATAAACTACTTGTTTTACTTTGATGTGAAAAAATAATTTTTTATTGATGTGGTTAGTGAAGTTAAGTTATAAATAAAAGAGAAAGGAGAGGATTGGTCCACCTCAAAAAAAGGACCATACATTACAGAGAAGTAAAATTTCTAATAGAATGGAAAAGTTTGATTGTTATTACTTATATAGTAAATGATAATTACCAATCGCAAAAAATTTAATTGGTGCAGATTATCTGATTATGTGATGTTACATTATATGGCGATCAAAAATAACCAGATAATAACAACTTTCCACACCAGAAAGGTAGCTGTATAGAAGCCTAAGAACTGCCGCTAAAGCGAGTTCCACTTTGTTTAATGTTCAAACGCGACGGACGTATGCTACGTGATCCAGATTTGTTTACCTTTTGGGATTGATAAGAAGAATCAAAATGGCTAACCTTAGTGGCGACTTCTAGAAATTATCAACATTAAACATCAATTCAATCCTTAAATATCCAATGATTGAATAACTTAATCTTACTTACCAGCAAAAGATCTATCTGAATAACAACAATTGGAGCTGAAATTTTGTAACCACTTTACTTAAATAGTTTACCTAAGGATAACCACTTCCTCGTTGGTTGTTACAAGTCCACTTTGATAACCGTAGGTGTTGAACAGGTTTGCTAGCTATTGGTTTTTTATGCCTTAGTCGTAGAGCGAGGGTTACTCTGATGTAATTCGAGTGTTCGGGGTTCGGTATTCTCTTGCTGCTGATACTATAAATGCTCGGGGCGCCAAAAGGGTTAATAAACAAACACCGATGCTTAATTGTTCAATAACCATTTAATAATAAAACATAAAAATAAAACTCTTGAGTGAACAGAATATTAAACGTACACTTTGTGTAACTTAAAATGACAATAATTGAACTTAACGAAATCTCTTGGTACAATATGAAAAACTTAATACTACAATAATTAATATATTTACAAATAATTGAGTGTTCGTCTGAAAAGATCGTAGCCTCGTCTTGACGAAGTCGTGACGATTCACTAAAATGAATTGATACACAGATCATATATTATTTAACTGAGCCACCAATAACCAAAGCAAAAATGTTAATGGAAGCAATAGTACAAGTTGTTAGCAAACTACCAGAAATAAAGGTTGTTAACACAAAGCAAACCAAATTTATATTGTGAGTAATGCAATTACTCACGTTTACGATGGATACAAATTGCACGTAGCTGGAATCCACAGATCTGTAGGTCCCCCTCTCGGTACATTCAATTTCTGAATAAGGTTCTAAAAGAATACAACACATATACAAATCGATAAGCCAATTGTTAACAAGCAAACAATGAACTTTAAAGTTCTTCTCTGAAATTTGATTAATAAGTAATAAAATGTGATACTGTGTTTCTTGGATGTTGATTTTCCAAATGGATGGATAATTGAAATTAGCTTCTGCTTCAATTGATTTGAATTGATCTTTATCGTCAACGTCTTTCTCAGTTTTTGACTTCCAAAAGTTTGTTATAATTTTAATTTCACAGGCCACCATTTATTCGACCGCGCGTAGCCAGGATAATTCCGTTAACTACTGCGTCTATCGATGAAAATTTTGACGGCGTCTTTGTTGATTTCCAATTTTTATAAATCGATATTTCGATTATTAAAAAAATCGTTGGGTCGAAATAGATTACTCGAATTGTCACTTGACATTCGGTGAACGTATTAACACAAAAAACTGGTAGTAATTTTCACAAATTACTTTATAATAACTCAAAAACTAGGAGCTGAAAATAGTGCGTGCGATAAGTTTGACTTGCTAAACGCTAACTTGATTCGGCATAAAATCCGTAAGCGAGTAACTTCGACGCATTAATACGCCGGAGAAACTAGTACTGCATTAAAATTGATGGCATTTGATTTTAATTGATCTTTTCATACGAAATAATAATTATATACATGTTAGGAAAACTAAAGAAAGGTCTTTCGACAAAAATAGTTAAATAAAAATATAAAATTCGGATTAAATTTGACCGAGGCGTTGATTGGTCGTAAATTGACAACAGGGTTGGCATGGTGACATTCTGGAATGTTACAATTTGTATAAATATTGTGAAAGCAAGCCAATCCTACAAAGAGCGTATACGGCGTACAACATATCAAGAATAGACATCAACTACTATATGGAAGTGTCACATGTGCGCGAGTTCATTGCAAAATAAAGTGAGGTTTACGCAGATTTGTTCACAAAAAGTCAGGATTATTCATTAGAAGGTATTTGTGGAAATTTATTATTTTAAAATTTAACTATTGGCCCTCAGCATTTAAGTAAATGATGCTGGAAAAAGACTATAAGAGGAGTATTTTCGGCTACCCTATTGAGAAACATCATTAACAAAACATTTTTATAAATTAATTTCAAAGCTTTTACAAAAGCAACATTTCATTAAAAACATTTAACCCGTTGTGGAATAACGGAAAGCCTTAAACATTTTAAGCATCAACAGAAGAGAAGAAAGAAAAGGATTTTAATTCATCGTTTGGTATTTTCATTGTAAACCATTATGGTAACAGATTTGATATCTGTATAACTTGTTAATTTTGATTACATTTTGCGCATTGCGATATATTATTTTGAAAATAGAAACCAATTCTAAGTTAACGAAATCTTTTATTATTAACCATAAATTACAGCAAGGTGCTTCAATTTTTAAAGATCTATCGAACATAAAGAAGTGGATCGTTTATCTGATAAACACAATTAAGTATTTTCATTCAAAATCATTAAACATTTTAAAATTAAACAAAATTTTCGACTCCATAAGCAACTTCCCTGATTTAATCACCAACACCTGCATTACCTAGAGAGAGTCTTAGACTGAGCTGCAAGAAAGGGACAAAGGTGTGAACTCTCTGTTTAATTTTAGCACGCTAATTAACCAAAATTAATTTTCATTCAATAACAACTATATTCTATATTCTATATATAGAATATGTATTAGCTGTATGTATTAGCTTTGGTATTAGTTAACATTTTCATTCAATAACAACTATATATAATAACTTAATTACTATATACTTACATACATGATATAATAGCAAAAGTTTTCTTCTCGCTCACAAATAATTTTCATTAAATAATGTCCTACTAAAATAAAATCAGTTACTTACATTACCTACTTTTTATTTATAAATTTGTCATTTTGTTTTATGTAGAGGCGGCAATGTTTGAAATAGAAACGATTTTATGTTTTGATTGGGGCGGTGCTTTCTACATGTTATCCAAACACGACATGTTTGTCATGTTATTGCATAATATGGCACATATTTATTCGGCATTCACAACTCCGAGACGGCGTGACTTTTTGACCACAATGCTGGATGGTTAGAAGTTCGGCATAATACGAATCCTAATTTGTTTTCAAGATATTTGAGAAAAAACAGGATTATAATACTGTTAACACCGTTTTAGTCCAAGCCAATTCAATTAATTAGATTTTTCAAATCTTTACCTTACCTTCTTTTAAATATATAATAATTCCTTAAATAATTTATGCCCACTTATACTCCTTATACACCCCCTTATATCTTCCACTCATAATATTATAAGTATAAAATTTTTTCTCCAGGATACAACGAAAACGTCATTTTTTTGCTTATTTTTAGCTTCGAAAGTCATCATTTCTCGTACGATGTAAGTTATCAGTGTACCTTGATATCTTTTGGTATACGTAATGAAAATTATCAGTGTAACTTGATATCTTTTGGTATACGTAATACGTACATTACGGGTAAATAGGTCATTACTGACGCCAGCGTCATCTTGGGCTCTTTGTCATTAAATATAGTTTGCTTTGTCATACACTTGTGGTATGATGTTGACGTACATTCTTGCCAATAATTTCCAAGAAGGTGCAGTTTTGCCCGCGGGTATTCCCTTTGCTGTTTTAAATTGCACTTAATACATAATAATCTTATCACTTGGGGTTCATGTTTCTTTCATTAATAAAATTGCAATCATATTCAATTTTTGTTTATTTAAGACTTTTATTTAACATTGTAATTACATACTACATACCTATGTAGTATGTATTCGTTTTTAATATCGAAAAATTGTAAATTAACAATTCATTTTACCAAGTACTTTTGATTAAACTTTGAAATTATTATTTATTTACGGTAATTTGCAGTTCTGAATCTGGCGGGGATTTCCCCGCCGTGTCCGCATTAACTTCAACTTGTTATCTTTAACAAGATCTGCATTTCTTTCGCGCCTACACATGTGGGTTTATTTATACATTCGTTTGAATAATCATTTTGTTTTGGATTTTTAATTTGTATAATAAATATTTTATTTTTTGCATTTAACATAATATGATTGTTTTTATTTGAATCTTGGCAGTTCATTTCATTACAAAATTATTTTGTGGTATTCCTTTGATTATTTTGGTACTGTTTTCTTTTTTTATTCCTGTAGGGCTTTATCCTGGAGAAAAAATAGGATACGTGATGCGTACAGAAACGATCCATTACAAATGAGATTGTCATGAGATCATTTTCAGTTACTTATACGTAAATTACTATTACTTTCAATTCTTATAATCATCGTTTTTAATAAATTGTAAAAATAATCCACACCTACTTGCCAATAATTAAACAATCATTTCATACTACACTTTTGATATTTCTGCTTAACTTCTCACCACAAACCAGAACACAAAATATGCCGAAGCCGATAACAGCAAAGAAGTGGCTTGGTGTGATCCCTGGTTGAGTTGCAGTGCAGAAATTGTATGTTCGAATCTCGGACTTTACAGAATTTCTTATTAGTGCAACCCACTGGTAAACATCAATACTCTGTGGATGAATTAAGTTGTAAAAATAAAAGAGTAGGTAGAGAATTGATACACCTCAAAAATTGGATCGCGAAGACTTTGCAGAGAAGTAAAGTAGCAATATTTTGCAAGGAATGACAAAGCTTGAATGGTGAATGAAATATTACAAAAATAGTTTAATTTGACACCACCGGACGTCAATTACTTATTTAAACAGATTTTTAATGTAAAAACTACAGTAAAAACACATATAATTATGTCTTACAGAAATACAAATTTTCAAAATAATTTCGAAAATAATAATAAAAAAAAACTGCCTTGACTTCTATATTGTAGATACTAATTTAATGAGTTCACAAACCATCATCGCTTTGGTTAAAAATTGTATAACTGGAAGTCATAAGCTCAGAAAAATTGGCTTGGACTAAAACGATGTTAACAGTCTTATACTCCAGTTTTTCTAAAATATCTTGAAAACAAAATTGGATTCGTATGCCGTTGAACTATTAAAATCATATCCGCATGATGAGCAATTATGTGCACTTAAAATTTATAAAATATGCATATACAGTAATCCCCCGATTTACGAACGGGATACGTTCTGTGAAAGTGTACGTATATCGAATATTCGTATAGCGAGCCCAATATTACTCGTTAGTATGCCATTCTATTGAAAATAAATAGATATGTACGTTCCAGAGATTGAAAATATTCGTAAAACGAAATCCATATTAGTATAAGTTTGTATTAAAAATACATAGATGCGTACCCCAAATGTTCGTTATATACCTGAAATAGATTCTACAGGTTCTTGAATATTAGGGGCTGCAGCACTTTTTTTAGAAAAATAAGAACTAATGAAGTTTGCTTTGCAGATTACTTAACTTAATTTATTGTTTTAGGGGAATTCCCAAATTATTAGGGGAATTCCCAAATTAAATTTTAAACATTGTTCGTAATAGCGAATATTTCATTCGTAAAACGAATTTTGTACTTTACGAATGTTGTTCGCAACTTCGAAATTTCGTAAAACGAGCCTTCGTTAAATCGGGGGATTACTGTAATTAACTACTAACCGGCGCGCCGCCTCCGAGTTGCGAAGGCCGAATAAATATGTGTCATGTTATGTAACACGGTGCAGGGCGTTGTGTTTGGATAACATGCTGAGAGCACCGCCCCCAATGAAAACATAAAATCGTTTCAATTTCAAACATTGCCGCCTCTGCATAAAACAAAATAACAAATTTAGAAATAAAATAGGTAATGTAAATAACTAATTTTATTCTAGTAGGATCATTTTAATTAAAATTATTTGTGAGTTTAACTATCAATTTTTGAGTACCCTTAAATGAATCGGCGGAATTCAAAGATTCGTTTAGCTTGGTTAGACAATATTAGGTGGACAATATAAACCAAATACTTATTTATGAAGGAAATTTTGTGTACTTTCCGATTGTAATATTTTTAATATGAAATTTTGTAACTTAGTTAATAAGGATCATTTTGGTGAAAACTGATAATATGATTAGAAGTTCAGCTCATTAAACAACAAATTTGGCGGAAGTAGTGATTAAATCCGAAACAAAGTGCGTGATTAAACCTTAATAAAATTGACAATCGTTTTACTCACCAATTCTGTGAAGAAGAGTTTCCAAAACGAAAGGTAAATATTTTGAAAAAGCGGATCTGACTTCATGAAATGCGATCTTTTCACCTCCACTTCTATATTGTACTAATTTAAGTTCATAAACCCAGTGGCGTACATAGGGGGGGGGGCGGGGGGGGGCGGTCCGCCCCGGGCCCCTTTACTAAGGGGGCCCCACCCAAAAATAAATAATTCCATGTTTCTCAAGTGAGCGAGCTCATTCGTGGCTCAGTCGTTCAGAGAGCGTCGGTTTCGGAGCTGCGTTGCGTCGTGCTGAACGTCGTAGATTCAATTGTTCGAATTCGGGCTCTTACGATAAAACTTTTTATCAGTTTAACATTTTTAACAGTAATGATAATTGATGACCTCGGACTGCACGAGTTTGTTCCCTTATTCTATCTATTATTTCTCTGCACAGGGCAATAGCTTATGGAAGACGGTTAGATTAAGGCAAAAAAAGGCTAGCCACATTAAAATGTTTTTTTTTTGAGGGTGAGGGGGGCCTCCAAAATAAATCCGCCCCGGGCCCCAAGTGGTCTAGGTACGCCACTGCATAAACCATAACCATCATAGCTTTGATTTAAAATTCTATAATTGGAAATCATTTGCTCAGACCTCTAATTTGAAAGGGAAAGATTTTTAGTACGGCCCTTTTACAAAGAGTTGGTAAGTATTCCTTAATGTGTCCTTTGAGTAAAATTTCATCTTATATAGTACCTATAACAAACTTACTGTTAAAAAAGAAATAATTTAGTGTTGAGATAAGCTTTTGTTAAATTTCATTACATATTATGGAACATTTATTGTTCCTCTTACACCACAAACAACTAATCCAGAGAAAATATCAGTTAAATTTCAACTGAATGACACGTGGTATAATATCGATTACATGCAATATGCATTTATTTATATATAACAGAATTCCAGTTATTCACGTGTTGGGTACCTACTATACCTATAATCATGATGCTAACAATTTAAGGTAAGAATATTTAATAACTACTTGCATAGTATAATATTACAATAAATGTTTTCTTCTCTAAACTGCGTTTTATTTAATTCTTTCTTTGTGTGATATTTTTTGTTCTTTCCGTCTCATACTTTGTACTGGTATTTCAAAACAAGTCAGTTCCAATAACTATCAATTTTAAGTAATACATTTAATTTAACTCTAGATAGATAACCTACGTCAAATCGACGTAGTCGAATTTTCAAAATCGCTATAATTCGCTGATGTTTGGCGCCACGGCGCTGGTTATTCCTGCCAACTCAGTTGACCCATAAAGCTTTCAGGTGACACTTGTTCCGATAAGAAAAGTGCATTATTTTCATACATATATGCCATAAATGTAGGAATCTCATTTATGGAGAGCATAAGTCGAGCGCTTTCGCAAGTGCCTTTAAGTGCAAAATGACTAAAATATTTTTTACTAAGGTACTTACTTAATATTTAAACTTTATAAAAAAATTATTTTTACAAGTTTATAGTAATAATTATAAGTTTGAAGAAAATCTTTCATTTTGCAAAGCAAAATGTCAATTTTTGTTCGTTTAAGTTTTTATTACTAATAAAATACGAAAAAACCTTAATGTTTTTCATTTATCCATAAACACAATGATATTTATGGTGATACATTACTACTAACGTAAGCATATTGTGCACACATCCCAAAATATGTGCCGTCAAACCTGGACACGTCGAACGAAATGACGTATGGTTATCTTTAATGTACATTACGATATGGTTATCTATCTAGGGTTAAATAAAAACAAGTTGATTTATATATCGAGGTGAATATTTAAAACCAGTATTGATTGAGTATTACATTAATCCCGTTTAAAATACTACTCCAAACTTAGCAGGAAACTATTCTAGAAGGTGGCGACTTTAATTTGTCCGTTTGAAGAATGCGGAACTAAATTGTACTAAAACTGTGACCCTCGAGCGTGATTGAATAAAATTTATACAAGTTTACATTGCTGAAATTTTATTTATGATTGACGGCTCACAATTATATTTTTTCTCAAATTTTCTGGTAAATTTATAAAATTTGTACAATATAAATTGCTATTGAACACAATACTTGTACTTCGAATTTTTCAGGTGTAAAATAAGTGACAAAATTTGTTTTACGTCGCTGTTAAATTATTTGACATTTTCCGGTGTTAATCGGACTTACCGTTTTAGGCGACCTCTATACTGCAGACTAATCCAGGATGGAGTATAGCAGGGATATTTGTATTTTAACGCTTAAATTTACACCAGATTGGATCAATAACAAACAATACGGTTTACAGATGATTGATTTTTACCTATTGTAGTAATTGAGGAAAAATCCTTCAGATGGCATAGCAGCGGCTGTGGGCAAAAGAATCGATTACTATAAATGTTTGAACCAAGTTTTCAGCGCTAAAGTATAAATAAATGTTTATCAATAAACAGTATTTAATTAAAGGTACATACTTCAGCGATTTTTACAAATAATGGGGCTACCTTTTTGAACTGATTTTTACAAACTCCTCTGTCTATTAGTTTCCAAATATTTTCAATCGGTATTAGGTCTGGGGATTGCGCAGGCCGCTTTAAAACTCGCACATTATTAAGGGTAAACCAATCTTTCGCAAGTTGTTATTGTTGTTAATTGTTTCAAGGTACAGAATTATAATAAAGTTAGACTTATCACTAAAAAGAACTTTTTTCCAGTCTTCTGTCCTACAGTTTACATGAGTCGAGGTAAATTCTACTCCAACCAGGATATTTTCTCTTTGTCGCTGGAAGACCAATTTGAACTAATATTCTCCGGATTGTCCTTTCCGATACTAAAAGTTCTCCTATTTCTACCAAAATTAATTTGAATCGATTTTTTACTCTTCGATCAAATTCGATATTTGCGTATGTAATGGCACACGTTGTGTTTGGGTAGTATTATTACAAATATTGTCCAACCTGATAAAGGACAAAAAACATCACAGAAATAAATAATTAAATAAAACTCAGTTTGGAGAACTAAACATTTGCTGAATTATGCTGTGAACGTAGTTATTACACATTATTACATTAAATTGTTAGCTTCATAAATAATTACAACTCCGTTTGGTATATAAATACTAAATGCATATTGCATGTAGTCGATTTATGCCATGTCGCTAAGTTAAATTTAAGTGATATTTTGTGATATTTATAAGTGAAAACAATGTTGTATATGAATCAATCCAGCTCGCACCAATAAATAATTGAAGAATGATTTGACCCATAGCATATTTGACGAAACTTGGTACGCACTATCATAGTAATAAATAAAAATAGAAATTTAAGGATTTGTCCCAAAGAGCATTTGTTTTTTTGTTTTGATCCTTACATAGGTATATCAAAAAGTTGGTACGTAGACTTGCAGGAAAACGACTAACTTCATCCACAATGGTCTTAAATTAAGAATAAATAATGTTCTGCAAAGTTGCGCACCAATTTTCTGGAAGTGAATTCATTGGGTTCACAATTTGCACAGAGTAATTGGAGGGTTAATCCCTTAAATGAGCCTAATATGACTGGTGAAAGTGACCTCGGGATGACGAAAGCATTTTTTTTAAATTGTTATATTTGCATTTGTGTACCTAGGGAAGTTTTGGTTTAGTTAAATTATTATATTGGTATAATGAGTTTTTGTGCTGTTATATCGTCTTCGGCGCATTTTAGATTATGAAATATACGCCCTTTTAGCCCACAGCAAAACGGCCTATTAGTTTGGTTAATGGTGAGAGTTTAAGATGAAATATGAAAGTACATTCGAAAGTATATTCAAAAGTACGAAAGGTTCGTGGCGTAAAATTTTGCGCATTGTAAGAACAAAAAATATTGGAGAGAACATCTATAATGCAGTTCAACAAAGTGAAAATGAATCTTGGTAATAATAAATTGAGTGGATAGATTGACCCAAAATATGTTCATGCTTATAACATTAATTTTCTACCATGTGACGTACTAAGTCAAACATGTTGAATATTTTTAGGGGAAATTCAGATAATAAGACACACAGGAAGAGTGAAAAGTATTAAGGCAATATTTATGCTGCAGTTAACTAAGAATTTATAAATTTTATTGTCTGTGCGATTATTTATTAGCTGGCCAAGTTTCATCTGTAACGGAAGTCGAAAATAAATACAAAGATCTCACAACCAATTTCGGAATCGTGGAAGATTGAGATAGCTTGAATGGGATAAGACGATTTTTGATATAATGAATTGGAAGATGATTTTATGCGATAATTGAAATATTACAAAAATAGAATGTAATCTGCAGATTTAAAATTTTAACATGGATTGATATTTTGACAATGATTTTATGTTGCTTAATTAGTAATTATGATATTGAAGATCTAATTTAGGCATTCAAAAACATTTTGTTTAAAAATTTTTTAAATTTTGTTATTTTTTAATAGATTGACTAGACTTATTTTATGTTGTTTAGTGATTTTTCGATGTGCCTTTGTTCGGCAATTCCAGGGAAAGCCGCCCCTGCTCTAGTAAGTGTATAACTTTACACTTATAACTTCGAAGTACCAACCGAGAAAAAGGGGAAGTCAAGGTGTGAGCCAGCAAAGAATATACTGTTGTGATCACCTCTTTTGTCGCTTTTACGGACAGAGGACGTGCGACAACAAATCGATGAGCACCTACCTTCTATTTACTCTTTTTGGCTCTCAGGATGCCTACTATTAAGCTTTACGAACTTGATCGGAGGAAACACAAAAAGGACACAATTCAACAAGAGCAATATTTAATAAACACATAGTATGAAACAAATTAACAAACATTTTCTTAAAATAAAACACAAACGAACTCAAAATGGAAATGTTAACTTAAATACCTGCCAGGTAATGCTTAGCTGTGCACGTGGTTCTGCGCACTTTCGTAATCCTTGGATCGTGGCTTCCAGCTTCTCCTGGAAAATTCTGTTCTTCGGATGAAGATCTTCGGAATTCCTGTGATCGGATTCCGTCTTTCGTCGCCGTTCCAAAACACTCGAGGTCGAGTGGAATGATTCTATGCAGTCCAATAGCCCCCAACTGTGGAGTACTAATTGGCTTGGTAGTGCTTAGTACTGAATTCAAAATTTATTTTTACGGAGCAAATTATTTTGCGACCTGTCGATCGCTCGCAATTTTTTTAACTTTTTTTATATTGGTTGTTTTTTTTGTTTTTCCAAGGTGATTCTTTCTTCCTTTTGTTTTGATGGTTCTTGCCCTCCATATTAATTTTTATTTATTTGGCACCCTGTTTCCTTGCCTTTGCTAGCACTCGCATTTAAAATAACAATAACGAAACTTAATTTAAACTAACAATGCCTAATCCTGACAAATACAATTCTAAAATGCATGGCAACAAACAATAATTGTGTCCCTTTAAATGTATTGCTATTTCAATAGGAGAATTTGCACTCGATCGCGGTAGACACAACAATACATACTATATCGAGAAGGTTTTATGGCAATGCAAACTGATCAATATCAAGAAGTTTAATGGCAAGTTGAAGGTGATCCCAAATGCATTACAAGTAACAGCAAGATTTTGGACATTTTCATCGTTTAGTTATTCGTTGTTATTAGTGTTGTATTTTGTAAATAAAATAGTTAGAGCAATCCAAAAATACGTTTATTTATTAAGGCCAAGAAGCTAGCAACAATTGATGTATTTTATGTAATGTATATGTGAATACTATTATGATATTGTTATGTGATTTATGATTAATTGCTGATTATGTAAAGAAAACACGCAAAATCTTCCTATAGTCTTAAATTTAGGTGAGAGCTCACGATGTTCTGACACAAAATTTAGGATTATGAGAGGAATCTATGCGGTATTATTTTGTTACTAATACTACAACGGAGTCGTTGTATTATGTAAAATAAATTAAATTTTGAAATTATTGTTTTGCAACTTGAATTAGTATGTAAGTTACTTGAATTGAATTAGGTTTTTGATGTTGGTTCTATGTTTGTATACTCTTTGTTTGAGCAGGCATGTTAATTTAGAGTAAAAATTGTATTTAAAATAGAAGATTAAAAGTAGAAAAGTACGAAAACGTCGTGTGAAATGGATCGTGAAGACTTTGCAGCGAAACAGAGTATACTAGTAATATTTCGAATGGAATGGAAAAGCTTGATCAATCTTAATTGCCATTAAAAATAAACTTCGCGAAGAGAGAATTTTACAATACTAGACTTCTAAGTTAAACATTACCTTCCTACATTATTGAAAAATTTCAAATGTTTACATGTAAATTTAACCTTTTATTTTATAAAAAACATTTTCAACAAAATTAAGTTATTTATTAAGTACATACATAATTATGTAACAATATAAGTGTTGTCAATTGTCAATATTTCTTTCGGATAGGAACAATTTGCCATAGGTAAATTCTCCCGAGTTGCTTAACGTAATCTGTAATGGATATAATTTTTAGCTTTAAATAATTCAAAATATATATACGAATTACCTCAACCTATAAGTAAGTTTTATCTTTCGTCCTAGTGTATTTTTTCTGTACACCTTCAAACTGCATTTTTGTCATGATTACATTGCAGTACATTTTCACCTTTCCTTATGATTTCCAAAAGTACTCGTTGATCATGGACGCCGCTTTTACTTCCAAATCTGAAACAGTAAACAAATATAAAGATATAAGGCGTTTTTAAACAATGCTTTATGAATGCATGATAAAAATACATACATCAAGATTAACATTTAAAATAATTCTCATGCCGTTTTACACATATTTTTTAAGCAAATTGACGGTTACAAGTCTCAATTGAAAATTTAGTCAAGGACCTAGATCTGCTTCTGTAGGAAATGTCGAGTACAGAGAATTTTTTTCCGAAATTCGTAGTGAGTGTTTTTCACTTGGATGGACATCCGGTACCTGGTACAGTACCAAGTGCAGATCCAAAGAATTTTAGGGCTATTGATACAGCGGCGTGCAGAGTAGTTTTAACCTTTACACAAAGATGAGTAGAAGTCTTAATTACTTCTTACTCACGAAGTTTGCATATAAAGTTTTCCTTTATCACAGTAGTGAGTAGGTCAACCAGCAAGGTCAGTATCAATATTAATGTAGTACTTAAGGGCTCGCCACATAGCCTGTGCTGTGCTATGCCAATATCAAACATTGAAGTAGAAACATAGGGTTTCAATAGTGACGTTCACATAGTTATGAGTTGCTATGCTATTTTGCGCATGACCATGACATTGTTCAACGTTTGTGTTGACATAACACAGAGCATAGCATAGCACAGCACAGGCTATGTGGCGAGCCCTTTAGCTGTTTTAAGAAGCAAAATAACATTGGGTTGATCGTAAATCTTCAGTTCTTCAGAGGAAGTGTCAGATACAAAGTAGGGTCATCTGGGGTAAATATGCAATAAAATATGAAACTTTCAATTTTTAGGGCACTTAGATATACAAATTAAATATTCTAATTTTACTATCCCATGCTGTTTTTTGTGATCTTTACAATTATGCATAAAATTTGTATAATAATTACATATCAATTATTGCAGAAAAAAAAATAAAAACTGTGTTTCACTTTTAACCTTAATTTTGGGAAAAAGTGAAACAGACATGGGAAAATTTACAAATACAATAAAGAAAAACTAATTAACAAAAAACTATAACTAAAAGGACATCATCATCTGCTGTCTATTTGTATGTGAAAAATTAATATTAAACTGATGCTGCAATTTATTTTGTAGATATAAACAAAGTTATACGAGGTTATACTAATAAAACTGAAATTTATTTTGCACATTTTTACACCGTTCGTGAAAACACTTCGTAGACAGTGCAAATTTGAGAACTAAAATTTCAGATTTTTGTATCTATCTATTTAATTAAACTATCAATGAAATAATGACATTCACAAGTTTTTGATAAATTACTTTGTTAATTAATTACATGCTTGTTTCACTTTTACCCTAATTTTTGTGTGCTTCATAATTACCACAGATGACCCTACTAAGTGAGTTTAATTCGTTGTTTATCCAATCGAACCATTACTGAGGAGTAATTCGATTGGAGTTATCATTTAGCCGGAGGTTTTATAAAAATTATTTATGAAAACAAAGAATATCATTACAAATGTTGTTTGCAAATTGTGGGAACCAGTGCCATGAATGTGTATGCAATGCGGCGCGTCGTGTTTGAGTAATATTTATTATATTACTCCTGAATCGCCAGAATCAGAATCAATTTTTACTAAACTAACTTATTAAGATTTTCATCAAAAGATGTGCGATGTATCACAAGGTATGGGGATGCTATTTTTTATTTCAAAATAGCGATAGTTTGTCGAGAAGGGGTAAAATCTAAACGATTCAATCAATATTGGTTTTAAACTATAACCTCCATATATTAATATGTAAATCGACTTGTTTTTTATTTTTATATTAAATTTACATAAAATCAATAATAACACCGGCCGACAAATGAAAACTTTTTGAACGTTGTTTTGATTTGAGTGAAAAATATCACTAATTTATAGTATTTTGAACACAAAATTATACCTACATAATTACTCTATCACATCAGGTTTTTTTACAAAAAGTAAAAAACGTTTAATTTAAATTTTTAGGAAAAAATTAATTATTATGTTATAAATACATATTGTCGTGTTCTATTCGATTGAATGTCCCAGGACAACCTGTAAATACCCTCTCTCCCTCTGATTTGAACATGAAATAAATCCTCTTTCAAACAATGAAACATTTAATCATATAAATAACAAAAATCCTTTTTTTTTTAGAACAATTAAATAAACCAATCTTAATTCAATAACAAATAACATCAATAATGAAAAAAATACTTAAAATTACGCGCAACCCCAAAGTTTATTATTACGTGACGTTTTAACGTTGTTGAATGTCTCACTAGCGCCGCGCTGTAAATATTTAAGTTTCTCTTACCACACGTTTTTTTCTTCTCCTTGTGTTTTCAACTTCACACTTATGGTCCAACTGTCGAACAGCTGTCACCAAAAATTCTCTGCTTTTACTACCAATTATACTGGGTGTATCGATTCTTTTAATTCCTATTTCCACAAAACTGCTTTTTTTTTAATCACCATATCGTTATTCAAATCATTATACCATCAATCCAATAATTAAAATATTTCCAGTATGTATTCACACCTTATTAACTTCAAATCAATGACCCACGGGCTAATACTTATTTACTTTTAGTGTTACACACTTTTATAAGTTTTATTTTCCATCAATTATAATTTTCCTGCCGGAGCCAACACTACATGTGCTCCTTTCATCGGCGTTCGTTTTTGAAGCCCCCATATTTATTTCGTTACCCTGGTTTTTTTTTCTTTTTGAATTTTTACACACTTATGATCTACATTATTTTATATTTATTTTCATAGTTTAAAATTTGATTTTATTTCATAATTAATATTTAATTTTGTGTATTTTAAAAACACATTTCAATATATCTCAAAACTAACAAAGAAAATATCAAGTACAATAATTGCTACAGGGCTAGTTTGTGTGACATCTCTTACGTTTAGCGATAAAATTACGTCTGGGTGTAATTTTTTTGTGAGAATCATCAATAATATTACGTTTTATTGACCAGCAGTAATCAGCCATCATATTCACATTCCATCGACCTTGGTACCTTGTTTCCATAGTTTTTATGTCTTGGTGAAACCTTTCTCCCTGTTCTTCACTATAATCACCAAGATTATCAGGGAAAAAATCTACATGCGAATGTAAAAAATGGAGTTTTATACTCATATTACACCCCAATTTTTTATACTTATTTAATAAGTTTTCCACAATATTTTTATAGTCAGGGTGTTTGTGATTTCCCAAAAAATTGTTGACAACATCTTTGAACGCCAGCCAAGCTTCTAATTCAATAGTATTTAGTATTGCATCAAATTTTTTATCGGTCATCAAAGATCTAATTTGTGGTCCATCGAACACTCCTTCTTTTATTTTGGCATCTGATAATCTTGGAAATTTTCTACTCAAGTATTTAAAACTATCATTTTCTTTATCCAATGCCTTAACGAACTGTTTCATCATACCGAGTTTAATATGAAGCGGAGGTAATAAAATTTTTTCAGGATCAATTAAATTTTCTCGTATAACATTTTTGATTCCAGGTTTGAGATTTGTACGAGGATTCCATTGTTTCTGAACATAATGCTTTTCTCGTGCTCTACTGTCCCACTCGCACAAAAAACAAGGATATTTCGTGTATCCTGACTAACACCATAGTTATAATTTTCAGATCTCCACAAAGCTGCCTACCGTGTTCTTCATATTTAATTTTATCTAGTACTGTTTCCAAATTTTCATAAGTCTCTTTTAAATGAACAGAGTGAGCGACAGGAACAGAAGCATACTGATTAGTATTGTGTAAAAGAACACCTTTTAAACTCCGTTTCGAAGAATCTATAAAAAGTCTCCATTCTCCAGGATCATATTGCGCTCCTAACTTTTCAATGAGATCAGGAATATTGTGGCAATAAACTAATGATTCTTCTTGACTGAAAAAAGGTACAAATTCTTCTTCACGCTTCCTATACCAAGCAAAATGTGTATCAGGAGCTAACAGGTGTTTTGCATGAAGTCTAGACCCAAGAAGTTGAGCAGATTCTTTAGAAAGATTTAAATCTCTAATTAAATCATTTAATTCACCTTGTGTGAATTTCTGTGGTTGATTTAAAATTGGTTCGAAAACTTCATTTGACTCTTGACTCTGTGAATTTTGTTCTGACGATGTTGAGCTGAGATCAGATATTGAACTTGGAAGGGGCACTGGAATTTCTAGACCGTGTGGAATGGGACGTGTAACTGAGGTTACATTTGTGTGGGCTATCTTATTTTTATTTTTAGCATTAAAACCTTTCACATTGGTACAGCAAAAATAACAATCATCAATATGATTATCTTGCTCTCTCCAAATCATAGGTCTACCAAAAGGTAGAGATTGCTTTTTGCGGTATGTCCACTGCCTTAATTGTTCAACACAAATAGTACAAACTAACTGCGGCGTCCACGATTTTAGTTGTATTTTGAAGCCAAAATAAGCATTATACGTATTTTCCACAAACTCAGTTATTTTCAGTTTTTGCTTTGAAGCCATAAAGTTTCCACAAATGTAACAAAATTTATCTGGACTACTATGACACTTTCTTGAAGACATTATGTTTTTTAGACGTTTTTCAACCACAAATCGTTAATTAAATACTATATTAAATACCAAAAGTAAAACGTAAACAATTTTTTCAAATAAACACACTGATTTCAGTAAAAAGTTTGTAAACAAAGTAACTATAACGGTTTATTTCCATGTAACGCGTTTCGAAAGGGCGTATCGTTGTTCTAACTAATATATTTTCGGTTACTCTATCACTAACTCAGCCACTCGAAACTAAATTTCTTCTGCTACACACTAAAGAACAGGCTTATATCTGTCTATTAAAACAATAAAAAATGTGAACATGGTCAAAACTTTTTCAAAAATCGATTTTGAAAATCGTTAATTTTACATTTTCACTGACGCGCGGTGGAATCTCACCCATTCTGTTGGCGGTCCGCGCACTGAGATATACTCTTACACTTAGAAAATTTCGCACCGACACTTGCAGCTCGGCCGTCGTACATGCAACATCGATTATTTTTTGTTTTTAAGCGATTTTTTGGGGGTGAAACGTAATAGTTTACTGCCCCATACCGCAACTATACTTTTTAATGCTATTTCGAGGGTCTCTCACATCCCGGTTGCATTTATCCCGGTTTCCTTGATCTGTCGCGCCTCTCGTATGTTTAGTCTAGTAACCAGAGTCAAATCCGCCCTGGAGGGGTGCAGAGCGGAGCGGAGCGCAGCGGCGCCCCGTAAGGGTAGGATTTGACGAAGGATTACCCTCCTTTTCGAATGCACACCCCTAAAATGGGAAGGCAAAAAAAATTTAATTTTTTCACTTTTTTGACAATACACGAGTTATTTTCCATTTTTTTGATTATATTTATTACTAATATCCACTAATCACACCCCCATCTATCCGAATTTCAAAGAAAAATTCAAATCGGACCGAAAAAATTTCACTCCATTTCAAGGGACTGTAACCGGATATATGTGCAGACCCCGGGTTCGACCGGCTACATGAATTTACTTTTCCCTTCTTTTCAAAAGTCGATATTTTTTTTATTTTGACCATGTTCACATTTTTTATTGTTTTAATAGACAGATATAAGCCTGTTCTCTAGTGTGTAGCAGTCGAAAATTTTTTTCGACTGGCTGAGGTAGTGATATAGTCCCCGAAATCGAAAATAGCGAATATATTAATTTTACTAAAAATCTGATGTGATACGATAAAATTAGGTCTGATTTCGTAATCAGCACTACAAAATTAGTGGAAAAAATTAATTATATCTTGGACAACGAAAATCATGTCGGCCGGTGTAATTATTAGAACTGGCTTGTTTAGAAATAAAAGCACTGGTATACATGGTATAATATGAAAAACAAAACATTTGCTGTAAATACCGTGCAAGTAGTTATTACATATTAATAAATTAAATTGTTGGCTTCATAATTACATAAGGTGACATCAATAAGGAAAATAATTTGAACTCCGTTGTATATCAATAAATGCATCTTTCATGTAAAGTCAATATTATTCCATGTCGCCAAGTTTAATTTAAGTAATATTTTCTGTAGATTAGTAGTTTCGTGCGGCGCAAGAGGAAAAAATGTTCATATACTTAAGGAAATTTAATAAAAACTTTAATTTTATTTTATTATTGCAGGAACTTTCAGCAATCTGTGTAGCTATATTTGGATATTTTGCAAGAAACTTAGATCTATAATAATTATTAATCTTTTATTCGTATTACCATAATACCTACATATTTTAAGAAGAAAATATGTTTAAAGCGGGCACGTCACAAAGAATAAATTAATATCTCTTAAAGTGTCCTCTGGGTAAAACTTCTTCGTATGTAGTTTCGCACCTTTACATATAATTTTTTTAAAATATTTTAGCATTAACTACTTCTATGGCCGTTATGAATCATTTCAATACCTGATTTTGGAATGCTATTTATTATCCTTCAACCGATATTTAACAGTGCACTGTATACCTCCTAGCTTAAAAAATAAATAAACTTGCAAAAATAACATGTAACACAAATATGCAAACATAATTTATTGCTATATAAGAAATATGAAGTTTTCAACAATAGAAAAATTACAAACTTGAGTTTTTCTGTCAGTTCCTTTGCAGTACCTCCTGCGTCCTGGCCCTGTACGAGTGCACCTGCCAAGTTCGGGTATTGTAAGCTAAAGGGGTGTTGCTCCGTTATGATCCACAGGTCATATATGACCTAACATCCGTTGGCCATTGTTATGCAATTTATTTGCTGAACCCAAAAGTGCAGGTGCAGTTTGATGACTGACCGAGATATTGACCAAGTTCAATATCCTTTGTCTGACATGATATGAAATTGTCGATGGGTAAAATTTAGTTAAATTGTAATTATAAGAATAAAGTTAAGTTAAATCAAAACGATCGCATTGTTGGAATGTTCTTTTATGCTCACACTTGGCCCACGAACAGCAACACAATCTTTGCACGGGATTTTAAATCAACGCACTCTGCAGGTTCCTAGGAGTGGGATCTGTGGTTTTCGTGAAAACTCATAGAACCTTATTTTTATTTGAAAAATCTAACTTAAATACTACGTAAGACCTCTAATATAAGATATATTAGAGATATTTAATAGTATACTATGTAATATCATTTCAAGTGTCCTTTGGGAACAATTTTTCAAATATTTAAATGTTAGGATTCGTTTTTGTTAAATTTCCTTGTATGAGACATTATTTAGTTCCTCTTAAAGCTGGTTCACACTATGCAACTTCTCATGTGACTTGATCATAAGAAAAATCATATCTAAAATCATAAGAAACGCTAATATCACATCATGACCAACAACTTTTAAGTTCACACTGTACAATATTGCTTATGACTTTTCGTATGATTTAAACTGTCACAATACTGTCTACTGTCAAAAATGTTGTAATTAACCTAAGTTTATAGCAGTTTGTAGTCTCTAGTGTGTGGTTGATCATCGTTTCTAGCATGCTTATTGCTATAAAATTTGTTTTTTGGGTCATACAAACAGGGATACTGCTCATAACAACTTATCAGCTGTTGTAAGCTTTCTTTAGTCCATTCATACTAAAAAATCAATTGTAATATTTTTATAAAACTAATTTTTTGATTAACAGAAATTAAATAAAATAACAATAGACCATTTCATTTTAGCAAAACTCATTGGCGCATGCGTCAAATCAGCTGACGATTTTCGAACCAAGTGTGGATATGTCCATATAACGTAGTGCTAATTATTTAATCATTTATTGTTAAAATGGAGCATAAATTGAATAAAAAACGTGTTGGTGCCATTAAACATTGTGTTTAGTGTTAAAAAAAAACATTATTTGCTGCAATATTTGGATTTTTTAATGTTGCTCCAGTCACTTAATTTGACTTGTCTATGGGGTATATCACTAGGGGCACTCATCTTGGGCAAAATGGTGGTAAAAAATATTGTTTAAAACCTAATAACACAAAACTATAACAAAATATCTAAGACGATATTAGCATGCGTTTTAACGTAAAAGTTTTGACATGGTTCGAAAAACAAACATCAGCTGTTGGCTTCGCGCAAGCGCTCTCGTTGCGTGAAATAGTCTATACCATAATAATAAATTTTCAAAGAATTTGAAATTTTCAAAATTTAAAATTAAAATTTAAAAAATAAATTTTAATTATCAAATTAATTTTAATAATTTTTTGATTAACAGAAATTAAATAAAATAACAATTAAATAATACTAAGACCCGTTTTACCATAATAACAAATTTTCAAAGAATTTGAAATTTTCAAAATTTAAAATTTAAATTTAAAAAATAAATTTTAATTATCAAATTAATTTTAATAAATAGAATAAACAGAATAAAAAAATTTGAATTACTAACCATAATATTAAAAATACCAACCATATAATGTTAAAATCTTAAAAAAAAGCGGTTTATTCAAAAATATCATACAAGAAGTCATAGCAAAATAGACACGGTTCTATTCTGAAAATCACTTATTATTTTGCTATTATTTGCTTATGACTTCAGCTATGACTTCAATAATACATAAAATCATATAGTCTGAACGTAAAAATCGTAGTCATATGAGAAGTCATATGACTTGTCACGTGAGAAGTTGCATAGTATGAACCAGCTTTTACACCATACTAAACAACTGATCTACAGAAAATAGCGGTTAAATTTAAACTGAGCCACGTAAATTTATATCGACTACATGCTATATACACATGCTATATACATAATATACGGCGGAGTTCTAATTATTCACCTGTTGAAGTACCTATAATTGTGAAGCTAACAATCTAATTTAGTAACCACTTGCATAGTATAATATTTGTAGTAAATGTTTTGTTTAAAATTCGTTTTATTTAATTCTTCCTTTGTGCTATTATTTCAAAACAAGTCAGTTCCAATAAGTATCGATTTTAAGTAAAAATAATTTGTATAAAAACAAGTTATAACGAATTATAATTATATTATATGTAGGTGAAAGTTTAGAACAAGTATTGCTTGAATATTGTATTGCACCACCCCCTTTCCACAAACTGTCACTATTTTGAAATTTAAAATATTACTCCTTGCCTTGTGGTACGTACATCATTAATTTTAAAGATGGAAAAAGTCCTTATCTTACTGACGTTAAAATAATTGGTTTGGTAAATTTGTTTACGAATCATGGTGAAAAACAGGTATTGATTAGCAGGGGCGGAGCAGAATTTGCGATCTTCTGCGATTTTTCAACGGATTTCGTTTGGTAATAAGTCCGCACTTTAACATACTAAAAGTCACCGTGTGCAAACCTTAAACATCTTATCAAATTTTCGTCACAAGTTCAAATTTTGAAGGAAATTTTCAAAGTTTTCAAAGAAAAATGATGTCTTTTGGCAAAATATTTTTGTATTATGCTATATTGTTATTATATTGCTGATTAGAAAATTAAGAACATTTCAAATATTCCAACAAGAACCTCTGAAGACTTTCCTAAAAATGATATGAAGTTATGATTTTTAGATATACTATGTTTTATGGTTTTAGGTCTTAATAAAAACTTTGAGTGTTTGACCTCAGCGACCGCCCAGAAGTGTCACCATTGTGATAACAATTGCGGAAAATACAACTTTCTCCGCAATAGCTCCTCACCAGTTGATTTTAGGACAAAAATGGTTGATAGAGAAAATACATAACTAATTCTCGACTTGTTTCAGGGCGGTCGCCGAGGTCGACAACTCTGAATTTTCGTTAGCAACTCAAACTTTAAAACATATCCAAAAATCACAACACTGACTATTTTTAGGATACTCTTCATTTCATGATTCAGGCAGAAGTTAACTCCTGATGAAAAATTCGGTAAGCTCAGGGTTTGGATACGGTTACTTTTAATATATACAAAAGTGCCGATATCCAACAAAACCCTTCGAAAAATCACAGAAGATATCGTTTTTAATTTTTTTGGTTAAAATCTGCACAATCTTCTTACACTAATTTTTATTGAAAAATTGAAAATATGTTTAAATAAACCTGACGGCCTTACTTACACATATGAACTGCTTTGTGGGAATCCTGTTAGTTAACATTTGATAATTTTTGAGTTTCCACTTCCAAGAAAATTAAACAAAAGGTTGTTATACATCGGTGATTTTATTTAAATAAATCTATAACATACCAACAATTTATTTATGTGCACACGTAACTTATTGCTTTAAGTTTTTAAATAAAGCGCTTCCAGAGAAAGCAACCTGTACGACATAAAACAAAATTTGTTTAGTGAAATTTATTAATAAAATAAAAATCAGATCCTTATTATATTATAGAACCTGAGGAACAATCAATTATCGATTAGAAAGTCTTGGGTAGAAATACTAAATGAAAAAAACTAAAGCAAACAAGTCAAGATTGGAATGGACACTGCATTCAGGTGTGCAAGGAAAATTTTTAGAGGAATATGTAGGTCAGAAACATTTAATTTAATAAAACGTAATGCTATGTCCTCCTGCCTATAAGTGCTGGGCACAGGAAGGTACACACATTACTGCCCCTTCTTACTAAACTCCCGGTAATGAGTCATTCAAGGTGTGGGTCCCTAGTGAATCAAGATTAGAGTCGATGCAAAAGATGTTAATTGGCTCTCTCGGGATGTTTAACTTTGCTTTCCTTTTTTGAATAAAAAAGAAATAAAAAACCTTCATCAACTCCCATACAAATTTTATTATAGTTTAAAAAGAAAAATTAATACAAATAATTGTTCGAAACAAAGAGGTTTCCTCTCTTCGTCCCAAGTTGCTTGATTTTTAAGCCAATCAAGACTTTCGCTTTACATTAGCGGGCTTAAATGTTTATAAATTTAAATTTGTTGCTTATTTTTAAAGCTTAAAATATTTTTGACGAAAATTATAAAACTTTTGATTATTTTTAACTTATCACTTAGGGTATCAAAGAATACACTCTGTTAGAAGTCTTTTCCCCAAATCCTATTATTAACACGCTGAAGGCAAAATTTTAACAAATTATAGAAATCATAAATTCACTGTACCTGGCTCCTGAATATATCGCAGTTTTTATTTGTTTAAAAAGGATATCATTTATTCGCTGTGTGCGCCCTGCTTTAATCTTTACTTGCAACGATTGAACTTCACTCCACCTGTCATGACTTTGTTGGATGTCATTTGAAACGGTACTTTACTTTGACTAGTGCTGAATTTTGTGCTCGTATTTGCATCCTTCCTATTGAAAATCTCCAAAAATATTGAGGTAAGTTGTTCCATTAATTTGCAATGATTTTCTTGTTATCCAGAAAATTTTTATATGAATAAATTTTTGTAAATTACAACATCTCCATTGCATTTGTTTATGTCCTTGACATCTATTTTTAGAATCGACGTTGAATAAACGAACTTTCTAACCTCTCCGAAGTCAAATGAATTTGATTAACCTCCAAATTCTGGTAAATAATATTTCTCGGAGAGCATCGAAAAATGCGTGCACACAGCGGAGTTACTAGAGGTGAACTGATTTTTGATCGAAAATCGATACAATTGGTATTCTTGTTTGAATTTTGTGAGTCAAATCCATGTATTTTCGAATTTATTTTACTCTAATAAATTATTTTTATTGTAGATTTTTCTTCTGTATCAACCTCGATTTCGTTTGGAACATCTTCCCGAGCAGTTTGATTGGTACATTACATTTTCATCAATTTTATGGATTGTTGATTGATTCATTTTCGTCTTTCTTGGTTGTTTACAGGGGCGTTACACAAATATGACCCTTATTAACTAAATTGTTGATTTATCCTTTGAAAATATACACATTAAATGCATGAAACAATTACATAATTTTTGATATGCTTACATTTTTACAGAGAATGTTATTTGTAGAGTAAATTGGTTTACAAATTCTTAAATTTTTCTAGGTTATCATAATTAATACATTTTTACAAATTTTGAGCTAATTAAGTTTTTTGTTTCATTTCTGATGTGACAATCATCAGTTTATTTAGATTTAGCAATCTTTGTCATGTTTCATTCATCCTGAGAGACTCAAATAAATTTAGAAAATTGAAATTTTGAAAAATAAAAATTTCTCGTAGAGTAAATTTTTAAAGTGTCTTTCGACTTAGAATTTTGTGCTTATTTCGAATATATGATTCATTTTAGCATCGGGAGCCTTTCTTATTCATTTTAACACACAGCATAATCCATTTCAAATTGCATCAAAAGATAAATTTAATTTTAGATTGAAGATTCAATTTCAAAAATTTTTGTGTTCAAATGTTATAAAATTTTCTTTTTTAAGTACCTCTCTGATTTTTGATATTTGTGACTGATTGATTTTGATTCCATTTGTCTAAATGTATTTTTCAAGATTGTATGCGTTAATCTCCTCCATTTCAAGTTTTACTTGTCTTTTTGTTTGTGCGAATGGCTTTTCACTCTTGTGATATCCCTCTATGACTTATTTAAAATGTTGCAAACTTTATGTCTTTTGAAATTGAAATTTTTAAATTATGAATTAACTTGATTGTAAAATAAACTTAAAATTTTTTTTTTTTCATTAAATTTCCCCTTTAAATTAAATTGTTTGTAAAACTAAAATCGTAACTAATTAAATTATCTAAATTTTTAAATTGACATAACATTTTTTAATTGTTTGACTCTTTCTGAAATTTTTTTTTTTTTTTAGTTTTGACCATTTTCTAAGCGTTTTGTTAATTTCAACTATTTAATTAATTATAAGTTTGGATCAATTGTTTCCTACTGTGATGAATATTTAATTGGCTTCTTTCTTTCAATGCGATGGATTTTAATTCACATCCTCTGTATTTGAATATTATTTTGTTAATTCCTGATTGTTTATTTTCTCTCTAATTGATCATTTTAATATTAATTTTTAAATTTTAAATCTTTTCCCCCCTTTTTAATATTTCTAGTCAATGTGCCCTCTTTTTCAAACTATTTCACGCAACTTTTAACTATTTTGCTCAAATTGTCTCTTGCAATTTCAGCATTTATTCATTATCCCATTTATTTATCATCAATAAACTTCTATTATTGTAATCAATCGTCAATTATTTTTATTATCAAAAATTATTTTATTTTTACTTCATCTACAGCAAATCTTCCTTTTGGTCCATCCTATGATGTTCTTGTTACCAATCTTTCTTCATCAAAATGTTTTCTTCAATTAAATTTTTCCGCATTGTCACTAATTTATCCATGTTTATAATTTTAAAATTTTTGTTGTCATCTCGAATCTTCGAAATTTTTGTACGCTTATTTTTCTTGTAGTCAATTAGTTTTCTCATAATTTTCAGATTTTTAAATTGTTGTAGTCTTGACAATTTTTATTCATAATTAATAATGTTGAGTTCAAATCTCAATGTTTTTAAATTTTTATAAATTTTTCACTTTTAATGATCGTGTCCATTTCACTCGCTAATCAAATTTACAAGTTTCGGCATCCTGATTTTCCTTATCAAAGTTTCCGATTTTTATGTGTTGATTTTCAAGCGGACCCGTTTGAATAATTCCATCTTCATGATGTAATCTTCAGCATTTGTTCCAATTGTTGTTTTTGTGTTGAAGTCCATTATCCATTTCACTTCTTTATTCGTTGTGATTTGACTCCGCGTTTTTGTCTTTTTGGTTTTGTGATTGCACTGTTTATTAAATGTTCTAATTTTCAACTGTCTATCACTGTACCTTAATTTAAATTTTATCCGTTTGTACCGAATTTTCATTGACTCCATTATTTTCAACCGAGCATGTTTATTTTGTATTTTTGTATGTGAAAAATTTTTGAATTGAACAATGTTCCCGAATTTCACTGTTTTATTTAATAAAAGTTTACGCAATCTAAAATGTTTATGTTTTATGAAAGTCTGCTTCTTTCTATTTATTGTGAGCACTTTTTCACTTTTAAATGTTCTTTTGACTCTAATAATTGTCTTTATTTTAAATTTTCTTGCACTTTTTTGGTTCTTCACATTTTTGTGTTTTCTTTTATTTTGTTGTTTGTTACTAAATTTCTTTTGTTTGGAGCTTCTTGGAAATCTTTTATTTTTCTTTGCTCTTGTACCTCTTGTTTTGTACTTCGGCTTTGCATATAATTTCTTGATTTTCAAGTAGAGCCTTTTGAAATTTCTTCTTGCATGCACAACGTTGAATTTGTATTGAACTTCCTCCATTTCTTCGATTTGTGTTGGAATTGGGGTTTCAACTTTTGGATCCATTTTTGTATCCATAGAGGAGATTTCTTGTCTGATTACCATTATTCTTTCTTTATTTTGAGCTTCTATTTTGTTTATTAATTCCTGATTTCCAGTTTCTATTTTGTTTATTAACTTTTCAAATTGTTCGCTTGATTCTTTTGCTTGGGCTTGATTTCCAGCTGTTATAAATTCCATCAGTTTTTGTATGTCGGATTGGCTTACATATACCAGGTTTTGTTTTACTTGTGCGTTCGACATGATTAATTTTTTTGTTGTTAAAAGAATTTTGCAAATAGTTATCAAAGAAATGTGTAAATAGAAAATGTTTAAACACAGAACCTGTCAATAAAGAACTAATTATTATAATAATCAAAATGTTGTTTTATTTTCACAAACAAAAATAATTTTTTTAAGTTTTTACCCTTAAATTTTTATCAAAACTACCCCTATCGTGATTTCGATGCTAGGATGCCAAAAGATGCTATACTTTGATGCATAAAATTTCAAAATATTAATTTTTTACAAAAATTTTTGTACCCTTAATTTTTATCAAAACTACCCTTATCGTGATTTCGATGCCCCACGTTGCCAGGCTGCCAAAATATGCTATCTTTTTGGTGCGGCAACGTTTTAAATTTTTACTCAACGCACCCCTATTTTTGCCTGTACACCCTCTAATTTTGCCCCACGGATCGGCGCCAAAATATGCTATGTCCTCCTGCCTATAAGTGCTGGGCACAGGAAGGTACACACATTACTGCCCCTTCTTACTAAACTCCCGGTAATGAGTCATTCAAGGTGTGGGTCCCTAGTGAATCAAGATTAGAGTCGATGCAAAAGATGTTAATTGGCTCTCTCGGGATGTTTAACTTTGCTTTCCTTTTTTGAATAAAAAAGAAATAAAAAACCTTCATCAACTCCCATACAAATTTTATTATAGTTTAAAAAGAAAAATTAATACAAATAATTGTTCGAAACAAAGAGGTTTCCTCTCTTCGTCCCAAGTTGCTTGATTTTTAAGCCAATCAAGACTTTCGCTTTACATTAGCGGGCTTAAATGTTTATAAATTTAAATTTGTTGCTTATTTTTAAAGCTTAAAATATTTTTGACGAAAATTATAAAACTTTTGATTATTTTTAACTTATCACTTAGGGTATCAAAGAATACACTCTGTTAGAAGTCTTTTCCCCAAATCCTATTATTAACACGCTGAAGGCAAAATTTTAACAAATTATAGAAATCATAAATTCACTGTACCTGGCTCCTGAATATATCGCAGTTTTTATTTGTTTAAAAAGGATATCATTTATTCGCTGTGTGCGCCCTGCTTTAATCTTTACTTGCAACGATTGAACTTCACTCCACCTGTCATGACTTTGTTGGATGTCATTTGAAACGGTACTTTACTTTGACTAGTGCTGAATTTTGTGCTCGTATTTGCATCCTTCCTATTGAAAATCTCCAAAAATATTGAGGTAAGTTGTTCCATTAATTTGCAATGATTTTCTTGTTATCCAGAAAATTTTTATATGAATAAATTTTTGTAAATTACAACATCTCCATTGCATTTGTTTATGTCCTTGACATCTATTTTTAGAATCGACGTTGAATAAACGAACTTTCTAACCTCTCCGAAGTCAAATGAATTTGATTAACCTCCAAATTCTGGTAAATAATATTTCTCGGAGAGCATCGAAAAATGCGTGCACACAGCGGAGTTACTAGAGGTGAACTGATTTTTGATCGAAAATCGATACAATTGGTATTCTTGTTTGAATTTTGTGAGTCAAATCCATGTATTTTCGAATTTATTTTACTCTAATAAATTATTTTTATTGTAGATTTTTCTTCTGTATCAACCTCGATTTCGTTTGGAACATCTTCCCGAGCAGTTTGATTGGTACATTACATTTTCATCAATTTTATGGATTGTTGATTGATTCATTTTCGTCTTTCTTGGTTGTTTACAGGGGCGTTACACAAATATGACCCTTATTAACTAAATTGTTGATTTATCCTTTGAAAATATACACATTAAATGCATGAAACAATTACATAATTTTTGATATGCTTACATTTTTACAGAGAATGTTATTTGTAGAGTAAATTGGTTTACAAATTCTTAAATTTTTCTAGGTTATCATAATTAATACATTTTTACAAATTTTGAGCTAATTAAGTTTTTTGTTTCATTTCTGATGTGACAATCATCAGTTTATTTAGATTTAGCAATCTTTGTCATGTTTCATTCATCCTGAGAGACTCAAATAAATTTAGAAAATTGAAATTTTGAAAAATAAAAATTTCTCGTAGAGTAAATTTTTAAAGTGTCTTTCGACTTAGAATTTTGTGCTTATTTCGAATATATGATTCATTTTAGCATCGGGAGCCTTTCTTATTCATTTTAACACACAGCAGTAAGTTGACAGTCAGTTTGATTGTCCAGACATATGGCAGAAATAGTGGTCAGGAGTTTTTCACCGGGCTAATGCATGGTGAAAAAACAACTTTTATACCCCTCCCGTCAAATAATAACGGTGCAAAATTTCCAACAGTTGTTGCATCAGATTATCGCGTCACCTAACCCTCTACCAAATATGGCGTACATGCGGGTCTGTTCGATTTTGTATTCCGGGAATTTAAGTTTGAATAAAGAGTACATTTTTCGAAGGTTAATTAAAATTAGTCTTTTCTGGGGATGAATGCATTCTCCATCAGTTTGCTTCACGGATACAAAGTCTTTGTTCCGGGTATGACTCTACCAATATCTTCTTGGTGAAACGATTTCGCATCTAAAATAACTTTACCAGTAAGAGGCTTTCCGGGCCCGAAGTTGGGAATGACATGATTCCCTTTTTCATCTCCAAATTTCTAGATTTTTGAACCATATAGTTTGATGTCTGAAATTCTTTCTCTATCCCCTTAATTGTCCAACTCGTTGGGAAAAGAGTTATAATTTGAATTTAGAAACTTTTGACAGGGATAGAGCGAAATTTTTCTTTCGGTTAATTTAAAATTTCACTGTTTGAGAAGGACCCGGTTTGGTCGATCACTACTGCTGGACTCGCTATCCGGACTCTATTTCAATTATTTGCTTTAAGGCTTTCTTCACTCGATGAGAGTTTTCTCTGGGATATTTTTTCTAGCTTAACTTTTTCATGACCAGAAATATTCTCATCGCGTATAGAAAGAGATTCAAGTATGCCCTCGTAATTGCATACTAAATTCCGAACTAAAATTTCACTCCATTCTTAATTGATTAATTTCATAAAAAGTCCTTCCAACCATTTCATACTTGATGAAATTTTGATTAACATGAAATAAAATTGACAGTTTATGTATTTTATCCCACCAACAAAGAGCTTCGTAACAACCGTGTATTCATGTCAAATGTACGAAGGCTCACATGTTTTAAGTGTATGTGAGGCTTTTAAACCGAACTTTATATAATATAAACACCCCTTGCCTTACCCAAGCTTATTCAAAATAAATTTTAACTAATATTGACAGCATAGTTTACACCCTTAAACTACTTTGTAGGAATTTTATTAATACTTGTTATTTTTTGAGTTTGGTCGGACAAAATAATTAAACAAATGGTTGATACGAAGCGGTGCTTTTATTTTAATAAATCTACAAAAACTACAAGATACCAATAATCAATATCTACACATAACTTATTCCATGAAGCTTTTTAATAAAGCGCTTCCAGAATAACCAACTTTTACGACCTAAAAAGAGTTGTTAAATAAATTTGTCAAAATTTTAAAATCAAATAACCATTATATTTACCTATATGAACTGAGGTGTAATCAACTTTCGAGTGGCAAGTCTTGAGTAGAAAGATGGAAATAAATGGAAACAAACTAAAGCAAACAATGATATGCCGCCGACGGACGTCAAGATTTGGATGGACTGCATTCAAGAGTGCATGATAAATTTTTTTGACGAACATATTATATGGGTTAAGAACATTTGCTTTAATAAAAAGTATGTAGATGGATGGAAAGAGATCTTCTGGGAATAAGAAGGTGAGATAGAATACTGAACGTTATCATACGTTAAAGGATAGGTTTAGGTTCTAAAATAAAGATTGTTCAGACATATTACACAAAGAGAGGTCGGGAGCTGGATGATGAAGGTCTTGGAGTGAAGACCACAAGCTACTGACCAGACAAACAACATCAATGGAATTGCCACAAATAGGATATCTCATGCTCAAAAGAGAGGATTGTAGAATATTTTACAGCATGCATACGTCCTGCGGTGGCCAAATGTGGTTAAGTAATGATGATGTCTGTGAGAAATTGTTATTCTAGTTCGGTAATATTTTAATGCTCTTTATCGCATAGTACATATGAAAATACTTAATCAGCCGCTTGTTTCGACTTGACCCATGCCAAAAAGTCACCCAGCTTAAAAACATCAACGATGTTAGAAGTAGGTATATCGACAAATATAATATGTCAAGCATATACTACTTACATATTATTATATAACGCACTGAAAAAATAAATCAGTAATTTATCACCTATAAATATCGTACATACAGTAGCGTCCGTAAGTCTTTTGCCAACCAGTTTTTTTGCAATAATTTTGTCAAATTTCAATATTTCTAGTTAATATTTTGATAATTTATTCTTTAGATAGTTTGGAATTAAAAACCATAACTATAACTAGGAGAGAGGTCGCCAACATCCGGTAACGGATAGGCACGTTAAGAAGAAGAAGAACTATAACTAAATCATTAATCATAACATATTTAGTCGGGCTATCCGATTCTTCTTTAATTTTAAAGGCTTATTAGAAGGACGTCTACCAAATAGCACAGTTGACTTTAGTCGATGTTTCACTGTCGAAACGTGGCCGTTTTAGTAGCCGCTAGACGATGATGTGTTGCTGCTTTACGGACGATTATTTTATCATCTTTTGTGGTTGTTTTTTGTGGTCGCCCTGTTCTTGATCGTGTGTCTGCTGATCCATATTTCTTTATTTCACGACTAGATGATACCCCGTCCGAGGACGGGCAGCTAGAAGGACGGGCAGCTACCCAAGGTAACTTAAGTTGAATGAAGATTAAGGAAAGCTCTCAGTGCAATCCAAAAGCCATATGACCTTGGCTGCCTGCCCGTCCTTCTAGCTGCCCGTCCTCGGACGGGGTATCATCTAGTATAACAATAGATTCCCATGTTGATCGAGCGGTTGCGGAATCTTCACTTTTCCTTTATGACAGCAGTTGTTAAATTGTTTATCAACTGGACGCTCCTTGGCGAAATTCTTGGAGCCGCAGAACTGACAGATGGAATTCATTTCTCCCTCCACAATCGTGTTGAGTGTCGTGAGATTCATCAAATCTCAATGCTCTTATTTGGAGTTGAATTGCTTGACTTTGGTATCGATTTTCTTTCTGTCGATGTATTGCATGGGATCGAGCGTTAGCAGCTTGCCGTGCTTGAGTTTCTTCTAATGTTTCACGTTGTTGACGTGTCGCATGGGATAGAGCGTTAGCAGCTTGCCGCGCTTGAGTTTCTTCTAATGTTTCACGTTGTTGACGTATCGCATGGGACCGAGCGTCAGCAGCTTGCCGCGCTTGAGTTTCTTCTCAAGTTTCACGTTGTTGACGTATCGCATGGAACCGAGCGTCAGCAGCTTGCCGCGCTTGAGTTTGTTCCAAAGTTTCACGTTGTCGACGTATCGCATGAGACCGAGCGTCAGCTTGTCGCTCATAATTTTTCACCTATATAGGAAATTTAAATACGTTGATCCCTTGATACGTTGATCCGATGATACGTTGATCCGATGATACGTTGATACGATGATACGTTGATACGATGATACGTTGATCCGATGATACGTTGATCCGATGATACGTTGTGCGTTCGGTTCCGTTCGGTTTGCTTCGGGTATTTCCGTGGGACAGACAGAAAGAAAGAAAGACTTGGCCTTTTATAATAAGAGATACTATCACATAACTTTGTTTTTCCACTACTAGTCATATAGGCTATCATTTTTACTTAGGTTAGTCGATCAAGAAGTGACACGTTTTCAACTAGTGGTGAATAATATTTCCATTATTAACCTATGAACAAAAGACATTTTTTGATAACTTGGCGACTATTTTAAAGAAAAATGTTGTTATTAAATGATTTAGAATAACCAAGAAATGCTAATTAATTGTATTTAAACTATTTAAAACGCTTTTTTAATACATTAATTTAATTTTAAAAATTCATTATAATCGAATTAAATGTGACAGCAAGTGACAGCGCCATCCATTGTTAATTTGACGAACCGCGATTTATTTTATTTAATAACCTAAATTTGTCAACAACTGTCAAATCAACTGTCAAATCAACAAAACAAAACTGTCATTTGAAATAAATATTTTAAATTTGAAAATTTGTTTGTTAAAAAGAATTTTAAAAAATGGTAATAAATCTAGTAGTGGAAAAAATCGTATATAAACCACGGTTGTGAAGACCATTATTGCTTCCGCGCCTTATATTCCTCGGTGCAAAGCACCTCGGAATATAATCTTGGCGCTAGGGCAATAATGACGGCCTTCACAACCTTGATATATAATATACTATTTTAATCTGTGGAATACTCTATGCTCCCTGTCATATTGGTATGTTATTAAACTTTACTCGCACGGTTACTGTACACTAATTTAAGTTTCTTAATGTTTTGGCGAATAATTTAAGTTATGGCAAATAACTTTTCCCCCAATTTATTTAGTTTCATATTTTTACAAATTTTTATAATATTGTAAACAATTATAGTTATGGTTTTTAATTCCAAATTATCTAAAGAATAAATTATGAAAATATTAACTTGAAATTTTGAAATTTGAAAAATTAATTGCAAAAAACTGGTTGGCAAAAGACTTACGGACGCTGTATGTAAAATTTTCAAACGAGTTTAAGATTTTTAAATGTATACGCCTTTTTGGCATGATTACCACCAATAAAATCAAACACGTCGCCAAAAAGTATTTTTTATTTTTACCTTGACAGAAAATGCATTAAAATATTATGAAATCAAAGTTACTATAGGACACAATTTATAATATGGTAGATTTCAAAATATATTTTACTTACAGATACTAAAGTGTCTATATTAAACTGTACCAAACCGCAAGCTGTGAATTTTAATTCAGTTTGAGCTGCCTGAATTAACATTACTATTGGAGTTTGTAGTTGGCGAAAATATTTAGAATACCAATCTGAATTGTAAATACCATACGCAATATATAGTCATTGCCTAAAATTAAAAACTTTTTTTAAAAGATTTACGTGTAAATCTACACAAGTGTCAAACGCGTAAATTTGCGTATAAATATTTTGTAGGAATATTTCTATATTTTCTCGCAAGTTGTGCGTATAAAATTGCGCAGAAGAATATTCGAAGGTGTGGTCTATTTTTTCTTGTGTTGTGTTTTTGTCAGTTGGTAAAAGTTTGAATTGGCATTAATTGCCAATTTGAATCCATTATCACGTTTCTTTTAGTATTAAACAACACAAGGCGACCAGACATACAAACTTCTTATAGCCACTTACCGATCGAATTTTCAATTGACCAGAACGCGCATGTGCAAATTGTAAATTTACTTATAAATTTTTACACAAGTGGCAAACACACTCGCAAAAAAATTTGCTAGCAGATTTGCAACAAAATTTACAAGCAAATTTACGTGTTTGACACGGTGTAGAAATTTACACGTAAATTTACACGTAAATCTACACGCAAATTTACACAAGTGCCACTCCGCCTTTACTAAAAAAATTAAACAAAAGGTTGATAAGCAGCAGTGCTTTTATTTTAATAAATGTACAATAACGACACAAAGTATATACCAATTGTAATAATTAATGTGCACGTGTAACTTATAACTACAAAGTCCTGCGATGTACTTTGCTTTGCTGAATTGGAAAATCAAAGGAATGAACGAGTTTTAAGTTAAAATATAAATAAAAGTTGAATTATTGAGAGATCATGGCAATGCGATATAACAATGAATTCGTTATAAAAAAATTATAAAATTTATATCATAGTAAAATTATTTGTTATGTGTTAGTTAAAATTATATTAATAAATATTGTTATTAAAACTAGGTGGCGACTGTTCACTTAATGTAACCACTCGAAACAAAATTTCTTCAGCTACACACTAAAGAATGGGCTTATTTTAGGCTATAGAAAAAATAACTTGTAAGAAATTTTGAAAAATAACCAAAATATCGACTTTTGAAAAGAAGGGAAAGTAAATTCATGTAGCCGGTCGAACCCGGGGTCTGCACATGTATCGGGTTACAGTCCCTTGAAATGGAGTGAAATTTTTTCGGTCCGATTTTAATTTTTCTTTGAAATTCGGGTAGGGGGGGGTGTGCTTAGTAGATATTAGTATAAATATTCGCGAAAAAATGGAAAATAAGGCGGTTATTGCCGAAAAAGTGAAAAAATTAAATTTTTTTTGCCTTCGAATTTTAGGGGTGTGCATTCGAAAAGGAGGGTAATCCATCGTCAAATCCTACTCCTCCGGGGCGCCGCTCCGCTCCGCTCCGCTCTGCACCCCTACGGAGCGGATTTGACTCTGGTTACTAGGCTAAACATACGAGAAGGCGCCACCGATCAAGAACACCGGGATCTATGCAACCGGGATGTGAGAGACCCTCGAAATAGCATTAAAAAGTATAGTTGCGGTATGGGGCAGTAAACTATTTCGTTTCACCCCCAAAAAATCGCGTAAAAACTAAAAATAATCGATGTAACATGTACGACCGTCGACCTGCATCTGCCGCTCCAAAATTTTCTAAGTGTAAGAGTATATCTATCTGCACGTACCGTCAACAAAATGCGCGCCGGCCGAGCGATAGAGTGGCATCGACCGCTTCTGCACCATGCTCTTGCTACTTTTCCGTACTTTTCAAAATCGATTATTTCAAAATTTTGATAACAAATTCTTACCTAATATTTTGAGAATTTGTTATATTAACTGTGTTCTTTAGTGTGTAGCAGAAGAAATTTAGTTTCGAGTGGTTAAATTAACTGCACAGTAACCAAACTAGGTTAATTAGAATTAGTTGTGTTAAGCACACTAAAAAAGGTTTTCGTGATGACATTTGGTATAACAGCTTGGTGCGATAAATTAAAAGGACGATTATTCGCCTCAATTTAAACTTTAAAAGTGCATCGTGTCTCCAATTAACAGTTCGTTCCTAAAAAACATTATTTAAATGAAGATTAAGTGTGGTAAAATTCAATAAAGTTACCGGTCAATGAAAACTTGATACATCAAACACAGACATGCGTTGAAATTTCAACGAAAATTTATATCCTTGGCGACGAAATTGTTTACCTTAACAACGGGAGAGAACGATAAAAATAACCAAAGTGAATGGACGCACAAATTTGTGTTGTTCCAGAATATTTGTGAAAAATGTGTTTTTAAAACGCAAATAGGGTTAAGTAACGTTGATGTATTCTGGAAAAGGTTAAAATATATTGAAAATGTTAAAAATATTAATTCACTCACAAAAACTCAAATTTTGATGGCCGAGTAAATATTTGGATGATTGATGAAAATTAATTGGATAATCAAAAAAAAGTAAACTGGAGCAAATTATAGGTGTAAACAACCGGTACACTCACGCTAATAAACGAACGATGATACAATTCGAAAGTGGTGTAAGATTTAGTTAACTATCCAAGCGCGGGAATTTAAAAAAATTAAAATCAGAAAATCCTTTTTTATTTTATAAACATTTATTTAGATTTATCATTTATTAATTAAGAATTTGTTACATTTAGTTTTAAAGCACATGGTTAAAATTTTCTTACGTCTCCATGACGACAATTTGTGCAAAATTTATTAATTTCATTAAAAATCAAATTGCCATGATTCTATTTTATTTGAATTTAAATCAATTTTATAAACAGTGTGAAAATATGAATCTCGTTCATTCTGAAGATGAGCGAATGCAGTAAGGTAAATTTTATAACAATCTAAGAATTTCTTTCACTTTTGAGCTAGCTGAGGTAAATACAAAATTAAATCCACGAGTAAGTTATCATTGTGGGATAAGCATTCCAGGTAACGGTCTCATTATTATAATAAGCTTGATTTATCTCATTAAGGTGAGGGGTCATTGCAGTACCAATAATAATTAATGTGCACGTGTAACTTATTCCTTTAAGTTTTTAAGCATAGCGCTTGCAGAAAAACCAACTTGTACGACCTAAAACAAAATTTGTTAGTTAAATATCTTAATAAAATTAAAATCGGATCATTATTATGTACGAGATGAAATATAGTTACTTTTCGATTGGAAAGTCTTGGGTAGGATAAATAAATGGAAACAAACTAAAGTAAACGAAGACACGACGCCAAGAATGGGATGAACTGCGTTCAGGAGTGCAAGGTAAAATTTTAGAGGAGCATTAAGATGGGTCAAGAACATTTAAAGTAATAAAAAGGTTGTTGACGGTGGAAGGAAAGGGTCCTTCTGGGAATTAGAACGTGAGATATAGAATACTCAACGTTGTCATACATCAAAATATAGGAGTAGTTTCTAAAATGAAGATTGTCCATACAATTAAGACTATTAACCCTTAAACGCTATCGCTCGGTCTCTGAGACCGCATCAAGTTTTAATTTGTGATTATTTTACGCCTCGTTCAAAATTAGTCATTATGGCGTTTAGTACCTTTAAGTATTAAGTTACATCTCTCCTAGTATGTTGACAAAGGAGGGTAGTCGAAAGTTGCCCTGTTTCATTTTTAGAAAGAAATCAAATAAGCTAGCGGTCACTGATTGGTGTTGTGAATTTTGCGAAATAATTGATTTTTTTAATTTTCACAATTTATTTATAATTATTCAAGTATGTACTTAAAAAAAGTATCATTAGTTTGTGTAAATAGTTTTTAGAATAGGTAAGTAAAAAAATTAAATTTTAGTTATGTAGTATGAATGGGTGAATATCATATTAATATGGTAATAATTTCTTGTTGTGTTATTAAATGTTAATAAAAATTGAAAATTAATTGGTTTTAAATTTTTTCTGACTTACTAGAATACCAACTAAGATATCTGTTACAAAAAAAAACCAAAAACTTAAGTTGTACGTGAATTAACGAAAAAAATAAAGCGCGGTCTCTGAGACCGCACGGTAGTGACAGTGTGACAATTATTATTTGACGGTAGTTATTAAGGGTTAATTAAATGAAATTTGAATTTAGAACGCAAATTTAATAATGAGTTGGTATTACCATTTTCTATTAACACGTGTGAAAATTTTGATTGATTATGGTCATCTAAGTGGGTTTTGGAGTTGATACGTCTAGGTCAAAGGAAGAAGGGCATGTAGGCATGTAGCGAAGCAAGCCAATCGTACATCGACCACGAAGGTGTGAGGATCGCATGGAGTCCACGATTGACCACTATACTAATGATAGGACGGAATGGTGAATCGTCCAGCGAGCGTTGGATTTTAGAATTACCAAATAGGGTAATTTTTATTGATTGGGTTGTAAAGTGAATTTGTGCGAACGGGTAGTTCGATTTGAAAAAATTGGTTCAATTAATATAATCAGAATCCATGAAGATTGGACTAGAAGAGAAAATTTTGAAAAAGGGAGAAAATAATACAAGAATTAATTAAAAGATGCGATGCTGTATTGATGGTGTAAATTGGTCATGGGATTGAATGGATGTTTCAAGAATTATAAAATTTAAGTTTGGAAAATGGACACGTGCTGAAAATTATCAGGTAGAACATTTAAAAATAATTAATACTGTATGGAATTTCGATATTGTGATAAACTTTTTAAATTTAGATAACATTTTTGTAAATTACTATTTTTTTATATATGTGTTTTTAAGGTGCATCAACATCTAGGTTATTAGCACCTGTTGTTTTTTGCTGGTATGGGTTTATTCGTTATTTTTGGTAGGGTTTGTTTTTGTATGGTTTTTGATCCACAGTATGTGCATGATACATACCGGGGAATCGAGTAAGCAATTCCGCGAGGTCCGTTATTCAAACCCGAAATTACCGCTCCGAATTCAACCAGTATGCACTCTAGCCACCGCTGTGAACTAAAAAATTACTATTTTGTTTATACGTATAATAAAAATTATAGGTTACCATATTCAAAAATTTGAGTTTTATCTAAATATAGAATTAGGCGCATTTTAAAATTATCGAGCGAGCAGAGAATCCATCTCATCAAATTTCTAAAAACATCAAAATTTCATTTTGAAAGGCTTCGCGTTATAAAGTAAACACGACAATTATAAAGTATTGCATTCAAATTAAGTAAATGATCACTTAGAAATCTTTAACTCATTTTGCATACGTTTATACGCAATTTTAATGATTTTTATGAAAGATTTTTGGGCATTTCCTACTGAAATTCAAGATTTAAATTGATAATTTACTGAATTTGAGTGCAATATGTATATGGCATAAGGTTGTAAACTTGTGTTGATGATGTATTTTCAAATTATGTACATAAAATATATTTGAAAATGTTTTATAGAATTAAATGAAATTTGAATTTAGAACGCGAATTTAATAATAAGTTGGTATTACCATTTTGTATTAACAAGTGTGAAAATTTTGATTGATTATGGTCATCTAAGTGGTTTTTGGAGTTGATACGTCTAGGTCAAAGGAAGAAGGGCATGTAGCAATGCAAGCCAATCGTACATCGACCACGAAGGTGTGAGGATCGCATGGAGTCCACGATTGACCACTATACTATTGATATGACGGAATGTTGAATCGTCCAGCGAGCGTTGAATTTTAGAATTACCAAAAAGGGTAATTTTTATTGATTGAGTTGTAAAGTGAATTTGTGCGAACGGGTAGTTCGATTTGAAACAATTGGTTCAATTAATATAATCAGAATCCATGAAGATTGGACTAGAAGAGAAAATTTTGAAAAAGGGAGAAAATAATAAAAGAATTAATTAAATGATGCGATGCTGTATTGATGGTGTAAATTGGACCTGGGATTGAATGGATGTTTCAAGAATTATAAAATTTAAGTTTGGAAAATGGACACGTGCTGAAAATTATAAGGTAGAACATTTGAAAACCACTTTTGTTTATACGTATAATAAATATTATAGGTTACCATATTCAAAAATTTGAGTTTTATCTAAATATAGAATTAAGGGCATTTTAAAATTATCTAGCGAGCAGAGGTTCCATCTTATCATATTTCTAAAAACATCAAAATTTCAGTTTGAAAGGCTTCGCGTTATAAAGAAAACACGACAATTATAAAATATTACATGCACATTAAGTAAATGATCACATAGAAATCTTTAACTCATTTTGCATACGTTTATACGCAATTTTAATGATGTTTATGAAAGATTTTTGTGCCTTTCCTACTGAAATTCAAGATTTAAATTGATAATTTACTGAATTTGAGTGCAATATGTATATGGCTTTTTGGCACGATTTTTTCAATTTTACCCTGTCAAAAAATGCACTAAATTATTACAGAATGAAAGTTACTAGATCACAATTCATAATATGATAGAATCAATCAAAATACTTTTTACTTACGGATACTAAAGTATCTATATTCATCGCTACCAAACCACAAGCTGTGAATTTGAATTCATTTCGAGATGCCTGAATTAACATTAATATTGGAATTTTTAGTTTGGGAAAATATTTTGAGTACCAATCTGAATTGTAAATACCATACGAAACAGTCATTGCCTAAAAATAAAAATTTTAAACTCCGAAAAACAATTTAATAATGCATTTTACTTCGTCAGACACCAAAGTTGATATAATGCAATAAAATGCCAATTGAATAAATACACATAAACCTGCAAGTCCGTATCTCATCGTTATTAGTAAAATAGTACTGCAAAACATTTGAGTAGAAATTTAATATACTAATACTATATATCATGCAAAACATATTCACCTTTCTGAAACGGCGTAAATTTCGGTGCAAAGTAGTGGTGCTGTTGTCAAATACTGAATCATGAACGAAATTGAAAATACTTTCTGCATTTTTTTGGCAAACCTAGCAAAAATCCCCAAAAGTAACCAAAAAATATTGTGGTTAGAAAAACCCTAACTTACTCTAATAAGAATATATGATGCTGAATATTTTTTCGTAATTCCTGATAAAAGATCTGGAAATCTTCGGGAGTTTGTATATTATCAACACTTAAATTTTCTAAGCTATCGCATAGAATTTTAAATTGTATTATAATTTCATAGCACAAAGCGAAAAAGATACAATCAAAGGTTGCAACAAAGTACGCCGTGAAAGGATAGGAAATTACATAGCTAAACCATACGACGTGATATAATTGTTCCTGGTTTTCCATATTCCAACTTCCAAGGGGTAGTTTTTTTCCAAAAAATGTTGCTATCGTAAATACTGGTGGACATGCCAAACATAAATAAAAGAAAATTTTTTGAAACATCATTAGAGTACGACGAATGCTATCTATTTCCTTCTTTACTATATTAGAACAGTTATCACTATTCCAAAACTGTTTTGTAGAGTTTACCAGTTTTACAAACTTCTGCTGGTTGTAAGCACAGATGCATAATTTTAGTAAAACCTTAAGGAAAATAGTTATACATTTGTAACAGAAATTTTCTATTGAAAATAAAAGTCAAAAAAGTATTTTAAATTAAGAAAAAAAATTCAAGATGAAGTGGAAAACATTTGGTACAGCTTTCCGACTTGAACAGTACCAAATTGTTTTTGAGTTTATTTCTTTTGTTATTTTATGTATCTCTTTCAACAGGATTTTTGTATTATCCTTTTTTACTTATTTTCATTCCATTATATCATGCAAATGATAAGAAAGAGTGAACATGTTATTAATTTACTGTAAACAAGAAAATTTACCTGACAATATCCTGCTGTAGCTTGGATGTTATCCACAAAATCATACATATTCTTTTTTATATAAAAATATTGCATAATTGTCATGGCAATGCAGAATATCATTACACATGACATCGATACGGTAAACAGCATCCGTGTTTTAGCAGGTTTATTAAACCTAAAAAGACCAACTTTTTTCATATTCGACATAGGAAAATCAGTTAATTTCTTGTCATAGTTCTCCATATTAACTTTCACTTTTCAATTCAGCAGGCAAATGGTACTACTACCTTATTAAAACACTATTTTCAAGGTATTAATGATTTGATATATCTGTAAAAATTGAAACTTAACACTTTTTGATTATCGCTGTAAATTATTATTTCAAAAAAATTTATAATTTTTGTTATAAATTTACTTAGGAAATACATATACGTGCTATTTATTTAAATAAACAGAATAATAATTATATAAAACATATTTTCAACAGCCATCAGTAATTGAAGGGCCTAGTGGAAAAAGTAGTTAAGACACTTTTTTTTCTATTTGTTGATTTTTATACTAATTTGTAGAGAATAAATGCCGCAATGTGAAAATGTGCTCAACTACAAATTGAAAAAAAAGTGACTTCACTACTTTTTCCACTAGGCCCTTCAATTTAAAGATAATATTAACATTTTTCTTTGGAGTTATTAATGTTTTTTTATCACTTGATACAAAACTGTTTGTTTAATGTGGTCTCCCGAACTGACTACTAATTTAAATAGGTACCTAGCAATTAATAACAATATTAGCTAACAATTTTTTGGTCATCAGTAATTTAAAAAATTTAAAATAATTAATTTAGAAAAATATAAATCGGTGATTGTTATGACATACTATATCCCTTTGCCGGGACTATAAAAGTGGTACCCACAGTGGTAAGAGGTTAAAAATTTTATTATTTAGTTTTAGAAGTTGTAGATCTTAATTAACAAACTAATAAATTAATAAAATTTAAACTATCACATACATTACCTTTTTTTAAATTTTAATCGGAAAACTTTTGGTAGGTAAAATAAACTGCACTGCACAATATAAATACTAAAATAAACAGATTTAAATTAAATTTAATATTACTTTAAAAATCTAACAGTAAGTTTATACTTCTGATATCGGAACGAATGTATCGACAACAATAATATAATATTATAGCAGCAAGAGCGAGCTGATGCAGTTGTTTAGGATGTACTGCGCAAGACATTGCTTTTGTGTGTAGCGTTCAAATCGAAGTACAAAAGTGATAAATTAAATTTAGAAGATGATTTTGCAAACTGAGATTTAGGGAAGTTTTTATTGTTTTTATTATTCTACTGTTCTCGACAAAAATATAAATCTGCTAGTTAATATCAATTTTAATTTTAAGGTATTAACGAGTATTCTGCCAATATTATGGTGGTCAAATCATGAGTCCTTGACAGTATAAAACGAACAATGTATCTTTTTATAAACACCAAAGAGTCTGGCAGTCTCCCAAAGCAATTAGTAAGCATGAGCTTCTCAGTAAGCTTCTCACTACATCTCGGGAATGTGGAACAAAAGATTGAGAAAACCTGTACTGCAGGTTTTACAATTCCTCTTTAGTGTTGGGCATCTAAGACCACATATTTGATCTTATGAATAGGTTTCAAGACAAAAACAAGTTTTTCGGTGAGCCCTCTATCGCATAAAAGCTATGAAATTTTGAAGTGAGGATTTTTTATATAATAGATGTAGTAATATTACATATTGGTTCCGAACTGAAAATCGTTTGAAGGAGTGACTCAATGACTGCATTAGGAAAATCTTTGGAAGATGGGACGACATTCATAACATTGTGATTATCAGATTGTAATTTTGAATGCGATATGGACGATGCTTAGGGTGGCTGAAAAATAGTTCAGAAATATACCCGAATATGTAGGCTTGTGGTATCAGAAGGTAAGAAATTTTCCGTCCAAATCATCTCTGTAAACCCGCATGTCTAGGAATGGAATATTGCTTTTAGTTTCTAGTTTTCCTATAGTGAATTGAAGGTCATCATTGAACTTATTGAATTGAGCTTAAATGTACAGTATGCTTTTATTATTTATCAGGAGGAAAGGATCATCAACACATTTTCTAATTATCTAATAACGTTATTACGAGCATAGCATTAAAGGAAGAAACTCTATCATAAAGAAAGATATTCATTCATAGGGCAGCTAAATCAACTGATATGCTATATCACCCATAGGAACACCCCTCTTTTGGCCGTAGGATTGGCCATTACCAGTAATGAGGCTTTATTTTTGATTCATTTTTTTTAGTTGTGACCGTTACTTCACTGCCGTAGAGTAATGTTGGTACAGTTGTTCTCTTATATAATTTTATTTGCGTTTCCGTTCTGGATTTATTATTAAATTTAGTATTTTTCTGATGGTACCACATATTTATTGGAAGCGGGTAAGTTGATCGTTTATACCCATATTAGTGCCATAGCTGATGTCACATCCGAGGTATTTAAAGTGTCCAACTAGTTCTATTGATTTCTTGTTGATTAAAATTTTGGATCGTATTGTGTTTTCCCAAAACTGCCATTGCCTTTGTCTTATTGGTTAATATTTTGCAATTGAAATCTTCAGCTATCTCATAAAATGTGTGTGTTGGGTATTGCAATTCGTCTTCGGTTTTTCTAAATATTATTCAGTCTTCTGCGAATAAAAGTGTATTTATTTGGCTTCTTGGTCCTATTCTTATGCCTTTAGGTATTTTTCTAACCCATATCTGCAAGATCTCATCCATATTGCGATGGTCCAAAATGAGTCGATTAGATTATAAGACACAGTCGTATTTTTAGTTAATTAAGAAACCATGAGTTGTTTGTTAAACTGTACCAGGCTTTGCAAATGCCTAAAATGTTGAAATGCTGTTTATTCAGATCTACTATGAAACTCAGATGAAGTCTCTTCAACAGGTGCTGATTCTATAAAAAAGAAATGTAAGATATAAATTATAAAATAAGGATAAATATTTTTTACTTTGCAGAGTAAAACAAATTGAGTAATAAATCTGTTAAGTTAGGTAAACGCGTAATAAACGGTGTGTGATAAATGAAGTGAATAACTGGTGAAAAAGGACGGGTTTATTTTCCAACAAACTGCTCATGAGAATTTTGGAAAGGGGAGTTTTCTTGAAGGATGGGGACTCACGGTGTGTCCGTCGAGACGTGAGGACGTTTTTTTTTGATGATTTTGTAAAACAAATTTTTTTTGCTTGTGTACGCCAAAGTGTAAGAATAGAAAGTCCGTTTACAAATTTTAAGAAGCCAGAATAATTAACAAAGATTGTGGAGAGAAGTTTATATGAAAAGTTGCGTCAATCTAGACTTGGAAAATTTTGGTTACCACTGGATGTTAAGATTGTTGGTTATGGTACATGGCCGAGGAAGAATTTAAGTTACATAAGCTGGAATACTTACCTAATATTCAATTGGCAGTTATTTCATCAAGAAGAATTTAAGGTGTACGATTATCCTTATCTATCACTTCAACCAAACAAGTTAAACAAAGATTTACTTCGAGACCGGCGACAACTGAGGTGCAAACAACTGGGTTCTTCGACGTCGGAAGTATTCGGTAAGAACTATACGCGTATTGTTTTATTTTACACACGATATAATTCGATTGAACATTAATAAGAGTGCGGTAATTTCGGAGGGGGAACTTTTAGATTTAAGATTAATTTGTACACTTAATTTGTTTTTATTTGATGTTTTATGGTTTGTCTCAATCATAATTGTGTTAATAAAATGAACAGGTCCTGATTAAGTAGATTTTATTTGAGTAAATTTTTATTTAACAAGATACAGCATAGGTATAAGGCAGATCCAGGTGCAGAATAAGATTTTGTATCATTCAATTGAGTTACGAATAATTAGTAACAAAGCAATTGTCTTTTTCTTATGATCGAATCCAGGTTACGCCCTAAAAGAGTCTTAAATTTTGAGCTAGTCCGGAGCAGTTAAAAGTGCCGTACATTTTTCTCCGCTATAAAAATTAAATATCTTATACAGTAGCTAATCACGGCAATATATAGGTTAAATAGAATTGTACATGCGCTACATCCTTGTTGAACGAAGGCCGTGATAATTTCTTTTCATGTTGCCATCTTTATTCTTATCAGCAAATAATACATTTGTATCGTGCATCAAGTTTGCGCATTTTTCGTTCACTATTATGTACATAGTCGATAAGGGATGGTTTCCTCTGCCTTCCTATATAAATTTATTGACCATTTTCCTTTTGAATAAGGTGTTTGTTATTTTAAGTTAATTGTAAACAGAGAACCTTATCAGTTATTGTCCATTGTTCTCCGAAGGTGCCTACTGAGGGTTTGATGGGTTAATTTCTTACTCTAGCGTTTACATCACCAGCAATAACGACACAATCGTTTTTATTAATCGTATTCATGGTCTTCTGCAGCTTTCGATAGAGCTTTTCTGCTTCTTTCCTTTTTCCTTCGTCTGGTGAATGCACTCCGCATACCGTCATGTATCCTCTATTTATTTTTATTCTAATTGTAATTATTCTCTAATTTATAAATTCATAGTGATATACATAAATATATTCTATTTCTTAATTTATTTATGATAAACCTTGCTATTCCTGCTAATGCTCTTTGGTTTTAATTCTGGTTATTGCTGGGATTGTGAGTAATCTTCTTTGTCCCCGGTGAAGTTACCGAAATTTATAAAACATGCTTATCTTCAGTGCCTCGAGAAAATTAGATTCAATGTAATTCAGACAATTAAGAAATCTATTAACATCCATAGGATCTATGATAAATTTAAAAAGGTTATTCCTTACCTCACAAACGGTTTTCTTAAAACGTAATTTGATGACAGCATCATTTACAGACGACCTTAACAATTTATTAGGAAAACTACAACACAATTTCCTAGCTATAAAATTAGATTTTCTTAATCGAATAACAGTTTTCAAAATGTTATTGGTGGTATTTCTGTCTATTCTGTCTCAGCAGTTTAACAGGAAAAACCAATCTGCTCGTTTGTTTCGCACATTTTTCATGAAGTTTGTATACCTAATTTGTACACGAGAGTGACTGCTCCCAAAACGCCGGACAATTAAATTGTTTTAACATAAGACCAGACTATAATTTTACCATTACCTATAATATTTCTAGTTGTTTAAGGTAGTTCTGTCGGTGACTATTTAGGAAAGTATTTAAATTTTTACTACTTATTCATGCTACAAAAATGGTTTTTCTAAATTTTTGACTTATCAAAAATTTATTATATTTTATTATAGAAATCTATTTAAGAATTATTAATTCTTACCAAAAAATTTGATCGACTTCAACTGACATCGAGCCCTATATTCTCCATTTGGTATTAAAGATTGAAATCGAGTATATAGGAATTGCATATCTTGTACATCGTATTCTATAAAATTTTAAATAATTAATACTTTAATTAAGAAAGTGCTTATATTTAAGCCTTTTACAGGTCTTAAAATTACCACACTTATAAACATTTTCATTTCCAATAATTTTTTCGTTAATAGTGTATTTTCACTGGTAGAGCTGGTTGTTTTTGTTGCCTTCCAGAATCGATTGTAAGGCCGATCTGTATGAAGACGCCTTCCTAACTAAATTAAAAAGGCCAAATGGGACGTAACTAAAAATAATGCCACAATTGCGGATATTAGCACTTTATTAGTTGCTTGGTTAAGCACTTGCTTATCGCTGATAGCATTTACGTAGCTAGAAAATTGGTCAAAATGCTTGTGATTTGACACGAATCTGTTTTTACTTGTGCAAAGCGGATGTCGCTTCTCACCGTTTGTTAACATACATAACCATGAAAATAAAAAAAATAGTTGAACATTATTATCTCTAGATTTCTGAACTGCATTTAAAAGCAGCGAATGGCGCCAAATTTAAAGTGACAGTAAAACTTACCATACCGCCGGCCTTGAAATGCAGTAACTTTCAGAAGGATGATATAAACTAATAATAACAATTTACAGCCTATAGCTAAATTTACAAAATATTTAAAGATACAGATAGGAACTGATGTTTCAAATTTTGAACATGTAAAATAGTCGTATTAAACGGGACTTGGCAAAACCATCAAATATAATAAACACTAGCAAGCATGATTATGTGGGTAGGGCACATAGCTTTGTCACCGAGCGTTTAATCACTGTCCCGCTTTTGATTCTCACAGACGCAGAACGGATCACATTGTCATTACCGATATGCACGGCGGTTACACGCCCGAGAGACCAACATAATGGTGGCAAGTTGTCTTCTTTGATTAGCACTAATTTATCTACTTGGATAACATCTGGCAAATGCGCGAACCATTTGGTTCTTCTTTGCAAGTTTGGAACAACTTCGGAGCTCCATCGTTTCCAAAAGTGTTGCGTGATTTGCTGAATTCGTTAGTATTTGGACAGACGATTTTCAATTAGGTTTGTGAGGTCCTTCTCGGCAATTTTGCTTAAGGGCCTTCCAATCAAGAAGTGGCCAGGAGTGAGGGCGTTGAGATCATTAGGATCCAAGGAAAGTGGTGAGAGGGGGCGCGAATTTAAAACTGATTCAATTTGAGTAAGGACTGTTGATAATTGTTCATACGTTAAGCGGGTATTTCCTAGTACCCTTTTTAAATGAGCCTTTGTCGACTTGATATTGCTTTCCCACATTCCACCTTCGTGGGGATTACGTGGAATTATAAATTCCCATTTTATGCCTCTGAAGGCTAAGTGATTGTGTATAATTTCCTGTTTTGTTTCATCACCTAAGAAGTCATACAATTCTTTTAGGTAGTTGAACGCACCACCAAAATTTTTGGCGTTGTCGCTAGACAGCGAATGGGGCATGCCTCTTCTACTAATGAATCGGTTTAAGGCGGATAAGAAACTTTCGGTCGTGAGATCTGTGACCAATGCGAGGTGTATTGCCTTTGTCGTTAAATATATAAACAGACAAATGTAACTCTTAATGGTTCTTGCACCTCACGTGTTGCGATCGCGTATTAGAATAGGCCCGGCATAATCCAAACCGATGTTGTAGAAAGCGGGTGCCTCGCACTGAAGGCGCTTTGAAGGTAAATTTCCCATAAGAGGATTGTACGATGAGGGATTGGCTCTATAGCATGTAACACATTGACGATATATTTTTTTGGTGAGTTTTTGCCAGATATTGGCCAGTACTGTTCGCGCACGCAGTACAAAAGTTGTTGGGCACCGCAATGCTGCAACTTTGAATGAAAATCGCAAAAGATTAGATCCGTCAAGGGATGACCTTTAGGCAATAAAACAGGGAATTTTTTGTCATATAGGAACCACACGGAGGAGGCCGTTTTCATCCAGGAAAGGATTTAACGCTGATATGTTGGACTTCTGCTTGATGCATTGATGATGCTGCAATGATTTTATCTCTTTGTTAAAGCATTCATTTTGACATCTTTTTATAATTTTTTGTAAAGAAGTATTTAATTCGTCCACAGTGAGTGGACCTGCGTTCCTTAACGTGTTGGAACTTTGACAATTTTGTTTGAATCTGAACAACCAAGCTGTTACTCTTTGTAGTTTGGTTAAGGTGGAAAATTTCGACACCATATCAAATTCCGGAGAATTTTGATCTGATGCGGTGGAATTGAATAGGCAGATACCAGAGCAGGTACATAACGAAATTGAACAATTGGCCTTCATTTCGGTGACTTCAACGTTCGAGTTGAAGCATGGTTCAGGCCAATCCGAGCAGGATTGGTTTAGAAAGTCTGGACCATTCCACCAAAGCTGCTTCGTTAGAATACTTTGAGCACTGACACCGCGCGACACTAAATCGGCAGGATTGTTCTGCGAACGGATGTGATACCAATCATGTTGATTTGTTGTTTCTTGTATTGCGGCGATTCGATTCGCCACGAAAACCTTATATTTGTTTGGAGCTGAATTGATCCAGTTCAAAACTATGGTGGAGTCTGTCCAAAAGAATAGTTGACACTGAAGTCCTTCAAATGCTCTTTGGATTTTTTGCATCAGTTCAACTAAAAGGACGGCAGCTGACAATTCTAACCTTGGAATGGTGGCCCCTTTTAGGGGAACTACGCGAGATTTAGCACATAGCAATTGTGTGGTGATTTGACCAGCAGGTTTATTTGATCTGACGTATACACAAGATCCGTAAGCGATCGAGCTACTGTCAGCAAAGCCATGTAGTTGAACCGTGCATGTTTTCGCTGGTATGACACACCTTTGGATTTTTAGTGACGTTAATGATTGAAGCTCCAGTTTGAATGATTCCCACTCTGAATTCAAGCCTTGAGGCAAGCTTTCATCCCAATCTAAATTAGATTCCCACAATTTTTGAATTAAGATTTTGGCTCTTATCGTAATTGGGGCAAGTAAACCTAGAGGGTCGAATAGTTGTGACGCTACTGAAAGAACCGATCTTTTCGTAGTCGTTTTATAACTGGGATTTGATTTAATTTCAAATTGTAAGACATCTGTAATAGCATTCCAGGAGACACCAAGTGCCGTTACGCTTTCCCGCTCGCCTAACGGGATTATGTGATTAGAATCAGTTCCTTTATCTTCCTTGAGAATGTCCGGACAATTAGATAAAAACTTTCTGATCGGTAAACCCGCTGAAGACAAGATACTGGTTAACTGTGCTGTAATTTGCATTACTTCATCTAGACTAGGTCGTGAAATAAGCAGATCGTCTACATAGAAGTTTGATTTTAGAACATTGGAGGTTGTTGGGAATTGTAGGGCATTTAATTCAGCCAAGTGCTGTAAGCATTTAGTTGATAAATAACTAGCCGACGCGGTTCCATAGGTGATCGTGTTCAACTCGTAAGTGTCTATAGGATCGGTAGCACGATCTCTCCACAGAATGCATTGAAATTTTCTCTCGTTAGGATTGACTTGAATCTGCCGATACATCTTTTCAATGTCGCCAGTTAGCGCGACACTGTATTGGCGGAATCTTAATAAAATAGAAAATAAATCGTCTTGAACGACAGGGCCCACTAATTGAGCTTGATTTATTGAAATCCCGGTGCTCGTTTTGGCACTACCATCGAATACCACACGGAGTTTGGTTGTCAAAGAAGTTAATTTTTCAACTGCATGAGTTGGCAGATAGTAACAAGGAAGTTTTGAAGAGAGTATTGATGCAATCATTGCCTTTATCACATAGCCATTGTCTTGTGGTTGAGCAGTAATTTTTGACATGTGCCCTAACGAGATGTATTCGTGGATGAATGCTGAGTAATTTAATTTTAATTCGGGGTTTCCGTCTAATCTTTTTTCTAAAAATCTATCGAATGCTTGGGTTCGTGAATTGCCCAGGGATGCTAGATTAGAATTAAAAGGGATGGAAACCGAAAACCTGCCAGACACATCGCGAGAAATGGTCTTGTTGAAGTGGTTTTCGCAAAATCGTTCCTCTTTTGACAGAAGTGAGAGCTTGTTTTTTGGGTTTACCTCTTCGAGTTGCCAAAATTTGCTTTAACTATCATTTAACTGTTCATTAGAAATGGCGAGGTTGGATATGGTAGTATTCGGAATTGCGTTTGTCTGACGCGTATGATTGTTTGTCATATTTCCCGACACTATCCAGCCCAAGAGTGTTTTCTGTAGAATTGGTTGGTTTTTTCCCAATGAAATTTGACCGATACACAATAGTTCATAAAAGATGGATACCCCTAGCAGCAAATCAATAGGAGCAGATTTGTCATATTCAGTATCCGCTAAGTCTATGTTTTTAGGGATATTTAGGAATTTGCCATTAAATAAAACCGCGGGCAGGGGTGAAGCAATTTTAAGAATCACCAAACAAGATATGCTGTTTTTGTAATTATTTTGTATCGAAGAAATGTTAACCTTAACTGCATTAATTACTTTTAGGCTGTTTGCTGAGTTGATTCCACTTACTGTGGTATTCACGCGTTGATATTTCAAGTCGAGTATCTTACACAGTGATTCGGTAATGAAACAGTTCATACTACCGGTGTCCAAGATTGCCCGAGCAGTAAACCATTTTCCCTTTGAGGTTTTCACCTTTAGGCATGCTGTGGAAAGGAGAACTTGGCTAGAATTCCCGTAGCATGTTAATGAAACTTGTTCCTGCTCAACTGAACTTGAAGGCGTTTTGATCGTTGTTTCGACGTTGTTAGATTGCTGTGACTCAGCTCTCGAATTGTGTTCGAAATGTAATAAGGAGTGATGCCGTTTATGACAGTGCCTGCACGTGAATCGAGAGTTGCACTTTGAGCTTGTAGGGTGACTTAAACAGTTTTTGCATTTATTTAAGCCCGTGATTGTCTCAACTCTCTGCTTAATTGATTGCGACAAAAAAGTGGGACATTGTGCAATTGCGTGACTTGCACTGCAAAGAGGACACGATGTTGACTGATTGGCAGTTACCAATGCTAGTTTAGGAGTGTGATTACTACGATGATCTTTGAATCTGTTTGATTTGAAAGATTTAACATAAGCGCCTTCTTTCAACTCCTCTACCAACTGAGACTTTTCCTTAAGGAATTTATCGATGTCAGCGGTAGAAGGAATTTCTCGAGGTTTGAGTTTGCTGAACTCTTTCTTGGTTTCACAATCTAGTTTAGACATTAAAATGTGCGCAATAAAAACATTACACTGATGTATAGGCACCTTTAAGTTGTCCAATGACCTGATGTGTTTTGATAGCTCATCATACAACCTAGAAATTTGAGATGACGATTCTTTCGGAAGAGGTTTGATGTCAAATATTGCCTTAATGTGGCCCTGTATTATTAACTTGACATTGTCATACCTTTCCCGCAAGATGCCGAGCGCGAGTTCATAGTTTTCGTTTGACATTGGGATGTCGCTAACTAATCGCTGGGCGGAATGATCCAGACTTGACTTAAGATAAAGAAATTTTTCGATTGGTGAAAGATCTTTATTATTATGTACCAGTGCCAGAAAGGAATCAAAATAGCCCTTGAAGTCTGTGTAGTTTCCCGAAAAAGTGGGTAATTTTATTTGAGGTAGCTTGGCTCTTGACCCCCTATCTGGCATTGGTATTGTTTTGGAAATGCTTAGCACCTGTTATTTCTCCAATATTAATAACGCTGTGACCTTTAGATCAGTATGTTTTTCACAGAAATCCTCAGAGGTCATTAGTGAGTCGTCGTATATTGAATAAGAATTTAACTGGGTAGCGGTTTTTGAATAATCTTTGTTTATTGGACTAAACAGTTCAAGCCTTACTTCTAATTTCTTTATCATGACATCTGTCTTATCGCGTTGACTCTCGATGGCAGTTAAGAAGGTTGCGAAGCTGCTTAACTGCTCTATTAGCGAATTTGCTTCAGCGATTATCATTTTAATTTCATGGTTCGTCATGATTAAGGCAAACGTGTACTAAGGGAGACGTAAATAGGTGATGAAACAAACCAGGTAAAATGAACTGTGTTAGCTGCAAGCTGTGGAAAGCTTGGCAAACTATGTATATAGGTGACGTTATAGTATAACGTACTAAAGGAATAAGTAGCAATTATGATGCAATTACCACTTTATTAAAAACCGTTTAAAAGGAGATTAATTTTTTGTGATCTTGGGATCACGTTACGTTTTTGTAAACGTGTTGCGTTCAAAATATTTAGATGCTAGAAAATAACAATTTATCGTAAAATGCGTTTCAGTAATAATATTTTGACGCTACTAAATTGAATCAGCTTAATTAAATGTTGGTGACAAAGAAAGTAACATGGGATAAAAACCTTATCGTGTTAGTTGATTTAATCTCGTGCTGATTTCCAAATTGTAAGCTGTTTTCAATGTTATTTAGAATGCCCAGATTTGCTTTTGTGATATCCGTTTCGAAGGACCAAATGTATTTTCACTGGTGGAGCTGGTTGTTTTTGTTGCCTTCCAGAATCGATTGTAAGGCCGATCTGTATGAAGACGCCTTCCTAACTAAATTAAAAAGGCCAAATGGGACGTAACTAAAAATAATGCCACAATTGCGAATATTGGCACTTTATTAGTTGCTTGGTTAAGCACTTGCTTATCGCTGATAGCATTTACGTAGCTAGAAAATTGGTCAAAATGCTTGTGATTTGACACGAATCTGTTTTTTACTTGTGCAGAGCGGATGTCGCTTCTCACCGTTTGTTTACATACATAATCATGAAAATAAAAAAAATAGTTGAACATTATTATCTCTAGATTTCTGAACTGCATTTAAAAGCAGCGAATGGCGCCAAATTTAAAGTGACAGTAAAACTTACCAAATAGCTTTGCAAACATTCTTTTTGTGGCGTGCAATAGTTATTTACGTACATATAAGTAACAGAAAATGATACATTACAAATGAGATTGTTTATCAGAACGAGGCGTTTAGCCGATACTATTTTGGGTTGTATCTGAGCCAATGGTTCGTGGATTCCACCACTGATAATCTTTAAAGGGATCCGTTGGATTGATAACTTAAAAAGAGACTGTCTTCCACATACTTTAGTAAAGCTATCTCCAAAAAGCTGGATTAATACGGAAATATTTTTGGAATAGTTTCGTTTTTTTATTCAAACAATTCCGCCATCACGGTCTATAATTTTATTTATGGATTCGCATACTTCACATATTAACCCAGACGTTATTAATCTAGCAGAAGAAAACGATATTTATTTATTCAGTTTTCCTGCTCGCACTAGCCATATCTTACAACCATTAGATCTGGCTGTTTACAATTCCCTTAAATCTCATTGGTTGCAGAGTTTGTATAATTATATGAAAATAAACACTCTTGAAGAACCAAATAGAACCAACTTCCATACCATATTAAATCCTGCCTTAATTTTGCTTTTCAGCATTAAATATTAAAAATGATGCTTTTAGAAAATCGGGAATATGCCCCATATAACAAAAATGCTATTTCTGAAGACGCTCTTGCCCCATCTTTAATTACATCAAATGCGGAACTTGAAGATCGTTCTTTAGAACGGAACAAGATGCTGAAATAAACAAGATATCATGCTTGCAAATTAAACTAATGCCAGCACCTGCTAAACATAATAAATGAAAAAGAGATTCTAGAGCGTAATGCCTCAATTTCTTGACCGAGCATTCTACATCATCTTCAACTCAGTCTTCGGATCAGCCTTCTACATCATCATTTAATAAGCCTTCCACATCATTATCGAAACAAAACTACAACTCAGCTAAAACCTTATCAAAACCTACAAAGAAAACATCTCGAAAAGATGAAGACTGGGAGTCCAGTGTATGTGGGGGCAGCTATTATGAAGATCACAAGAAAAAGACAGGAACTGACTGGGTTCAATTTTCCTACTGTTTGGTACCATGCCATGTCAAATGTCATTTTTATGTGTGGCACTAATAGTGATCAATCAGATTAGTTGTTTTCTTTCTTTAATTTCTTTAAATCAACCATTTTTTATCATATATAACAATTTTAATAATAACTTGGATAATTCACAAACTTATCTACCCCTTATCACGAAATTAATTACCAGTGTCACGAAGTAACCTTACCTAAAGTAACTTTCTTTTGCAATTTTTTGTCAGACAAAACGAAATTTTGACGACAAAAAACATATGCCAACTGTGTCCAAAAAATAGACCTTTGTCATTTAAGTCCTGTCACCGCAAATTGTTATAAGTGTAGTCAGTAATCAATAGAAAATTTGAAACCATCACGGATATACCTTACTTTACCCTAAGTACCGTGCAAGTAGTTACTAGATATTAATAAATTAAATTGTTAGCTTCATAATTATATACGTAGGTGACATCAATAAGTAAATAATTTGAACTCCGTTGTATATCAATAAATGCATCTTGCATGTAGTCGATATTATTCCATGTCGCCAAGTTTAATTTAAATAATATTTTCTGTAGATTAATAGTTTCGTGCGGCGCAAGAGGAAAATAATGTTCATATAAAGAAATTTAACAAAACCTTATAATATAAAATACTTAAATAAACATTATTATTGCAGGAACTTTCAGCAATCATTTTAACTATGTTAAGATATTTTGCAGGAAACTGAGATCCATAATAATTTAATGTTGCGTTACCTATTTTGAGAAGAAAATATTTTTACAGCGGTTACGTCACAAAGAATAAATTAATATCTCTTAAAGTGTCCTACGGATAAAATTTATTCGTATGTAGTTTAACACCTTTACAGTAAAAATTAAATAAAACGGTATGCATAGTCAGTTTAGCAGCTACAAACAAATATTAAATGGCTCTAGTGCCTATATAAATAAAATATCATAATATATTCTATATATTGTCGTGATCTCGAGCCTCTAAATTTGACTAAGCACTTTTAAAATGCCTCACGTTGGACTAATAATTTTTTTATATATTATCCCAAGATTGGTTTAGCACATAAATTTATGATACTTATGCTTTAAATTTGAAACAAGAATTACTTTTGTAGAATAATACCAACAATCTATTTGCTCCGGTCCTAACTCAGCTCCGCAAAACAACATAAGTGCAAAACTGAGAAATGTTCATTCAAATAACTCACCCAATTGCTCAAATGGTTCCATATCAATAACTGCGGATCTCTGTTAAATTCCTCACTTTTATGTAACAAATAAAATATTGTTGCATTGAAAGATTCTATATTCAATTCAGTAAATTTCAAAAATTACCCTGGTACCAGTCAAAATCACAAAATAAATGTTGTACAAAATTTTCTCCTGGGAAAATTCCCTTACAAAGTAATAAAATTGTTGAATTAGTTGAAGCTTCCTCTTCTTTAACTCTTCTGGCTGTGTTAATGTAATACCAACACAGATATGAAATGTTCTTGCTAAATTCGCGTTAATTTTCTTGATTAAGTGTTCTTTTTTTTTTAAATAAAAAGTAATGAAATTTTGTTTAAATTTTTAATGGTAGTTGCTATCAGTACCCGTAAGTTAGATACAACGCCGTAAAGTTCAAAACTGGTTTTAAAAAAGTTCAAATAATAATGTTTAAAATACCTTATCGCTTTTAAAAACTCGTTCACCTGATGTTTTACTATGATAACTCATGCTCAGCATCTGCGCAAGATCAAGGATTGACAATCTATCCAAAAATTCCTTCTTCAGTGTCTCGAGTCTTGTACACTTCAATTGCTCACATCGACCAAAATTCTCAACATTCCTCTGGGTTATCACCTCCAATTAAACGAAGTGCTACTATTTAAGATAGCCAACTGATAAATTTACTAGCGACTTGTCTTTAAAGATGCCAATTTCATCTACTTCACCAAAACAATGCATTCAAAAAAAAGGATATCAATTAAAGTAGCAAGGTATCTCAAACGTACGTGTTGCCTTTGCATTCCATCCACGAAGTCTCATAACAAAATGTGCGGTCAAAAATTTCATAACCTCCAAACATAAGGATCCAAAATCAATATTGGTTAAAATTTAACAGTTACTGAATTTCATCGGTTGAGCGCCCAAGGCAAACTAAATTTCCACGTCGCGCAGGCTACAATGGCGATATTTTGTGTCTAATGTACCACTTCTAAATCTTAATCATATCCAAATTTTCCAAATTTCACGTTATTAAATTTATCAAACGTCCGATGGTAAGTTTTTATTTAATTTTGGAGTTCTTTAATTACTTTAAAATGTTTTATGTTTCAGAATTCACTGGTTTTGTTAAAATATTCTGTCGAGACTTGAGTCACTTCCATTTAGATAACACAACACACCGAATTATGGTCTTTATCACTAGATTACACAAACCAAGACCCTTAATACATTAAAATGACTCTGTGAAAAATTCCAGAAAGAATACAATATCTCACAACATACAAAATTTGTTATTTTTACAATAATCCACCTTTTTAGAAACCATGCAATTTTAGGTTAAAGATCATAAAACCTTACAAAATTTTAATTTTCATTGCAACAACATTGTTTCCGTTGAATCTGATATGACAGATTCCTTCATGAGATCAAGTAGTGAGCCTAAAATACATTTTTCAGAGTTCCACAGCTTTATCCGGTTTCCTAGCACTAATCGTGGGAAAGTGAAATTTACCATAGTTAAGTTATTTTTACTAAAAACCCCTGCATCCTGCTACCAAATCATGTTAACATGGTGATGTCGAATTACTGAGCTCAGCCACCCAAAAACAAAACGCTTGCTTGGATAAAATACAAATTCTATCGCATGAGAGAGAAGCCTTTTTAGAGACAAAAGAAAGAAAAGTGAAGCTTTTCACTTACATGAAATTTTTAAGAGGCCTTTAAAATACGACAATATATATGGCTACTCGCATGGCTGAAATTACCCATGAGATCAAGAGTTGATCACATTAGCATATTATTCCAATTATCACTATATTAAAGGAATCCGTGGATTTATTCACATTTTTATTGATTGCTTTAATCAAGCGTGCATTAAAATGCGAAAAACTTGATATCCATTTCTCAAAAGAAAGAATTGTGGGCACCTTCCTGCTTGCTGCCATCGGTAAATATAGCAACATCGACCTGGTCGCATATTCGATCGACTTCCAGCGAGTCTCTTGCTTTAACGAAACTGATCGTTTGTCTGTAGCGGGGATGTAACATCTCCGCTGGCGACGTACGATTTTACTTATGCCAAAATGTCACGAAGTTTAAAATATTAAAAGTATTGTTGTGCATTTTATGAAAATTACAATTGAATATGAAAATTTTCTAATATAAAAAAAGAAAATTTTGGAAATTGGGTTATTTCTTCCTTGTAACAAAATTGTATTGTAAAACTGATTCCTAAATAAAGCATAAAATATGCTCTAATAAAATTCGCATAACTGATCTTAATTGTTGAAAATTTTATTTAACACAAAAATAATCATACACGAGAATGTGTCTCATAAATTCAAAATTCAAGCACCGCCAAGTGTGCAAATGAAATTACCTACTTCGGGCTAAACTTGGCTGTACTTATAAAAAGTAATTTCAAGAAAAGATCATCCCAGCCTGTATGGAAACATTTTGAAAATAATCGGTAAAATTGCAAACATTTAATAGAGAAGAACAGTTCAATATACACAATGTAACTTTAGTAAATTATCAGTTAAAAATCTTAAACTACAGGGGAAAATCTACAAAATAATTTGAGTAACATTTTTTGCATGCAACATTTTCGAACGAGTTTAAGATTTTTAAGCACCGGCAGTTTGTCTATGGAGGCAAGGGAGGCTTAGCCTCGTCTCAAATTGTTAGACGGACTTGCTATTTATATTTCGTTTTAAATTAGTATTTCTCCAATTTCTAATTTTTTTTGAATTTGTTTAATACAAAATTTAATTTAATAATGAAATTAGCTTAAGAACTTGACAGAAATAAATTCGAAATAGTACATATCCAGCGGCTAGCCTTTCTTTATCTTATTAGTTTATTAGCACAGAGTTAGGCAACCCAGAATACGGTAGTACGTCCGAGATACGTCATAGAGGCTACTGGTTAGTAAAATTCATAATCAACATGAGCGATTAACAGATCCATTCAAATTTGAACGGATTTTCCACATTTTTTTCAAAATCGACCAAACGGACCAATGTTTTAAATGAAATTTGTGGCAGTAAATTTCCGACAAACGTTGCTACACGTTGGAATTTTACCTCGCGAGCAGTATTTACAGTGCAATTAAGAAAACAACAATTAATTGACGTACAGTTAAAGCTCCTTATTCACGGTTTCGTTATTCGCGTTTTCAGTATTCGCGGATTTAAAAAATGCAACCACTTCTTGTATTCGCGGTTGAAAATTTTGTTATTCGCAGATCAAAAACTAACAATATACAATGTTTGTACTACTTCAAAGATTTCTAATGAAAATTACAATTTAGCACTTTTAAAATGATATCTGCTGTGTATTTTATCTAAAAGAATTCAGACACTTGCATTGCAAAACTGTGTTGGAACATAATTACATTCTTATGAGAAATGATATCATACATTTTTTCTAAAGAAATGCTTATTATTAACAAATCTAAAAGTAATTCGCAAGATATTCAATTACAAATTAACACCATTCACCTATCAAAACAAACAAGTAGGCGTCCAAGTATTTATAAAGAGAAAATATTATTGTGGCTAAACCTAACGTTCTTGGACAAAAGCAAATTTTTGCCGACAAGGTGCTATCATTTGATATAAGCTGTCTTGGCCGCTATCGTACTTGTTGAATTGTTCAACTTGCCATTCGTTGCATGAACTTTGATTAAATAACACGTGTCTCTTGCATTTATTTTGATATATTTTTATTTTATTTTCTAAGCTTGGAACGTATCCCCTATATTCCCATACAAACTACCATTCCATATTCGCGGCATAGTTATGGAACGTATCCCCCGCGAATAAGGAACTTTAACTGTATTTAATTTTATAATCGATAGCGATGATTTTAAAAACGACTCTCAAACTATTAGAGAAGCGGTAGGTTTAAGACAATATTTAAATGAATCAAAATTTTTCCTTTTTATTAGAAACTTTTAAATTAATTTTTGAACAGACAGACGTAGTATTTTCAATTTTACAAAGTAAACTTACCGATATTAATTTCGCCAAATGTCGTTTAACAAAATTAATCGAAACTCGGCACAGATACCGTAGTGATGATTTGTATTTTGACAACATATTTAACAGTTTAGAATTAAATTGCGAGCCGGCTCAGAAAAAAACGAAAAACGACATTTGATTTACCAGATATGCGTCAAAATTATAAACAAATTTTTGCGGAAATTTTGGATACGGTTATCGTGCAAATTGAAGTTAAATTTGCAGACTTACATAAATAAAAATTTTTTGATTTATTAACAATTGCTAAATTTTCAGATTACTTATAGGAAAAACTTTCCTCAAAATTTATTAGATAGTCTATTAGAGCAGTATCCATTTTTTTATCAAATCCAACTCAAAAATGAATTATCGGTAGCATATAATGACCCCGAAATGTTTGGACAATGTAGGACTCCATCAGAGATATTAGATTTTACTTTCAAAAATGATTTACACAGTTGTATGCCAGAATTTTACAAACTTTTATGTGTGGTCGTCACCATACCGGTAACATCGGCTTCGGTTGAAAGAAGTTTTTCCACACTAAAACGTATTAAACTTACACTCGTAATACGATGAATCAAAATCGGTTAAGTAACGTCGCGGTAATGTCTATTGAAAAGGAATTCGTTACCTTATATATTGTCTCGAAATAATGAATTCTATGAGAATATCATCGATCACTTCGCGAATACCAAAAATCGCCGTATACCTCTTACGTTTAAAGCTTCATAAATTTCGAATGACTTAAAATAATATCAATCTGTATATTGTACAGCATTTTTTCCAAAAAACACTCTGCACTCATCGAACAATTTTTTCCATTGTACACAGTACTGAAGATAGCCAACGAGCTCGAAACATGTATCTACCGCAGATGAAATAATATTTTATTAAATTTATTTTTTTAAAGTTTTATTTTATAAGGTAGTTAAGCTGTAAAATTAGCCTCCTCAAATGGAAAAGTCACGAGCCGCCGCTGTTTATAAGTGATAATCTACTGAATTTGAGTGCAACCTACATATGCCTTTTGGCATCGGTACGATCTATATGGTCAAAAGGCGTCGATAATAAGTATTTTCATTTTTACCTTGGCAGAAAATGCATTAATTTATTACTAAATCCAAGTTACTAACTACGTTGCAGTTTATAATATTATGATAGAATCGTTCCAAGTATTTTTTACTTACGGATACTAAAGTGACTATATTCATCGCTACCAAACCGCAAGCTGTGAATTTTAATTCAGTTTGAGTTGCCTGAATTAATATTACTATTGGAGTTTGCAATTACGAAAATATTTTGAGTACCAATCTGAACTGTAAATACCAGAGGTAACAGTCGTTGCCTAAAAATAAGACTTATATTTATAAAATTCCTAAATTTGTTTAACAAAGCACTTAACTTCCTTAAAGAGTAAACTTGATGTGATGCAATAAAATGCCAATTGCGAAAATAGACAAAATCCCGAAAACTGTATATTATCATAAGTGGTAAACTAGTATTGCAAAACACTTGATTAGAAATTTTATATTCTTATAATACAAATCATGTTCACCTTTCTGAAGTGGTGTATATTTCGGTGCAAAGTAATGGAGCTATTGTCAAATACTGAACCATGAATGGAATTGAAAACACTTTCAGTATTTCTTCCATGAAGCTAGCAATAAATTCCACAGTGCAAAAATAAAGTTATGCTTACTAGAACACTAACTTACTCTAATACGAATATGTGGTGTTGAATGTTTTTCCGTAATTCATCATAAAAGACCTGAAAATCGTCGGGACTCTGTATATTCCCGACACTTATATTTCCTAAGCTATCGCGTAGAATTTTGAATTGTATTATAATTTCGTAACACAGGCACATAAATATAGAATCAAATGTTACAATGAAGTACGAGACACGAAAGGAATTACAATTGTATGACTACACCATACGACACGATATAATCGTTCGTTGTTTTTCACATTCCAACTTCCAAGGGGTAGCTTTTTTCCAAAAAATGTTGCAATCGTGAATACTGGTGACATTCCCAAATATAAATAAAAGAAAACTTTTTGAAACACCATTATGGTACGACTAAGAGTACCTATATCCTCCTTAATTAAATTAGTGCAGTTATCAGTATTCCAAAATTGTTTAGTAATATTTATCAGTTTTAGAAACTTTTCCTTGTTATAAGCATTGAAGCATAATTTTAGCATAATCTTAAACAAAATAATTATACATTTATAACAGTAATTTTCTATTGAAAATGAAAATCAAAAAAGAATTTTAAACGAATAAAATGCAGGATGACTGGAAAACATTTTATAGGTACATCTTACCGACTTAAAAAGTATCAGCATTTTTTTGAGATTATTTAATTTGTTTTTATATTTATCTTTTTCACTTATTTCTATTCCGCTGTTACTTCGTTTGTTACATTGGTTTTTTGTTAATTTTTAATTGTAGATCAAGAACATGCAAAACAATAAGAGATCGAAAGTTAAGTTATAAATTTACTGTAAACAACAAAAGTTACCTGGCCATATCCTGCTGCAGCTTCGATGTTATCCACAAAATCAAAAATATTCTTTTTTATAAAATATAAAAGAATTGAATAATTAACATAGCAATGCAGAACACTGTTAAGCATGAAAGCGATGCACTAACCACTACCCGTGTTTTATCAGGTTTGTTAAAGCAAAGAAGGCCAATTTTATTCATATTTGACATAGGAAAATCAATTAATTTGTTGTAATAGTTCTCCATATTCGGTTTCACTTTTTCAATTTAGCAGGTAATAATACTATTGCCTTATTTAAACACTATTTTCAAGGTATTAACTTTGATATATCTGTAAAAAATTGAAACTGAAAAATTTTTGATTATCAGTGTAAATTTTTGGATCGAACAAAATTTGCAATTTCAATTATAAATTTACTTAGCGAATACATAAGGTATTGTGCTACTTCTGTAAATAAAGAGAATTATAATTTTCATAAAACTATGTTTCAGTTTGTTTTTAGGTCTACCAATAATTTAAAACTATTAAAATTTTTAACGTTTGATACAATAATTATTTGTTTCATTTTCCCTCCCGAACTGCCAAGTAGTTTTAAATAGGTAGCAATTAATAGTAATAGTAGCTAATAATGTTTTCATTATAAGTAAATTAAAATGTTTTTAAACATGAGTTATGAAACGAAAAAAACGCGGAAGTTATGTTGTATGCATATCTCCTCTGGAGGGACCCAAATATTAGCTCCCATAATGGTAAGAAAAAAATAATTTTTACTTTTTGAAGTATTTATATTAAATATGTATCTAGTAAATATGTAGGTGCTAATTTTAATTATTAAAATTTAAATTTTCAAATAAATCAAATATTTTTAATTTTTAATCGCAAAAAGCTTTGGAGTTAAAGATAATTACACTTAACAAAGTAACACTTCAAACAATTTAGTTAAAAATGAAAATAAATATTAGTTTAAAGAACAAGCAACAATAACTTCATACTGCTGTTATCCGAACGACACTGCCGACAACTATTATAATATTATGTATTCAAGACCCAAGAATGAAGTTAAATGCATTTTTTAAGAGGTACCTACTGCGCAAGACATTTCTTCTATTTCTAGGTAATATTCGAATTAAAGTACAAATGTGTTAAATTGAATGTAAAGGGTGATTCATCATTTTCATTTGTTAACAAGATTATTTAATAATTGGAAAAATTGGAACATTTATATTTTAAGATAAAGAACAAACATTGCGATTATACGTGGAACACATCATTCAAATGCCCTCCACGGCTCTGATGGCATGGCAGAGGGGCATAATTAATTTGGCAAAATTTTCCATTACGTTTTCACATAAATGAGACTCAATGTTTGCAATTTCCAACCGAATATTGTGTTTGAGATATGGAGTCGTTTGAGGTTTGTCGACATAGACGTTTCCCTTCAAGTAACTAATAACGAAAAATAGATATAAAAAATATCTAATAACGTCAAATCGAAAGATCTAGGCGGTCAATTGATGTTAGCACGAGGAGAGATAACAGGATCTTTGATTTTTGAATGCGATTAAGTTATTATTTTGTTTGCTGTATGGCATGCTACCCTGTCTTGCTGAAACCACATACCTTCAAGATCCATGCCAACTAATTTTGGTTACAAAAAATTTGTTAATATGTTACCATAACGAGAACCATTAACCGTAAGCTCTGAGCGGCCATCATTTCCGAAGATGTATGGTACAATTACCTCTCTAGCCCAGCATCTGGAGAGCATCACGCCATCATCGAGCAGGTGCACCGACTAACTCAACTAATGAACAAAACTACCTTATTCCTTTTGGAAAATTTAAAAATCTTTTCCATCGGATGAAATACAGTCAGGTCCGCTTATAACGAGCACATGTTATAGCGAGCGTTCGGTTTTAGCGAGTAATTTCGCAAGTTACCAAAAATCATCCATTAAACTTAATACATTTTCGGTTCGTATACAACGAGCTCGGATATAATGAGAACATCGGTTATAACAAGCAAATGTTTTTGCAAAATTGCTAAATTACTTCACTTATAACGGGGTATTTTCATAGGGGAATAACAACTTTTACTGCTGCAATTCCAGCGAAAATTCCATTACTCATCGGGTGGTTAGCTCGATTAAAGCCCGCATTTTATTGAGGCTTCTGAAGCCGATCTGGTGAAGCCCGGCTTGTAAAGCCAAGTTTGTAATGCATTGGCTTATATGAGACTGCACTCACTAGGGCTGCTTCAGGAAGCTGATAACAGGTATCGAGTTTCACAAGCCTGGCTGGTAAAATGCTAAAGCAATATAAATTCATCTTCCATGCGAGTCCACGTGGACCCGTGTACTTCTTATTGGATAATATTTATAATAAGCACTTAATATTGGATAGTATTTCTATTACGTAGATCCTTTATGCGAGTCTACGTGGACCCGTGAACCTCATAAAAGATTAATTTCTATGCCAGCCCGGATTCTGAAGCTCGAGTTGTAAATTTTTACAACTTATTTGTCTGATTGATAAGCAATATGATAAACATGGAATATTGGTGTCGAAATTCTTTCGATGCTGTTCTGTACCAATTTCTTAATTTTTTGTATATTCCGGGATTTTACGCAGCTTTATTCTTCAATCGGAAAATAAAATTTACTATAATATTATCCCAAATGACTAATATAAATTGTTTCCTTTCCAATAACAACATTTACAGTACTTCCTTCATGTTTGGCCGTTATAAATCGTATAATAAAACTGTCATTTTAGACGCCTAGTATTAAATTTATTTTACATGATCTTGTTTCACTGTGTCAATCATCGTAAACAATACAAACAATTTTAGTTATTCGATGTCATCGTTAATTAGATATTTATACTATTCTTTTAATCATTCTCATACTACAACACATAATAAAACGCAATAAAAGAAAGTTATTTTTGGATATTTTTTTAAATAAGCTTGTCCACGAAAAAAATCGACCACCTGTATTGTTGTGCTAAATGAAAAACTGCAAATAAGGTACCTGTGACAAATAAGGCCCGGTAGGTAATAAGGCCCATAATCGATTTTAATACATCTGTAATAGTAGAAAATTTGAAAAAAGGATATTTTAGTTCGTATCGGTAATATATAATACCATTCTAAAGATAGCGATAAATATAAAAGTTTTCTATATCAAATCCAGCGATAAAAAATTCAGGTGTTAGTGCTGCAAGTGCATTTTTAATAAAATTGTGCATATTTAAATTATTGTGTTTTATTGACTTTTTAAAATACTAGAAGGAACAGTTTTTTCCATAACAAGTAAGTATAGTATTCATGTACCATTGACAAATAAATCAGGACTGAATTGGACATTATTTAAGTATTTTTTGAAAATAACCTAACCTTGTGCATGTTAGAAATAAGGCCCGCACCTGTTGATACGAGGGCATTTTTCTTGTCTCGAGGCACTTATTGCTAAACATATCTAAATATGTTAATTTTCTGCGTAGGCTTTTATCATGGGGAAAATTTTCCGCAATATTCGCGCCAAATGATTTCCACTTCTAGAGAAACTATAAGCGATGCTTGGTATTGCCCTATGTGCGAAGAATTCTTGCAAAAAGATATGAGACAATGCCTTAAGTGCCGTACGTGGGCTCATGAAGAATGTTTAGGTTATACTGCCTCAGACGACGAGGAATACATATTGTGGGTGACTCAATCGTCACCAAATAAATTAATAATTATTAGGCAGGCATTTAAGTTATTACAAATGGCATGAAAATTCTTTCACGACTTAGGAGGTTCTCCGAAGTTACAAAAACTTAAATGAATTCGGGTATTGATAAATACAGGTAAGGAATGGAAGGATCCAAGAATGATATTGCAAAATATAATTAAATATCCACAAATTAGTTCACATAAAAATTGTTAGATTGTAAGAAATTGTTATTTAAACAAAAAAATGTATAATTAGGGTAGATTAAGTTGTGCGTTAGAAATCAGAAATTACGTGAGTATTAAAATTCGGTCGAACAATAATGCAACGATGCTTTTTCAAAAGGTTTGAAAGATCGGCACGGCAACACGGGTGATAAAGTTGAACGCTAAAACCAAAAACAATAGTGTAAATAATTATGACAATTAGCAAATAAATTAATTATCAAAAGTGCGATTCAAACTTGCCAGGAAGAGAAAATATCAAAGTAGGAATGAAAAAAAGGAATATTTTTTAAAAAGCCTAGCAACGGTTGAATAAATAAATTGCTTCTCACACGAACACCAAAGCGAGGAGCACGTGAAAATTTCGGCTCCAGAAAAAGTTTCTTTATTGATTACAAATCAATAAGAAAAGTGTGCAGAACTAAAAAGTAAATGATTATTAGTAAAAGTGACAAAAAAATTTAAGTGAGGTTAATTAAAAAGTGAATGGTACCTACTTGGAAGAATATTGGCGAATGATGGTATGTAATTTGGATGAATCAATCCTATAATGGTCACTGGAGCACAGATGCACAGATCCAAAGGCGATATTTAAAGAAAATTTATGAAAATTGGTAGAAACTTGGACAACGTGATTCAAGGCGAGAATTTTACTCAAAAAGAGCGACATCTACGGGTGGTAAGAGAAACTTTGATATTTATATCGCGACGCGAGTGCGAAATTTAAAAATAACAATAACACGGGTTTTGCGACACCACGTAATTAACTTTGGAGACGCGTAGGTTTAAGGAGTTATTATTTATTGTTTATTATTTGTTTATTAGCATAAGATTTGTTTTTGAATTATTTGATGAGTACTAAATTAAATAATTATTTGTTAACGAACATAGGCGTATCATTCGGGGATTTTCCATCCCTGCAAAAATGTTTATTTTCAGGAAAAGCAAAGAACCGACTACTGAGGAAAAGAGTATTCATGTCAGGTAAAAATTTTTAAAAGAGCTAGCTTTGGGAAATTAACAATTTCAATAAAAAAAAAATCAATCTTCAATTAAATATTAAATAAAAATTTGCGGCCACCGAAAGGCACCAGGGTCACCGCAATATGTAACACCTGCGAAAAGTAGTTGGGCCTTATTTATTGTAGGGGCAGAAGTAAGGCCCATTTTCGTGTTTTTTTTTAATACATGTTTTATTGCCTTTCATACCGATTTTTTCAACTAAACTTTTTTTATTGATAGTAAACAATATACAGAAATTCCTCTACAAAAATTTTTAATTTTTAACTTGTTTTTGTATAAATAAGAAATATTTTCTCATAGCCAGGCCTTATTTGTCACAGTTACCTTATTTTGTAAAGGCAATTTATTATTAGTTATTTACCGGGTACTATACGGTACTATTTAACATAAAAAAAATTAAAAAGCAATTTTTGAAAGGTCTCTAAAAAATGCTCTCACCTTCCGTTTTATCCCACTCATGAGAGTTTGCAAATCATTGATAGTATCAATAGAATCGGCGGCTTTCTTAATTTTTAAAAAAATTTATCGATCCCAGTTGTTTGTCCTTTGGTTTTTTCAATTTCATTTTAATTTGCGCCCAATATTTTTCGATTGGTCGAAGTTCCGGACAATTTGGTGAATTTGCAATCTTGGGGACAATGTCGATTGCATTTTCTGTGTAAAATTCCAAACACCATTTTGTATATCCCAGGACTTTACACAGCTTTATTCTTCAATCGGAAAATAAAATTTACAATAAGTTTATTCCAAATGACTAATAATTTTGTTTTCTCTCGGGATATACAAAATATTTAAAAATTGGTACAGAACGGCATCGAAAGAATTTCTACACCAATATTCCATTTTTATCATATTGCTTATCAATCAGACAAATAAATTATTATTAAAGTAATAACTATATAACATATTATTATTATTTAATAAGTACACGGGTTCACGTGGACTCGTATAGAAGATGAATTTATATTGCTTTAGCATTTTACCAGCCAGGCTTGTGAAACTCGATACCTATTATTAGCTTCCTGAAGCAGCCCTAGGGAGTGTAGTCTCATATAAGGCAATGCATTACAAATTTGGCTTTACCAGCCGGGCTTCACCAGCTCGGCTTCAGAAGCTTCAATGAAATGCGGGCTTACAGACAATTTTCGTCTTTCTTATCAGTTTCCCATTTTCCTAAGCGAATTCCTCAACTATCGATGCCTACCCGTTTTTCGCTCGAGCCTTAAGTTGGGCGCAAATTATGCTATGTGCCGGCCTGCTCATTTAACGGGTCACATGCATGTTTAATGAATTTTAATAGAAAATTTAATCTTTTTAAATTTGTAAAATTTCCACAGCTAGCTCTTATTTTAATTACCTTGCATGAAAAACTTTCTCTTCAGTAGTCGGTTCAAAACTTTTTCTGAAATTAAAGGTTTTGTAGGAATACAAAAATTCCCCAATGATACGCCTATGAACTCTTTTAAGACAATTCAATTTATTACTCATCAAAAACAATTCAAAAACACAAATCTTATAATACTAAAAAAATAATAATCAATAATCAATAATGAACATAAATCCTTAAACCTACGCGTACCCCAAAGTTTATTACGTGGTGCCGCTGAATTCGTTTTTATCGTTTTTAAATTATTCACTCGCGCCGCGATGTAATTAGAAAAGTTTATCTTACCGACCGCAGATGCCGCTATTCTTCGCATCAACTTCTTGTCTTTGATCACGTTGTCCAAGATTGTAAGAATTTCCAAAAATTCTCTTTATAACTCGCCTTTGTATTCGTGCATCAGTGCTCCAGTGACTATTATAATATTGATTGATCCCAATCACATACCATCACTTTCCAAAAATTATCACAAGTAGGTAACATCCCCTTTTATCTTTCTAACCTCACTTAACTTTCTTTGTAACATTTAATTTTAATTAATTTCTTTTTAGTTCTACACACTTTGAAGATTGATTTTCAATCAATTTAAGAAGCGTTTTTAGGAGACGAAATTTATACGTCCTCCTCGCTTTGGAATTCGTGTGAGAAGCGTTTGTTTATCATTCCGTTTCCAGGGTTTTTGACGAAATTCCCTTTTTCCATCCTACTTGGATATTTCTTCATTAATGTACGTTTATACCGCACGTTTGATAATTCTTATCATTTTATTTAAATGTCATTAAATTATTTACACATTTTTGATTTCAGCGTTCAACCTTTTGCATCAACCGTTGTCATAACGACCTGCCGATAATTGTTAGTTCGCACTACATCAGAAGCCTCGGATGATAATCTCAAGTTGCATTATCGTCCAACCGATTTAATAACCCACGTAATCTCTTAGTTATTAACGCACCACTTAAACTAACCTAATTATACAATTTTAATTAATTAATTAACAATTTCTTACACTTAACAAAATTTCTTTATATGCATTAATTTGTGGATTTTATTATTTTGCCATATCATTGGTGAACCTTTCCATTCCTTACCGGTATTTTAAACTCTGCGTATTCATTTAAATTTTTATAATACCTTCGGAAAGCCTCCTCCGTTGTAAAAGCATTTTCATGCTATCAGTAATAAATTAAGTGCTTACTAAATCTTAATTTGTTTATTGCCGATTGAAACACCGTAATATGTATTATGGAACATTTATTGTTCCTCTTACACCACAAATAAGTAATCCACAGAAAATATCAGTTAAATTTCAACTGAATGACACGTGGTATAATATCGACTATATGCAATATGCATTTATTTATATATAGCAGAATTATACTTATTCACGTGTTGGGTACCTACTATAAATACATATAATCATGATGCTAACAATTTAAGGTAATAATATTTAATAAGGGGCCGTTCATGTATTACGTAAGACGTTTTTTCCTACTTTTAGACTCCCCCCCTCCCCCTTGTAAGAAAAAATAAGAAAATGTATACCCCTCCCCCCCCACACTAATCTTACGTAAGATAAATTATTACCCAATGAGAAGCCTGATATTAAACATTAAAAGTGAAATTAATGAAGATATTATGTTTATTTTATATTAAAAAAAATGTTATTCGCACAAATTACTTTATAGTGTAAGAAAATTGTGGAAAAAAATTAAAAATCGGTCTTCTGAGATTTTTCGACGGATTTTGTTAGGTAATTGTTCGTACTTTAACATACTAAAAAACGTCCTCTCGGAACCCTGAGCTTATTACCGAATTCTTCGTCAGCAGTTGCAATTTTTTATGAAGGAGTGAAAATTATGTTTTTTGGCAAAATATTTTTAAACAAATTTCTATTTCAGCTATATTGCTATCTCATATAACTCAATATAACTCATTAAAAAAATTGAAAACACTTAAGGCTGCCGCCCTAGCAGTGCTTAATATATGGGAAATTTTTCGAGATTGCGGACGCACTAGGTAAAAAAGTATGCATTTTTAGGCAACCATTTTATGATCATTGTAAAGCTAAAACTTGGCCCTTGGATCTGATATATTTTAATTCCAATCAGAAAATTAGAAATCTTGAAATTTTTGCTCTAAAGATGCTCTATTTCACAGGGCATAAAGGTGACCGTGCAATAATTTTTATAATCATTACAGTTATAATTACAAACTTGAAAAGTGTTTCACATCCAGGACAAATGCTTGACCTAATTTGAAAAAAAATTTGGTACAATTATATGCATTTTTCTAAGATACTGCGTCCGAAAATAATAATAATTTTTTCTTGTTTTGAACGATTTTTTTGAAATGATGAGCAGAGTTCTGTTGCATTTCTAACGAAGTTAGTTGGATCTCGGTTGAAATACAATATAGTTTGTCTATTCTATATCAGAATTACTTCTTACAGTTTATTGCTCATTTATCTAATGGTATTTTCAATCGCCCATGCTTGCCTTAAAATATTTTAACATCCTCGAAATCATGAAAAGAAGAGTTTCCTAAAAATGGTCAGAGGGTTCTAATTTTTGGATATTTAAGGTTTGTGGTCCTAATAAAAACTCTGGGTTGGTGACTTCGGCGAGCGCCCGGAAGTGCCGCCATTTAAAAAAATGGCGAAAACAAAATGTTTCCTCGCAATATTTCCCTACCAGTTGACTTTAGGACGAAAATGACTTCTATAAATCTTACAGAGAATAAAATTTACTACAACTTCTATCTAAGTTATTTTTCTCTAAGTAGTTTATTGCTGAGTGCCAGCATTGCTAAATAGAGCACATTTTTGAAAATTTCAAAGACGCTTGATTTAGACCTGACTTTTTTTTATTATAAAATTTTTTTTTTAATATTTTTTATAATATATAGAGTATATATTAATAGACTTTTTTAGAGAGAGTAACCAAAAATTATTAAAAAATGTCTTTTTCAATAATTCTACTATAAAAACGTTCAGCTTTCCGAATCTCTGTAGGAAATTTGTCCATTTCAAGTGAATAAATTCGTGCTACTCCCGAAAATGTGCTTTTATTCATTTCGAACGTAAATAATAATTAATAGTATTGTATTTCACATTAACATTAATACCAACAGCACCTAAATTAAATTAAATAATTTTCAAATTTTGAAATGTAATTAATAAAATAAAATCTTACGTAAGAAATTGTCTTGACCCCCCTTCCCCCGAGTAAGAATAAATAAGATGTCAGCTACCCCCCCACCCCCTAAACGTCTTACGTAATACATGAACGGCCCCTAACTACTTGCATAGTATAATATTACAATAAATGTTTTCTTTTCTAAACTGCGTTATATTTAATACTTTCTTTATGTGATATTTTTTGTTCTTTCCGTCTCATACTTTGTACTGGTTGTAAGTATTTCAAAACAAGTCAGTTCCAATAACTATCGATTTTAAGTAATACATTTAATTTAAATAAAAACAAGTTGATTTATATATCGAGGTGAATGTTTAAAAGCAGTATTGATTGAGTATTACATTTAATCCCGTTTAAAATACTACTCCATACTTAGCAGGAAACTATACCAGAAGGTGGCGACTTTAATCTGTCCGTTTGAAGAATGCAGAACTAAATTGTACTCAAACTGTGACCTTCGAGCGTGATTGAATAAAATTTATACAAGTGAGGCAAAAATATATTATTAATATTTTGTCCAATACTCTTCATTCTTAATCACTTCCCAACATCTTTTAGACATACTTAGATACAATGAGGTTATGAATTATATCGTCATCATATCATATCGTCAATTAAAGGTCCGTACTTCAGCGATTTTTTCAAATACTAATGGGGCTACATTTTTGAACTGATTTTTCCAAACTCCTCTGTCTATTAGTTTCCAAATATTTTCAATCGGTATTAGGTCTGGGAATTGCGCAGGCCGCTTTAAAACTCGCACGTTGTTAAGGGTAAACCAATCTTTCGGAAGTTGTTATATATTGTTGTTAATTGTTTCAAAGTACAGAATTATAATAAAGTTAGACATCACTTAAAAGAACTTTTTTCCAGTCTTCTATCGCACAGTTTACATGAGTCGAGGTAAATTCAACTCCAACCAGTATATTTTCTCTTTGTCGCAGGAAGACCAAATTGATCTAATATTCTCCGGATTGTCCTTTCCGATACTAAAAGTTCTCCTATTTCCACCAAAATTAATTTGATATGCTGATAGAAACCGATTTTTTACTCTTCTGTCAAATTCGATATTTGCGTATGTAATGGCACACGTTGTGTTTGGATAGTATTATTACAAATATTGTGAAAACTGCACCACGCCACCTCTACCACTACCAGTTTTTCGTCCAACCTGATACACGAACTTATTAAACCAATGTTGTAAGTTTTTCCATCTTTTAAATGATGTAACACAACATATGGAGTGTTATTTAATTTGAAAATAGTGATAGCCTGGTGAAAGGGAACAAAATTTAAGATTAAATCAATATTGGTTTTAAACTTTCACCTTGATACAAATCCACTTGTGTTTTATTTCTTACATAAATTTACATAAAATCGATAGTTATGGGCAAAAAGGACAAAAACATCACAGAAAGAAATAATTAAATGAAGCGCAGTTTAGAGAACAAAACATTTGCTGTATTATGCTGTGAACGTAGTTATTACACATTATTAAATTAAATTGTTAGCTTCTTAAATAATTACAACTCCGTTTAGTATATAAATACTAAATGCTTATTGCATGTAGTCGATATTATGCCATGTCGCTAAGTTTAATTTAAGTGATATTTTCTATGAATTAATTGTTTCGTGCTGTGTAAGAGGAAAACAATGTTGTATATGAATCAATCCAGCTCGCACCAATGGGGAACATGCATGAATAAAAAAATTTAGTTAAAACAGTATTTTCCGATTAATCCTATATATTAAATATCAAATCAGCAAAAATAACTTCTATTTATTGTATTTTGTTATAAATAATCCATTTTAAAATTCAATGATAATTTAAAATAAATCATGTGACTTTAAACGCAACGCGTTTGCTTGCTTGCTTGCAATAACCTCACTTTCATGTTTATTCTACTCATGTAGAGTACTTTTTTAACTTTCTTGTTTTTAATTGATTTAATTATGATAAATAACAGCTTTAACACTAACAAACTTCAACTTTCAAAGCACAAAACCACAGAAAAATAACATAAATGAATGTAAAATTTAACTTGTGACGTCATCAGTCACTTGGAAAATTGCGCGGTCGTTTCGTTCAATTCAAATTGACGGATTTTTAAATATTTTTTAAATTATTATCAAAACGAAAATAAATAAATTAAATAGCATTAATTAGTATATCTAGTTATTTTTGATCCAACTACGCTATAAAAAAAATTTATGCATCTTCCCTATTGAAGAATTGATTTGACCCACACCATATTTGACGAAACTTGGTACGCACTATCATAGTTATAAATAAAAAATAGAAATTTAATGATTTGTCCCAAAGGGCATTTATGTTTTTGTTTTGGTTCTTAAAAATTTCAAAAAGTTGGTATGTAGACTTGTATTAGGAAAATGACTGTAACTTCATCCACAGTGGTCTAAATTTAAAAATAAATAATGTTCTGCAAAGTTGCGCACCAATTTTCTGGAAGTGAATTCATTGGGTTAACAATTTGCACAGAGTAATTGGAGGGTTAATCCCTTAAATAAGTTTAACATAACTGGTGAAACTGACCACTGGATGAGGACGGCATTTTTTTTAAATTATCATATTTGAAATCATTTTGTAAATTTGCATTTGTGTACCTAGGGAAGTATTGGTTTAGTTAAATTATTATATTGGTATAATGAGTTTTTGTGCTGTTATCGTCTTCGGCGCATTTTAGATTATGAAATATACGCCTTCTTTAGCCCTCAGCATAAGAACCTATTAGTTTGGTTTATGGTGAGATTTTAAGATGAAATATGAAAAATACATAAAGGTTGTTTAAGGGTCGATTTGTAAAGGAAATTGAAAGTAGAATTTAAAATTATAAAATTACTTATAGAATAAACAATAAGGGAGTGGCAAGGCGAATCAACATAATAAATTAAATTTCTATATAAATTAAAAAAATAGAAACAGAAAATAAGAAGATATTTAAATATGAATAAAAAAAGTAAAACGTGAAATTCATTTAACCCTACAGTGCATACGTCAATAAAAATCTCACCAGTGCATACGTAGGGCCTGTCAGGCCCATTGTAGCGTTCAAATCGTTCTTTGCGACATTTGGAGCTACAGAAACTTTTCTTTATATTTGTTCGACCTAAAATTTACAATTTTAAACTAGTATTTCAGTTTTTATTTATTCACCTCTTAGACCATCCTGTATATGGTTTGCATTTCAAAATTTGTTAAATTTTGATAACTTGGCAAAGGCGACGATTATCGAAGGAACAAGTTGATAGCGAGAGCGAGAGTGCACATTTTTGCGAAAAGTAGTTTTGAATTTTCGAGTAGTTAATTGATTTTTAAAATCAACCGAGGCATCTATTCACTATTTTTTTGGAGATATAAATTATTGTTTTAATTTATCAAAAGTCGGTTATCCGGTATCAAGTGATAGAAGCTGCTTATTTTGTGATTTGGAAATAACGTGTGTTGTTGCAACGTATCCGATTACGATTTTTTTTCCGAAGGGAACCTAAAAAGCGGTTAAAGGTTTTATTTTTAATCAATAATTATTGTTCGATTTGGAAAAACACCTTAGTGCTAGTTTTATCAAGTAGATCGTTACATTTTGGATATTTATCATCCACCTGGTTTACCGCTACTGTTTATTAGAACACCTGTATAATTCAATCAACGAGGTTCGAATTCTAATCCGTCAGCTCGAGGTATCGATTTTACATCAGTTTTACATACCCATCGAATTGCCTGTCAACAAACCAGGAGCGTACTAATAACAAGATTGGTAGGGTGAGCGATTTTTTTATATTTATTATTGTTTAACGGGGTTTGTGATACCGCCGCTAGTATTCGTTATTTTCGTGGTGTGCAGTGCGCTGACGATATTATTTCGGCTTCTGAAGAAGCGAAGATTGCAACCTAACTATAACTGTTTGTTAGATAGAGGAGTAAATCTCCCATGTTAATTTGGGGATTAGATTAAGTATTTTTGATATCAAATTATTTTGTTTTAAAAATAGATTTGATTGGTTTTTGCTGCATTATATTTTTATGATAATTTTGGTTATCCACAACATTAAGGTAACCACTTGTACAGTGCGAGTGCCGTGCTTGTTTATTATTGAATCCACTGCTATCAATATACGTTACCTTTTAGCTCTGGCGTTTTATTTAGTCTAGCTTTCACCCTTTCAGGTAGAACATCTTTTTTTAGCGACAATAAGGGTGTGGCGCCTTTTATTTGGATTCAGTTCGAGGAAGTAGGTATTCACTCCTAGCTTCCTGACCCCCCCATAAATTGCTCTTCAATTGAGCTTGCCGAAGCGTCGCTTCCAATAATCGTTGAGAGCAAGGTAAGTCAACGTAGGATTGATTAGCTTTTTGTCGACTGGTACTTGGGCTAAGTACGCAGGCCGCACCATAGCTTTAAATCGATGAATGTTTGGATATTTCAGGAAAGTAAGATAATTTTTGAAATCTATATAATTTATTAAACTTCATTAAATTAGAAAATTTAAAAAAAATAAAAATTGTTGAGTTAAATCAAATAAATTATTGCGAAATATTCAAAGTCACATTGTAGTTGTATATTATTGTATTACGATGACGTACAAGAATTGTAATGATGTATGTATATTCGGTTATGAACGTCTTTCGACATTTTCCCGATACCTACCTCCCTGTCTCTGCTCGTTGCGTGTTGAAAATGTGTGACGGGCACAGAGGACCTACAGCTTAACGTGGATTCAGAACCACGGGAATAGACGATTTTTACACCGCCTACTCCATCAGGGAAGTTTTTTTAGCCATAAATAATGTTTGTAAGAATTGTAATCTTTAAAGAATTGTAAAGATGCTTTTGATAATATGATTGAATTACATGGAAATTATAGCATTTTTATTAGGTATAAAATTATTTTGCGAGTAATGATTACCAGCTACAATTTTGTTTTACAAAGCTTATAATTCGATAAAAATCCGATTAATATAAAATAGTAACGCCAGTGCATACGTCGGGCCTACTAGGCCCAAAGCCCTTTTATTGGCAATCCATTCAACTTCTTCAAGATTTTTAAACACATATCGATGTCTTTTCATATTTTAGACAGCTACTTATGATATGGTGAAATTTATTTCAACGGTTCTTTTTTTATATTCATTTAAATGTTCACTCGGGCCTGCTAGGCCCTACGTATGCACTGTAGGGTTAAATAATTGTACATGCATGAGAAGGTTAATGAGTTCTGTAAGGTACTGCAATGTTATTTACTTTAATGGCACGAGTGATCTCCTACCCAGTAGAAAGTTGAGCAAATACAAGTAAATCGGTTATTAATAAACAAAAGGTAAAAGAATAAAAAGGTTCCAGAAGGAAAGAATTATATTTAAATCATGTTCAAAAATTAAATTAAAATGTTAGATATTAAGAAGTGCGAATTGGAAAGCTGAAATAAAATTCCAAAAGAATCTAGTATGGACGAAAAGGAATTTTTTCAGATAACCGGGGCAACGAGAAAATAAAAACGAGACGTAGAGACGTATAAAATTCGGGTTCAAAAAAATTGATAAATTGATTATTGAATCAATCCAACTTGTGGTGAGCTGAAGAAAAATTGTGATAAGAAAAGCGGGTGCAAGAAAAAGTGCAAATTAAAGAAAAATTCAAACACTTACCTGTGTAAATCTTGGAGGACATTGGTTTATGAAAACGTATTAGATGATATTAGTCAGTCCGATAATGACAATTGGATTCTTGGAGGACAAGAAAGGCGCACAAACGAGTTGAAAATCTAAGATTATGTTACAACTTGGAGAAAAGAAGTTACTATATGAACATCAATAGGCGTGTCGAAGACTTTAGGGTGAGCTCACACTAAATTAATATTTTTATAACGTGCCGCGGGTTTCAAAAATAACAAAAAGTACTTCGCGTATAAAACAATTAACCAGGGGTAGAATTAATAATTTGTGTTTAATAAACTTTGAAACCATTTCATTTAGATTTAATAATTTGTGTTTAATAAACTTTGAAACCATTTCATTTAGAATTAATAATTTGTGTTTAATAAACTTTGAAACCATTTCATTATTTAGAATTAATAATGTGTGTTTAATAAACTTTGAATTCATTCCACTTATGAATAATAAATTGTGTTATATAAAAATTTGCCATAATAATAAAAATTTTGTTCAATTGTTAATGTTTCTTCTGGAATTTTTGAATTCGACAATAAACCAATTTATTCTCAGGGTAAAAGTTTGTACTAAAGGTAAGTCATCGAATAACCGACTACTGTAGATAAGGAGATTTCATGCCCAGTAAAAAAGATAAAAGAGCTATCATTGGGAAACTTAATTATTCATTTAAAATTCAATATTCAATTAAAAGTAAAATTATAAAATATGCAGTCACCGCAATAAGCAAGTCCGGGGATATCGCAGTACCTATACTATATCGTATTAAAAGAAATTATGAAAACTATTTTTAACCAAGAACAAAATAGATGAAAGTGACGAGGAAGATTATTTTGTCCAAACCTCCCCTGCTTACTACTATAATTTCCATTAAATTTTACTTTCCCATTTACGTAGTAAAGGAAAGTATTGTTATCGAGTTAAAAAAAATTTTTGAGTTAGCATTTTTCCCATGGTCTATGCGCCCATACGAATTGTTTAAGACCAATTTTGGAATGATGTCCGGATGTGTGTGTGATGTATGAAGTGTGATGTGTGATGTATGAAGTGTGGTTATTCTATCGTCAACGTTTTCAGACAAACGCGTGCACCAATTGAGTTGAAATTTTATACACTAGTTTGAAGTAACTGTCTAAAGAGCTGATTAGAATTTGGTTGAAAACCGTCCATTTTTAACCCCTTTTATAGGGGAATGAAAATTGTTAGAGAGCATTGCCGCTTCCCGGTGAAACATTTGAGATTGAAACTCATATCAATCGAGATTATTATTAAAAAGAGATTATTTTTCCGCATCTTATGATACCCCACACTTGATATTTCCCTCTTAAATTATTGTTAAAATGCAAAAATAAAATAAGTGCTGTTAAAAAAATATGGTTTGCCTTGGATAATTTTTTTATTTTTTATCCAAGTTTTTATCCAAATTTTGTATTAAACACATAAATTTGAGCAAATCACTCACTCACTCATTCATAATTTAGTGCGTATAGCTACGAGGGTCGTGGAGAGTTGAAATTTTGCATACCCGTGTGGTTTTACGAGGATTGAACGGGAAAATTTTCCCGTTTTTCATGGGACGTAACGGAGGGGGTGAAATGGCGCTTCAAAGTGGTCACAAAATTTCGGCATTCACTTTGGAGAGTTGAAATTTTTCAGGAAGCTCCGGGCGGTGGGCGAGGGGGCGAAACAATTTTTTCTTTTTCGAAATTTTTTTCCACCGCTTGGCAAGAGGGCTCCTCGCGGTTTTTCGTTTTTTTGTTTCTACTTCCAGAGTTTTCGTCCGATCGACCTGAAATTTGCTAGAGGGGTGGGGGCGGCGAAAACGGACAATCGGTATAGCGAAATTTTCCAATTTTTGTCCCGTTACCGTTTAAGGGGGGTGGGTAAAAATTGAATAGTATTTTGCGCCTGGCTCGCTTATTTTCAGATTAAAGTTTCGATTTTTAAGTCTCATTTGGATCCTCTTGAATTTAGATTTGCATTTTTGCAAAAAATGCCTAGGTCACACATCGCTTTCGAGCGCTAAGCGAGACGACGATTTTAATTACATATTTTTGCCGTTTTTTGCGTTACGCCGGGCGGCGTCGAACAGATCGCGAAAAATAATACACCGTCGTCGAGCCGTCTGTATGCCCGACAAACTTTGTAGATATACTTTTTCTCGAAATATGAACTAATTTCGAGTAATCGTGATATACAAATTAAAAACGGCAAATTTAAAAAATTATGGTTTGCCTTAGTTTAATTTTGATCTGTCCAAGTGATTTGTATTGTTTATTACTATAATTTAATATTTTAACTAATTTACTTGTATAAACATGTTGTGTAATTAATATTAAACGAATTTTTTAATTACTTCTAAAATATTAATTCTGACGTCATTACGCCCATAGTTAAAATTTGATTGCACATAGACGGCACGGCATTCCGCAAATTTCTAATTTGTTTTGGAAAATGACAATTTTAAACATTTTTCAATGCAAACATGTTATATTATTGTTAAAATGAAAATATAAAACAAGTGCTTTTAAAAAATATGAATTACCATGTTAAATTATTACAAATTAAATTTCGTAACTTTGATATCTCAAAGTAATTTGTGTATTTTATCGAGTTAAAAATTTTTTTGAGTTAACATCTGTTTTATTTATATTTAATATAAAATGAAGTGGAATCTACTAAATGGGAAAGTAATGTGTTGTCACATCAGATTTTTAAGTAAAAATAAATGCTATTATCAAAAGGTAAGTTTTAGAAATTTCATAAATAAAATATGTACCTATATAAAGTTTTTGTTTTATTAGCCCTATGATTATATTACATCAATCTGCCGGAGGACAATAAGCAACATTGTTTTATATCTAATAATTGACATAGTGATAAGCATGCCCATTGGGAGGCTTTCTATAACGACAACTATTGCATTTTATAATAAATTAAATGCATGAACTATTACAACAGTCAACTACGCTGGAGCAAGTGTATAGGATCATATCGTTTCAGTCTCTTCAACTGTGGTCCAACGTTGTAAATCACTCATTAAAACATCGGGATGCTCTCCTAGACTATTATGTAACTTCTATAAATAAATATTAATAAATATATAAATAAAAAAAATTTATTGCTACCTTTTCAACTTCAACTGCGACAGAACAGTTCGGAGGATACTGAAGTTTATGTTCATCCATTGACTGGAACAGTCAAATGACTGGTGATGTTGACAAAAATGACACATGCTATTTTTCTCTAAACGTAAAAAATTAACTATATAAAACATAAAATTGATAAGCAGCAGTGATTTTATTTTAATAAATCTACAACTACGAGGTACCAATAAATAGTTAATATGCATGTATATTTATTCCATTAAACTTCAGAAAAAGGAATTTTTATGACCTAAAAAATAATTGTTAGTTAAGTTAGTAAATAAAATTGAAATCCTATCGCTATTTTGCAACAGCTGGGTTCTTACCAATTATAGGATAGGATCCAGTTGAAGCGCTCAAAACTCGTAAACGAAAACAAAAGCTACAACCCGGCAAGTGGTTGTAAAAAAAAGGAGTTTTTTTTGACTTCACCTGCCACTTTTCATGTTCGCCGATGGAGGGTACGTAACGGCTAAGCTCTGTACGTTTAGTACTAAGCCTCGAGAGCTTGGGTTCCTCTAAGAGGTTCGTGGATCCTTAAATTGAACTTTGCCTTGCACAACAACTACAACCTGAGGGCGCCAGATTCAACAGAAGCTTTCACCTAGTTAGTCACCTCTCTTGAGACAAAAATTTGGAAACAAAATAAAATAAAACTTGATTAAGTGGAATGCACACGTTTAATAAAAAAAATTAAAAGATGGAATGTGGTTATTAACAAAATAAACAGACTCTTGATCACACATCCAATTATTTACAAAGATTTGAAAGAAGTTACATTTACAAAAAATAAAATTGTTGAAAATCAGTTATCGTGATGAAGTTGGTTGATCGTTGATCGAGCAGGATTCATTAACGTTGTCTGGTGTAATGGCGAATTGTAATTAATACACAAAATTGTCGGCGTACAATTGACGCTCTTCTCTGAATAAAAATCAGCAGAAGGATTTACACTACTTGTTCTACTGAAGGTAGACAAAACCCAAGTAGGTTATTGAAAAATTTAGTGACTGATGTTTTAGAAAGGCATTGGTTATATAACAAATGGTACATAAAGTGAAATTTTGGATTACTTACGATTTCAGGTAATATTCTTAAATAAAAAGTTGGAGTGGATGGCTAGCCTTCATCTCGCAAAAAGGATTAACGATACTTCCGTTAATAAAATTGACCTTCCTAAAAGCATTCAAAACAACACAAATGTACGAATGTTATTAACCAAAAAAAGAATAGCTAAAAGCTCTTTGAATTAAAAATAATTAAATTCGACAATATCACCAGATGTTTGTAATTGTTGTTGTAAAATTTTTGCAAAACATGTTGCACTTCATGGAAAGATTGAAATTTTCGACCAGATGACATCTGACCTCGCCCATCTTGAAGTTAAAAGTTGGCGTCAATTTTCTTTAGGAATTTATTGAAAATCCTCTGGTTTGCCCATGGTTGAAGTCGAAAGATTCACTAGGAAAAACCTCGACCTATGGTAGGCCCTCACTTGCCTCATCCCAGATTTATAAATTTTAACCATCGATGTCCTCTCAAAAAAATGGCGCAATTGCATGGAAATTATTGAATCCATAAAATTCGATCATAGATCGTTATTTAAACATTTGGTGTTAAAAAAAATAGGGTTACACCCTTCACGATAGCTTCTCGCACTACCTATAAACATTCTTAAGCGGCGTGGCCTCAGAAAAACTCAAAAAAATATTAAAAATTCGACCAAGCATAATTATCACGTCATGGTGTCACCGCCAGTTTGCTAACCCTTCCGACCGCTTGAACAACGAACTCCGTCCTTCAAAACGTCGGCTCGCTCCGATTGGTTGCGATTGGAAATTCTAGTTTGTAAAAATGACGGTGTGTTGGTTGCCTAACCGCGGGCGTTAAAATTTAAATTATCGATTTAAGGTGAAATTGAAATAAAAAGAATTGATGATGAGAAAATTATGCCATGTCGGAAATTAAATTTTTACTTAAAAAAAGAAATAAAGTTTGCTGACAAATAAAATTTGCCAGCGCAAACCAAAATGTAACAAAAGTTTGTTACACAGTGAATATATTTCAATAATTCTACAACTACGAGGTGCCAATAAATAATTAATGTGCATGCATAATTTATTCCTTTAGACTTTTAAGCACGGCGCTTGCAGAAAAGGCAACTTGTACGACCTAAACAAAATGTGTTAGTTAAATTAGTTAATAAAGTAAAAATTAGGACTACCGAGAGCAGCCATATTATTTAACGGTTGGCAATTTCAGACGGATTACTAAGTAGAAAATCTTGGGTGGAAAGATAGCAATAGGTCGAAACAAAATAAAGCAAGCAATGACAGAAGATTGATATAGGGATAGGATTGGGCTAGGGACTCCTGCATTCAGGAATTTAATGGAGGCTAAAGTCAAGGTAAATATTTAGAGGAACATACTTATGGATCAGGAACACTTACTTTAATTAAAAGTAAACTTAAAGAAATTCTCAAAAGTTAAGGGTGGCATTGAGAGAGCACCAATAAGTATTTTCATTTTTACCTTGCGAGAGATTGTGTTTAAATATTACTGAATCAAAATATTATTACGTACCGATACTAAAGTGTCTATATTATTTGGTACCAACCCACAAGCTTTGAATTTTAATTCAGTTTGAGCTACCTGAATGAATATTAATATTGGAGATTGTAGTTTTGGCGAAAATATTTTGAGTGCCAATCTGAATTATAAATACCATACGAAACAGTCAATGCCTAAAAATAAATATTTTAAATTCGTAAAAACTTCTAACCAAGTATTTTACTTCGTCAAAAAGCAAATTTGCAGCAATACAATAAAATGCCAGTTGAGAAAATAGGCATTATACTCGCCTCTCATCTTCGTAGATTATCGTGTAGTACCCTGTACTTCACGTTAGATCTCGCACACTTAAAAGTAACTAAAAGCAACGGAAACTCTCCGACTACATAACCTAAACTCATTAGTCGCAATTTGGGTTCTCTGTGCAAGCCGCAAAGTTGAACCCGGAGATAGCCTTATCCTTATCGGAAGCCTATCTGAATCGTGACGGCCGTCTAGCCGCAGTCTAAAACCAGCTAGGCGCCAGCTTATCAGCGCTGGGTAAGGCAGTCACTCTGTGTCTGGCTGAAGAAACAGGGGGGGGACAAGTATTTGGCGCCAATAGAGTTGATTGGTGATGCCGCAAGGGCTGTTGCCGATGTGCACCACTCGAAGAGTGACACGAGAAGGTTATTGATAACCACAGGGGTTAACAAGGACCTAAAACCGACACTGAACAACGCATCAGTGGACGGTTGGTTTTTTGGTGTAGACCTAGGGGTCTACACCAAAGTAAAGGCGGCAAAAGCGCTAGAAAGATCCATCATGGATCGGAAGTTTGCACATCCTACAAGGGCCATTTAAACTCCAGGCGTCCGCTCCGACAGACATCTCGGTACACGCATCAGGGCGGACGAAATGCTCTACCTCGAATGGGGTCTATGACCGGTCGGCAAACGTTTCGGAAGAGACAAACACAGTTCGGACCGACTCGGCAGAACAGGCAGTAGTTGCCAATGGGGTGAGTGTGCATGCAGGAAGGCCAAAAGTTTTTGATTGAAAATTGGAAGCGTTTAACTTCCGATAAAATCATTTTGTCATTACTATCGGGTTACCCCATAGATTTTATTAAGAGACCTCACCAACACTCGGCTCCTTTAGAGAGACCGTGGCCAAATAAGAATTTTGAGGAGATAGACGTTTTCCATAAGGCAATTATTGAAGATAAATGCTATACGTAATAGCCTTCCTTGCAATGGCCAATTTTTTGTCTAATATTTTTCTTATACCGAAGCCCGATGACTTTAATCGAAAGATTTTAAATCTAAAATCATTAAACGAATATGTTGCATATAACCATTTTAAATTAGTAGATTTCAAAACAGTTAGGAGAATTGTAACTAACAATTCCTTCATAGCCATTCTGGACCTGAAGGATGCATATTTAATGCTACCTATATAAAGGATTCGCATAAAAATTTTTTGAGGTTTCGATTCAATGGCATTCTCTACGAATATAACCGTTTACCGTTTCGGATTATCATCATCCCCGTTCGTGTTTACAAAATGAAGGAAACCAATTCTATCCCGATTAAGATCAAAAGTTTTTCTTTCGGTACTATACCTAGACGATTTTCTTCTACTAGGTAACACTTTTGATGAGTGTTTAGAAAAGGTGAGAGAAACTCAACAACTATTGCTCTCCTTGGGGTTCATCATTAATATAAAATAGAGTAGGTTAATTCCAAATCAGTCGGGTACATATCTGGGTTTTGTTATAATTCTGTGAATATGACCCGGTCGTCCGACAGATACCCGACACCTTAATAGAGGATCTGAACTGCTGGAAAGCTAATATACCAGTAGCTATAAGTCAATTAGGGCGGATTCTTATAGTACGGTAATCTATTCAGATGCCTCTCGAAGTGGCTGGGGCATTTGCTGTGAGAAGAGTAAATCTCATGGGTTTTGGAACCACGGGGAGAAGGAATACCATATCAATTATTTAGAACTGCTAGCTGCGTTTTTTGGATTAAAGTGTTTTGCCAGAGAGTTGCAAGATTGCAATATTTTATGTAGAATCGATAATACCACTGCGATATGCTATATAAATCGAATTGGGGTTAGTCAACACCCTTTATTAAGTAAGTTGGTCAGAGAGATTTGGCAGTGGTGCGAATATCGAAAACTAACTATCTTTGCTTCCTACATTAAATCTTTGGATAATGTAGACGCAGATAGGGAATCTCGAAGGCTAGAGCCGGAGACTGAATGGGAATTAGCAAAGGATGCATATGATAAGATTGTAAAAACTTTTCAGACCCCTCAGGTAGATTTGTTTGCAAGCAGGAACAATGCCAAGTGCAGGCATTTGGTTTCCTGGTTCCCAGATCCAGAGGTCATGCTATAGACGCATTTACCTTGCCTTGGAATCAGGGTTTGTTTTACGTTTTTCCTCCATTCTCTGTCACTCTGAGTCATTCAAAAAATAATTGCAGAAAAGCAGAGGTCTTTTTAGTAGTTCCCATATGGCCATCCCAACCCTGGTATCCGATTTTCTGTGGGCTTTTGGGCTCCTCACCCCCTTTGGCAGTAGCTTACCCTGGTCGCAGGGAGATTGTCAGGAGGGCGTTCAGCAGAAAAGGGATATCGGATCCCACAATCAAAATAATGCTAGCTTCTATAGCAGATTCTACCATGAAGCAGTACGATTGTGGGTTGAAGCGTTGGTGGAAATTTTACATCGACAGGGGCTTGCCAGTTTTTTGAAGCCCCCATCAGCTCGGTATTGGATTTCCTGTCGGGTTTGTTTGAGGGAGGCCTACCCTATGGATCCCTCAACTCCTATAGGTCGGGGCTATCCTTAAAACCCCGAGATTGGCCTAGACCACAGGGTCAGGAGATTTTTTAAGGGGGTAGCACATCTCCGGCCCAGCAGAGCAAGATACGATTCGACCTGGGATCCAGCAGTGGTCTCGAAATACATAGCCACTTTGCACCCAAACAAGACCCTGACGCTTGAACTCCTGACAAAGAAGTTGGTTACACGGTTAGCATTAAATGCTGCCCCAATGTCAGAGACATTGTAGAAATGAGCGAGGGAACACAGATTAAGTTTCCGGCAAGAGTAAAGACTTCGGGAAGGACAGTTTTCAGCCGATGTTGGATCTACCGTTCTTTTAGGATAACCCTAGTATATGCCCTGCCGGGACTTTGATGAACTATTTGGGAAAAAACCGAGGGATTAGAGGCAGGGGAAGTTATAATTTTACATTAACTTATAAAAGGCCTCACAACAAAGCATCCCCCCCAGTTAATCGGCAGATGGGTTGAAGTGCTAGGCAGTAACGGTATCGATACCACTTTTTCCACCGCACATAGCACCAGACATGCGGTCACATCGGCAGCTTCCAGGAAAGAGGTTTTCTCTGGAGGTTATTCACAAAGCTGCAGGTTGGAAGAAGCCTAGCACCTTTTCGAGTTTTTTACAACCGGCCTTTGGTTGACGAAGCGCAGTTTGCTAAAATTTTTTGTATAGGGTGATACAAAATATGATTTTTTGTCCTTTCTCTTACCTAATAAAGAAGTTAGGTTTTTTTTCTACAATTGAGACTGTGATTTGTGTAATTCCGTTGCAACTTAGCTTTAAACAACTACATGATAATCTACGAAGATGAGATGCGAGTATAATTTAATAATCAAACGAACTTACCTTAAGTGAAGTTTGATAATAATTATACGAAGCATCTCATCGAGTAGATTACACCCTCCCAACCCCATTATATCATTCCCTAGAAGTTGCAACGATGGATAATTTAGCTTTAAAAAGAATGAGTTTAGGTTATGTAGTCGGGTAGGTGGAGTGACACCCCGTTACATAAAGGAGAGTTTCCGTTGCTTTTAGTTACTTTTAAGTGTGCGAGATCTAACGTGAAGTACAGGGTACTACATGATAATCTACTCGATGAGATGCTTCGTATAATTATTATCAAACTTCACTTAAGAGGGAGCGACACCACGTGACATTTTCAAATCAAAACAAACAGTCCCCTTACGTCTCCATTCTTATTTCCCCGTAAAGACAGTCAGCGCCATCCGACGTAATAATTACGTTTTATTATCTGTCTTCAAAATAAAGGTTAAATTAAAAATGGTTGAACACTTGACAATATGGAAAGAGAGGTATAGACAGTTATCTCTTTTCCACTATTTCAAGGAAGCCAGACAGTAGATAACAAAAATTTCCTAGAAAATTTCAATAAACCGTACATATTTTGCTTGTTTATAAAAATATGAATTTTTTTATAATTTCGTGTAATATTGTAAATTATACTTAGATAACTTCTCGTGACCCCCAAAGTAAATATGTAATTAGGATGTTTTTAATCGTGGGTTTTTGGGTCAATCAAACGAAACAATTTTTACGACTAACTAGTTTCGGCTACAATGTGAGCCTTCATCAGAGCCACGTAATATAACAATGTATTAGTGTTGAGATCAAATTTCGGACCACGCATACATCTAATCCAAGTGTCAAACGTCAAACAATATGACGTTTGTTGGTTTGTTTGACGTTTGACACTTGGATTAGATGTATGCGTGGTCCGAAATTTGATCTCAACACTAATACATTGTTATATTACGTGGCTCTGATGAAGGCTCACATTGTAGCCGAAACTAGTTAGTCGTAAAAATTGTTTCGTTTGATTGACCCAAAAACCCACGATTAAAAACATCCTAATTACATATTGTAAATTATGTTATGGTCGGCCAAAATAAGATTTTTTAACCAAGCAAATTTGTAATAAATGCATTTATTGTTCACTTTGAATATATTTGTTGATTTTGCCTTGGATACGAAACATGAAAACATATCCATTTCGCCCGCGCGGGCATAATGGATCCATTTCGCCCGCTCGGGCGAAATGAAAACAGCTGCTCTTATGTCAAATATAAAATATGGTATTTATTTTTTATATTATAATTTATTCAGAAGTTGAATATTATGTGAAATATTTAATCTGCTCTCTCAGCTATTATCTGTGGAATTTCTTCCATTTTAAATAAATGTAAAATTGCATTTTAGAAAATATCAATAGTTCATAAACAAATTGAAACAAAAAAAAACATTACCAACGCTACCCATGTCTATTTGAACAAATTGATATTTAAGCTTATCAATTTACCAAATATCAATAGAAAATATTCGATATATACAAATAATATAATATTCAAAGTGAAAAATAAAACGTTATATGCACCACGGGCGATATAGGTTATGCCCTTGACTGCTTTCAACCAAAGAATATATAAATTAAGAGAAGAGAATATCCCTAGTCCCTAGTTAAACAAGCGCAACACGGCCCTCTACTGTTTCTCGACGTCTAGATGGCAAACTAAAAATTTACCGCGAAATTTGAATAACCATAGCATTTTAATGTACTTTGAATTTTCTTTTAAAATTATTTTTTCAAGTTCTAAAAAATTTATTTATTAGATATTTTCTATAGTAAACTTACAGTAATAGGCAGTTTACATAGAAAATATCATTTAAATAAATTTCTCAAGAATTTGAAAAAATGATCTGCTCAACATGATAAATATGAATAAAAAGTCATAAATCGAATAAAAATATATATTATTAAACAAAAATATCACATATCATGAACAGAAATAAAACCATAACATAATAAAATATGAAACTTGAAACAAATAAAAGCAATATTTTGCATAAAAATGTTAATTTTTAATTATAATCTATAAATTTTAAAACAACCTTATATACAATATAAATTAGTAAAACTCAAATTTTCCATAATATAATAAAACATCGAGATCGAATCATATTCGAACTTACATGCCAGAAAAAATATTAATAAAAGCATCTACAAATTTTAAAAAATAACAATGTATTCAATAACAAAAGGAATGATCAATGCAAAGGAAATTTAATTATGAATAAATAGAATTAGTTCTGAAATAAGTCCATAAGCAAACACTATAAAAGAAAATCACAAAATTTCTATTAATTTAAAAAAAATCACAAAACATCTATAATAAATCAGTTCAGTTAGTTTACATACATAATATGTTCAAACTTTGCAAACTTGTGAGGGTTAAATTGAATCTTGCACTTTAATAGAGAGTTACGTGTATTTTTTGAAAGATGGGGAACATCAAAAATTGTCACTATAGGCTGATCATTAACAAAGAAATAATATGAACTTTGTCTAGGGCGTTTCTCTGAACATAACTGAGATAAAGCTGACCGATCGGTAGCACATTACGTTGCTAAAATATTTAATCCGATCCCCCAGAAGTTGTAATATTATTTCTTTAATAAGAGCCTTTAAATGCTGGGTTGCAATAGTATTTGCAGTGAAATGATAAGCAATAACTTGTTTCCATTGTTTTCTTGCACTTTTAATCATAAAAACAACCACTTATGATTTGTTGGTGATGTTCGTAATGAATTCCTTGGCGTAACGACATTTCGTCAAATAATAATGCACAGTTCCGATCTGTACATTTCATCTTAGAAATTTGGACTTAAAAACTGCTAACTGGATTAAAAACTTGCGAGCACTAAACGATTATTATTATTTCTTTGCTTTCCTTTAACTAACGCGCGTGCCATTACACGTGTGGAAACCTAAAGATAAAAAGAAAAGAAATTCAAATTATGTAGTATGTGTAAAATCGTCTCCTCACCTTGTAATTAACGAACAATTACTTTTATTTCTTCGCTTTAACTTCTTTATTACATTTTTAAACACAAAATTCTTATAACCTGAAAATTGGTGAACGAAATAGAACTGAATTTATAAATAAACACCAAATACACAATGGAAAAATCACTAGAAGCCACTAGAAGCTCGTAAAATACGAATGGATGCGAAGATTTTTCCGAAAAACGGCGAGATGGCAAGCTTCGTTAACTTTCGTGTGTTTCTCGATTTCAAATCTCACCTTCACCCCCATGCTTTCAACCTCGGGCCGAAGGCCCTCGGCTGAAACTTGCATCCGCGGGCATAAACATACCTATATCGCCCTTGGTACATAAATAACTATATTATAAAACGATCAATCACATTAGATCAGCTGTCAAAATCAGCTGTTTTTAAAATTAATTTAAAAATACGTGAAACTATTGCAATTTTGAAATTTTTACATTAAAAGTTTGTTAATAGCTATAAAATTATTAACATTTTCCTATAGCAAAGCCCTTTCAGACTTTAGTTTCCAAAATTAATTTAAAATTAGTCTGGACTTTATAAAAAGTCGTGCCAAATCTTACAACGAAATTGTAAAATTATTACATTTAAGTAAGAGTACAGTGGGTGATATAACGCGTTATAAAAATGATGATCGAATTGAGTCCAAGCTTCAAAGTGGCCGTCCAAACTTTCATGAACAAACTATTCGAAGGATTCCTTAAAAAAACGGAGAAAAAACCTTTTATTAGTGAAGTTATATTTTTGTTAGTCACTGTATTTATAGAAATGAAAGATTATATGAGCGGAAAAATAAAACAACGTTTCTTTCTGAATTAATTTATTTATATATAAATAGCACTTCAAATATGAGAAAACAATAAATATTATTAAATGTTTATTAAGTGTAATCCATTCCATATTAAAAAGAAATGACACTCAAGTTTTTCAATTAAAAAAATTGTTCATAATTCTAAATAAGTAAAGCAAATTTTTAAATTTAAAAGTACCGCAAAGTCTCAAATAAAAGTTTTTAGTTTTGACATTTGTTTTATATGGAATGAACATATCCCGGACTCTGTTTAGTACCCGACCCCTGGCCATTGGGGTTGGTTACCCAATCTTCATATTATGGGGTTACTCGGGTTCCGGTTGCTAGCCATGGAGGCAAGAGTCGGAATTGAGTAGGTTAAGCTATGGGACGCAAACTGGATACGGCGCCGCTGTATTACGCACCTTACTCCTTTAGCAATAAAAAGAAATTATTTTCTTTACTCATATTTATTGACGATGGCATTATCGACTAATTTTGGCACCATGTGATCAATGTAAAATGTTTTTAATCGATTTATCATTTTTTCTTCCCAAAATTGTCTATCTTTTGCAATCTGAAACAGAAGAGATAAATTAATAATAATTACGTTATTTATAATGTAAATAGAAACTTTTACCTTTTGAACTAATATCCCTTTCTGGTTACATACTACAAAATAACAAAATTCTTTATTTGTTATATGTAACTGACCCTGAACTTGGTAATAATAGTTGTGATTAGTTTTTAGGATCATATTAGCATCTTGATCCAAAGAAGCAAAAGTAATTTTTTTTTCTGTAATGGCTTCCTTCAGATCCATATCTTTTACCGATGATGGACATTTAATTTCCACTATACTATCTTCCTCTTCTATGAAACCATCAGGACTTGCACCTAGGAAACCATACTCTGCATCAATAAATAATCCACATTTTTCCACTTTTTTTCCACATAATTTTTCAAATTCTTCTCTAGCATATGGTTCTATTTTATTCCCGTATCGAGTACTTTCGTTTCCTTTAAATGGCTTATCTATAAAATTTATAACCGCTTTTGTAGGGTCTGTACTTTTCTTCATCTTACAAACGGTACCAAAATTCGATGCCGTTAGACGAAGGGATCGCTCTTGCATCCATTTATTATCATCGGATTGACCTTAAAATTTACTTAGAATAATAATTGTATATAGGACCAATAATTAAAAAAACATATCAACAGAGGGTACAGTGATCGACTTATCAAAATAGCAAAAGACCTGAAATTATCGGCAAAACAAAACCACCGAGGAGATGGGGTCTACATCAGACGAAATGAGAAGAAGTGCAAAGATGTGAAGAAAAGCAGGTTGATGCCTACAATAAATGAAGAATGAAAAAAAATTTATCAAAAATCTAAAAACCTCTCGTAGCCTTTTCTAAATCGGTAATTTGTTGAGAATTTAATTGTAAGTCTTCAATAAAATTTTTTTTTTCAATTTCGTATTTTTCAGGTGACATAGGGGGTTGTTGTGTGGGTACTAATCCATAATCACTATCGGGTCCAATATATTGTTTCTTTGGTCCTTTGTAGCTACGCTTCGATTTTTTTGACATCAATCTTTTTCTTACCATTTTCTTAACGTATTTGTCTGTATAATATGGTGCATTCAGCTTTCCTGTAAATGCTTTATGCACTACGTTGTGGTATTCTCCTTTGGAGTTGAATGATACAGCTGCCGCATCACAACGCATATTGTAAGAATTTCGGGTGGTGAAATTAATTCTTTTCCCACCAACGAATTTGCACAAGACCGAATTATAATGTTCAGCATCATTATTATCCATGTTTAACAATAAACTTGATGCATTGTGTATTAGTCTGTATAATTCTGCAAAAATGTCATTATACAATCCACATTCAGTCATACTGGGAACATAATTTTTGTCATCATCTTTTGGTTCACATTTAAAATATCCTATTTGCGCACAATTTTTATGTTCTCCAAAAACATGTGATGGAATATTTTTGATGTCTTCTTTTAAGGCAGAAATTTTGTCATTCAATTCCGTGTCTTCCTTATTTCTGTATTCTACTGCCTTTTTTATGTCTATGACGATTCTTTGTATAAATTTTAATAGGACTGTTCTAAGGGTCTTTGGAACTTTCTTACCATTGAAGTTACTTACTGGTTTATCTGGAATAAAAATAATAATTTATGGTAGGTATATTAATGTTAAAGAGGTATATATACCGTGTACTTTTCGCAATTTGGAAGAAAAGTTTCTGTACAAATGATTCCTACATTCTACTTTCTCCACACGTAGATTACCATATGGTTTTTCTTGTATTATTTTTGCATAGACACTACTATCACCATCACCTACCACACGTGTATATCTAAGCCGATGAGTTCCTATGCTTTGTTTAAAACCATCGACAATTATATCACTTTCCATGGCCGTCGAAGCTCCATCCCAGTTTTTGAAACAAATATGTTCCTTAGTTTCATTTTTAGCTTCATAATATGCACAAACCGAACAGTATTTATTACGAACACCTATAAACAATACCTTGCCAGTTCTCTGTCCAATAATGACGGCCTAACGAATACAATAATAAATATTGGTACAAGATCAAAATTTACTTATGTCACACGTACCACTCCAGATGCAGCATTATAGTTGACATTGTACGCCCGTCTTGCCCAAGCTCCATCTACAATCACAGTTATATAAGCTATTCCGTTTTCATCAACTTCCCTTAATTACACAGCTAGCCTGTATTCTTCTTCTCCTGCTTCAATTATGGAGGCCAATGCAGTTTCATGTAGCAGCGTCGCTATCTCCTGTTGTTTTACTTGATATGTGGTTTGGGACATAAACGGTAAATTTAACGAAGAAAAAAATTCATCACATTGTGAATAACCGATGCCTGTTGATATGGCGCCGAAAGTAGCAGCTTGATTAATATTCATGGCTTTTTTATGTGGCATTTTATCTGTAGCGATGGTTTTAATAATATTGCACATTTGGCATTGGAGAGTAATTTTTGAATATAATCCATATCGCTGTTCCTTAATCATTTTCATATCACTTAGGGTACAATCAAATGGTGCGTGCTTTTCTTGATTCAAAATTTGACTAAATAAATACTTCACGTTAATAATTCTGTGTCCTTGAATGTCTTCTACATTATTTGTCGGCGTTTCTCTAAAAGTTGAAAAGTATAATGGAGAATTTTTAATTAATGATATTTATAAATTAAAAACCTGCTATCAACTACTTCGATGTTTTCTTTTAAATTTGCTTCGGTTTCATTTGCTATTGCCGAAATATTTTTATTTTGGGTAAATTCAACAGCCCCTAATTTGTCTTCGAAAGCTGTAATTAGGGTAGGTTATAAACACAATAATATCTAAACGTATCTAACTTACTTATTTGATTTGCATTTATTTGAAGGTCGTTTGTGCGTGCCTGTTTACAGCATCGATCGTTTTCTTGATTTACTTGTTCTGGTATACCACCGTTACTGTAATTCATGTTTGACAGTACTATTTCTTCGTGGCCAACTTGCATTCCTCTAAAAAAATGGAAATCAGTACTTGCGAATGGTACATACATACATATTTTGTACAATAATAATTGTGATAATCCATAGGTTACTTACGATGGGAATGTATTTGAATTTAACCGCTTTGCAGCTCGAACAAATTTCATGCGATTTTTAACACTTTTGCGCTTCACGCCGAGTGACATATTGTTGTGGTTTATTTTCAATGTACTTAACATTTTGAAGTAAAAATCTAAAACAAACAGAAAATTACACCTAAACCAAACTTACCTTATTAAAACTTTCGAGCTGAACAAATTCACAATAATGAATATTATTATTCACAGAATAATAACATACACAATAAGCAATAAAAATCGCTATTTATTCATAAAATATGTAAGCGGCTAGTAAAAGATATCACACTAAAATCAGTGCTAAAATTTAGAGCGCGAAATAAAACACATGCGCAGTGCAGTGATGATATTTTATATTTTGCATTAAAATAATCGCAATTTTAATTTAATGTTGTGCTATCTTAAGGTAAGGTCAGACTAGGCTACTTTTGCTGCGCGCAGCAAAAGTAGCTGTGTGTGAACACCACTGCAACCGATAAAAGTGCACACTGCTGCACATGTGGTATACTGCGCACGCTGTTAAAAGCAGCTTAGTGCGAGACAAATTTTGTATGTTGCATTCGCAGTAAAAAATGTTCATTTGGTTTAATATTTTGCTGCGAGTAGCGGTGCAGCTTTTATCACATTTAAATAAAATATAATTTTTTATTTTTGTATGCACCCTCCGATGTTGCTCGTAGGTTTTATCTTTGATTAAATCATCAATTTTTCCTGACCAATCCATTTTATTTTGATTTTATTTGTTAATTTCATTCATAAAACTGCACGTGTGGTGTACTGCGTACGCTGTTAAAAGAAGTTTAGTGTGAGTGCAAATTTTATGTGTTGCATTCGCAACTGTAATTAAGTTGCCTACTGTAAGTTGATACCTAACTGATAAGCTGCTCCGGGGAATGTCCTGGGTGACATCATGCGCTGAGTAAACGTAATTCAGTAAATGCACCTGACAAACCATATATTCTATCGCAGTAAAAAAATATTCATTTGGTTTAATATTTTGCTGCGAGTAGCTGTGCAGCTTTTTAATTTACAATGCCTCCGAGTAAGTGGGAAACCGAACGGGCAAAAAGTGTTTGTTGGCGCCACGAAGCGAAAATAGCTCCAAATCGAACGCGGTCTATATATAATCAAATACGAATACGCTATATCTATAATCAAATATATAATCTATAATTATAAATAATATAATTATAATATTATATAATCAAATAACACACACAATTTTTGTTGTTTTGTTGTTGTAATTCGAATAAAGGATTATTTCATAATCGATTATGATATTATAATAATCGATTAATCGATTATAGAAATAATCGATTGTGAAAATAAACCTGCAATTACAAATTTTACAAACATGCTTGCTAAGAAATTTTTTTCTTGCTTCTTGGCAGACATGTGTACATTAAGAAAATTGTTTGCTGACAAACACGTTTCCAACACGTGATATTTATCTCTTGAACGCGATGTTTGCAAAATCTTAATACATTCTTCGACTGAAAGGAATCGCTCCGAGATTTTTATATCCTGGTTTTTAATTTATTTTTGACCTTATTAAAAATTAGAAAAATATAAAAAATTCATGTATTAAAAAATTAAAGTATTAAATCAATAAATTATTCTTAATGAATTTTTTTTGGAGAAATGCATGGTTTCGATAATAGTTAATGTAGTGCAAAAAATGACAAAGAGTTCATAATCGACTATGAGTTCATAATTGATTATTTTTAATAATCGATTAATCGAAAAAAATCGATTATTTTTTATAATCGATAATCTTTTATAATCGATAATCGATACTGAATCATAAACAAAATTGAATACAGTTTTTAAATTTCTTTGATAAACCTAGTAAAAACTTTCAAAGTGAGAAAATAGTACCTATTATATTTACGAAATCACTAACGTACTCGAATAAGAATATATGATACTGAATATTTTTTCGTAATTTTTGATAAAGGACCTGAATATCTTCGGGACTCTGTATATTCTTGACACTTAAATTTTCTAAGCTATCGCGTAGAATTTTGAACTGTATTATAATTTCATAACATATTAGGCTTAAAAATACACGATCAAATGTTTTTTTTTTATATATAATAATACTTTATTTGGTAATTTACTACCACTATTTACATCACAAACTATAATCATCACAAAAAATAAAAAAATCAGTTTACAAAAAAAAAAATATCCACCCTAAACAATAAAGAATAAACATTAAATCATTAACCCCTTCTAAGTAAAATGCATACGTGATTCTTAACATTCCTCTTAAAAATTTCAACTCTTTTCTCCATCTTAAGAGATAACGGCAAGTCATTAAATAATTTTAAACCACTATATAACAACATATTTTGTGTTCTATTATTCCTAAACAGATTCAAACGAAAATCCTGGGCATTACGCACTGGATACCTATTCACATCTGCCACATAAGTAATATTGTCGCACAAATACGACGGAAGCATCTTATTCTTCAATTTGAAAACAAACATCAAAACATTAACCACAATTCTTTGATAAACACTCTGCCATTGTAATGTGTCTAGCAACATACTTTTGGATATAAAACGACCTACTCTTAAAATTGTTCTCATACCCCTATTCTGTAGCTTTAAATTAAATGTTCCAAGGAAGAACCCCGCAAAAGGAAGTGAAATTGTATAGCTGAACCATACCACATGGTATAATTGTTCCTGGTTTACCATATTCCAACTTCCAAGGGGTAGCTTTTTTCCAAAAAATGTTGCTATCGTGAATATTGGTGAACATCCCATAATTAAATATAAGAAAATTTTTTGAAACGCCGTTATGGTACGACTAAGAGTACTTATTTCCTCATTTATTTCATTAGAACAGTTATCAGTATTCCAAAACTGTTTTGTAATATTTATCATTTTTAGAAAATTTTCCTTATTGTAAGCACAGAAACATATTTTTAGGATAACCTTAAACAAAATAGTTATACATTTATAACACGAATTTTCTATTGAACATAAAATAGTTTATTGTAATGATTATAAGTTCATGACAAAATAAAAAATGTATTTTAAATGTTAAAAATTAAAGATTAAGAACTCAAAATAATTTGATATAGCATTCCCGGCTTAAGCATCAAAATGTGTTTGAGATTATTTATTTTGATATTTTATTATAACAGGAGGGTTGTATTTTGTTCTTCACTTACTTTCACTCCGCTTTTATTTCGTTTGCGTTATTGGATTTTGCTAATTTTGAAAATTTTTTTTTTTATTGATAGATCAAGAACACGCAAAATAATAAAAGAGAGTAAATTTAAGTTATTAATTTGATGTTAGTAATGAAAGTTACCTGACCATATCCTGCTGCAGCTTCGACGTTATCCACAAAATCAAAAATATTCTTTTTCATATAAAAATATTGAATAATCGCCATGGCAATGCAGAACATTGTTGAACCTGACATAAATACGCTAAACAGGATCCGCGTTTTAGCAGGCTTATTCGAACAAAGAAGGCTAATTTTATTTACCTATATTCGACATAGGAAAATCAATTAATTTCTCCATATTATTAAGATTCACTTTTTCAATTCAGCAGATAAATGGTACTAACTTATTTACACACTATTTTCAAGCTAGTAACTTTCGTTAGTTATTATATCTGTAAAAATATTAAACTTAAAAACTTTTAATTATCGCTTGAAAATTTTTGTTTCCAAGAAAATTTACAATTTCTACTTATTATAAATATACTTACGAAATACTTATGCGTGCTACTAATTTAAATAATCCGAACAATAATTATTATAAAACTTTCTTTCAAGTTTTATTTCAGGACTACCAATATTTTAAAAATATTGAAATTTTTCTTGACAATTTTAATATTTTTTAACACTTTATACAATAATTATTTGGTTAAGTTTAGCCTCCCGAACTAGTTAGCAGTTTAAATATTTAGTTAAACACCAGTATTAAATATTTTTAATAGTTAATTTAAAAAAACAACATAAAACATGTGAATATATTCACATCCCTCTTGCAAGGACTCGAAAAGTAGAACCGACCAGTGATAGAAGTTAAAAAATTAATTCTTATTGCTAGAAGCGAATTCATTAATTTTAATTGATAAAATTTCAATTATTAAATAAATCAACTTTAATAAATCGCTTTTTTTTAAAATCTTAATCGGAAAGTTTTGGTAGTTAAAATAAACTGCACTTATCGAATTAATACAGCAAAGGACTTAGTCAAATATTAAAATAAATATTATTTAAAGAACAACTAACAGCAAACTAACAGGTAGTTTGTATACTGATGCTATCCGAACGAAAGGGTCGACGACTACTATTTATTATGTATTACAGACTCAAGAAAGAATTTAAATGCAATTATACAAGATGTACTGCGCAAGACATATCTTTTGTTTGTAATAGTCAAATAAAAGTAAAAACGTGATAAATTGAATGTAGAACAATATTTTACTTACAGTTCGCAAAAGTCGTGTACTTTTGGGTAGAAGAAGTACACTTTTTCGTAGCAAAATTGTTAATATAATACAATAAATTGAGGGCACTGCTTCATTAAGTAAAGTAAAAACACTTTTGCATTGTCGTGGTGGTCGTTTAGCTAAAAATATCGCTACAGTGATCGAAAGTGTCAGATTTTCTGGTTCATAAATTAGTTCTACGCGTGTTTCAACCCCAACACGAGATGAAGGAGAATCCAACTGCAGCCAACTTTTTTGTGGCAGTTTACATAAGTATGTCTAGCTCACCCTATTTCCACGCCAGTGGTAAGACTTTTTTTTAAATTTTCCATCCAAGGTACTAGTGCAAACAAACTTCCTTCCATCAAGATTTGATCTTCAATCGTAGAACAAATTACATTTCAAAAAAAAAACTTGGTGTTAGTTTCCATCTTTGAGCGTTTTTATCTTTTCTATGAAGCAATTTAGAAAGAAACGTTACCTTAGTTACATGAGAGAAATCGCCTCCTGAAATTTGGCGGACTATAACTGAAACAACCTGTATTATGCAATTTTAAGCCCATTTGGCAACCCATTAGGACATATTATAATGTCTGACAGTGATTTTAAAAAATATATTATGAAGTCCATTAATACTAAAAAAGTCAGCATTGGTACTATAAAATGATTGCATCGTTTTTTGACAACTTTAGGGGTAACTTCTAGCTGCTTGACCGTCAATTCTCTGTTCACCACTTACATTATAATTAACGTACGAAATTAAGAAATTTTCTTATTGAAATGATGTGACCAAACTGTTTACTGGCTCCTAGACTATTTACAGTTTCTTCAGAAAAAAAAACAACTAAAAACACATGTGATCAGGAAGTAATAAGTCTGCATTGACGTCTACATACAATACGGAAAAAATCATTTACGTGTTTTCTTTGTGATTGTACTGGATCGCGCCGTAAAATTTTAAGTATTGAAAGAACAAAAACTATTGGAGAGAACATCTATAACGCAATTCAACAAAATGCGAATGAATCTTGTAAAATTAAATTGAGTGGACGGATTGATCCAAACATGTTCATGCTTTTAACATTTTCTACCATGTGACGTACTAAGTCAAACATGTTAGAAATGCTTTTGGGGGAAATTCAGATAATAATAGACACAGTAAGAGCGAAGAGTATTAAGGCAATATTTATGCTGCAGTTAACTAAGAATTCATAAATTGTCTGTGCGATACTTCATTAGCTGGTCAAGTTTCATCTGTAACGGAAGCCGAAAATAAATACAAAGATCTCACAACCAATTTCGGAATCGTGGAAGGCTTGAATGGGATATGATGATTTTTGATATAATGAATTGGAAGATGATTTTATGCACAATTAAAAAATTACAAAAATAGGATATAATCTCAAGATTGAAAATTTTAATATGGATTGATATTTTGACAATGATTTTATTAGTAATTATGATATTGAAGATCTAATTTAGGCATTCAAAAACATTTTGTTTGAAAAGTTATAAAATTTTGTTATTTTTTAATAGATTGATATATTTTATGTAATGTGTAAATACTATTATGATATTGTGATGTGATATATGATTAAATGCTGATTATGTAGAGAAAACACGCAATCTTACGATAATCTTAAATTTACGTGAGAGCTCACGATGTTCTGACACCAAATTTACGATTATAAGAAGAACCTATGCGGTTTGTTGTGTTACTACTACGACGGGGTCGTTGTACTCGTATTATGTAAAAAAAATTTTATTTTTAAATTAAGTAATTTTGAATTAGGTTTTTTGATGTTGGTTCTATGTTTGTACTCTTTGTTTGGGCAGGCATGTTAATTTAGAGTAAAAATTGTATTTAAAATAGAAGATTAAAAGTACGAAGGCGTCGTATGAAATGGATCGTGAAGACTTTGCAGAAGAAACAGCTTGATCAATCATAGTTTGTTGTCATCGAAAATAAACATCGCGAAGAGAGAATTTTACAATATTAGACTTCTACGTTAAACATTACCTTCCTACATTATTGAAAAATTTCAAATGTTTACATGTAAATTTAACCTTTTATTTTATAACAAACTTTTACAACAAAATTAAGTTACTTATTAAGTACATACATAATTATCTAACAATAAGTGTTATCAATTGTCAATATTTCTTTCGGATAGGAATAATTTGCCATATGTAATTCTCCCGAGTTGCTTAACGTAATCTGTAATGGATATAATTTTTAGCTTTAAATAATCCAAAATATATACAAATTACCTCAACCTATAAGTGTTATCTTTCATCCTAGTGTATTTTTCCTGTAACACACCTTCGAAGTGCTTTTTTTTCATGATTAGATTGCAGTACATTTTCACCTTTCCTTATGATTTCCAAAAGTACTCGATAATCATGAACGCCACTTTTACTGCCAAATCTGTAACAGTAAATAAATATGTATTAAGTTATAAGGCATTCATAAAGTAAAAATTACTTTATGAATGCATCATAAAAATACATACTTACATCAAGATTAACATTTAAAATAATTCTCATGCCGTTTTACACATAATATGTTTTAAGCAAATTGACGGTTACAAGTCTCAATGGAAAATTTAGTCAAGGACCTAGATCTGGTTCTGTAGGATTTTTTTCCGAAATTCTTAGTGAGTGTTTTCCACTTGGATGGACATCCGGTACCTGGTACATTTTTTCGCTATGGCGTCATCAAATATGGCAGGTGCTTCAACACAAGTTTGTATATCTTCGTTAACATTTGACTGCTTTTCATAAAATTTAAACAATATGTATGGAAAACTTTGCTTGGAATCAGCCTATGCTGAAAGTTGACTGGAATTCGCGGTTTCCGCTTCGATGTTTTAGACTCATTTGTTGTTAAAATTATGTTACGCAAATGTTGTCCTTTGATAGGCATCTATGATTTGAACATGTAGTGACTGGTTTTCTTTTCGACAAATGCGCTCCGATCCTGCTTACATTTTCAGGAAAATTACTTTGTCCCTATAGGATGTCGTATGTATATAAAATTGGAAGTAATTTTAAGCTAAATTGGTATTAAATAAAAATACCAATAGAAAATTTTAAAAATAAAAAATTAAACAAAAGGTTGATATGCAGCAGTGATTTTATTTTAATAAATGTACAATAACGACACAAAGTACCAATTGTAATAATTCATGTGCACGTGTAACTTATAACTACAAAGTAGCAATAATCAATGTGCACGTGTAACTTATTCCTTTAAGTTTTTAAGCAAAGCGCTTGCAGAAAAACCAACTTGTACGACCTAAAACAAAATTAGTTAGTTAAATATCGTAATACAATTAAAATCGGAACATTATTATGTACTAGCTGAAATATAATTACTCTTCGATTGGAAAGTCTTGGGTAGGATAAATAAATGAAAACAAACTAAAGTAAACAAAGACACGACGACAAGAATGGGATGAACAGCGTTCAGGAGTGCAAGGTAAACTTTTAGAGGAACATATTATGGGTCAGTAACTTTTAAAATAATAAAAAGGTTGTTGACGGTGGAAGGAAAGGGTCCTTCTGGGAATTGGAAGGTGAGATAGAATACTCAACGTTGACATACATCAAAATATAGGAGTAGTGTCTAAAATGAAGATTGTCCAGACGATTAGCACTATTAATGGTCGGAAAATGGATGAATGTGTTGGAGTGGAGACCACACGCGATTTGCCAGACCAACAACATCGAGGGAATTGTCGGAAATAGAATATAAAATATTATGTATAATATATAAAATAAATGAGAGAATTTTGGAATTCTGTATTGGGAATTCTGAAGTTCTGAAAAGGCTGTATTGATGGTGTAAATTGGACATGGAATTGAATGGATGTTTCAAGAATTATAAAATTTAAGTTTGGAAAATGGATCCGTATTGAAAATTATAAGGTAGCAGTACATTTGAAAATAATAATTAATACTGTATGGAATTTCGATATTAAAATTACCATTTTGTTTATACGTATAATAAAAATTATAGGTTACCATATTCAAAAATTTGTGTTTTATCTAAATATAGAATTAAGGGCATTTTAAAATAGTCTAGCGAGCAGAGGTTCCATCTCATCAAATTTCTAAAATCATCAAAATTTAATTTTGAAAGGCTTCGCGTTATAAAGAAAACACGACAATTATGTACTTATATTACATTCAAATTAAGTAAATGATCACTTAAAACTCTTTAACTCATTTTGCATACGTTTATACGCAATTTTAATGATTTTTATGAAAGATTTTTGTGCCTTTCGCACTGAAGTTTAGGATTTCAATTGATAATTTACTCAATTTGAGTGCAATATATTGTTGTGGCCCCCCACTTGGCTATTTGAGAAATAACCAAGAAAAGATTCACTTCGAACACTTCGCTCTTTCTCAGGATTAAAAACTCGCTTTAAAAACGTCTTACAAGCCAACAGTCAAAAGAAAACAATCGGATAGCCAAAACACATTTAATAACATTAATATAACGTGGAACAACAAAATCAAAATATAAATAAACACAAAAATACAACAACTTAAAATTATAACAATTAACGATGCTAACCTTTAATGTGTTGTTGTTGATGATAACTCGGCTCAACGGATACAATAGCGCACATACACTTTCTTCTTATCGCGTTCCAAAATTGTCCAAATGTGCAAATTCTCCTGCCTTCGCTTTAAAATTTCTATCTTGCAACAATTCCACTGCACTTGTCGTGCTCACATCAATTTTTTCCGCGGGAGAAATTCGTTCTTCAAATCTTGGTCACCTTATTAATTTTCAGTCGATTTGCGACTGTCTTGGTCGTCTTATTAAATTTGTACTCGATTTGCGACTTTTTTGCTCGCCTTATTACTTCGTACTCACGATTTGCTACTATATTGATTCCTTCTTTAAATCGAACTCGATTTGCTACTATATTGATTCCTTACTTTTTTGTACTCGCGATTTGCGACTATATTGATCCCCTATTTTAATCGAACTGCCGTTTTTATCACCTTGACAACAACTCTTCCTTTTTTTATTCACGTTTGATTTTATCTCACATTTTGTTCTGTCTTTTGTGTTGCCTATCACCGTTATCATCAGGCGTTTAAAATTTATCACAAAAACTTAATCTAACAAAAACTTACTCTAACAAAAACTTAACTAGTGCAATTAAAACATCTCCGATTGTTCCCTTTTTCACTGTTCGCCCATAATAGGGGTAACACGGTGGACACAACAATATATATGGCTTTTTGGCACGATTTTTTCAATTTTACCCTGTCAGAAAATGCATTAAATTATTACAGAATGAAAGTTACTAGATCACAATTCATAATATGATAAAATCATTCAAAATACTTTTTACTTACGGATACTAAAGTATCTATATTCATCACTACCAAACCACAAGCTGTGAATTTTAATTCAGTTTGAGATGCCTGAATTAACATTATTATTGGAATTTTTAGTTTGGGAAAATATTTTGAGTACCAATCTGAATTGTAAATACCATACGAAACAGTCATTGCCTAAAAATAAAAATTTTAAACTCCGAAAAACAATTTAATAATGCATTTTACTTCGTCAGAAACCAAAGTTGATATAATGCAATAAAATGCCAATTGAGTAAATACACAAAAACCTGCAAGTCCGTATCTTATCGTTAATGGTAAAATAGTACTGCAAAACAGTTGAGTAGAAATTTAATATATTACTACTAATACTACCTATTACTTATATCATGCAAAACATATTCACCTTTCTGAAATGGCGTATATTTCGGTGCAAAGTAGTGGTGCTGTTGTCAAATACTGAATCATGAATGGAATTGAAAATGCTTTCTGCATTTGTTTGGCAAACCTAGCAAACAGGCCCAAAAGTAACCACAAAAGTATTATTGTTTAGAAAAACCCTAACTTACTCTAATAAGAATATATGATGCTGAATATTTTTTCGTAATTCCTGATAAAAGATCTGGAAATCTTCGGGAGTTTGTATATTATCAACACTTAAATTTTCTAAGCTATCGCGTAGAATTTTAAATTGTATTATAATTTCATAGCACAGAGCGAAAAAGATACAATCAAAAGTTACAACAAAGAACCCCGCGAAAGGAAAAGAAATTACATAGCTCAACCATACGACGTGATATAATTGTTCCTGGTTTTCCATATTCCAACTTCCAAGGGGTAGTTTTTTTCCGAAAAATGTTGCTATCGTAAATACTGGTGCACATGCCAAATATAAGTAAAAGAAAATTTTTTGAAACACCATTAGAGTACGACGAATGCTATCTATTTCCTTCTTTACTATATTAGAACAGTTATCACTATTCCAAAACTGTTTTGTAGAGTTTACCAGTTTTAGAAACTTCTGCTGGTTGTAAGCACAGATGCATAATTTTAGTAAAACCTTAAGGAAAGTAGTTATACATTTGTAACATAAATTTTCTATTGAAAATAAAAGTCAAAAAAGTATTTTAAATTAAGAAAAAAAAATGCAAGATGAAGTGGAAAACGTTTGATACAGCTTTCAGACTTGAACAGTTACAAAATGTTTTTGAGATTATTTCTTTGGTTATTTTATGTATCTCTTTTTACAGGATTTTTGAATTTTCCTTTTTACTTATTTTCATTCCACTTTTAGTATATTTGCTTTATTGCTTTTTTTGCACATTTTGAATTTTTATATGTTATTTAAATCAAGAACATGCAAAAGATAAGAAAATGAACATGCCATTAATTTACTGTAAACAGGAAAATTTACCTGACAATATCCTGCTGTAGCTTCGATGTTATCCACAAAATCGTACATATTCTTTTTTATATAAAAAAATTGCATAATCGTCATGGCAATGCAGAATATCATTACACATGACATCGATACGGTAAACAGGATCCGTGTTTTAGCAGGTTTATTAAACCACAAGAGGCCAATTTTGTTCATATTCGAAATATGAAAATCAGTTAATTTCTTGTCATCGTTCTGCATATTAATTTTCACTTTTCAATTCAGCAGGCAAATGGTACTACCTTATTTAAACACTATTTTCCAGGTATTAATGATTTGATATAAATATCTGTAAAAAATTTAAACTTCACACTTTTTGATTATCGCTGTATATTTTTATTTCAAAGAAAAATTATAATTTTATTATAAATTTACTTAGGAAATACATATATACGTGCTACTTATTTAAACAAACAGAATAATAATTATCATAAAACATTTTTTCAACTACCAGTAATTTAAAGATATTAACATTTTTGTTTTGAGTTTTTAATATTTTTTTATCACTTGATACAAAACTGTTTGTTTAATGTGGTCTCCCGAATGTATGACGTACATATATCCCTTTGCTGGGACTCTAAAAGTGGCACCCACAGTGGTAAGAGGTTAAAAATTTTATTATTTGGTTTTAGAAGTTGTAGATATTAATTAATAAATTAATAAAATTTAAACTAACACATACATTACCTTTTTTTAAATTTTAATCGGAAAACTTTTGGTAGGTAAAATAAACTGCACTTCACAATATAAATACTAAAATAAACAGATTTAAAATTATATTTAATATTACTTTAACGAACTAACAGTAAGTGTATACCTCTGATATCGGAACGAATGTGTCGACAACAATAATATAATATAGCAACAAGAGCGAGTTGATGCAATTGTTTAGGATGTACTGCGCAAGACATTGCTTTTGTGTGTAGCGTTCAAATCGAAGTACAAAAGTGATAAATTAAATTTAGATGATGTTTTTGTAAACTGAGATTCAGGGAAGTTTTTATTGTTTTTATTATTCTGCTGTTCTCGACAAAAATATAAATCTGCTAGTTTTTACCAATTTTAATTTTAAGGTATTGACGAATGTTCTGCCAATATGGTGGTCAAATCCGGAGTCCTAGGAATTGTAAACGAGCAATATGTCTTTTTTTATAAACACCAAAGGGTCTGACAGTCCCCCAAAGCAATTAGTAAGCATGAAATTCTCAGTAAGCTTCACACTACATCTCGGGAAGGTGGAACAAAAGATTGAGAAAACCTGTACTGCAGGTTTTACAACACCTCTTTGGTGTTAGACAAATAGCCCAATTTTTGCTTGGGCCTCTAAGATGTAACGGTTTAAAATTAGCCGCCGGGTTCTTTTGGTTTTGGAACCAGTGACCGTTGGTACGAGTGAGGGAAATGCGCAGGAGTCGGTACGGGACTTGACTTGATACGTTTGCTCGAGTAAGAGGTGATTTTGTGTGTGTTGTGCAAAAGTTTTGTTGAAGCCGGATTTTGGAGAAGAATTGGTTAGTTGTTACCATCCAGTAGCGAGCTGGGATCATCTTCTCGAATCCGTATGTTGAGAAGCTCATTTTGTTTGCGATTATTTTACCGGGAGCTCTCTTCAGCCTTTATGGGATTATAAGCTAAACAAATTTTGCATAGGCCGCAAATCAACGAAATTTGAGGTATCGTATCATTTTTAGTTAGTTATTTATGATAATAATTATTAATTATTTGGTTGATTTACTTATAATAATTTGTACATTTTGTGTAAATATTCCGTGATTTCGGTTGATAATCAACATATGGTTGATAAAATTTTTGTGTGGTCCGCCATTATTTTGCTCAGTTCTTTGCGGGACTGCGCGTAAAATATTTACGCTTTCTATGCGCGAGCAATTATTATTTTTAGTTTATAAAATTTCTTCGTTGTTCAAAATTTTCCGTATGCCCTGATCTCATGCTGGATTTTGTTTGAATAATTATCTTTCCAAGCTAGCCGGCAAGATTTACAACGATAGCTCGTGTTTTCTCGATTTTCTTTTGGATCGAGTTATCTATTCTATCATAACGACGTATGGTACATTTGAACGAAATCGAGTGGCGCCTACCCCATCTTTTTTTTCTTCGTCGTTTTCAATTAACACCTATTGGATAGAAATTATTTCAACATCGAGTACTAACGCTAAAGTTCGTGAGGAATTTTAACCGTTGCAAGTGGCGCCTAACGAAAATATTTTTTGAACAACGTCGATTACATTTTGAAGTGTTTTTTATTTTTGATTTTCTTAGTTTATTTAAATTCGTAACATTTTATGTGAATAATTTAACATTTATTTTATTTTTCTTGGATTACAATTTGTAATCGTTTTATAACTTTTTGTGTACAGATAAATTTATATATCGTAGCGGCTCTGTGAGGTCAACCGATATTACCTTATATTACTACACAAATTTTCTGGGTTCGCCTTACAGTTGCAACAATTTTTTTTACCTTATTATTAATATTTGGTGATATTTACTCATTTTGTTGTTCTCTAGGTTTAAATTTTTTTATGTATTAAGTAAATACAACCTTATTTGTTGCATTTTTATTACCTAAAATAAATTATTAACTGTGTTTTATTTTTTTTCGCAATTTGTTTTAGGAAAATTATATTTTTTTTGGCTAATTAGTTAATTTTGGCTTAGCTAATTGGTGGTTATAATATTCGTGTACCTGTTTTTTAATACTATGGTGTTTTTGGTAAAATTTTAGTAATTTTATTGGTTTAAAAAAGTTTTATTTTATATGAGCTTGTGTACTCTAGTGATTAAACCACAGGTTTCGCCACAGTTACTTTACGTTCGAATCTAGTATTCGTTATTATTTTTTTTGTTTATGTATTGTTTTGGGATTATTTTACGAGTTTTTTGGATATGTTATAAAATTTTTTTTATTAGCATTCAAAAATTTTCTACTACGCTGGTAAAATATTAATAAGGTAAAACTTTAATACCTATTAATTTGGTTCTCGAGTCGTAGAAAAAAAATATTTTTATTGAAAACTGCTCATTACTTTCTTAAGTAGTTTTCTGTTTTTGGTTTTTCTACCCTATTCCATTTTTTTTGGAGGGGGAAGGTAAATTTCAAGTTGAAATTTTTTTTTAAATCTTCTTATTGTGTTTTTTCGAATCTCATCCATCATGAAAGTGGATAGATTATTAGGAGATGAACTCTCCTATGAATTAGATGTGAGAGTTGGCTTTTGAACGTGGAAAGGTGTCGACGCAAAATTTTGTTGGTCTGCTTGTGAAATGTAGTTGTGATTTTTGGAAAGAATTTTGTTTGCTTCCTTTCTCGAACGACCCAGCACACGATTTAATATGGAACAGTGTTTTTCCGAGCCCGATCCCGGGGATAAGAATTCGTTGTTGTTGGAGGGTGGATTTTTACCGCTTTGTACCGTTCCTTTTTATGTTGGATCCACCGTCCAGTCTTCTGTTGAAGGATTCTAGTCGTTCAGATGGGTAAGTCATTAGAACCTTTCGTTAATTCCACATATTGCATTTATCAGTCGACTCGCAATTTGTACTCTAACACCACCTGAAGTTTATTATCGTTATCGGTTATAACCAAGGATGATGGATTTTTACCGCTATGTACCGTTTATTTTTATGTTGGATCCATCGTCCATACTTCCAGCAGGATTATTAACAGTTCAATTCTTTTACGTCATTTAGAACATATCGTTAATTGCACATTTTGCATTATCAGCCAACCCGCAATACTCGGATACCACCTGGAATTGTATTCGTTATCGGTCGTAACAAATTTTGTTCAAGCTCGATTTTTATATTTTTTTCGTTTCAGGTTTGTGTCGATTATATGTATTTTTACCTTTGAATGAATATTATTTTGTTTTTTTTGTGTTTTAATATTTCAGGTTTGTGTCTTGCCTTATGTATTTTTTTTGATTGGCAAGTTTCGCCAAGAATATGAGTTATTTATGCTTTCTGCATGAATTTGATTGGGGCACTTTTTTTATTGTACGCTCGCACGCGTGAATATATTTACTAACAATTTTATTGCTATATTTGTGGAAACATTATTTACGAGAAATAATGTTTTCTTTAACCAAATGAAACAACTTATTTTCGAGATAGGTAGCGTAGAGCAGAGTTAGTCTAATGGATAGGCTAGCAGTCCATAAAGCGGGCGGCATAGTTTCGAATCCCGTATTCGAAATTAAAGGCTTGATTTTTTTAGTTATTGTGTTATATATTTTTATTATTTGTCTGTTTGTTTTATTTGAAAAGAATTATATAGGAAGAAGGTCTCGCGATGCACGACAGAAGTACAGCGGTGGGAAGTTTTACCGGGGCTTACGATTGGTTAGTTATGCGGGGGCTCGCGGTGGTTGCATTTGAATTTTTATATTCTAAACCATTCATTGGGATTTTAGCGACCACCCGAACGTTCCCTTAATTAATTCAGGAGGAGGTTCTTGGTGGTATTATTTCGCTTCTGTACAACTTACTCTGTTAAAAGCAATTACCATCGGACATCGCAATTGATATCACCTTCGAGCAACGACCATCTGGTTGCTCACCAACTATTTATTGGTCATCATTCGTTCGTGTTGATCAAAGTTGGTCAGAGACGAGTATGTATAGTTTTTTGTTTTATCGTTTGTATATATCTTTCTTTGTATATATTTTTCTGTTTTGTCGTTCCAAGTTATCTTTTGTTTTGTTTACCTATCGTATCGAAGGTCCGAACATCTGGACAGCTTTACATCTTCACCATCGGTAAAGTTCCTAGTATATTTCCCGTATCGTTGGTTTTCTCGTTTTATAGAAACTTTACCTCTTTCCAAGTAAAGGGGGAGTGTAACGGTTTAAAATTTGCCGCCGGGTTCTTTGGGTTTTGGAACCAGTGACCGTTGGTACGAGTGAGGGAAATGCGCAGGAGTCGGTACGGGACTTGACTTGATACGTTTGCTCGAGTAAGAGGTGATTTTGTGTGTGTTGTGCAAAAGTTTTGTTGAAGCCGGATTTTGGAGAAGAATTGGTTAGTTGTTACCATCCAGTAGCGAGCTGGGATCATCTTCTCGAATCCGTATGTTGAGAAGCTCATTTTGTTTGCGATTATTTTACCGGGAGCTCTCTTCAGCCTTTATGGGATTATAAGCTAAACAAATTTTGCATAGGCCGCAAATCAACGAAATTTGAGGTATCGTATCATTTTTAGTTAGTTATTTATGATAATAATTATTAATTATTTGGTTGATTTACTTATAATAATTTATACATTTTGTGTAAATATTCCGTGATTTCGGTTGATAATCAACATATGGTTGATAAAATTTTTGTGTGGTCCGCCATTATTTTGCTCAGTTCTTTGCGGGACTGCGCGTACAATATTTACGTTTTCTATGCGCGAGCAATTATTATTTTTAGTTTATAAAATTTCTTCGTTGTTCAAAATTTTCCGTATGCTCTGATCTCATGCTGGATTTTGTTTGAATAATTATCTTTCCAAGCTAGCCGGCAAGATTTACAACGATAGCTCGTGTTTTCTCGATTTTCTTTTGGATCGAGTTATCTATTCTATCATAACGACGTATGGTACATTTGAACGAAATCGAGTGGCGCCTACCCCATCTTTTTTTCTTCGTCGTTTTCAATTAACACCTATTGGATAGAAATTATTTCAACATCGAGTACTAACGCTAAAGTTCGTGAGGAATTTTAAGCGTCACAAAGACCACATATTTGATCTTATGAATAGGTTTCAAGACAGAAACAAGTTTTTCGGTGAGCCCTCTATCGCATAAAAGCTATGAAATTTTGAAGTGAGGATTTTTTATATCATAGAAGTAGTAGTATTACATATTGGTTCCGAACTGAAAATCGTTTGAAGGAGTGACTCAATGACTGCATTAGGAAAATCTTTGGAAGATGTGACGACATTCATAACATTGTGATTATCAGATTGTAATTTTGAATGCGATATGGACGATGCCTAGGGTTGCTGAAAAATAGTTCAGAAATATACCCGAATATGTAGGCTTGTGGTATCAGAAGGTAAGAAATTTTCCGTCCAAATCATCTCTGTAAATCCGCATGTCTATATAGGAATGGAAGATTGCTTTTAGTTTGTAGTTTTTCTATAGTGAATTGAAGGTCATCATTGAACATATTGAATTGAGCTTAAATGTACAGTATACTTTTATTATTTATCAGGAGGATCATCAACACATTTTCTGATTATCTAATAACGTTTACTAACGTCAATTACGAGTATAGCATTAAAGTAAGAAACTCTATCATAAAGAAAGATATTCATACATAATATGGCAGCTAAATCAACTGATGTGCTATATCATCCATAGGAACACCCCTTTTTTGGCGGTAGGATTTGCCATTACCAGTAATGAGGCATTATTTTTGATTCATCTTTTTTAGTTGTGACCCTTACTTCACTGCCGTAGAATAATGTTGGTACAGTGGTTGTCTTATATAATTTTAGTTGCGTTTCCGTTCTGGATTTATTATTTAGTATTTTTCTGATGGTACCACATATTTATTGGAAGCGGTTAAATTTATCGTTTATACCCATGTCACATCCGAGGTAGTTAAAGTGTCGGACTTGTTCAATTGGTTCCTTGTTGATTAAAATTTTGGATCGTATTGTGTTTTCCTAAAACTGCCATTGCCTTCGTCTTATTGGTTAATATTTTGCAATTGAAATCTTCTGCTATCTCATAAAATTTGTGTATTGGGTTTTGCAATTCGTTTTCGGTTTTTCCCAATATTATTCGGTCTTCTGCGAATGAGAGTGTATTTATATGGCTTCTTGGTCCTATTCTTATGCTTTTAGGTATTTTTCTAACCCATATCTGCAAGATCTCATCCATATATAAGTTAAATATAATCCTTGTCGAACGAAGACCGTCATAATTTCTTTTCATGTGGCCATCTTTATTCTTATCAGCAACTAATAAAGTGCATCGTGCATCAAGTTTACGCATTTTTCGTTCACTATTTTGTACATAGTCGATAAGGGATGGTTTCCTCTGCCTTCTTATATAAATTTATTGGCCATTTTCCTTTTGAATAATGTGTTTGTGATTTTAAGCTAATTGTAAACAGAGAAACTTATCAGTTCTTGTCCATTATTATTTAGTGTTGGTTCTCCGTAGGTGCCTACTGAGGGTTCGATGGGTAGATCTCTTACTCAAGCGTTTGCATCACCACAGCAATAACGACACAATGGGGAACATGCATGAATAAAAAAATTTTGTTAAAACAGTATTTTCCGATTAATCCTATATAAATATCAAATCAGCAAAACTAACTTCTATTTATTGTATTTTGTTATAAATAATCCATTTTAAAATTCAATGATAATTTAAAATAAATCATGTGACCTTAAATGCAACGCGTTTGCTTGCTTGCTTGCAATAACCTCACTTTCTTGTTTACTCTACTCATGTAGAGTACTTTTTTAACTTTCTTGTTTTTAATTGATTTAATTATGATAAATAACAGCTTTTAACACTAACAAACTTCAACTTTCAAAGCACAAAACCACAGAAAAATAATATAAATGATTGTAAAATTCGACATGTGACGTCACAAGTTCGTGGCAAATTGCGCGGTCGTTTCCTTCAATTCAAATTGACGGATTTTTAAATATTTTTTAAATTATTATCAAAACGAAAATAAATAAATTAAATAGCAATAATTAGTATATTTACGTAGTTATTTTTGATCCAACTACGCTATAAAAAAAATTTATGCATCTTCCCTATTGTTTCTATTAATCGTATTCATGGTCTTCTGCATTTTTCGATAAAACTTTTCTGTTTCTTTCCTTTTTCCTTCTTCTGGTGCATGCACTCCGCATACCGTCATATATCCTCTATTTATTTTTATTCTAATTGTAATGATGCTCTCATTTATAAATTCATAGTGATCTTAACAATTTAAAATTGATTATGAAAACTACGACACAATTTCCTAGCTGTAAAATTAGATTTTCGTTTGGTAGACATAAATCGGAGTTTGCAAAATTTCGATTAAGTTCAAACAGAAATCGACCTGTTAGACTTAGACGGAACGGACGAATCTGAAAGATTAGAGTTTGAAAACAAATTTTATTCGGCGTTAAAAAGGGCCGAAGCAAAAATCAGTGCGAGTGTAGGCGAAGTAAACCTGTCTAGCGCCGAGTCACAAAATTCAAATAATATACGGTTTCAGAACGTGCATTTGCCAAAATTAAGTTTGCCAAGGTATGACGGACGGCTGGACGAATGGTTATCATTCAAAGAGACATTTGATTCGGTAATCAACTCAAACGAGTCGCTAGCGCCGATTCAAAAATTTAATTATCTGAAATCGGTATTAAAAATGAAGCAGCTGACGTAATCGAATCGTTAGAGGTTACGAGTAGCAACTACGAGCACGCGTGGGAATTATTGAACGAACGGTTCAATAACAAAAAACGGTTAATCTTAAGTCACATCAAAGCGATATTTGAGCATCCAGAAAGCCCAAAAGAAACCGTAACAAATTTAAGGTCCATATTAGGTGGTACAACCAAACATCTTCGTGCGTTGAAAACTCTTGGTCAACCTGTAGAAAAGTGGGACACACCAATAGGTTATGTGTTGTCATCCAAATTAGATAGCGTTACACGCAAAGAATTAGAAAAGGAGTACCGTGATGAGTTACCTACAGTAAAAAACATCACAGATTTCTTAAATGAAAAATGCAGGATGTTGGAAAACTTGGGTGCCAACTCCATGCACCAAGTCAACAAGCCATGCAAAATGAAAAATAACGTTAGCAACTTTATTGCAATTGCTGACACTGCATGCTTTCATTGCAATGGAATGCATACGATGTTTAAATGCGAAGAGTTTTCCAAACTCGCGGTAGTTGAAAGATATAATCGAGTTAAAGAACTTGGTTTATGTTTGAACTGCTTAAGAAAAAACCATAGGGCTTACGATTGCAAGGCCAGCGTATGCCAAATTTGTAAAAAAAAGCATAGTACGCTATTACACTATCCTACCAGAGGTAAGACAGGTGAACAAGGTAAAGAAAAGCTGGAGGAAACTCCTGCAAAAATAGACGTGGTAAATACTAGCGCGAATAAGGTCGAGGTAGAAAATGCCACTAGTAGCGGTAATCATGTTATGTGCAGTACGTTCAGCGGAACGACACAAGTATTATTATCCACCGCCATAATAATGGTAATAGATAAAGTGGGAAAAACTCACAAAGCGAGAGTACTGTTAGATTCGGGATCTCAATCCCATTTCATAACGCAGGAACTGGTAAACAAACTACAATTACCGACGAGCGAAATCGATTTCAAAGTCACAGGTATAAACGCTGCTACAACCGTTAAACGAAAGGCAGAGGTAGTTTTCCTAGCGATAAATGAAAGCTACGAAAATAACATTTCCTGTTTGGTCGTACCGAACATAGGCGGGAACATTCCTTCTGCACCGGTCGAAAAACGGAATTTAAAATTACCGAGCTTTGTTAAGCTAGCAGACGAAACATTTGACGAGGTAGGAAAAATAGATGTTTTAATAGGTGCCGAACTGTTTTGGCAATTGCTGCTACCAGGTCAGATCAATTTGGGAAAAAGCAGGCCGGTAGTACGAGAAACAGTGTTGGGTTGGATTGTAGCAGGGGAAGTACCAACCAGAAGATTTACAAATAACATACAATGCGGATTGGTCACTAACGAAGATGTAAATGAAGGATTAACTCGATTCTGGGAACTTGAAAGTTGTCCCGATCGAAAGAGTTTATCACCCGAAGAATTATTTTGCGAAAACGATTTCAAAGAAAACACAAAGCGCATGCAAACCGGACGGTTCATCGTGCGATATCCTTTAAAATATTCCGCAGATAAATTGGGCGAATCCAGACAAATGGCTATAAAACGATTCGAACAAACAGAAAGAAAGTTAAAGCGCGACCCCAAGCTAAAGGTCGAATATAGCAAGTTCATTCGAGAATACGAAGCCCTTGGACACTTAACGAGAGTTAAAAATGTTAACGATATCCGATCTTATCATTTACCCCACCATTGTGTGACAAAGTTAGACAGTCTCACAACACGATTAAGGGTAGTGTTTGATGCATCAGCGAAAACAACAAGCGGGTACTCTCTGAACGATATCCAAGTAACCGGTCCAGTCATACAGCAAGACTTATTTTCCATCGTGATGCGATTTAGACAGCACAACGTCGTGTTAACAGCTGACATTACCAAAATGTATCGACAGGTGTTGATACAGGAAGAGCAAAGGCCTCTTCAGAGAATATTTTGGCGAGATTCTGAGGCGGAAGAACTGCAATGCTACCAGTTAAACACAATTACGTATGGCACAACATCCGCATCCTTTTTGGCAGTTAGATGTATGTTCGAATTGGCTAACGAAAATATGGCGGCAAAGCCACTAGCCAGTTCCATTATAAAGCAAGATTTTTACATGGACGATTTGCTGACTGGAGGAGAATCAGTGGAAATCGTAAAAGGTATAAAAAGGGAAGTGGCTAGCATTTTAAAGACAGGATGTTTTTCGTTAAACAAATGGGGTTCCAACGATCCCAAGTTCTTAGAAGAAATTCAAGGCTCAAGCAAAGATGTAATTTTGAACATGGGTGAAGTTGGCGAGACTAAAACGCTTGGCTTATCCTGGCACTCGGCTAAAGATAAGTTTAAATATTCCATTAACATAGAGGATGTTGGAGGAATTAACACAAAGAGAGCGGTGTTGTCAATCATCGCAAAGATATTCGATCCATTGGGTTTGCTGGGACCTTGTATTATTTCAGCAAAGATTATTTTACAACGAATTTGGCAAATTAAATTAGACTGGGATGAGTTAATTCCCGATGACTTGAATGAAAGCTTCAATAAATTCAAGAAGCAACTTCCATCGTTGAACAAGATAGAAATAAGAAGACACGTTATTTGTAAGAAACCAGTAAAAATCGAGTTACACGGTTTCGCGGACGCGTCCGAATCCGCGTACGGAGCGGCCATTTACATTAGGAGTACAGATGCTCAAGGAAGTATTAGCTGTAACTTACTTTGTGCAAAAAGCAGAGTGGCTCCGCAAAAAACCTTGACGGTTCCAAGATTGGAACTATGTGCGGCTCTCTTGCTAGCCAACTTAAGCTCAAAGGTCGAGCGAGCTTTAAGCATCGAGTTTGATAGACGAACGTATTGGAGCGACTCAAAGGTTGCCCTCGCCTGGATCAAAACATCTCCACACTTGCTAAAGATATTTATAGCAAACCGGGTAACCGAAATAGAAAGGTTAACTAAGGTAAGCGATTGGTATTATGTAAACACACGAAGTAATCCAGCCGACTTGCTAACCCGAGGCATCGAGCCTAACGAGCTCGAAGAATACTCACTTTGGTGGTACCGACCGCCTTGGTTATTAAATGAAGTAGATACTTGGCCCCTTGTAAGCGAAGCCAACTTGAAAACTAAGTACGAAATGGAGGAATTCGAAAACGAATCCAAAACGCTGAAGGCTGTTCTAATGACGCACATAGGGCCATTGCACGTTTTCAACAAATGGTCTTCGGTCAAAAAATTGCAAAGGATTTGGTCTTATTGCATGAGGTTTTGCGCGAACTTAAAGAAATTGAGAGAAGATCGACAAACAGGCAGTTTAACAATTGAAGTTAATTTATTTATAAAATAAAAAACATTTTGAGGTTGTTGCCAACCTCATCATAAAATGGACCCTGCAAATTGGCGGGGAGTTCATGTTTTCATCACAATTATAAAATCATTCTTAGAGTTTTTATCAAGTTCTGGTCGTTTTTTATGAACTTTTTTTAATCGGGTTTCAAACCACGTGTCATTTGGTATATTGTTACATACACAGGGCTGGGCATTTTGTATTTCAAATGTATTTGAAATACAAAATACAAAATACATTTGCAATTTGTATTTGAAATACAAAATACAAAATACATTTATGAGATGTATTTGAAATACAAAATACAAAATACAGTATTTCAAATACAAAATACAGTATTTGAAATACAAAATACATTTATTCATGCCCTGTATTCATGTTATATTGTTTATAATAATTTTATTTAAAAAAATTTGTTGTCAATTTTGAATTTTTCATATTCTTCCAAAACATTTGGATGCAATCTCTTTAAGTGAGTTTTAAAATTTGTAGTTGCTTTCATCGTTCCACTAATTGTCACGTTTTTATTTTTATTTTTTAAACAAATTTGGCAAACGGCCTTTACATTACCCCGATCTTGTTCAGACACTTTAAAATATGTTCCGTTTAAAATTGCTGGCAAAACAGAACTTTCGGAAGATTCAACCTTTTCAAAAATGTTACTTGATGAAGCCATTACGAATGTTTAGGAGCGGTTATTAAGTGAGGAGAATTATATCTTTATTTAACAAAAGTCTATGCTTATATAGTATACAAAAACACCAATTAAAAAAGATAATCCTGTTTTTAAATTTTAAAAGAAACTAGTGATGTGACGACTCGAGTATTTTAACTCGTTAACTCGAGTAAAGCATAACAGTCGCATCCATTTTTGCGCGCATGCAAAAATGCAAGAGTAAATAAATATTAAATAACAGGAATGAAATGCGAATGCGAAGGGTATTAGATTATTAAACGTCAGCGAATCGAATATAATTTGTGCGTGATGAACGAAAAGTTTATTTGAGTCATGTTAAAGCTCAACGCAACTCGTAACGTAAGCATATTATATAATATATATATTAAGATTATTACCGGCGAATACTATTCCTTCTGTTATTCTGTAAATTCGCCGAGTCACCTGACTCGAGTAAAAACTCGAGTTGAAAATATTCCGAATACGAGTTACTCGAGTACAAAAAGTATTTGACTCGTCACATCGCTAAAAGAAACCCTGTATTTTGTATTTTAAAAATGTATTTTGTATTTTAAATTTTAAAAGAAACCCTGTATTTTGTATTTTAAAAATGTATTTTGTATTTTAAATTTTAAAAGAAACCCTGTATTTTGTATTTTAAAAATGTATTTTGTATTTTAAAAATGTATTTTGTATTTTAAAAATGTATTTTGTATTTTAAAAATGTATTTTGTATTTGAAATACATTATCAAAATACAAAATACAAATAAAAATGTATTTGAAATACAAAATACAAAATACATTTGCAATTTGTATTTGAAATACAAAATACAAAATACAAAATGTATTTCAAATACATATTTCAAATACATGTATTTCAAATACTGCCCAACCCTGTACATACATATAATCTGCCTATTTTTGATATGTTGGTTTCTGATTTGTTTGTTTCAGGTTTCCACAATGGATTGCGTGGGCGTTTTTATTTCATCAATGTTTGGTAAGTATCGGTTTTCATGTCTTGATTTGTAATCTATTTTTCATTTTCGATAGTTATTTGACTTTTTTGGGTACACTCAAACCTTATTTCTTATCACGGTTATTAGTTTTTAGGATTAGATCTTATTGGTCACGGTTATTTCTTTCGTTGTCAATAGTGGTTGCTATGGATTGTGCAAGGGCCATAAGACGGTCCTTATATACTTTACACAGGGTTGATCCTGTGGAGTGCTTATTGTCACTGAGCTTCGCTCTGACACAGTTGGCGCATACATGCATAGCAAGTTCCTTTTGCACTACACAGTCACGTGAAGCGTGTTCTGTTGAGGTGCAAAAGGCGCATGTTTCATTTCCTTTGCAAAATTTGGCTGTGTGGCCAAAACGTTGGCATTTATAACATCGGGCAATTCCGATGTGGTTCCGCACTCGGTAGCTTTTACAAGCCACTATGAATTTACCTTCCTTGATTGTTGCTTCATGGATCAGAGGGTGAAGCTCTAGGATCCATTTGTTGTGTGTTCTTATTCTGGTATGTACGGGATTGGCTCTTTTGAGCCACGAACTCCCGGCCATATTGACCGCCTCGGGAAAACTTCTTTCTATTTCCGCTATGATTTGATTCTTAGAGACGGATTTGTCTACCATCTGTATAGCAATTGATGGCCAGGTAGCTGAAGGCTCCCGTGCCATCAATTGGTTCTCCGCTAGTAGAGTGCTGCCTACTAGTTTCTTGACCGAGGGGTGGGAGGATTCCACCACGACACTTTTGTTTTTCGTCAGATAGAGCCTATCTGCTTTTATTCCAAGATCTTCCGCTCTGATGCTAGTCAGGGCGGCCCTTGTGCTTTCCGCTGACAGGAATGAGCTACCCTCTCCAGGGTAGATCTCATCCTATCCACTTTATTGATTAAAGCCGAACACGAGAGATTATTGCATGCCGGACCTCAAGCTGTTTTGGCATCGCTACGTGACCATGTGTGGATAGTTGCTGCGCGTAACCTTGTTCGAAAGGTAAACAAAGTTTGTATCGCTTGCTTTAGAGCAAAACCCGTGCCTTCAGGTCATATCATAGCAGACTTACCTAAGGCACGCATAACTGCTTCTAGACCTTTTGTAAATTGCGGAATTGATTTTGCGGGACCTTTTCTTCTAAAGGACCGAAAAGCGCGGAAATATAACACTTTGAAAGCTTATGTCAGCATTTTCGTTTGTTTGGCTACTAAAGCTATTCATTTAGAGCTCGTAAGTGAATTAACCACTGACGCTTTCATGGCTGCGCTACACAGGTTTGTTTCGCGGCGCGGTATTTCTTTAAATATTTACACCGATAACGGTACGAATTTTGTAGGTGCAAAAGCAGAAATTTATAAACTACAAACCGCAATGCAAAATATTTCATGTTTTGACAAAATTCGTTGGCACTTTATTCCGCCACGCGCTCCTCATTTTGGAGGAATTTGGGAGGCAGGCGTAAAAAGTTTCAAGTATCACTTGAATCGAGTAGTTGGGAATACCAAATTAACTTTCGAGGAATTTGTCACTATGTTAACACAGGTTGAAGGTTGTTTACACTCCCGTCCCTTAAGTCCTCTAAGCAGTGATCCAAATGACCCTAGCTCCTTGACACCGGGGCATTTCTTAATCGGACAACCTATAACTGGTTTGGTGGAACCCGAGCTTCAATCAGAAAAAGTCAATCTGGTAAAAAGGTTTCACATGGTGCAACAGATAAAACAACATTTTTGGACAAGATGGTCCAAAGAATACATCTCTGAGTTGCAAGTTCGAACCAAATGGAAGGTTCAACAACCCTCACTTTTGAAAATTGGTGCTTTAGTGGTGATAAAGGAGGACAATCTCCCTCCGTTAAAGTGGGAATTAGGACGCATACAAACTCTTCATCCTGGAAGTGATGGTGTGGTGCGCGCAGTGACGATAAAGACCAGAACAGCTGTTTTAAAACGGCCAACAGTTAAAATTTGTGTGTTACCATTGCAAGACGATCAAGCAGTTGTTTAGTTTAAGTAGCAGTTAAGAACCTTTTAGATTAGTAGTTTCATTTTGTTCAATTAGTTTTGTATTTTATGTTTTTGAAAGGAATCCTTTCAAGGTTGGGGCCATGTTCGCGCCAACTTAAATTGTAAAAGCGGGTAAAGACTTTATCGAGTGTGGATATTCGCAAGTTGGTGGGGGCGACCGCGAGGCAATAGTAACCAGGAGTCGCATGTAAGTTACATTGCTAAAAAGACGTTTTTATGTGCACTAAAAGTCTATCAATTATTATATTTTGAAGTTGTTTGTAGTACTAATTGTTGCTAGACAAAAAGGACATTAAAGTTATTATGTATTAGATTTGTTTTGTTGATTAAACCACATACAGTCCACTTAGAAGAAGAAAAAAGGGAAACTGAACAGGTCTATACAACTGGCATCTAGCACATATTCGCCATTTGGTATTAAAGATGGAAATTTTGAAATAATTAATACTTTAATTAAGGAAGTGCTTATTTTCATTATTACTTTTCTCCTTTTACAGGTATTAAAATTACCACACTTATAAACATTTCCAATTCCAATAATTTTTCCGTTAATAGCCATGCAAACATTCTTTTTGTGGCGTGCAAAATAATATACGATATGCATTGCTGAAGAATTTATAACATTGCACAAGCATCTGAAACTCAGAATTTCAGTTAAACAATATCTAAATTATTTGATTTACCTCTACTTCTATTACGAGCCTCCATTTACAACTGGGGACGGCCGGTTAAGCTTAAAGATTTTAAATTAAAAAAGTTTCATTAGATTTTTTATAACTGACCTATATCCAGCCTTTAAAATTCTACTTTATAATCCGATTGCTGAAACTTATGAAAAGTAATAATTTTTTGTTATTTATAATGGCAGCAACTTAGCTTAGTTGCTTAACTTACCTAGCAAGTTAGCAAGTAGAATAAAATAATCTCAAACAACTACATTATTATTTAAAATTACATATTGTCTTGTTTCTTCTATCAAATTTACAAAAATTTAAATATTATTTGTAATTAAAAATTAAAGTTGGGGATTTTATATTTTCTGTTGGCACTATGTTTTCACTGTGGGAAGCGAACGCAGAGTCAAATGGCATGCACTGCGTTGTTGGCCTTTGCCGAGGAAGGCATGCTAAAATTTGTAGAAAATTGCTTTTGAGCATTCATTGCATGGGGCGTGTTTAAATTTTGTAAGAAAAGTATTTAAAAATAAAGGATAAATTTATTTTGTGAAAGTGATTTTTTTTTGTTGTGAAATTAAAAGTCTGGTAGTCATCATTGGACAACTTTGAGGAAATATAGGAAGATTTTTGGTTTGGAACCAAAGAGAAATATTTGTATTCAAATCTATTACGAAGCTGTTGAAGTTGAGTTGGATAATCCTGTACGTTGCTGTAAAAGATTAAGAAAAGTATTTTATTAACACTAAATTATAAAAATTATTTCAATATAAAATTAGAATTTTGCAACATTAAAGAACACTTGAATACATACCTAAGTATCCCCCGCTGCAGCGCTTACCTCGAATTGATCTTCATGTACAGGACATGGCGGTTAAGACTGCCCATAAACTGCGGAATTGATCTACTGCGGAATAATAGGCCCTTTCTGGCAGAAGGTCCCTTAAATACATATTCAACAAGAAATTTTAAAATGCTGTTAAATCTACCATGAACTGACCAGGATGACATTTGTCTATTGTTTAACGGTTCCAAAAATAATGTTGGATCAGAGGCAAGAATCTTTTCTGCCGAAATTGACCTAAACATGGCCTATGTACATTAATGTACCCGTCAGTTTTCCAAGCGGAACTCATTGGTGTATTGTATGGGCGCAAAAACACTCTGGGACTAATTGTCTTCCCTGAGGCTCTGAACGGCATTCCAGCAGGTGGGCAAATGAAACTTAATGCAGAAAAGCAAGGGCAGCGATAAAAGAACCATTCAGCAAACACTCAAAATACTACCTGAAGTTGTCCAAAGTCAATCTGCGGATAATTTCAGGTATCTCAGTGGACACTGCCAACTCAGTAAACACCTTAACACGTTGGGGATCGTAGATGAGCCCAACCCCAGCGTCAAAAGAGGTACCATGTTGGGGGACTACTGGCCTGATATGGCCAGAATTGGGAGCACTTCGCCTACCAGGGTCCTTGAGTTCATCCTTCAGTTCGGATGGCTCGCGGAATGATGGGACGGGGCCTAACTGATTATTTCTGAAAAAATTATCTTTCTAGCTAAAGCTCATTTTCATTTAATCGGTTACGTTAATAAGCCAAATTGCCCAATTTGTGTTTGAGTAATCTTTATTATATTGCGAATACTGCGCCGCGCCAGAATCAATACCAAATTTTGCCCCTAACTCATAAACGGATTTACTAAACTAACTTTTTAAGATTTTCATGAAAACATGTGTGATGTATCACAAGGTATGGGGATGCTATTTTTTATTTCAAAATAGCGATAGTTTATGGAGAACAGGTAAATTCTAAACGATTCCATTAATATTGAGTTTAAACTAGAACCTCGATATATATTAATCAATCGGCTAGCTTTTTATTCTTTATATAAAATTTACATAAAATCAATAGTTATTAGATCTAGCTTGTTTAGAAATCAAAGCATTGGTATACCGATTTATAGAACAAACAGAAAAAAATATCACAGAAAGAAAGAATTAAATAAAACGCAGTATAGAGAACAACATTTGCTGTAAGTACCGTGCAAGTAGTTATTAGATATTAATAATTTAAATTGTTAGCTTCATAATTATCTAGGTGACATCAATAAGTAAATAATTTGAACTCCGTTGTATATCAATAAATGCATCTTGCATGTAAAGTCGATATTATTCCATGTCGCTAAGTTTAATTTAAATAATATTTTCTGTAGATTAGTAGTTTCGTGCAGCGCAATAGGAAAATACATAATTATGTTCGTATAAGGTAATTTAACAAAAACTTATATACCTAAAATAATTAAATGAACATTATTATTGCAGGAACTTTCAACAATCTTTATATAGCTATGTTCAGATATTTTGCAAGAAACTTAGGTGGTTCTTCTGTAACTCGTCCTTCATTGAAGGATCCTTTAAAAATAGGTAAAGTACGGTTTACGATGTAAACAATTGAATTAAAAATGATATTTTAAGTGGAAACCGAACTTTACCTAATTTTAAAGCAGAATAACCGCCTTAGATCTATAATAATTAATAATATTTTATTCGTGTTGCCTTACTTATTTTGAGAAGAAAGTATTTTTACAGCGGCCATGTCACAAAGAATAAATTAATATCTCTTAAAGTGTGCTCCGGGTAAAATTTCTTTGTATGTAGTTTAGCACCTTTACAGTTAAATTTTTTTTTAAATATTTTAGCATGAACTACTTTCGCCAGTATGCATTAGACAACTTAGAAGCTACGAAAAAAATTAAATAGCTCTAGTGCTTATATTAATAAAAAATATCATATATTCTATATAATATGTATGCCTACTCGCATGGCTTAATTACCAATCAGATCAAGAGTTGATCACATAAGCATATTCCAATTATCACTATATTAAAGGAATCCGTGGATTTATTCATATTTTTATTGATTGCTTTAATCAAGCGTGCATTAAAATTCGATCAATAAAACGGGACGCAATAAAAGTGGGGCAGTGGGTCAATTAAAATACATGCGAGAAGAAGATCGATTAGCGAGACATGTGGGAGAGGGGAATTAGGGGTGTGGTCAGGTTAGGGGGTGGTTTAGAGGAGTGGTTAGGAGAGGGTTTTCATCTAAAAGTTTGAAACCAGGGAAGCGGTTGATCTCAGCCTTTCCTGATGTCAAAGTCACCGGAGTCATTCAAGTCAGTCCAAAAACCCCACTTACCTACTATTGTGTTATTTTTCCTAGATAACTACCTTAGTCTAATGAGAACATGTGATGCTGAACGTTTTTCGTAATTCCTGATAAAGAACCTGCAAATCTTTGGGATTTTATATTATATTATCGGCACTTAAATTCTTCAATTTATCGCGTATAATATAAGAAATGCTGAAAACATGATAGAGGCAAAAAAATAGAGGCTGAAGAGAACCGAGAGGCAAGGAAAGATGAAGCGAAAAAATTACAAGAAAATTTAAGAAATGATGAAACCTTAAGAGAGCAAAAGAAAGACGCTGTAAGTTTTCGTTAAATTTCCTTATTAATTATGAGACATTTTTTTATTCCTCTTGCACCATGCTAAACAACTAATGTTCAGAAAATAGCAGTTAAATTTAAACTGAGCCACGTAAAATAATATCGACTACCTACTACATGCAATATGCATACTTACATACATTCAACGGAGTTCTAATTATTCACCTGTTGAAGTACCTCTATAATTATGAAGCTAACAATTCAATTTAAGAACCTCTTGCATAGTATAATATTTATAGTAATTGTTTTGTTCTCTAAAATTGGTTTTCTTTAATACCTAGTTTCTTTGTGCTTTTATTTCAAAACAAGTCAATTCCAATAAGTATCGATTTTAAGTAAATTTAATTTACCCTTTCACTTTCACTATTTAAAATTTAAAATACTACTCCATACCGTATATGGTACATCATTTTAAAGATGGAGAAAGTCCTTATCTATTACCGACGTTAAAAAAATTGATTTAGTAAATCTGTTTATAGTTTTGGGTGAAAAATGTTCAGTATTCGCGTTCTTCTAGATTTTTGAAAAAATTTTTGAAAAGATTTCTATATTGTCAAAAACAAGTTTCTCCGCAATATCTCCTTATCAGTTGATTTTAGGACAAAAACAGTTGCTATATACAAATCTTATAGAGGATATAAGTATTGCCGTGATTCGCCACTGTAAAAATGATTTAATTTCTATAGCGAGGAAAATTACAGCACTTTATTAAAACTGCTCTGGCTAGCAATTAATTATAAACTCTTGATCAGGGCGTAACTTGGATTCGTTATTGTTGATAAAATACTCATTTACGTTACTACTTATTTGTAACTTGATTAAATAAAGAATAAATTTTAACCTGTTCCTAATTCCTATTTGCACCTTAGCTGTATCTATTTGAAAAATGTACTCAAATGAAATCATACCATACAAATTATGTTCATTTATTACACAACAAAAATTTATTTATGAAACAAATTATGAATCTTAAAATTAAACAAATTAAATTTACATGTAGTCAATCTTAAAACTAACGTTCCCCCATTTTAGCGCACTAATTAAATTTATCAAAATATTGTCAAACGATCGTTAACTAAACGCGCACAATTATCGTCTTACCGATTGTATCTTCGTTGACGAAAATTGGTCCTTATTTGTATGTCGCCCGCGTGATGTGATGTGATGTGAATAATCAATAATATTTTCCAAATCCAAAGATAACCAATAAACTTGTAACTTAACGAAAATTTTCCATAATCTTCTTCATGGACGGCATGCCAATCAAAAATTCAATACTCAAAAATAACCAAACCATGCCATTACGTCTGTATTGTGCCATGGACGCCAAACGAAATTCAAAAATACAATTAAATTATTTCAATACGTCCGCACTTCATGACGGACGGCCTGCGAATCCTTCTTCAAACAACTCTCCTTAATCTCTTTTTCCCACCAAAATTCTATGAACCGGCGTATTAATGCACTTTTCAGTTCTCTTTTCAATGCAGTCCGTTATCATTCATTTACAAAACTTACAAATAATTAACAAACTTAATTTGTTTATCCAAAATTCTCAATTACTATGATCAATTATTCATAATTTATTTCTTACACCTTTTATGAACTTACATTTGATAATAAAATTTCATTTGAGTTTTCCCTTTGATATTAAAACAAACAGCTCATCATAATTGTTGGTACTTATAAGATTCAGGCACAGATTGAATAAACCAATTAAGTGGTCTCTTAATGTAATTTTAAGCACAATGAGTATTTTTCCACAGCCAATCCAATTGACCCCTTTTGGACCTCTGCAGTATATAATTCCCTACCGATTTCCGTCAGTTTGGTTAAAATGGCGGTAATACTCGACAACTCTGAGTTTTCATTAGCACCCCCAACTTGAAAACATATCCAAAAATCAGATCACTCTTACTATTTTTAGGGAACTCTTAATTTCATGATCCGGGCAGTTCAACTTCTGATGATAAACTTTGTAAATTCAAAGTTTACACCCGGTTACTTTTAATATATTAAAGTGCGGAGCCTTACCTAACAAAATCCGTCAAAGGATCACTGAAGACAACTTTTTGAAATGTTTTGATTAAATTCTGATCAATTTCCTTACACTCATTTTTATTTCAAAATATGTTTTAAATAATCACGGCGGCCTTGCTTACATCCATAAACTGGTTTGTAGAAATCCTGTTAATGTTTGTTATTTTTTGAGTTTCAACTTCCCAAAAACAATTAAATAAAAGGTTGTTAAACATCAGTAATTTTATTTAAATAAGTATGTAACAACTACAAAGTATCAACAATTTATTAATGTGCACATGTAACTTATTCCTTTAAGTTTTTAAACAACGCGCTTCCAGAGAAAGCAAACTGTACGACCTAAACCAAAACTTATTAGTTGAATTTGTAAATAAAATAAAAATCAGATCATTATCACAATATACAGGATGAATAATCAATTTTTATTAAAAGTGAAGTACTACTTGATATCGAGATTTGAATGGACTCTGAATTCAGGTGCCCAAGGAAAATTTTTAGAGGAACGTGTGGGTCAAAAACATTTAATTTGATAAAAGTAAGTTGACGGCCCTAAAATCAATGGAAACAGTCCTTCTGGGAATAAGAACATGAGATAGAATACCCAATGTTGTCATACGTCAAATAATAGGAGTAGTTGCTAAGATGCTGATTGTCCAGACACATTATGGCAGAAAAAGTGGTGGGGAGTGGGATGAAAAAGGTTCTGGAGTGGAGACCAAAAACGACTAGCCAGAAAAACGACATAAAGGGAATTGCCAAAAATTTTATATCCATTTCCCAAAAGAGAGATTTGTGGGTTACGACTGTTTAGTCTTCACGATTTATTAACTAAAACTAAGACCTAAAAATGTAACGTCAGGTTTTTTTCGTATTTTGTTTAAGTTAAAAATACATCTATTAAAAAAAAAGTAATTAAGTTTCAGTCAGTTCTTACAAGTATTAAATTTACAGTTTATGGGTAATTTTATAATTTAAAAGAATTGCATTTTGGGCCTGTATTAAGTATGTTAAAATTCCAAAGATATGGTCATTTGGACCGTCGCATTTGTGGATTAGAACAAAAAAGCGGCCTATTACCCGGCGTGTTGCACTTCTTAGTTACATATAATTCCAAATAAAATGCGCTGGTCGAGTCGGCATAAACCAAAATAATTATTTAGTATGACCCAATAAAGTAGTTTCGATCCTTTGGTAACCCCTGAGAAATGGGGTCTGAAGCAATAAAGGATACGATTTCTAATAGATGTCCCGTAGGAATATCAAGATCTTTGGACCCCCACAAAGGAATGAATATTATATAGGGGTGCAAGAAAATAGAAAGGGGAGTAGAAAATACATTAATTTATTACTAAATCCAAGTTACTAACTAAGTCGCAGTTTATAATATGTAACGTGGAAATCCCGCTCGCAGAGTCTTGAAATTTTTGCGAAAATATTGTTAGAATCAAACTACATTATTTCCCGTCTTTTTGAATTTTTAAAATCTAACTTTTACAAATTGTCACATATTTCTTGGTCAATTCAAATTAGAATCAAGGAAATAACGAAATCCCGTCTTAGTAAATTTTTAACATCAAAATATTTTTAGAAACGTATATTCGCAGGTCGAATAATATCTGTAAGAGATCTAGTGTAAATTAACAGACGAAATTATATTTTTCAAACGTGTAATAATTTAAATTTATTACAATGGTTTTTAATCACGTCCATCCCAAATCATACGATTGGAATGATATTTCGAGACTAACGTAGCACAAATTAAGAATCTGGGCAGTCATCAGTTTTGCCTTCATTCCAGTACTGTTTTGAATTTACGTCCTCTCGCATAGGTACATAGTTAACAAATTAGTTGGACATGTAGAAACTTTAAATTGGAATAGCGTTGTTCGCTGCAATTTTATTTCAAAGTTGCACATGTGCCTGTCAAAACCACGTTGATTTATGGATTTTATTTTCTTATCTGTACACGTGTACATGTGGCGAACCCGAGCCTAGATATTTTAACGTTACGTTTATGAGGATTTCGCAATCATGCTTTGCCTTCACAGATGGCAAAAAACTTTAAAAGTATACCTTTTTGTTCCACAAAAAATTATAAAGTAAACATTCAAAATGCAATAACACCAGCTGCATTTTGCGAGTTCAGACAAGATTTCGTAGGAAGAAAGACAAAAGTGACTCGTTTCACTTGAATTTTCTGACCAATCAGGTATCGAGGTCGAATTTAAAGACCAATTATAGACTTTTCTGGAAGAAATATGGAAGGGTTTTTATCCCCACGACCATCGAAAATCACATAAAAGGCACTGCAGAGCCCAATTTTAGCTAAGATTCCTTCGGGATCTTCAGGTCCGAATCTATGTCGGCCTGAACAGTGATCATGTAGTATACAAAAACTCTGCCGGAAGCACTTCCGAGCATGAGATAACGCCAGTGCAGGCGGAATTTTAGTGTAGTTGAATACAAGTCAATTATATAAATTTTACCAACGTAAAATTTTAAATCATTTAACAGTCATTTTGTGTAATATAATATGTGCAACAGTGCAAATAGGTAACAGATTTTTTATCGATTATACGAACCTTCATCAATATGGAACGGCATCATTTGATTTAATTATCATTCGGTCATTTAGTTATGTTTTAATTCTTTCTGGACATGTTAATTAAATAGTATTAAATTTATTGAATTAAAATCAGTTTTCGAGTTGAACATTTAAACGCATTTAGTATTAAACTTATTGAATTAAAATCAGTTTTCGAATCAAACATTTAACGCTTTTAGTATTAAACTTATTGAATTAAAATCAGTTTTCGAATCAAACATTTAACGCTTTTAGTATTAAACTTATTGAATTAAAATCAGTTTTCGAGTTAAACATTTAACGTTTTTGGAATTAAACTTAGTGAATTAAAATCAATTTCGGTTTGAACTATTAACGCATACATTAATGCAAGTTTTTATGTAAATCATTTCGGCATAATAAACCAGCGGTCGATATGTACGCGCCGCTCGATATGGATCATTTTATCGAACCTTCTTTAAGTGTACCACGTAATCCAGATGTTTACGTGCATCACATGTGGACATTCTTTCGAGATAACTTTTTATTAATTAAGAAGGAACAGTACCGTACTCCAATATTTTATTTCGTGTAAATTAAATCAGTGAAATTTAAAGTCGAGGTTATTATTTAACAAACTCGTTCGTGTCATTCTAACGCAACTAATCCGGCTGCGCGAAACTGACCACGGTCAGATCCGGATCAAGTTAATTTTATCGGAATTGGAAACTCTTATGTTTTGTCATCATCTTTTACCGAATTACCTTCAACATTTCAACGTATTTTATGGTCATCTCGATTATGGAAGAACATTATTCCCGTATCTCATATTGGCAAATCTCATGGAAATTCCGTTTGGAACACATCAGTATCTTATATGTAAGCATTACTTTCGTAATTTTAAGTATTATTGTATTCTTGGTCAGTTTTGACCATTACATTTTACCACCTTTCAGGTGTACCTTGAAAGACGATCGCAACCTCTTTGTATGTCCTTTTTATGTGTTAATATTCTAAATTGTTTATTAAAATACCGTCATATTCTTCGAATTATGTTTTACGTAATATTTAAGATTAATAAATTAAACCAATCATATTTCAAATTGAATTTTATGTCATGTTTGATAGTAACTGAATTAAATCAACGTCAAGTCAATATTTTTAGTGATAACGTTTCATCCTTTATTCAAGTCAAGTTTTTCACATTTGAGTTTTTGTAACACCATGTAGCTGTAAATATGATTAGACATATGTTATAAATTACCAAGTGCCCCCTGTATATTTCGACATTATATCTTTATTATTTATGTTTGTGTTTTTATTATTGTTTATGTGTTTGGTTATTTAGCGATGATGTAAGGTAAGGTTTTATAACAGCAAGATGTACCTGTAATCCAAAGAGAGGCCACCAGTATGAGATGTTCGCGTTTAGCTTTGTCAACAGCTGTCGTGTATTCAGCTGGAAAGGGGCGATTTGCACCCCTTTCGAATGAACCTTGGTTCAGAATTCACGTGGCGCCCTTTTGACTCCGTGTGTAAATATACTCCCCCCCCGATTTTGATATAACATCATAACTCGCGATCGAGGATTGCCCGGTCGTCGAGTGGAAACACACGCTTTGCGACGTGTCGTCACACGACCCTTTCATTCCTTTCACCAACCCACCCCTTCGCGACTTCGAGCTAGTCAACCTTTTATTACCTGTTGGGAAGGTGTCGTGGATGCAGAACGTGGTGTAACAGGATAATAATTTGGCGCGGCCAACGTGGGTCTATCGAGAAACCCCTGCCTATCGATAAAGCCCTTTTGGCATGTTATGGTATCGAATTTTTGTTAGTTAATCAAGTAAATTCCAAATTAATTTTTGTAAGTTAAAAAAATAATTTAGCGTCCAACTAAGTGGCTGTCGAGAACGCCTTTTTGGCATTTCGTGTTGAATTTTTTGAAGTCCGTCAATTCCGAAATTTTTTTGTGAAATTGAGTAGTTTTCAAGTTTAAATAGCACCACAACCGCGTGTAACTATCGAGAAAGCCCTTCTGGCATATCGTTGTATTTTTCTTTGAAGTCCGTAGAGTCATTTTTGAATTTTTGAAATTTTAAAGTTTAGTGAAGCGCATGAATGGACTAACGAGATTCCGTGACGTCATCTAGGTTCTTTAGCGAAGTGCATGAATGGACTAACGAGATTCCGTGACGTCAAGTCCTTGCGTGTTAAGTTTAAATTTTGTCGAGATTTTTGTTGTAGGTAATAATCATTCATTGTCCTTTTAGTAACGAAATTTTGTTTTTAGAGTAACATGTAAATTATCGGCCGTGTTTTGTCGAATTAGATTTTTAAATTAGTTTAAACAATTTTAGTTTTAGAATGATATGTAAAATTGTACCGGACAAGTTCGGAAAAGACGAGTTAGGGAATTCAACGTCCAATTGTTTATTGGAAACTTTTAAACAACCCCCTCCCGACGAGGTGTTGGTTGACCCAATTATGACTTCCGTTTTGAAACCACATTTTAGACAATTTCGAGTTCAATTTTAGTATTCTTTTTGTTGTAAGAAAGTACGAGTGAATTTTTCTTTTTTCAAGTACATCTCGTTACGATTAAAGTAAATCATTATCAGTATTAAGTGAGTCACTATTGTTGCTAAAATTTTTTTGTTGATAAATATTTGTTGTATTAGATTTTAAAAGGAAATGTTATTTTGACATTTACCTTGAGTTTATTTTCGTCACGCATTTATAGGTTGGATCGATGAGGTCAGGTTTGGTGCGGACCACCACTGACTGTGGACCGAGACAACCCAAGTTTTTTCTCGCTTAGGTAATGCCGTTTTTGCGGGGTTTAGCTATCGTCCCGTGTATGACATTTAAACTACGTACACTATCGCTTACGTATGGCGTTATGTTGCCACCCTTAAGTTTTGTTGAAAACTTTTTGTGTTCAATCAATTAAAGATTGACTTTTACCGTTTCGTTTTTTTTTCTTTTGCAAACTGTCCGGACGACAGCGAGCACCTACCTTTTCTATGAACCCCTATACAGGAAACCACCCCTGTTCTCATCAAATAAATCTCGAAGTTTTTGTGATAGCCTAAGGAATCTCTCCGTCAAGGTAAGACGTTAAAATACATCCCGTGTTTACCGCAACCCTTGTCCTTGTGTATAACGATACCTACCCTAACGAACAACCCTTCAGGAATACATCAACCCTCCCTCATTCCGAAAATTTTTTATTTACGCATTCGTATTCCGTCCTTAGCAATTGACATTAAAAGGCTTTAATATGCGTCTTCTACGCACCTTTACGAACTACCCCTACGTACCGTTTTTTATCGAATCTTTTTTTAAATTTCGTCTGTAGCGATTAAGAATAGAAAGTTGTAGTTGTGTCCAGCACACATGTTTACGATGGATTCCGTTTATGTTACGTACGCATGTTACGCGCTCGTTTTATACGTTTTTATGCCAGTGACGTCGTACAGTCATTACGCATCTTTAGTTTACTTTTGTCTCGAATAAGACACAAGCGTTTCGCACGCATCTTACGCTTACTACGGGTCACGCATTAACGCACTTCATGTAGGTTACGCATTTAGTTTTTTTAAATTAAAGTAAATTTTTTTTGAATTTGATATCGACCATTAACGTAAAGTTTTTTTTGAATTGAGGTGCATGTTTTCTTGAATTTAGTTGAAAGTTTTTTAAAGTTTTTTGAATTTAGTATGGACATTTAACGTAAAGTTTTTAAAGTTTTTTTTTGAAGTTATTTGAAGTTTAACGTAAAGTTTTTTTGAAGTTGTTTGAAGTTTAACGTAAAGTTTTTTGAAGTTATTTGAAGTTTAACGTAAAGTTTTTTGAAGTTGTTTGAAGTTTAACGTAAAGTTTTTTGAAGTTGTTTGAAGTTTAACGTAAAGTTTTTTGAAGTTATTTGAAGTTTAACGTAAAGTTTTTTGAAGTTATTTGAAGTTTAACGTAAAGTTTTTTGAAGTTGTTTGAAGTTTAACGTAAAGTTTTTTGAAGTTATTTGAAGTTTAACGTAAAGTTTTTTGAAGTTATTTGAAGTTTAACGTAAAGTTTTTTGAAGTTATTTGAAGTTTAACGTAAAGTTTTTTGAAGTTGTTTGAAGTTTAACGTAAAGTTTTTTGAAGTTATTTGAAGTTTAACGTAAAGTTTTTTGAAGTTATTTGAAGTTTAACGTAAAGTTATTTGATGTTTAACGTAAAGTTTTTTGAAGTTACTTGAAGTTTAACGTAAAGTTTTTTTTGAAGTTTTTCGATCGAAGTTTATCGTGAAGTTTTTCGAGTTAATGCTGAAGTGTTAGGGAAAGTTAAGTATCATTTCGGGTTGAAGTCAGTGTGTCCCTGTCGCGTCACACACACTGATTATGTCGCACCGTCTATCGCACGACGCAAAATTGCCAACCACCAACCACTGTCTATCGCACGACGTTAAATTGCCAACCCCTTTCGTTGGTATCGAGTACCGGTTAGAGTAGATGTGTTTTCGTTTCTTTATTTTTTTTTGTTTAAAGTTAAGATCTTTTTTTAGAATGCCATTGCTATGGTCATTATGTCGTACCGTGTTGTATTGTTTGGACCCGTGTCCAATGTGAGACAAATCATTGTCGCAACACATCCTTTAGGGAAAGTTTTTTTGTAACGCCCCCTCTAGGAAATTTTTATCGAGATCTATTTTTGGTAGTGAGATTGTATTAGTTAATAGTTGATTAGAGTAACCCGCTTCTCATTGAGTTATCGTATTATCAGGCTGGACATAGTTCCACTGCCAGATAAATTTTTTTTGGACGTTGATCCACAGTTGGATAACGATCCGAACCCCGAGGTTATTGAGTAATTTCGTGGACTTAGTCCATTCCCCGGTGAATTATCGTCCCATCTTTTTCGTTTGGCGGACTACAATCTGCCCCAAAGGAACCTTCTTAGTAAGGGAATTTTGTACAGAAGTGTGGGTTAACAACTCGAAGCAACACTCTGGGAAACTTACCTTGTTAGGGAATAATAGATTAACTGCAATCAACCTACACGGTTATAACATCTGCCGATCCACGAAAGGAAAACCAATCGCAAGTTTTTTTTCTCTGTTTCACCAACGATAATTGATAAAACAGACAGTCCCCATCTACTGAAGTGCATCAAACGGCTTTGTAAATTTGATCCAGCCAAGCACACGTCTTTTTTTACTCTGCTTTTTCAACGACAATTGAAAAAGGCAGACAGTCCCCATCGACTGAACATTTCATGAACGGCATTGTAAATATGAGTACGCCGATGAAGTGCTACCTTAACTCAGGTCTACCCCGATCTGGAGTCCGGTGTCTTCATAGACATTTGTGGGTTCCACGGTCAGCGAATGATCCCGTGATTTCGCGAACCGCCCTCTCATGTAGGAGTCACTACGACACAAGGATTGGCTAAGCCTAGGGTTAGGGGGATTTTTTTTCTCGCTCTTGTAGTATTTAAGTTCGGTTTAGGTTTCGGTTAAGTAGCGTTAAGTTCAGTTTAGGTTTCGGTTACGTTTCGGTTAAGTTTCGGTTAAGTTAGCTTTAAGTTTCGATTTAGTTAGTGTTAAGTTTGGATATCGTTAAACTCGTTTTAAGGTGTTAGAGTTAAGGAAGATTGTTATTACGTCCCAGTCGTACGACATAAAACTGCGTGTCAAATATTTAAACGGGTTATTGTTTCGTTTCCCTTGTTTATCTCGCTTGTCATTTTTTTTGTAATCTCGAACTTTGTTTTGAATCTTAAGTCAACCATTTCCGAAATTTTTTTTATATGAAGTTAGAGGGTATGCTTAGCGATCCAAGGGATTAGCTACCCCGCCGATCGGTTAGTAAGCCAAGTATCGACTAGTGTTGCGTTAGACTAGCTACCTAAGGGCACTATTAGTCATGCGGTAATTTCGTATTTACGTTTCGGCCTTTTGAAGAGAAAGTATTTCTCACAATTCTTCAGTTGAATATGTTAAAGCCACTCCATTCAGTTTCAGCATACTTTCAGGTGCAACCCGGACGGTTGTCACCGTTTTGAACTTTAATCAGTTTTCGAATTTTTTTAAATTTTGTTTTTCGTCTTGTTTAACAACAAGTCTCTTCCCGTTTAAGATAATCAGTCCCCATCTACTGAAGTTGTAAATAGAACCGGCATTGTAAATATGATCCAGCCGATGAAGTATTGCCGACAACTCAGGTAAAAATCTATCTGGAGTCCGGTGTCTCCATATACACTTGTGGGTCCCACGGTCAGCGAATGATCCCGTGATTTCGCGAACCGCCCTCTCCTGTAGAAGTCACTACGACTCACAGACTGACCAAGCCCAGGGTTCGGTGAACCTTCTTTTAGTTTTTGTTTTCGTCTTAGGTATCCCTAGATACGCTTTGACATTTAGTTAAGACTTGAATAAGGAGATATTACATTTTCGATGTTAAATCCAAGTAGGATAGATTTTTTTTGTCAGAAGTCAACCTTCGACTTGTTTTAAGCTTGCTCGCGCCTCAGTTGAAGAGTAGTTAGGTATAACCACTCTTGACGTAAGGGGAGTGTAACGTGGAAATCCCGCTCGCAGAGTCTTGAAATTTTTGCGAAAATATTGTTAGAATCAAACTACATTATTTCCCGTCTTTTTGAATTTTTAAAATCTAACTTTTACAAATTGTCACATATTTCTTGGTCAATTCAAATTAGAATCAAGGAAATAACGAAATCCCGTCTTAGTAAATTTTTAACATCAAAATATTTTTAGAAACGTATATTCGCAGGTCGAATAATATCTGTAAGAGATCTAGTGTAAATTAACAGACGAAATTATATTTTTCAAACGTGTAATAATTTAAATTTATTACAATGGTTTTTAATCACGTCCATCCCAAATCATACGATTGGAATGATATTTCGAGACTAACGTAGCACAAATTAAGAATCTGGGCAGTCATCAGTTTTGCCTTCATTCCAGTACTGTTTTGAATTTACGTCCTCTCGCATAGGTACATAGTTAACAAATTAGTTGGACATGTAGAAACTTTAAATTGGAATAGCGTTGTTCGCTGCAATTTTATTTCAAAGTTGCACATGTGCCTGTCAAAACCACGTTGATTTATGGATTTTATTTTCTTATCTGTACACGTGTACATGTGGCGAACCCGAGCCTAGATATTTTAACGTTACGTTTATGAGGATTTCGCAATCATGCTTTGCCTTCACAGATGGCAAAAAACTTTAAAAGTATACCTTTTTGTTCCACAAAAAATTATAAAGTAAACATTCAAAATGCAATAACACCAGCTGCATTTTGCGAGTTCAGACAAGATTTCGTAGGAAGAAAGACAAAAGTGACTCGTTTCACTTGAATTTTCTGACCAATCAGGTATCGAGGTCGAATTTAAAGACCAATTATAGACTTTTCTGGAAGAAATATGGAAGGGTTTTTATCCCCACGACCATCGAAAATCACATAAAAGGCACTGCAGAGCCCAATTTTAGCTAAGATTCCTTCGGGATCTTCAGGTCCGAATCTATGTCGGCCTGAACAGTGATCATGTAGTATACAAAAACTCTGCCGGAAGCACTTCCGAGCATGAGATAACGCCAGTGCAGGCGGAATTTTAGTGTAGTTGAATACAAGTCAATTATATAAATTTTACCAACGTAAAATTTTAAATCATTTAACAGTCATTTTGTGTAATATAATATGTGCAACAGTGCAAATAGGTAACAGATTTTTTATCGATTATACGAACCTTCATCAATATGGAACGGCATCATTTGATTTAATTATCATTCGGTCATTTAGTTATGTTTTAATTCTTTCTGGACATGTTAATTAAATAGTATTAAATTTATTGAATTAAAATCAGTTTTCGAGTTGAACATTTAAACGCATTTAGTATTAAACTTATTGAATTAAAATCAGTTTTCGAATCAAACATTTAACGCTTTTAGTATTAAACTTATTGAATTAAAATCAGTTTTCGAATCAAACATTTAACGCTTTTAGTATTAAACTTATTGAATTAAAATCAGTTTTCGAGTTAAACATTTAACGTTTTTGGAATTAAACTTAGTGAATTAAAATCAATTTCGGTTTGAACTATTAACGCATACATTAATGCAAGTTTTTATGTAAATCATTTCGGCATAATAAACCAGCGGTCGATATGTACGCGCCGCTCGATATGGATCATTTTATCGAACCTTCTTTAAGTGTACCACGTAATCCAGATGTTTACGTGCATCACATGTGGACATTCTTTCGAGATAACTTTTTATTAATTAAGAAGGAACAGTACCGTACTCCAATATTTTATTTCGTGTAAATTAAATCAGTGAAATTTAAAGTCGAGGTTATTATTTAACAAACTCGTTCGTGTCATTCTAACGCAACTAATCCGGCTGCGCGAAACTGACCACGGTCAGATCCGGATCAAGTTAATTTTATCGGAATTGGAAACTCTTATGTTTTGTCATCATCTTTTACCGAATTACCTTCAACATTTCAACGTATTTTATGGTCATCTCGATTATGGAAGAACATTATTCCCGTATCTCATATTGGCAAATCTCATGGAAATTCCGTTTGGAACACATCAGTATCTTATATGTAAGCATTACTTTCGTAATTTTAAGTATTATTGTATTCTTGGTCAGTTTTGACCATTACATTTTACCACCTTTCAGGTGTACCTTGAAAGACGATCGCAACCTCTTTGTATGTCCTTTTTATGTGTTAATATTCTAAATTGTTTATTAAAATACCGTCATATTCTTCGAATTATGTTTTACGTAATATTTAAGATTAATAAATTAAACCAATCATATTTCAAATTGAATTTTATGTCATGTTTGATAGTAACTGAATTAAATCAACGTCAAGTCAATATTTTTAGTGATAACGTTTCATCCTTTATTCAAGTCAAGTTTTTCACATTTGAGTTTTTGTAACACCATGTAGCTGTAAATATGATTAGACATATGTTATAAATTACCAAGTGCCCCCTGTATATTTCGACATTATATCTTTATTATTTATGTTTGTGTTTTTATTATTGTTTATGTGTTTGGTTATTTAGCGATGATGTAAGGTAAGGTTTTATAACAGCAAGATGTACCTGTAATCCAAAGAGAGGCCACCAGTATGAGATGTTCGCGTTTAGCTTTGTCAACAGCTGTCGTGTATTCAGCTGGAAAGGGGCGATTTGCACCCCTTTCGAATGAACCTTGGTTCAGAATTCACGTGGCGCCCTTTTGACTCCGTGTGTAAATATACTCCCCCCCCGATTTTGATATAACATCATAACTCGCGATCGAGGATTGCCCGGTCGTCGAGTGGAAACACACGCTTTGCGACGTGTCGTCACACGACCCTTTCATTCCTTTCACCAACCCACCCCTTCGCGACTTCGAGCTAGTCAACCTTTTATTACCTGTTGGGAAGGTGTCGTGGATGCAGAACGTGGTGTAACAAATATAATCATTCAAAATACTTTTTACTTACGGATACTAAAGTGTTTATATTCATCGCTACCAAACCGCAAGCTGTGAATTTTAATTCAGCTTGAGTTGCCTGAATTAACATTACTATTGGAGTTTGTAATTGGCGAAAATATTTTGAGTACCAATCTGAACTGTAAATACCATACGAAACAGTCGTTGCCTAAAAATAAGACTTATATTTATAAAATTCCTAAATTTGTTTAACGAAGCACTTACTTCCTCAAACAGTAAACTTGATGTGATGCAATAAAATGTCAATTGCGAAAATAGACAAAATCCGTATCTTATCATCAGTGGTAAACTAGTACTGTAAAACACTTGATTAGAAATTTTGTATTCTTATAATGCAAATCATGTTTACCTTTCTGAAGTGGCGTATATTTCGGTGCAAAGTAATGGAGCTATGTCAAATACTGAACCATGAATGGAATTGAAAACACTTTCTGTATTTCTTTAATGAAGCTAGCAATAAATTCCACAGTGCAAAATTAATGTTATGCTTAATAGAACACTAACTTACTCTAATATGAATATGTGGTGTTGAATGTTTTTCCGTAATTCCTGATAAAAGACCTGAAAATCGTCGGGACTCTGTATATTCCCGACACTTATATTTTCTAAGCTATCGCGTAGAATTTTGAATTGTATTATAATTTCGTAACACAGGCACATAAATATAGAATCAAATGTTACATTAAAGTACGAGACGAAATGAATTACAATTGTATGGCTACACCATACGACACGATATAATCGTTCCTTGTTTGCCATATTCCAACTTCCAAGGGGTAGCTTTTTTCCAAAAAATGTTGCAATCATGAATACTGCTGAAATTCCCAAATATAAATAAAAGAAAACTTTTTGAAACACCATTATGGTACGACTAAGAGTACCTAATTCCTTCTTTACCATATTAGAACAGTTATCACTATTCCAAAACTGTTTTGTAGAGTTTTCCAGTTTTAGAAACTTCTGCTGGTTGTAAGCACAGATGCATAATTTTAGAAAAACCTTAAGGAATATAGTTATACATTTGTGACAGAAATTTTCTATTGAAAATAAAAGTCAAAAAAGTATTTTAAATTATTTTTAGATTTATTTAAAGTTTAATTTTTAAAATTAAATATTTAATTTAAAAATTTAAAAATTTAAAAATTTAAAAATTTAAAAATTTAAAAATTTAAAAATTTAAAAATTTAAAAATTTAAAAATTTAAAAATTTAAAAGTTTAAAAATTTAAAAATTTAAAAATTTTAAAAAATAAATTAAAATTAAAATTTTAGATTATTTAAAGAAAATTTAAAGTATATAAAAAGTAAATAAAAAGTAAAGTGCAGTTATCAGTATTCCAAAATTGTTTAGTAATATTTATCAGTTTTAGAAACTTTTCCTTGTTATAAGCACAGAAGCATAATTTTAGCATAATCTTAAACAAAGTAGTTATACATTTATATCAGTAATTTTCTATTGAAAATAAAAATCAAAAAAGAATTTTAAACGAAGAAAATGCAGAATGACCTGGAATAGTATATTGCATATTAAAAGCGGAAAGTGAATCTGAAAGTGAAGCACGCTTGAAGCATGCATACTATTTTTCTTCCGCCCGCTTCAAAAATGATCAAAACCTAGATAAAGATTTACATTCAATCTCTGTAGTGAATTATTTTTATTTCTATCATATTAGCCTTGCTACATCGTTTCTAAGGAAATTTTGCGTTCCATTTGTTTTAAGCTGTCAGTTGATGGTTGAAAGTTGGCATTTGCCGCTTGGCGAGCGGCAATGGTTCATTGCCGCTCGCCAAGCGGCAAGTGCCAACTTTCAACCATCAACTGGACAGCTTGAAAATCCTACTTTCACTATCGGGCGTTGGAAAAACATTTTATACATCTTCCCGACTTAAACAGTAGGTATCAACATTTTTTTGAGATTATTTAATTTTTTTTTATATTTATCTTTTTAACTTATTTTTATTCCGCTTTTACTTCGTTTGTTTTATTGGTTTTTTGTTAATTTTGAATTGTAGATCAAGAATATGCAAGACAGCAAGAGAGCGAAAGTTAAGTTATAAATTTACTTTAAACAACAAAAGTTACCTGGCCATATCCTGCTGCAACTTCGATGTTATCCACAAAATCAAAAATATTCCTTTTTATATAAAAAAATTGAATAATTGATATAGCAATGCAGAACATTGTTAGCCAAGAAAGCGATGCACTACCCACTACCCGTGTTTTATCAGGTTTGTTAAAGCAAAGAAGGCCAATTTTATTCATATTTGACATAGGAAAATCAATTAATTTGTTGTAATACGTAGTTGTCCATATTAAGTTTCACTTTTTCAATTTAGCAGATAATGCTATTGCCTTATTTAAACACTCTTTTCAAGGTATTAACTTTGAAATATCTGTATAAAATTGAAACTGAAAAATTTTTGATTATCAGTGTAAATTTTTGTTTCGAAGAAAAGTTTCAATTTCTATTATAAATTTACTTAGCGAATACGTGCTACTCATGTAAATAAAAATAATTATAATTTTCAACAAACTTTTTGGTTAATTTTCCCTCTCAAACTGACAATTAGTTTTGTATATATAGGGTGCAATTAATAGTAATAGTAATATTTTCATTAACAGGGAATTGAAAAATTTTAAATAATTAATTAAAAAATAAATAAAACGCGAAAGTTATGTCGTATGTATATTTCGTTTGGAGAGACTCAAATGTAGCTCCCATAGTGGTAAGAAGAAAAAATAATTTTTACTTTTAGAAGTATTTATAATATTAATATAGGTATATTACTATGTAAGTACTAATTTTAATTATTAAAATTTAAACTTTCAAATAAATCAAATAATTTTAAATTTTAATTGGAAAAAGCTTTTGGTGGTTAAAATAAACTGCACTTAACGAAGTAACACTTCAAACGATTTAGTTAAAAATGAAATTAAATACTATTAGTTTAAAGAACCAGTATGTTCGTGCTGCTGCTATCCGAACGACACTGCCGACAACTATTATAATATTATGTATTAAAGACCCAAGAGTGAAGTTAAATGCAATTTTTTAAGAGATACTGCGCAATACATTTCTTTTGTTTGTAGGTCGTCATATTCGAATGAAAGTACTAATTAATGTAATAAATTGAATGTAAAGGGTGATTCAATAAGAGGTGTCATTTTCATTTGTTAAAAAGACTCTTCAATAATTGGAAAAATTGGAAAATTTTTATTTTAACATAAAGAAGAAAAATTGCGATTATACGTGGAACACATCATTTCAATGCCCTCCACAGCTTTGCTGGCATGGCATCATTTTCTTAGAAAAATTTTCCATTACGTTTTTCAATAAAATATACTCAATGTTTGCAATTACAAACCAAATATTGTTGTTGAGATCTGGAATCCCTTGAGGTTTGTCGCCAAAGACTTTTCCCTTTAACCCTACAGTGCATACGTAGGGCCTAGCAGGCCCGAGTGAACATTTAAATGAATATAAAAAATAAACCGTTGAAATAAATTTCACCATATCATTAGTAGCTGTCCAAAATATAAAAAGACATCGATATGTGTTTAAATAACTTGAAAAAGTTGAATGGATTGCCAATAAAGGGGCTTTGTGCCTAGTAGGCCCGACGTATGCACTGGCGTTACTATTTTATATTAATCAGCTTCCAATCGAATTATAAGCTTTGCAAAAAAGAATTTCAGCTGGTAATAACAATTGATGGTAATCTTTACTCGCAAAATAATTTTATACCTAATAAAACTGCTATAATTTCCATGTAATTCAATTATAACTATTATCATTACAATTCTAGCACGTCACCATAATACAATAATATACAACTACAATGTGACTGAATATTGCGTAATAATTTATTTGATTTATTTCAACAATTTAGATTTTTTTTTTAATTTTCTATTTTTATTAAGTTTAATAAATTATATAGATTTAAAAAATTATCATATTTTCCTTAAATATCCAAACATTCGTCGATTTAAAGCTATGGGCCTGACAGGCCCTACGTATGCACTGGTGTGATTTTTATTGACGTATGCACTGTAGTGTTAAGTAACCCCAAAGAAAAAATTCAATTGATGTCAATCGATGTTAGCACGTCGAGAGATAACGCGATCTTTGAATTTTACATGCGATCAAGCTATTGCTTCGTATGCTGTATGGCAACCTGTCCCGTCTTGCTGAAACCACATATCTTCGAGATCCATACCATCTAATTTTGGCTACGAAACATTTGTTAATATGTCACGATAGCGAGAACCAGTAACCGTAAGCACTGAGCCGCTATCATTTCCGAAGAAGTATGGTACATACGGTGCTACCCGAACTGCACCACGGCTTATCAGGGGTCATTTCTTGTACCCAGGTAAATGTAATCCCTTGACCGAACTGCACCACGGTCAAATGTCGTTCCGTAATCGCTTTACCGAATTGCACCACGAGGAAACCGAGCAGGTATCACAAGCAAACAGATAATATAAAGAAATAAATACACAAATATCTAAATTCTTTGCAATTTAAATTTCGAGTTTAATATATTAATTCATATTATATTATACAGGGTCGGAGCAGGTATTTATAAAATAATAACCCAAAACAGTGAAAAAATTAAATTTTTTTTGCCTTCGAATTTTGGGGTGTGCATTCGATAAGGAGGGTAATCCATCGTCAAAACCTACTCTTCCGGGGCGCCCCTCCGCTCCGCTCCGGGTTGCACCCCTCCAGAGCGGTTTTGACTCTGGTTACTAGGCTAAACATACGAGATGCGCCACCGATCAAGAAAACCGGGATAAATGCAACCGGGATGTGCGAGACCCTCGAAATAGCATTAAAAAGTATAGTCGCGGTATGCGGCAGTTATCTATTACGTTTAACCCCCAAAAAATCGCGTAAAAACAAAAAATAATCGATGTTACATGTAGGAGGCATCAGGTTAAACTCCAGCATTGTGCTTTAACTTTTAACAATAAAACCACCTTACCTAAAATATTACAATAGAGGTGGTGCAATTCGGACGACCGACCCTTGGTGAGGTGTTTACCTGAAATTACGGTGGTGCAATTCGGGTAGGAGATTTGTGAACTAATCTTTTCGTGGTGCAATTCGGGTGCACCGGTACATACACCCCTCTAGAATATCATAAAAAAAAGCTCCAATTGTTGTGAACGGTGACTAATTATTGAAGTTCTCGACTCATCGCTGACACTTTCCTTTGCTCTTTGGCGATCTTTATAACTGTACGACCACCACGAAGACGGACAAGTAGTGTTCTTACATTACTTACTGAACCAGTTTTATTTAGCTACTATTGGTTGTAAATCTTTGTTGAAATTATTGTTTTTTCAAATTCAATATTGAAATTTTGAAAAATTATCACATACCTACCTTTTTCGAGTCTCCAATAAGGAAGCAATTATTGCATTCACTAAATTTTACTCAGGTTTTTTATAATTTTGTTTTGCCGAACTAACCATAATAAATCTAAAAATGATAAACTGATGTAATTTCTATCAAATTTAAATTATTGGTTTACCTGAGAGTAGTCGAAATCTGTAAAAATTGACGCCAAAATTTTTATGATTATTTTTACAAATACTTGTGCCATCAGTTAGCGGATTATAACGGTTTCTCTATTAAGTATAACTGAACTGTACTTCGGAATTTGTCATAAATTTTGGAGTTTTTACGGAAAATTGTTGTTAGTTGTAAGCTTTTTTGAATTTATATATGAAGAAATTTTTAAGGGAACCCATTACCAACTCCCTCAGCTATTTCTATTTCGAAATTTCAAAGTAGCTCCCCTTAGGGGAAGGTGGGGCAGAACGGGGGCCGATGTGGTTGGAACAGTATTTGAAGGTGTAAATAAAGAGGTAAAAATCTCTTATAGTGTGAATAAATTTATTTAACATTTCGTTTAACATCTCCGATGTTCAAAATTAAAATAATGAAAATACTTGTATTTATTTTAAACGTTTGAAAAAAAAAAGATTATATCCCGTTCTGCCCCATGCATGGGGCAGAACGGGGTATTCATTAAAAGGTGAAACAAAATCATGTTTTATGGCTGGCAAAGTTCACAGATGAGTTGTGATTCATCATCGTCAGTATCAATGCCGACACAGGAATTATGGGCCCATTTTTTACACTGTATGCATGATATCCAGCCTTCACTCGATTTTGAATATAAGTCGTTGCAATATAAACAGATCGCATCGTCTTCTTCATCTGATTCCACGCTTTGTTTCCGTGGTTTTTTGTTAACAATTTTCTGTGTTTTTTTCTTTCCTATTTTGTTAACAATTTTCTGTGTTTTTTTCTTTTCTATTTTGTTAACAGTTTTCTGGGTATTCTCCTTCCTTTTTTCGTTACCGGTGAACAGTTTTTTCTTAAGTCTATTTTCTTTGGCTTCCTTGATCTTCTTAGCGTTATTAGCCGCTTCTTCGAGTTCAGTCTTATAAGGGGAAGCTGTCAGGATTGCCGTTTTGCCTCGTTTCCTCGTCACTCGCTTTTGTCCCGGTTTTACTCTGGGTATGGGAAGTATATGTTCAGGCGAAAACCTCGGAAAGCTGGTAAAAATAGGGCTAGCTATTGTTACATTATAGTGAATAGTTATAGTGAATATATAACAAACACAAAAGAAAAGAAATTAGATCGGTGAAAAATAAAAGTATGGTCGGGGCGGAACGGGGTAGGACCCCGTTGTGCCCCAAGTGTTGGTAAACCAAACATCGCAAGGTTAGCGACAGCCATGTTACTTCTCCAAGACATGTTAACACGTGAAAAGATACTTTAAACAACGCTTAATTCGGTAGACTAAATTGGAATAACGAAAAGTAATGTGAAATATATCTTACCTTGTTTTCAAATATTCATAAAGTTGTAGTTTTATACAGATTTCAGGGAGGTGTTTAATGAACAAAGGAGAAACACTTGGTAATTCACAACGACCGTTCTTATCACTGCACAGATGCATAATGAAGGTGTATAGAGAGTTGCAGCGAACTGCAGTGCTACAATCAGCAAATAAACCTGATGCCCCGTTCTGCCCCGACCCCCATTCCGCCCCACCTTCCCCTACCTATATATCTTCCTAAACGAAAAAAAAATTTTGTCTATCTACGTTAAAATAATAATTATTAGATTCAGCCGATTCGTTTATGAGTGGTCAAAAATTAATTATAAGTTAAATCCAAAAACACTTTTAACTAAATTTATGCTACTATGTAAAATAAAATCGGTTACTTACATTAGGTGCCTACTTTATTTATAAATTTGTCATTTTGTTTTATGTAGAGGCGGCAATATTTAAAATAGCAACGATTTTATGTTTTAAGTGGGGCGGTGCTCTCGACATGTAATCCAGAAACAACGCGTCGTGTTGCCTACATGTCACATGTTTATTTGGCGTTCACAACTCGGAGGCGGCGTCACTTTTTAACGACATTATGAGAATGAGAATGTGATATGAGAAGTTTGATTTTGAAATTTTCTTAACCGTCTTCCGTGATTCGGAGGGCACGTAAAGTCGGCGATCCTCCTGTGTTAATGATTTGCTATCATAACAATAAAAAACAGGGTACAGGCACATCGAAAGGCAAGCCTAGCAAGCTACCTGAAATGTAAAAACCAAAATGCTCATAGGAACTAATACATAAATTAGTCAAAGGACAGGTCCTGGACCTATATTAAAAAGAAGAAAAAAAAATCAGTCAAAAAAAAGTCAAAAATCTATCAAATCAAATATGGTGTATCACAATGTAGGTATAGGGGTGGTGCTATTTTATATTTCAAGTAGTGATCGCTTGTGGAGAAGGGATAAAATCTAAAAGATTCAATCAATATTGATTTTAAACTATTACCTGGATATATTTATTAATCGACTTGTTTCTTTTGTTTCACATTAAATTTACATAAAATCAATAGTTATTAGAACTTGCTTGTTGTGAAATAACCAGATCATAAGGCTTCTTGTTATACTTTGTATATAAGAAGCCTAAAACACTGTGAAGTATATTTTTATGGAACAAAAAGAAATAGGAATATCACAGAACGAAAGAATTAAATAAAACGCAGTTTAGAGAATAAAACATTTGCTATATTATACTGTGCAAGTAGTTATTAGATATCATTAAATTAAATTGAATAAATTGTTAGCTTCATAACTATATAAGGTGACATCAATAAGTAAATAATTTGAACTCCGTTGTATATAAAATAAATGCATATTGCATGTAGTAGTCAATATTTTTCTACGTGGCTAAGTTTAATGTAATTGCTGTTTTATGTAGGTTAGTTGTTTCGTGCTGTGTAAGAGGAACAAAAGTATTCCATATATAAAGAAATTTAACAAAAACTTGTGTAAATGCTGAATTATTTCAATTTTAACTGACGAAGAGAAAGTGCTATATACTACATACGAAGAAATTTTATTCACAGGACACCTGAAGAGATATGTATTTATTCTATATGACGTGGCCCCTTTAAACTATTTCGTTCTCAAATTAAGGGAATTATAAATAGCTGACGTTGCGCCAACGCAACGGAAGCGCAACCCCAGATGTACCGGAGCACCGAGCTTGTCATTGCAGTCTCCCAGTGCTGCTGCCAATCATTGACCAAGCGTCATAGCACCTTCCGGCCAATGTTGGCCCAGATTTAAGGCAGCACTGGAGAAGAACTGCTAACCGACACTGGGCCAACGCTAGCGTTTGTTTGTTAAATATTCAAGTTATTTATAATCTTCATTGATAACAAAAGTATTCACAACTGGTCCTTTTTCAAGTATACAGTGAAGAAGATTTCGGCAGCCGTTAACTTATTATAGTGAAAAATGAAAAGGCCCGAACAGAGGGTATTAAAGAATTTCTGATAAGAAAATTCTTTGCTTTATTTAAAAATTTGAAATTGAAATCAATTTTTTCAAATGTCGTATTGCGAATAAAAATTTCAACATTTGAAATCAATGCTGATAATTCTATTTTGTAGAGAATTTTATGCTCTCGAAATTTTTACATGGAGAATCAAATTGTATTCATACTAAATCGACCTTTTGATATTGTGTCCAAAGCGATTTGGAATGGTAATGAGTTTTGGCCAGCAACACATGTGTACTTCTACAAAAGCAACCCTTATTCGACTACAGGGATAGAATGACGTCTCAAAAGCAGAACTCGTCACACAGGGAAATAAGTGTTTTGCAACCAGAACTCACTCACGTGGAAAGGATTTTGAATTATCGTCCCAGCAGAGCTCACTTTCAAATAGATGATGTGGTAGTAATAACAAAGTGATCTCACTACCACGAATGGCTGCGATATTAATTCAGTAGATCTAATTAATTAAAATTGCAAGTTTCTAGATTTTAATGTAATCTTTCATAACAGCGGATAAGAGATAATAATGTATTTTATTTTATTGTTAGATAGTTAATCCACACCTCTCCAGAAAATCACTGTTTTGCCCTGGAATATTAAGTAATTTATAAAAATTAACTGATTACCATCGTCCAAAATTCTGTATTTAGAATTAATCTGGTAGATAATACTCAAAATCAGGTTTGCTAAAAAAAAGAAAACTTCCAACCCTACTATACTGTTGATTAACAGGTATTCCGGTAGGTGGTGACGAGGATACTTGTATTGACGTTTAAGTTTACGCCAGATTGGGTCATTAACAATCAATACGGTCTACAGATGATTGCTTTTTACCTATTATCGTAATTGAACTAAAATTCTTCAGATGGCACGGCGGTGGCCTGGCCGCAGTCAAAAGAATCGATTACCATAAATGTTTGAACAGAGTTTTGCGCGTTAAAGTGTAATGAAATATAGAATAATAACCAGTAGTATTCCTGATAACTTGAGCTAAAATATCGTGACATCATTTTTTAAATATTATTTTTTTTAGTCAACAAGTTTTATTACAATCTATCTAGAGAATAATAACTAATAGGTACAGGCAACAAATTAGATACCACCTGTACGATTGTCCAATGACATCTCCCTTTCAACCATTTAATTATAGCATGATTAATTATTATAACTGAGTGTGCATTTCAATTGAAGTCTGTTTAATAGCCTGGCATTGCTGTTCTCTCTAATTTGTAGTTTTTCAACTAGCCTATTTGAATGAGCACATAATCTCACGTAGTGTATTTTACTGTAATCTTTGATTTCTTCTTTGAGAGAAGGCATTTGTAGATATCGTTGGATCACTTCGTTTGGGACAAACCTTGAAGCATCACTGATCATTTCCCAGTGATTTGGATTGGAGTCTTTTTAATATTTCAATATTGGATGTGGACGCTGACCCCAACCAACAGCTGGACGCCGTAGGTCCACACTGGTTTCAAGCTAATCTTGTAGGTCAATTATTTGGTAGGTCAAGACAGTATAATTTTTTTAATTTTATCCCAAGTTGCTTTCTCATCGTGAGAATGTACTTTCGCCATATCAGGCGTCTGTCCAGGTGGATGCCCAAATATTTAGCATCATCGGATTGACGAATTTGTTGATTATTTAATTGAACTGAAGGACATGTATTTTTTCACTTCTATTTTCCATTTTTAAACCATAATTCAATCTTATTTAGGATTTAGACTTTCCTGCAGCGTCTCTGAGGCTATAGTAGGTTCTTTGTGTACGTATAACAATAAAAGTAGGTAATAATTTAAAAAAAAAAATTTTTTTTTAATTTTTTAAAAGTAATAACCGGGATTTTGTCATGTTGATTTTTTTTGTACTTACGGTTACTAAATATACAATTGGTGAATTGTCCGATGATAAGTCTAGGCTCTATTTTGCTTCTAAACAATTATCTGGCATTCTTTTCACAAATCAAAAATCGTCCAACAGCCGTCCTAGCTACAGGATCTGGCGACGCACAAGGGTAATTTCTGTGGGATAGTGAAGGAACTCCAGGAAATAGTTAGAAAGTCTGAAGTAAAAGTTCATAGGTTTTGGTGGTAGTAAATCAATCCACCATGATAACTGAGCTAGAAGAAGAAGACACACCCTAAACTATTACTTGATATTGATTTTCAATATTGTACCAATATTGCTCCAACATTGTGTGCTACATTGGATAATTCCCCAATCTCAATACCTCCTTTATAATGAGTAGAAATATGCATTTCTCAATGCACAATGTTTGGAAACATCAGATAAAGAATACTTCTGCCAAAATGGAGAAATTATCAATTCTAAAGAGGATGCACCCTGTGAAGTCGAATTGCTGAAGTACTCCAAAAACGTCACCAATAATTGTAAGTTAATTTATGTAGAAATAAAAAACATCAAAATTCAAAAACTAGAAAGCAATCAATGGATCGTCATCACACCAAAAAATTTTATTGCTAGGAAAGAGTGCTTTAATGAAAGAGATTTGATAACGTGTATTTAAATGGAAGTTAGGTTGTTGAAATCGGGACAAAATGTGAAGTGCAAATAGAAGATATAAATTTAAAAACCTTTAAAAATTCCAAATTATAATTTTAAAACGTTGAATTGCCTAATTTAGAATTTGTTCGATATAAAGAAATCAAAGTGAATTTAATTTTAATAGTGTAAGATTAGACTCAGTAAACATGGAAGATGTAAAGAACATTTACAACGAGTTGAAACACCAAAAGAAGAAATTGGTCCAATTCACCGAAACACCAATCCACTTTAATAACATTAGTGTGTACACAATAATTATTTATAGGCTAATTAGCATTAATTGGGGAAAATAAAATATACGATATTTTGATAATTAGTATTATTTTAATTTACATAACTTTTAAATATTTTTACAACAGAAATAAAATTTTACAATCTTCAACAGAAGAATCAAAAACAAAATGACATATTAATATCAAACTATGTTCGAACTCTTGTGAACCATATAAGTTCTCATCTTTGGCGAGAGGAGTTACAATTTAGATTCTGTTATACGATATAAGTACAAATGTACAGATATTTTTCCGAAAATTATAGAAATAATTTCATGTTAACACTTTAATCTATATAATGATACAAATTTCATTGATTTTATACAACGATAAACTAAATTAATATGTATTCTTATACTTAGTTAGTCAAAATAGAGCGATTTTTAAGCAAATTAAACTTTTTTTAATAAAGAAATTATAATCTTTTTCAAAATAAAAATTATTTCGCCAAAAGGTACAATAGAAATTCTTGTGGCTAAACTAATTTTTTTACAATAATTTTTAATTAGCAAAAATTACCTAAAATATATTGTTTTATAAGAATATTACTATGGAATCAACATATTACATAATTTTTATTCCTACTGAACAGCCTTACAATAGATTTATAATTTTTTGGTTTCTATTATTTGTTATTCTCTTTAATAATAGATGTTTGAAATAAAAATTGCAACCTTGCTTAAAATCATAACTTGTTCGCAGGAATCCTGTTACTCCTTTTTATTTATATGCGTTTCATTTAGACTGTATAATAAAACAAAAAACAATAAAACAAAAGGTTCATAAGCAGCAGTGATTTTATTTAATCAGACTAGAACTACAACGCAACAATTAATGTGCAGGTGTAAATTATTCCTTTAAGCTTGCCAACAGAGCGCTTACTGAAAAAGCAACCTGGACGACCTAAAATAAAATTCTTAGTTAAATTAATTAGTTAGTTCAATACGCTAAATAAAGTTACAAAGGAAAAACATCGAAAACATTAAAAGTAGGTTTATCCACTAATATAATGAATGTTATACATACATAGTACATTAGACATTACTATACAAAATGCATTGAAATTCAGTTAATTATCAAATTACTTAAAACTTGAGTAGGAAATGAACAAATATATTTCATAAAATTCATCAAAATTTTGTATCAACGTATGCAAAATTTTCGAATGATCATGAAGTTCAACATTTTAAAATGACAATTTCGTTCATAATAATTCAACCAATAGGATGTTAGAATCTCATCAATTTGAACCAATCATAATCTACTTCCTTTGACAATACAGACCACGGTGGTGTATTGTCGCGGCAATACGACCACCGTGGTCTGTATTGTCAAGTAACGATGGAAACTACGTGAACGCATACTATAAATTATTTGTTGTCAGAAAAAATTGAAATTTTATTTACGAAATTGTCAAACGAATTCCACACGATACTATAAAATTGTCGGTTAATTTTTAAACCATGGAATCTTCGTGTTTGTCGCCCTTAAAATCACCATTCGTGCTAAAGCACTCATGATGATTTTAAGGGCGACAAACACTCAGTTCCAGTTTCAAAAATTATTGCCGACAATTTGATAGTCTCTTGTGGTATTATATATGATAATTTCTGCATTTGAGTACAACACGTAGTACATACATTTTTGGCATGAATATAACCAATAAAGTCGAAACACATTGCCAATAAATATTTGTATTTTTTTCGTGCGGGAAATTACATTAGAATATTGCCTGGTCGTAATTTATAATATGACGGAATCATTCAAAATATTACTAACTTACAGATACTAAAGTGTCGATATTAATCGCAACCAAACCGCAAGCAGTGAATTTTGATTCAGTTTGGGATCCACGAATTATCATTATTATTGGAACTTTTAGCTGACGAAAATATTTTGAATACCAATCCGAATTGTAAATACCATTCGAAATAGTCATTACCTAAAAATAATACTTGTAACTTTAAAATTGGTAAAATATTTTAACAACGCATTTAACTTCATGAAAAAGTAAACTTGATGCAATGCAATAAAATGCCAATTGTGATAATAGGCAAATTCCTGAAATGCCGTTTCTTATCGTCAATGGTAACCGAGTACTGGAAAACACTTAATTAGAAATTTTTTATTCTTATAATAACAATATGCACCGTGCAAAACACATTCACCTTTCTGATGTGGCGTATATTTCGGCGCCAATTAATGGCACTGTTGTCAAATACTGAGCCATGAATGCAATTGAATACACATCCTGCATTTCCTTGATGAACCTAGGAATAAATTTCAAAGTGCAAAAATAGTGTTATGTACTATATCGTCGGTGATCTGACAATAACTGCTAATTGCAAAATCTCCTTTTTACAGGAGAACAAAAATACTGAATAAATTTACTGGATGGGAATTTTGGAAGTTATAATTTGTTAGCATTAAATAAAATTTATTTAATGCTAATTATTCAATCGAAACAAATTATAACTTCCAAAATTCGCATCCAGTAAGTTTATTCTGTTTTTTTGTTCTCCTGTAAAAAGGGGATTTTGCAGTTAGCAGTTATTATCAGATCACCGACGATATGTAGAACACTAACTTACTCTAATAAGAACGTGTGGTACTGAATGTTTTCTCGTAATTCCTGATAAAAGACTTGAAACTCTTCGGGACTCTGTATATTCTCGACACTTAAATTTTCTAAGCTATCTCGTAGAATTTTGAATTGTATTATAAGTTCATAACACAAGCCCAAAAATATACAATCAAATGCTCCAATAAAGAACGCCACGAAAGGAAGTGAAATTGTATAACCAAACCATACAGCGTGATATAATTGTTCATGGTTTTCTAAATTCCAACTTCCAATGGGTAGTTGTTTTCCGAAAAATAATGTTGAAATGACGTATATTGGTAAACATCCCCAAGTTGAATAAAAATAGATATTTTGAAACATCATTATGGTAAGAATGAGGTTACCTATTTCCTCCTTTATTGTATTAGAACAGTTTTCGGTATTTCTAAACTGTTTTCTAATTTTTATCACTTTTCTAAACTCTTCGCTTTTGTATGCGCAGCAAAACAATTTAACTAAAATCTGAAAAAAAATAGATATGTATTTACAGGAATTTTCTATTAATAATAGAAGATAAGAATGAATTTTAAATGAAGAAAATGCAAAATGAGTTATTTCTGTCGTTATTTTGTTTAAAAGTATCTCTTTTAACAGTATTTTTGTATCTTGATTTTAACTTATTGTCATTTCGTTTTTACTTTGATTATTTTCTCGTATTTCTACTAATTTTGAATTTTTATTCGATTGATAGACCAAAAATACAATTTAATAAAATATGGAGTGAAAGTAAGTTTTGAATTTGCTGTAAAGAATAGAAATTACCTGACTATATCCCACTGCACCTTCGATGTTATCGACAATATCAAAAATGTTGTTTTTTATATAAAAAAAATTGAACAGTGGACATAACAGCGCAGAACATCATTGTGCATGCCATCGATACGCTGAACAGTATCCGTGTTTTAGCAGGTTTATTCAAAGAAAGAAGGCCAATTTTATTCATATTCGACGTAGGAAAATCAATTAATTTGTTATAGTTCTCCATATTCAATTACACCTTTTTAATTCAGGAGAAAAATGCACTACCGTATTTTAAACACTGCAAGATATTAATTTTTATGTATCTGTATAAAATTTAATAATTTCTATTATAAATTCACTGAGAATGAAGAAATATTTTAGATGTATTGTTTATGTAACTTGATAATTTTGAAAGTTCTAATTAAAATTAATTTTCAAAAATTAACAAATGTAGTCATTTTTGGAAGTTCTAAAATTTAAAAAAATTGTTTTCTTTGTTTTAATCCGAAAGCTTTCCGTAGTTAAATAAACTGCACTTAACGATTTTAAAAAACAACGATAGGTTAGTACTGATGTTTCCGAACGAATGTATCGACAACTACTGTTATAGACTAAAGAAAGAATTTAAATGCAATTGTTTAGGATGTACTGCGCATGAAATTGCTTTAGTTTGTAATATGGAAATCTAAGTATACGAAGGTGATATCGTCGGTTCAAAATTGGTTTGTCGTATATGCCAAATTGGACTGTAATAATCTAATTATTTAAATTTTTTCGCCGCAACCCTTTTGTCGTTGCCAGTTCGATACTAAAGGGTCATTCACATCCACGTAACGTACGTTCCGGACATACAATACGTAACGTAAGGAAAGTTGAAATGCATTGTTTCAAATGGCACCATTCACATTCGAAAAAACATGGCAGACGTAACGTAACGTAACAAAAAGTTCGTTCAACTTCAACTTGTACGTTATGTTTGCTATGTTTGAGCAATGGAGATGCTTTTATTTTATTAGGCAACACCCCTTTTACTGTATTTTCAATTTTAAGGTTAAGTCACAAAAATGAATGCTGTCAAAATGTCAACCGATAGCCAATGCAAATACAGGTGCCCGTGCTTTTCGTTTCTATGTAAACATAGTATAAACATAGTAAACTAAGTGGATGTGAATGGCAAATAAAAAACTACGTTTTCTACGTTACGTATTGTATGTCCGTTACGTACGTTACGTGGATGTGAATGACGCTTTAGGCTGGATTCACACGGCATTGTACTGCACGTTTTTTGCTGTATTCGATTTTAAACGCACAATCAATCGGGTATTCATATGGTAAATTTTCATTCGTGTAAAATCGAATAGCCGCAGTTTTCACACGTCGATCAACCGGAGTAGACTGGAGTTTTCTTCCTTTTTCTTAAAATTTGGATTGCATACTATCTTGATTTCCTTCCAAGCTGCTTGAGCTGCGACGCGATTTTTGTAAAGATCTATAGTTTTATCCCACAACACGGGCTTTTGTTCCACTAAAGATATTAATAGTTTAATTAAAATAGATGCTCAGGTACTAAAGCGTTGCTCAGTTGCTTTTCGATAAAAAAACGTATGACATCGTGCCGTGTGAAAGAGACAGTTAAATACTATGCGCTACTGCAAACCGAATACGTTAAAGTTCATTCGATTTGCTTGACAAGTCCGGTGAGTATTCGTTAAACGTATTTAGCTGTATACGTTTTTTTGCAGTACAAAGGACCTGTGAACAGTTCTATGTACAATGTATGCGCCACTACGTATTCGTTAAAACGTATACTGCTAAAAAACGTGCAGTACAATGCCGTGTGAATTAAGCTTAAGATGTTTCGACGACGAGACTTTTTGACACCAAGACGTTTCGACACATGGATTTTTCGATTCAGAGGCTTATCGACGGGGGACTTTTCTACGCAGGGACGTTTTAACGCAGATCCGTATTATTGCCAATATAAGGTCGAATTTTTCAGAACGTTGCGTATCTTACTCAAATTTTAATAGGGTAATTTATGAATTTGGTATTTTTTATTAGTGTACATTGATTTTATATAGATCTACTTTTTCTGGATGATAATAAAATGGTCGTTCATTTATATATAGGTGCATACATAAGATTAAATATTTCCAAAGACCAATATTGATTTTAATCTCTTCTCTATACTTATAAAGCACAAAGTTTTATATGTCCCGAAATGTTTACACACTTCCAGACTACCTAGAAACTTGCAATTTTGCAAGCGTACTCGGTACGCTTTCAAATATACCAGAATAATCTAAGACATCCAAAATTCTACTTGCAAAGTCCGCGTTTGGACTGGAGAATGCTATACTATAAGTTGAAGGAATAGAAACATTTGTATAAGATATTATTGAAATTCTACCGCTATCAACAATAGCCATTACTGAAATCATTTAAAATAAATACTTACTTATTAGACTGACTTTGTTTATGTTGTTGGCGAAAAGAAACTTATCGTGCATGCGATTTATTTATGTTTCATTTACTTCAAAAGTGGAAAAAAGTTATTTTAGTTCATCAAATACATTAAATTCCCTTGGAATTCCCTATACCGACTCTAAATCGCCTCTACTGAAAAATTAATATTTCCGAGTGCATCCACATAACACGCGCTTATGCATAAACCTTCCGTTTCACTAAACAACATATTGAAATAAAAGTTTTGCCCTATGAATTTATCTTTGATCGCGATTGCATAAATAGTTTTTGAGAAATTGACGATAAACCAAAACCGCGCCCATCGACGAATATCCCGTTTATGAGTCGTACATGGCAGAAAGGTCTACTTTTTCAATGATTATTTATGTGATTATCCACTAAATCTGACAAAATGCGCGAATTATATTAATAATAGATTTATTTTATTTATTATTTAATCCAAGCAAATTAGATGAAAATAAGGCGAATAAGAGAAACCCGAGAAAAATAATTATTTATAATAGTATTTATAGTACATAGTATATTTTGGTACTATACTTACTCTTATTGGAGTTAGGAATAAAGATCCGAATAATTCTCACCTACTTTTGTGGAATCGAAACATTCTTTTTGCGAAAAACCAGTCTTAATGAGAGCTTCTGTTTTTAGAAACTGATTTTTCTTCTAAACCGTAGGAAAAATAGACTGGTAATAATAATAGCTATCACGTATGCAGCTTTTTCTCCACGATATGTCCATATCCGAAATAAAAAACGAAAACTTGTATTAATATAAATAAACTAATATTATAAAATATTTTTTAATTTATGTGTTTTTGTAAGTTTTAAATAAAAACATTTATATTATTTTAATTTTAAACGTTATTATATTATTTTTAGAAACTGAATTAACATCAAATGTTTATATAAAAAAAAGGATGATTAAAATACAACTGCAATTAGCGGTGTGAATCGCCTACATGCAAAATCATATCAGTTCCTAGCAAGATAGTGGCTTAAGTTACTAGCCACACACACAAATGTAACCTGATATATCATCGATACGAAAGCAAGTAACCTGGTATAACATGAACAGAAAGTAAAATTTTCTGTTCATGTTATATCGAATTACATAAGGCTGAGACACAATTGCCCGGTAACGGGAACGATCAAGAAGTTAAATGTACCTGCTCTTATGGACCTATGCACAACAAGCCGCTAACAAACCGATAACGCAGTCCACAAGAGAAGGTACATTTAATTTCTTTATCGTTACCGTTCCCGTTCCCGTTACCGGGCAATTGTGTCCCCTTGAAAAGAATCATTTTCTTTAGTCCTGGAAAAAGAATTTACCATTAAATTTTTTTTTTTTAAATATAAGAAACGAAGATATCCGCGATGAACTAAATATCTTCTCTATTAATGAAAAACTCTCGGAGTATAGAGAAAACCAGAGATCGCACGTTACTGTCACTGTCTCTGCCACTACAGAAAGAAACGGGGAACTCGATATATGAGCAATTTGAATATATGTACATGTACATATAGGTACATTATATAATATATACATAATACTATGTAAGGTACGTGTAAGTATATGGGGGCAAAAATTACTTCTTGCTCATCAAGTTCAGACCTACTACGACTTTAAGATCAAATAACATGAAAACTAAGGTGTGAAAACTTATGAATGGTTATGAAAAACCTACTCTTATGAACCTATTCTATTAATTTAATAGCCTTTTTACACTCCTGGCAGAATGTTGCTGTTTCTTTACAAAAACCCAACATCGCCGTTTATTGTGGGGTGGACTAATCCTCGTATTAACTGTTGATTTCACCTAGCCGAAGTTTTTCCAAAATTATTTATGAAAACAAAGAATATCATTGCGAACGTCGTGTCGCTTCCAAATCGTTGGTGCCAGTACCATGCGTATGCAATGCAACGCGTTGCATTTTGGTAATATTACCTATTATTATATTGCGAATTAGTTACTACGCTGCACAACCCCAATCAATGCCAACTTTTGCCCTTAATTGATAAGTTTTTCGGGGACGGTCCCCTAACTTTGGCAACCCCAAATAAATTGAAAATTTCCTATTGCAAAGAGGAAGGTTTATATAGTATACTGTAAAAATTTCATTTGCGAATGTATTAGCAAAATTTCGAGAAATATCAATTTTAAAATAGCATAATTTTACATGTAAATCGCATGCTTAGGCCACGTCCATTACCGAGGTTATAAATATAAGTCACGCTCGCCTGGTACGGAGCGCATTTGCCAGTCTACTGCCGTGCGTATAACATCGGAGTAATTATTTAAAAAACGGTCCGTTTCAGAACCAAAAACTATTTTAAGAATAAGGTCTCTAAATAAATGTAAACCGGGAAAAGTGGGGAAAACCTAGGCCTTGCGGCCGGTTTTGATGGTGCAAATTACTTTTTAGGGTGGATCCGGACCGGCCAGAACTGTGCGCATCAAAAAACCTTCCCTACGCCCTTCCGGGGCTCCGGGCGGTTTTTCAATCGCGTGCGCCGCTCCGCGGCAGAGCTAAACATACGAGAAGCCGCCATCACCCATCAAGTAAAAAAGCGGGATGAAGGAAACCGGGATCTGAAACCCCCAAAAAATCGCGTAAAAATAATCGATGTTACATGTAGGAGAGTCGAGCTGCATCTGCCGGTGCGAAATACTCTAAGTGTTAGGGTCATTCATTACGCACGGACCGTCAACAAAATGAGCGACGCGCGGGAATCTCGTTAGATTTTGACACGGAATCTCGTTAAATTAGCAAACTTAAAATTCGATTTACTCAAAATTTTGCTAATACATTCGCAGGTTTAAATTATATCAGTATACTATATAAACCTTCCTCTTTGCAATAGGAAATTTTCAATTTATTTGGAGTTGCCAAAGTTAAGGGACCGTACCCAGTTTTTCTTTCAAATGATATATTATGATGTTATCACAAGGTATGGGGTTACTATTTTATATTTCAAAGTACTGATAGTTTGTGAAGAATAGGTAAAATCTATATAAATCTATATTGGTTTTAAACTTTCACGTCGATATATTTATAAATCGACTTAGTTTTTAGTTTTTACATAAAATTTACATAAAATCTATAGTTATTAGAACTGACTAGATCTGAAATAAAAGCACTGGAGGGTATATTTATGGAACAAAAAGAATAAAGAATTTCATACTAAGAAAGAATTAATTAAACGCAGTAATATAGAGCAGAAAATATTTGCTATACTTCTGTGCAAGTAGTTATTAGATATTGCGATGTTCTTTGCTCTGCTGAATTGGCAAATCAAAAGAATGAACGAGTTTTAAGTCAAATTTTAAATGAAAGTTGAATTATAGAGATCTTGGCAAGGCGATATAACGATTGACTCGTTATAGATATTATAAAATTTATATCATCTTAAAATTATTTGTTATTTGTTAGGTATAATTATATCAGTAAATATTGTTATTAAAACTAGGGTAATTTAGAATTAGTTGTGTTAAGCACACTGAAAGGTTTCCGTGATGACATTTGTTATAACAGCTTGGTGCGATAAATTAAAAGGACGATTATTCGCCTCAATTTAAACTTTAAAGTGCATCGTGTCTCCAATTTACAGTTCTTTCCTAAAAAAACATTATTTAAATGAAGATTAAGTGTGGTAAAATTTAATTAAAGTTACCGGTCAATGAAAACTTGCTTCATCAAAAACAGACATGCGTTGAAATATCAACGAAAATTTATATCCTTGGCGACGAATTTGTTTACCGTAACAACAAAAAACAACGATAAAATAACCCAAAGTGAATGGACGCAAATTTTGTGCTGCCCCAGAAAATTTGGGAAAAATGTGTTTTTAAAACCCAAATAGGGTAAAGTCAAGTTGATTTATTCTGGAAAAGGTTAAATTATATTGAAAATGTTAAAAAAATATTAATACACTCACCAAAAACTCAAAATTTGGTATTGATGGCCGAGGAAATATTTGGATGATTGATGAAAATCAACTGGATGATCACAGAAAAGTAAACTGGAGCAAATTCTAGGTGTAAACAACCGGTACACCCACGCTTAGGAACGAACTATGATGCAATTCGGAAGTGGGGTAAGATTTATTTAAATATCCAAGTGTGGGAAATTTAAAACATTAAAAATCAGAAAATCTTTTTTATTTACAAACATTTATTTAGATTTATCAGTTAGAATTAAGAATTTGTTACATTTAGTTTTAAAGCACATGGTTAAAATTTTCTTTCGTCTCCATGACGACAATTTGTGCAAATTTATTAATTTCATTAAAAAATCAAATTGCCATGATTCCATTTTATTTGAATTTAAATCAAGTTTATAAACAGTGTGAAAATATGAATCTTGTTCATTCTGAAGATGAGCGAATGCAGTAAGGTCAATTTTACAAACAATCAAAGAATTTCTTTCACTTTTGAGCTAGCCGAGGTAAATACAAAATTTCTCCACACGTAAGTTATCACTGTGGGATAAGCATTCCAGGTAAGGGTCTCATTCTTATCATAAGCTTTATTTATATCATTAAGGAGAGGGGTCATTGCAATATTATTAAATTAAACAGTTAGCTTCATAATTATACACCTACTTAGAACTCCTTTGTATTGAAATATATGCATATTGTATGTAGTCGATATTATTTCACGTCGCTAAGTTTAATTTAACGCATATTTTATGTGGATTAGTAGTTTCGTGCGGTGTAAGAGAAAAAAAAGTTTATAGGTATAGGAAAATTTCACGAAAATTTTTAACTGTAAATGTTTTACGAGTATACCACATACAAAGGAACTTTACTTACAGAGCAGGAATGAGCAACCCGCGGCCCGCCACACTTTCTCGTGCGGCCCTTCAAAAGTTTTACATTTTGACTTTTAAGGTTAGGTATTGCTATGTCCTTTGTGCCTAAATTCTAGGTACAGGGAAGGTACAACATTATTGCCCCTTCTTACTAAACTCCCGGTGATGAGTCGTTCAGGGGTGGGTTCCTAATGAACGGTCAATATTAGAGGCGATCTTTTGAATGTTTATTGGCTCTCTCGGGAAGTCTAATTGCTTTTCTTTTTTAAGAAAAAAGAAATAAAAAACTTTCATTAGCTTATGAGTAATATTTATTATAAACAAAAGAAAATAGATTGAAATATTTTTCATGAAATAAATGTTTACACAAATGTTTTGGATTTCAAATCCAATATAAAATGAACCTTTAAAATTAAGAACAATTAATACAAAATAATAATTCAAAACAAAGAGGTTTCCACTCTTTATTCCGACGTGCTTGATTGTTAGACCAATCAAGTCTCTCGCTTTACATTAGCGGGTTTAAATGTTTTAAATAATATTTGTTGCTTATTCAAAGCTTAAAGTATTGTTAACTAAATAATAAAACTTTTATTGAAATATTTCACTGAGGGTAATGAAAAATGCACTCTGTAAGAAGTCTTTTTTTTTAAATCCTATATTCACGCGCTGATGGCCAATTGTATAATAAAATTATAGAAATCATAAGTTCACAGTACCTGTCTCCTTGACAAAATTGAAGTTTTAAATTTAAAAAGGATATAATTTCGCTTGTTGTGTGTGGCCTACTTTAGTTTGCACATCTGATGACTCAACCTCGGTGCGGCGATTGTCATAACCATCTTATTTGATCTCACTTGAAGTTGTTATCCGCATTGAATAGTGACTGAATTTTGTGTTTGTTGTTGCATCTTTCCAATTAAAGATTTCCAAAAACGTTGAGGTAAGTTACTTTTAGTTGACAATATTATCCTTATTATCCAGAAAGTTTATGTGAGTCGAGTTCGTAAATTGTAACATTTTATATTTTTATCAGCATTCATTATTGTCCTTGTATTCTATTTTTAGATTTTGCTCCAGTCCAACTGAAAAATTCTAACCTCTAATTGTTAGTAAACAAATAATTTCGGATCCCATCACAAATATTTTGTAGAGTGCATAAAAATGCGTGCACTCCGCTAGAATCCACGAAGTCGACTGATTTTTCATCGAAAATCGATATGATTGGCATGCCTGTGCGAATGAAGTAAGTCAAATCCGTTTATTTTCGAATTTATTTCTTTATAATAAATTATTTTTATTGCAGATTCACCCTTTGTTCCAATCTCGGTTTCCTTTGAGGTGTTTTTCCATGCAGTTTTGCTGGTACATTTCGATTTTATGTTGTATTTGGACTGTCCATTTGACTCATCTCCTCCATCTTTGTTGTTTTCTTAGCCGTTACACAAATTTGACCTTTATTAACTAATTTGTCAATTTACCCTTCGAAACTATACACATTAGATGCATGAAACAATTACATAATTTTTGATATGGTCACATTTTTACAAAGAATGTTATTTATAGAATAAATCAGTTTACAAATTCTTACATTTTTATAGGTTATCATCATTAATACATTTTGACAAATTTTCAGCTAATTAAGTTTTTTGTTTCATTTCTGATGTGACAATCATCAGTCTATTTAAACTTAGCAATGTTTATCATCTTTTGTTCATCCTGAGAGACTCAAGTAAAGTTAGAAAATTGAAATTTAGAAAAATAAAAATTTCTCGTAGAGCAAATTTTTAAAGTGTCTTCCGACTTAGAATTTTGTGCTTATCTTGAATTTATTATTCATTTTTGTATCGGGAGCCTTTATTAATCATTTTGAGACATAGGTTTTTTTTGTAAATAAAGAGATAATTTGCGTTCATCATTCAGTGTTGGTATGATCATAAGTTTCCTACATACAGCCCCGCACATCATTTTTAAATGTGTAGCTGGCCCGTTGTAAAAAAAAGGTTCCTCATCCCTGCCTTACAGGATACCTTAAGAAATATTTAATTATTCTTTATATATATTGACGTGTTCTTTTTTGTCCACGGACCAACTATTTATTTTTTTGAATTTCGTGAATTCAAAATTTTTCTTTATCTTTATTTTTCTTTTCCACAAACACTTTAATAAAACACAACTCTTTCAATTTTAAACTAAAACTTTCCTTTTCTTTATTTATAACAAATTACTCTACAAATTTTACAATGGACTCGCTCAAAACGTCCTATCTAGTCGACTGCTCGGCGTAGACTGTCCCCTCCTTCTTCCAACTCACGCAAAAGTTCCTCGTTCGCGCACACGGATATTTCTTCAAATCCAAATTCCCCCTTCTTCTAATTAATTTTGGTTTACAATAATTCATTTACAAATTTTTGTTACATTTTGTCATTTAACACGTTAATTTTTTATTTAAAATTTTTTTTAAATTTATCGAAATTTGGCTAGCCATTGAAATACAGTTCAACGCCCTCTAGATTTTTAAGAAACATTGCTAATTTTTGTAATTTTGTTGGAAATCTTTCTAATTGGATTTCAATGACTTACATGTTAAGAATTGGAGAATTTTGGCATTTTATATCAAATTTACATTTTTATCTTAACTAAAATATTATTTTTTTAACAAAAGTATTATTCATTTATTTTTAACAATCATCTATCAATTATTTACAAATTTTTAACTGAACTAAAATGTTTTTATTTATGAATGAAAAATAGCAAATAATAATATCGAAAATAAAATTAACTTTTCTAAAATTTTTTTATGCACACTGCATTTTAATCCGAAATCTCTCTAATATGTGACTATTTCAAGCGTATTATCTTTTCTTTGACTTTTATTTAATTTTTGGATTAATATTTTTGCTGGATAAAATTTTTTTTGGATTATTTTTCTTTCTCATCGGGCTTCTATGTTTTCCTTCTTCCGTTTATGAACGTCTTTTCCGTAAATATTTCATCGTATCATTAATTTTTAACTAATTCTTTGACAATAATTTCAATTTTTCTTCATTTATAACTTTAAATTTCCCCCCCAATTTTCTTCATTAATTTATTATTAATGGCATTCTTCATCAATTCTCCATTGATCTCATCTATTCAAACTTCATTATTTATCATTATTAATTCCCCATTTATTTTAATTCATTCATTATTAATTTTTTAAATATCAAAATATCTTCACTGTCGTAATTAGTCGTCAATTATTTTACAATTTCATAATTCTTTTCTGTCCATTCATTCGCTTTCAAATTTTTCACCTTTACCCAATCAGATTGTAGCTTCTTCAAATCTTTTAGTTGTTTCTTTTAAATCTCCCCTCATTATTTGGAGCATCTTTTCCCACGTTAAACCTTGATCCTCTTCGTCTTTCATTTTGTTTTGTGAATTTAATTTTTAAAAACTAATTTGTAACGATTTTTTGCAATACGTTACGAACTGTATATTTATTCCGCAACATCCTGTATACGCATTTTAATATCTACGAACATGGTACGCATGTCTGTTCATGGCCATAGCGACTAGCATTTTTTCGTTTGTAACGAGAGGAAGTTCGTTCGTTGAATTTTTGCAATTCCTTGGATTTAATAATGTTTAATTATTGAATACATTATTATATAACAACTGACACGTTCGCGGATTTTATAGATCAGTTCATAATACACATGCGAAGAGCTGTCATTTTTGAGCTGTCAATTTTGACCTGTTACAATTCTTATCGGTTTGAATTCTTATTCCGATTGTGAAACTTTTTTATGTCAACAAACATAAAGTTGACTATTGCAACCATAATATCAGGTCTGCCAGAGTGTTGGATGCCCAGGGTGATTTGTTGGCAGGATCAAGTCGTAATTGCATCATTCCGAAACCAGTCGGCAAGAGAATCATTCATTTCGATTTTTGGTGGCTGCAGTGGATTATACGAAGTCCCGCAATTGTATTGCGTGTTTTTGGGTACTGTAGAACCGAAGGGCTTGGAGGTTTGTACCATTAATTTTTATCTTATATAATCAGTACTGCAGTAAATTGTTACGCCATTTTTTTAATATCATAATTGCTGTTTGCAAGTATTCTGCCTTTGACTTGGCCACATTATTCAATAAGATAACTAACTGCTTGTGCTGTACAGTCAATAACGAAGTTTTTGTTTTAAATAAACGATTATTTGTTTTATCGTTAGCTTTATTTACCTGTTCAGTGATCACCTGGAGATTCTATTATCCACGACCTTTTGCCTCCGCAAAATGTAAAGAGTTAGCTTATACGACCATCAGGGTTTTACGTCTGTCACACGAAATTACTGTTGATATTTATATTGGCAGATGTAAAGTTTTGCTACTTCAACTCCTCAGGTCTCATTAGCTTGTCGAGCTTAGAAGAGTAAAACATCTTACAAATTTTATTCCCAAATTCATCCACACATGTGGTTATTTTTATTAATTTCAAATGTTTTATCTTTTATTTGCACGTGGACGCGGCATCTGCGTTTTCGAATGTTCCAACGCAACAGTTGTTTTTAATTTATTGTTCGCAAATGTTACATGTGTCTATTATCATACCAGACCTTAATTTTATTTCACCAAATGTTATTTTTGTTTATGCACGTTTATTCACTTTATTAATGATGTTGCAATAATTGCTCTTACCTTAGGGTAATTTTTCGTGGTCGTGTGTTCTCGAATCTCCACTTGGCGTTGCCAATTTTCTTTGTTGATTTACTCAGTCGGTAGAGCATGGGTTACTTAAATCTCAGGGTAGCTTCGTGTTCGTTGGTTTCGAGCTCCACTTGCGGCGACAAAATTATTGTTGACGTGTTCTTTTTTGTCCACGGACCAACTATTTATTTTCTTGAATTTCGTGAATTCAAAATTTTTCTTTATCTTTATTTTTCTTTTCCACAAACACTTTAATAAAACACAACTCTTTCAATTTTAAACTAAAACTTTCCTTTTCTTTATTTATAACAAATTACTCTACAAATTTTACAATGGACTCGCTCAAAACGTCCTATCTAGTCGACTGCTCGGCGTAGACTGTCCCCTCCTTCTTCCAACTCACGCAAAAGTTCCTCGTTCGCGCACACGGATATTTCTTCAAATCCAAATTCCCCCTTCTTCTAATTAATTTTGGTTTACAATAACTCATTTACAAATTTTTGTTACATTTTGTCATTTAACACGTTAATTTTTTATTTAAAATTTTTTTTAAATTTATCGAAATTTGGCTAGCCATTGAAATACAGTTCAATATACTATAATATATATTTCTTATAGTACATTGCTGCCGTCATAAGTAAGAAGGCAGTAAGTCAATTTTTTTCGAAATTGAGTTTTATATAGATATAGATGCGGTTTTTAACGCTGATTTCAAAGATATAAAAAACTCAATTTCAAAAAATTTTGACTTACTGCCTTCTTACTGACGGCAGATTGCTACTCGTATGGCGTAAATTATCCATTAGACCAACGAGTTAATCACGATCAGTTACTTTAATTAGATCGAATTAAAATCTGATCAATAAATCGGGACACAATAAAAGTGGGACAGAAGGTCAACCAAAAGCCATGCGAGCAGAAGATCAATTATTATGGTGACATGTGTGGGGAAATTAGGGGCGTGGTTAGATTAGGGGTGGATTAGAGGCGGGGTTAGGAGATGGTTTAAGTTGCAAAGTTTTAAACTAAGGAAGCGATTGAGATCAGGGTTACCTAAATACCGGGGTAATTCAAGATTTTCCCAAGTGCCCCCTTGCCTACTAGCGTTTTATGCTTACTAGAACACTAACTTAATCTAATAAGAACATGAATGTCATACTGAATGTTTTCTCGTAATTCCTGATAAAACAAAACCTGAAAATCTTCATATCGCGGCAGATTCAGAACAGGTAAACAAATTTGAATTAAGTTTTAGAGCATGTTCTAAAATATTGGAGGTAAGTTCTAAAATTGGTCCTTATTACATACTTAATTATAGTTGTGCGCGGTAATTTTATTTATTTTACATTATTTTGAGAACCTATTCAAAATAACTTGTTAAATGCTTGAAAATTATTATTACAAAATTTAAATTCTACAATGGTGTCATGTAAAATCATTCAGTACAAATTACTCTAACTTGACTTTAACGAACTTTTTATAGAAAAATAAATAATTAAACATTACAAAAGATATCTATCGTGATTGTACCTAACTGCTTAAAGAATTTAAAAGTTTTGGTTTGTTAAATATAACTAAATAAAATATAACAAAATTAATTTGTTCGTAAACATAACATGTGAAAATTCTAAAATGTAGTTAAAATACTAGTACTACACAGAAATTGGATACAATTCAGTATCAAAAATTAAGGATCGTGTCCAACGCTCCTATAAACAAATTTCGCTTGTCATGATTATCTATACTGAAACTGCGTAATAAACTATCAAACTTTAGATGCAATTAAGGACACGAATAAGGACGCAACACTGTTTTGTAATGTTTCCCACTTTTAGGAACATTTCATTATTATAAGTACAGCAGTATAATTTTAGCATAATCTTATTATAGGTTTGTTTCATCGCGAACAAATTGAACAGTTCTAGAACTACCGATTCTAGTTCAGAATTTTCTAATACGCATGCATCCGCAATAACTACTTTAGAACTAGTCGTAAGAAAAAAGTTTGATGAAACAGTTTTAGTCCTAATTTTTCGGGAAAACTCGGATGTCGGATTGACTCGAGTTTTATCTTGAACTTTATTAAACCCAACCTTAATTTGCTGTTGCAAAACATGCAGAAACGTACATTTATTTACATTCAATTATAAACATTTAAGTTGAAAAAATGAGTGATTCAGATTTCAGTGATTTCCATGATTTCAATGATGATATTGACAATGTCTCTAGTGATGAGGAAATTATGCGTGCACAATTTAGCACAAAAGTGCGTAATGAGTTAAAATAATTTTTAATTATTAAAATAAATAAAATAAAATATTTTTTTTATGCATTATTGGCGGCTAAAACAAGTATTCGTACTAGTACGTCTTCAGTCGGGATATTATGGGCGGTCTTGAACTACAAGTTCTTGCTGGTTCTTGCTTCTGAACAAGTACTGATTTGAACCATTCTGAACTGTTCTAGAACACACAATTAGGCTGATGAAACAGCGGACTAGTAGTTCGTAGAACTAGCAGTTCATATTTTAACGTTTGATGAAACAGATTTTAGTTAAAGAGCATGCGCATAGCTCTAGAACTAACGAGAACTCGTCGATGAAACAAACCTTATGTTATCTTATTATACCGGGTGTTCATTTTAAAACTTCCAGCAATTAATATCTCAAAAACCAAGTCAGATGAAAAAATGTTTCGGACAAAAGTTGTATGATAGCGAGGGGGAGATAATATGGTATAATTGTTTTTTTTAATTTATTGACCTTTTCAAGGTCATTTGAAGGTCAACTTGGTTTTTTAAATGGCACCTTATATTTTTTTAGCAGATTCATATTTTGCATTAATAAATAAACAACTTTTGTTGGAAAATTTTTTTTATCCGACATTAGGCTTTTTGAATAAAATGCGTTGCAACAAAATAAAAACATTTTAATAAACTGCAGCTGATTATAATCGAAATTTAATTTTTTAAAAGTTAGAAGGCTGTTATTGCTTTTGTTATTATTCAACTTATAATTTTAGGACAATCAAAACAAAACACTGTCACATAAAACAAATAAATTGACATTAGTTTCTTCAACTATTGTTAGTTTTGTGATTTTCAGTGGGTTTTTATTTTCCCCATTAACTTTAGATCTGATAAAAGTTCGAAATCGGATCATTACAATGGTTTAACACTCGTTTACAAACATCTTTTCCACTGTTTAATACTAATAAATAGCCTTGTAAAACTTGTAAATATTAAATTTTGATTAACAATGTTGATTATTTATTTTGTTTCAACGCATCTTACTCGAAAAGCCTAATGTCGGATAAAAAAAATTTTCCAACAAAAGTTGTTTATTTATTCATGCAAAATCTGAATCTGCTAAAAAAATATAAAAGGTACCATTTAAAAACCAGATCATAAGGCTTCTTGTTATATTTTGTATAGAAGCCTAAAACAAAGTTGACCTTCAAATGACCTTGAAAAGGTCAATACATTTTAAAAAAATTATGCCATATTCTCTCCCCCTCGCTATCATACAACTTTTGTCCGATACATTTTTCATCTGACTTTTGGTTTTTGAGATATTAATTGCTGGAAATTTTAAAATGAACACCCGCTATATAAGAATATTTTTATTACAAATAAAAGTATAAAACGCATTTCAAATGAAAGCAGTGCAGGATGAACTGGAAAAAATTTGATATAGCTTATATCGATTTAAACAGCACCAAAATATTTTTGAGATTACCTATTTTTTTTTCTTATTTTATTTATCTATTTTAACAGGAGTTTTGCAATTTCATTTTCAATGATTTTTATTTCGCTTTTATAACGTTTGCTTTATTGATTTTTTGTTAATTTTGAATTTATATTTAATAGATTGAGAATACGTAAAACCATAAAGAAAAATAAAAGTAAGCTATTAAATTAGCCTTACACAACAAATGTTACCTGATCATATCCTAGAGAGCAGCTTCGATGTTTGCACAACAAAATGTATCTTGTTTATAAACTTTTATATCTTTATAATATAAAATATAATAAATGAAATTTTTAACTTTGTACTAGTAAATTGTTTTACATCTGTGCTATCGTTTGTGGTCCAAGCGGCGTCGGATTGTCCAATATTCCAGTCGCATTTTAATTCGCATTAAAATGTATTATTCTAGGTTATTCTGTTTTGAGGGGGCGGCGCTCCGTTGCTGGTAAGGAAATATTTGCTGAAAAACCTATTATTTTCGCCCTTTTTGTTAAAATTGCATCACTTCTGGGCGATCGCCGAGGTCAACAACTCAGAATTTTTATTAGGGCCCAAACCTTAACACGTATGCAAAAATTAGAACCCTCTGACCATTTCTAGGAAACTCTTCATTTCATGATTTTGAAGATGTTACAATATTTTAAATGTTATTAATATTTTTAATGCCCAATATGATAACAACACAGCTGAAATGGAAATTATTTAAAAAATATTTTGCCGAAGAAGATCGTTTTCAATTCTTCTTTAAAAATTTCAAGATCCGATGAAGAAGTCGGTAAGAATCTCCGAGTTTAGACTCGATGACTTTTAGTATGTTTTAATGTTCGAATGATTACCTAACAAAATCTGTCGAGAAATTGCAAAAAACCCGATCTTGGATTTTTTTTAATCAATATGTACGCAATTTTCTTACACTAAAAATTGATATTTCTTGAAATTGACCATATTATCTTTTTAGTTTAACTTTTATTGTAAAACTTTAAAATTTTAATCTGAATTGAATAATCTTGAATTGAAATCAAATCTGATTTACGGCTTTGATTTGAAAAATCTAAATTAATTGCCACGTAAGACATCTAATATAAGAGGGAAATATTTTTAGCAATGGGTAAATAAATATCTCGTCAAGTGTCCTTTGAGTACAATTTTGTCGTAATTAAAATATTTTAGCGTTAATATAAGTTTTTGTTAAATTTCCTTATATTTATGAAACATTTTTTTGTTCCCCTTACACAATACTAAACAACTAATCTACAGAAAATAGTAATTAAATTAAACTGCATACGAAGAATAATATATCGACCACATGCAATATGCATTATACGATGGAGCTCTAATTATTCACCTGTTGAAGTACCTCTATAATTATGAAGTTAATAATTTAATTTAATAACCACTTGCCTAGTATAGTACAGTAAATAATTTGTTCTCTAAAATTGAACCGAATTTTGATCTGAACCAAATCTAGTTCATGATAAACTATTTGAGAAATAGTTTATCTTTTTATTTTCGGTTAAGCCTTTGGTGGTCGGTATACGGCTAGCTATGTTTTTCTTAGCGGAGGCAGGGTCGTAGGTAGCCTGCAATGCCTTACGAGAAATGCTTACTTTAAAAAATAAAAATGCAGATGTAAAATTAACAATTTTAATAAAATAATTGTATGAATCAATTACAACAATGAACACACACAGTTTTAAATTAGTCAAACAGATGAACGTTTGCAAAAACAAATATTTACGAACTGGTAAATACAGTTAGTCACACCAAGTGATCCAATACAATTTAAAGTGACTAAAATAACCACCTAATGTTTCGATAAGTCGAAAAGAAATAAGAAAGATCGACTTACCAGTACTGATTTGTCTTACAATATAGATAACGACAACTGCTACTTCTTTTCTGAGCGAAACGGGTCGTAAAACTTGAACTATCACAAAACACTTGGTGAGACTGTCTTCAGCTCCTTTGATGTTGAAATTGAACCGGACCTTGATGGAACCTTGGGCGTGAGAAAATAACCCGTCGTATTTGACTGAAAGGTAGGTACTCCAAATGCACTCCGTCTTGTAACAATTCACTAGGCGTTCCGAAATAATTGATCGCATAAACCAAATCTTCTATAATGGACAATCGGAAAGTTGCAAAGTTTTACTGATGCAATATAAGAAAACTTTATGGTAGACAAAAGGTAGCGTACTCCATACAACCAAATTACAACGTGATATGTTGAACTCGCCACGTGGGTAACAAAAGATAACCATAAAAATTGAAGTTCACGACTGCTTCTAAATCCGTAATTAATTACGAGCAGCTTCGGGAGAAACACGATACACACTCTTCCAATGACTAATTGAAAAGTAGCTCGAAACGGACAAATAATAATTAATAATATTATCCAAAAATGGTCTTTTCCAAAATGTCGACCTACAACGTACGTCTCTCGAACAGAACTGCAGCGCGCCGGCCGTCAGACTTGACGCAAGCAAAGCACTTTAAAAAGTTAGCATTAAATGCACAGGGTGAAAGGTAAGTGACGGGTTCTAAAAACCGTCACAAAATTCGTTTTATTCAGTTCTTTTTTTGTGCCATTATTTCAAAACAAGTCAAATAACAAGTTTTGATTTAATATGAACAAGTTTAAAACAAGTATTGATTAAATATTAGATTTCATCCCCTTTTCACAAGCTATCACTATTTTGAAATTTAAAATACCTACTATTCCATACTTTGTGATACATAATTTAAAAAAAATTATGACGTTAATAAAGACGTTAAAAATCCGTTTATTTCATTTTGGTATCATAACCTTGTTTTTTAGCACGGAAATGGGGGCATAATATGGCCTTTATAGCCCGAGGGCCTATAAAGTTGCTAAGCAATGACAACAATATCAAAACAAAAGAGTTAGTCCAGACTCTGTTTTTTTTGCGCGATCGATCTGAAATTTTGCATATGCCTTTCTACCGACAATTCACGGGGGGCAGTAGCTTGCGAGGGGGAGAGAATTTTTTGCTCAGTTTTTCGATATCTAGTGCCGTTTTCGAGTTATTGCTAAATAAAAAAAATTAATTCTCGCCCCTCCTGACGCGTCGGGCTTTAAATTGCCCTCTGTGCTATAATCTATTGCTTGTGCCCTTGATACATAAATAACTATTATGAATTAGGGTGAAAAATAGGTATTAATTGGTGCGGCGCGGTGCAGTATTCGCGGTCTTCTGCGATTTTTCAACAAATGTTGTTCAGTAATAAGTCTGCACTTTAACATACTAAAAATCACCGAGTATAAACCCTAAGCTTCTTACCAAATTTTTGTCAGAAGTTAAAATCTTCAATGTTTTCAAAGAAAAATAAAGACATTTGACATTTGGAAGAATAGCTATTTTTCCTTTGCGAAACACTTTGTTATTTTCATACCACCTCTTTTGTGAAAAATCTGACTTTTCATTGCGTAGGTTATTGCTTTTTCTATTTTAATTTAATATCTATTTATTTTAATAAAATTGAAATTTGATTAATTTATCGAAGAAGCTACGTTATTTTTGTTTATTTTTATATTTATAAAATACAACAAAGGTAATGAAAATAACGACCTGCATAATCTTATATATAAAAATGCTTGTATGTATGTGTGTGGGTATGTATGTGTGTTCCGCATAGACGCCTAAATCCCGTAACAAACTGTGGGCGTTGAAACTTTCACGAGATCTGGCGAGGATCAAGAGTAAATTTTTCGTCGTCTTAGATTTTAGTAATGCGCCACGATAAGACGGTCATCTGCAGTTAAACGCTTCAGGTCAACGTCGGTGTCATAGTTACGATGCAATTTTGACACTAAAAGTTTAATTATATGACATTGACATATAGTCAGTAGCGGCTCGAGAATAGGGGGCACAACTTTGACATAAGAATGTTAACCTTAAAAATGACATTGACATATACTCAGTGGCGTTGCACAATATTTTTAAAATTAGCAAAAATCAAGTTACATTGGCATATGATGTACAGGGTACAACATAAATAGTGCGCGTTTTAGCAAGGCTCACCCCCCAACTCCTTTCATAATAACCTAGAGTGACCCTTAGAGTGTTGAGTACCCCCTGGGCCCCCCGATAGTGTCAAAGTGACGGAATTAACTATATAACCTAAAAATCATTTTGCACATACAGGGTAAAACATAAATAGTGCGCGTTGTAACTAAGTGCCCCCCCCCTTTCCTAACACCCAGTGAGACCTGCTCTTTTGTGTAGTGTACCCCCTTGGCGCCGCGCCCCCCGGATATTGTCAAAGTGACGAAACTAATTACATAACCTTAAAATCATTTTGCACATACAGGGTAAAACATAAATAGTGCGCGTTTTAGCAAGACCGGCCCCCTTTTCATAACCTAGAGAGTGACCCTGATAGTGTTGAGTAGCCCCCATGGGCCCCCCGATAGTGTCAAAGTGACGGCATTAACTACATAACCTAAAAATCATTTTGCATATACAGGGTAAAACATAAATAGTGCGCGTTTTAGCAAGACGGGCCCCCTTTTCATAACCTAGAGTGACCCTGATAGTGTCGAGTACTCCCTGCCCCCCCCCCCCCCGATAGTGTCAAAGTGACTGAATTAACTACTATCGTAACACAGTGAGACCTCTTTGGTGTAGAGTACTCCCGGGCCCCCTGATTGTGTCGAAGTGACGGAAAGTGAAGTGAAAAACATACGAGTGATACTAATAAAGTAAAGTGGAAATAATACACATGCAGAGTACCCCCGGGCCCCCTGATAAGAGTCAAAGTGACGGAAAGTGAAGTGAAAAACATACGAGTGACACTAATAAAGTAAAGTGGAAATAATACACATACAGTACTACCCGAAATAAATTTCACACCTAAGATTATGTGACCCAATTACAATACAACGTCAGGGAAAGCCAATTGTTCTATACCCCTACGCCAAAGTCCAAATCAAATTCTTCTTTGTTTCTAATAAAATTCACATATTGGTGGTCTTTAGACACGCCCTTTTTAAAAGTGGAATTTTTTTTTGACATTTACCCCCACTTAAAGAGTTTTTACTAAAGTCTAGAATAAATTCTTCATAATTGGTATATCAATAGGTAACATAAAACAATTTTATAAAAATAAATTTTTCCTCCTCCACCACAAAATTTTGGACTAAAGACACTCAGAAATTTAAAAAAATATATATCTGATTCCCCCTAATCATCTAAATGAATAATACGAAAAAAAATTTTTAAAATTATCCGCACAAAAAAAGTTTTTTTTGGAACTTCATCGATCATCACCAAAATTGATATCTGATTCCCCCTAATCATCTAAATGAATAATACGAAAAAAATTTTTTTAAATTATTAGTAAATACATCCGAAACTGTCAGGATTCGATATTACTACTTTTAATGTAAATTTTTTGGTTTTTTCATAATTTGTTTAATTATTTCGAATAATTTATATTTGGATAAACAATTCTTTGAGTGGCATAAAAATTAAATTCGGGCAGGACAACGTCTGCCGGGTCAACTAGTTTTTTATAAAAAACGATGATTGCTATACAAATATTAATTTCCATAATTTTGGTACATTTGTAATTCGAAAGACGTAGAAATTACGGAAATATGGTCCGTGTTATAAATGTGAAGGGGAGAGCTCATGCTGCACGAATTCTTTTAGATTCAAGCAAGAGTACAGAAGTTAACTCTAAATGTGAGTTAGATCACATTAAGTCATCGAATAGGAGTAGTCTCTAAAACGGAGATTGTCCAGACATATGGCACAAAAGGTGATCAGAGCTCCCTTGAGTGGTTGCAACAAACAGTAGCAGAATTCCCACCTTTGTGGGAAAAAGCCAAGCTAGACGTAGTCCAGGTGGACAACCTGCCAAGGCTCACGAAGGCAACTCTTTGGGTTCCTGGTAAACAGGAGCCCACTGAGGCTGTCATGAGGCGCCTGGTTGCCCAAAATACCTGGGCAAAACTAAAGGAGCGGTGCATCTTCCTCGATGCTGATAAGGAGGAACCAGAAGGCAAACTCCTTGTCTTTGGTATTGGACAGCAAGGTAGTGCTGCACTAAAAGTAAGAGGAGAGCTGCTGAACTATAAGTTCGCAACCCTCAAAGTAAAGTTGCAAAAGTTTACGGACGATCCAGCAACAGCCACTGCAACAGCCATGGAGACGGAAGTGATCCAGGAAGCGGTGAATGAAGGTGAAAGTCAAACAGAGCAGTAAGCTCCCCCAAAGGTAAGCCCAATGGCTTCCTCAGCAGACTGGAGCTTCATTCAAGCAAACCTGCAACACTGTCGGGAGGCCGTGGCAACTGTATGCCGCCACCTTGACGTTTGCAGGGATACAGTAGCCCTGATACAAGAGCCATGGTTAGTGAAATCTGTTATATGTGGTTTCACAAAACTAAACGGTAAAATATTTACAGGCAACCAGTCAAATAAAACTAGGACGTGTATTTACACTCCTAATAATATTCAGGCCAACCTTCTGCCGCAGTACAGCGACTGCGATCTGACAGCAGTGCGTATTGGCTGCGACTTTGGGAATGGTCAAGAGGATGTCATTCTGGCATCCATCTACCTTCCAATAAAAGCGACGAATCCGCCTACTCAAAAGTGGTGGATATCGTGAAACATTGCGAGGAAAAGAAGATTCACCTCATAATTGGCTGCGATTCAAACTCCCATCATATCGCGTGGGGAGCAGAGATTGCAACAATCGAGGTAAGTCACTATTTGAATACCTTATAGGTACAAATCTAGTAATTCTTAATAGAGGGGATGTCCCTACTTTTTATGTGTCACCCCATCGCAACTCTGTCATTGACATTACAGTGGCGTCTTTAGGTATTACAAACTACATTCATGACTGGCGAGTGTCTGACCAACTGACAATGTCAGATCATAGATGGATTTGCTTTAAGTTAAAAGCAAACACAGTGGATGCTAAGCAGTACCGAAATCCGAGGAATGCTGACAGGGTAGTCTTTTTAGATCACCTGTCTAAATCCATGGAAAATGGTATATTGCAGGCAGCATCCACAAATGAATATTTAACAACTACTGAGGAGATTGAAATGTACGCCAACGAGCTGCAAAACTCCCTCATTAAAGCCTATGAGCTGTCTTGTCCGCTTCGAACGGCCGGAATACGGGGTCGAGCAACACCTTGGTGGTGCGCAGAACTTGACCGGCTGAAGAGATCGGTAGGGAGGCTCTATAATAAGGCGCAGAACTCTAAAAATTGCACTGACTGGGCAGCATTTAAGGTGCACCGGTCGGAATATAAGAGTCTAATACGCCAAAAGCAACGTGAGTCATGGAGAGCCTTCTGCAGCGGCATCGGAACAACTACTGCCGCAGCAAGGCTACATAAGATCATAGCAAAAGATCCATATCAGCAGCCAGGCAGTCTACGCCGAGAGGACGGTTCCTATACGGAAACACTCTCGCAGACTGCAGAAATACTGATACAGACACACTTTCCCGACAGCATAACAGTTTCGGAATTTGTCTGGGCGGATATTGAAACTCAGGCACCGACTGAAATGAATTGGGAAATTGCAAAGGAGGTTGTAGATGACACAAAAACGGCATGGTCCGTTAAATCCTTTAGCCCCTTTAAATCGCCGGGGCCTGACGGGGTGTTCCCGGCCCTGCTCCAGTGGGGTTTGGGAGACATTCTCGATCACCTGGTGCGAGTGTTCAGAGCATGCATTTGCGCATGGCTACACACCGAAGGGGTGACGTGGAGTTAAAGTCATCTTCATACACAAACCAAGCAGGAGCGATTACTCACTGGCCAAATCTTTTAGACCAATTAGTTTGTCCTCGTTTTTCCTTAAAGCGCTGGAGAAACTATGTGATAGGAAGATCCGTGATATGAGTCTGAGTCTCAGACCATTACACGCGCATCAACATGCATACGTTCCGGGGAGAACTATTGAGACAGCGCTCCATATGGTAGTGAAGCGCGTCGAAAGATCGCTGAACGATAAAAAGTCCACCCTAGGAGCGTTTATTGATATCGAAGGAGCGTTTGACAAAACTACCTTTGACAGTATAAGTGAAGCATTGCACCGACACGGAGTCCCCGCTACCATTGTAAGATGGATAAGTTTTGCACTAAGGTGGAGGGCCGTGGAGGTGGGTGTCGGAGACATAAACATCAAGGGCATTGTAACTAAAGGCTGTCCCCAAGGAGGGGTACTCTCTCCGCTACTGTGGATCATGGTGGCGGATAGCCTTCTGCAACGCCTGAATGAAAAAGGTTTTTATACCATAGGATATGCAGATGACTTCACCATCCTGCTTAACGGGAAATTTGAGAACATAATTTGCCAGCGCATGCAAAAAACTCTCAAAATAATACAAGATTGGTGTATAGAGCACTCCCTCTCGGTTAATCCGATGATGACGGAGTTAGTACTATTTACCAAGAAAAGAAAGCTAATGAGCAGGGTAATTCCAAACTTAATGGGAACTCCTCTGAAACTGGCTGACAATGTCAAGTATCTAGGCATAACACTTGACAAGAAGCTAAATTGAGGGAAACATCTACAAATTAAATTAAGGAAGGCGGGAATGGCATTCTGGCAGTGTCGAAGGGCAATGGGACGATCATGGGGACTTTCCCCTAAGATCACCCTCTGGCTCTACACAGCCGTTGTTCGATCTATGCTTTCCTACGGTGCACTTGTCTGGTGGCCTAGAACCAAGCAAGTAACAGCGGCGGCCTCCTTTCCCCGGATTCAGAGAATAATCTGTCTGGCTGTAACTGGAGTGATGCGAACCGCCCCACTGCGGCGCTTGAAGCCCTTCTCTGCCTCCCACCACTTGATCTTCATGTGCAGTAGATGGCGGTCAAGGCTGCCCTTAGGTTTCGTAGCTAGCGGCTATGGAATGATAGGATGGAGCTGTGGGACATATGCGGATATTGAGGGACTACTCGGCGAGTGCACCCCTTCTACATATAGAGTCTGACAGAATTCCCCCTAAATACGTATTCAACAGGAAATTCAAAATCCTGCTAAATCCACCAGCAACTGACGAGAATGACATTTGTTTATTCTCTGACGGTTCCAAAAATAATGTTGGATCAGGGGCAGGAATCTTTTCTGCCGAACTTAATCTGAACATGAGCATATCACTGGGCAAGTACACGTCGGTTTTCCAAGCGGAACTCATCGGTATATTGCACTGTGCAAAAACAGTCTGGGACAAAGGTATCCATGACAAAAACATTCAGATATTTACAGACAGCATCAGGGGAGTCCTTCTGGCACTTATGAGCCACAAGATCACCTCTGGTTCCTTTCTCTTCACTGGGTTAAGGGACACCAAGGCAATGAATGTAACGAGAAGGCAGATGGTCTGGCTAAAGCCGGCTCAAATTGTCATCCCTGCGGCCCTGAACCGATGATTGTACCAACCGTCAAAACCCTAGATACCCTTTTAAAACATCATACCCTAGAACTGCATTCCAGCAGGTGGGCCAATGAAACTGAATGTAGACAAGCAAGGGCAGCGATAAAAGCACCCTCCAGTAAACATTCAAAATACTACTTGAAGTTGGCCAGAGTCAATCTACGGATCATTGCAGGGATATTAACTGGACACTGCAAACTGAACAAACACCTTAACACGCTGGGGATCGTAGATGAGCCAACGTGCCGGGGCTGTAATGAATCAGACGAAACAGCGGAGCATGTGCTCTGTCACTGCCCAGCTCTAGCGTCAAAAAGAGGTACCATGTTGGAGGACTTCTGGCCTGACATGGCCAGAATTAGAGGTATCTCGCCTGCCAGAATCCTGGAGTTCATCCTTCAGCTGGGATGGCTCGAGGAATGATGGGGCGGGGGCCACTAAAATGAAGGTAGTACAATGGGCCCGGTCTAGTGGCCTAAGTGCCCGTGGGGTCTTCGACCCTACCCTCCTACCTAAAATCCAAAATCCAGAATTTGATCTTAAAATTATGTTACGCAAATGCTGTCCTCCAATAGGGTCCTGCAATTTGAGCATCTGATGGTCTGATTTTAATTTTCATAAATACGCTGCGATCCTGCTCAAACTTTTAGAAAAATTATTTTCCTTTCTTATGGTATCGTATACCTAAATTATAAAATTTGATATAAATATCCCAACTAGTGTAGCCAAAATTCTCATTCTAGAATGTACCTTATGACACCCAAATTTAGGAAATTCCTCTACTTTTAAATTTTTTCCTATGTAATACTAAAATTTTAATTATAGCATGATTTGTACATTGGCTTGCATTGATTATTTTTATGTGAAATTTTTACACATAAAATCGATGTTCAAATTTCGGCACATTTAACAGTTTCAGTTGGGCCCAAATAAACTGACACTTGCGCCATTAATAAGAATAGTATGAATAATTAAACTTAAAATGACTAGTAGTTAAATAAATGCATTTTAAAATGCATCTTTTCTTCTCATTTTAATACAGTTGACCCGCGGTAATCCGACATTTGACAGTCCGACACGCACGGTTGTCCGACGCCGCGTCGGATCTTACTCTTTACGTAAAAAGAAACAGAAAACGATTACAGATTTTTTTAAGCCGTAAATATGTACTGTCGGTACATAGGTAATTGCTGCAATTTGTATTGTTTTATGTTATCAATATGTAATAAATTTGTATTATTCATTTTGTTTTATTCAACTTAAATTTTCTTGCCTTAGAAGTCAAAATTCAGTTTTAAAAAATCAACCTTTGGTAATCCGACATTTTTGATAATCCGACACCCCCTCGGTCCCGTAACTGTCGGATTATCGCGAGTCAACTGTATAACTTTATCTCTTGACTACAATTTAAATTATATGTCAATGTCAAATGTCATAATGTTGAAGTATTTAATAAAAATGTTTGTAAAGGACCCTTATTAGTTTTAAATAAAACTGTTGACATGAAAATCGTTAGCAATAAGGAAATATTCGAAATGAATAAACTCCACATTTATTCAACTGTAAACTTCAAAATTATACACCTTGTATCTAATTTTAATACATGACTTTATTACACTTTCTGTTTCAATAATACAATTTACGACGTACTAATTTTACATTATTATGTACCTATGATTATTAATGATGTACAATGTTGGTAACGCTGTTACACCACGTTCTGCATCCACGACACCTTTCCAACAGGTAATAAAAGGTTGGCTAGCTCAAAGTCGCGAAGGGGTGGGTTGGTGGAAGGAATGAAAGGGTCGTGTGACGGCACGTCGCAAAGCGTGTGTTTCCTATCGACGACCGGGCAATCCTCGATCGCGATTCTAAAAATTGTCAAGATCGGTGTGAATAATTTACACGGGGGGGGAGTTAAGTCAAAATCGGTGGGGTTAATATACACGCGGGAGTTTAAATGGGCGCCACGCATACGAAGAAATGAATCTCTTTGAAGGGGACTGGTTATCACACCTTCCAAGCTGGTACGCGACAACTTGATGATCTTACAGCGAACTCTCACTCCGGAAAAACCTCGCTCAATGACCTTACCTTTACAGGAGGCGAACTTTCCGTTGGTGAAAGTAGCTAAATAAACATTAACACAACAATAATAATAACACACAAAGTTGGGAAATAATAAAAATGTATTAAATAAAATAATATCAGGGGGGAGTTGACAAAGTTTACACAAGATACTATCAAATTTACATGTCTTGTATAAAAATAAATATGTACAGTTGACGGAACCTTTCCGTGTGGTTTCCGTTGCGAAACTAATACTCGTAAAACAATTACTCTTACAAAAATACAAAAGGTTAATTTGCATGAAAGGGGGGCGTATTGAATACAGCACTCCACCAAAATAAATAGTTACTTAAGCGCAACTTGATAATATTCAAAACTATGATTCATAAAATTGATCATGGAACTTAATCAATGCAATTGATCATCAAAATTCCCAACAACGGGACAAACAAACTCTAGCTACAATACTAAACTTGAAACGTTACGTTAAATTGTTTGGTTACATTCTGAACGCTCGAATGGCGTGGTAAAAGTTACGTTAATAATAGATAGTAATATTAAGTTAAATAAAAGGTATACAAAATGGTTGCGATATCGTCTTCCAGGGTTGAACTGAACGTTCATAAACACAACTAATGGTCAATAGGACCAATTAACATCACAATCTTAAAAATATAAAAAGGTTTCTTACTTAATTTGGGTGGTTGATGTTCGACCTCTAGGTAAAGTCGATGACGGGTCCTTCAGGAGTGAGATTTCGTCTTCAGAACGTAGAATGAAGCTGAATGTGATGTCTCAAACCATATCAGAAGGGCAGCGTAATAACCAGCTTCCCAAAAACTCTTCAAATCGGAAGGTGGTGAAATAACAGGGTGGTTCACGCACTGTATTTCGCGATAAAATAGGGGTCTCCGTACGAAATAATTCACTAAGTTAGTTATTCGCGAAGTGACAAATAATTCAAGCCGGCACTGTCTAAGTAAGAAATGTTAATGTGGTGTCCGATAAAAAAAACGATTGGAATGCACACATGGGTTGGAAGTGCAACACCTGTTTTGTACCATTCGATAAAAGCAATGTTACGTACTTGCCTTATGAGCGGCAAGCAATAACTCGACGTGATTAACGTGATAAGCAGATGGTATAAAAAGTCCGATAATTGATTCAATGTTTAGTAACCATAGACGATGTTAATTGTTCGATCACTTATTAAATATTGGCAACAATTGACGATATACTGGTTCGATAAAATATTAATTGTTTAAAAACAATTGACGATATTCTGGTTCGATAAAATATTAATTGTTTAACCACAATTGACGATATTCTGGTTCGATAAAATATTAATTGTTTATTAACAATTGACGATATTAATCGTTTAACAACAATTGACGGTATTAATGTTCGATAAAATATTAATTGTTTATTAACAATTGACGATATTAATCGTTTAACAACAATTGACGGTATTAATGTTCGATAAAATATTAATTGTTTATTAACAATTGACGATATTAATCGTTTAACAACAATTGACGGTATTAATTGTTCGATAGTACCTGCAGTTGACACACACTAATTTTTAGCACCAATGACTTGTATTTATTTAAAGACCTCTAATAAATGTGAGACCTCGATAGTTAATTCCGCTTTTGGAAGCGCTAAGATACGAAAAAGGTAGTATCAGATTCCAAGTGAATCTCTTCGAATATGCAATTTGCAGCTCAATTTATGCATTCTCCCTACTCTGATCTGGGATTTTTCCCACTTACTGATTGATTTGGATCCTTGTAATTGGGTCCTATAAATTTAGAAAGAAGGGAGACGTGATTTAATTGGATAAATGCCTAGAGTGTGAGGGCACACTTTCTTCTTTCTCCATGTAAAGTGTATCGAGAAGTTTGGTACGACACGTGCGAGCAAAACAATTTTTTGCTCGTCTGGTTGGACGAGAAAGGTCTAACTTTTGCACTTTTTACTTGTTTTTATCGAAGTCTGTAATTTCGAAATCGCTATCCTTGCCATGTTAAACCCGAGCACATTTGGCCGCTTATCTGCACATGGTCGAGATAGCAAGACAAAAGGCATTGATTCTCACGAGTTTCAAACATGCACGTGTGTGTCCTTGTATTGACAACTGGCTCGTGATTATGGATCGTATAAAAGTGTCTCTCGATCCTACCTAAAATTTATAGTAATGCATTTGCCTATATTGACGTTTAGTTTGCAACGTTATAGAATAGAGAATTTATTGCCGATGAGGTGAATTATGGATTAATGCTACGTCAACATTATTAACACTTCCTCATCTACCGTATGGTTTATTGTACGTGTATTAAAATATTTGATGATACTTTCCTAACTATACAATTCTTAAGGTTATTGTGCATTTGCAAAACGTAAATTTATTAGTTGAGCGAATGTTTCAATCTTTTATATTTACAACCCGACCTAAAAATGTTTTCCCAAAGAGTAATTTTCAACGGATCGATTCGAAATTTAACATATAAGTTTAATAGATCATAAACGCAAAATCTAAGGGTGCGCCCGATGCGCGGAATAAGGTGACACTCCCCTTACGTCAAGAGTTGTTATCCCTAACTACTCTTCAACTGGGACGCGCGCAACCTCAACCGAAACAAAAACTGTCCTGCGATAAACCATCAACACTTGTAGTGTTGAAACAACTACTCAGCTAGTGACTAGACTATACGTATATGCCGGGAAAGAGAGAGAAGGTTCACCTAACCCTAGGCTTAATCGACCCGGGAGTCGTAGTGACTCCTACATGAGAGGGCGGTTCGCGAAATCACGCGATCATTCGCTGGCCGTGGGACCCACAAATGTCTGTGAAGACACCGGACTCTAGATCAAGGTAGACCTGAGCTAAGGTAACACTTCCTTGGCGTACTCATATTTACAAAGCCTTCTCTAAAATGGTTCAGTCGATGGGGACTGTCTGCCTTTTTCAATACGTTGAAAAAACAGAGTAAAAAAAAACGTGTGCTTGGCTGGATCAAATTTACAAAAGCCGTTCGGGGCACTTCAGTAGATGGGGACTGTCTGTTTTATCATTTATCGTTGGTGAAACAGAGAAAAAAACTTGCGCTTACCTTGATCAAATTTACAAAGCCGTTTGGGAGACCATCCACCTTCATCATGACTTCGATCCAAACGAGATGATCGGAAGAGAGAGAAGAGGTAGTGATGGGGGGGTAAAAGATAGGAGTGGGGGGGAGGGGGGGGGTTAAAAAAGTGAGGGGTAGCAACCTACAAGGGACAGTTGGGGGACCAAATCCTCGAACCGTCCGAGTTAAACACGGATGCAACCGGGAAAAATAGTGGGGCATAAATCGTAATACGAAACGGGACGGGATAACGACCTACAAGGGACAGTCGAGGGAGCAAATCCTCGAACCGTCCGGGTTAAACACGGATCTAAACGCGAGAAAAAAATAGGGGGGGGGTTTTCTCAAAAAAAATTAGGGTGGGGTGACAACCTACAAGGGACAGTCGAGGGACCAAATCCTCGAACCGTCCGGGTTAAACACGGATCTAAACGCGAGAAAAAAATAGGGGGGGGGTTTTCTCAAAAAAAAATTAGGGTGGGGTGACAACCTACAAGGGACAGTCGAGGGAACAAATCCTCGATTCGTCCGGCTTGATCACGGATGTACACGAGAAAAAAAAAATGTGGGGCATAATCGACAATCCAGATCGGGATGGGGTAATAAACTACAAGGGCAGTCGAGGGAACTTGTCCTCGATCCGTCCGTGTTGGACATTGATGTATACAAAAAAAGAAAAGAAACATGGGGCCTAGCCATGAATCGGGTTTCCACTGAATAAAAAAATATTCGTGGGGCATAGTTGACGGTACGGGTCGGGATGGTTTGCTTCCATCAGTGTAGTCGAAGGGAACGTCCTTGAACCACACTGACGTAAACGGGAGCTTTCATTGAATACAAAAAAAATCGTGGGGCCTAACCGTGGACCTACACAATCTATCGCCTCACAAAAAAAAATGAAGCTAGCACAACTAAAGTTGACTCTACCAACGTTAGTGGTGAGTTTTGATGTGCAAAAAAAACATCGTCATTTATTGAGAAGTCCTGCGGTGATCGGCACCGGAGAAAACTTCACTCTAAATGTTGTCTTACACAGGTAGTGTTAGTGCAAGACGGGGACGTTGTACCAGTGGAACGTATCCACTAGGGTACAAGGCCACAAAAGATCATAACATGTAACATAAGGGGGGGGGGTTTAGAAGTTGAACGATGGCTGGATCAAATTTACAAAGCCGGTCCTATCTAATTCGGTAGGCGGGGGGGTTTGATTAATTTAAACGGGACTAAAGTGATCGTTATACACGAAAAAAAAATTTAACAACACAAAAAAAAATACGAAAACTGACTGAAATTCGAAATGGTGACAACCGTCCGGGTTGCACCTAAATGTTTGCTGGAAAATATATGAAGTGACTCTACTATATGAAACTGACGAATGTGAGAAATAATATTTCTCCAAAAGGCCTAAAGTGATTACGAAATTAACGCATGACTAATGTCGACACTAGGTAGTCGATCTAACGCAACACCAGTCGATACTTGGCTTACTGCACGATTTACTGGGTGACTAATCCCAATGGATCGCTAAGCGTACCCTATAACTTCATGTAAAATAATTTCTTAAATGGTTGACGGAAAATTCAAACAAAAAAAATTCGAGATTACAAAATGACATGACGGAAAATTCAAAAAAAACAAACTCGAGATTACAAAAATGACACGCGAGATAAACAATGAAGCAAAAGGAAAATGACCCGTTTATACTTTGGGGGCACGTAGTTTTCTGTCGTACGATAGGGACATAACAATTATCTCCCTTAACCTTACTGACCTAAAACTAACTTAAAAATACCCAAACTTAACGCTAACTAAACCGATAACTAAAATTAACTAAACCGAAATCTAAACTAATCCTTACGTACTAAAAGCGCGAAACAAAAAAAAATTTACACAGAGAAAAAAAGATGTTCCACGTCCCAAGTCTTAAACAAATCTGAAGCCGTTGTGACCGTTGCAAGAGAGGGCGGTTCGCGAAGTCACGGGATCGTTCGCTTGCCGTGAGACCCACAATCACAAACAGAAACGCCGAACTCTAGCTTGGGTTGGACCCGAGTACGTGGTAAAAGTTGGGAGGCGTCAAAATATATGCCTCTGGGATGAACAGATCAAATTTACAAGTTCACCCATAATGGGTTTGTTCTTCCTTAGACCGGCAGGTGTTATGACCGTGTAGCATAGTTGTAGTCAATCTATTATTCCCTAACAAAAAGGTAAATTTCCCAGAGTGTTGCTTCGAGTTATAACCCCTTACTTCTGTACGAAATTCCCTTACTAAGAAGGTTCCTTTGGGGCAGATTTTCATCCGCCAAAAAAAATGGGACGATAATTCACCGGGGAATGGACTAAGCCCACGAAATTACTTTATAACCCTGGGGTTTGGATCGTTATCCAACTGTGGATCAACGTCCAAAAAAAAAAGTTTATCTAGCAGTGGAACTATGTCCAGCATGATAATTCGATAGCTCGATGAGAAGTGGGTCACTCTAAACAACTATTAACTATGACAACCTTACTACAAAAAATAAAATTCGGTAAAATTTTCCTTCCAGGGTGTGTTAAAAAAACTTCCCCTAAAGGGTGTGTTGCGACAACTGATTTGTCCGAAATTGGACACAAGTCCAAACAATACAACACGGCATGAGGCAATGTCTAATGCAATTGCATTCTCAGCCCTGATCTTAATTTTAATTTCGAAAACGAGAACGAAAAAAAACTAAAAAAAATCTATTTTAAACGGTACTCGATACCAAGAAAGAACGGTGAGGGATGGTGGGGGCAAGTTAACGTCGTGCGATTGACAACAAGACATGATCAGTGTGTATGAAGCGACAGTGACACATTGACCTCAACCCGAAATAAGAACTAGCTGTTCCCCTACCACTAACTTAAAGAAAAATGTCTCAATGGACTGGGATTCAAAAAAAATTCTTTGATTGATTTTGATTCATGAAGAAAAACTTTACGTTAAACTTTAAATTCAAAAAAAAACTCAAAAATAAACTTTAACTGACTTCAAGCAACTTCAAAAAACTTTAAAAAACTTTAACTTAAATTCAAAAAAAACTTTCAACTGAATTTGAAAACTTTCAATCTAATTTGAAAAACTATTAATCAAGTTTGAAAAACTTTTGATTAAATTCAAAACAACATTCCATTAATTTCAAAAAAAATTCCCCTCAATTCGAAAAAACTTTTCGTTAAACTGAAAAAAACTTGGCTCCAAAGGCCGATATTAGATTCAAAATGTTTATCTTAATTCACGAAAAAACTTGACGTTAAACTAAAAAAAAAAATTTAATTTAAGTATCACTATTAAATTTAAAATGTCTACTTTAATTAAAAAAACTTGACGTTAAATTCAAAAAACTTTAATTTAAATGGTAACATGAAATTCAAAATGTTTACTTTAAAAAACTTGAGCTAACAATAACTTAAACTGCTCTAGATCAAACTCAAAATTCGGAAATGCGTCTGCAAATGAAAGTCAAAAAAAACTTTTACTATTCCACTAAATGTGTGCGTAAAATCTCAAAACTACACCCACAAAACTAACTTCGAAGATTGAACCTTGAAACTAAATTCAAAAAAAAATTTTAGAAAAACTTTACGTTAAATGTCCATACAAAATTCAAAATATTTAAAAAAATAAATGCGTAACCTAATGAAGTGCGTAAATGCGTGACCCGCAGTAAAGCGTAAGAATGCGTACGAAACGCTTTGTGTCTTGTTCGAGACACATGCAAACAAAAAAAAATGCGTAATGAGTGTACGGTGTTACTAGCATAAAATACGTATGGAAATGAGTGCGTAAATAACATGCGTACTTAAACATACTTGATCTAGATGTGAACATGTGTGCTAGGCACAACAAAAAAAAACTTTCTATCGCTATTTGCTAAAGATGGAAAAAACAAGGTTCGCTATAAACGGTATGCAGTGATAATGCGTAAAGGTGCGTAGAAGACGCAGATCAAAATCTTTCATCGTTAAATGCTGAAGGCTAATAAAAATTTGTTACTAAAATTTCCGATGTGAGGGAGGGTTGCATTGCTAAGGGATGGTGCGTTAGGGTGGTTTTCGTTCTACAGAAAGGGTTGCGAAATACAGGGTAGACTTTCAACGTCCGATATAGACGGTAAGGGTTCACACAAAAAAAAATGGTGAAACGAAAAAACTTTAAACTAAGTTGAGTGACAAGTAAGAGTTTTCAACAAAATTTAAGGGTTGCGATATCATCGCCACGTTAGGGCGGTAAGGGTGTTCGCAGTTTTACGTCATGCACGGGACAATAAGGGTTGTACACGCAAAAACGGCATTATGAACCGATAAAAAAAATGTAGGTTGTTTCGGTCTACAGTCAGCGGTGGTCCGCACCAGACCTGACCTCCTCGATTCAACCTAATAAACACGCAATAAAAACAAAGCGAAATGTTATGGCGACATTTCCTTAAAAGTACAAAAAGCAAGGTAAAATGTTATGATGACATTTTACAATACAACGAGAAAAAAAAATTTAACAATAATGACTAAGGACTAAATACATTCGCAACGACACACACGCACTAAAAAAAATTCATTCATACATTCACACGAAAAACAAACACACACAAAAATCTTAATATTAAAATCGGGGCTTTAGTTTCTCTTAATTGGAGCATTATGCCCTGCAACGATTTTTTTCTTGGTCCTACTCTGTCTGGGGTTACAATGGGGACAAGTTTTTGTGGTCTCATCTTTTCTCCCACAACGATAGCAATATATACGTTTCTGCGGAACGGTACAACGCAACGCTAAATGTCCTGTGCCACCACAATTCCAACACAAAAGGGTGTTATTATTTGTCTTATTATGAATACGGCTCTTACATCCGAATTCACCATTACTTTGCTCGTCATTACGCGGTCCGCTAAAATTTTCGGACTCGTCCCGGGATAAATTTTCAATTTCTCTTACTGACATATTTTCTTTTGTCAGTATAGAGACGTTTTCGACCTGACCTGAAATTCGTAAGTGAAACTTCACGATCGGGGTTGATATTTCGAAATTTCTATTCGAATTCGCCGCTTCGACGGTACCGCGATCAACAGGGGGTTCTTTTGTAATTTCCTCCACGGTATTGGACCTAAAATCTCTCTCCGTCCGGGAGTCTGCTAATAGTAAGCCATAAGTTGACCTAAATTCCTCCAATTGATCTAAAATCCTAAGTTTGGAGTCTTTATCTTTTATTAATACGGGTTTTGATTTAAATAATCGATTAAAATAATGCGTTAGTTTCGTCTCTATGTTCATTTCTAGATTGGGTTTCTGATCACGCGAAACTTCTAAGCGACCAAGTAACTTTTTAATAATTAACACGCCTTCTTTTAAAGCTGCTAAATCTTCCGCAAAGGAAAACGGATACCATAATAAAATGTATTTTTCACCCTGTTCCTCTTTCATAAGGGCTGATACTAATTCATCGCGTAATTCTCTTAATGAACCGTGAAAAGGTAAACCTCTAATTTTTAATTCGTACTGGACTTCGTCTTTACGCAATTTGTCCGGTACAATCCTGAATGCCATTATTAATCGAAATGAATAAATTTAATTAAATACAAAAAAGGATTCGCGGAACACGACTCTACTTTGTTCTCTGAACAACTAATGGTAAACGGAAATACAATATTTGATCTTAAAATCGCGATAATTTTCACTTTTAAATTTAAATAGGGGGGCGTTATGGAATCTCGTTAGTCCATTCATGCGCGTCAGTACTACTTTTAAAATTGAAATCTTAATTCAAAACTTCGTGATTTACAAAATTTGACGTAATGTGCCAAAAGGGCTTTATCGATAGCTACTAAGTTGGGTGCCAAGTTATATTTTAACCTACAAAAATTAATTTGGAATTTACTTGATTTACAAACAAAAATTCGATATGATGTGCCAAAAGGGCTTCTCGATAGGCCGGGGTTTCTCGATAGCCCCACGTTGGCCGCGCCAAATTATTATCCTGTTACACCACGTTCTGCATCCACGACACCTTTCCAACAGGTAATAAAAGGTTGGCTAGCTCAAAGTCGCGAAGGGGTGGGTTGGTGGAAGGAATGAAAGGGTCGTGTGACGGCACGTCGCAAAGCGTGTGTTTCCTATCGACGACCGGGCAATCCTCGATCGCGATTCTAAAAATTGTCAAGATCGGTGTGAATAATTTACACGGGGGGGGAGTTAAGTCAAAATCGGTGGGGTTAATATACACGCGGGAGTTTAAATGGGCGCCACGCATACGAAGAAATGAATCTCTTTGAAGGGGACTGGTTATCACACCTTCCAAGCTGGTACGCGACAACTTGATGATCTTACAGCGAACTCTCACTCCGGAAAAACCTCGCTCAATGACCTTACCTTTACAGGAGGCGAACTTTCCGTTGGTGAAAGTAGCTAAATAAACATTAACACAACAATAATAATAACACACAAAGTTGGGAAATAATAAAAATGTATTAAATAAAATAATATCAGGGGGGAGTTGACAAAGTTTACACAAGATACTATCAAATTTACATGTCTTGTATAAAAATAAATATGTACAGTTGACGGAACCTTTCCGTGTGGTTTCCGTTGCGAAACTAATACTCGTAAAACAATTACTCTTACAAAAATACAAAAGGTTAATTTGCATGAAAGGGGGGCGTATTGAATACAGCACTCCACCAAAATAAATAGTTACTTAAGCGCAACTTGATAATATTCAAAACTATGATTCATAAAATTGATCATGGAACTTAATCAATGCAATTGATCATCAAAATTCCCAACAACGGGACAAACAAACTCTAGCTACAATACTAAACTTGAAACGTTACGTTAAATTGTTTGGTTACATTCTGAACGCTCGAATGGCGTGGTAAAAGTTACGTTAATAATAGATAGTAATATTAAGTTAAATAAAAGGTATACAAAATGGTTGCGATATCGTCTTCCAGGGTTGAACTGAACGTTCATAAACACAACTAATGGTCAATAGGACCAATTAACATCACAATCTTAAAAATATAAAAAGGTTTCTTACTTAATTTGGGTGGTTGATGTTCGACCTCTAGGTAAAGTCGATGACGGGTCCTTCAGGAGTGAGATTTCGTCTTCAGAACGTAGAATGAAGCTGAATGTGATGTCTCAAACCATATCAGAAGGGCAGCGTAATAACCAGCTTCCCAAAAACTCTTCAAATCGGAAGGTGGTGAAATAACAGGGTGGTTCACGCACTGTATTTCGCGATAAAATAGGGGTCTCCGTACGAAATAATTCACTAAGTTAGTTATTCGCGAAGTGACAAATAATTCAAGCCGGCACTGTCTAAGTAAGAAATGTTAATGTGGTGTCCGATAAAAAAAACGATTGGAATGCACACATGGGTTGGAAGTGCAACACCTGTTTTGTACCATTCGATAAAAGCAATGTTACGTACTTGCCTTATGAGCGGCAAGCAATAACTCGACGTGATTAACGTGATAAGCAGATGGTATAAAAAGTCCGATAATTGATTCAATGTTTAGTAACCATAGACGATGTTAATTGTTCGATCACTTATTAAATATTGGCAACAATTGACGATATACTGGTTCGATAAAATATTAATTGTTTAAAAACAATTGACGATATTCTGGTTCGATAAAATATTAATTGTTTAACCACAATTGACGATATTCTGGTTCGATAAAATATTAATTGTTTATTAACAATTGACGATATTAATCGTTTAACAACAATTGACGGTATTAATGTTCGATAAAATATTAATTGTTTATTAACAATTGACGATATTAATCGTTTAACAACAATTGACGGTATTAATGTTCGATAAAATATTAATTGTTTATTAACAATTGACGATATTAATCGTTTAACAACAATTGACGGTATTAATTGTTCGATAGTACCTGCAGTTGACACACACTAATTTTTAGCACCAATGACTTGTATTTATTTAAAGACCTCTAATAAATGTGAGACCTCGATAGTTAATTCCGCTTTTGGAAGCGCTAAGATACGAAAAAGGTAGTATCAGATTCCAAGTGAATCTCTTCGAATATGCAATTTGCAGCTCAATTTATGCATTCTCCCTACTCTGATCTGGGATTTTTCCCACTTACTGATTGATTTGGATCCTTGTAATTGGGTCCTATAAATTTAGAAAGAAGGGAGACGTGATTTAATTGGATAAATGCCTAGAGTGTGAGGGCACACTTTCTTCTTTCTCCATGTAAAGTGTATCGAGAAGTTTGGTACGACACGTGCGAGCAAAACAATTTTTTGCTCGTCTGGTTGGACGAGAAAGGTCTAACTTTTGCACTTTTTACTTGTTTTTATCGAAGTCTGTAATTTCGAAATCGCTATCCTTGCCATGTTAAACCCGAGCACATTTGGCCGCTTATCTGCACATGGTCGAGATAGCAAGACAAAAGGCATTGATTCTCACGAGTTTCAAACATGCACGTGTGTGTCCTTGTATTGACAACTGGCTCGTGATTATGGATCGTATAAAAGTGTCTCTCGATCCTACCTAAAATTTATAGTAATGCATTTGCCTATATTGACGTTTAGTTTGCAACGTTATAGAATAGAGAATTTATTGCCGATGAGGTGAATTATGGATTAATGCTACGTCAACATTATTAACACTTCCTCATCTACCGTATGGTTTATTGTACGTGTATTAAAATATTTGATGATACTTTCCTAACTATACAATTCTTAAGGTTATTGTGCATTTGCAAAACGTAAATTTATTAGTTGAGCGAATGTTTCAATCTTTTATATTTACAACCCGACCTAAAAATGTTTTCCCAAAGAGTAATTTTCAACGGATCGATTCGAAATTTAACATATAAGTTTAATAGATCATAAACGCAAAATCTAAGGGTGCGCCCGATGCGCGGAATAAGGTGACAACGCACGACTTTTATTGGTTTTTACCAAAATGACTTGCTTCTTCTTCTTCATCCGCACGTGTTGGACGTACTGTCCGTTACGTCACTCTTGATCGTTCCATCTTTTTTTGGGTCGACCTATATTTCTCTTCCCTCTCGGTTTATATTTATATATTTGTTTTGGTATCCGTTCGTTGGTCATTCTTTCAAGGTGTTGTTTCCAATTATTCCTGTAGTTCTGGATGCGGTCATTTAGGCTGGATATGTTTAACTACTTTCGGATATCCGTGTTACGCTTTCTATCAATCCTCTTGTATCCTGCAATCTCCCTCAAGAACCTCATTTCTGCGGTCTGTAAGCGCTTTTCTTCGCCTTTTGTTAGCGTCCATGTTTCGGTAGTGAAATTGTTTTGTAGAACTTTAATGCCGTATTCTGGCTACTTCTGTTCTTGAATGTTCTTTTAATGGTTCCATTTATGTAGTTAAACTTTTCGATTTTCTTTTGTATATCTGTTTCTTCGTATAGGGAGATTGCACAGCCAAGGTAGTCGAAATTTTGTACTTGTTCTATGGTCTGGTTGTTTAATATTATCTTGGATCTTTTTTGATCTTGTCCTTTGAAAGCCATGACTTTTGTTTTGGTTGTTGATATTTTCATGTTGTAATCTTCCAAAACCAGACTTAATTTGTATTGGCGATTTACCCTACCGTTGGTGGCGCCACTGGTATGTAATCAATGGCCGACAAGCTACGTATTCGTGAAATAAATTTTATTGTGATAGTTGACAAAAATTCGTATAATTTTTAATTTATCGTGTTTGTATTTGTTTGTAACCAACATTAAAATATTTAATAATTTTATTAAGTATGTAGTTTTGAAATCTATGGTAAGTACCTACTTTGAGTTTGTTGTTAACCAACATTAAATTTAATAATTTTACTAGGTTAGGCCGTAGTTTTCAAATTGATGGTAATTTGAGTTTGTTGTTAACCAGCACTAAAATATTTAATAATTCTACTAGGTAAGGTGGCACAATTATCTTTTAAGTTAGAAATTTAATAATTTCTTTTTACAGTAATCAAAATGAATGATCAATCGCTTTGTTTACCTTTTGCAAACTTGCTAACATACTTGGATGCTACCCAAAATTCGAGATGTCTAAATGAAGGGCAAGCAGTGGCGAATGCTAACCACATCATTACACATGGCATAATAAGTAAATCTGAAGGCACAATTGAAATATTTGCACTTTGTTTGCAAACAAGTGGCCTCACTAAAAGTCCACATGAAATAACAATAAATTTCACCATAGAAAAGATTGAGGTGAATATTTTAAAATGTGGCTGTTCGTGCAAAGCTGGAATGTCAGGAAAGTGTAAACATATTTCTGCAGTTTTGTTGTTGTGCACCAGGTAAATAAAACACCATTCTAAACAATATGCTTATTTTATTATAATGATTTACTTTTGTTTTAGCAACAACATATTGCAATTTCCTCAATTATCGTCAACTGATGTAAAATGCTATTGGCAAATGAAGTCGACTGCTAACAAATATGCAGCAGCTCCATTTCCAGACCAATATTGTCGTAAAGGCAAGGCTTCGATTCCTCTGGAACCTTTATCGGAAAGCGAAAGTGCTGAGCATCTCGAGTTATTTGTCAGTACACTAACAGAATCTGCACTAGCAGAGCATGGGTATGTAATAAGATTAAGTAAAAAGAGTGGGTTTTATTTTAACTGATGTTTTTAGGAGGGGACGCGAAATTCACAGTCCTATTATGGATGACCATTTGATGGAAATTGATGACCATAGTACCGAACAGTGGGATGATTTAAATATGTTAATAAAAAATTGTGGAAAACCCAATCTTTTTGATGAATTGCCACCAACTTTTTTTATACATGACTGCTGCAAAATAGCATATGATGAGCTTACGTTGAATTTAAATGTACCACTAATTGCACAAACAACAATTAGTAACAGACAAAAGTGGGGTGTTGAACGGCAATTCCGTATTACCGGTTCACGATGTTATGGTATTTATACTTATGCACAAAAAATGTGGGAACAGAAAGCGTTTAAATATTTTTGGCCTAAATCGTTTAAGAATAAATATGTAGATCATGGAATTAAACATGAAGGTGCAGCAAGAGCCTTATACATAAAAACTAATCACTGCAAAGTTGTAGAAACGGGGTTTATCGTGAGCGAAAAGCATCCGTGGATCGGTTACTCACCCGACGGAATTGTTTACGAGGACAATGATCCTGTAAAATTATTAGAAATAAAGTGCCCATATTCAGGTAATTATATTTAAGAATTTGTTACAATTAAATATAATAATTTTGTTTATTTTATAGGAAAGGATGAAAGTGCAGATACATTTGTAAATACTTGCAAATACTTAGAATTTGAAAATAATACACTGTCGCTAAAAAAGAAACACGCCCTATTATGGACAGATTCAATTGGGATTGGCACTATTAAACTTACCCGAGTGCAACTTGATTTTATATTCTAGTTACAGCGATTCGTTTCTGGATATTGTAGTCAAATATGACTATGAATTTGCTCGAAACATGTTACATAAATTATTTTTCACATATGTTACACATTATATGTAAAAAAGATGAATTTTTTAATAATATAGAATAGAAACATTGTTATTGATTTAAATATATTTTTAGTTATTTTCAAAATCTTTCGTCACTTAAAATTGGTTTACTCAAATTAACAACTGCACATATAACCAAAAAGATATCATCAATTATAGGAATGAGCGTCACAGGCAATGGTTTTTTAAAAATTTCGAAAATCCTAATTCTTTGATTTGCTCTTTCTACGTGTACACGAGCTCTAGCAATCGCCACAGTTTTTCTTGCCTCCTCTTCTGAAAATTGTTTTTTTTGTCTTAAAAAAGGTGGCCGAATAAGTTGAATAAAGTGGGCACTCGTTAAATCATCGATGCAAAATCCTTTATCTACCATGATCGCATCTTGACCCATGACCAACTTGTCGATTAAACCACTTTGTTCAAATATTGCTTTATCCGAAGCTCTCCCACCATACCCTTTGCTAACAAAATTTATTAAACCTGCAGGAGTAACTCCAGTCATATATTTTATTGTTTGGCCTCCTTTGTAATGCGAGTACGTTTTTATACGACAACACAAACATTTAGGTTTTTGGAGAGCTAACTCGATGCAATCTAGAACTACTCTTACTTTAGGAAAATCTTTAAAGCACAATGGTAAGTTCTGCTGGCATTCTTCTAAACTAGGAAAATGGATGGCAGGTTTCAATAATATTGCCAATTTCGAAATTGCAGTATGGAATACAGTTTTGCAGGTTTTACTTGTAACAGGCTACTGTTATTTTGGTCCATAGGAAAACTTTATTCTTTATTTTAGGGTTTATAAATTTTTCGATAAATAATTGTGTTATAAATTTCTAACTATGTATGATTTTTTTGACCAGCTTTGTGTTGAACAAAGCTGACTTTATTTTTATTAATGTGATTTACCATTACAAATTATTATTTTTATGAAAAATAGCACTTTCTCGATACTTGATAAACCATTGATTATACTACGCATCTTTCTTACCTACATAATCAATGGTGTTTTAATAAAAGATCGGTAAGGTAGATCGCTAACCTTCAAGGTTGCTTCGATTTTGCATCGGCGCAAACTAGATTAGCAAATCTCTCTCGCAAAACCGTTGTAGTAACGCCGACACATAAAATTCAGCTCCGCCAAATTATTAATTTTATAAATACTCAATTAAGTTTTATCGACCTAATTATCGAGTTTATGACTAGTAAAGTCACTACGAGTGAAAGTGTTACTTTTTAGATTCGCAAGGATCAATATATGATCCCGAAAACCAAATTTTATTTCGACAAGCGAAATCATTGTCCGAACACATGTGCAAAATCAATGCGACTCCATTCTTCTAAATCCGGAAAAGATCGCAAAACGCCGCAGCCAATATATCGAGGTGAATTATTCTTTTGTAATATCGATCCTAATACCATTGGACAAATCCGGAGAATTGAAAAATTTCCAATAAGAAGAAAATTCGAAAACCCGCCAACACATCTGTTCGTTTCGTTTCAACAACGAACAAATCTCCACCATTTTGGGTCAGCGCGAATCGCCGCTTTGCAAGCCATCTGCCAACCTTTTCTAAGTTTCATGTGTGTAAAGACAATCACTATTTCAAATATTACAGGAGGAACGAAACGCAAAATTGGTGACAAAAACGAATTTAATTGCTTATTTAAATAATTCAAATATTCAGTTTAATTGCTACATTTTTTTATGGTTTTACAATATCGTATACTGTGTTTTAACTATATTTTAGATCAAACGTTACCATCCAAAATCCTGACGATTTTGACCAGGAGTGATAAGGGACCATCAGATCTGATCGTACATTATCCAGTAATAATTTCAGGAGAAATCGTAAGTAGTTATAAACACTATTTACTATATGATTATTGTTTAACAAAAAACACTAAGCTTGTAGCTAACATTTTGTCAACCCGCTTGCATGCTCTACCCTCAGTAGACGTAGCTAGTACTTCTTGCTTTTTGGTAGTTTTAGTGCGATTTTTTTTTGTCGCAAGCATTTTGTAAGGCAATTAAGTTCGTAGACACGACAATCCAAGTGCGAAGGTTCTCTCCGTTCGACATTTCAACTCCAACCAAGCGACATCTATCGATCCGCTCTGCGTATCAAGTATATGTATTTGTGTTCAACATTATTTGTAAACTATTATCAATTTTTATATTTTAATACAAACATTTAAGTACTATTCATTTAATCTGTATAAGCAAGAATTCTCTTATGTTAATTACGATTGATTTCATATTTATTTATATTAAAAGTGTGTGTTCCAAACGAGTAAGTTTTATTTTCTACTTTGAGTTAATTTTTGTCTCGATAAGGACTACTACGGTTTCTGAACGTCCTTTTTTCGATTCTGGCGCCCTCCGGAGAATATTACTACGCAAAGAAGAACCCATTCAAGAATCCACGAAAGCGACCCGTCGCTACCCAGCGCTCAGCACTTAGTACCAAACGTACAAAGCTAAGCCGCTTCGTTATCACATCCACGAGCATAAAAGAGGCAATTGTAACTGGAAGCACTAGTTTTGACTTCCACCGTTTCATCAGTAGTGCTTTTCCACGTTTCATACTACTTATAACATTAAATAAAACAGCTAGGACAGCATATGAGAGGCCAGTTTTCATCTTCATAAACGTTAGCACAATACGATCTCGAACTGATAATTTGCTAGTTCTTGTTTGAGGATAACGTTTAATAAAAATGTTGGTAAACATCGTTAACATTTTATGTTAACCATAAGATGTTAAGCCAGTCAACGAGTTCAACTTTGCCTCGGAATCAATTAAATTTGTAAATGGCAAAACTATGTCCCCACTTTTCACTTGAGTTGATTTGTCTTCTTTCGTATTGACACAAATATTCACAAGTTCTAACAAACTCAAAACTGCTTCTTGTTCTTTCTCTACTAGGTCCGACATTGTTAGCTTTTTAACAGTTTCTTGACCACTATAACCGGCAGTTTCTTCAATTATGCAATTATTGTTATTTTGGTTTTCCTTATTTTCACCATTCACTTTATCTATCTTCTCCTTTCGACTTTGATACCTCTTACTCCGATCAAAATTTGATTTTGTCGATTGCACACTTCCTTTAGGTAAATTCTGAGAGGGAACTGCATTTTTTTTAGCCGAGGCATCTTAGTTTCATAACCTGAAAAGAAAGACAATTCATTACTTCACTGCTGTTTCACAAGAATTTGAGTACCTATACCTTGTAATATAAAATCGTTTCGTTGAAAGTGCAGAGAACACACTCGCTTAAGAGGGGTCGTTTTTACCATTAATAATGCTCTCTCCCAAGCTTTCCTTGCACATATCTTTTCTTCCATACCAAATTTATTTTCTATGGTAACGTACCGTTTGTTTTTTGGAGGAAAGAGATGAAAACTAAGATGTTTCTCTCGTCCTTTCTTACTGTGGCAGCCGTAAACACAACAATTTACATTATTTACTCGTTTATTATTCATAATATCACACAGTAACAATTTCTTTAAATTATAAACACACGTTTTAAACGTTAACAACTGACAACTGATCGCATGGTATACGTAGCATTCGAACTTAAAATTCTACCGCATGGTGGCGTGTTGCTAAATGTAAATCGCCAATAGAGCGTATTGCAAGTTGTCTTCTGTGTTAGCTATTACAGCCCGATCATCCGCGAATAGCATAGTAAACGCAAAGTCTCGGGTATTCATATTTGTGGTGTAGTATGGTATTTCTTCTCTCCAGATACGCATAGCGTGCTCAATATATAAATTAAATAATGTCGGCGACATGCTGCAGCCCTGTCTTACACCTGTATTTATTATTTTTGTTTTTCCTTCATTTCCTGCCATGCATATCTGGGTATTATTATAAATTTTTTTAATAACATTTATTAATTGGCGTGGGATTCCTCTTTTTTCCAGTATATACCACATTTTACACCTCACTACCCTATCGAATGCTTTGATGAGGTCTATATATACTATATGGGTTTCGCGATTATATTCTCGGTGTTTTTCAATTATTTGTTTTAAGGTGAATACATTATCTATGCATGATCTGCCTCTTCTGAAACCTGTTTGTTCCTCCGCTATAGTTTCTTCTGTGATATTTTTTAGTCTATTGTTAATTATTTTTGCATATACTTTATATGTCGTGTTGAGCAAACTTATTCCTCTGTAATTCTCACAGTTCATCCTATTCCCCTTCTTGAATATCGATATTACTTTAGCAATCTTCCATTCTTGCGGCGTCCTCGTTTGTTTCCAACAATTGTTCATAAATCTCAGGAGTCGTTCTTTTATTGTTTCGGAGCAATATTTAAGCAATTCGGCATTTATACCATCAGTTCCCGTTGCTTTTCGGTTCTTGATTTCGTCAAGTGCTTTGTTTAATTCTTCGAGTTCTATCTTATCTACCTCTACATTTGCTTCTTCTATTGTTATAGATTCCTCGTCAGCATTTCTCCATAATGTTTTGTAATAGTTTAACCAGTCTTCGTTTCCAATAGTTGAAATAGAAGCTGTATCTTTTTCTTTCTTGTTTAAATGTTTCATTATTTTATACGCTGTACTTTGTCGCCCGTGTACGTCATTCTCAATTTTACTAATAAAGCTATCCCATTTACTTTGTTTTAGTTCTTTATATATTTGTTTTACTTCCCTATTTTTTATCTTGTAATCCTCTCTATTTTCTGGAGTGTTACTCGACAACCATTTAAGGTAAGCTTGCTTTTTATGTTTTACAGCTTCTTCCAATTCTTCATTCCATATATTTGGTCCTTTCTTTTTGGATTGTTTCTGACGTCCAAGGGCTTCAAAAGCAGCCTTTTTAATAATGTTTTTTATGTTTGTCCATTCCTTCTCGATGTCATCATTTGGCTGTATCGTTTTATTCTGTTCATCTAATCTCTTTTGGTATAATTCTTTTATGGAATCTTCTTGTAGTAAGTAGACTTTAAATAGTTCTCTATGGTCATTATTATTTTTCTTTTTTTGCCATCTTGCTTTTATGTTTATCATTGCGCATAATAAATAATGATCCGTCCCTACGTCAGCACTCCTATAGACCCGCACATCTTTGATAGTATCAAAGGTTTTTTCGTTAGCTAATATGTAATCTATTGTGGAAATCTGTCCTCTTGCAGACCATGTGTATTTGTGTATTCTTTTATGTTTGAAGAAGGTGTTCATCACTTTTGTGTTATTATAACTCGCGAAGTCTCTTAGTTTCTTCCCATTTTCGTTTAGTATATCCTCATTATGTTTTCCAATAACTTTTGCCAGTGGTTGATCTACCGATTCTTGCGTTCAAATCTCCTCCAACTGTAAGGTAATCATTTTTAGACACATTATCTAATACATTTTGAAGTTGTTTGTAAAATGCTTTCGTTTCCTCTTTTTTACCTTCTTCCGGTGCGTAAACTGCCAGAAAAGTCATGTTGCCTCTATCAATTTTGCATCGCAATGTAATAATACGTTCGTTGATCCAGCTGTAAGAGCTAATCCGTGTTTTCCATTTATTATTTACTAGAATTGCTACTCCTGCAGCAGCTCTTCTATCTTGTGACACTCCGCCATATATCATTGTATAATTTTCTAGGTCGCAAGTGCCCTGCAGCTTTTTCTTTGTTTCACTTATTAATGCAATATCTATCTTTCTTTCTTCCAGCGTTTTACATAATTCGTCTATCTTGTTTGTTATACCGCGTACATTCCAGGCTCCCACTTGTATAATATAGTCCTTGATACCTAATCTTTTGTTCCTTATTCGTTTGCGTTCCGTCATATTTAAATCCTGTTCCAAATCCGAGGCTATTATTGAGTGATTGAAAGTCCTAAATATTTCACTGAATAGGAGACTATCCTATAGCAGGTAAGGTCAGTAAGGGGGTTGCCCTTTTAGAGCTTCTGACCCAGCTCCCAGCTGTTCCTCTCCTTTGCTGGTAGGAGTTATATTGTATATTTATGCCATTTCCGGCAGATACGTTGTTATGGTTATCCCGCCAATACTCGGTCGTCAGAGCCTCGTTAGTTAAATCAGGGTGTACCACGTGAAGGTGAGGTTGACATTTGGGTGTGTTTCAGCGTATTTTTGTTAGTTAATAATTTGAATTATTGGTTCGTTCAAGATCTGACAGGTGTCGCCACATGGTGGACTACAGCATTTTTATATAAGTCGGAAAGGGAAGATCATGCGCGGATATGTATGTAATATTGAATTGAATGTTGTCGAATGCAGTGATTTTATTGTCGAAAATAAATAAATTTGTGTTAAAGTTGGTTTGATTAAAAATACAGTCCACAAAAAATCAAAAAGAATTAGAACCGGCTATAATACAAAACATGGTCCTTTGAGCCACATAGAAGAATTGGCAAGAAGACGAAATAAAATCAAAAGTACAAGTGACGCTGCTACAAACATAAAAAGCAAATGGTGGTCGAGCAAACAACAAAAGAAGATAAGTCACAAAGAAAAATATTTCCTTACGAACAAGAAAAGGTGTATCAAAATAAAGCAGTTCCTAAGAAAATAAGAAATTCGATTTCAAGTAGAAGAAATCATCGAAATTAAAGCCGTCAAAGGGAAATCGACATCTCCAAAAGAAAAGCACCAGTACGCAAGGTCAAAACTACGTAAAGTTGAGCAAGGTCAGTTATAAATTCCTTACTATTCCAGTAGTCCTAAAACAAGTTTCTGTAGCATTTAAGATATTTAAAAATTTTGCGCATAAAAATAATGTCCTTAACCGCAATGGAGTTAAAAGAACTTATACACCGTAGAGGGGTTATAAAGAGCGGGTTGACGCGCTTTATTAAATTTATGTCAGAAAATGAAACCGATTATGAGGGTATAAGATTGAGACTTGCAAACGTAAATGTAACCTTGCAGCAGTTTAACGAGGTTCAATGGGAAATCGAATTAAAAAGCCCGGTTGAATCAATAAAAGAATTCGAGGATGAGAGGGACGCGTTTGAAACAAAGTATTACGCCGCGATAAGGGACGGGGAAAAAATTATTAGAGAAAGTTCAGTTGCAAGCGAAACCCAATCATCAGTGGCAAGTGAGCCAGCGCGAGCGGGACGGTCTACCAGATCGTCAAATGAAAGGGAGGCATCACGCCCTGAATCGCCACAGTCGCAAACCGGCGATGCCTCAAACACTTTGTGTAATTCGGGATTAGGAGGGGGAAATATACATCTCCCGAAAATAAATTTGCCTACGTTCGATGGAAAACAGCCCTCGGAGTGGCAATGTTTTCAGGAATCCTTTGATTCCATGATCAACAACAAAGTAGGGCTCGCGAACATTCAAAAATTTCATTACCTAAAATCGTGCATAAAAGGCACAGCCTCCGAAGTAATAGAGTCGTTGGAAGTAACGGGGGCCAACTACGCAGAGGCGTGGGCGCTCCTAAAAGAACGGTATTCAAATAAAAAATTAGCGGTATTGAGCCATATAAAGGCAATATTTGAATTACAAACAATTACGCGCGAAACTCCCAGCGGGTTGAGGGGAATTTCGGATGGGACATCCAAACACCTCCGTGCATTAAAATCCTTGGAGCAACCGACGGCTCAGTGGGGCACCCTAATAGCGTACGTCATGATGAGCAAACTGGACGGGGTGACCAGACGCGAATTAGAAAGGGAGTATCCTAACGAAATTCCAACCGTGGAAGAGTTAAGTAAATTCATAAAAGAAAAGGCTCAAGTTCTAGAGAACTTGCAACCAAACGGCGCAAGTCAAAAGCCCACCAAAAGTAGCGCCAACTTCGTGGCAACTTATGAGTTCAAATGCTTTCATTGTAACGAGAAGCATGCATTGTATAATTGCGAATCATTTCTAAAATTAAAAACGCCAGAAAGATACGCGCGAGTAAGGGAGTTGGGTCTCTGCATGAATTGTCTAAAAAAGGGCCACAGAGCCATGAACTGCAAAACGCGCGGTTGTTACAAATGTAAAAAGAGGCACAATACTGTACTCCATGAGGCGAACGAGCGGGTAGCCGAGAAGTCGGAAACTTCTGATACTACCGAAGTAGAAGTTCCGAGCACGTCAGCAACGGTTATGTGTTCGACTTTCAACGGACTGTCGCAAGTCCTCTTGTCCACTGCCACAGTCAACGTTTTAGACATAAACGGGCTCGAGCACGAAGCTCGAGCATTGCTCGACTCCGGAGCACAATCGCATTTCATCACGCGAGAATTAGCTGAAAGGCTACAACTGCCAAGTCAGCGGGTGGATTGCAAGGTCACGGGACTGGGTCAGTCAAGTACAGAGGTTAAGCAGCAGACCACTTTAAAATTCAAAGCCACTGACGGCAATTACGAGGCGAATATTTCATGTTTAATTGTACCCAACATTGGGGGATGTATTCCGGCGATGCGGGTCGAGAAGAAAACACTTAATATCCCAAGCGACCTAAAGTTAGCTGACGAGTCGTTTAACGAAATGGGAAAGGTAGATTTGTTAATAGGGGCGGGGCAGTTCTGGCACCTTGTACGCGCTAAACAAATTGTATTGGCAAAGAATAAAGCGGTTTTAAGAGACACGGCGTTGGGATGGATCGTGTCCGGGCAAGTGCCGGTGAGGCCACCGAAGGCAAGCACCGTCCATTGCGGGTTTGCAACCGAGCAGTTCCTAAGCGAGCAGATTGCCCGATTTTGGGAAGTGGAATCTTGTCCACATCACGTGATTCGGTCCCCTGAGGAAGAGCTATGCGAAGAGATTTTTAAAAGAACCACGACGCGCTTGAGCAGCGGTCGTTTTGTGGTGAAGTACCCACTAAAGGATACTGTGAAGAAGTTAGGTGAGTCCAAGCAGATAGCAATGAAGCGACTTTTGCAAATTGAAAGAAAGTTGCAACGAAATCCAGAATTGGAAAAGGAATATGCTGGATTCATAAGAGAATACGAAGAATTGGGGCACGCGACGAAAATAGAAAACCCACAGGATGCGGGGGCTTACTATTTACCGCATCAATGCGTATTACGGGCGGATAGTCTAACGACAAAAACTCGCGTGGTATTCGATGCTTCGGCAAAAACGACGAGCGGTGTATCACTGAACGACCTGCAAGTAGCAGGACCCACCTTGCAACAGGATTTGTTTTCTATAATTCTTCGATTCAGGAAACACCTGGTGGTATTAACTGTGGACGTGACGAAGATGTATCGTCAGATTTTAATTGAACCTGAGCAAAGGCCGCTACAGCGAATTTTGTGGCGAAATAAAGCTACGAAAGAAGTCGAATGTTATCAGCTCAATACGGTCACGTACGGTACGGCCGCCGCTTCGTTTCTCGCGGTAAGATGTATGATTGAGCTGGCCAACGAAAGTCAATCAGAAAAACCAATAGCTAGCGCGATCATAAAAAGAGATTTTTATATGGACGACCTGCTCACGGGCGGCGAATCGCGGGAACAAGTGATGCAACTACAATTAGATATTTCCACGGTCATGAGTAGGGGTTGTTTTCAATTGAACAAGTGGGGTTCAAATGATGCAAAGGTATTAGAAAAAATACAAGATCACATTCCGGGCGTCGTTTTGAATATCGGAGAAAAGGGAGAAACAAAAACGCTAGGGTTATCGTGGTACGCGAAACGCGATGAATTTAGATATGACGTGAAATTGAATGAAACCCGGGGAGAGTTGACCAAACGTGAGCTACTATCCGCTGTGGCGCAGATATTTGACCCATTGGGTCTACTCGGGCCAATCGTCATAGTCCCTAAGCTAATGCTACAACGGTTGTGGCAGCATGAGTTGAGTTGGGACGATCCGGTACCACCGGAAATAAAGAAGGAGTTTGAAAGCTTCAAGGAGCAGTTGCCAAAGATAAATGAGATAGCGATAGAACGGCACGCTGTTTGCGTTAAACCTTATCGGGTGGAGTTGCACGGGTTCTCCGACGCATCGGAGGCTGCTTACGGCGCGGCAATCTACATGCGAAGCGTCACGGGAGAGGGCGAAATAACTAGTAAATTGCTCTGCGCAAAAAGTAGGGTGGCGCCTTTAAAGACGTTGAGTGTACCGCGCCTAGAGTTGTGCGCAGCATATTTGTTAGCTAAATTATACGTCAAGGTAACAAGCACTTTGGACATGACCATCGGAAGAAGTTACCTGTGGTGCGACTCGAAAATAGTGTTGGCTTGGATTTCGTCCTCCCCACATTTGTTAAAGGTGTTCTGTGCAAATCGAGTATGCGAGATACAAACGTTAACCGTCGTTGAAAATTGGAGGTATGTCAACACGAAGGACAACCCGGCGGATCTGCTAACGAGGGGAGTAGAACCCAAGGATCTAGCAGGGTTGGAAATGTGGTGGCATGGGCCACGTTGGCTGCAAGAGGAGGAGCAGAATTGGCCCTTATCCATTGTAGAAAATAATGAAGCTGGTTCGGCGGGGTACAATCAGGAAGTGAGAAAGGCTAAAGTAGCTTTGGTTGCTGTTAGTGTGGAAGTTGAAGACTTCAAGAAGTACTCTTCATATAAGAAAGTACAGCGAATTTTTGCCTATTGCCTAAGATTTTTAAACAATGCGAGGGCAGGTAAGGAAGACAGGCACACGGGAAGTATAATGCCAAGTGAGTTAGAGGCCGCTTCTACCGCTATAATAAAGATCGCGCAACGTCAAAGTTTTGAAGTAGAATTGAAAGAATTACAAAGAAAGAAAGCTCTAAAGAAAAATAGTAAGTTGATACCGCTAGATCCTTTCTTAGACGCGGAGTCGGTGATGCGCGTCGGTGGCAGATTAAAGCGATCCGATTACGAATTCGATAAAAAACACCCCGCGCTGTTAGATGCCAAGCATCATTTGTCAATATTGTTGGTTAGATACGAGCATGAGAGATTACTACACGCGGGACCCCAAACGGTTTTAGCATCCTTGCGGGAAAGAGTTTGGATTGTATCCGCTCGCGGTTTGGTCCGAAAGGTCGTGCGTAATTGTGTGACATGTTTTAAAGCGAAGCCGGTCATAACAGAGTATATTATGGCAAATCTGCCAAGGGTACGGGTCACTCCGGCGCGACCCTTTTCGAATGTTGGGATAGATTTTGCAGGCCCATTTTCGTTAAAGGATAGGAAGGGTAAAAGGTACAGCGTCACGAAATGTTACGTCTGCTTATTCATATGTTTGGCTTCAAAAGCAATACATTTGGAACTAGTAAGTGAACTTACTACCGACGCGTTTATGGCCGCCTTGCATCGGTTTGTCTCGCGGCGCGGTAATTGCGTTAACATATATTCAGATAATGGCACGAATTTTGTGGGGGCAAAAAGGGAAATTTACGTTTTGCAAGACACCATTCGAGGTCAAGCTCCTTTTGAGCAGTTAAAATGGCATTTTATACCCCCTCGAGATCCCCATTTTGGAGGGATTTGGGAAGCAGGTGTGAAAAGCTTCAAGCACCACTTTTACCGTGTGGTTAAGGACACGAAATTGACTTTTGAGGAATTGGCCACTATTTTGGCACAAATAGAAGCTTGTTTGAATTCCCGTCCACTTAACCCATTGAGTCCTGATCCCAACGATCCTAACCCCCTGACCCCAGGCCACTTTCTTATTGGTCAAGCGATCACTGGTATGGTAGAACCAAGGTTGGAGGAGATTAAAATCAGCCCTCAAAAAAGGTTTAAGATGCTGCAGCAGATGAAGCAGTGTTTTTGGAGTCGCTGGTCGAAAGAATATGTGGCGGAGCTTCAAACAAGAAGTAAATGGCGGCAACGGTATCCTGAGATCCTGAGTGTCGGCGTAATGGTCGTCGTCAAGGAGGACGGACTACCCCCTTTGAAGTGGGAAGTTGGCAGAGTCCAAAAACTTTACCCCGGTAGTGATGGTGTAGTGCGTGCCGTCGAAGTAAAGACAAAGAACGGTCCCATAAAACGGCCGGTGAGCAAAATATGTGTACTGCCGGTTGCGACTGACTCTTAGCGGAGCGGTTCAAGTCATGAACGGTAAGCTCAAGGTGCGGTAGAGTGAGCTAAGACTCGGTGTGTGTAGTTTAGTTAGTTTAGGAATGACTTTTATATTTAGTATTAAGATTTAACCAAGAAAGCAATGTTCTGAATTGGTTGAGAAAGTTTTTGTGTTTAATGTTAAATTTCAGTTTTAGTTGTATGTCTTTTGTTTTGAAAGTAGGTCCTTTCAAGGAGGGCGCCATGTTTCAGCGTATTTTTGTTAGTTAATAATTTGAATTATTGGATCGTTCAAGATCTGACAGGTGTCGCCACATGGTGGACTACAGCATTTTTATATAAGTCGGAAAGGGAAGATCATGCGCGGATATATATGTAATATTGAATTGAATGTTGTCGAATGCAGTGATTTTATTGTCGAAAATAAATAAATTTGTGTTAAAGTTGGTTTGATTAAAAATACAGTCCACAAAAAATCAAAAAGAATTAGAACCGGCTATAATACAAAACAGGGTGTGATGGGCTATATTTTCGCTTTCAACACCCCGTAGACACCCCAAAAACCCCAAGACACCACAAGGCTTGCAAATACTTAATTTTGTTCTCGTTTTAAATAAAACTGACGTCATAAATTATATACAGGATATCTTTTCTTAATTAGATTTCGTGTGGTAGATAGTGCCAATTTTTTTGAACCCAACTTTAGATATTATCAGCCTTATGCATAGTCGTATACTAGTGGCCACTAACTTATAGTAGCTACTAATTAGACATTTTAAGAGTAGGTATGTACCTATTCCAAGGCACATAATATTTTTTTTTAAATTGTTGATTTTATTTTTGCATTTTACATTATAATTAAAGAGCAAAATATTGAGCTTTAGGTATCTTTCGATGCGGAAGAAAAATCTCTTTTGATTGGATCATTTAGTTTTATATCCAAATGAATAATTAAATTACCAAATAAATAATAGTAAACGTCAGAATTAGTATTACTAAAATGACAGTACTAACTTTTTAATTTAAAAAAACCATGGATACCTACATATTATTAGTGGCTACTAACTAGTAGCCACTAAAGTACGACTATGCATAAGGCTGTTATATATTTATTCATCAAACATCCCCATGTTTATTTAAAAAAATGTTTAACTAATATTGGCGGCGTAGCATACACCCATACACTACTTTCTAGGAATCCTGTTAAAATACTGGTTAATTTTTTGAGTTTTGTTAGACTTACCATAAAAATAAAACTAACGGTTGATAAGTAGTGGAGCTTTTATTTTAACAAATCTACAAAAACTACAAGATATTTTATCAATAATTAATGTGTACACATAGCTTATTCCTTTAAGTTTTTAAATAAAGTGCTTCCCGAAAAGGCAACTTTTACAACCTAAAAAAAGTTATTGGATAAATTTGTTAAACAATTAAAATGAGATTACTATTATATTATATGAACTGGGATATAATCAATTTTCGAGTGGTAAGTCTTGAATAGGAAGATGGAAATAAATGGAAACAAACCAAAGTAAATAATGGCACGACGTCAAGATTTAGATGGAATGCATTCAGGAGTGTAAGGTAAATTTTTAGACGGACATATAGGCCAAGAACATTTACTTCAAAAAAAAAGAACGTAGACGGTCAGGGTCGCTCTGAAATAAATGGAAAAAGTTCTTTTGGGAATATGAGAGTGAGATAGAATACTCAACGTTGTTATGCGTTAAAGGACAGGAGTAGTTTCTAAAATCAAGATTGTCCAAAAATATGGCACAAAGAGTGGTCGGGAGCTGGATGAAGAAGGTCCTGGAGTGGACATCACAAACGATATTGTCACAAGTCTTCGTGACAGGGATCTTTTAGGCATTTTTAAATTAAAGCGGGTTCGAAACATTAATATAATTTATTTAAATAACTGGCAACGAATATATATACATGCGCCTTAAATCTAATATTTAAAATTAATTCTTACATGTCACTAGGTACATCGTTATCAACTAGGGGGGTGAAATCTTCTCACATTTTTGTAACTACATTTTTATAACATGTTTACACTTTCAACTTCAACTACCGACTGTCGTTACATTTCTCCTCGCTTATCAAACCGTTCTCCCTACGTTCAATTACCTCTCGAGAAAACCTTCCTATCAATCTGACTACTCATCACGTTTTGCTATCATTGCTTAGGCGAGTCGTGCATTAATATTATTATTATTTTATTTTATTATAAATGTGACATAACTCCCCCCTCTAAAAACGGCTGTCCCAAGTCGTTTCAAAAAAAAATAAAAATTTCAATTGACTTGATTCAAAAAATCCTTAAAAAAAAATCCTTTAAAGTAAACTTAAACTTAACAAGTAAACTTAACATACAATACAATACATAAAAAAATACGATAACAAAACCAAAAATTTTGACCAAAAGTTTAATCAAAAAAAAAATTCTTAATATTTATTATTTATAACGTCTCTCTAAAGTACAACAATATTATAATTAAAAAAAAACTTTATGAAAATTATAGCTTAACCGTACTGAAAATTCAAGCTCAAAGTCGCATCTTTCTTTATAATTATTTAAAATTTTCTTTTAAAAGTATCTTAAAATACTTATCCCACTTTGGTAATAATTTTTTTTTTTTTTTAATAGATATTTTGTGGCTTTATCTCAGTTTGTTTCGATAGCCATTGCGTAATTATATACTAATTACCTGTAGGGATTATTGTTATTTATTATTAATTTGTAAGTTACCTTTTTAAACATTTTTGATGTCGTAACATTAGTTAGTTCAGTGGTTTTCTTTTTCAATTATTTTGACTTACAGAACTGTATCTGTTTTTAACTTGTAATGTTCAATACGTTTTAAAAAAAAATTATTTTTATGTTATTATTCGTTTCGATATTGATTGTTGTATTTTAGAGGTTCATATTTTAAATTATTGCTTTAGTTTCTCATTAATGCTAATTAATCCTATTACCTATTTTAATTACATTTAAAATTTACATACACTTAAACTACCGTTACATTTGAAATTCCTCTGCTTTTGAAATTTACTATCTGACATTTACCCTTGAAATTAAAATTTAAATATATTTGAAATTTATCCCTTGTGTGAATCAACTTTATTATGTGCCTTTACTATTTAATTTATCATTTCATTTAAATTCATTCATATCTTTTCATTCATTATTAACATTTGAATCCAATTTAATTGCCCTATTTTTATTTTACAAATATTTTGGCTGGATTTTTATTTCTTTACTTCTTGCGCCTATCTATCACAATTACAATTTTCATTAATTGGTGTCTAACGTTTAACTAATAGTTTGCCTTATTTTTGTTTACTACATATTTGGCTGTTAGATGCACCTGGTACCTTTCGTTTAAATTCATTTATTTAATTACATTCATAAATACCCTTTGAATCCTATTTAATTGCCTTATTTTTATTTTACAAATATTTTGGCTGGATTTACTTTTTAATTATTGTGTCCAACTTTTAAAATTATACTTTCTAACAAATGGTGTCTAACGTTCAACTAATCGTTTGCCTTATTTTTATTTTACATATTTGGCTGTTAGATGCACCAGACACATTTTCTTTTCGATATGGTTTACCGATATTACAATTCTTACTTGTGCCTTTATTATTTTACCTAAAACATTTCATTACCATTGTAAACAATCCATGGAGAAGTTGGTGATACGTAGATGTTATTATTTAGCGCTAAAAGTTCACCGAGTCTTCTACATGGATTATTTTTACAAATTGGGATCCCTTTTGGTAATCTACATACATATATAAAAATTTTACCCTAAACACTATTATTCACTTCAAATTATTTTACTCTGCTTTTAACTTGATTATCACTTTTTGGCACTTTATTATTTTTCTTCTTCGACTTTTTCTTCTTCCTTTTGGTGGAATAGTCTTATAGGCGTAGCACTTTCTTTATTTCACATTTTGGGTTTCTAATCTTCTAACTTTTCAGTTTTGTAACGTTCACTGTCGCGCGGCACTGTTTCCTTTCACTTTTTAAAGTTCGGAGGTTCTTTCTTTAATTTTTTTTTTTTTTTGACTTGACCTACTTGGTTAGACGGTTTCCAACTTTCATTACATTTTTTACTGTTCATTACACTAGAGTCGATGACGTGTAGGGGATGGGTATAGATATGTTACTAATTGGTTGACCCATAATTATTTCCATTTGAATAAACGCCAATTTTACTTCCCATTGTGCGGTAGTAACTGTGGAGAAATTGTGATTTCCAATTCCAAATCCAATCCCAGGTATATTCCTCGAGAAAATGTAGAATCGCGAATTGGTAGTCAGGAGTACTATGTAATAACCTTCAATGGGGTGATCAGGCCCAAATCGGATATCACTAGTCCCTTTTCCCTTTTCGATTCTTGTTGTTAAGTTGTGGCTTCCATGACGTTCGGTGAAACCACATTGGTTTATTGTTAACCATTTCATTCCATCCAATATTATACTCATCCCTCTGGGAATTGGTTTCCATACTGCCTTTAATAACGTTTAGGCTGTATGCGCATGGACACCTATGGTTAATTTATTATTCTTATCTAAAATCAGAAAAATTTATAACACGCCTAGCATAATGACTCCTTTTGGCTCTTTGTTCGTTTTCCTCTTAGTTCGGCTATTCATTTCTTCTCTCTAAGGTCAATCTTTATATACTTCTAAAACATTTAAAAACTTTTATTGGTTTAATATTATTACTATTTTAATTTTATGTCCTATTGTTTTATTTAAAAGAAAACTTTCTTATTATACCCATTACACTTTAATATTTTACTTATGTTAGCTTCAATTTACTATACTAATTATCAAGGATACTAGCTGGGACTGGAACCCATTCGTCATAATAGGGTAAAATCCTACTGACATGCACCACATCTTTTTTCGCATTCACGGTTGTGCCTTTTGCTATTTCGTAATTAACTTCTCCTAATTTTTTCGTTATCAAATATGGTCCGTACCAGCGTAATAATAATTTTTCCGCACGTCCAATTTTTCGTGTTGGAGTAAAAACTTTCACTTTATCGCCTACTTTAAATTCCATATTAGTATGTTTGGCGTCATACCGCGTTTTGTCACCTGCTTGGCGATTTTGAATGTTTTGGACCGCAACGCTTCTTGCATTCAAGATTTTCTCGCGTATTTGTTCTACAGTTTCCTCCTTAATAGGGATATTCAAATTGGTTTCGGTAGGTAATCTAGGTTCGCGAGCATAAACTAACATAAATGGGGAGAATCTCGTGGTGTCTTGGATGGAAGTATTGTATGCAAATGTTACGTGTTGTAAATATGTATCCCATTCTTTTTGTTCTGAATCTACGTATTTTGCTAACATATCTACTACAGTTTTATTAAATCTTTCCGTTAGACCGTTACACTGAGGGTGATATGAGGTAGTAAAGTGTCCAACTGTACCCATCAATCGCGTTAGTTCAGTAATCATTTCCGACAAAAACACTTTACCTCGGTCACTTAACAAAAATTTAGGCGAACCGTGTCTACAAATGACATTTTCTAATATAAATTGGGCTACATGTCGCGTTTGACCGTTAGTCAAAGCCTTAGTTTCAACCCACCTTGTAACATAATCTGTGGCTACTATTATCATGGTTTTCCCGTTTTTACTTTTTGGAAAAGGACCTAACAAATCAATACCCACTCTCTCGAAAGGTAGACCTACAGGTATTGGTTGTAAAAACCCACGAGGTTTTATGTCGGTTCTCCCTTTTCTAGCTTGACAATCTGGACAACCTTTTATGAATTTTTCCACGTCTTTTTGTAACCCTTCCCAAAAGTATCTATTTCGAATTTTAACTAAAGTTTTAATATTGCCTAAATGACCTGCCAATGGTTCACTATGGTTCGAAAAAAGTATTTCGTATCTCAAATGTTTGGGAATTACCAACAAATTTTCTAATCCGTTCGCGCTAGCGTTTTTTTTATAAAGGACTCCATCGATTAAAATAAAATTTTTGATTTTTCTTTTTAAACCTATACTGACGTTTGCATTTTGTGGGTCTTCCATAGCTTCTATTAATTTAGCTATGTCTTCATCTTGTCTTTGTAGCTCGCTTAGATCTTCTGGTTCTACTATAAACGAGGGTATATCGTTGGCCTCGTCTTCGTCTTGTTGGGTAGCTTCTAAGACTGGGTTTCTCGACAAGCAATCTGCGTCGTGGTGTGTTTTTCCGCTCTTGTATACTATTGTATAATCGAATTCTGCTAAACGTAAATTCCACCTAGCTAATCGACCCGTCGCGTCTTTAAGATTTGCTAAAAAGCATAACGCGTGATGGTCTGATACTATGCGTACCGGCCTGCCATAAACTAAGTGCCTAAAATATTGCAAACCCCATATGACGGCTAACGCTTCCAGTTCTGAAATAGAATAATTTCTTTCGGCTTTTGTCAACGACCGGCTGCCATAAGCTATGGGATGTAAAATTTTGTCTTCATCTTCCTGAAGGAGGATAATTCCCAACCCCTGGAAACTCGCGTCTGTCCTTAATTCGCATCCTTTTTTAGGATTGAAGTGTTTTAATAGCGGGGCTGACGTTAATTTGTCTTTTAATTCAGCAAATGCGTTCTCTTGAGCGTCGGTCCATTTATAACCCGTTTTAGCAGTAGCTTCATACAATGGTTTGGCAATTTTTGAAAAATTTTGAATAAATTTACGATAATAGTTACATAAACCTAAAAAACTTTGTATGGTTTTAACATTAGTGGGTGTTTTAAAATTTTTTATGGCTAACAATTTACTATCGTCCGGTCCAACCCCTTCTTGATTGACCACATGACCTAACAGTTTTACTTCGGTCTCGGCGTAATTGCATTTACTTGGCTTTAATGTTAAACCTGCTTCCCTTAAGCGCTCAAAAACTTTTCTTAATCTTACTAAATGCTCTTCGAATGTTTTTGAAAAAACTAACGTATCATCTAAATAAACCATTACTTCACTCCACTTCATTCCCTCAAAAACGCGATCTGTTAGGTCCTGAAATGTCGATGCTGCGTTTGACAACCCGAAACTCATCGCTTCAAATTGATATAAACCGTAACCCGGAGCTATAAAAGCTGTTAGTTCTTTTGAATCTTCCTCGAGCCCTATTTGCCAGTAACCGCTGAACAAATCTAGGGTCGTAAAAAACTTAGCCCCCTCTAAACATGTTAAAATATCATCAATATTAGGCAAGGGATAACTCGACTTTTTTGTGACGCTGTTTAATTTTCTGTAATCAACGCAAAATCTTTTGGTATTATCTGCTTTATTTACGAGAACTATCGGACTTCCCCATGGTGATTGTGATTTAACTATAATCCCCGCGTCTAACATTTCTTGGATTTGATTATCGATAATTTCGCGTTCCCTCTGGGATACCCTGTAAGGTTTACTTTTGACTGGTTTTGCTCCCTGTACTTCTATTTTATGTTTAACTATGTTTGTAAAACCCATTTCCTTTGGTTGTTTGGCGAAAATGTCTTTAAATTCCAAAAGTAACTCCCCCAATTGAGCTTTTTGAACGTCTGATAAATCATTATTAATTTTGTGATCCTCTAAAGTTACCGTAGATGGTAATCTAACTCGCTTTATTTCCTCATGCGAATCATGCGTAATTAATAAATTTACCACCTCACTGTCAAATTTTAAGTTTCCCAAGGTAGTACCTTTGAACAGTTTAAGTGGTATATTGGCGTTATTAATTATATCGACTGTAAATATATTGTATTTAACGTTTTGTAAAATAGATACAAAGGCTAATTTATTTTTTGTTAAGAAAACATCATTCGCATTAAATACATAAGATCTTAAATATGGCTCTTTATTTTCCGAATATAAATCAATTTTAGTCCTTTCTTTGGGACATAATACATAATCTTTACTTAATTTTACCTTAGTTATATTATCTAGTTTACCTACATGTATGTCTTGGCTTAATTCTTTTAATAAATCTATATTTTCGGAGGTTTTGTTACGCTGAATTTTAGGTTTGTGATATTCTATTGAAACTTGATCTCTTTCTAATCTAATAGGGACACTTTTAACTGTAGGACTTGGTATTTTATTAAATGAGACTGACCTCTTTCCGATTTGCAAAGGTTTGTTACTTATACTTGTTCCGTTCGATGAACTTGCATGACTACTACTGTTTACTCTACCAACATTTGTAATCTGATTTAGGCTATTTTCGGTTTGTGATCTCGCTGTGGCTAATTTATTAGTCTGTAGTGGGAGTTTTTGTGTTTTACTGATTACTGAAGTTCGACTTGAAGAGTCGTTCAAATTTATTAAATTAAATTGATTGTTTGAATTTTTGTTGAAACTTATTTTTACCATTCGATATTTACCTCTTAATGAAATTGTGTAATCGGTGTAGTCTATTAAAGCTCGATTCTCCATTAAAAAATCGTTCCCCAAAAGTATTGATTTTGGTAGGTTTTCTACCACGAGTGCCGAAATTTGAAAAATTCCACCATTAATTTCTAATTTAATTTTGGTTATACCGATCACAGGAACGCTATGCCCCCCTGCGGTTTTTAGAAATTGCATATGATAATTTTTATTAACCCGTTGTACCAAGTTACTGGATACAATATTTTTTAACGACCCCGTATCGATAACTATTTCTGTAAGTCTGTTATTTACTAGTCCTTCAATAGTCAGAATGTCGCCCATTTGTCGTGATTCACCCAATTGGTACAGCTCAACCGGCTCTCCCCCGCGAATCACCCTTTTGGAAATATTGTCATTTCTGACATTAGCTTGACTTGGGTACGAATTTCTGTTCCTATCGTTGCAATACGTGTTGTTAACTGATTTGCGATAATTGTTACTACTATTGTTTAAAAATGACCTACCCGTTCTATTTCCATTAAAGTTATTATCCCTAACGAAATTAGGTGTGTCCCTATTTCGAAAGTATCTTTTAATATTTGCAAAATTAGCGTTTCTCACGGGAAATGCTCTATTATTAAATTCGGAATATGATCGACCTTTATTCATGTTATTGAACCAACAGAATGCTGTGTTGTGTCTAGTTTTATTACAGATATGGCAGTAATTTCTCGTATTCCTATTTCCTGTGAATTTGTCCTGGGAACCCTGATTACCGTGCTTTATAAGGAATGATGAAAAATTATTTTTACTAGGACTGAAATTAACATAAGGTGAATTATTGACCAATCGATTATAATTATTCTGCGCGGCCTGAGTGTATTGATTATGATTTAGATCAATATTAAGTAAAGAGGTCATTTTCAAAAGTTCTTCGCCTTGAACTCGATCATCTAAATCACTGATCGTATTTACAATTGCCTCTATGTCATCTTTTGTCATCACCGTTTTCTTTAAAGCGTAATACATTGGTAAAAATTTTGATTGTAATCCTCGTTCAAAGTAATCACGAAAATCGTCAATTTTTAATTTTGGGTCAAATTCGTACGCGAGTGTTATTAGATCATAAAAATATTTTTTTATACCCTCTGCTGGGTCTTGCTTACGATTTATTAATTTAGTTTTTGCAATACGAATGCACGATTCTCCGCCGAATTTTTTAGAGAAATCATCTTTAATTTCACGCCATGTTTTATCATTGTTAATGACATTTGCCCTATAATCATTATACCAAATATATGCCGCGCCTTTTAAAAATGAACCGAAATAGTTAATTTTGTGGACGGTAGTCCAACCATTGCCATTAGAAATTTCTTCGTATTCGTTTATAAACGTCAACGCATTTGAATTTGACGGGTTGAATTGGCCTGGAGATACAAATTTGGGAAACCTGGGGGTGTCCACCATTGACCTAGCATCTAGCATGGAGTAATTCAAATTAAACATGTTTTTATTGGGTGTTTTTAATGACGTTTTTAATTAACGTTGTTTTGCTAATTGAATCCTTCAAATAAAATTTTCAATTATTCAAAAATTTTAATCAATTAAATGTAAACTTTCAGAATAATATATGCACATACTTGCGTAAAAAAATTATCAATCTTCATTAAACCAATTCATTCAATATCATTGAATTCTAAATAACATTGTTAAAATTTTAAAATAATACTAATTAAAAATTTTTAATTCCCTAAATTAATAGGAATAACGAATTTTTGTATTAATAAATGTTGTTACCACAATCTTAACTCATGATATGTAACATCCGCGGTTTTATATTTCAGCTCATTGAACTACCTACAAGTAATTTTATTATTACGTTTGCAGTCTACTGTTATTAAATTTAATTTCTAAACAAATATTTTTTATAAAAAAACGGAATTTACCTACATTGGAACCTATTTTTCAAATTTACCTAATAGGAATACATTTATATGAACTTTATAAACTTTAACAAAACTTTTTGGTTTATTATTTTTTGGACAATAACTGTTGACATTAACTAAAATTAGGCTGTAAATTTTTGTAACTCCACTATAATTTAAGCATTTTAATAAAAATTTATTATTGATTTATAATAAATTACGTATCAACTTGTAAACAAGAAAAAATATGTAATTTAACACATCATATCCTGACTTCGGTAGCCGACCTATCTGTGTCTGTGTTGCATTTCAGACACTATATTAAATCGGTACTTTTCCATTAGTTTAAAATTTGCAATTAAAAAAACATTGTAACCAAAATTTGGAAACAAAAATGAATAACTATATTCGAACCCTTATTATTTATAAACATGTTAACCGTAACAACAAAATGTAGTCAATTTAAATATTAAAATAATGAATTAGTAAAATTTATCTGTAAATTTATTTATTAACTTTATCAAGAAAATGCATGTTGGTTTGTTATTTGGGGAAATAGAATCGATTAACGTATTGCGTAAGTTTTTTAAAATAATAATTATGATAATTTGTAAAATATTTCGTTTTATTTTATTATAAATATGCGAAGAGGTAGGAACTACATACACCGGCCGCGTGACCTGGACCGCTAGCTACATGATACTCGCCCTCTTATTCATGTATTATATTATTTTATTTATATGTATTAAATTTAATTCTTAAAAAATCGGTCGCTAATCGGCTATAACAATCCTTAAAATAATGAGGCACTGTATTGCCTGTTAACCTTTGAAAAAAAAATTTATAGTCAATTTGATTTGAAAAAAAAAATTATTTGGGCGATTTATTTGAAGATAAATGCCCCAAAATGCCTGCCAAAACGGCCCTCCACCATATTTGTCACAAGTCTTCGTGACAGGGATCTTTTAGGCATTTTTAAATTAAAGCGGGTTCGAAACATTAATATAATTTATTTAAATAACTGGCAACGAATATATATACATGCGCCTTAAATCTAATATTTAAAATTAATTCTTACATGTCACTAGGTACATCGTTATCAACTAGGGGGGTGAAATCTTCTCACATTTTTGTAACTACATTTTTATAACATGTTTACACTTTCAACTTCAACTACCGACTGTCGTTACATTTCTCCTCGCTTATCAAACCGTTCTCCCTACGTTCAATTACCTCTCGAGAAAACCTTCCTATCAATCTGACTACTCATCACGTTTTGCTATCATTGCTTAGGCGAGTCGTGCATTAATATTATTATTATTTTATTTTATTATAAATGTGACAATATCAAGGGATTTGCCAGAAATAGGATATGCGTTGCTCAAACGAGAGGATTGTATAATCTTTTAGAGCGGGCCTACATTTTGCCGTGGCCGAATTTGGTTGGGTAATAATCATGACTGTGAAAAATTATTGTTTTAATTTTCTACGAGTGTTAATACGGGAAATTGGGTATTACACTATAATTTTTTAAATACATAATAAACATATTAAGTCATATCAACCTATACCATCTTTTTAAACATTAAAGCACAAAATAACAAACATTTTTCTAAAACCACAAAAAAGTATCACCCATTTTCTCACAGGGGGCCATTGGGTGTTAACTTTTACCACCCTCAAAGTCTACCCTCTGTAGGTAATTGAAAATTATAAAACTTATGCAAATTATTCATCTATATTTCAACTTTCATTTTATGTGGAATAACAACCAATTTCTTCCTCGCTATTGTCACTAAGGTAACGTGATTTTGGGTTTGTGGGAAGCAAATCAAACAGGTTATCAACTACAAGCCGACGTTTCGGATAATTTATTCATCCATCCTCAGGACTAAGAAAAAGAGGGAGCGTTACAACAAATTTACAAAGGTCTTCCGACACTCAACATACCTAACAGTTTGGTATGATGAGTGTCGGAAGACCTTGTCGGAAGTGTGTCGGAAGACATACCAAACAGTTTGGTATGTTGAGTGTCGGAAGACCTTTGTAAATTTGTTGTAACGCTCCCTCTTTTTCTTAGCCCTGAGGATGGATGAATAAATTATCCGAAACGTCGGCTTGCAGTTGAAACCTGTTTGATTTGCTTCCCACATACCCAAAATCACGTTACCTTAGTTTCATTTTATGGGTGAAGTCTAAATATTTTGGACAAATTAGAAAAGTCACAGTATTTCTAAGGTTACACGGATAAAGTTCGTTGGGCACTTTGAAAATAGAAAACGTAAAGGATTGCACAAAATTATTTTTAACTTCCTCAAATATAAAAGTAAAACGCTGAAAAACTTAGGAGCAATAATCAATTAAATTATCTACCTATACATATTTTTTTATCAGTCCTAACATAAAGGGTTAATTTTATAAAAATTTAAAAAAAACCTAGTACCCGATTACCCCTTACGCCCAATTCCCTACTTCTATCCTATATTATAAAATATATTATATTAGGATATATTTATTTTTACATCTGTGACATTTTAAACTTTTATAAAGTCAGGGAATAAGTATTTTCATTTTTACTCCATCAAAATGAGCATTAAAATATTACCGAATTTCGATTTTTTCGACCATCTAGGTGGATATATCCCCTTAATGTGGTATAGGTTTTTGTGATTTTGGGAGGTTTCTAATATTTTGATTATCCTGTTGTTCTCGATAAAAATATAAATCTGCTATTTTTTACCAATTTTAATTTTATGATCTCAGTAGAGAAGAAATTTTGTTTCAATGTTTGTAGAATGTTCTGCGTGTAAATTTTTAATTATAAATAATGTACCTACGAGTGGGTTAGTCTAGGTCTGCAGTGGTTGAATTAAAGAACTAATGATTCCACATTCAGTTAATCTGTGTTGTGCATTGTGGTGTACTACATTTTTTTCACATTTGCTCGTTATGATATAACTATAATAAATTACATTACTTTAAAGCTATAAATGAAGCCCAAATCTAAATATTGACGGATATTCCAAATGGTCAAATGCTGCATCTTTAGGCTGTTCAAAATGAGTAATATGTCTTTTTGTAAAGACCAGAGGGCCTGGGAATCCAAGAAACTAATAACTAGTTTTAAAGTAGACTGCTATAAGTAGTACTTATTATAGCTAATATCCGAATATACCAGCAAGACGTTGTGAGTCAACTTTTGTAGTCAAGGCAAGGGTTGATAACTTATAATCTTAGAAATTATAAGTACAGCATTCAAACCAGAGTGGACAGTTAAGGTAAGCGTTCATTTATCGGCATCGTACGCATCGGACGCATCGGACGAATCGTATCTTTTTCGTCGAGTTCGTTCACTTGTTCGGATCGTATGAAACGGCGTATTCTGCACGTACTAGAACTAGCAACCGTGTTTGATATTTGTTACAAAAATTCAAAATAAATTCAAAATATGAGTGACAGTGAAAGTGAAACAGTAATAATCAGCTGTTTGTTAATGGAGGAAGAAAAGAAGAGACGAAATAAAACAAAGTTTTGGGTGCATAATATATGGAACAAAAGATTTCCTCCCAAATATTATCTCGGCGTTGTTGGTTCGAATAATCTGCATGCCTTAAATTATACAGTTCTTCATAATTTTGCACTAACGAAATTAACATACCATCGTTAGGGGTGCGCGATTATGAAATTTCATAATCGATTATCGATTATAAAAAATAATCGATTGTTTTCGATTAATCGCTTATTGAAGATAATCGATTATTCATAATCGATTATGAATTCATAGTCGATTCTGAACTCATAATAAGGGTTACTAAGTTACTATCTAATTTATTATACAAAAACTTAACAAAAATTAACAATTACAACTAGGAACGTTTTGGAACATAATGGAAATTCATTGACAATAAAATCAATTGTTCCGAATGTTCAGATGTCAGTGAATTTCTTAAATCGGTAACATTTGGCCTCCACGGTTAAACACTCGTTCTGAAGCAACACTTGTTCCTTGAATACATAAATATTTTCTTGCCATAGCTGCCAGTGCCGGAAATGTTCTCCAATTCCTAATTGGAGAATTTTCATTATTTATTTTCACAATCGATTATTTTCATAATCGATTATTTCCACAATCGATTATTTTGACAATCGATTATTTCTATAATCGATCAATCGATTATTATAAATGATCATAATCGATTATGAAATAATCGATTATTCGAATTACGGTGATCGATTAATCGATTATATGCGCACCCCTAACCATCGTCCATGTTTGCAACAAATACTGTGAGAAATGCGAACACTGCAGTCGAGCCGTTGCGATTACTATCGTTCATTTCTCGAATTTGTCGATGACATCATCCGAACGCATCGCATCATCGGAAAAGTTGCCTTGCAAAGAATACTTATCGGATTTACCGAGATGCGATGCGTACGATGCGATATAATGAACGATGGTTCATTAAAAACAATGTAAAGAATATTTTATTCCGATGCGTCCGATGCGTACGATGCCGATAAATGAACGCTTACCTTTATACCTTACACGACTATTCGATGAACATCGCAGTTAAATAAAACTTCCAGGCGTAGAAAACTATCGATTGCATACAATATGCATTTAAATTTATTTCTGTATATAAGTACTCGGTTTTTCGAATTAACCTTTTGATGTTGTTAGCTTTATAATTAGTTAACATTTTCATTTAATGAGATCCTTAATAACTACTTACATAGTAGATAATAGCAAACGTTTTTTTCCCCGAACTTCTTTTAATTTAATTGAATTTCTCTTTGTTATGTTTTTTGCATGTAGTCGTACATAATATATAATTTAAACAAAAAACCACGTCATTTAGTTATTTTGATCAATAATTTTCCCAATCATAAATTACTCATAACATTAAACACGTAGCTATCATCTTGCATTTAAATAAACGACAGATTAGCTTTCCTAATTACTTTCTTGCAAGCTGTTTTGTGTGTAATGAAACTTTTAAGGAAACCACAAATAAAAGTAGGAAAATTTGGGTGAAAAATTCGTGTACCGACAGCTGGCCCTGAGACACTTGGCCCTACGACAACTCGCCTCGGACAACTGACCCTAGCGACAACTGGCCCTGGCGATAATTGGCCCTGGCGACAATTGGCCTTGGTGGCAACTGGCCTTTGCGACAACTGGCACTAGCGACAACTGGCCTTGTGACTACTGGCCTCAGTTTGTATCAATTTGCAGAATATTATATATTGGAAGAGGTGGAGGACCCATTGCTGCGGCGCGATTTCGCGGAGGTGGTGGCGGGTGAGACACTGGGGGCTTCCCTGCCGCTTCAGGCTACTGTTCGCCGGCCATCGGGTTCCGCTCGGGGCACAACTCTTTCGTCGGCTCCTTCCTCTAAAAATAAAAATAAAAATGAGCGGTCTTCCACTGGTGGTGGACGGAGAAGATCTCGTGGAGTGGTCTTCGGATCGAGACAATCCGATAACACACTCGTTCCGTACGACCCCCTTGTGAGAATACATGTATCCAAGTTGAGCCTTCATACGACTCAGGAACAGGTTACTGGGTACATTTCCGCAGGTTTGCCTACCGAGCTATCTCGTGACTTCAAACTGGAATGTGAAGAGCTTAAAGTAAGATCAGGTAGCTACAGGGGATATGTTGTCTCTGTTCCCGCCTCTGTAGTTGCCAACATACTCAAGCCTGAATTTTGGCCGTCTCGTATAGTTGTTAAGCGATTTAGATCAGCGCGCAATGCCACCGAGAGTTTAAATTTTCCCAACGAGGGAGACAATCTGGCTGCTCCTTAATGTTACGTTCTTGTTCATCTTCGGCTGCCTCTCTGAGTCCTTCACCTGTGCATTGTTCAGGCCATTCTACTTCTCTTTCCGATTCGTCAGTCGGTTCCAGTTTCACCCCTGTCGATAGACAGGTGACTCTGCCATATGGCGGTGTCTATTACCAAAATGTGCGGGGACTGCGTACTAAAACTCTTCAGTTTTTGAACAATGTGTGCACACTGAACCTGAATTTAATTTGTCTCAGTGAGACCTGGCTTTCACCTGACATAGTGGACCCCGAAGTATTTCCTACATGGAAATACGCTGTTTTCCGCCACGACCGTGACTTTGAGCTTACCGGCGTAGGCCGGGGCGGCGGTGTCTTGATAGCGGTGCGGTCTTCTCTTAATCCCGTCCCTATTGATCTGGCGGAGCTATCCCGGGTTGTGCCAGTGGTGGATGTTGTGGGAGTATGGGTGAACTTAAATAAACAACACCGAATGCGTGTATTTGCAATTTATATACCACCAAGTCTATCGGCGGATGACTATGAGTTGTTTTTTGAATTATTTGCATCGACTCTCTCTATTTCTGAGGGCGACTTGCTGGTCTTGGGCGATTTTAATGCTCCGCGTTTCGCCGGGGCTTTCGATGATTCTAGGGGTGTCGCCATCCATAACTTTATGCAGTTTTCCGACGTAACACAGCGTAACTATATCCATAATTCGCTAGGCCGCACCCTTGACTTAATATTTTCAAACGTGGGCGTTACAGTGTCGCGCAGTCTTGATGCACTGGTCCCGGAGGACGAGTATCATCCCTCACTTAATTTAGTTCTCCAATTGTCGGGTCCCGACACTCCCAGTTTTGCTCCTAATTTAGATAAGAGCTTAAATTTTAAAAAAGCAGACCTCAATCTTATGTACCGTTTATTCGATGAGACGGACTGGACCTCCGTCTGTGACTGCACGAATGTTGATTTGGCTTGCGACGCATTCTATGCGATTACTAACGGCGTATTCCATGCGAGTGTCCCACTGGGTACGAGTGGTACTCCCAGACAATACCCCCACTGGTTTACAAAGGCACTTATAGCTAACATCCGGTTAAAGGCGGCGCATCATCGACGTTACCAAAAGTCGGGTTCAGTTAGCGATTTCGAGGCATTTAGACGCCTTAGAGCTCTGGTGAAGAAGCAGACTGCCGAGAGCCATCGGGAATACCTTTCTGGTTCCGCAAACGCTATCTGTTCAGATCCTTCGCAGTTCTGGTCCTTTGTGAAGTGCAGAAAGGGTAACTCTAGGATACCAGGTTCCCTGCAATTTAACAATGTTGAGTATTCTAGTCCTGAATCTATTGTCAATGCTTTTGCGGATTACTTCCAATCAGTTTACATGGATTCTGATAAGGATTGCGCGACAGGTTACGACGATGCTAACCCTTCGTTACTAATCCATAGTCCGAAAGTCTCAAATGCGGATGTTATAGCTGCTTTGCAACGTTCTAAAAACAAACTTACCAGCGGCGTGGATGGTATACCCGCTTTTATACTAAAGGACTGTGCCACGACTTTTTCGGTACCCCTACTACATATTTTTAATCTAATATTTACTACCGCCACGTTTCCCCAATCCTGGAAGGTAGCACGACTATGTCCAGTCCTGAAAAAAGGTAGTCCATCAATGATCAGTAATTATCGGCCAATCTCTATCTTATCCAACTTGTCCAAGGCATTTGAACGGATTTTGTATGACCATATTTATGCTCATATCAAGAGTTCACTATCCCTTCATCAACACGGCTTTATGAACGGGCGCTCAACTGTCACGAACCTTGCGACATTTAAACAGTTCGTATCCGAAACTTTGGACTGCCAGGGACAAATCGATACAATCTACACTGACTTCCAGAAGGCGTTTGACCAACTTGATCTATATAGATTGATTGGGAAATTGTCATCGTTTGGCTTCTCTAATCAGCTGATTAATCTCTTCAGTACATACCTATTTGAACGCAAGCAATTTGTTGAATACCGGGGTCATAAATCTTCGGTCTTCTCGGTTAGCTCGGGCGTTCCTCAGGGGTCCAACCTTGGTCCTCTCCTTTTTATAATTTTCGTGAACGACCTGCCCAATATTGTATCATCGCAAAAACTGCTATATGCCGATGATTTAAAAATTTACGCAGGCATTTCCTCATTAGAGGATTGCCATCGTCTGCAATCTGATCTGGACCTGATTGGGACCTGGTGTAGGAGTAATCGGTTGCAACTACAAATCTCCAAATGTAAAGTAGTCTCTTTTACAAACAAGAATACTTTTATTGACTTCTCCTACACTTGCGAGGGCAGAATTTTGGAGAGATGCGATTCCTTCAGAGATTTGGGAGTTATCTTTGACTCACGACTAACCTTCACCGAACACATTAGCGATACCCTAGGTTGTGCGTCCCGCATGTATGGATTCATCTACAGAAACGCACGTGACCTTCAAAGCATTCCATGTTTGAAGCTTCTCTACTATAGCTTTGTTCGTTCAAGGCTGGAATACGCTGCGCTGATCTGGTACCCAACACATGCGTACCACATTAGGCGACTTGAGTCGGTACAACGTCGATTTTTGAAATTCTTGGCTTTCCTTCAAGATGGTCTTTACCCGATACAGGGCTATAATCATCGCAAACTCTTGGCTTAATTCGATGTTGAAACACTAGAGAGCAGGCGCTTTGTATCGTCCGTCGTATTTATATACAAACTTCTGAGATACAACATAGATTGTCCACCATTATTGGCAGAGATAAATTTTCGAGTACCTAGAGGTAACTCTAGACAGAGCGACCTGTTCTACTGTAGGTTTAGCCGTACCAACTTCTTGGCCACGTCCCCCATCTCCATCTGCAGCCGCAACTTTAATGTTATTACTGACATTGCCGACCCCAACCACACGGGCCTCAAGGAGTTGGTTGCATGCTGTTACAGGCGAGTTGGGTAATCGCCCCGTCCAAACGATCCAGCACTGACTTATATAAATATGGGTTATTTTATTTTATTTTGTTTGTGCTATGTACTTCTATATATTATAGTTGGTATATATATGTATATTGCTGTGCAGCCCCGGAGCTTTATTAGGCTTGCACTCTGAATTCTTAAAACCTTGTACGAGTATACATAAAAGTACCTCGTCAATAGAAATATAAGCAAATTATTCTTGACAAATACAAATAATATAAATTGATGCCTCGGCTTGACTAGTTCGGATAGCACAGACCTACCTTTTCCCAAGCTGGGTTCCTTCCTTAGCCAAATCTCAAATCTGAAATGTAATATTGTGGCTTTTGGAATGATCATACACAAATTATGCTCCGTTGATACAGCAAATCGTTTTTTATTATAAATTTCAAATTGTAAATAATTATGGTTAATAAAATTCTTATCTCTAATAACAAAGATCTTAATTCTATAATAAATCTAAACGTTTTTCCCGCACGTGTGAATTTAATCGTCAATTTGCACAAATTTTTATGTTTTTAATAATTTTGAATGGGACTGTACCTTTATCTGTTGTAATTCTGTTTGTTTGGTTCATATACCATGAAATCATACAGTGGTATTCGTTCGATGACCTTCAAGGGTGCGATCTCTCTGGATTGAATTTCCTCGTGGTAGTTTTATGGTTGTATCGTGACCAAAGTTTTTGTTCAATATAATAGTGAATCTTTTCAATTTTGCACAGATTTTCACTTTTTGAAATACGTAAGTATAATGTTCTTTCAATTACTAACTTTTTAATCACTTTCTTAATCAAATTTTATTATATTTTTCACTTTTAGCTGGACACACAAAAATTTGCCACCATTTAATTTTTATTAAGCAATCAACAACCTATTCTATTGTTTTTACCATAGCTACCGGTCTTTTTCACGGCACTTCTGATTTTGTTTTATTGGTCGATGTAAAAATCAATATATTTGCGTTATAATTTTCCAGGTTCGTACTTAGCCCAAAATAATTTGTAAAATTTTAATGAATTTTTATGTTTCAGATTTATTTTGAAGTATTAACATCTCCTGTGGTCTTCCAGTAAACTTTTGAAGAATATGTTTTTCGCATTCGTGGTACATTGAGTTTACGGCGCACTTTGACACGTAAAAATTTGTTATTTTAAAAGTTCTACGTTTCAACACATTTTTATAACTAATACTTTTAACAAATTGTTTTTGATTTCAAATTACATTTTTATATCACTACTTAAATTAATTTACAATTTTAACAAACCTTTATTTTAAAAACTGAATTAAAACGTTGCATTTGAATTTACATTGTTTTCTCATTCCGTGACCTTATCTTCATTAAATTTATGACGTTAAAACAATTCTTTGGTGTCGGATAAAACCCTTTCGTTTGAACAAATAAGTCTCGTGCTACCTTTGTTAATAAATTAAAGACTTTGAATCAAAACGTGATCATTTCTATTGACGTGGTATTGGTACAGCGCATTTACCCCCTGTGTTTAATTGAAATTTATTTGAAAATACCTATTTTTGTAGTAAATTTCTTAATTAACACACACGTGCATCTACTCATAAACACAACAAACTAAATTTTAATGTAACGTTTAGTAATGATACTAACTCATATTCAAAATTAAATCATTAAATTATCTCAAATGTAGAAATTTATTAACTAAATGAATTCAATACTAACTAATTATATTCAAAATTAAATCATTTAAATTATAAAAATATTTGAAACTTCCTAACTAATCATGTTAACACAACTAACTAATTATAAAAAAAATTCAAACTAACCTATTTATTTATACGAGTAAATTCGACCAAGATTTCTGTTATAATTCTATATTATTTAAATTCTAAAATTTTTTATTAATTTTTCTATCTTTGACCTATTTATTTATATTTGGGTGATTTCTACCTTTAGTTTTCATAATTTTTAATCATTAAACTTTAATTCATAGCTTCATATTATTATTTGGTATTCTTTATCTTACTTTAATCAATATTTTCCTATATAATTCCCCATTATTATTTTGGTAACCTCTTTTTGGGTCCCATTTCAATTCATATAACTTCATATAATCTCATAATTATTTATTCACAACTTTTACACCTGTGCCCTCTCATTTCGGTACATTCAGGTATTTATCTATTCACCTCATTTTATATAACTACCATTTATTTTATTTACCCCCATTTATCTCTTATTGTATTCAATTGAATACCAATTTTATTTAAAACTTCTTGATCTTTTCAAATTAAATTCATAATTATTTATCTAAGTTTATTTTTCACCCAAATTCTAAATTTAACCTTTCCCTTTCAAATCAATTACCTCATTTTATAAATTATTTCTTTTTACTAATTGCATTTTTAAGTTTAAATCATTTATTTTTCGAATCTTAATAACATTTCTTTTCATAAATTTCTAATTATATAAATGTCGCATCTTTAAAATTTTATCTTGGTCAATTTTATCGTTTTCTTTTCATAGCTTTAATCAAATTTACATTGCTATTTTATTTAATTATGTCCTTGTTCCATTTCTTAAAATTATATTTACATATTGTTTTTCCGGTGTTTGTCATTTTCCATTTCTTTTTTAGTTTTGCTATGGCGAAGTTATCTTTTTCATTACTATTTTTCTCAGCGGTCAATTATGAAGTTGTAAGTTGATTTTATTTTTAGTTTCGCTGTGGAGCGTTATCATCTTCCTGCTATTCATATCAGCGGTCCATTTTTGAAGTTGTTAATATTTTAGTGATTTAAGTTTCGCTGTGGCTATTCTTGTCTATTGAAACGGTCAATATTTAATTGGTTCAATTTTTTCAAATATTCTCTTCCATTTTCCAAAATTTTGTTTAGTTTCTCCTCTTCTTTCTTTCTTTGTTCGGGTGTCTTTAACATTTCTTCCTCTCTCTCTCGTTCCATTAATAATAACATCTCTTGGGTTTTATCTTGCTCTTCTGCTAATCTTCTTCGATTTTCTCTTGCAATTTTCCGCTCTTCTCCTTTCTTTCGACCTTTCTCTTGAATTTTCTTTTTATTTTCTTCATATGATCTCTCATTTTCTTTGAATCTCTCTTTTAATTTGTCTTGGTTTGGCGTAACCGACTTTAATTTATTTAAATTTGACTCAGCGAAATTTTCTGTAAAATTTTCATCCCCTGTTTCTACTAAATATTTATCTGGAACGTAAATGTATCCAACCATTTTATCGGTAAATGAAATTATCGTGCTATTGTCGTCTAAACCCCCCCTATCGTCTATACTGATAAACTCTTTAGGATGTTCATACGAGTTTATTTTTACATCTTTGATTACGCCATTTATTGAAAATCCTGTGGGGAAGATGCTTCTTCTTCCACAGCAGGTGTCCTATTTATCGTAACACTATTAATCGGTCTGTTTTCTGTATTGGCTGACGTTCGGTTAGGATAACGTTCGTCGCCCTCTTGTTGATTATCTCGATCGTTCGTGCGATGGTCATAACTACGCCAATTTGACTCAAATCTACCTCCTCTCTGGAAACGTCCACGATAACCCTGATTATAATTTCGATTATTTCCGTAATAATTGCCTTGACCAAAATTATTTCTATTCGAATTGTACCCCCCATTACGATTGTCTTGACTATCCCGATTATTTGAGTTAAAATTATTACTGTTGCCCCTACGATTTTCAAAATTGTTGTTCCCCGAATAATTATTGTGGTTATAATTTCCCGATCTTTCATACCGGTTGTACCTATTATCCTGGCTATTACGATTATCATTACCGTTGTTGTAGGTGCGTTGGTTATTTGAGTTGTTTTGCCCCCCTGAATAATTATTGTAGTTTCTATCCGTGTTGTTATAATTTTGCCTATTGGCTCTCTCTTCCAAGTTAACCGCGTCCGTTCTTCTTAATAATTTTGATAATTCGGATATTGTGTTGATATTTTCAAGAGCTACCCGGTTAATTATGTCTTGGCAGAAATGATTGGCTAAGTACTCAACAATGTCTTCTTCCAATACTTCCGGCTCGAGTTGGGTCACTTCATTTATGATGTTTTCCGCGTAATCATTGCGGCGACCGTACCCTTTAAATTTTCCGTTCATTAATTCACTGCGTATTCGCCCTTGGACTTGCTTGTCCCAATACCTGTCTAAAAATAGTCTTTCGAACCCTTCGAAGTCGTTGAATTTATCTTGCACGCATCCGAACCATTTTTTCGCGCTGCCCCCCATCATTGAACAAATACAATTTTTAAATTTATTTACGTCTTGGATGTGGCTTGTGCTGCGATTCGCGTATTTGATGAATTGTTTAGGGTTGAAGTCCCCTTTTTCGTAAAACTTTATTGCTTGCCCGTTGTTTGTCGGCCACGTAATGTCTTGGAGAGCCGATAAGTTTATTACACCGTTAACACTTTCACTCTTCGTCTTGGCCATTTGTTCCACTAAATTTAATTTTTCCCCCTGTTTCATTATCATCTCATTTACCTGACTCATTAATGTATACACTTGTTGATTTATACCCGTTTTTGATTTTTCAATCTTTATTTCCATTTGTTGTTCTAATTTTTCACAAGTTCTCAAAATTTTCTTGTCAATTACTTGTTCCTTGATTTGCCCCTCAATTTCCGATACCTTTTCATTTATCACTTCTACATCTTCGTTTACCATTCTTACTTTATCATTTATTTTGTCTACTTCGTGGGAAAAATCTCTTTCAATCTGTAATTTTACTGTCGTTACAATGTTCTTAAATTCCTCCACGTTATTTTTAATTAATTCAACATGTTCTCTTTTTGTATTTTGTATTATTTCTATCATCGTATTCTTTGCCGTCTCTTGATTTGCTTCATTTAATTTTAATTTTTCTTGCGTTACTATCACACTGTTGCACAACTCTGTTAGCATCCTCCTATCTTCTTGTGCATTCATGTACAACGTAGTTAGTATTTTCCGATCTTCGTTTGCTATCTGTCTATTTTCTTCTATATTCTTTTCATTTTTTCGGTCTCTTTCTTCTGCTTTCTTTCTGTCTTCTGCTGCTTTCATTTGAGCATCTTTCATGTACTCCATCATTATATCCCATCGTTGCTGCTCTTCTGTTATTACGACCTTCGGTGTCTCGTCAACATCTAACTGGATTAACATTTCACCTCCTATAGCTTCTTCGGTTATCGATACCCCTTCTTCTAACGTTTCTTCCTCTTTTTCCAATTCAAATTCTTCTGCACCTTCATCCACTACTTCTGGATTCTTCTTTTCATACCTGATCGTCCTTTCAGATTTTTCTGCCATTTTGATTTATTTTTAAGCAATTTAGTTATAAGGAAATAGTTTTTTAAGTTAATTGATGATGTACGTTTAATTTTAGTAATAAGAATATTTTTAACTTTAGTTTTAAGAAAATTATTAGTTTTTATGTTATCGTTGTAAATAATTTTGATGAAATTTTTCGTTGTAGTTAACCTATCTAGTAATTTAATTATGATAACCTAACTTTGTTCGTGGTTCGAGATTACTCGAGGTGACTCGTGTTTATTCGAGCCCCACGTTGGGCGCCAAAAAGTGCTGTGCAGCCCCGGAGCTTTATTAGGCTTGCACTCTGAATTCTTAAAACCTTGTACGAGTATACATAAAAGTACCTCGTCAATAGAAATATAAGCAAATTATTCTTGACAAATACAAATAATATAAATTGATGCCTCGGCTTGACTAGTTCGGATAGCACAGACCTACCTTTTCCCAAGCTGGGTTCCTTCCTTAGCCAAATCTCAAATCTGAAATGTAATATTGTGGCTTTTGGAATGATCATACACAAATTATGCTCCGTTGATACAGCAAATCGTTTTTTATTATAAATTTCAAATTGTAAATAATTATGGTTAATAAAATTCTTATCTCTAATAACAAAGATCTTAATTCTATAATAAATCTAAACGTTTTTCCCGCACGTGTGAATTTAATCGTCAATTTGCACAAATTTTTATGTTTTTAATAATTTTGAATGGGACTGTACCTTTATCTGGTGTAATTCTGTTTGTTTGGTTCATATACCATGAAATCATACAGTGGTATTCGTTCGATGACCTTCAAGGGTGCGATCTCTCTGGATTGAATTTCCTCGTGGTAGTTTTATGGTTGTATCGTGACCAAAGTTTTTGTTCAATATAATAGTGAATCTTTTCAATTTTGCACAGATTTTCACTTTTTGAAATACGTAAGTATAATGTTCTTTCAATTACTAACTTTTTAATCACTTTCTTAATCAAATTTTATTATATTTTTCACTTTTAGCTGGACACACAAAAATTTGCCACCATTTAATTTTTATTAAGCAATCAACAACCTATTCTATTGTTTTTACCATAGCTACCGGTCTTTTTCACGGCACTTCTGATTTTGTTTTATTGGTCGATGTAAAAATCAATATATTTGCGTTATAATTTTCCAGGTTCGTACTTAGCCCAAAATAATTTGTAAAATTTTAATGAATTTTTATGTTTCAGATTTATTTTGAAGTATTAACATCTCCTGTGGTCTTCCAGTAAACTTTTGAAGAATATGTTTTTCGCATTCGTGGTACATTGAGTTTACGGCGCACTTTGACACGTAAAAATTTGTTATTTTAAAAGTTCTACGTTTCAACACATTTTTATAACTAATACTTTTAACAAATTGTTTTTGATTTCAAATTACATTTTTATATCACTACTTAAATTAATTTACAATTTTAACAAACCTTTATTTTAAAAACTGAATTAAAACGTTGCATTTGAATTTACATTGTTTTCTCATTCCGTGACCTTATCTTCATTAAATTTATGACGTTAAAACAATTCTTTGGTGTCGGATAAAACCCTTTCGTTTGAACAAATAAGTCTCGTGCTACCTTTGTTAATAAATTAAAGACTTTGAATCAAAACGTGATCATTTCTATTGACGTGGTATTGGTACAGCGCAATATACATTTGTATACACACTCCTTGTAATTAGTTTTTACTGTTAGGAGTGTGTCTAAATCTTTAAATAAATAAATAAATAAATATTGTGAGTATCGGAAAGTAATCTACTTTGCCTCTTGATTATTAATTTGATTATTGCGTTTTGCGTTTTTTTTGCGACTTAACACCTTAAAATTTAAAGATGCAAATTAACTTCATATTATTTACCGGTAACTCATAAAATTTGGCTCGCCCGCACGGTAAAATTTTGTGTAGAATAGTTGCAGTAGAATCCTAGAATTAATTCCGTCCTTGTAACGTTTTAAAAATCAAACATCATAAGTCAAGATATATTTTAAATTCAAATATCGCAAGTTATTGTAAAGTCAAGATATATTTTAGATTCAAATAAATACAAACTCGCTGTCTGGAATTAAATGTTAGAGTTCAAAATATTAACGTTCAAATGTTATAAAGATAGATGTAAGAATTTCCACTTACATACTATGGAAATTATACGTTACAAAGTAACACAATCGAGAGGTCCATTTCGCCAGCCCCCCCATCGCGAATTTGGGGTCGAATTTGATGTCAATCGTTTGTGCTTCGTTTGTGCTTGTTTGTGCTTCTATTATTTTCGTTTGTGCCAACACCGTTCGCGAAATATCTTAAAAATAAGTTTGGGGGGCTGGAGAAATGCTAGCCCCCCCCCATCGCGAATTTGGGGTCGAATTTGGTGTCAATCGTTTGTGCTTCGTTTGTGCTCGTTTGTGCTTCTATTATTTTCGTTTGTGCCAACACCGTTCGCGAAATATCTTAAAAATAAGTTGGGGGGGCTGGCGAAATGCTAGCCCCCCCCATCGCGAATTTGGGGTCGAATTTGGTGCCAATCGTTTGTGCTTCGTTTGTGCTCGTTTGTGCTTCTATTATTTTCGTTTGTGCCAACACCGTTCGCGAAATATAGACTTTTAAAATTTTATAAACCTCCGAGCAACAATCGTTACAACAAACATTAACTTAGGAAGAAATAAAGTACATTGTAACAGTTTTCGTAAACTATTTTTATTATAAATTATGATTTTCATCTACAAACAAATTTAAAAATTACTATAATGTACTTTACATTTGTATTAGACCGTATGTTGGATTTGCGATTCATTTTTAAAAGGTCGTCGTATTTTTCCAAAATACCTAGATGGGATCGCCAGCAATCTAAATATATAAAAGAGAAGATCTGTTTGCTTGCTTGCGTGTTCGCTATACGTTCCTAGACCCTTGGACCGATCTCAACCAAATTTTGCACAGTTATTTTGTAGCTCCAGGCGCAACTATTCGTGCATAAATGGAGAAGAAATTCGCTCGGGGAAAAAAGTTATTCGCTTTTTTCGATAAATCAAATCACAAGTTTGACAAACAATTTAATTTGTCAAATAATTAATCTGACGTACAATCAATGATTCAAAATACTGTCAACAGATGGCGGGGATGGCGGCTTTAATTCGAATAATGCAAACCACTAACAAAAAAAAACACTAACAAATTAATCTGAAAATACTGTCAACAGATGGCGGGGATGGCGGCTTTAATTCGAAATATGCAAACCACTAACAAAAAACCACTAACAAATTAATCTGAATGCCGCGAATAAGACCGGAGCACTTTATATAGGTCGCAGAACGTGGAAGATCCACCTCTTTGCGGAAGATTTAACTTTACATGAAGATGTAACTTTACGTGAAGATTATGTATGTATGTATGTATGTATGACAGATGACGGATGACGGATGACAGATGACGGATGACAGATGACGGATGACAGATGACAGATGACAGATGACGGATGACGGATGACAGATGACAGATGACAGATGACAGATGACGGATGAAGGATGACAGATGACAGATAAAGGCCGAACAACTATGGCCTTCATGGATCTATTATGGTCCGGTCTGTGAGGCCGAAGGCCGAACAACTATGGCTTTCACGGATCTATTATGGTTCAGTCTGTGAGGCCGAAGGCCGAACAACTATGGCCTTCACGGATCTATTATGGTCCGGTCTGTGAGGCCGAAGGCCGAACAACTATGGCCTTCACGGATCTATTATGATCCGGTCTGTGAGGCCGAAGGCCGAACAACTTTGACCTTCACGGATCTATTATGGTCCGGTCTGTGAGGTCGAAGGCCGAACAACTATGGCCTTCACGGATCTATTATGGTCCGGTCTGTGAGGCCGAAGGCCGAACAACTATGCCCTTCACGGATCTATTATGGTCCGGTCTGTGAGGCCGAAGGCCGAACAACTTTGACCTTCACGGATCTATTATGGTCCGGTCTGTGAGGCCGAAGGCCGAACAACTATGGCCTTCACGGATCTATTATGGTCCGGTCTGTGAGGCCGAAGAACTATGGCCTTCACGGATCTATTATGGTCCGGTCTGTGAGGCCGAAGGCCGAACAACTATGGCCTTCACGGATCTATTATGGTCCTCCCCCTGTGAGGCCGAAGGCCGAACAACTATGGCCTACTCGGATCTATTCTGGGTCTAGATGGCTAAAGGCGGCGGATGCCGCCCGTGCCAGCTAGTAAGCTATATAATGTCCTAAGGATAACAAATTTCTTCTTTAAGGTGGGAGAAAACTAATAATTCCTTTCAAATGAAATTGTTTTTCTAGAATATTTAAAATTCAGGGAACATTTGAATGAGCTGTTGAAAATTGGGATTCATACGGTATAGAACTGGTTACAGTTTCTATAAAAAAAATGAGAACCTATTGTGAAACTTCGCGCTATAGACGGATGACCGCAGAACCACATTTTGCTGGATCTTCGAAATACCTTATTAACATGACTTGTTGTAAAAGTTGAAGATTATCCATAGGTAGATTAGCCACTATTGTTTCCCCGGGTCGACTGTTTTCGAAATCGCAAGAAGAGCATTTTCTGATTTCTGTGAAAGAAGGATATTTTCTAAATAATTGAGTTAGTAAATAATTTGCCCGGGCTGGGGAAATGCTTGCACCCCCCATCGCGAATTAGGGGTCGAATTTGGTATCAATCGTTTGTGCTTCGTTTGTGCTCGTTTGTGCTCCTATTATTTTCGTTTGTGCCAACACCGTTCGCGAAATATCTTAAAAATAAGTTTGGGGGTTGGCGAAATGCTAGCCCCCCCCCCATCGCGAATTTGGGGTCGAATTTGGTATCAATCGTTTGTGCTTCGTTTGTGCTCCTATTATTTTCGTTTGTGCCAACACCGTTCGCGAAATATCTTAAAAATAAGTTTGGGGGTTGGCGAAATGCTAGCTCCCCCATCGCGAATTTGGGGTCGAATTTGGTATCAATCGTTTGTGCTTCGTTTGTGCTCGTTTGTGCTCCTATTATTTTCGTTTGTGCCAACACCGTTCGCGAAATATCTTAAAAATAAGTTTGGGGGTTGGCGAAATGCTAGCCCCCCCCCCATCGCGAATTTGGGGTCGAATTTGGTATCAATCGTTTGTGCTTCGTTTGTGCTCGTTTGTGCTTCTATTATTTTCGTTTGTGCCAACACCGTTCGCGAAATATCTTAAAAATAAGTTTGGGGGTTGGCGAAATGCTAGCCCTACCCATCGCGAATTTGGGGTCAAATTTGGTATCAATCGTTTGTGCTTCGTTTGTGCTCGTTTGTGCTTCTATTATTTTCGTTTATGCCAACACCGTTCGCGAAATATAGACTTTTAAAATTTTATAAACCTCCGAGCAACAATCGTTACAACAATCATTAACTTTTTTTTTTTTTTTTTTTTTTTTTTCTGCAGGGAAGGGGGAAACCTTCATAGGCACCACCCCATCAGGGATGGTAGTGTCAGATTCTAACTGACTAAAACCCCCTCCCCGACGACAGCGGGCTTTACCTTCTCGGCATTACTTCCGCTGTCGTCTGCGATCTTCCATGCTGCATCGATGATGCATTGTAACAGTTTTTCGTAAATTTATTTTTATTTAAAATGATCATACTCAAAAGTTAATTATCAAAGGATAATCAAAAGATTATAATTATCAAAGAAAAATTCAATTATCCTTTGATAATTATGATTAGATAATCCAATTATCATTGGGACATGATTGGATAATCCAATAATAATTTTGTTATTTGGATCCCGAATTTAAGATTTATGTTTATGAAGAACATCTAGTAGATTTTACACGTTGACGTTTGCTTTGCGAGGCAATATTATAATCTTGTCGTTAATCGTTAAATTTAATTATTATTATTTTACTAATATAGTTAAAGAATATATTATTATAGTAAAATAATCGTATTTCTTACCAACCGTAATAATATTATTTGATTATCCAACCATAATTATCAAAGGATAATTGAATATTTCTTGATAATTATAATCTTTTGATTATCCTTTGATAATTAACTTTTGGGTATCATCACGAATGTACTGTTACAATGTACTTTATTTCTTCCTTAGTTAATGTTTGTTGAAACGATTGTTGCTCGGAGGTTTATAAAATTTTAAAAGTGTATATTTCGCGAACGGTGTTGGCACAAACGAAAATAATAGAAGCACAAACGAGCACAAACGAAGCACAAACGATTGATACCAAATTCGACCCCAAATTCGCGATGGGGGGGGGGGCTAGCATTTCGCCAACCCCCAAACTTATTTTTAAGATATTTCGCGAACGGTTTGGCACAAACGAAAATAATAGAAGCACAAACGAGCACAAACGAAGCACAAACGATTGATACCAAATTCGACCCCAAATTCGCGATGGGGGGGGCTAGCATTTCGCCAACCCCAAAACTTATTTTTAAGATATTTCGCGAACGGTGTTGGCACAAACGAAAATAATAGGAGCACAAACGAAGCACAAACGATTGATACCAAATTCGACCCCAAATTCGCGATGGGGGGGCTAGCATTTCGCCAACCCCCAAACTTATTTTTAATATATTTCGCGAACGGTGTTGGCACAAACGAAAATAATAGGAGCACAAACGAGCACAAACGAAGCACAAACGATTGATACCAAATTCGACCCCAAATTCGCGATGGGGGGGGGGCTAGCATTTCGCCAACCCCCAAACTTATTTTTAAGATATTTCGCGAACGGTGTTGGCACAAACGAAAATAATAGGAGCACAAACGAGCACAAACGAAGCACAAACGATTGATACCAAATTCGACCCCTAATTCGCGATGGGGGGTGCAAGCATTTCCCCAGCCCGGGCAAATTATTTACTAACTCAATTATTTAGAAAATATCCTTCTTTCACAGAAATCAGAAAATGCTCTTCTTGCGATTTCGAAAACAGTCGACCCGGGGAAACAATAGTGGCTAATCTACCTATGGATAATCTTCAACTTTTACAACAAGTCATGTTAATAAGGTATTTCGAAGATCCAGCAAAATGTGGTTCTGCGGTCATCCGTCTATAGCGCGAAGTTTCACAATAGGTTCTCATTTTTTTTATAGAAACTGTAACCAGTTCTATACCGTATGAATCCCAATTTTCAACAGCTCATTCAAATGTTCCCTGAATTTTAAATATTCTAGAAAAACAATTTCATTTGAAAGGAATTATTAGTTTTCTCCCACCTTAAAGAAGAAATTTGTTATCCTTAGGACATTATATAGCTTATTGCTGGCGATCCCATCTAGGTATTTTGGAAAAATACGACGACCTTTTAAAAATGAATCGCAAATCCAACATACGGTCTAATACAAATGTAAAGTACATTATAGTAATTTTTAAATTTGTTTGTAGATGAAAATCATAATTTATAATAAAAATAGTTTACGAAAACTGTTACAATGTACTTTATTTCTTCCTAAGTTAATGTTTGTTGTAACGATTGTTGCTCGGAGGTTTATAAAATTTTAAAAGTCTATATTTCGCGAACGGTGTTGGCACAAACGAAAATAATAGAAGCACAAACGAAGCACAAACGATTGGCACCAAATTCGACCCCAAATTCGCGATGGGGGGGGCTAGCATTTCGCCAGCCCCCCCCAACTTATTTTTAAGATATTTCGCGAACGGTGTTGGCACAAACGAAAATAATAGAAGCACAAACGAGCACAAACGAAGCACAAACGATTGACACCAAATTCGACCCCAAATTCGCGATGGGGGGGGGCTAGCATTTCGCCAGCCCCCCAAACTTATTTTTAAGATATTTCGCGAACGGTGTTGGCACAAACGAAAATAATAGAAGCACAAACAAGCACAAACGAAGCACAAACGATTGACATCAAATTCGACCCCAAATTCGCGATGGGGGGGGCTGGCGAAATGGACCTCTCGATTGTGTTACTTTGTAACGTATAATTTCCATAGTATGTAAGTGGAAATTCTTACATCTATCTTTATAACATTTGAACGTTAATATTTTGAACTCTAACATTTAATTCCAGACAGCGAGTTTGTATTTATTTGAATCTAAAATATATCTTGACTTTACAATAACTTGCGATATTTGAATTTAAAATATATCTTGACTTATGATGTTTGATTTTTAAAACGTTACAAGGACGGAATTAATTCTAGGATTCTACTGCAACTATTCTACACAAAATTTTACCGTGCGGGCGAGCCAAATTTTATGAGTTACCGGTAAATAATATGAAGTTAATTTGCATCTTTAAATTTTAAGGTGTTAAGTCGCAAAAAAAAACGCAAAACGCAATAATCAAATTAATAATCAAGAGGCAAAGTAGATTACTTTCCGATACTCACAATATTTATTTATTTATTTATTTAAAGATTTAGACACACTCCTAACAGTAAAAACTAATTACAAGGAGTGTGTATACAAATGTATATTGCGCTGTACCAATACCACGTCAATAGAAATGATCACGTTTTGATTCAAAGTCTTTAATTTATTAACAAAGGTAGCACGAGACTTATTTGTTCAAACGAAAGGGTTTTATCCGACACCAAAGAATTGTTTTAACGTCATAAATTTAATGAAGATAAGGTCACGGAATGAGAAAACAATGTAAATTCAAATGCAACGTTTTAATTCAGTTTTTAAAATAAAGGTTTGTTAAAATTGTAAATTAATTTAAGTAGTGATATAAAAATGTAATTTGAAATAAATGGCAATAATTTTCACTGATGATAACATTTTATAGTTATAAATTAATTTTATATTCACGCTGTTAATTTAAATGTATTAACACATTTAAGAATACTTCACTTATAGACACTTTCATGTGGGATAGGGAGACAGCGCGCAGCTGGTCGCACGTCCTCACAACAAGTGGCTGCCTGTCTATGGGAAAGGTTTGATTTTGCTCGCTTATCGCAAGCCACATGGCTACATATGGTTATTTCTATGCATTTTACATTTAATTTCACAACCTTTTGCGATAAAAAGGAACAAAAGCTAGTAAGATTCGAGTAAACATAAATGTGCATTCGAAGATAGCGAATTAACTTGGTCACAAAAAATAGACCCAAATCCCATGTGGTGTCCATATTTTCCACGGCTCTTTCTGCATTTTATAAAGTCAAGCGGGAGATGTCCGCTTTTCAATTTCAACCAATAGAATATCGTAATTTAGGTGCTATCTTTTATATTCCGATTTTGTCTTACAAGAGGAGACCAATTAGCATTCCGATTGTAGTTTAAGGAGAAATTTATGTTCCCCTGGAAATGTAACTTTTAGGTACGATTTTCGGGAGGAATGATATAAAAGCAATGCAATTGCTAGTAATAATTAGAGATTCATCGATAGTCAAGATGTAAACCGACACTCTGCCCGTTCAACGGGTGATTCGCTTTAAAGCGGACTTAGAATATTTACTTCAAGTAAATTAAATTAATCGGTATTAATTGTGTAAAATTATTAGTGTTGTGAACAACAGGTAAAATGGAACATTTATTATTGACGTTATTGTAAACTTTTGTCGTTTTAAATTAAATTATCGGTCATTACGAATTAAACTAAATTAATATTTTATGAACATTATTTTAAACATTTTCGACCTAGAGATTAATGAACTTCATTATTAAATTATTGTCGTTCCGAATTAAACATTTTCGAATTAAAGATTAATAAACGTTGATATAAATTAACGGTTCGTATCGAATTAAACATTTTACAAACTTTGTGTCAAACATTTTCGAATTAAACATTAATAAACCTTGTTATAAAATTATCGTTGTGCCGAATTAAACATTTGTCGAACATTATTGCAAACCAGATTCGAATTATATGTATGTTACTGAACTTTATTATAAATTATCGATTACTTAAATTAACTTTTAGTGACGTCATGTACAAACATTTACGCCTTTTATTAACGTTCCGCTGTGTAAATTAAATAGTGCGGATGTAACTTAAGATCCGTTCACAGTGTAAATTGCACTCACGCATATTAACTTTTATTGAAATCAGTTCGGGTTTAAACTAAATGTTTTCGTGCCGAATTTACGCAGTGGAATTTTAAATTGTTTAAATATAAACAATATTTTATCGGACAGTATCAATTAAATTACGTTTTGGGATACAATCCATTGAAGCTAGGTTGCGTACGGTTAGCGCGAATAAAGCCCACGAGGCAGGACCGTATTGAAGTAAAGTTTTTAACGCATTATATTATGTAAGCATTTTCTTTTTAGTATTTTTAAGTATTATTATACCTAGTGGTCAGTTTTGACCACCATTTTTCAAAAGAACCTTCAGTCTTACCGTGTAAGTCGAATTCGCACCATTTTGTATTTCTTTTGTGTATTAGTAATTATTTGGACGTGGAGTAACCACGCATTTTGTCAATGTGTTAAAATTGTTTGTTGAAGTAAGTCATATTTGAATTGATGTTTGATGTCACATTTAAGATTTAATAAATTAAACCAGTTAGTCTGTTCCATTTTGGCGAACAGCTGTTTCAACCTTCAGTATTCATATTTTTCTCGTTAAGTTTTCTGTTATTAAAGTCAGTCTAAATAGTTTGTATTGCAACATTTGTGGTTGTAAATTTGATTATACAAATTGTTGTAAAGTGTCAAATATACCTGCATATTTCGTTTTTATTATATCTACTTTATGATTTATTTATGTGTTTTATTGTCGTTATGTGTATGTTTTGTTTAGCAATTTTCGTCAAGGTAAAGTTTATTGGATGTAAAGGTAATGTAATCCAAAGAGATGTCACCAGTGTGAGAGGCAACGCGTTTAGTCAGAAAGCTGTCGTGTATCAGCTTGGAAGGGTGATTTCGCATCCCTTTCGTATGAACCCCGGTTCAAGTTCACGTGGCGCCCATGTAAATACCCCGTGTGTAAATTTACCCCCCCCCTGTTAGAGACAACATCCAGAATCATGATTGAGGATTGCCCAATCGATGATGAGAGACTATCAAATCGCGACGTTTTGTCACAAGCCCTTTTGCTCCGTCAGTCGAACCACCCCTTCGCGGCTAGAGCTAGTCACCCCATTAATTTTGTACGAAAGGTGTCTTGTTTGCGGTTTGGCTTGTTACAAAATCTCCGAATAAAGTTAAATCTGCCGCAAAGAGGTGGATCTTCCGCGAAGAGGTGGATTTACCGGTTACTCATAAAATTTGGTTTAAGTAAAAGTTCTCATAGAAATGTAATATTTGGCTTCTGGCCAGTAGTCCAGTAGTCATAAGGCCAATTGTCGCTAGGGCCAGTTGTCGAAAGGGCCAGTTGTCGCCAGGGCCAGTTGTCGCCAGGGCCAGTTGTCGCCAGGGCCAGTTGTCGCCAGGGCCAGTCGTCGCAGTTGTCCGAGGCGAGTTGTCGCAGGGCCAAGTGTCTGTCACCAAACCGAAAAATTGGGTTAGTAGAAGGCAACAGTTTGGAGCAATCAATTGCGTGCTTACAGAAATAACTAATAGGTATACCGAAATAATATAGAAAACAGAATATTTCTGTTTTAATAAATTAATTTTTTGTTTAGAATATTTGTATAATTTCTTTTGTTGATTTAATCAACCACAATGTAGTACGAGATATTATGGTAGGTATTTTGTCAGTCATCAATTAGGCGATACATTTCTACCATTATAAGGAAACATCAACAAGTGTCATCATATGCAGGCCAGTTTATGTTTAAAATTCAGAAATATTTCCAAAAATGTTCAGAAGTTATTAACAATATTCTAAATAGGGTTTAATAACAAAAATGCAATTTAATCACTTCAAAGCGTTGAAAATTTGAACAAAAACTTAATGACTGCAAAATTATAGAATTCGCTTTTTATAGAATTATTTGTTATTAAAATTATCTTCAGCAAATACTGTCCTCCGATGGGCTCTTGTAATTTGAAAATCTTGTGGGTTGGTTTTCTCTTTTAATAAAAAGCTCAAATTTCAGGAACATGACTTTCCCTCTTGAGGATGTCCTATATAAAATTTGAGCGAAATATCTCTGCTAGTTTAGCCACAATCCTCGTTCATGAATGTGCCTTATATGTCACCCAAATTCAGAAAATTCCTCTGCTTTTAAATTTTCCCCAAGGTAATAGTAAAATTTGAAAATTAGCATTGGTTTGCACTGATAATTTTTATGTCAATTTTATTAACCAACCCTAATGTTTTGAACACACAAAATTACTGTTCAAATTTCGGTACATTGACAGTTAGTACACAAAAATATTCGGGCCCTCCCCATTTTCTTTTAAATGTTTTAAATAAAAAAGCGGCCTTGCTTACACCCATCAACTAGTTTCTAGGAATTCTGGTAATCCTTGTTATTTTTTTTAGTGACTTTTAGACGTACCTCCAAAAGAATTAAACAAGAGGTTGATAAACAGCAGTGATTTTATTTTAATATATCTACAAGAACTACGAAGTACCAATAAATAATTAATGTGCACGTGTAACTTATTCCTTTAAGTTTTTAAACACGGCGCTTCCAGAAAAAGCAAGTTTTACTACCTAAAACAAAATTTTCTATTTAAATTTGTAATAAAATTAATATTAGGATCATGCACTTATATAGGGACCGTAATACAATCAATTTTCTTTTGATTGATTGAAGATTGAAATAAATGAAAATCAAGTAATCAAGAACATGGCATTAAGATTGCGATGGATTGCAATTCAGGAGTGGAAGGTAAATTTTTCGAGGACCGTAAGGGTCAGGAATTTTATTTTAATGAAAGTAAGTTGACGGTTATGGTTTCTACAACAATTAATGGAAAGAGTAGTTCTGGGAATAAGGTGAGATAAATAGGGTAGGAGTCTCTAGAACGTAGATTGTTCAGTCATATAGTAAAAACAGTCATTGGGAAATGGATGAAAAGTGAAGACCACAAGGGAGTGGCAAGACAAACGACATCATGGGAATTGCCAAAAATTGAATATCCATTGCTTAAAGGAGTGAATTGTCGAATATTTTTGATGCAATCCTGCAGTGAGCAAATGAAAATAATTATTGGCGAGTTATTTCGACTTTACTTGTGGCCATAAGGCCGCAAGGTTTAAAAATATCACAATTGTTGAAATTACACAGAGAAACAGATTTTTTTGTATTTAATGAAAACCCTTTTACTCAAAATACCCTTTTATTAAATTGTGGCAAATAATATATATCACTTTGGTTGTAACTAATTTTATTTTATTGAATGAATAGACGTGGGACAGATAATAGTTTGTAATCTTAAAAAATAATTTTTCTTTAAATAAATAAAAAAATAAGAAATTATAAAAATTATTTGGAAGTAGAAATGGATATTTAATTTTTGCTAGAATCACAGCATCTTTTCATTGGCGAACTCAACGTGTGGCTTATTTAATTGGTAATTCGACATTACAAAAATTATTAAAAAAAAAGTTTTTTTGAATATTTAAAATAAAAAATTTTAAAATTAATAAATTGAAGGTTGATGTGCAAATTTGATCAAACTTTGCACTTTCAAGTGTGGTATCGCTGATAAGAAACTTTTAATAAAGATTGGCATACAAAATAGTGGAGAAGCGAATAATAAAAGAACCGTCCACCGGAAATTAGAGTTTTGTGTTTTTTTTGAGATTTTGGACTTTTCAGTTCTGGAGAACTCGGAGTGGAACTGCAACCATGAACGGGACCAAGTTCAGCATGTTATTAGACGAAATTAAAAAATTAAAACATGATTTGCAGATTAAAAATTAAATGGAACCAGACATGAATGCGAATATAACCGAAACAATAGAAAATATGCGGAAAGAGATGTACATTGCATCTCACTACACGGTGAAAATACGCGAAACGTGACAGTTAATGAATCAGTAATTATTGGAGGACTCAATGAAATTGAGGATAACCAAGATGAAAACAAATCAAAGGACTTAAACTAACAAACCAAAAATCAGGGAAGAAAATGAAAATTGGTTAGATGAAGGCGAAAATTCGGCAGAGAAAAAGTAGAAAAACAAACCATCAAGTGGGTGAGAGCTAAAACGCGGTTGAATGTTACATTGGAAAATAGATGGAAAGAAAACCCATCTAATAGGATTTAGACACCAAAGACAAGGTTGATGTGGTAGAAGAGTGTCCGATGGAAACATGCTAACTATAAACACAAACACTCGGATTACATAACAACCATGGATAGTTACACCCCTATTCACTAACTTCAATCGAAAACGTTTCGATCATCGAAAAGTAGGCGATCGAGATGTGTCATTTATCGATTGTGGTAAAAATTCGTATTCTGTAACTACACTTTATCGATATGGAAAACGCCAAATGCTTAACGTTTGGCAACACTGTTGTAAACATAATCATAACCTATAAAATAAAGAAATCTGAAGGGAATTTCTAAATTTAAAAAAATTAGGTTGGTAGTTATGTTATATTATAATCTTTTGCAACTACATACATAATATAATATACCAAATTGAACTTGAATATGTAAATTATAATATTGAAAGAGTTTATATTATCTAGTTGTGATTGTGATAATTGCTAAAAATTGTTTTGTTGATCCAAAATGTCTGCAGCAATAATACGTATTTAAGATCAACAAATATAATCCCAATGATCCCAATGCTATCAAATCAATAAATCCATTATAAATCAATAGATCACTCACTTATCAAATTATCTACAAGGTAGTAATTTCGAAAAGTTTAAAATAAATATTGACAAACAGGTCAATTTAAAGGTTATTTGACTATAATGCGCAAGGCACTGGACTTTTCGATAGATCGAGAAGCAACAAATATAATCCCAATGATCCCAATGCTATCAAATCAATAAATCCATTATAAATCAATAGATCACTCGCTTATCAAATTATCTACAAGGTAGTAATTTCAAAAAGTTGAAAATAAATATTGACAAACACTTAAATTTAAAGGTTATCTGACTATAATGCGCACGGCACTGGACTTTTTGATGATCGAGAAGCTTAACGTGACCCTTCTCCGTCACGAGAAAACATTCGATCGATCGAGAAGTTTTAACGATCGACCGAACGATAACGTCTCGATTCGTTAGTTACTGGATACGAATTGTCACTCTTTTCGATCCATCGAATACTTAACGATTCGATCGATCGAAAACGGAGTTAGTGAATAGGGGTGTTAATCCTATTGATGTTAATTTAAATGATTTTATCGAAAGGGCAAAAGAAAAGTTTAAGAAGAAAAATGGACAATACACTCAAAAAATTAATGCAAGAATAAAGAAACAATGTGCCTTTGAGATAGAGGTCATGGTAAACTAATGTATGAAGTTGCAGCTACAATTCGAAGGACTTTATCAGGTTTACAAAAAAATAGATGACTTCTTTCGAACTCAAAACCCGAATTTCAGGAAGGGGACGTTTTCATTTAGCTGTGATATATTCCTATGAAAATTTAGAATAATTAAATTTATTGATCAATTATAGTTTCCGTTCAAGTTTAACTAGAATTGATTAATGAATCAATATCTAATTATTCAAGTTAAGTTATGAATATTTAGATTTTGCATTTAAAAGCTCTATGTTCGTGGATGTTAAAAATCGAGGTATAATGTCACAATTGAAAATTCAAATTCAAACCAAAAACCAAAATTATTAAATATCGAAATTAGGAAACGTGACAACCTCGCAAATTAAAGAAATATTTTATTGAAAGTTCAGTAGCACGACAGGACGCTAGATAAAATGATATCACGATACGAGAGCGTCTAGCTAGGTGTGGGAAGTGATGAGTTGAGATACAGTTCCTGGGAATCGCTTAGTTGCAATACAGTTCCTGGGAAACGCAGAATTGACAAAATCTATGGGAGAGGTTGAAATCCGCACAGAGAAGCTAGGTGGTAACAGAGGTATTAAATATAGGAACGCAGAGCTCAAGAGGCAGTTGCGGCCCGGAATATGCGTGTGGTCAAGTAAGACACCGCGAGTGTTAATGTCTGTTCAAAGTTACAAGTTCATAAAGGATTACTTCAAGATGACCTCTCGAATGACTGTACTGTAGGGATATCAAACCACCCTCCTAGTGATAATTGTCAGGTTAGTGTAAATAGTAATTTTAAGGTATGTGTAAATATGTGTATAAATTAATTCCGATATTATTTTGTTACAATATATAAAAGTATTATAAAATGGACTTATTAATTACGCTACGTCACCGTTAAAAAATCAATCCATCTGACTACATCCCTATTAGTGCACGCTAAACTACCCTTAGCGCGACATGGTGGAGCGTTCCGGGCAAATTATTGATTATTATCTCCGTATAATAATCTAAAGAATTTTTTTTTTCAAAATAACGAAAATTTTTTTTTATCAAGTTCCAAAAAGTTTAAATCATCAAACTCAATAACTCGCAAATAAATCATAAAGGTTAGGCAAAAATCTAAAGTTAAAATTTATGAGCCCGAAATCTATTAAAAAACTTCTTATACAAAAAAATATTGCATTAAAGTTTAACAAGGGTTATCAGTTATCATAATCGAGCAGTTTATTAGATACACCAACAAACCGCAATGGGAGACGACGCAGGTGACTTACATTAATAACGAATGCTAAGCTAGATAATTAAATTCACGTAAAACCACTTGTTTAAAATATTTCAAGATTAATAAAAATTTGTCTTTACGATTGTGTTAGAAATGCTGTTGATCTTTGGTATTTTAACGATCACCAAATTGGTGTTCGATCTGAAATACAAAATTTTGATAGTATTATAAAATTACATTATTCTTTTATGGGACAAGACACAAAATCCCGTTAACATGCAATTGAGCCTGATTGTATGGTAAAAGAATTTGTAAAAAATTGGGCAGAATAAACACACCGATCAAACGAAAAATCATCGTAAATGTTGCATTTTTTTTCTCTTTAAAAGAGTAAATTGTAAATGTTTTATTCTTAACATTTTTTAATATTTTTTTATAATTTGAAGTAATAATCCAAACGCAGTTAATTAAATCAATAAATGCCAAAACAAACCATTAAATCGAAACCCCAAACGAGGTTTCAGGTTCGCGTAGCGGAACAAATGACACTTTCGATATTACGGACGAATTGGCGACGGAAGTAGAAAAATATGAGGAAAGACGAGCTCGAAGTAATAGTGAACAATATAAGTGACTTAGAGGATGCGATGCACACCCTGATTCTACATTCTGAAATTTTAAAATAAACAAACCGTGAAGACCACAGTCGTAACAGTATTCAAAAAATAAACGAAAAACGCCAATTAAGAAGACAGAAATCAGAAGCCTCGACAAATTAAGACTTAACAAAGCAGTCAAAGAACTAAAAAATTTACTACAAGAGGATAGAAAGCAATACCTACATTCAAAATTATCTAGAAAGTATAAATGCAACACAGGCCACTGACTACTCTTTATGAAGAGCGATAAAAAAGTTAAATCGACCACAACTCATAATACCTCCATTGAAAAGGGAAGATGGAAGTTGTGCTATGACTGATTAACAGAAAGTGGATTTATTCGCGGAGAATTTCACCAGGGTTTTCCAACCTCGTGAATTTGACATGAAGAAGAGGATGAAATTTGTCAGATTTTAGATGTTCCAGGTCAACTAGAATCACCACTAAAGAAATGCAGAGTAGCTGAAATAACATCAATGATAAGCAAGGAGTTTCATATCAAAAATGCTCCTGGATATGACCTCATCAGCGGTAATATATTAAAAGAACTCTCACGTATTGTTGTAAAATTTATAACCCAAATTTTTAATGCGGTCCTAAGAACGGCGTACATCGAAAACCATCCGAGGTGGTAAAGTCATACAGACCCATCATCTTCCCATCTTGTCCAAATTGTTTGAAAAAATGCTCCGTAAACCAGTTTTGGACGAAAAAGAACTACTTCCAGACCATCAGCTAGGGTTCACACGGGAGCATGCAAATGTGGAACAGGTCCAAAGGTTAGCTGCAGAAATTAATGGAAACAACTTTGAAAAGAAATACTGTACTACGGTGTTCATCGACATAAGTCAAGCTGTCGATAAGGTTTGGCATATGGGCCTTCTGTGTAAGCTGAAAAAAGTATTGCCTGATAACATGTATGTACCTGGTGCTGAAATCGTATCTCACAGACAGACATTTTTACATAAAATTTCAAAAGGAATACAGCTTGGATTTTACAAATATTTGTAAAATCCAAGCTGTAATCCCGCAAGGAAGTGTATTGGAACCTATGCTTTACTTACATCCCAGGTAGCACGCAATATTGAGGCAATATTGGTCCTTCATAGTTTAAATATTGGCCCAATATTGCGGTCAATATAGCGCAATATACTAATGAGAACAAATTGCAATGTTGCACAATATTGCAGTCAATATTTCGCAATATTGATAGCAATATTGAAGCAATATTTCCTTCAATATTGGGGCCATATCGCGCCCAATATTGATGCAATATTGATGTCAATATAGCGCAATATACTAATGAGAACAATTTGCAATGTTGCACAATATTGCAGTCAACATTGCGCAATATTGATAACAATATGAATGCAATCTTGATGTCAATATAGCGCAATATACGAATGAGAACAATTTGCAATGTTGCTCAATATTGCAGACAATATTGCTCAATATCGCTTCCAATATTTTACCACGATTGCAAATAAAAAAAAATTTTGATAATTATTTATTATTTTAATTTACAAATTTGCTTCCTTAATTTTATATTTATATATACTTATTTCTTCTCTATTCCTTAAATTTGATTTATATGTATATTGGCTTAGTTATTTCTTCTCAATCTGAATCTGAAATTAAACTGAAATATAAATTACACTTTTTTTTTACTGACCTGGGTGGAATTCGAACCTGAACCGGACCGTCCTTTTTGGATTTGAAACCCTCCGCTCTACCGTTAGACCTACGACGCCTTCTTGTAGAAACTTAATTTCTAGATTGAGATTATTAACAAATTATAGTAAATAATTGATAATTTATCAATTAAGTTGAATAATGACAACTTATTAAAGTTTTATGTATGATTACATTATATTTTATTTATAAAAATTAAATTATTAACAAAAATTATATTTTATTTTTAAGAAAAAAGTTAAACATGATGTAATAACTCCACCGCAACAAAGTAATCATTATATGGTGTTACCCAAAATTTGGATTTTATTTCTTTTAATGGTATTTCATATTCATATTGGCCTAAATTAAAAATTTTATAAATTCCAACTTGCATTGATGGAAAAGGTTTAGTAAAAAAATTAGTTATACTAGAGAACATAATTATTACTTATAAAAATTTCATTTTTAATTCTTATTACTTTCGCAATCTTATTATGGTGCGTTAATATGAAGCAATTTTTTTTGTCCGGTTTGATTGCTTTCATAAAACTTCTGTCAGTGGCAATAAAATCGAAATTAGCACTACCTCGTTCCTGGATCCTGCATACTATTTGTTGTAACTGTTTGTTCGGATTTGGACTAAGTCTAAACTGCGATGATGTTTTAATCCAAAAATTTATTAATTTTCTTGTCACCCCCAAGAACACAAGATGCATTGAATCTAGAGGTATATAGGTGATAAATTTAAAATCTTTAATTTTAGCTAAAGGCGATGTTCGTAAATGATGTTCAGGTTCCATTATATTACGAGAAAGTGCAATTTATTAATTTTAAAGAACCTCGCAAATTTCAACTAAATGTAATTATTAGTAATAAAATTATTGTATAATATATTTCTTTTAAATTTGTTCCTTATTTTAAAAATATTCAATATTTTCAAACCGTCCCTGCAAACACGTATTTTGTTGTTTAAATTACACAAAGTTTCTTATACATACAACATATTTATAGCAAAACCGTGTAGTAAAATCATTTTTTGTGGAATCTTACAACTTTAAATAAAATAATTTTGAATATTTAAATTAAAATTTATTATTACATTCAATGTAGGTTTCGATCGAACTCCGTAAAATGCGTTCTGTTCTGGATTTTCCCCAATTTGTATAGTTTTAGCATCTCCGAACCGAAAGCGAATTAAAAATAAATAACCAAAACTTTTACGCATTTTCTTATTATTTCAAAATTAGTAACATTGTGTAACTAAAATAACGTGTGTTTAGTTACAAAATGTAACTAAAATAACGTGTTTAGTTACAAAATGTAACTAAACACGTTTATTTAGTTAGTTACAATACAACGCCCCTATATAATTATAATTTATATTAATGATAAGTTTGTAAAAAAAATTAGGGATGACGCGCATAAAATAAGATTTAAAATAAATAATTAAGAAGTCACCGCCCACAAACAAGTAGAAAATAATCAAAAATATTTTATGTGAAATGGTTTAGAACGTTCATTCCATAAAATTTAGTTTCAGATTTCGCCAACTCAAATTTAAAGTTATAAGCAATAAGTTGATTTCCGTTTGAAAATTTATTTGGTTACAGAACTCCAAATAAACAGTTACAACAAATAACAATATGCAGAAACCAGGAACGAGTTAGTGCTGATTTTGGTTTTATTGCCATGGATAGAAGTTTTTAAGTTTAAAAAAATTCTTAAACAGTATGTTTTCTTGCCTGTAAAGGACATATTATTTATAATATAACGTGAATTACACCATACAAGATAACATGGGGGGAGGGGGGGTAAAATAAACCTTTTAACCAATTAAGACGGTTAAATGAAATTTCCTTAAATTTGGAAAGTTTATTTACATAACATGGGGGGGGGGGGGGAGGTAAAATAATTTGTAATATTAAATTATGTTTCGAATTTTCTTGAATTTCAAATTAAAAAAAAAACTTATTATTATTAATATAAATTACTAGCTACCCGGCAAACACTGTTTTGCCCTAAATTAATTTTTATGTCACACTGGTCTATCTAAAAAGCTAAAAACCTTTACATAAGCTTTTTGCTTATGTTTACTATTAAATTTATCTCAATACATTTTAATAAAAAAATAGTATTCTTAACTGACCTACATGTAAAACCTGGGGTGGGAATAAATCTTTGGGAATTTAAAAGTTGATCTAGGTGCGCAAGGTAACAATCGAATTTCGAGTTTCTGCGATAATATTTAAGCAATTAAGAGAAAACCTTGGGGGGGGGAGGAAGGGGGGCGGTAGTGGGTGGAAGGTAAAATGGTGAAATAACAGAGTGTCATGGGATGCTCTGTGTGTATATCTAAAATCAGTTCTCCATGCGTAATTTTGGCGAAAACCCTTTTGGGGGGGAAGTAAAGTTTTCTTCTAACAGAAACCTATTCTGACCCTTATTGAGTAAGTGTGCAAAATTTGGCCCAAATCGGTAGAACGGTCTAACATACCGTACATCCATTTTTATATATTATATTATTAATTTTTTTATAATATATTATTAATATTAATAGATTAATAGATAATTATATAGGGGTGTTGTATAGTAACTAAATAACATTTTAGTTACACAATGTTGCTAATTTTGAAATAATAAATAAATGCGTAAAAGGTTTGCTTATTTGTTTTTAATTCGGTTTCGGTTTTCGGTTCAATAATTTTAATACTAATATATAATTTTATAGATTTCTGTATGCCTAAATCAAGATCTGGTAGAAGTACGTCTGTTATCAATATTGACCCAATATTGCTGCGCACTAATGCCGCAATATTGGCTACGCAATCTTGTACCAATATTGGATATCAATAAAACATGAAAATTTTAGCTACGTGTTAGCAATGCATTTTCCAATGATGAAAATCACTAATAATATAACTTTGAAGTTATTTGGGAGAATATATTCAGTACTCTTTATATATTAATGAAGTTTTTAATAATTATTGTCCCAACATGGATATACAATATTGCCCAAATATAGGCAAACAATATTGCACCAATAATGTTAGCCATGATCGCCGCAATAATGGTAGTAAATATTGCTCCAATACTGCTAAGCAAAATTGTCCCGATATCGCTGCGCACTAATGCCGCAATATTGGCTACGCAATCTTGTACCAATATTGGATATCAATAAAACATGAAAATTTTAGCTACGTGTTAGCAATGCATTTTCCAATGATGAAAATCACTAATAATATAACTTTAAAGTTATTAGGTCCATGTCACTGGCCCCCCCCAAATCGATTTTTAGTAAAATTTTTGTGTCAATCGTTAGTGCTTCGTTAGTGCCTGTTTGTGCTTCCATTCCCGACGTTTGTGCCTCAACGGTCGCGAAGTTATTCGCGAAATTTGTTGGGAGGGGCTGTTGACACGATGGCCCCCCCCAAATCGATTTTTAATAAAATTTTTGTGTCAATCGTTAGTGCTTCGTTAGTGCCTGTTTGTGCTTCCATTCCCGACGTTTGTGCCTCAACGGTCGCGAAGTTATTCGCGAAATTTGTTGGGAGGGGCTGCTGACATGCAGCCCCCCCCAAATCAATTTTTAATAAAATATTTGCGTCAATCGTTAGTGCTTCGTTAGTGCCTGTTTGTGCTTTCATTCCCGACGTTTGTGCCTCAACGGCCGCAAAGTTATTCGCGAAATATTTGATTTCCGTGAACTCCGAGCAAGTTGCGCGTGAATGCATAGATTTCAAATGTGCAAAATTTAACAAATAATAAATATAACCGTCCTTTTGGGCATGCCAAGGGCATGCACAAGGGCATGCCGAACAAGGAAAAAAATATTTTAGGACAAATAATAAGGACTCAAAAAATAAAAGGACATTGCAGTACCAACCTAAAAATAATAGATTTTTTCTATATAAGTGTAAGTAAATTAATCAGTATCCAAAAAAGTTCATTAAAGTTATTAAAGCTATTTTAGCCCGCAAGTCTATAAGAGAAGAAACAGAATGCCAAGAACATCTACAGTTAATTTCGAGCAGCTCCATGTTATTATCGCTGCAAAGAAAGAAAGAATATTTGATCCCATCGATAAAAAGGTTTGGGGTCCATCGCACGCTTGTTGGAAAGAAATTTCGGAAGAATTTGGTAATACTACTGCTACTGCAAAATACATATATAGCCATGTAATTACGAACCGGCATAATATTATGGGAAAATTAAATTTACAGCCTGCGTGTGAGAAAATTTCAGATACTTTGGATGAGGAAGCAAACGAAAATGAGGAAAGTTTGATATTCAAAATATCTTTGTCGTCGGAGCAGTGGTCGAATATTTATTTACCCGATAACTCTTATAAACGATCAGATAGGGATTGTAAAGCTAGGAATTATGAAATATTGAAACCCAACTATTGGACAGATGTAATTCATACTGAATTCTACAAGGAAACGAAATTGTCATGTTGTATAGCATATAAAGGTTGCAAAATTCATCCAGATGGTGTTAATTTTCTTCGAATAAGAGGTCAATGCAAGTCTTGTCATAGCCTATTAGAATGTACCATGGAAAATGCTCCAAAATTGGAATCCCTTGTGGTGATGGACTGCATATACGCTGGAGATTTCAGAAATTGTAGTGAACGAAGGAAGAGAATCATTTCGAAAAACGAACGTAACGATTTGGAGAAGAAATTGGTCGATGAGAATAAGGCACCTTCTTATATTTTGAATGAAATGGTACAAAAGCATACAAATTACGGTGATGCCCAACCTAGTAATTTACCGACCGCAAATGCCTTGCGATGTTTGAAATACAAATATTTAGCTAAGAATCGATTGAGTGGCGATCCTATTTTAGCTTTATCCAAGATGAAAGGAATGTCGCCTTTCAATGAATGCATTCGCGATATGGGAAACGATCGTTTATTTGTTCATTATTGGTCGCCAACTGAAATTGATATGTATAGAATATACACAAAACAAAACAAAATTCCTACGATAACTATCGATGCAACAGGTGGTGTGGTCCAAAAGGTAAACCTAATTACCGGAAGAACAACGTCCGCCATATTCTTGTATGAAATTGGAGTTATGGATCACATGAACCAAAGCCAATTTCCCGTCGCACATATGTTATCTGAAAAACACGATAATATGTCGATAGCTTGTTGGCTTTCTGAATGGCTGAAGAACGCTGTTGTACCGCCAAAAATTGTGGTAACCGACCAATCGCTGGCTTTGATGATGGCGACAACAAAAACTTTTACGCAATATTCCAAGCTGTCGAAATACATAAGTGTTTGCTCCGATTTAATAAAAAAGAAACCAAATGTTGAAGTACCTTTGTGTATGCTTCGAAACGACTTCAACCACGTGATGCATTTGTTTAGTGGTTGGCCAGAAATTAAGTCCGCCACAAAACGCATCAAAAATTTTTATTTACGGTCATTTGGTTTGCTGGTCGTTAGCACGAATTTTCAAGATATTAAGAAATTGTTGTATAATATATTCACGGTGGCTTTACACGAGGAAGATGGAAATAATGATGATGAAGGTCCTACAAGTTGTGAAACGGCGAAAAGATATTTAAAAGGAAGAATAGCAACTCACGAAACTACAAATGAAGTATGGGCATGTCAAAAGAACGATGAAAATGGTGGTATAATTGAAGAAATGGAATTGAATATAATTCAAGAAATGGAAAATAGTGATACTGAAGCTGAAGTAATGTCGGATATTTTCGAAGAAATTGAAGCTATTTATGACTCGTGTTTAATGGAATCAAAAACTACATCTAACAAAGGAGATCATGATAATATGCAGTACAACCCTGAAATTGCTAAGAAATTGTTAAAGTTTTGTAAACTGCTCCCGTGTTGGTCCGCCGTTATGATCCCCATTTTTGAATATGGAAATCTTACCGAAACCAGTTCGACATCCGAAAGTCTGTTTAATCAATTAAAAAATCGTATTTTTCAGCATAAAACGCTGCCAATAAGAATTGATGATTTTTTGGATATTCACATAAAAAATATTATTGGATCCACGATTCTTACCAGATCCAAATACAATACAATAGAAGATGATAAAACAGAAGGTAATACAACAGAAGGTAATATTAAAATAATAATAATAATAATCGAATAGGTAAATTGAACACTACTCATATAGTTTTAAAAAAAATTAACTGTGGTAGTGTTCAATTTACCTATTCGATATAGTACATAGATTAACCGTTCATTCTCTTAGTTATTTATTATTTAATAATAACAATCTTTAATTCTAATTTTTCCAAATACACTCGACGCTCGATAATTTGAACACTCGTTAATTTGAATCTCTCGATAATTTTGTAATAATTAATGGTAATTTGAAATTTTTCTCTGGTCCTTCTCTGGTCCCTTGAGTTTCAATTTATCGAGAGTCGACTGTACTTAAATATTTAGATAAATCGCAAGGTTCTAAGGTTAACAATTATGATTTTATTTTAGCAGTCTCGAAAAGAAAAATAAATGACGTTGTAGTCGAAGAAGAAGATGATGATCCGAATAATTTTGAACTGGGAACTGAAACCGCGTTTGAAAATTGGGGTGATCTTGGTGACCAAAACACAAAAAAAGAAAAGGGAGCAAAAAGAAAGAAAGCCAATTATTTGGATAAAGATCCCACTGTTTTGATATACAACGATGAAAGCAAGACGAAGTCCTCAGTAATCGGATTACTCAGAAATGGAAATGTGTTAGGTTTAAAACCCATTCTGATTGGCAAAACGTATTTTACAGTAATCAACACATGCGGCTTCGACAGCATAATACATATCATGTGCTGCTCTTATGCTGAAAGCGAAAAATATGCAAAATTTGTAAATTCTCAAAAACCGTCACTTACATTGTACGAGCTGGTTGCACATGTTATGCGAGATGGAGTAAACGCGCAAACTTACAAGAAGCGTGCTTTAATTTTAGATAAAGTTTTTGGAGAAGCCAACAAGAAATATTTTCCGAATAATCACGTTGAACTAAACGCTGCATCCACATCTTACTATTTATTTAAAGAATTGTTCCATAATCAGCCCTCGATGACAGAGCATACGAAATGTCCTAATTGCAATAAGGAGGCGGTAGTTCCATACTCCACTTTAACGATAAATTTTCCTACAGAACATATTGGAATGCTTCAGAAAGCATTAGACTTGCGATTTAAAGAAAATGTTAATAATAATAGTCAATGTAATCACTGTCAACAATTTACCGAAAAAAACATCCTTTTTAGTTCCCACATATTTCTGGAAATATGCGGCAATTTAAAAACCAATTCGTCACTAGATTTTAATATTCCGCTACAACAAATTCCTCAGACAATTCATCTTGGCGAAAATACGTATTACCTCCGGGGAGCTATTAGCTTCCTGCCGCCTACTTTGCCAAATAATGTCAACGCTGTTGGGCATTACATTTGCTATTGTTGGCATATCGCTGCGCACTAATGCCGCAATATTGGCTACGCAATCTTGTACCAATATTGGATATCAATAAAACATGAAAAGTTTAGCTACGTGTTAGCAATGCATTTTCCAATGATGAAAATCACTAATAATATAACTTTGAAGTTATTTGGGAGAATATATTCAGTACTATTTAGATATTAATGAAGTTTTTAATAATTATTGTCCCAACATTGATATACAATATTGCCCAAATATAGGCAAACAATATTGCACCAATAATGTTAGCCATGATCGCCGCAATAATGGTAGTAAATATTGCTCCAATACTGCTAAGCAATATTTTCCCGATATCGCTGCGCACTAATGCCGCAATATTGGCTACGCAATCTTGTACCAATATTGGATATCAATAAAACATGAAAAGTTTAGCTACGTGTTAGCAATGCATTTTCCAATGATGAAAATCACTAATAATATAACTTTGAAGTTATTTGGGAGAATATATTCAGTACTATTTAGATATTAATGAAGTTTTTAATAATTATTGTCCCAACATTGATATACAATATTGCCCAAATATAGGCAAACAATATTGCACCAATAATGTTAGCCATGATCGCCGCAATAATGGTAGTAAATATTGCTCCAATACTGCTAAGCAATATTTTCCCGATATCGCTGCGCACTAATGCCGCAATATTGGCTACGCAATCTTGTACCAATATTGGATATCAATAAAACATGAAAAGTTTAGCTACGTGTTAGCAATGCATTTTCCAATGATGAAAATCACTAATAATATAACTTTGAAGTTATTTGGGAGAATATATTCAGTACTATTTAGATATTAATGAAGTTTTTAATAATTATTGTCCCAACATTGATATACAATATTGCCCAAATATAGGCAAACAATATTGCACCAATAATGTTAGCCATGATCGCCGCAATAATGGTAGTAAATATTGCTCCAATACTGCTAAGCAATATTTTCCCGATATCGCTGCGCACTAATGCCGCAATATTGGCTACGCAATCTTGTACCAATATTGGATATCAATAAAACATGAAAAGTTTAGCTACGTGTTAGCAATGCATTTTCCAATGATGAAAATCACTAATAATATAACTTTGAAGTTATTTGGGAGAATATATTCAGTACTATTTATATATTAATGAAGTTTTTAATAATTATTGTCCTAACATGGATATACTTTATTGCCCAAATATAGGCAAACAATATTGCACCAATAATGTTAGCCATGATCGCCGCAATAATGGTAGTAAATATTGCACCAATATCGCTATGCAATATTATCCCGATATCGCTGCGCACTAATGCCGCAATATTGGCTACGCAATCTTGTACCAATATTGGATATCAATAAAACATGAAAATTTTAGCTACGTGTTAGCAATGCATTTTCCAATGATGAAAATCACTAATAATATAACTTTGAAGTTATTTGGGAGAATATATTCAGTACTATTTAGATATTAATGAAGTTTTTAATAATTATTGTCCCAACATAGATATACAATATTGCCCCAATATCAGCAACCAATATTGCACCAATAATGTTAGCCATTATCGCCGCAATAATGATAATAAATATTGCACCAATATTGACTGGTCGTTGCCAATATTGCACAATTTTCCAATATTGGCACAATGTTGCGCCGATATTGCGCAATATTTTGTGCTACCTGGGTGTAATAAAGTAGCCGAGGTAATAATAATAGTCAGGTAGATAATAAATATTATATTACAAAACTTAAATATAATTTCAGCGTAACTACAAATACAACCAAATACAACACCATGTTGCAAGTATCATTCTAGTATCATTTCTACATTACCAACACTCATTATTAAATATAAAAATATATATATACAGAGTAAGTCAATATATCACAATACTCCACCCCTAATGGAGACAAACCAAATTAATTACAATAAATCAAATCAAAATTAATTACAACAAAATTAATTACAATAAATCAAACATATGTCAATCGATCCGGCTTTACAATATTTCGCCTTGTTCGATTTCGACCTATGCTATACGGACTTGTTACAGCTTCCGTAGCTATACCTTCATCCGCACCTGTATCAATTTCAACCTGCTTTGACCCCAGGTTATCATTGATCTCAACGGAATCTGACAACTTTTCCGTTTCCGTATTTTCCGGAATTTCTGGACCTACATTAGACACCTCAACTTCCGGACCTGCATTCACTATTTGATCCGCATGCCTTTTCCAGATTTTATCAATAGCTGGAATATAAATTGAATATACTCTATCGCCTAAAATGCCAACAATCTTCCCTCGACTCCAGGATCTATCTACAGAACGGTAATCTTTAACATAAACGCCCTGTCCTAATTCAAATACTATCTGCCTTGAACCTTTAAAATTTTTCACCTGTCTATCTTTATTTTTACTATCACCGTCAGGTAACAGTAATGAAAATTTATCTCTTAACTCATGCCCAAACATCAATTTAGCCGGAGTTTCCTGAGTCGTACTATGGGGAGTTGTTCTATAATTAAATAAGTAACGATTGATTATGGTCCGATCCGAATCATTTATATTTTGTTTATCTAGTAGAGCCTTTTTGAAATTGCTCTTAAAACTTTTAACAGCATTTTCTGCCGCCCCATTAGAAGATGGATGATAAGGTGGACTAGTTTTATGCCTAATATTATTTTTCTCGCAAAAAACTTTAAATTCTACCGAAGTAAATGCAGTACCGTTATCACTTACTATAACCTTTGGTAACCCAAATCTAGCGAAAATTTCCCTTAAAATTTCTACTGTTTCTTTACTAGTTGTACCTTTCACTTGAAAAACTTCAGGCCACTTTGTATATGCGTCTGTTAATATTAAGAATAACTTATTTTTGAATGGACCCAAAAAATCTATATGAATTCTTTCAAATGGTTTTGTCGTACTACCCCATTGTTTTAATGGCATTTTACTTGGTAGTGGTCTATTTTCCAAACACATTGAACAAGCTTTACTTACATTTTCAATGTCCTTGTCAAGACCCGGCCACCACAAATATTGCCTGGCCTTAGCTTTCATTTTAGATGCACCAAAATGTGAATCATGAAGTTGCTCTAAAATTTGTGCCCTAAACTTTGTAGGAATTACTACCCTATAACCCCACATTAAAATCCCTTGTGCTACCGTTAATTCGTCTCGTCTAGTATAAAAATGATTATTATCTTTATCAATACAAGTATTCCAGCCATTATTAACGTAAAATATAATTTTTGAAATTTCAAGATCCCTTCTTGATTCAATTTGAATTTCCTTGGCATTCATTGTAAAATTAACTTGTACGAAATTTAAATAATTATAGTCTTTTTCACTATCTAAATTATCTTTTAATTGTAATGGTAATCTTTGATCAAAATGACATAAAACTTTTTCAGATGCAATGGCTACCTTAGCCTTTTTAAATGACATCTCGCATTTAATATCCCACTTAAAACAAACACCTTTTTTTAATAACGCATATAGTGGTTGCATAATACTTGCCAAATTTTCAATAAATTTACCGTAATAATTTACCATTCCTGCAAAACTTTTGATTTCCGATACATTAGATGGACGTGGTACCTCTAAAATTGCCTTAATTTTATCAGTATCCTTCTTAATTCCTTGAGCATTAATTACAAAACCTAAATAATTAATTTCCTCTTTAAAAAATTCGCATTTATTTTTACTAAGTGTAAAACCAGCGCTTTCCAATTTATTAAAAACGTGTTTCAACCTTTGAATATGCTCATCATAGTCTTTTCCAGTAATTAATATGTCATCTAAATATGATACTACACCCTCTACACCTTGTATGGTTTTCTCAATAACTTTTTGAAAAATTGCGCAAGCTGGTTTTGTACCAAAAGGTAATCGATTTACAGCATAAATACCTTTATGTGTACTCCAAGCTAACAGTTTACCTGTTTCATTATCTAATTGCAATTGATTGTACGCCTGACTTAAATCTAACCTCGTGTAAAATTTACCACCCTGTAGTGCCACAAATAATTCTTCTACTCGCGGTATCGGATAATTTACGTCTCTTAAATATTTATTAATCGTAACCCTGTAATCTGCGCAAATTCTGATACTACCATCTTTTTTTAAAATAGGTACTAATGGTGTACCCCAATCACTATGTTCTACCTTTGTAATTACTCCTAATTTTTCTAATTTGTCTAATTCCTTTTCGACTAAATTTTTAAACGCATAAGGCAGGTTTCGTGGTTTTAAAAATACTGGCTTGACATCAGAATCAACTTCCAGCTTAATTTTTTTAAATTTATAACAACCTATTCCATCTGCAAATAAACCCTTGAAATCCTCCAGAAGATCATCTAGCATTAAAGGCTTTTTATGGTTCATATTATATAAATCTCCTTGATTACTAATAGTCAGATCAAACAAATGAATCCAATCACGGCCCATCAATGAAGGTCCTCTCTTCTGAACAACTAATAAATTACCGTCTTTAACTATTTCGTTGATTTCAATTTTAACCTTAAGTCTTCCCAACGGTTTAATCACCGTACCATCATAACAATAAAGTTGTACATTACAATTATCTAATCTATATTTTGAAAATAATCTCCTATAGGTATCAGCAGAAATTACAGAAAGACCAGATCCCGTATCAACTTCCATTTCCAACTGAATATTATTGATTTTAACCAAAGCTTTAATTGGTTCCAATTTAAAAATACTACTAACTTTATCAACATAAGTTAGATTAAAAAAATTGGAATTTGATACAGAACTGTTCTCAACATGTACCTTATCATTTAAATAATGTTGACTTTTCTTGCATATTTTCGCCAAATGTCCAACACCTTTGCAAATTTTACAGCGATATAACCTATATTTGCACTTGCTAAAGTTATGTGCCTTCTCCTCGCCACAATGAAAACACACCACCTTGGGGCTTCCTTTATTGATATTCGTCTTCTTAACCGGTGTACCATCTTGCCAATTTCGTTTACCATTGTTTCTTTGATCCATCTTATTAATTGTTGTACCATCCATTGGTACCATATTCGCCTCTTTATTTAACGCTATTTTGAGTAAATCCTTTGACAACGTTCCATGACTTTCTTCACAAAGTCTATCCAACATTTGCGATTTGTTCAACCCAGCCATGAAAACCAAACCTACTAACAAATCTAAAGACTGACCAAATTCACAATAAGCTGCTTCGCTTTTTAAACGCATGAACCAATCTCTAACCGATTCCATTGACTGCTGTTTTAAATTTATAAACAACACCCTTTTTCGATTCACTGGTGTACTCCTCGTAAAATGTAACGCTAAAATCTCCGACAACTCCGGAAATGTTTTGCTACTTGGTACATCTGGATAGCACACATCCCGTAGTGCAACATATGCAGCCGGTCCAATCAAGGTAATCAACGTTGAAACTTTCTTTGTTTCCTCAATATTGTTCACCAAAAAATATTGTTCCAATCTTTCCTTGTATATTTTCCAGTCATCGTTAATATTAAATTGTTCCATTGACCCAATTACACCACGATAATTATTTGTCTGCGCCATTTTATTTCAATTTTAAAACCACAAAAAATAACGAATCCTTTTCTTTTGCACCTTGCAATTTTCAAAAAACTTCACTGTTTATCTCGTCGCCAATGTAATAAAGTAGCCGAGGTAATAATAATAGTCAGGTAGATAATAAATATTATATTACAAAACTTAAATATAATTTCAGCGTAACTACAAATACAACCAAATACAACACCATGTTGCAAGTATCATTCTAGTATCATTTCTACATTACCAACACTCATTATTAAATATAAAAATATATATATACAGAGTAAGTCAATATATCACACTGGGATACTTACTTTATACTGTAGATTTGTCTACCTACCCAAATACCACCACAGGAACATTCGCATAAGATAACGCCGTCCTAACTGCTCATGAAGTGCCTGCTGTAGCGAAAGCACCAAAATATTTAACAAAACGTTGTGAAACATCAGTGATTTTATTTAAATAAATCTATAACAACTACAAAGTACCATCAATTTATTAACGTGCACTCGTAACTTATTCCTGTAAGTTTTTAAACAAAGCGCTTCCAGAAAAAACAACCTGTACAACCTAAATGAAAATTTGTTAGGTAAATTTATTATAAGAAAATAAAAATCAGATCATTATTATACTATTCGGAGCTGAGGAACAATCACTTTTCGATTAGAAAGTCTTGGGAAGGAATAATAAATTAAAATAAACTAAAGCAAACAAGAACAAGATGTCTGTAATATCAAGATTTGTCTCGTATTTGTTTTAAGTTAACAATACATTTATTTAAAAAAATTAATGAAGTTTTAAGCAGTTATTACAAATATTAAATTTATAGTTGACGAGTAATTTTATAATTTAAAAGAATTACTTTTTGAGGCCTGTACTATCCTAAAATTCCAAAGCTATGGTCATCTGAAACGTCGCATTAGTGGATTACAACAAAAGGCGCCCGTGTTACCCGTATTAGTTCCACGTAATTGCAAATAAAATGCGCTGGTCGCGTCAGTGGAAACAAAACAAAAATAATCTAGTGTGACCCAATAAAAGTAGTTTCGGTCTCTTGGTAACCCTTGAGAAATTGTATAATAATGGCGTATGAAGCAATAAAGGAAATCATTTCTAATAGGTATCCCCGTAGGATACCAAGATCTTTGGAACTCCGCTTAGGAATGAATAAGTATATAGGATTCCTATATAGGATCCCTATGCACTTTCTAGCAGGGTATAAATAAATATATTTATTTACTTCGAATTTACTTATGCCAAAACGTCCCAAAGTTTATTTTAAATAAAAACAAACGCTTGAAAATGCGTACGAGTGGTTATACTGGCGACGCCGACGCGACGGGTTGATAAGCTTTGCGACGGGTTACACGTCCGATATCGCAACAAAACAAACACGTTTGTTTTTTAAACAGATCGTACGACTTTTATAAAATATGGATATAGAAAAGTTAATAATTTGAATATTTCTGGATTTTTTCCCATTTAAAATGTAATTGAATGTTGATAAAGACATTCTAAAGTACATACTGAAAGAATTTTTGAGGTTGTTCACATAACTTACTGAACAATCTGGTATATTCACTTTCCGTATTTCTATGTATGTACATATCATTCACTCAATATGTACTCTTTTTCATAAGTACATATTTTAACAAACTATTTTCCATCATTATTTTTAATTAAAAAAAAACCTGAATTTTTTAAACATTTTTTTCCTTAATTTAATTTATAACTCGAAATTCGTTGATTCTAGACAATAAGGGGTTATAACCTAATTTGTATACAAGCGAATGATCTTTAAAAAAGTTCTAATCCATTAACCTTAAAAAATCAATAATATCGGAGCTATGGCCGTTTGAAATCAGAAATTCAAAAAATTGCTTTAAAGGGAGGTACCCCCCAAGGGTTTGGACTTGGGCAAAAATTTTATTTGAAAATTTGTCTTAGAAAAGTGTCCTTTATCACCACCTCAAAGGTTCTCCACGGTCACGGGGACACCCTGTATGTTAGAGAATAATTTATAAATTGTTTTTTAAATTTTTTTACAAAATGGCAAAGTTTTTTTTACAAAATCTCAGCAAAGGAAACCTCTCTTTACAATTAGCGTTCCGCGGCCGGCAAGAATTCTCCCCCAATTTCATTTCATGATATTATAGACTTAAAAAGATCTCTAAAGATAAGAATGCTATATTAAAACCTGTCAAATAGATTCATTATGAAGATGATCATGTCAAAATCTTCCAATAAGGTACATTAAGTCAGAAATGATAGAATTTATTACAGTTTGTTATCTGTAAAACATAACCTTTACATTTTGTAAACTTTAAATTGAAATTTCTCTGTGAATAACTTATTATGTGAAAATCTGGTTACAACCAAAATTATGTCATATCTAACTCTAAATGTAAATCATAAATTGATCTCCGAAATTTGTAAAAAGGTAAATAAGGTTCAAAATCCATTGAAACGTGATAAGTGGAATGTGATAAGAAAAATGGTCAAATTCACAACTTCAAAAGGCTCCAAAATCAGCTACTGTGGAGGAAATCTTCTCGGAAGCAGCAAACAAGTAATCTTTCTAATAATCCAACCAACTCTGAAAATTACAGAAAATTCCATTACAATAAATTTTACAAAAGGAATAAATTTGACTTTGAAGGAATAAAGTCGTTCAAAATCGACGCAATATGGTAATTTTGCGCAAGTAAAGACAGTTGAAATTTGATGTTCAAAGTGGACGGACGTGTAACGTAAACCAATTTATCAAACTTGTCGATAAGAAATCCAAGATAGCCAACACTAGTTACAGCGACTGAAAATTAAGAATGTAAATCTTCAACTCAAATCTCGAATATCTGAGAATTATTTAATTCAAAATTACTTACCAGCATATAATCTAATTAAACAAAACAATTAGAACGTCAAATTTGGATGATTATTACAACAACAACAAGATTCAACGGGAGCAAATTTGGAACGACCATATCAACACTGCATCAACAACAGCTGTGAAGTGTTACGTTCGTGCGCGAGTGATAACCAAGATAGTGATTATCTACGCAGACCTTTATGAGTCAGGATGAAATAAATTAAGGTATTTCGAATTATTATTTTTATTAACTTTTTGCCTTCAGCGTTTAACATAAAGGATGCGAGGAAAAAGACCCTAATCGGTGAATTTCTGGCTACCCTACTTTAATTAATATTCAACTACAAAACATTTTTATTATTTACATTTTCTACGCTTCGAGCAACAATTTTATTACATAAACATTTAATCCGTTTTGGACAACGGCGAGACTTAAATAATATTTAAGCATCTCAAGGAAGAAGAAGAAAGGAACGTCATTCTACATTATTTTTAATATTTTAATTATTGTAAACATTCTAGTAACAGATAAATTATCTGTCTTAATTTTGTTAACATTGATAATTGGCGCTTGCGATAATATTTATTTTGAATATAAACACATTTCTGATTTAATCGAATCTTTTATTATCATAAAACTATTACAGGTCAGTACTCTAAATTTTTAAGGTCGTTCAAAAACAAAAGTGGATCGTTTTTATCTGGTCAAAACTTTTTTTTTTTTTTATTAATAATAATGTAATATCAACAATCAGAACATACTTATATTAAATACAAAGTTCTATAAGTTGATTTGTTGTCCGTGTCATGCAGGAATACGCCCATCAGCGATATCCGCTTTCGAAATTTTCGCTTATGTAAGAAGGTCACATGGCCATTTTCTCTTTAGTCTTCTATATATATTTTCCTGGAGGAGATGGTTGGTGCAAGGATTGGGGTGGTCTTGCAGTCTCAGATTGTGCTTCTCTGCGCGTTTTCTAATTTCTTCAAATATATGGTTGATCTTTAGGTCATTATGCAGGGTTTGGTTGGTTACGTACCATGGCGCATCTACCATTATTCGAAGTGCCTTGGATTGGAATGTTTGTATTATTTTTATGTTAGACATACTAGCGCACCCCCATAGCTCTATTCCGTACGTCCAGATTGGCTTAATGATGGCCTTGTATATGAGTACTTTATTTTCAATTGAAAGGATTGATTTTCTTCCAAGTAGCCAATACATTTTTTAATTTTCAAATCTATTTGCTTCCTCTTTTTCTTGATGTGCGTCTTCCACGTTAACCTTCTATCTAGGTGTAGTCCGAGATATTTTACTTCCTCACTCTGCGGTATTTGTATGCCATTAATATAGATGGGTGGGCACTGTAGACGATTCAGGGTAAATGTTACGTGAGTGGATTTTACTTCATTTATTCTTATTCTCCACCTGGACATCCAAATCTCAAGGAGGGACAGATGTGTTTGCAACACTTCAGACGCTTGTTGAGCATTATCATGTTTTGCCAGAATAGCAGTGTCATCTGCAAATGTGGCAATCTCTGTGTTTGTAGTGACAGGTAGGTCGGAGATGAATAGCAGGTACAGTACTGGACCAAGCACACTACCTTGTGGTACTCCTGATGCTATGGGATAGATATCAGACACTTCATCATCGTGCTGGACTTGGAAATTACGATTTTGCAAGTAAGACTTTAAGACAAGGTAGTAATGTTGTGGCAAGGTTTTTTTTATCTTGAATAAAAGTCCCATGTGCCAAACTTTGTCGAAAGCCTGTTTTATATCCAAGAAGGCTGCTGAGCAGAATTTTTTACCTTCTAAAGTTCTATAGATGATATCTACTATTCGGTGACATTGTTGTACAGTCGAATGCTGCTGCCGAAATCCGAACTGATGCGTTGGTATTAAATCTTCAAAGAGGTTGGTTTCATTTAAACGTTGAAGAATAACTTTTTCAAGTAGTTTGGAAATGACTGGCAACAAGCTTATTGGGCGGTATGAAGAGGTATCCGTAGGGAGTTTGCCTGGTTTCAAGATCAGAATAATTCTAGCGAATTTTAGTTGCATTGGCCAGTATGACAATCTTAGAATAGAATTAAATAATATTGTCAAAAATTTAATTCCCAAATCAGGCAATTACGATAGCACTTTACCCGTTATTAGATCGTATCCTGGAGCCTTGGTCTTCTTTAACCTACTTATTTGTTGTTTAAGCTCGTTTTTCCTGATTTTCCTTATCGGTAGCGACATCTGTAGAGGAGCTTCCAGATATTGCTCAACTTCTTCATTTGGCTCATCAGAATAAGGTTTAAAAACTTCTGCCAGGTGTTGTGCAAACAGTTCAGCCTTCTCAGTATTTGACCTCGCCCATGAGTTGTTAGGATTACGTAGAGGAGGGATGGTCGATTGTGGTCTTTTGAAACCTTTTGTAGCCCTCCAGATGGAGTAGTCTTTATTAGAGAGATTTTTTAAATAGTAACTAAAAGTTTCATTTTTCGTTTCCTTTAGTTTTCTTTTTAACTTATTTGTTAAGCGGTTGTAATCAGTTTTGTCTAAGGGATTTGCACTTCGTTGCCATTTTGCTCTGGCTCTTCTTTTTTCTTTTACAAGTTCTCTTATTTCCATTGAAATGTTAAATGTAGATGTTTTATTAACGTTTGTAGGAGTAGAATTCCAGCTAGCATTTTGTACAGTTGTTATGAAATGGTTTGTCGCATATTCTACTTCATCTGGTGTCTTAATACTTAATGAGAAATTTAGTTCTTTGTTTATATGCTCTTTAAATTGTTCCCAGTTAGTACTTTTATTATGCCTTTGGTTGTTTTACAATCATAGTTGTACTAACTGTGAGTATGACTGGTGTATGATCTGATGTTAGGTCCAAACTTGATTGAATTTCCATAGAATTATTTGAAATTCCATTGGTTATATAGAAATCCAACAGATCAGGGATCTTATTAGGATCAGTAGGCCAATATGATGGTTCACCTGTTGAGATGGAGTTGTAATGTTTTTCATTTATTAGTTTAAGAAATTCTCTTCCCTTTACAGTTATTAATCTGGACCCCCAGTTGGTATGCTTAGCATTGAAGTCGCCCCCTGCTATAAATTTCTGTCCAAGTGAGAGGAAAAATGGCTCCAGGTGTTCCTTTTTGATGTTGTGCCTAGGTGGACAGTAAATTGCTGATACTTTTAGCTGATTATGAACTTGATTAAGTTGGATTGTAGTGGCTTGAAGGAAATGTGTTTCATAATTATTAATCTCGTGATGGACTATTGCTCCTCTAATAATAATAGCCGTTCCCCCGTGGGCTCTTCCATCGGGATGATTGGAGTGATATACTTTGTAGTTTGGAATTTTTATATATGATCGGGAAGTAAAATGTGTTTCTGAAACAAGCAAAATGTCTATATTGTTATTTTTAATAAATAATTCAGTTACGTTGATTTTTGGTTGGAGGCCGTTGGCGTTGCAGAGGGCAATTCTTAAAAAGTTTGCCATTAATGTATTATTTTACTGATGACTGTATTCAATAGATTAATCATCATTGAATTTTGTTGCATGAGTTGGTTAAACATATTTTTGAATTCGCTAAGAAATTTAGTTAGAGATATATCTTCTTTGTGACTTCTTTCGCCTGAATTAACGTTTAGTGCATCAGCGTATGTTGGTTTGTAGCTTTGGTTGTAATATGTCTGTGCTGTATTGGTTTGATTTGTTCCTGGCACGCGAGTTGAGGTGTTATGGTAAAACGATTGAGTACGCTTCTTATCTTGTTGTTGCGAGTTTTTACTATATTTGTCTTGTAGTTCTCTGTAAATTACGCAACCCTTGTAATTAGCTGGATGAGGCCCATCGCACAAGTAACATTTGGCAGGTGTATCTCTGGTTTTTTGACAAGATTTTGAATCATGTTGTCCTCCACATTTTACACACGCAAATGGGCGATTGCAGTAGGCTTTGGTGTGATTGTACATTTGACATCTTGTGCATTGCACTATGTCACTATTTCTTAGTGGTGGTTCGACCTTAATGCTCCTGTTTTGGAGGTATCTCAAGTCATATATCGATTTATTGTTGTCGGCAGGTTGCAGGTCAACAAAAAATAATGGTAGTGCTTCTTTTGTTACGCGATGTTTAATATTGACTATGTTTCTTACTGGAAAACCTTTTTTCTGAAGTTCTTCTTTAATATCTTCTGTGGAAGTTGTCTGGTGTAAATGTCTTATTACCACTCGATAAGGTTTATCTTCCTTTAGCTGATATGTGTGATGGATAATATTTTCTTTCTGCATATGTTTTATTAGTTTACGATAACTATCTGTACTGATTGCATTTATCTTCACTACACTATTTGCTAGAGTTTTCGTTATAATTTGTTCTTCTTCAACTACATCATTTAAAGCTTTCATCATTTGTTGGTAATTTACTACATCATGTATAAATATGGGAGGCGGTCTATTAATTTTGGTGTTTTGACTCTGCTCAGTGGTGGTTTCTTCATTATTAATTAGTGTTGTAAGGGGTAGATATCTGTTGGTTTGCAGTACTGGCGGAGATTCCGTTACCGGAGAATGAACTCGTTTTCTTTTGTTCCTTCCAACATCCTGCCAAGGGTGATTATTGGGTTCATTTGTCACCATATTGGATATGTCAATTATAGGATTTTCCTTTGATTGATTGGATGACTCAAAGTTGGTTGTCATATTAGATTGCACGGTTAAGTTAACCGCCCGAGGAGCGGTTAACAGAGCTGATAATAATTATTTAAATTAATTTATTTTAATTTAAATAATATTGCTTTTCAAAACACAAATGGTATATTATTTACATACGCTTGGGATTTTATCGCACTATCACTAGAAACTTGAAAACACATCCAACGCGTACAATAGCTAACTCGCGAATGGTCAAAACTTAAGCGTGTTATTCTACAACAACAAACATTTTTCAATCACTTAAAAATAAATTTTCTCAACTCACTAAGCTGCATCCCTTAATTAATCTTACTACCTGCTATACTCTGAGAGAGCCTTAGCCTGAGCTATATAAGAGGGACAAGTTGGTAAACCTTTCAGTAAAATTTGGCACGCGAAATTTAGTATTCACATTTTATAATTTTTTCTTTCATTTGAAAGTGGCGCCCAAAATTAACCGACGCGTGTAAGTTTTACATAGAAAAGTACATAGCAGTATGTTAAGGGAAAAATAACTTTTTTGGCAAGAATTAGTTTAAATTGTAACCTACATTATTGTTTAGTACCTAGAACTCATTGTAACAGCCATAAGGGTCGCTCCATTGTGCACACAGGCGCCAGGACCACTTAGGCTTACTAAAGGCCAAAAATACTTTTATTATTACTTTGTGTACATATGTCCCAAATATTTAAATTTCAACTATTGAAAGTATTTTGTAAATACACACTTGTTAATCTCGCAAACCCCTTCTTGGAGATTTATGACTTATTGTCATGATTCCAGGAAGGTAGATTGAAATATTTTTCTTATTGTTAATAGGGCTGTATATTGTTAACCTCAGCCCTCAAGGGGCATTTTGAAGGCAGTCACTAACTACTAGCTGAACTGAACGCATCAGTTCAGCAGTCGCATTTGTACAAATAAATAACTACACACACAGTTTGGTATTTTTTTGGTACACATACACCACAGATAAAATATTAGATGCAGTGAATATCGCAAGGTCAATTTAGTACAAGTTATTCACGGCACTCGTCCAATTATTCTGCTTTTCTGGTGATTTTACTTTATTTGCAGAATTTTTTAATGCAAGTTATTTTATATACAACATGGTGTAATATAAGAAACAAAAGACTCTGTTTAATTTCAAATTAAACATGTAGCCGCCTCCGCTCTGGATTGATTTTCCACATCCAAATGTAAATGATTATGTTTTAATTTTCTAAATTAAATAATATACATAAATATTTTAATCATTTGCCTTATTTTAAGAGGGAAATATATTTAGTACGGCCTTATCACAAAAAGGCTAAAAAAATTAGCTAACTTACAGTGAAAATTAAAAATTTTAACTTTGAAATAAGGTTTTGTTAGATTTTCTCATATAGAAGACTTTTTGTTCTCCTTACACCGCACTAAATAACTAATCAACAGAAAATACCAGTTAAATTAAATTTATCGACGTAAAATAATATCGACTACATGCAATATGCATTTATACAACGGAGTCCCAATTTACTTGTCATTATACGTTAACCTGTTGACGTACATACTATATAATTATGAAGCTAACAATTTAATAATATAATATGTAATAACTACTTGCATAGTATAATACAGTAAATGCTTTGTTCTCTAAACTTCGTTTTATGTAATTCTTTGTTTCTGTGATATCATTGTACCTAGTACATGTAAAAAAATTAAAAAACAAATTTTTGAACCTATTGATTACTTCCTTCCGTAAGGATTTATATAGTAGCTTCGTATTTGTCCTTACCGATTAATCGGCAGATTTTTATAGTTATTTTCGAATATATTATTATGTATGCTCATGGTTGCACATTTGGAATTCTTCAGTTTTTGTTTAATTGGTCTAATATTTTTAAATTGGACGTAGTGAGGATTTGCATTGCCAGTACAAAATTAATGTAATTTTGAGTATAAATTTAAAAATATTTCCTACTGTAATAGTAGGTAACCAAAGTAGGTCAGAAAAAAGGTGGGGTGTCCTGGGATGTCAGAATGGGCCAGAATATTTTTGAAGCATTCTGTTAAATACATACATAAATGTTGCCATTTTTCAATCCGAATATTTGAGCGAGATCGGCTTGTGGCATACGGAAAGATTTAAGCATTCTTAAGTATTGACATGAAAGCAATACATACAATTTTGCATGATCATTTAGACGTACGGAAGCTTTGCAGTCGTTGGATCCCACATAATTTGACAGAAGCTCAAAAACAAAGCCGTGCCAAATTTTGCAAATAAATGCTAAAGAAATGCAACCGAAGTCTTTCTAATTTGGTTTACAATATCGTTACTGGTGATGAAACTTGGATTTATTCATATAAACCCGAAAATAAAGAAGACTCCACCGTTTGGGTATTTCAAAATGAGCCTAAACCGACAAAAATTATCCATTCACGTAGTACTGTAAAGCAAAATTTCTTTAATGTTACTGGACAGTAACTATCGCGTTAGAAGATCGATGAACTGTGAACGCTGATCGATATACTACAATTTGTGTGTCGGAAGTCATTGAGAAAATAAGAGGAAATAATCAAAATCGGCGAATAATTCTGCATCATTGCAATGCAAGCTCTCATGCAGCACATCAAACCGTTGATTTTTCCCGTATTTACCTGATTTGTCACCTAATGACTTCTTTTTGTTCCCAAATAATAAAAATAAAATGCGTGGTGTGTGTTTTTCATTGCCTGAAGCAGCTGTTACAACATTTTAAACCCTGCTTTCTTCAGAGCGGCGAAAATGTTATGCAAATTGGTACTGCGATGTTCTTTGCTCTGCTGTATTGGCAAATCAAAGGGATGAACAAGTTTTAAGATCAAAATTTAAATGAACGTTAAATTATTAAGAAATCATGGCAAGATGATGTAACGATTGACTCGTTAAAGAAATTAAAATTTATATCATGTTAAAATAATTGTTAGTTGTTAGTTATAATTTGTTAGTTAAAAATTTTTTATTAAAACTTGATTAAATTAGAATTAGTTGTGTTAAGCGCCCTGAAAAAGGTTTCATGATGACATGTTGTTACAACAGCGTGGTGCGATAAACTAAACGGACAATTATTCGCTTCAATATAAACATTTAAAGTGCATCGTGTATCCAATTTGACTTTCGTTCCTAAAAAACATTATTGAAATAAAAATCAAGTGTGGTAAAATTAATTGAATTTACCTGCCAATGAAAAACTTGCAACATTAAAAACAAACAGGCGTTGAAATTTTAATGAAATTTGATATCCTTGGTAACGAGTTTGTTTACCTTAACAACGATAAAATTAACCGAAGTAAACGGACGTAAAATTGGTTGTTCCAGAAAATTTTGTAAAAAAAAATGTCTTAAAACACCCAAAGTAGGGTTAAGTGAATGTTGATTGCACTAAAAAAAGGTTAAACTATATGGAAAATGTAAAATTTTATAAATACCCTCACCAATAAATCAAAATTTGGTATTCACAGCTGAGGAGATAGTTGGATTTCTATGAAAATTAAATGGTTGACCACATAACGGTGAATTGGAGCAAATTTGTAGGTGAACGGCCGACACAAACCACGCTAAAGGAAAGAATGATGCAATCGGGAAGTGGGTAAGAAATATTTAACTAAACAGTGCGGGAAATTTTAAACATAATAAAAATCAGAAATCTTTTTTTATTTACAAACATTTATTTAGATTAATCATTTTAATATTAAGAAATTTTGTTACATTTAGTTTTAGGCACGTGGGTAAAATTTTCTTTCGTCTCTATGACGACAATTTATGCAAAATTTATAAATCTCATTAAAAATCAAATTGCCATGATTATTTTTTATTTTAATTTAAATTAAATTAATAAACAGTGTGAAAATATGAATCTTGTTCATTCTGAAGAGGAGCGAATGCAGTAAAGTAAATTTAACAACAATAAAAGAATTTTTTTTATATAATTTTTGAGCTAGCTGAGGTAAAATAGATAAATTTCTCCACGTAAGTTATCATTATGGGATAAGCATCCAGGTAAGGGATAATCTATTATATAAAAATGAATGTTTGTCTGTTCGAATGTTATAGGCTCCTAGACCGCGTGACCGATTGCGACGAAACTTTAGGGAGTTGTTGCGGATACGCCCGCGAAGGTTTCTGTAAAGTTTCATCGCGATCGGACGAACGGCATAGGAATGCGGGACCAACAGCGAAACATTCAACTAATGCCGTCAATAGATGGCGCGACAATTGAAAAACTGAAAGTGCGTTATATATCGCCAACAGGTGCCGCGGCCTAAACATGTCGCTAATTATGTTTCCACCAGTAGTTATGAAAATCTAGAAATTATTTTTAAATAAGTAAAATCAGCTAAAAATAGCTTCCCAAGATTTAAACACGGTCATGGACCAGGTGCTACAGAGGGCTTTGTCGTTTGCCAAATATAAAAATAAAGTACGAATACAATGCCTTAATCAAAAGTGATTTAAAAGAGATACTTCGGAAATTTGGCAGAGACCTTAACCATCAAACTACATTACGATCAGCAAAGAGAAAAGTCGCGGCCAAAAGCATGAGGCGAAAGTTTTTGTAAAGTTTCATCGCGATCGAACGAACGGTATAGGAATGCGAGACAAAACAGCAAAACGTTCAACTAATACCGTCACAGGTGCCGAAGGAGAACATGATTAACACTAAACGCCGGCCCTGACTAACCATGGATAAAAGATAATCACCACTGATTATCTCTGAAGAGATTAAGTCGATAAGTTGGTATTAAAGTATTAAAGTAATACCAACTTATAATGGAATACTATATAAAACAACATTAACATTAAAACAACACAAAAATATAATATCGAACAACACGGAACGAAGAAATAACTGAAGACAATTGAATAAAGTGGCAATCGTTCTTACATTTTTATAATTACACTAGTCAACAAATTTAAACTTTTTTTTTATAACATTAGTAAATTTAACTATTTTTATATAAACAATGCCTATTGTTCAAGAAAATGTCGTTAAAAAGTTCGTAGCACCCTCAGCTTTTTGTTATTCGACTTTCATGAATTTACAAAAATCGTTGTTAGCTATAGCATGGAGATCATTTAAAAAATATATAATTACAACTGCATTAATGAAAATTAATTTTTATTCTGCAAAAAACATACTCTGAAAGGTTGACAAAATATAAAAAATCATGAAAGAAAAAATTAAGATAAAAAAATTATTTTTTTCTTTTATGAACGCTATCATCTTCCCTCTGCAGGAACCAGCAAAAGTCTCCCATCATTGTTGAATCCCACCTTCCTTGGTAACGATGTTCCATTATACTTATGTCTTGGTGAAACCTTTCTCCTTGCTCGTCATTTACTGCACCCAAATTTTCAGGGAAGAAATTTAGATGGGAATGTAGAAAATGACCTTTAAGCGACATACGGCATCCTAACTCCTTATAGTTATGTAACAGTTCTTCTATCATATTTTCGTAGTGCACATGTTTTTTGTTGCCTAAAAACTGATCTACAACTACTTTGAAAGATGTCCAAGCAGCCAATTCTTTAGTGTTCAATTTTAAATTGAAGTTTTCATCGCGTATTAGCTTGCATATTTGAGGTCCAACAAATATTCCTTCTTTAAGCTTTCCATCACTTAACTTCGGAAACTTATCCTTCAAGAAAACGAAACTATCATTATATTTGTCCAAAGCCTTCACGAACTGTTTCATTAAACCTAGTTTTATATGTAATGGTGGCAGTAATACCAGTTTTGGATCTACCAATGGAACATATTTAATATTATTTGTGCCGGGAATGAATTCTACTCGTGGAGGCCAATTCTTTACTTCATAATGTTGTTGTCTTGCACGACTATTCCACAGACACAGAAAACAACAATATTTTGTAAATCCACTTTGTAATCCAAGTAAAAGTCCTATAACTTTTAGGTCGCCACACAGTTGCCATCGATATTCTTTATATTTTATAGAGTCCAATATGAGAGACATTGACTGGTAACTTGCTTTCATATCGACAGCATGTGCTACAGGTATTGAAGGTTTTTTGTTTCCATTATGTAACAAAACTGCCTATAAACTTGACTTAGACGAATCAATAAATAGCCGCCATTCTGATGGTTTATGTTCAAATCCTTATTCAAGTGCTAGGCCATATACAGCGGTACATACACACAGTAAATCTTGCTTACTATAATATGTAGACAATTTTTGGTGCCTGTTTCTAAATATTGAAATTTTGGTATTTTTATCCAAAAGATTCCATTCTTGTAACCTTGATCCCAACAATTCTGATTTTTGTTTAGATAAATTTAAATCTCGCACTAAATCATTCAGTTCAGTTTGAATTATTAAAAGTGGTTCGGCATTGCTTCGAAAGTCGTAATCCGAAACGGAAGAAGTCGATAAACCTGCTATACCTTCTTCTATAATTTCATCTGATGAATTTAGATATTGTTCCCAATCAGAAGTGAGGAATTGGAATGTCGATACTATGTAACACCGGTTTTATAGCAGAAGGAATGTCAGGATATTTAATTTTATTTTTGTTTTTCTTTGAAAATCCAGAAATTTTTGTCATACAAAAGTAATAGTCGGTAGAGTGATTTGTAGATTCACGCCATATCATTGGTACCCCAAATGGCATAGTACTTTTCTTTCCCTTAAACCACTGCACTAAAGTTACATAACACGATATATACAACATTAGCCTGCCTTCCTTTAAGGAATCTCGATAATCCATTCATGCGCGTCCCTAAATTTGTTTCATGAATAACTAAAAATTGTGACGTGATAGAAATTTTTCGTTTACATATTTGGAATCAGGGCACCAAAATAAACTAAAAAACATTGTTTTCGTATATGTTAGAAAAACCTTGTTAACTAGTGTTATTTTTAAGTACGGTGAGTTTTGAAGTGACGAACGGCTAGATAGTGCTCCTAATCTATCATATAAGTGTACTGATTGGTGGCCAAAAATCTAAATATATTTTTTTAAATCCATCAGTTATCCCACCCTGTAGTGTACGGAAAGTAGTTGTATTTTTTAAAAGCGATCAGTTATCCCACCGTGTATGTACGGATTATCAGATAAATCCACCCAGATTATCAGATTATCCCTTTTTTTTACTATATAATGAAACTTATTCTAATTATGAAGTGACGAACGGTTTTATTTGTGTAAGTGTTATTTGTTTTTACCTTTATTTGTTTTATCTTTTTATTTTATCTGTTTATTTTATTTTATTTACTTTTTGTAATTATTATTTACTTCACTGTTATAATTTGAATCCAACACACTGTTATGCCTAAACGCGCACGCGCATCACTTGGTAGATCTACCAGCGGAGCACGCAACATTCGGCGATTCCGAGCTTCTCAATCAAGTGAGGAGCGACAAGCGAGCAATGAAGCTGATAGTTTACGACTTCCTCAATCGCGTGCGTCAGAATCGGAAGAGCAACGAACAGTAAGAGTCGAAGCAGATCGTTTGCGACTTGCTTAATCGCGTGCGTCTGAATCAGAAGAGCAACGAACTGTAAGAGTCGAAGCACAACGTTGACGAAATATTCAATCTCGACGAACCATATGTACTGACTTGAATCTTGGTGCATTCCAGTACAATGTCAATTACGACTACAGTCTACATCCAAATGTAGTCATCGGCAAAATGGATAAGGTGTGTGGGCATTGCGGTGCACGAAAGTTCAACAATGAAACACCAGGAATGTGCTGCGCAAACGGCAAAGTTAAACTACCTACTTTGCGTTCACCGCTTGAACCTCTGCTGTCATTGCTTTCGGGCAACTCAGCTGATTCGAAGCATTTTTTGCATAACATTCGCAAATACAATTCCGCGTTTCAAATGACATCTTTTCGAGCCGATAAAGTATTCCAGGACCACTATATGCCAACTTTCAAAATCCAAGGGCAAATATATCATCGCGTAGGATCACTTTTACCAGTTCCCAACGCGGAACATAAATTTTTACAAATCTACTTCATGGGCGACGATGATGTGCAAGCTAATCAGCGATGCCGTGCGATTCCAGGTGTCAAACGTCATATTATATCAACTTTGCAAACATTTTTTCACCAACACAACGCCCTCATAAAGTTGTTCAGAACATCAATTGATAACTTGCCGGCGGATGATTACGCAATCCGTATAAGAGCAGATAAAACACCAGTCGGACAACATGCCGGATGCTACAATGCACCTAAAGCCAATGAAGTAGCGATTGTTATAGTTGGAGAAGAACGTGATACGCGTGATATTATTCTTCAGCGACGGAATGACTCAATTGTACGTGTTGCTGAAACGCATCGATCTTACGATGCGTTGCAGTATCCCATACTTTTTTGGGAGGGTGAAGATGGATATTACTTCAATATTATGCTAACTAATCCTGCTACAGGTGAACAACTCACTAAAAAAGTATCAGCAATGAATTATTATTCAAACCGCATAATGATACCTCAAAACGGAACAAATTATATTCTGCAATGCCGTCAACTTTTTCATCAATACGTGGTAGACATGTATGCGAAAATTGAATCTGAACGTCTCCTCTTCATTCGATTAAATCAAAAATCGTTGCGTTCAGAGGAATACATTCATTTACGAGATGCGATTGCGAACGATGGAAACACCAGCGACATCGGCAAAAAGGTCATACTTCCAGCAACTTTTACTGGCAGTCCGCGACACATGCATGAATACGCGCAAGACGCCATGACATATGTGCGTTCGTACGGTTGTCCCGATTTATTCATCACATTCACATGCAATCCAGCATGGGATGAGATAAAAGAGCTTCTATTGCCCGGTCAAGCTCCGTCCGACCGACACGATTTGACTGCCAGAATTTTCAAGCAAAAACTCACTAAATTGATGGATTTGATTGTGAAGCATCACATTTTTGGTGAAACTCGCTGCTGGATGTATTCCATTGAATGGCAAAAGAGAGGCCTTCCTCATGCGCACATTCTCATATGGCTCAAAACGAAAATACACTCAGTTCAAATTGATGATGTCATCTGTGCAGAGATACCAGATCCTCAAGAAGATCGATTACTGTACGATATTGTTACTAAAAATATGGTGCATGGGCCATGCGGTGCTATGAACCCACATTCACCATGTATGGCTGATAACAAATGCACGAAAAAGTATCCCAAGGAATTCATTAATGAAACTCGCACTGGTGATAACGGTTATCCTCAATACAGACGCCGTTCACCAGATGATGGAGGTCGGACAGCTACAATCAGAACTAGAAATGCCGATATTGAAATCGACAACAGATGGATTGTGCCATATTCGCCTTTGTTATCAAAAACATTTAAAGCGCATATCAACATGGAATATTGCAATTCCGTCAAATCAATCAAGTACATATGCAAATACGTCAACAAGGGCAGCGATATGTCAGTATTCCATGTTGATAATTCCGATGCGCGCACGGATGAAGTTATTCAATTTCAGACAGGTCGATATATCAGCAGCAATGAGGCTGTGTGGCGCATTTTGAGTTTCCCGATTCACTGTCGGCATCCCACTGTTGTTCATCTTAGTGTTCACCTTGAAAATGGACAAAGAGTGTATTTCACGGAAGAGAACGCACGAAATGTTGCCGCTGCACCGGCGCACACAACACTGACAGCATTTTTTGCGCTGTGCGAAGATGTATTTGCCAAAACATTATTGTACGCGGAAGTACCAAAGTACTATACCTGGAATGCCACATCAAAAATATTTCAACGACGTAAACAAGGCGCGCGAGTTGAAGGCTATCAAAATATGTATTCGTCTGACGCATTGGGCCGTATTTACACAGTACATCCAAATAATTCCGAATGCTATTATTTAAAGCCCGTCTTACATCAGGTTATTTCTGGCGCCATTTCTTGATCCATATTTCTGGCGCCATTTCTTGGGCCAGAAATGACGCCATTTCTTGATCCAAATATAAAGCCTGTATTATATCAGGCCATTTCATCCGCCATTTCTGCGCAGTAGGTAATTTTAGCAAATTAAAATTACCTGAAACATTTTGTAGGCCAAATATATAGAACCCGTTCTATTTTGAGGCTATAAAAATAACTCATTCCTAGCTCTGCATTTGACAATTACTACCTGCCACAGAATCTACCTGCGCATTCAATCTGTACTGCGGTAATTTTAGCAAATTACCTGAAACATTTTGTAGGCCAAATATATAGAACCCGTTCTATTTTGAGGCTATTTTCAACGCCATTTACCTGCGAGCGTGCACAGTAAAATTAAACGAACGTCAAATTGTGAAAAGTTGTGCTACACATAAAAATTGAAATGGATAAAGAAAGCGATTTAATTGCAGAAAATGTGATTGCAGCAAACATAATAGTATTAAAAAAATTACTGAAAAGACGTTTGAAAAACAAACCAAAACCGAGGGTGCGAAAGAATTGGCAGGAAAAGTGGCTACATAGAAGAGATGAAGGACGTGGAACATTGAATATGATTCGTAATGAATTGGCAAGCGAAGATCCAAATTCATATAAGAATTACCTTCGAATGGATGATAGAACTTTTGAAGAACTATTGTCGAAGATACAAAATAAAATTAAAAGAAAAGATACTGTGTTCCGTGAGTGTATATCGGCTGAAAAAAGGTTTGTTACATTTATCGCATTATTTATACGAAAATAATTGAACCCATTATTAGACTGGCAGTTACTCTACGGTATTTAGCATCAGGAAATACTTATCGGGATTTGATGTATGCTACTAGGATTCACGAGTCTACAATAAGTTTAATTGTACCCGAAGTTTGTCAAGCAATAGTGGACACATTAATGCACGAGTACATTAAGGTAAATAATAATTTATTAATATACTTAAGTGTATGTGGATATCATTACTCCTGTTTTTAGATGCCAGATACCGTTGAGGAATGGAAGAAAATTGCAAAGGACTTCGAAACGGAATGGAATTTTCCAATGTGCGTTGGCAGTTTGGATGGCAAACACATAAATTTTGAAGCCCCTCGAAGTGCCGGGTCTTATTACTATAACTATAAGGGGGCACATAGTATTGTTTTATTGGCATTGGTAGATGCTAATTACAAATTCATATATGTTGATGTGGGTGTGAATGGGCGAATTAGCGATGGCGGTGTTTTTCGCGAAAGTAGTCTTCGTAAAGCAATAAATTCAAACAATATCAATTTACCCGAAGATGAAAATTTACCAGGGACAACCGTGCAAGTTCCGTACCTAATCGTGGGAGATGACGCCTTTCCTTTATCGAAGAGGCTAATGAAACCTTTTCCCCAGCGAGGATTGTCATTAGACAAAAGAATTTTTAATTATCGTTTGTCAAGAGCTAGACGTGTTGTAGAAAATGGATTTGGCATATTGGCAAACCGGTTCAGAATACTACAGTCAACAATCAAGTTGGGCCCCGAGAAGGTAGAACTTATCACCTTGACATGTTGCATTTTACACAATTTTCTTGCGACAAAAAACAAAGCCTACATCGGTACTAACACTCAGGAATGCAACTTGCCCACAATGTCCCAACAAGGTGGAAATCATTGCAGTAATGTTGCATCCGATATCAGAAATACATTTTGTGAATATTTCAATTCTCCACTTGGCAGTGTCGAGTGGCAAAATAAATCAATTGGTGTTGAATGATCATACCTATGTACAATCGTATAAGTTATGAAACTTTTCTTATTAATAAATTTTTATTTTTTTCAATTAAAGCATAATAAAGAGTATTTTTTTATATGTAGGTATATTTTTTATTAAACAAAATTTTACTACTCTTGTCGTTCTAACTCTTTCTGTAGCACTCCATGAATCATGTATTGCACTGCATTTCTTCTGTCTTCTTTTACTAATTTCAGCTGTGCTGCCACAAACTCCCCGAAAATATCCTGCGCTGTTCTCTGTTCCGTTCTTTTTTCACGCAGTTGAAGAACTTCAGTTGCCTGCCCCAAATTGTTAGTTACTTGTTGAAGCATTGCCTGTTAATTAAGTTGACAATATGAATGAAAGTTGTTATTATGATTTTTTTATAATTACCAATTCTTCAGCATCTTTGCTTGAAGTTTGAAGCTTTCTTTTTTTTCTTGGTGGTTGACTGGACTGGCTGATTGGTGTGTTTAAAAAATCCAATGGGCTTCGAACAGACTGCGTATTATCAACGATTGAGTCCTCTTCATCTACATCTGATATCAAAAGTTCCGCATTCCCAATGCCGAAACTTCTTTCTTCATCCTAATAAAATTAAAAATACAAGAGATATTTTATTTGTGCCTAACTTAATTAATTTTACTTACCTGAGGATTAATTTCCTCATGATCGACTTGGTTCGAATCGTCATTAGCACCAGTATCATATGAGGACACATGTTTCCTTACTTCAAACGAGTCGTTCAAAAATGCCATTTTGTCATAATACCATAATGATGGCTTGTACAACTATAACAGAAGATGGAGATTTACAAATAAAAAAGTTTTACAAATAAATATTTATATTTACCTCATCTTCACCCATTCCACTAGAAATTGCACTTAACATTTTCTTACGTTCAGTGGAATATGTTGAGCGAAGACCTTTCAATTTTATCTTTATAATTGCCTCTGTTGCCAGAGGCATTGTGGTTACCATGCGCTGTTGAATTGCTCCGATTGCCAAAGACCTTAAATTTTTGTTGTGGTAATCCTTGTGTTTAACAACATATAAACACGGGTGCTTGGAATACTCCTCAATCAGGGTTGTCACTTGTTCACTTGACCAAATCATCTGTTATAAATAAAAAGAATTACATTACATCATAATTTATAAATTTATAAAAATCATAGCTTATGTTCTACTTACTATTCTATTTAAATAAGCAGGAACGAACAAATTTGGTGAATTTTTGTATTTAATAATTAACTGATTTATAATTTATAATACAATAACGATACAATATAATTTACCGGCCAATTCGAATCACAACACAAAACTTTTTGTTCTACTTTGCATTATATAACTCTTATATAGTAACCAAATAAATTAATTTCTTACCAACACAAAAAAATTTAAAAAAATATTCAAATTTTCAAATGGTTATTAAATTTTCAAAAATCTGTACTGCGCACGCTCACAGGTAAATTGTTCAAAAATAGAGCACGTGTCAGGACATTTCGAGCCAGGACATTTTCCAAGACATTTGCTGTTTTAAACTAGGCAATTTATTTGGCTCAAGAAATGGATCAAGAAATGGCGCCAGAAATAACCTGATGTAAGACGGGCTTAAGAATGCTGCTGATTAATGTCAAAGGTCCAACTTCATTTACAAATTTGAGAACGATCGATGACGTAGAATGTCAAACATACAGAGAAGCTTGCCAAAAACTGCATTTACTCGAAAATGACCAACATTGGGAAATTACATTGATGGACGCCTCAGTCGGCAGTCATCCTCCACAATTACGAACATTATTCGCTATTATTTTGACTACATGTTCGCCATCCAACCCTAACGATCTGTGGGAAAAATTCAGGGAGAACTTGAGCGAAGACATTTTGCACCGTATTCGTACCGTTTGCAACGATAATACCATTCCATTTTCGAACAACATTTTCAATGAAGCTCTGATAAAAATCGAAGATATGTGTTTAACCATCAACAACAAAACGCTTCTTCGACTTGGGATGGTTGCACCACAACGTTCTACGTATGACCTTTGTGATGCCGATGTACTGAGAGAACAACAATTCAATGCTGATGACTTGCGCGCATTTGTCGAAGCAAATAAACCACTCTTAGTTGCAGATCAAAAATTTGCTTATGACACAATTACAAATGCGGTAGCCAATTGTAGAGGAGGTCTTTTTTTCCTTGATGCGCCCGGCGGCACAGGAAAAACATTCGTAATCGGTGTGCTATTAGCTCAAATTCGCTCGAAAAATGGAATTGCTTTGGCTCTTGCGTCATCAGGTATTGCAGCTACATTAATGGATGGTGGTCGAACAGCGCATTCGGCGCTAAAATTGCCATTGAATATACAATTTTCCCAAGTTCAAACATGTAATATTTCCAAAGGTTCCGGCATGGCAAAAGTGCTGCAAACTTGCAAATTGATTGTTTGGGATGAGTGCACCATGGCACATAAAAAATCACTTCAAGCGCTTGATCAAACTCTTCAAGATTTACGAGCAAATGCAAACCCATTTGGTGGAGCTCTCATTTTATTATCAGGTGACTTTCGACAGACTCTACCAGTCATACCAAAATCAACACCAGCTGATGAACTCCACGCTTGCCTCAAAGCGTCGCATCTTTGGAGACACATGCAGAAACTCACATTAAAGATTAATATGCGCGTACATTTGCAACGCAATGCGTCATCCATATTTTCAAAGCAGCTATTGGACATTGGTGAAGGAAAAATACCAGTTCATGCCGACACAAAATGTATTTCATTTCCATTGAATTTTTGTGTCATTGTTCCATCGATCGAACAATTAATTCTGAAGGTTTTCCCACAAATTGCCACTAATTACAAAAATCATCAATGGCTTTGCGAACGTGCTATTTTGGCAGCAAAAAACACCGATGTCAATGCGATCAACCACACAATTCACGAACAAATTGCTTTTCGCATGGTCAATTATATTGTTAAGTCTATAACAGATAGATTAAGATATTTTATTTTATAGACGAAATTAGCTCCGGTTTCACTCAGCTTGGCAGGTAACTTCCGGACTTTTTACTCTTATCTCAGGCGTTGGTACTTGCTTAGAAATTTGCTTATATGTTTTTTAAACTCATAAGAGAAAACTCAATTTGTCAAATATACATATATTAATTCATAAATATTGCAGTCAACTATACATAGGCGTACATAAATACACAAGAGGAAGACACGTAATGTCTAAAAATTAATTGTTAAAGTTGTTAGTATATCAATTAGGAATTTCTAATAAGTTTATGCGAATGTGTATTTTTGATAGCTAATAGTCAAAATTTAATGAATCAAGACACATTATTCGCATTAACTTACGCAATAATTTCAATATAACTCAGTATTCGAGTTAAAATATCATATAAGGAATAAAATTTACAAGTTTGTTATAAAAATTCAAGAATAGGTACAGTTATTATGGTTGGACCAAATTTCTACCTTGAAATGCGACGTAATCCACAAATTAGTTGATTGGTGTATGGTTAAAGTTGTGATTGTTCCAAGATTTGGTCCGTAGATAGAAAGAATCTAACGATATGTTGCATTTATAGTTGATGGAAGTGATGTCGGCACACCGATTGAACTTGTGTTTTAATTCGAACTTCACACCGTGTTTTTAATTCGCGTATTGCACAAAAATTATAGTTCACTCTTAGTGTTTCCAGTTAAGATTCATTGAAAATGAAATGCTTAAATGTTCATAAACTATTTCCAATATAAATTTACTTCGACGGAATGTTTATTTTATATCTGGTTTGTTATTAATTTTCCGCTACGCTTGGGATAAAATTGCACTTATCGTGGATAGTTATTGGGATTCGATTCACTCTCGTAGTAAGTGGTACTTTACACTATACTCGATTGTTACACCGAATTTTGGGTTTAATATATTTGCTGTTTCACCGTTTTAATATTGGTACTGTTTGGTGATAATTTAAGTAGAATTTCCGTTAGTTGTCTCGACACTTTGTTAAATTGTTTGAAATTTAATTAATCGGATTTCCACGTTTTTGTTGTCACTAATTTTAGTAGTTATTAGGCAATAATTTCTCGTTACGACCGTAAGAAATTATTTAATTAGGTTTTATTCCAAATCGGAAAGTTAAAAAAATATTAAATTTTTGTAGATACTAGGTAAGTTTTTTAGGTAGACGGGATTCGGCTGGTTGGTTTCGAGAGACTCCCCGCATTTTTCTTCCCTTCTTTTAATTTTTTTTCTTTCGATGAGATCATTTGAGTAGGGGAGAGTGCATGATGCCAAGTTAAATTCTATTTACAAAAATGCGTATTAAACAGTTTCTTTGTTTCTTAGCGCGGTACTCGTTTGAATATTACATTATTACAAAGTGAACGACTACATTTTAACTGAAAATGAATGGTAGCTAGTGATGTCGGAATTTTATCTTTTATAAAATTATAATTTTGTTGATACGAATTACTCCCGCGGTCGGAAGACTACAGATTTGGTATCACGCAGGTGTGCACCGTATTACTTTGTACATTTCTTCTTCAATGTAGTACCTTGTAATTATCTTTTAATAAAGAATGTCGATTGGCATAATATTCAGATATTAACATTTATAGTCGGAATCCGTTGACTCGATTTTATTTTCATTAAAAATTTTGTTATTTTCATGAAACTTTGGGGTTTTCGATTATTATTGAATATTATTTAAATGGATAAGTTACGATAGCTTAAAATACACGGCATCGCCGTAACAATATGTTGCATGCTCACGAGTGGGACAGCCAAAAAATTTATTTGTTTTTGCTGAAGATGGAAAGACCAAAAACATTGTTTATCCGAAAGCACTTCAATAAACTTTTATGTACTTATCTGCTATGTTTTATATATTACATCAATAAAAAGTTTTAAATATTATTTCATAATCGATTCTACCCGTTTTAGATTGCAAACAATTGTTGCAAATGTTGCGTTGAATACTTATCGGAGCTGCTAATTTAATAAAAATATTACATTTTAATACATTTCCTCCATATATCCATTTTAATTTTAATAAAAAAGTTTATAAATATTATTATATTTTGATAATCCGTTCTACCCGTTTTAGATTGCAGACAATTAATATTCAAAATTTTGATATTCTCTTCTCTAGTTACTTATATAATTAAGGCACGGGTCAATGCAGTACCAACGTATGCAAAAGTGTATTAATGTCGAAAAGCAATAAAGTAATTTAGTAATTTTATATGCGCTTTATCATATCGGTTCCATAAACTTTTCCAGCAGCCTACGTATTACTATGATGAGGTGGTAACGGGTAAACCCCGTCAATAGTAATTTTACAAAAATAATGCAATATAATTGAATACCTCGGCTAGATGAATTATGGATCATGAAACCTACCTTTTCTCAGGTTTGGGTTCTTTCTGAAATCACGTAAGTAAATGCTGAAAACAAAGTTTGATTCGGAACACAGGTATTCTAATGAATGATCCGTTTTGATATAAATTATAAATTTTATTGTATAAACTGTGGATGAATTATTATTGAAAATAAAAGTTGATACAAAATCTTTCCTTACTGCTCTAATGAGAAGTCAGCTCGGAAAAGATTAAGTCCACGCAGAAGGATAAACCATCTACTTTAATTTTGCGTGGGGCCCTGGTGTTAGGTTTTAAACTAGCTCGTTTATTGCGGAAGCGAGAGTCGTGGATCGTGTGAAAGAAACACCCCGGAGAGATCAAGGAAACAGCTTTGCTAACAACACAATTAAAATTAACAATAAGAAGTTCATTGTCAGAAGGCAAAGATATACGCGATGTCGGATGTAAGAGGTGTTAGCCGACCAAAACAGGCACAGTAGCAACGGCATTGCCACCGAAAATCACTCCCAAATATAAACCAAGGGCACATTCGAATGGTTATATAAAAATCCCACGATAAAGTGGAACCATATCGAATCCCCAATGAAAAACAAACGAAAGCAATCTCGATGAAATGCCGCACCCTGTATATGGGTCGAACATCGTAGCCTTTCATAAAAAAAGAACATAAAAACAAAAATAAACACAAAAAAAAAATTGTTCAACATAGAATTTCAAATATGAAATTCGAACGTACTACGATCATTTTGGAATTCCTCCGTCAAGGCATTTTACCATAAGCTATTCGATGTTATAAGTGGAAATAAATACCCTGAACAAGTTAATTAAATAAAACACAAATATCAATAATTAATAATTAAAAGTTTATTACATATCAACCTGAACATTCGATCCATTTCACACTTGCGAGTGCGAACTGGATAAGATAAACTGATATCACCTCGCCGCAGGAATATAAAATTGCAAGGCTATCGCAATCTTGGCGACCACTCTAAGAATAAAAAAATGCATGACAAAAAGGAAACCAAAATATTACACATAAAAAATACATAAATTGGTCAAGGGTGAACTCCAACGTCATCGTTCTCCAGGTGTACGGAAGAAAATTTGGCTAAATTAATTATCCAGTAACTGCGAAGCAATGAACAAAATTATTAGGTGACTTACCATTGTGAAAATGAAGTAATATTTCACAGGAAGCACTCACCATGGGTCCAACAAAAAATGTTCGATCCGGGAAAAATCAACCATCCCTCAAATCACGAATGTCACATCCCCATGAAGGGTTTTGAAGCGCAAGATCCAAAAAAAACCATTCGTATTGATGGATGGGAACCCTCACAAAATCGAATCATCCCTTTTCAAAATTTTGAACCAAAAACTGATAACCATTTCACAGCACTTTCAAACATGACCGGAGCGTTCGAGCGCCCACCAATGACCTCCTATCATAGCATGCGCGAGTTTAATCTCCGTCAATCACGCTCGCTATACAGGGTGCTACGAAATATGTCGCTAGATGTTAAAAGTTGAATTTATAAATTCAACGTTGTTGCGAAAAGTGAAAATTTTTCGTAACAAAGTTCTTAATATAAATAAACAATTTCTTAATATTACCCCAACTATTAATTATAAACGCACGCGGTTGTAAATGTTCGATGTCCGCACTAAATTTTATCGTATAAAAAGTTATATGTGAAGTTACCTTTAAATAGCTGGTAATTTTCTAGTTGGTAGTATAATTGACCATGAAACTGCAATGTTGTTCCTCGTCGATGGGCGTGCTTTATCACAAATAAAACAGGATTACTTCTTGCGTTTAAATTTGACCTCGTGGTTCTTGTGATAGTTTTATTCGAAAATATTGGTGATCGCTTGATATTTCTTACCTAATTCACTTTTGTTACACGTAAGTACACGTTTTATAAAATATTTTTACTAATTTATTAATTGCAAAGCAAAATTTTCACACAATTTTAATTAATTATAGAAGCTGATTTTTTTAACACACATCGCAATTACATCGAAATCAATCAACTACCTCGATTGTTTGTTACGTTGCCAAGGTGTTGCTAAAAGCAAAGCAAACGTGATTTTCGTTCAATAAAATTGATATGTGAGTTGACACCACCATTTTTATCCACCGCGAAATTTGAAAATTGTCTTGATAATTAACTTTTAATGTTTTTAGATTATTCCATCATTTTCAACACTTGATTATTGTTCATTGGTGAAATTGTTCAAATATGGATTATCGGATAACCGTTCACTGAGTTTATGATGAAATTCGACGCACACTCGTAATGTTCCAATTTATATTTTATTAACATTAACAAATTTTATACTAAATACTTAATTAACAATATTTGCATGTGAATTATGATTACTTATTTTTAAACAATTTGATTTTAATGATTTTAACAATATTTTGACTATAACGGATATTAAATGTTTACATTTTTAATTTATTTTTGTAGACACCTGTATAACGTAAATGTGTTTTAAATTATACTTTTGATTGTGACTTGTACTTGATATAAAGAGAAAACCTTCCATTTCGATTGGTACGCTTCATGCAAAACCTTTATTATTTAACAAATTTTGAAATTTAACGTTCGAATAACTATTGACGTGGTCCGTGCAGAACACCGCAGTATGTATGTATTAGCTTTGGTATTAGTTAACATTTTCATTCAATAACAACTATATATAATAATTAATAACTATATACAGTCGAGTCGCGAAATAGTGAATACCGTATATAGTGAACTACCGGAAATAGTGAACACAAAAATTTTAACATTGAGTGTATATGGGGCTCCTATATAGCGAACAGCGGTAACCCCGATACAGCGAACTGCGTACTAAATCGTGCAGTTTGAATGCCATTATTTATAGGGACTTCCCCCAAATATTGAGAATTTACGAATATTATACAGGGAACAAAATTCAGATCGATTCTGAATCAGAAAAGGAAGACGAGGATGAGATGCTTGTTTCCTATACTTTTAATGATAAACTTATTTCAATAAATCATGCATTGACATCTTTAAATGATGTTTTTCAGTTTCATTTTCAGAAGAAAATGCAGAAGAAGTTGAAATATCAACTTTGCTTAATTTACATAATTTAAGGCAAAAAATATTAAGTATTAAATTAAATAAAAAACAAGTACAATAAAAAATTAAACGATCAAACGAACTTACCTATGAAGTTCGATCGTAATTATATGAGATGTCTCGTTCGAAGTAATTTTGTTTTATATTGTAGTACCCGCTTCTGGTACTAGAGTGCACTTTGTTTATAGCATGGTTTAAAAGGGTTCTACTATACCACCATGCGTTCCACTTTTCATTTAGTTTAAAGCTGTCGGATAAAATTGTGATTCCTGGGTTTCGGGATATGGGTGGGATCTAATTACTTCGAACGAGACATCTCATATAATTACGATCGAACTTCATAGGTAAGTTCGTTTGATCGTTTAATTATATTTCGATGTCTCGTTAGAAGTAATTTTGTTTTATATTGTAGATGTTTAACGCTAACGCAATTTTATTTTTTCGTATAATTTGTAATAGTAATTTTTTAACTACATTAACAGCCTATTAATAAGACAACAGTAACTTAACAACCTAACATAACTGCTCTTGCAAAGGCAGATTGATCCTGTAGAACAGGTCTGTTATAAAATTTTTGGAAAACCTGAGAGGTTTTTGTCCAGCCAGCTGTATTCCTGATGGTATCTATGTCTACACCTCTTTGAAATGCCCGTGAGGTGGCTGCGTGTCTTGTGATATGAGCAGTAAACATCTTCGTATCTATTCCGCACTGAGCGAGGATATCTCGAATCCACCGACTTAAAGTCTGTGAACCAACTGATTTTGTTGGCTTATTAAGAGACATAAACAGTCTAATGTTATCTCCCCTTATTGGCCTTGTGATTATTAAATATTGTCTCAGAGTACCAGCCACGCAGAGCTCTGGCTTCTCTGGAAAAAACGGAATAACCAGTATCGGTTGTTGGTTTCGGAGACTCGATGTTTTTATTATGTCGGGGATCTTTATAGTAGCACCCTCCGTAGAGAAATTTATATTATTTATGTTTATTGACGCTAGAGTCTGGACCCTATGAGCGGTGGATAGTGCCAATAAAATTATTAGTTTTTTCGTTATTTGTTTCAGGTTCAGCGTTTCCAACGGATGTAATCTTATTGTCCATTTCAGATTTCAGTACCACTTCAGGATTCCAAGTCTCGTGGTACTTAGGTCTTGAAGGTTTTAATTTAAAAATTCCTTTAAAGAATCTGTGTAACAGAGGATCTCTTGTTAATTTATTCATAGATATGAAGGATATAGCAGCCCTCATATTATTTAGAGTTCCATACGAGGCTCCTTCTTCAAATCTTTGGTTTAAGAGCTCCAATACCTTTATTGGTGTGGGATCGTAAAAATCGTACTCTTTATCGTTACAAAATATCCACCAACTCCTGAGGGCTGTATTATATTGTGTCATGGTAGACGTTGCCAAGGATGATAGTAATATTTCTGCAACAGCTGATGAGGCTCCTGTGTTTATCATTGCCTGCCTGAGACTTTCCCTGCCACCAACGAAAGTTGAGATGCCAGGGGGTGAATTTGTGTTCTGCAAGAAGAAATTAATAAGTTCAAGTCTGGCGTAAAGATTAAAGGGTCCTCTATCAATAGTGATTTGAACAAGGGAAACCAAGGTTGAGATGGCCATAAGGGCACTATCACGATTCCCGTTGCTTGGTCGTCTGCTATCTTTCTTAGCATTCTTAGAATTAAGGAGAACGGTGGGAATCCGTAAAAAAACAGCCTTTCCAGGGAATGGTAAAGGCATCTATTGCGAAAGCCTCGGGATCTGAGTGCCACGATAGATATTTTTTACATTTTTTATTTTGTCGTGATGCAAATAGGTCTAGTTCTGGTGTCCCAAACCTACTGGTAATTTTTAAGAAAATTGTTTGTGATAGTTCCCATTCTGTGTGTACCTTCTTTTTACGGGATTCCTTTTCCGCCTCGCTATTGTCCTTTGAAGCTATATTATAAGAAGCAAACAACCATAGTTTTTTCTGCTCTGCCCACTGCCAAATTTCCCTAGCAATTCTATTAAGAATGGGGAATTGAGTTCCACCCATCTTATTTATGTACGCAATTGCGGTTGTATTGTCTATGCGTAAAAGGATTTCGCAGTTTGATAAATCTGTAGTAAAGCATTTTAGGGCCATGAAGGCCGCCATTAATTCTAGATAATTTATATGGAACCGTTTTTCTTCTGAGTTCCAAAACCCATGGGTCCTAATATTATTAGAGATCGCTCCCCAGCCAGTTAGTGAGGCATCCGAGAAAATTTCTTTTTTAAAATCTAATTTTCTTATTGGATTGCAGGTAGTTATTATATTGGTTCGCCACCAGGTAAAGTTGTTTTGTAAATTATCTGGCATAATCATTACTTTGTTATAATCCCCATCGTTTAAGATTAGGGCTGTACACTTCTCTCTTTCAAAATCTTTACAATAAAGCCATCCACAATATACCGCTGGACATGCTGCAATTAGCTTTCCTATAAAGTGGGCAAAATCTCTAATTTTACATTTCTGCAGCATTGGGAATTTTTTAATTAATTCGTTTAGTATTAATTTCTTTTTTCCCGGTAATTCTAAACAGAATCTTTCCGAGTCAATGACAAACCCCAAGTATTTCCTTCGGGTATTAGGTACTAACCTACTTTTTCTAAAGTTTATTATGAACCCCAGTGATTCAAGTAAACCTAACGTGGACTGCACGTTTAGATTGCACTGCTCTGTATTAGGTCCCACGCACAGTAAATCGTCTAGATAAATAACTGACGTAAAACCCCTACTTCTCAGGACGTTTATTACTGGTTTCATAACTTTTGTAAATATATATGGGCTTGAACATAACCCAAATGGTAAGCATCTAAATTCATACAATTTCTTTTTAAATTGAAATCTTAAATATTTCCTACTGTTTTTTGCAACAGGCACTAGGAAATAAGCATCTTTAAGATCTAGGGAGGTCATACAACAATTTTTAGTAATTAGCTTAGTAACTGTTCTGATGTCCTCCATCTTGAAATGTTCTGTTTTAATGAATTTATTTAGGTTCTTTAAATTAATAATAAATCATTTTGATCCATCTGGTTTTGATACTAAAAAATAAGATGAAATAAACTGGTCCCCTAGGGCAGAGCATTGTCTTACAGCACCTATATGAACCAACCTATTTATAGCTTCATTCATATGTAATAATTCCCTATCTGACCAATTTGGTTCTCTAGGGATCTGAAACTGAGTGACTTTCTTAATGAATTTTAGCTCATAACCTGAGATGTACTTTAAAATGGTGGGGTCATTTGTAATAGACTTCCAGACATGCAGAAATTTAAATAATCTTCCTGCGTAACGTACCTCGTCTATGGTCTTCTTCGTAATTGCCGTTGGGAGTCTCTCTGGGTGTTGACTCCTGTGGTTTGCTTCCTCGTCCAGTTGTTCGTCTTCATTTTTCTCTTATTGTTTATCCCCACCTGTCTCGAAGAAGGTTGTCGAGAGGGTGGGGCCCTCCAGTTTAAATGACCCCTATTTGATGATGTTGTTGGGAAACTCCTGGATGTAACTGGTATTTTTAAATCTTGACTCGTCTTCTCTAATAATTTTGGCGTCCTTAATGCGTTCGCTTAGGTTCTCTCCGAAGAGCAACGAGTCTATTCCTGACTCCTCTAATGTCGCTTTTTATATTCTTGTTTATACCGGGTGAAATGTATGCTCTTCTGGCCTTGGAATTTTCGTGGTGGAGTTCCGCTAAGAGTTTTCCTGTGTCGACCAGTTTTTCCAAATGGTCTAACCTATCTATTCCCCCCTCGTTATTTGACAGAATGTTTGTAATTGCCGTGCCTAATGCAGACATGGCCGTACCCAATATTTTTTGGCTTTCACAAAAGAAATTGTCACGTTTGATGACACTATTGTTCAGGGTTGTTGTTAACTCTGGATTCAGTGTTGGGGCTGAGAGCATACAGTTTCCTGTTAAACCATATTTTTCGCGGAGGTTCTTCTTTACGTCTTCGTCTAGTCCTTTAGACATCCAGCTCTTCCATCGTCGTGCCAAATCGGGGTGAAGAGATATGTCCTTATTGATCGTCTTTGTAGGATCTTCACCAAGGATCTCAACAACTTCGGCATCTAGTGCATTGTTATCTAGAGGATCGTCGGAATGATCCGTTGCTGAAGGAGTCTCGGTTTGGCTTGGGTCTTGTGATACTAGAATTAATGAAGAAAAGACTTTATATTACTTTTTGGGTTATAATATAGTTTCTTTTTATATAATCCGGTAATCTCACCTCTCGTGTAAGCTTTTTACCGACTGTAACGTAATTAACAAATTGTCGTGCAATTCTTTAGCTATCTCACCTCTCGTGTGAGCTTTAGCTTTTTTACGAGCCGTTGTTAATTCGTTATCTAAGTCAATTCACTCCTTGTGTGAATGAGTAACATGGCCATCTTACCTCTCGTGTAAGCTTAACCCAATAATTTTTTAATAATCTGGTAGTCTCACCTCTCGTGTGAGCTTTTACCGACTGTATTAATCAATTCACTTCTTCTGTGAATGGATAACATGGCCATCTTACCTCTCGTGTAAGCTTAAGCCAGTCGCAAAGGAAAGTAAAAAACCAAACATAAAAAATTTTGTAACACATTTTTTAATGAAACAAAAAAAATTTTTATATCTAGTCATCTTTTAATTTTTTAAAATTTGTCATAATTAGCATGACAGTTCTACCTTTGCTAGTATATCTTGGTCGCTTCATCACTCGTGTGAAGTTATTTTGCTTTTTATTATTTTTGTGTAAATATTACATACCTGTAACCGGCGTTCCAATGTCATTACTAATTTTCGAAACCGATTCTTCGGACGAGCTACTTAGTAGTCGAACTCGCCTGTTTCTTGTTTTTTCCTTAAATCGACCTTCCAATTTCATAATCTTCCGTAGGAGATCACTTGTAGTGACCTCATTCTTCTTTACTTTACCCATTGTATGGATAACCTAAAATTCGCACTGATTTTTAAAACACGTGTGATCGGTCTAGCACTAGAAACGGTAATGAAAAGTGGAACGCATGGTGGTATAGTAGAACCCTTTTAAACCATGCTATAAACAAAGTGCACTCTAGTACCAGAAGCGGGTACTACAATATAAAACAAAATTACTTCTAACGAGACATCGAAATATAATAACATCATTTTTCCTACCCGTATTGTAATTATGTTTGTAGGTAACCATCAATTTTCTTTAAAATAAAGCTTTCATTTTCAAAATGTGATTTTATTGTAAATTTTGTAGTACCGAAATAGTGAACAACCCCGAAAATGTGAAAAGTCTTTGCCATATTATTTAATTCACTATTTCGCGACTGGACTGTACTTGCATACATGATATAATAACAAAAGTTTTCTTCTCTAAACTTCTTTTATAATTAATTAAATTTCTTGTGATGTCTTTTGTACCCACGTTATTATTGTCGCCCTATATTGAAATTCGGTCGATTCATTTAAGAGTGCTCATAAATTGAAAGTTGAGCTCACAAATAATTTTCATTAAATGTCCTACTAAAATAAAATCAGTTACTTACATTACCTACTTTTTATTTATAAATTTGTCATTTTGTTTTATGTAGAGGCGGCAATGTTTGAAATCGAAACGATTTTATGTTTTGATTGGGGCGGTGCTTTCTACATGTTATCAAAACACGACATGTTTGTCATGTTATTGCATAATATGACACATATTTAGTCGGCATTCACAACTCGGAGACGACGTGACTTTTTGACCACAATGCTGGATGGTTAGAAGTTCGGCATACGAATCCTAATTTGTTTTCAAGATATTTGAGAAAAAACAGGATTATAATATACTGTTAACACCGTTTTAGTCGAAGCCAATTCAATTAATTAGATTTTTCAAATCTTTACCTTACCTTCCTTTAAATATATAATAATTCTTTAACTAATTTATGCCCACTTATACTCCTTATACACCCCCTTATCTCTACCACTCATAATATTATAAGTATAAAATTTTTTCTACAGGATACAACGAAAACGTCATTTTTTTGCTTATTTTTAGCTTCGAAAGGCATCATTTCTCGTACGATGTAAGTGTAAGTGTAACTTGATATCTTTTGGTATACGTAATGAAAATTATCAGTGTAACTTGATATCTTTTGGTATACGTAATACGTACATTACGGGTAAATAGGTCATTACTGACGCCGGCGTCATCTTGGGCTCTTTGTCATTAAATATAGTTTGCTTTGTCATACACTTGTGGTATGATGTTGACGTACATTCTTGCCAATAATTTCCAAGAAGGTGCAGTTTTGCTCGCGGGTATTCCCTTTGCTGTTTTAAATTGCACTTAATACATAATAATCTTATCACTTGGGGTTCATGTTTCTTTCATTAATAAAATTGCAATCATATTCAATTTTTGTTTATTTAAGACTTTTATTTAACATTGTAATTACATACTAATACATACCTATGTATTCGTTTTTAATATCGAAAGATTGTAGATTAACAATTAATTTTACCAAGTAATTTTGATTAAACTTTGAAATTACTATTTATTTACGGTAATTTACAGTTCTGAACTAGGCGGGGAATTCCTGCCGTGTCTGCATTAACTTGTTATCTTCAACAAGAACTGCATTTCTTTCGCGCCTACACGTGTGGGTTTATTTATACATTCGTTTGAATAATCATTTTGTTTTGGATTTTTAATTTGTAATAATAAATATTTTATTTTTTGCATTTAACATAATATGATTGTTTTTATTTGAATCTTGGCAGTTCATTTCATTACAAAATTATTTTGTGATATTCCTTTGATTATTTTGGTACTGTTTTCTTTTTTCATTCCTGTAGGGCTTTATCCTGGAGAAAAAATAGCATACGTGATGCGTACAAAAACGATCCATTACAAATGAGATTGTCATGAGATCATTTTCTGTTACTTATACGTAAATAACTATTAATACGTTCAATTCTTATAATCATCGTTTTTAATAAAATGTAAAAATAATCCACACCTACTTGCCAATAATTAAACAATCATTTCATACTACACTTTTGATATTTCTGCTTAACTTCTCACCACAAACCAGAACACAAAATATGCCGAAGCCGATAACAGCAAAGAAGTGGCTTGGTGTGATCCCTGGTTGAGTTGCAGTGCAGAAATTGTATGTTCGAATCTCGGACTTTACAGAATTTCTTATTAGTGCAACCCTCTGGTGAACATCAATACTCTGTGGATGAATTAAGTTGTAAAAATAAAAGAGTAGGTAGAGAATTGATACACCTCTAAAATTGGATCGCGAAGACTTTGCAGAGAAGTAAAGTAGCAATATTTTGCAAGGAATGACAAAGCTTGAATGGTGAATGAAATATTACAAAAATAGTTTAATTTGAAACCACCGGACGTCAATTACTTATTTAAACAGATTTTTAATGTAAAAACTACAGTAAAAAGACATATAATTATGTCTTACAGAAATACAAATTTTCAAAATAATTTCGAAAATAATAATAAAAAAAAACTGCCTTGACTTCTATATAGTAGATACTAATTTAATGAGTTCACAAACCATCATCGCTTTGGTTAAAAATTGTATAACTGGAAGTCATTAGCTCAGAAAAATTGGCTTGGACTAAACCGGTGTTAACAGTCTTATACTCCTGTTTTTCTAAAATATCTTGAAAACAAAATTGGATTCGTATGCCGTTGAACTATTAAAATCATATCCGCATGATGAGCAATTATGTGCACTTAAAATTTATAAAATATGCATACCTATACAGGAAAGTGTACGTACATATATCGAATATTCCTATAGCGAGCCCAACATTACTCGTTAGTATGCCATTCTATTGAAAATAAATAGATATGTACGTTCCAGAGATTGAAAATATTCGTAAAACGAAATCCATATTAGTATAAGTTTGTATTAAAAATACATAGATGCGTACCCCAAATCTTCGTTATATACCTGAAAAAGATTCTACAGGTTCTTGAATATTAGGGGCTGCAGCACTTTTTTTTAGAAAAATAAGAAACTAATGAAGTTTGCTTTGCAGATTACTTATTATTGTTTTAGGGGAATTCCCAAATTATTAGGGGAATTCCCAAATTAAATTTTAAACATTGTTCGTAATAGCGAATATTTCATTCGTAAAACGAATTTTGTACTTTACGAATGATGTTCGCAACTTCGAAATTTCGTAAAACGAGCCTTCGTTAAATCGGGGGATTACTGTAATTAACTACTAACCGGCGCGCCGCCTCCGAGTTGTGAAGGCCGAATAAATATGTGTCATGTTATGTAACACGGTGCAGGGCGTTGTGTTTGGATAACATGCTGAGAGCACCGCCCCTAATGAAAACATAAAATCGTTTCGATTTCAAACATTGCCGCCTCTGCATAAAATAAATAACAAATTTAGAAATAAAGTAGGTAATGTAAGTAACTAATTTTATTCTAGTAGGATCATTTTAATTAAAATTATTTGTGATGAGTTTAACTATCAATTTTTGAGTACCCTTAAATGAATCGGCGGAATTCAAATATTCGTTTAGCTTGGTTAGACAATATTAGGTGGACAATATAAACCAAATACTTATTTATGAAGAAAATTTTGTGTACTTTCCGATTGTATATAATATTTTTAATATGAAATTTTGTAACTTAGTTAATAAGGATCATTTTGGTGAAAACTGTAAACATGATTAGAAGTTCAGCTCATTAAACAACAAATTTGGCGGAAGTAGTTATTAAATCCGAAACAAAGTGCGTGATTAAACCTTAATAAAATTGACAATCGTTTTACTCACCAATTCTGTGAAGAAGAGTTTCCAAAACGGAAGGTAAATATTTTGAAAGAGCGGATCTGACTTCATGAAATGCGAGCTTTTCCTCCACTTCTATATTGTACTAATTTAAGTTCATAAACCATAACCATCATAGCTTCGATTTAAAATTGTATAACTGGAAGTCATTTTTTCAGACTTCTAATATGAAAGGGAAAGATTTTTAGTACGGCCCTTTTACAAAGAGTTGGTAAGTATTCCTTAATGTGTCCTTTGAGTAAAATTTCATCTTATATAGTACCTTTAACAAACTTACTGTTAAAAAAGAAATATTTTAGTGTTGAGATAAGCTTTTGTTAAATTTCATTACATACTATGGAACATTTATTGTTCCTCTTACACCACAAACAACTAATCCAGAGAAAATATCAGTTAAATTTCAACTGAATGACACGTGGTATAATATCGACTACATGCAATATACATTTATTTATATATAACAGAATTCCAGTTATTCACGTGTTGGGTACCTACTATACCTATAATCATGATGCTAACAATTTAAGGTAAGAATATTTAATAACTACTTGCATAGTATAATATTACAATAAATGTTTTCTTCTCTAAACTGCGTTTTATTTAATTCTTCTTTGTGTGATATTTTTTGTTCTTTCCGTCTCATACTTTGTACTGGTTTTATTTCAAAACAAGTCAGTTCCAATAACTATCAATTTTAAGTAATACATTTAATTTAACTCTAGATAGATAACCTACGTCGAATCGACGTAGTCGAATTTTCAAAATCGCTATAATTCGCTGATGTTTGGCGCCACGGCGCTGGTTATTCCTGCCAACTCAGTTGACCCATAAAGCTTTCAGGTGACACTTTCTTGTTCCGATAAGAAAAGTGCATTACTTTCATAAATATATGCCATAAATGTAGGAATCTCATTTATGGAGAGCATAATTCGAGCGCTTTCCCAAGTGCCTTTAAGTCCAAAATAACTAAAATATTTTTTACTAACGTAATTAATATTTAAACTTTATAAAAAAATTATTTTTACAAGTTTATAGTAATAATAATTATAAGTTTGAAGAAAATCTTTCAATTTTGCAAAGCAAAATGTCAATTTTTGTTCGTTTAAGTGTATTTGTGTATTCCTAATAAACTACGAAAAAACCTTAATGTTTTTCATTTATCCATAAACACAATGATATTTATGGTGATACATTACTATTAACGCAAGCATATTGTGCACACAACCCAAAATATGTGCCGTCAAACCTGGACACGTCGAAATGACTAATGGTTATCTTTAATGTACGTTACGATATGGTTATCTATCTAGGGTTAAATAAAAACAAGTTGATTTATATATCGAGGTGAATGTTTAAAACCAGTATTGATTGAGTATTACATTAATCCCGTTTAAAATACTACTCCATACTTAGCAGGAAACTATACTAGAAGGTGGCGACTTTAATTTGTCCGTTTGAAGAATGCAGAACTAAATTGTACTAAAACTGTGACCCTCGAGCGTGATTGAATAAAATTTATACAAGTTTACACTGCTGAAATTTTATTTATGATTGACGGCTCACGAATATTTTTTCTAAAATTTTCTGGTAAATTTATAAAATTTGTACAATATAAATTGCTATTGGACACAATACTTGTACTTCGAATTTTTCAGGTGTAAAATAAGTGACAAAATTTGTTTTACGTCGCTGTTAAATTATTTGACATTTTCCGATGTTAATCGGACTTACCGTTTTAGGCGACCTCTATACTGCAGACTGTAGCACCCTCGTATCTTTCTTAAGGCTACAGCTCCGGCAGCTCAAATTAATTAGCGGGCTGCGGGTAAGGAAACCAATACGCGAAAAAAAAACGACAGCAAATCAAATTTGGACGCCACCCGTTTTATTATTAAAGTTAAAAAAACGGGGAAAATTTTATAGACGTGCTTTACCACCGCAAGCCTAATGTTTCACAATATTACAATATTTATATTTTACAATTATTTGACCCTATGATAGGGTTCTCAAACATTTATTACCTTACGCTAGCGCTTGTTGGTCTTCGTGGATAAGCACGTTGTTGAATAATTTGATCCTCAGAATTTGCTTCCTATAAATATGACCGCGTCAGGTGGGGTTCCTTATTTGACCTTAACAAATATCAGCTAAACTCTATATATCGTCTGAGTCTTCCAACGGTCTAAAAATTAAACTTGGAAGCCTTAAAAAAAAGGAGGGCCAAATGAATGAGAGTCCAAAAGTGGTAACCGCACCTACCTTCCCCTGCAGAAGGAAAGCTTCCCGCACAAAAACCAAAACACTGTTCAAATAACTTAAGCCACCCAATCGAATCTATCGGGAGGAAACGGTACAGAATATCTCAAATACGGACTCGAAAAAAATCTCAAATTGAACGGACAATTATTCAAAGTATTCTTCTCCGGCTCTAATTTCTAACCTCTTTTTTCGCTCCAAATCCGCGCAAGTCTACTTCTCACCTCCAATACCGGGTGCTTCGAAATAGCTTGCTACACTACCCCCCTCCGCGGATTAAAAATAGCTGTGAGACACGGCTATTTTTCCAATTTCCCGCCGTTTATTTGTTTGCCTGTGCTTACTTAGATAAGATACCGGGAATCATTTCTTAACAGTCATATTATGTATTTGCACAAATAACCCAGGAGGGTAACTATTACTTACAGTATACAAAAATCTTGATTACCTATCATAAAAACTCTATATCACTCAAACTATTACTTAAAAATATTAATGGAACTATAAAAACCTAAACCGTATTCCCAAAAGGCATGCAACACTTATCCCAATAACCCATAACACCTATAACTACTATATACAATAATTAGAACTATCCAAACTAACCTAACCATTAAAATACGAACTATGTAAAATTTCCAAAAAATACCAAGCGACCTCACCCAAAACCGTAATTCTATCATCTCAATGATTTAACGCAGATCAAAAATTGATCTATTCTGTTCAAAACAAACTAACCTACATCTATAGAAAATTCTTACTTCATCACTCATTCATTATCTGGCAAATTACTAAGGTCGCTCGTACTACTCGAATGTTCAGATCCCATGTCGCCTTCTACTTCTTCATAGTAAGGCTTTAAGTCTTCTATATGCCACTGACCAGCTATACTACCATCCTGATTTTTAAGGATGTAAACTAACTTCGATTTTTTCTTCCAAATGGTACTTAATACATATCGTGGAGCTAATTTCTGGGCAAAATGTTTCGCGGCATTAGAGAGCACTACGTTTCTCCTCCATACTTTATCACCCACAAAATACTCCTTTTCACGTCGTCTTAAATTATAATGTCTAGCATTTCGCATATGTGCAGCATGTATTCTATCCTGGACTTCCTTATAAATATCACTTAATTGCCCCAAATTTTTCTCCCATTCTTCGTAAGTGTCCACTTGTAAATCTGGTTCATCACTATTTCCATAGTAGTCACCTGTGGCAGGAATTATTCTTCCAAAATTCAAAAATGCCGGGCTGTAACCTGTAACTTCATGTCTAGCCGATCGCAAAGCAAATCCAATTTTATAGATTTCCCTATCCCAGGTCCGATGATTTGTACCTATATAACTACGTATAGCGGTGCAGATGGTTCTGTTGCTCCTTTCAACGAAATTGGCCTGAGCATGGTAATATGCCGTATACCATAACCGAGTTTTATAGTCATGTACTAATTTCTTTACTGAACCCGCTATAAATTGTCTCCCATTATCACATATTATGTATTGGGGTACACCATAAACGAGGAAAACTTTGTTCTCCAAAAACCGTACAATACTCGCAGCGGTAGCTTTCCGTAAAGGACATAATAAAGGGTACTTCGTAAACCAGTCGCTGACCACCAACAAATACTCATGGCCATTTGAGCTCCTGGGTAAGGGACCCAGTAAATCCACAGCTATAATCTGCCAAGGAAATCTACATTTTTCTCAGTTCCCATAAGCCCAAACTTGGCATAATTGGGTGCTTTCTGAGACCCACACATCTTACATGATTGAACATACCGGAAAATATCTTTCCTCATTCCTGGCCAATAATACATTAGCTGTATTCGCGATAACGTTTTAGCAAGTCCCAAGTGTGCCGCAGTAGGCAGGTCATGATTAGATTTAATAATTTCTGAACGCTGAGATCGCGGGACTAACAATTTCCATTCGGAGACATTAGTTCCCATAAGAAGTTTTGATGGAATTAATTTGAAAACGTAACTGTTCTTTACACTCCATTGCGGATACGCTTCAGGATTTTCCAAAACCTTTGCACGCATCTTTTTATAAAAATTATCAATTCTAGACAAATCTATTTCCAAAGGGATGCAATTAATTTCATTTATAGCATCCATAGATATCTCTTCAACGGTACTCTCATCTACGGGATTTCTCGATAAGGCATCTGGTACCACATTAAACTTTCCTTTGCGATGTATAATCTCGAAATCGAACTGATTCAATCTAACACTCCATCTAGCTAATTTACTAGTGGGGTCACGCATATTTTGAAGCCATTTCAAAGCAGCATGATCTGAAATAACAGTAAATCGTACCCCTTCAATAAAAGATCTAAACTTTTCACAAGCAAAAATACAAGCCAAACACTCACGTTCTGTGACACTATAGTTTCTCTCACTCCTCGAGAGACTCCTAGAAGCGTAAGCTATCACGACTTCTTTACCATCCTGCTGTTGCGTTAAAACGCTACCCAAGCCGGTGTTGGATGCGTCGCATTGGATCGTAAATGGAAGAGAAAAGTCGGGTGCACTCAAAATAGGGGCCGAAACCAACGCCTGCTTAATAGATTTAAAAGCCTCCTCAGCCTCTACATTCCAAATAATTTTCTGACCCTTTTTTCTACCCTTAAGGAGATCGTTTATAGGCGTCATCAAAGTAGAGAAATGGGGTATGAATCTCCGGTACCAACCACACATTCCCGTAAATCTTTTGATTTCGCTCGTGGTTCCAGGAGTCGGGAAATCCACCATTGCAGACACCTTATCAGGATCAGTACGTAAACCGTCCTTGTCAACAACAAATCCCAAATATTTTAGGGACGACCGGAAAAACTCGCATTTGTCCATATTAACGGCCAGATTGGCATCACGTAGTCGTTGGGCCACTGCTCTGAGTAGTTTTAAGTGGTCATCGAACTTGGAAGAAATAATTATAATATCATCCAAATACACAAAAATATTTGGTTCAAATTCAGGTCCGAATATAGCTTCCATTAATCTTTGCTGACACTGAGCAGCATTAGCCAATCCGAATGGCAACACGTTAAAATGGTACAGTCCCCTACCGGGTATAGCAAATGCGGTCTTCTCTTTAGATTCGGTATCTAGTGGTATCTGCCAAAAAGCACTGCGAAAATCGACAGATGATATAAATTTTGCGTCTCTCAGCATATTCAAAATTCAGTCAACAAATGGGAGGGGATAAGAATCTTTTTTTGTAACTGCATTCAACTTTCGGCCGTCGAAACAAAATCTGAATTCACCATTATTTTTCTTCACGAGAAGAACGGGGGATGACCACGCACTTTGCGACTTTTCCACGACCCCCAATTGCACCATCTTATCAAGCTCCTTATATAAATGTTCTAGCATATACGGGGACATGTGATACTGCCGCTGTTTAATGGGAGCTGCGTTACCGGTGTCGATGTGGTATACCATTCTGTTCGTCCTTCCTAATTTTCCATTCCGTCCCAAACATTTAAATTCCGCAATGACTTCGTTCACTTTCTCTAATCTGGTCTCTTCTATACCTTCGAGCCCGGAGTTATTGTCGTCATAACTGCTCAGTTTGAAACAACCAGAAGTAAAAGACTTTATTTCTCCTTGTTCGCTAGCGAGTCCCCAAGTACTGTTACTAAAATCAATCGCCAGTCCGAATAATCCGCAAAAATCACACCCCAACAGTACAACACATTCTAAAGTCGGAGCTACTAAAAATTCAACCATCTTGCTAGTTTTTCTCAATTTTATCGGCAATTTAACTACACCCGCTACAAACTGTCGCTTACCATCTGCAGTAGTAACAAACCTATCGAAACAACGCTTCATTTTCAGATTAAACATGTCGATAAGTTTTTAAACCTTTCGCCCCAATAACCGATTTATTGGCTCCTGAATCCAAAAGGGCTACAAACTCTTTGTCATAAATAGAGATAGGAATATAGGGTCTATTGTCTTTTTCCTTTGAGATCAAGACAGGTGCCGACTGGGGAAAATATTCGCCATCCTTAGGCGAGTGCGGGTATTCCTTTTTTTTCATAATTTGATCAGGCCGGTTTAAAGGTTCACGACATAGTAGTTGATTATTGCTTGGCCTATTCTGGACAGATTGAGGACGAAGACGGCCAAAAATCTTAGTCCTCTTTATTCGTTTCCCGAACACGACCTACAGAAGCCGGACGTAACTCCCGCTTTACCACACCTAAAACAGAAGATCTTTCTTTCCGCTTTACAATCTTTGAAACTGTGATTAATTCCATTACAATTCCAACACTTAATTGCATCTCGATGAAAACGATTGACTTCTGTCTTATTTGCTTTGAGAAATCTACTATTTGGCGCTTCTGACTCGACCACAATCTCCTCTTTAGGTTGCCAGTACTTCTTTACTGCACCCTGACTTTCCACATTAGCTACACGATAATTTTTTACTAAATCAGGCGTTCTTGCATTTCCATAATATCGCTCACGCCCAGGTATAAATTCATTAATTTTTCGCGGCTCGTGGGACGTTACTTTATTTGGTATTGCGTCTCTCTGAATTTTATCACTTTCCACAAAACGAGTGGCAATCAATCTTTCCCTAAAACCTGCATCTGTTGGTTTGTCTGAAATTGCCGATTCATACTTCCTAGCTTTTTCAACAAATTGTGTTACCGAATCAAATTTTTTTGTTGCGAATTTTTCACGGTATTTTGGGATTAAATTTTTTATAATCCACTTCAAACGGGTAGGTTCCGCTGGAACACTACTAAGTCGAAAATAAAATGATTGCATAACAGCTACGAAAATTACAATAGATTCATTCGATAATTGTTTACGATTCTTAATTGCTTGCCATAATTCTTCGTCATAATCTTCATCTGAGAAATCTCGCTTGAGTTGAACAACTAAAGCATCCCAATCTTTTACAATTTGCTCTTTTAATTTGTTGCAGCCACAATCGTGCCTTACCGACGAATAAGTCGACCGCTGAAGTCGACTTATCCAACCACGAGTCGACGAGTCCAAAAGTGGTAACCGCACCTACCTTCCCCTGCAGAAGGAAAGCTTCCCGAACAAAAACCAAAACACTGTTCAAATAACTTAAGCCACCCAATCGAATCTATCGGGAGGAAACGGTACAGAATATCTCAAATACGGACTCGAAAAAAATCTCAAATTGAACGGACAATTATTCAAAGTATTCTTCTCCGGCTCTAATTTCTAACCTCTTTTTTCGCTCCAAATCCGCGCAAGTCTACTTCTCACCTCCAATACCGGGTGCTTCGAAATAGCTTGCTACAAGACTAATCCATCAGGATGGACTATAGCAGGGATATTTGTATTTTAACGCTTAAATTTACACCAGATTGGATCAATAACAAACAATACGGTTTACAGATGATTGCTTTTTACCTATTGTAGTAATTGAGGAAAAATCCTTCAGATGGCATAGCAGCGGCTGTGGGCAAAAGAATCGATTACTATAAATGTTTGAACCAAGTTTTCCGTGCTAAAGTATAAATAAATGTTTATCAATAAACAGTAGTTAATTAAAGGTCCATACTTCAGCGATTTTTACAAATAATGGGGCTACCTTTTTGAACTGATTTTTCCAAACTCCTCTGTCTATTAGTTTCCAAATATTTTCAATCGGTATTAGGTCTGGGGATTGCGCAGGCCGCTTTAAAACTCGCACATTATTAAGGGTAAACCAATCTTTCGCAAGTTGTTATTGTTGTTAATTGTTTCAAGGTACAGAATTATAATAAAGTTAGACTTATCACTAAAAAGAACTTTTTTCCAGTCTTCTGTCGTACAGTTTACATGAGTCGAGGTAAATTGCACTCCAACCAGTATATTTTCTCTTTGTCGCTGGAAGACCAATTTGAACTAATATTCTCCGGATTGTCCTTTCCGATACTAAAAGTTCTCCTATTTCTACCAAAATTAATTTGATGTGCTGATAGAAATCGATTTTTTACTCTTCCATCAAATTCGATATTTGCGTATGTAATGGCACACGTTGTGCTTGGATATTATTATTACAAATATTGTGAAAACTGCACCGCGCCACCTCTACCACTACCAGTTTTTCGTCCAACCTGATAACCGAACTTATTAAACCAATGTTGTAAGTTTTTCCTAAATGATGTATCACAACGTATAAAGTGTTACTTAATTTGAAAATTGTGATAGCCTGTGTGGAGGGAACAAAATCTAAGATTAAATCACTATTGGTTTTAAACTTTCACCTTGATGCAAATTGACTTGTGTTTTATTTCTTACATACATTTACATAAAATCGATTGTTATAGGACAAAAAGGACAAAATACATCACAGAAATAAATAATTAAATAAACCTCAGTTTAGAGAACTAAACATTTGCTGTATTATGCTGTGAACGTAGTTATTACACATTATTACATTAAATTGTTAGCTTCCTACAACTCCGTTTAGTATACCTATAAATACTAAATGCATATTGCATGTAGTCGATATTATGCCATGTCGCTAAGATAAATTTAAGTGATATTTTGTGATATTTATAAGTGAAAACAATGTTGTATATGAATCAATCCAGCTCGCACCAATAATTGAAGAATTGATTTGACCCACAGCATATTTGACGAAACTTGGTACGCACTATCATAGTAATAAATAAAAATAGAAATTTAAGGATTTGTACAAAAGAGCATTATTTGTTTTTTGTTTTGATCCTTACATAATATATCAAAAATTTGGTATGCACTGAAAAACAAAATCGTTTGATTCAAAAGGAATCGTTTTATTTCAAACAGTTTTACGCATTACCTATGGCGAAAAAATAATTACTTTTCAATTAAAACTTTTTTTCTTTTAAAGATTTATCTTTTGCATTAAAACGGTCTAGTTTTATTTCAAACCACAATGGTTTTTATTTTAAACTATTGTTTACCTATACTGATCGTACAGTCACACAAGAACGTTGCAGAATAAAAATTTGCATTAAAATTTTCCTCTGTTAAGTCGTGCCGGAAGCGTTCGACAGTATTCGGTTTAAAATTCCGGTAATTCCCCTATTTAAATTTTAGTTTAAATAAGAAAATGATTTGATTTAAAACGTCTACTTTAAAAGAAATAAAGTTTTGTTTTAAAACAACAGATTCTATTAAGTTAAATAAATTACTATTTATTACAAAACGATTATTTTTAAACCAAAAAATAACATTTTAACCCTCCAGCACACGGGTGGGGCCTGTGAGGCCATGCAATACACAAACATCGCTGTAACTTTGAAAAAAAGAAGTTTACGTTTGTGAACTTCTGAATACCTTTCAAAAATGTTCAACGACATAATATAATCAAATTGTGCAAAATGTAAAAATTACCATTTTTTCGCAAAAAATTAAAAAGGCCTGATAGACCCCACCCGTGTGTTCGAGTAACTTTCTGTAGAAATCCAAAAATTGAATTTTATGCGAAAAATTTACTCGAAACCAGCTCACAGCACTAAACGAGGATATTGTAAATATTGTAAACGAAGAAAAACCAGAGTTTTACCTAAAAACCAGATATTTCTGTAAAATTTTTAAGTGTTGGTTGTGCATGGAGCATATTATAGCATGCTGTCGTGAATGTATTTCAAGCAAAGGAAGCCCCACTTTGAGGCTTCTTAATTTGTGCGGACATTTTAATAAATCATGTAAAATAACAAAGTTTTTATTGTTGATAAAAAAAGTAGGTAAAGTTATATACGTTGAACTTATACACTAATTTATTAAAAACACTTAAATTTTCTTGATTTAAATTTTTTATTTAACTTTTAATTTCCACAAAAATGATTATATTTCTTGAATTATAAAATGGACATAGATACACCTTAAATCTAGACTTATACAATACTAACTGAAATTTTATTAACATTGATTTTTATGTATTTTTCAAAATGGTTTATTTAGCGGAATTTTTATTCTAGAACATTCTAGACTTCCTTTTGCTAAATTGACAAATGGATAAACAATTACAATATTAGTATTTCCTGTTACATCATCTATCGGAAAATTACCAGGATTATATAATTATTTTATTAGTTATTGGAATATATAACTTCTCCCCCCTTTAGATGAAAAATTTGGAACTTTATGGTGACTAATTTTTCAGCAGTGTCCATTTCGATGACGTTTCGACGTTGTAATTTGATTTCCAAGTTGATAATGTCTATACCTTTTTACATAAATGAAGATTTTATAATTAACAATAAACAATGAATAAAAATGATAAAATAGAATAACAAAATAATTTAAAATCGTTCAAACACTTTAAATTGTATCACTGTAAAATAAAATTTTTTTCGAATCCTTTCACTTTAAATTTTGTTTAGTTCACTTAAATCGACTGTGGACAGTTCAGAGAGTTCACTTCTAAATTAACACTACAAGTTCCTTTGTCAAATACTTCGAAGAATTTTAGGTTTTAAATTTTTGTTTCGAATTTCGTAACTTGATGTCCTTTACTTTTAATTCGCGGAGATTGGTTAATTTCGATCACATATTGCGGTATCGAGATACCACGTCAATGGAAGTACGTCATTTAAGTTTCAGTAAAATTTTGTTAATGAATAAAAGCATGTAACTTATCAAAGTAATCAGAAAAACTTCATCCGATACCAAGAAATTAACTTAAAGTCAAATGATTCGTTGAAAACGGGACATAAAACAGGTTTGAATAAAATAAATTTGAAATGCATCATTTAATAATTTGTCTTTGTTAAAATGTTAATTTATAGTAAATGAAAAATTGTTAGCAATAAGAAAGGTATTTTAAAAGTCAGAAATTTGTTAATTAATTGATAAATGTAAAAATCCATGTTAGCGTTAAATTTAAAATAAGTTTGTTAAAATTATTACGTGAGTTCGGCATATCACAACTTAATGAACTGCGTATGGAAATTTCATGTCCATCATCTTTATTTGTCCAACCACGAAGCAATATCAAGAAGTCGATCCAATCTGAAAATATAAAAAAAAAATTTTACTTATAAAATTTCAACGAACCACAATGGGCTTAGTCCATACCTGTACTGTGAAACTTCAAATAATATTGATTTTTCGATCGACCAATAAAATACGTCTATGAAAAGATCAGGATAGCGATGAACTTCGTAAATTAATTAATAAAACAATGGATAAAGAAGGTTGGTGTTGATATTCACACGTGCAAAGTGGCGAATTTAGAATCGTCCTAATAAAATTGATAATTATAGTAAAAAATAAATAGTGAAATTACAAAATACGAGTGCATAATTCAACAAAATAGTTACTTACCTACGTAAAACCAATAATAAGGTGAAAATCGTAACGGATTGCAAATATTTTTGAAGAAAATAAACTTCAACACAAAACGAGGTCAACAAACTGCATCTGGAAGTTTCCGATGGTAAATGAACCCTTTGAGTGTCTTTGACGCGCAATTGTACCATCTCCATTTCAAATAAAAGAAATATTCCTGGATTTAATAAGGTACCGTGTACATTGCAATAAAATCTTTATAAACTTAAGTGAAATCTCCGGACTTCGTACGACACGTGTTTTGCATCATTTTACGTTCAGAATTTTTATAAAATAGATTTAATAATAGAACTTTTTGATATAACCAAATATTTATTTTCATTTGTGTGCTTAATAAAAACATTAATAACTTTGTAACGAAGGATAATTATTTAGACCTGTTCCGCACCATAATTTCATTTACAGCATTGGTAACGGAACGAATCCACCCTGTACAAGGTAAGATACATGCACTACGAAAGAGCTAAGCTGAGGCACCTTATTTCATTAAATTGTGTTTACAAAATATCACATACTTTTCCATTGACGGGGTACAACTACGTACACCCAAAAAAAAAAATATTAACGACAAGAACCTTTAACCCTATTAGCGAGGGGGTACACAGCACTTTTTGGCGCAACAACGTGAGGCTCGAGTCACCTCGAATAACCTCGTACCGCGAGTAAAATTAGGTCAATACAATTAAATTAATAGATAGGTTAGTTACAACGAAAAATTTCATCAAAATCATTTACAACGATAACATTACAACTAAAAATTTTCTTAAAATTAAAATAAAAAATATTTTTATTACTAAAATTAAACGTACATCATCAATTAACTTAAAAAACTATTTCCTTATAACTAAATTGCTTAAAAATAAATCAAAATGGCAGAAAAATCGGATAGGACTATAAGGTATGAAAAGAAAAATCCGGAAGTAGAGGAAGAAGAAACGTCAGAAGAAGGGGCATCGATAACCGAAGAAGCTACAGGAAGCGAAATGTTAATCCAATTAGATGTCGATGAGACACTAAAAATGGAAAAGAAATCAGAATTGCAATTAATGCAAGAAAAAATGATGGCACAAATGGAAGCAATGATGAAAAAATTAAACGAAAATAATCAGAAGGTGGAAGAAGATAGAGCGAAAGCACAAGAAAGAGATCTCCTAAATGCAAGGAAAACAGAAGAAAATACAAAACTAATTATTAAAAACACAAACGAGAAAATAGAAGTAGTTATTAAAAACACAGAGGACACGAAAATAGAACTTAACGAAAATATACAAAAGTTCAAACAGGAACTTGAATATAAGTTTTCCGATGAAATAAATAAAACAAATAAAAATGTACAGAAGGTTAAAGAAAATGTGTATGAATTAAGTGAAGAGGTAGCAGAAATTAAAAGTCAAATAGTGCCGAAAATTGATATTAATAATAAAATGATACAAACACAACAAATTTTGGAAGAACAAATAGTAAAGTCAAAAACGGATATGAGTCAAGAGGTGTGTAAATTAGAAAATCGGGTAGACTTGAAATTCAATGATCAGGGCGAAAAACTAAAATTACTTGAAGAAAACGTAAAAATAAAATGTGAAAGCACAAACAGTTCTATAACTTTATCGGCTCTACAAGACATCACGTGGCCGACAAACAACGGGCAAGCAATAAAGTTTTACGAAAAAGGGGACTTTAACCCTAAACAATTTATCAAATACGCGAACCGCAGCACAAGTCACATCCGCGATATGAATAAATTCAAAAATTGCATCTGCTCTATGATGGGTGGCAATGCTAAAAAATGGTTCGGGTGTGTGCAAGATAAATTTGAAGATTTTGTCGGTTTCGAAAGACTATTTCTAGATCGTTACTGGGACAAGCAAGCTCAGGGGCGAATACGTAACGAGTTAATGAACGGTAAATTTAAAGGGTACGGTCGCCGCAATGATTACGCGGAGAACATCATTAACGAGGTAACGCAACTTGAACCGGAAGTCTCCGAGGAAGAAATCGTTGAACACTTATCTAATCATTTCTGCCAAGATATAATTAATCGGGTAGCTCTGGAAAATATAAACACGATATCCGAATTATCGAAATTGTTAAGGAGAACAGATGCGGTTAACATGGACGAAAGAGCCAATAGGCCAAGCTATAATAACGCGACTAGAACTTTTAACAATTATTCAGGGGGGCAACGCGAATCGAATAACCAGCGCACTTATCACAATAATGGGAACGACAATCGCAATAATCAGGACAATAGATACAACCGTTACAAACGATCTGGAAATTATAACCAGAACAATAATAATTACGGCAGAAATGAAAATAATTTTGAAAATCGTAGGGGTGGTTACAATAATTTTAATACTAACAACCGGGATAGTCAGGATGATCGTAACGCAGGGTACAACTCAAATCGAAATAATTTTGGTAGAGGTAACTATTACGGAAACAATAGAAATTATAATCAGGGTTATCGTGGACGTTTTCAGAGAGGAGGTAGATTTGAGTCAAATTGGCGTAGTTATGACAATCGCACAAACGACCACAATAATCAACAAGGGGGCGACGAACGTTTCCCAAACCGAACGTCAGCCAATACAGAAAACAGACCGATTAATAGTGTTACGATAAATAGGACACCTGCTGTGGAGGAAGAAACATCTTCTCCACAGGATTTTCAATAAACGGCGTGCCAATGAATATGCAGATAAGCTCTTATCAGCATCCCAAAGAGTTTATCAGTATCGAAAATACGGGGGGGTTAAATAATGAGACTAAATTTGATTTGTTGCCATACATTATGGTAAATATTAATAACGTTCAGGTAAATTGTTTAATAGATACAGGGGCAGAAATTTCATTAATAAATCAGGGGGTAATTTCGAAAAATCAAGAAAATTTTAAAGATACAATTTTAAAAACAAAGATAGTAAATTTGGTAACGCCAAACCAGAAAAAGTTCTCGTCTGCAAACGAAAGCGTACTCGCGACAATTAAAATAGGGGATGTAGTTATAAAAGAATCGATCTTAATTATTAAAAATTTATCTATGCAATGCATACTTGGAATCGACTTAATTAATAAATTTAATATGATCATTGATGCAGAACGGAAGGTAGTAAAAATATTAAACAAAGAGATCACTTGGACAAACAATTTAGGGAATCAAATCACTGATGGGAATGAACCGGAAATGTTAGTAGAGAATTCAATAGAAGGGGAATACAATGTTAATTATGTTAATTATGACAGGGAAAAAGGTTTAAGAAATGTTAATTGGGATACACAGTTAATAAATAAAAACAAAGGGGATTTGAAAAACATAAAACTAGATTGTCCAAATGATTACACTCACGAAGTCATAAAATTATTCACGAAATACGATGCATTGATAAATCAGGAGTCGGGTACCGCGAAAAATTACGTGCACAAGTTACAAATTATCAAAGACAAGCTATTCCGCTGTAAGAATTACCCTATTCCGCAATGTTACAAACACCAGGTACAATTAGAAATTCAAAAGATGCTAAATGACGGCATCATAATAAAATCTCCGACAGCGTATTTAAACCCACTCGTTATTGTTAAAAAGAAAGACGGGAGTTTAAGATTATGTTTAGACGCGAGGGGGTTAAACGCAGTTACAAAACCCCAGTTTGAAAGTCCGGAAACTATGGAGTCATTGTTATCAAAATTGGGATCATCAAAAACTTTTAGTAAACTCGACTTAAGAAATTCGTTTTGGCTGATTAAATTGCATAAAGACTCGCAGCAGTACACAGGCTTTAGCGTTGACGGCAACACATATATCTTTCAAGTTGTTCCATTTGGATTATCCACCAGCAGTGCGGCACTCATCGGTGCATTACAAGTTATCCTCAACCAGTTTAGTCATTTTTGTGCACACTATGTTGATGACATAATAATCTTCAGCGAAAATGAAGAAATTCATAAAATTCATTTAGATAAAATTTTAAAAGCATTAAATGATGCAGACTTGAAGCTCAACATAGAAAAATGCGAGTTCTACAAGACGCAAGTTCAATATTTGGGTTACATAATTTCAAACGAGGGTATTAAGATAGACGATGGAAAAATAATCGAAATCAAGAATTACCGTAGACCATTTAACTTAAAATCATTAAGATCATTTTTAGGGTTAATGAATTATTATAAAAGGTTCGTACCTAACTATTCTAATTTAACAGTTCCGTTACTTGAGCTACTGAAGAAATCGGTAAGGTGGAAATGGGACGATGACAAACAAAAAGCTTTTGATCAAATGAAAAATACATTATATGAGAACGTCAAACTACTTCATCCCGATTTCAAAGAAAAGTTTATATTAAAGACAGACGCGAGTCATTTTGCGGTCGGAGGAGCCCTAATACAAATGCGTAATGGGGAAGAAGAACCGATAAGTTTTGTCTCGCGAACTCTTAAGAAATCGGAACTTAATTATTCCACATCCGAGAAAGAAATGTTAGCCATCGTGTTTGCGCTCACAAAATTAAAATTTTATTTAATTGGCAACCGTTTTGAAATTCACACAGACCATTCCGCGTTAACGTTTCTAATGCGTACAAAATTCACAAATAATAGAATTTATCGGTGGAGTTTGCTCATTATGGAGTATTCATTCGACATCGTGCACATTAAAGGCAAAAATAATATTGTTGCAGACGCGCTTAGTAGAAAAGATAACCCGGAAAATAAGCCTAAAGAAATTTTAATTGCATTAAACCAACTGGTTGATGACGAAATTCCGTTTACACGTCAGGATGTTTTGTTAGCTCAGGAAAATGAATGTTTTGATAGCTTAAAAATTAAATTAGATAATAACGATCAAGAAAACTCAAAGTCATTTAAATATAAAGATAACGTAATCATAAAAACTGTGAGAAATTTAGAATTATATGTGGTAGATGAACCTACCACAATAAATATTACAAACGCGTTACATTCAAAATTTGGACATGCCGGGATCAAGAGAACGTGGCTTATGTTCAGGGAAAATTATTTCTGCCATAAAGATTTAAAAATTATAAAACGTACCATTAACCAATGTACATTATGTCAAATGGGGAAATTTAAAAATTTTCATAACCAAAATATCGTGCAAAGCTTAAAACTAGAACAACCTGGGGAGTTAGTTGCAGTTGATTACATTGGTAATTTAATAGCCAGTAGTGAGTTTCATAACATCTTCGTCGTAGTTGATGCCTTCACAAAATTTGTCCAATTATATCCAACCGTATCATGTACAACGGACATTTCGCTGGAACTTCTGGATCGTTTCTGTAATGAAATCATTAAGCCAAAAAGAATTTTAGTCGATAATGCAACTTACTTCGATAACCAACGTTTTAGACAGCATTGGGAAGAACGTGGTGTGAAAGTCACGTATTGTTCCATACGACATCCACAAGGAAACATCTGTGAGAGGTATGTCCAAGAGACGATTAAATTCCTCAGACTTCTGGTACACAATGATCAACCTTCATGGCATAGTAAACTCGAAACGGTAGAAAATTTCATCAACCATATCCCAAGCGTAGCTACGGAAAGAACACCACACTTTCTTATGTTAAATCAGCAACCGGACAGACCATGGGTGTATGATCAGCCGGAAAAAGAATACAATGAAATACTAGAGGACGTTAGAAAAAGGCTCAAGAAAAGGAGCCAAAAATATACAAGAAAAATGAACAAAAAGATAAAGAAAAAATGCAATTTTGAAATAGGCGAATGGGTGATAGTTAAAAAGCTACGATTGGGACGTAGAGAGCACAATCAGTGCCAAAAACTTCAACTTCCCTATGAAGGACCATTCATCGTTGATGAAAAGGTAGCCGAATGCACCTATCAGCTAAGACATCCCGATTCGGAACTAATTCGAGGCCGCTTCCACATCGATCTGATTTATCGATGGGACGATGGATCTATAATGATAAATGACAACAATGAAAATATGGCGAAACTTAATTAAAATAAATTAAAAAATTAACAACTTAAAATTAAAAAAAAAAAACCGCTCAAGAAGTAGTAAGAAATTAATGGCGAAACTTAAGAAAAAAAAATAAAGAACAACAACTAAAATTAGAATAACCGCTCAAGAAGTAGTAAGAATAGAACAATGACCAATTAAAAATAGCAATGTAAATATGATTAAAGCTATTAAAACAAACACGAGAAAATTGACCAAGATAAAATTTATTAAAGATGATACGTTTTATGACAGTCAGAAATTTATAAAGGAAAATGTTATTAAGAATTCAATTAATTAAAAGAATTTTCAATTTAAAGATAATTTAGTAAAATGATTTAATGAATTTGATTAGTTAAAGAAGAATTTAATTAAGTTAGAATTTGGGTGAAAATTGAACTTAAGACAGGTAATGATGAGTAATTTGAAAAGATCAGCAAGTATTTAATAAAAAGAAAATTGGTATTCAATGTTGAATGATAAGAAATAAATGGGGGGTAAATAATAATGGTTAACTCAGACGGAGTAACTAGAAGAAGTTAGAGGGAGATAGATACCTGAGGATACAAGAATAGATCACAGGTGTAAGTGTAATGAATTAATTATATAATTATGTGGGACCAAATAAGAGGTTACCAAATGAATAATCGGGAAACAAATAGGAAAATATTGATTAAAAGGAGATAAAGAGTACCAATAAATAATAAGGAATGAATTAATTTAAAACTAATAATCACAAGATGTAAAGATAATCGGGAATTGAAACAACGAATGTAAAAATCACCCAAATATGAATAAGTCAGAGATAGATAGATTAGATAAAAGAGAACAGGTAGTAAGGTTGAAAATATAAAGGCAAGAAATAAACATAGAAATTTAAAATAGAAATTCAATTTTAAAGATTTTTTTTTGAATTTAAATAATTTAATTGATATCATAAATCTTGGTCGATTTGTTCGTAAAAATAAGTAGGTTAGTTTTGAATATTATTATAAGTTAGTTAATTAATTTGAAAATGATCAGTTAAATTTGTTTGAATTTATTTAGTTAATTTCATTGAATTCCTTTAGTTAATTTTTTTATGTGATATAATTTAGGTAGATTAGTTTTTGAACATTTGATTTGAGTTAATAATTATATATGGTAATTAAACATTACACTAAAAATTTAATTTATTGTTTATGAATAAAAAGCACATAAATGTTAATTGTGGAATTTAACACAAAAATAGGTATTTTTCTTTTAAATTACAAATTAACAAGGGGATAAATGCGGTATCGAGATACCACGTCAATGGAAGTACGTCATTTAAGTTTCAGTAAAATTTTGTTAATGAATAAAAGCATGTAACTTATCAAAGTAATCAGAAAAACTTCATCCGATACCAAGAAATTAACTTAAAGTCAAATGATTCGTTGAAAACGGGACATAAAACAGGTTTGAATAAAATAAATTTGAAATGCATCATTTAATAATTTGTCTTTGTTAAAATGTTAATTTATAGTAAATGAAAAATTGTTAGCAATAAGAAAGGTATTTTAAAAGTCAGAAATTTGTTAATTAATTGATAAATGTAAAAATCCATGTTAGCGTTCAATTTAAAATAAGTTTGTTAAAATTATTACGTGAGTTCGGCATATCACAACTTAATGAACTGCGTATGGAAATTTCATGTCCATCATCTTTATTTGTCCAACCACGAAGCAATATCAAGAAGTCGATCCAATCTGAAAATATAAAAAAAAAATTTTACTTATAAAATTTCAACGAACCACAATGGGCTTAGTCCATACCTGTACTGTGAAACTTCAAATAATATTGATTTTTCGATCGACCAATAAAATACGTCTATGAAAAGATCAGGATAGCGATGAACTTCGTAAATTAATTAATAAAACAATGGATAAAGAAGGTCGGTGTTGATATTCACACGTGCAAAGTGGCGAATTTAGAATCGTCCTAATAAAATTGATAATTATAGTAAAAAATAAATAGTGAAATTACAAAATACGAGTGCATAATTCAACAAAATAGTTACTTACCTACGTAAAACCAATAATAAGGTGAAAATCGTAACGGATTGCAAATATTTTTGAAGAAAATAAACTTCAACACAAAACGAGGTCAACAAACTGCATCTGGAAGTTTCCGATGGTAAATGAACCCTTTGAGTGTCTTTGACGCGCAATTGTACCATCTCCATTTCAAATAAAAGAAATATTCCTGGATTTAATAAGGTACCGTGTACATTGCAATAAAATCTTTATAAACTTAAGTGAAATCTCCGGACTTCGTACGACACGTGTTTTGCATCATTTTACGTTCAGAATTTTTATAAAATAGATTTAATAATAGAACTTTTTGATATAACCAAATATTTATTTTCATTTGTGTGCTTAATAAAAACATTAATAACTTTGTAACGAAGGATAATTATTTAGACCTGTTCCGCACCATAATTTCATTTACAGCATTGGTAACGGAACGAATCCACCCTGTACAAGGTAAGATACATGCACTACGAAAGAGCTAAGCTGAGGCACCTTATTTCATTAAATTGTGTTTACAAAATATCACATACTTTTCCATTGACGGGGTACAACTACGTACACCCATAAAAAAAAATATTAACGACAAGAACCTTTAACCCTATTAGCGAGGGGGTACACAGCAATATGTTCCCTTAAAAAATGTTTACTTTTAATTTTTTTTTTCACTTTTGAATGTCCAATTATCGGTTTTGTTGATATCACTATCCATTTTCCATTCTCGAATTTTGATTGGTTTAATTTGACATATTTTTCGAAGTTGGAGTAATTTTGCTCATAAGGAAATTTGAATTTGAAGGATCATTTTAAATTATTTTTGGAACTAGGAATTGGTAAAAGATAATTTGAAGATAGTCATATTTTTCAATTTCAATAATTGGAAAATCGAATAAAAATGTGTTTTGATTTAATTTTGAATAAATTTTAATATTAATAAAAATTTTTCAAATAGTAAGATAATTTCTAAATTTGGTTCAAATAGTAATTAATTGTTTACAAGTTTCATTTATTTTAAAAGGTTCATAAGTGTGATTATTTAATTATGAAAAACATCAATTTTTGCAAAATTAATTGTTATTTCCAAATTATTTAACAAGTCATTGATTATTCGAAAGTTATTTATTAAATTTAGAATTGTTGACATCAAAAAGAAATTGTTGATAAGTTAAAATTTAGATTTCGATTGATTTTATAAATTTTTGTTTATATTGATTTTTGACAAGGATGTTATTAAATGTAAGGTTTATGAAGTTATATTGTTTTCTAAAGGGTAAAATTGGTTTATAAAAAGATTGCATATTAAAAATTTGGATAAAAGTCCAGGAAGAAATTTTGTTATTTTACTGTTAATCGAGTTTTGGAATTTAATTTAAATAATTGCGTCAGTTTGGTAGATGTATCTATAATCATTAAATATGCTTGTTTGTATAATCGAGTAAATCTATATGTAAATTTGAAATTTTGGGATTTTTGAAAATTTGAAATTTTTAAGTTTTATGTTATTTATTTAAAATCATATATTGTGGAATTGTATGAAAAAGAAAATTGCTGTTTTGGGGGTTTTTTTTTTTATAGGTAAAAGTGAATATTGGTCAATATAGTGGTTATTAAATTTTTTCCTTTTCCGGTTGCCATTTTTGAAAATTCGTTGTGCTTTATTTGAAATTAATTTGCAATTTCTAAACTGTTTTCTTTTATAGTTAATATTAACCGAAATTTTATTTACGTATTTAAAATTTCTATTTAAATTTTGTTTTTGGAAATTTATTAGGTTTAAATAATGTGAATTCGTTAATTGGGGTGATTTTAAAATTTGATTTTTTGATATTGTTCTTTTCGGCATTATTAATTTTTTATAACTTTGATCAAGAATTTTAGAATTATTTAGTTTCAACAATAAATTATTTGTTTCAATGTCACTAGACTTTAATTTTGAATGGTCAGCATGACTGATACTAGTATTTTTATTTGAATCATCAATTTCTAATTTTGTTGAATCTAAATTTTGTCCTGTTATTTGCTTGGTTTTTGAAACTTGGAATTTTAAATTTTTTTGTTTTTGGTTATTGCAATTTAGAATTTGCTGTGATTTGTTTGTAAATAATTTGAAATTTTTAAAATGATTTCCCATATTGTTATTAATCAAAATTTTATTTAAGTATTTGAGTTTTTTAACTAGATTTCGTTTTTTGAAGATTTGTTGGAATTTATTTGAAGATAATTTGAATTTTCTAAAATTTTTTCTTTTGTAATTATTTGTCGAAATTTTGTTTATGTATTTGAAATTTCTAACCGGTTTTTGTTTTTGGAAATTTGTCGGTTCTAAATGATGTGACCTTTGGAGATTCGTTCTACCGCTGTCTACTTCCATTGGGGTAGGTTTAAATGAAGTTCTGTTGGAGTTCGGTTTAAATACAAAGGGTTTGTTAAAATTTTGAAAATTAGAATTTTGAAAATTCGGTTCAAGTCGAAATGAGTTATCGAAATTTTGATTGGGTGTTTGTTGATAGTAGTTTGTTCTAAAATTTTGCTCTTCTAATGGAATTAGTAAATTCTGTTTTTCTAATTGACTTATTAACTTCTGATTTTCTAAAATTGTTTTTTCCAGTAAAATAAATTTTTCATGATTTTGGTTCATCAAAATTTCGTAATGCTTTTTATCAGTTTCCGATTTTGCTGTCTCTAAATTTTGTTCAATTAATTGGTATTCTTGATATAGTTTTAAAAATTGGTTCCGTAACGTTTGCAATTCGATAACACCGTTGTTTATTAGGGATTTACATTTTTTTTCTGGTTCTTGACTTTTAAATTGATTTTCATAATTTTGTGGGAAAGTTTGTTCAGAATTTTGTTCATGATTATCAAAATTTTGTATGTTTACATTTTCGTGATATAATGCTTTATTTTGCATCGTTTTGCTTTGTTGTTTCCCGGATATTAGATTATAATGACAAATTGTTAAGAATGCAGAAATTATCAGTTCATTAACTTAAGTTTAAAAATAGAACGAGTCTTATTGTTAGGTGATGTAATTATTTACTTTATTATTAAAATGTAAATTTTTGCTTATTTAATTTATTACGCGTATGACTATTTTCAAAATTTTCTTCATTAATTATAGGTTTTAATATTAGGATAAGGAATTTTTAAATTTGAGCTTTTACTCACGTTATAATATTTTTCTTCATATGTCTTCTTAAAATTAATTGGTTGGTCCACAGCTTACGTTATCGGCAGCGATTTTTGTCTACCTTTGGCTTGCTGTTGGGTCCTTTTCTTAAAATTAATTGGTTGGTCCACAGCTTACGTTATCGGCAGCGATTTTCGTCTACCTTTGGCTTGCTGTTGGGTCCTTTTCTTAAAATTAGGGTTGCTTGTGGCGATTTTGTCCACTTATTTCTTCTTAAACTAGGGTTTGATTCCAAATGTTCACAACGATTCTTGTTTGTTTTCCATTTGAAATCTTGCAGTTTCCCGTGGTTTTTGGAATTTTAGGACGATTTTTGTTCCATTTTTTCCAAAAATTCGATCCGTTTACGACTGCGCCAGTTATATACGTTGAACTTATACACTAATTTATTAAAAACACTTAAATTTTCTTGATTTAAATTTTTTATTTAACTTTTAATTTCCACAAAAATGATTATATTTCTTGAATTATAAAATGGACATAGATACACCTTAAATCTAGACTTATACAATACTAACTGAAATTTTATTAACATTGATTTTTATGTATTTTTCAAAATGGTTTATTTAGCGGAATTTTTATTCTAGAACATTCTAGACTTCCTTTTGCTAAATTGACAAATGGATAAACAATTACAATATTAGTATTTCCTGTTACATCATCTATCGGAAAATTACCAGGATTATATAATTATTTTATTAGTTATTGGAATATATAACTGGTAAATCTGGTTTTTTCTTAAAATTTTTTCAACTATCTTAAAAAGAACTAATCAAAGTTTATTTTTACCAAAAAAAATTTTTATTTTATTTTCATACAAATTTTTTACACGCCCTATAACTATGGGCCTGATAGGCCTCACCCGTGCGCCCGTGTAATTTCTAGGCCACCCATGTGCTGGAGGGTTAAAACGAATATTCGTTTAGATTTAAAACGTCTTTTTTTCAGTGTGTAGACTTGTAGGAAAACGACTAACTTCATCCACAATGGTCTTAAATTAGAAATAAATAATGTTCTGCAAAGTTGCGCACCAATTTTCTGGAAGTGAATTCATTGGGTTCACAATTTGCACAGAGTAATTGGAGGGTTAATCCCTTAAATGAGCCTAATATGACTGGTGAAACTGACCTCGGGATGACGAAGGCATTTTTTTTAAATTGTTATATTTGCATTTGTGTACCTAAGGGAAGTTTTGGTTTAGTTAAATTATTATATTGGTATAATGAGTTTTTGTGCTGTTATCGTCTTCGGCGCATTTTAGATTATGAAATATACGCCCTTTTAGCCCACAGCAAAACGGCATATTAGTTTGGTTTATGGTGAGAGTTTAAGATGAAATATGAAAGTACATTCGAAAGTATATTCAAAAGTACAAAAGGTTCGTGGCGTAAAGTTTTACGCATTGTAAGAACAAAAAATATTGGAGAGAACATCTATAATGCAGTTCAACAAAGTGAAAATGAATCTTGGTAATAATAAATTGAGTGGATAGATTGACCAAAAATATGTTCATGCTTTGAACACGGTGACTTCATGCTGAAGTCACCGTGTGCAAACCTTAAACATCTTATCAAATTTTCGTCACAAGTTCAAATTTTGAAGGAAATTTTCAAAGGTTTCAAAGAAAAATGATGTCGTTTGGCAAAATATTTTTGTATTATGCTATATTGTTATTATATTGCTGATTAGAAAATTAAGAACATTTCAAATATTCCAACAAGAACCTCTGAAGAGTTTCCTAAAAATGGTATGAAGTAATGATTTTTAGATATACTATGTTTTATGGTTTTAGGTCTTAATAAAAACTTTGAGTGTTTGACCTCAGCGACCGCCCAGAAGTGTCACCATTGTGATAAAAATTGCGGAAAATACAAATTTCTCCGCAATAGCTCCTCACCAGTTGAGTTTAGGACAAAAATGGTTGATAGAGAAAATACATAACTAATTCTCGACTGGTTTCAGGGCGGTCGCCGAGGTGGACAACTCTGAATTTTCGTTATCAACTCAAACTTTAAAACATATCCAAAAATTACAACACTGACTATTTTTAGGATACTCTTCATTTCATGATTCGGGCAGAAGTTCAACTCCTGATGAAAAATTCGGTAAGCTCAGGGTTTAGATACGGTTACTTTTAATATATACAAAAGTGCCGATATCTAACAAAACCCTTCGAAAAATCACAGAAGATATCTTTTTTAATTTTTTTGGTTAAAATCTGCACAATCTTCTTACACTAATTTTTATTGAAAAATTGAAAATATGTTTAAATAAACCTAACGGCCTTACTTACACATATGAACTGCTTTGTGGGAATCCTGTTAGTTAAGATTTGTTAATTTTTGAGTTTCCACTTCCAAGAAAATTAAACAAAAGGTTGTTATACATCGGTGATTTTATTTAAATAAATCTATAACAACTACAAAGTACCAACAATTTATTAATATGCACACGTAACTTATTGCTTTAAGTTTTTAAATATAGCGCTTCCAGAGAAAGCAACCTGTACGACATAAAACAAAATTTGTTAGTGAAATTTATTAATAAAATAAAAATCAGATCTTTATTATTTTATAGAACCTGAGGAACAATCAATTATCGATTAGAAAGTCTTGGGTAGAAATACTAAATGAAAACAAACTAAAGCAAACAAGGGCAAAGATGTCAAGATTGGAATGGACACTGCATTCAGGTGTGCAAAGAAAATTTTTAGAGGAATATGTAGGTCAGAAACATTTAATTTAATAAAACGTAAGTTGACAGTCAGTTTGATTGTCCAGACATATGGCAGAAATAGTGGTCGGGAGTTTTTCACCGGGCTAAGGCATGGTGAAAAAACAACTTTTATACCCCTCCCGTCAAATAATAACGGAGCAAAATTTCCAACAGTTGTTGCATCAGATTATCGCGTCACCTAACCCTCTACCAAATATGGCGTACATGCGGGTCTGTTCGATTTTGTATTCCAGGAATTTAAGTTTGAATAAAGAGTACATTTTTCGAAGGTTAATTAAAATTAGTCTTTTCTGGGGATGAATGCATTCTCCATCATTTTGCTTCACGGATACAAAGTCTTTCTTCCGGGTATGACTCTACCAATGCCTTCTTGGTGAAACGATTTCGCATCTAAAATAACTTTACCAGAAAGAGGCTTTCCGGGCCCGAAGTTGGGATGACATGATTCCCTTTTTCATCTCCAAATTTCTAGATTTGTGAACCATATAGTTCAATGTCTGAAATTCTTTCTCTATCCCCGTAATTGTCCAACTCGTTGGGAAAAGAGTTATAATTTGAATTTAGAAACTTTTGACAGGGATAGAGCGAAATTTTTCTTTCGGTTAATTTAAAATTTCACTGTTTGAGAAGGACCCGGTTTGGTCGATCACTACTGCTGGACTCGCTATCCGGACTCTATTTCAATTATTTGCTTTAAGGCTTTCTTCACTCGATGAGAGTTTTCTCTGGGATATTTTTTCTAGCTTAACTTTTTCATGACCAGAAATATTCTCATCGCGTATAGAAAGAGATTCAAGTATGCCCTCGTAATTGCATACTAAATTCCGAACTAAAATTTCACTCCATTGTCGGACGGACATCAAGATTTGGATGGACTGCATTCAAGAGTGCATGATAAATTTTTTTGATGAACATGCTATATGGGTTAAGAACATTTGCTTTAGTAAAAAGTATGTAGATGGATGGAAAGAGATCTTCTGGGAATAAGAAGGTGAGATAGAATACTGAACGTTATCATACGTTAAAGGATAGGTTTAGGTTCTAAAATAAAGATTGTTAAGACATATTACACAAAGAGAGGTCGGGAGCTGGATGATGAAGGTCTTGGAGTGAAGACCACAAGCTACTGACCAGACAAACAACATCAATGGAATTGCCACAAATAGGATATCTCATAGGTCCATGTCACTGGCCCCCCCCCAAATCGATTTTTAATAAAATTTTTGTGTCAATCGTTAGTGCTTCGTTAGTGCCTGTTTGTGCTTCCATTAACGACGTTTGTGCCTCAACGGTCGCGAAGTTATTAGCGAAATTTGTTGGGAGGGGCTGTTGACACGATGGCCCCCCCCAAATCGATTTTTAATAAAATTTTTGTGTCAATCGTTAGTGCTTCGTTAGTGCCTGTTTGTGCTTCCATTCCCGACGTTTGTGCCTCAACGGTCGCGAAGTTATTCGCGAAATCTTGTGGGAGGGGCTGCTGACATGCAGCCCCCCCCAAATCAATTTTTAATAAAATATTTACGTCAATCGTTAGTGCTTCGTTAGTGCCTGTTTGTGCTTCCATTCCCGACGTTTGTGCCTCAACGGTCGCGAAGTTATTCGCGAAATATTTGATTTCCGTGAACTCCGAGCAAGTTGCGCGTGAATGCATAGATTTCAAATGTGCAAAACTTAACAAATAATAAATATAAATATGTGTAGCTATAATATAATAAACCGCAAAACTATGTTTATAAAGAAAATATTTTTATTAATAAAATTACAAACAATATTTTTAAAATATATTAAAAATTGGAAATATTTTGATTTTTATACACTATATACAAGAAATTGGCGGTTCATTGCTTTTGTGGTCTGCCTTACAGTTTTAGATGATAGCAGGGGCGGTCCTAGCAAGATTTTCAGGTGGTGCGAGATCTTATTTTGGCGCCCCCTCCCCCACTGCCCCCCCCCATTTTTTTTTAATTTGATGAAATTTTTTCAAAAAAAAATTAAAAAAAAGGAATATAAAAAGAAATTTTAAATTTTATTTATTGGCAGCAGAGAGTTTTTAGACTAAAGATACGATAATATGTGTTTAAAAAGATTTATTTAATCAAATTAAGAAATAAAAAAATTAACTACAAAGCCACTTTTCTCGCTTTTGCACCTGCAAATTTTTTTATTAGTTCGGAATAATCTAAGTCCTTGCCAATATTATTTTCTATGGACAAAATTGCTAAATCTGAAAGTCGCTCCTGACACATAGTCGAACGTAAATAAGTTTTTTCCACTACTAGTCATATAGGCTATCATTTTTACTTAAGGAGGTTCGACGCCTTCATAGCGGGATGCGGGGAGCGGGGAAATGCCCTATGCTATTACATTGAATAAATAACAATTACCAACACAAAATAGTATTATGGAAATAATGAATAAGATTAAATTTCAAAGAAATACTTCGAATTTTCTACAACTTGCAGTTGTTTGTGATTTCATATCGCTTTTTCTACTCAAGTTATATTATTATAAATTCGTATTTGCAATTAAAAGTATTCCAAATATTACTAGATAAATGTGACAACAATGTAGTCTTAAGTTTATATTGGTACCTAACTGTCATTCAAAGACTGTAACTTGTTGATGTATTTGAGACCTATTGACACTATATTTGTGTTTGTTTGGATATAATTTTCATAAAACTTCGTAAAGTAAGACGTTGTAATGTATTTTTAAAGAAGTTTATAAGTATTTTGAGGTTATGTTATTGTTTTGAATAATCGTTTACAACTTGATATTTATTTACTATTACAGATTTCGAACTTAAAATGGCATCAAAACATATTGTAACGCTGTCTACTATTAACAAGTTATTTGGAAACCATAATTAAATGATGAATAAAGGTGAAAATGCATGCTTCGGGAACAAGCCGAATGGTTTAATATGAGATTATTGTGCTTTTGTGGAGATTATTTGTATATTTTTACATTACAAGAATTTAGTTGGCACCGAAAATGAAATTATATGGAGAGAATTTGACATTAAACTTGGACTTCCTAAATTATAGAAAAATTTCAAATATTGGATGTAAATTTAACCTTTTATTTAATAAAACGACGTTTACAACAAATTTGAGTTATATAATATGAAAATATTTATCTAGAAAACACAAGTACTAATTCATGATATTTTATTCTTTCGGAATAGGACCAATTTACCATAACTACATCTCCCGACTTTATTACAATTTAGTTTTAAATAATCCAAAAGATATACAAATTACTTCGACCTATACGTTTTGTCTATCATAGTGCATTTCTCCTCGTAACAAATTCAACCTGAAATTTTTTTGCATGCTTCGATTGCTATTTATTTTCATCGTTCTTAATCATTTTATTATCGTTTCCAAAACACTCGTTAATAGTAGAAAACGTTATGTTTTGATACCATGTTTAGTTCCAAATCTGCAATAGTACGTCTTACCTTCACAAATTTTATGAAAAATATTTCCAAAGACACACAAACATCAATATAGTGTCAATTAGTCTTAAATACATCATAAATAAATAATATCGACGTTTAAAATAATTCTTATGGTGTTTTACATAGATTCCCATTATTTGGCAAAAATTTGACAGGTCCGCCGATTCGTGGCGTTACACTTCGGCAGGCTATTGTGAATTTCTTAAAATAACTATTTTGTCTATAAAAATAGCAATAATTATGTTATTATATTATTCGAATTGGGATGGTATCCGACTGCTTACATTCCAAGTGAAGAATTAATTATTAATTTTAACTTCGCAAAAAATTTGAATCTTGCGCCATTTAATAAATTCCTATGTTGCCACATCATTCTGTAATGTTACACATTCATAACATATTTTATCATATATGATCAATTTTTAATAAATCGAAGCAGACAAGAAGTCTGATTTTTTGCATGACGCTTCTCCAAGTTACAATTCATCTATAAAATATATTTTCAACCGTTTCTCTACTTATTCTTAGACATTGTAGTAATTTGAAACACGCTATATACGTACACTCCATAAGAGCCTATGTTAAAATTACGATATTTGATTCTCATTATCTTCCATACGGAACAGACAAAAATTCTCAAAAAATTCAGAGGAACTCCTTAGATATTGAAGAACGATTCATGTAAATTTGAATCGATTCTCTGCATCTTGTCAAAGGTCGTGAACCTCCTTAAGTTAGTCGATCAAGAAGTGACACGTTTTCAACTAGTGGTGAATAATATTTCCATTATTAACCTATGAACAAAATGACATTTTTTGTAAACTTGGCGACTATTTTAAAGAAAAATGTTGTTATTAAATGATTTAGAATAACCAAGAAATGCTAATTAATTGTATTTAAACTATTTAAAACGCTTTTTTAATACATTAATTTAATTTTAAAAATTCATTATAATCGAATTAAATGTGACAGCAAGTGACAGCGCCATCCATTGTTAATTTGACGAACCGCGATTTATTTTATTTAATAACCTAAATTTGTCAACAACTGTCAAATCAACTGTCAAATCAACAAAACAAAACTGTCATTTGAAATAAATATTTAAAATTTGAAAATTTTTTTGTTAAAAAGAATTTTAAAAAATGGTAATAAATCTAGTAGTGGAAAAAATCGTATATAAACCACGGTTGTGAAGACCATTATTGCCTCCGCGCCTTATATTCCTCGGTGCAAAGCACCTCGGAATAGAATCTTGGCGCTAGGGCAATAATGACGGCCTTCACAACCTTGATATATAATATACTATTAATCAGCTTTAATTTGCTGAAGCTTCGTTCTCCATTGGCGACCGTTACAGGTATGGTTAACAGAATCCGAAGTGCTGTCCACACATTCGGAAATATATCCTGCCAACCATTTGTTTTAATAAGTTGAAGAACTTTTATTGGTTCTGCTGATTCAATGTCTTTCAACAGTAGATTCAGGTGTAAAAGTTCCTCAACCAATTCACAACCAGATATGTCATATTTTTCCCCATCGGTTAAACTTATCTCTAAATTCTCACATGCTTTGTCCAATTTTGTCTTTTCAGGAATTTCTTTGATATTGTACAAAAATGACCATACATCATTAAATTTCGATAGTTGTAAAAATCTATTAACCAACGCATTTTCAATTGTATCGATCATGGGGTAAAAGACGCTTATTTTAAACAACTTTTCGGGATCCGTTGGTGTCTCATCAGCGGCTTCGTATTCAAATAGTTTCTTTTTTCTTCGGATGCGGACTGGCTTAAAAATAATATCTATCCCAGCCTGAGAAGCAATTTCCGTAGCTGTTATCAGAGCAGTCGAATAATCCCTGTACTCTTTTACAAATTCCGAGCAGTTCTTCAGCAATCGTGAAGCGTTTGGTATATCCATTGTTTTAGACTGCATAGCCTTACTTACAATGTTTACTTGAAACAATATATCATACCAAGTTCATAATAGCAATGGTGGCTTGGTATGATATATTGTTTCAAGTAAACATTGTAAGTAAGGCTATGCAGTCTAAAACAATGGATATACCAAACGCTTCACGATTGCTGAAGAACTGCTCGGAATTTGTAAAAGAGTACAGGGATTATTCGACTGCTCTGATAACAGCTACGGAAATTGCTTCTCAGGCTGGGATAGATATTATTTTTAAGCCAGTCCGCATCCGAAGAAAAAAGAAACTATTTGAATACGAAGCCGCTGATGAGACACCAACGGATCCCGAAAAGTTGTTTAAAATAAGCGTCTTTTACCCCATGATCGATACAATTGAAAATGCGTTGGTTAATAGATTTTTACAACTATCGAAATTTAATGATGTATGGTCATTTTTGTACAATATCAAAGAAATTCCTGAAAAGACAAAATTGGACAAAGCATGTGAGAATTTAGAGATAAGTTTAACCGATGGGGAAAAATATGACATATCTGGTTGTGAATTGGTTGAGGAACTTTTACACCTGAATCCACTGTTGAAAGACATTGAATCAGCAGAACCAATAAAAGTTCTTCAACTTATTAAAACAAATGGTTGGCAGGATATATTTCCGAATGTGTGGACAGCACTTCGGATTCTGTTAACCATACCTGTAACGGTCGCCAATGGAGAACGAAGCTTCAGTAAATTAAAGCTGATTAAAACTTATTTACGTTCGACTATGTGTCAGGAGCGACTTTCAGATTTAGCAATTTTGTCCATAGAAAATAATATTGGCAAGGACTTAGATTATTCCGAACTAATAAAAAAATTTGCAGGTGCAAAAGCGAGAAAAGTGGCTTTGTAGTTAATTTTTTTATTTCTTAATTTGATTAAATAAATCTTTTTAAACACATATTATCGTATCTTTCGTCTAAAAACTCTCTGCTGCCAATAAATAAAATTTAAAATTTCTTTTTATATTTTTTTTTTTTAATTTTTTTTTGAAAAAATTTCATCAAATTAAAAAAAAATGGGGGGGGGCAGTGGGGGAGGGGGCGCCAAAATAAGATCTCGCACCACCTGAAAATCTTGCTAGGACCGCCCCTGGGTAATACGTATTTTCGCCAAGTTGAATTGTCTGAGGAATTTGTTGTAGCGGAATATTAAAATCTAGTGACGAATTGGTTTTTAAATTGCCGCATATTTCCAGAAATATGTGGGAACTAAAAAGGATGTTTTTTTCGGTAAATTGTTGACAGTGATTACATTGACTATTATTACTAACATTTTCTTTAAATCGCAAGTCTAATGCTTTCTGAAGCATTCCAGTATGTTATGTAGGAAAATTTATCGTTAAAGTGGAGTATGGAACTACCGCCTACTTATTGCATTTAGGACATTTCGTATGCTCTGTCATCGAGGGCTGATTATGGAACAATTCTTTAAATAAATAGTAAGATGTGGATGCAGCGTTTAGTTCAACGTGATTATTCGGAAAATATTTCTTGTTGGCTTCTCCAAAAACTTTATCTAAAATTAAAGCACGCTTCTTGTAGGTTTGCGCGTTTACTCCATCTCGCATAACATGTGCAACCAGCTCGTACAATGTAAGTGACGGTTTTTGAGAATCTACAAATTTTGCATATTTTTCGCTTTCAGCATAAGAGCAGCACATGATATGTATTATGCTGTCGAAGCCGCATGTGTTGATTACTGTAAAATACGTTTTGCCAATCAGAATGGGTTTTAAACCTAACACATTTCCATTTCTGAGTAATCCGATTACTGAGGACTTCGTCTTGCTTTCATCGTTGTATATCAAAACAGTGGGATCTTTATCCAAATAATTGGCTTTCTTTCTTTTTGCTCCCTTTTCTTTTTTTGTGTTTTGGTCACCAAGACCACCCCAATTTTCAAACGCGGTTTCAGTTCCCAGTTCAAAATTATTCGGGTCATCATCTTCTTCTTCGACTACAACGTCATTTATTTTTCTTTTCGAGACTGCTAAAATAAAATCATAATTGTTAACCTTAGAACCTTGCGATTTATCTAAATATTTAAGTACAGTCGACTCTCGATAAATTGAAACTCAAGGGACCAGAGAAGGACCAGAGAAAAATTTCAAATTACCATTAATTATTACAAAATTATCGAGAGATTCAAATTAACGAGTGTTCAAATTATCGAGAGTCGAGTGTATTTGGAAAAATTAGAATTAAAGATTGTTATTATTAAATAATAAATAACTAAGAGAATGAACGGTTAATCTATGTACTATATCGAATAGGTAAATTGAACACTACCACAGTTAATTTTTTTTAAAACTATATGAGAAGTGTTCAATTTACCTATTCGATTATTATTATTATTATTATTTTAATATTACCTTCTGTTGTATTACCTTCTGTTTTATCATCTTCTATTGTATTGTATTTGGATCTGGTAAGAATCGTGGATCCAATAATATTTTTTATGTGAATATCCAAAAAATCATCAATTCTTATTGGCAGCGTTTTATGCTGAAAAATACGATTTTTTAATTGATTAAACAGACTTTCGGATGTCGAACTGGTTTCGGTAAGATTTCCATATTCAAAAATGGGGATCATAACGACGGACCAACACGGGAGCAGTTTACAAAACTTTAACAATTTCTTAGCAATTTCAGGGTTGTACTGCATATTATCATGATCTCCTTTGTTAGATGTAGTTTTTGATTCCATTAAACACGAGTCATAAATAGCTTCAATTTCTTCGAAAATATCCGACATTACTTCAGCTTCAGTATCACTATCTTCCATTTCTTCAATTATATTCAATTATACCACCATTTTCATCGTTCATTTGACATGCCCATACTTCATTTGTAGTTTCGTGAGTTGCTATTCTTCCTTTTAAATATCTTTTCGCCGTTTCACAACTTGTAGGACCTTCATCATCATTATTTCCATCTTCCTCGTGTAAAGCCACCGTGAATATATTATACAACAATTTCTTAATATCTTTAAAATTCGTGCTAACGACCAGCAAACCAAATGACCGTAAATAAAAATTTTTGATGCGTTTTGTGGCGGACTTAATTTCTGGCCAACCACTAAACAAATGCATCACGTGGTTGAAGTCGTTTCGAAGCATACACAAAGGTACTTCAACATTTGGTTTCTTTTTTATTAAATCGGAGCAAACACTTATGTATTTCGACAGCTTGGAATATTGCGTAAAAGTTTTTGTTGTCGTCATCATCAAAGCCAGCGATTGGTCGGTTACCACAATTTTTGGCGGTACAACAGCGTTCTTCAGCCATTCAGAAAGCCAACAAGCTATCGACATATTATCGTGTTTTTCAGATAACATATGTGCGACGGGAAATTGGCTTTGGTTCATGTGATCCATAACTCCAATTTCATACAAGAATATGGCGGACGTTGTTCTTCCGGTAATTAGGTTTACCTTTTGGACCACACCACCTGTTGCATCGATAGTTATAGTAGGAATTTTGTTTTGTTTTGTGTATATTCTATACATATCAATTTCAGTTGGCGACCAATAATGAACAAATAAACGATCGTTTCCCATATCGCGAATGCATTCATTGAAAGGCGACATTCCTTTCATCTTGGATAAAGCTAAAATAGGATCGCCACTCAATCGATTCTTAGCTAAATATTTGTATTTCAAACATCGCAAGGCATTTGCGGTCGGTAAATTACTAGGTTGGGCATCACCGTAATTTGTATATATGCTTTTGTACCATTTCATTCAAAATATAAGAAGGTGCCTTATTCTCATCGACCAATTTCTTCTCCAAATCGTTACGTTCGTTTTTCGAAATGATTCTCTTCCTTCGTTCACTACAATTTCTGAAATCTCCAGCGTATATGCAGTCCATCGCCACAAGGGATTCCAATTTTGGAGCATTTTCCATGGTACATTCTAATAGGCTATGACAAGACTTGCATTGACCTCTTATTCGAAGAAAATTAACACCATCTGGATGAATTTTGCAACCTTTATATGCTATACAACATGACAATTTCGTTTCCTTGTAGAATTCAGTATGAATTACATCTGTCCAATAGTTGGGTTTCAATATTTCATAATTCCTAGCTTTGCAATTCCTATCTGATCGTTTATAAGAGTTATCGGGTAAATAAATATTCGACCACTGCTCCGACGACAAAGATATTTTGAATATCAAACTTTCCTCATTTTCGTTTGCTTCCTCATCCAAAGTATCTGAAATTTTCTCACACGCAGGCTGTAAATTTAATTTTCCCATAATATTATGCCGGTTCGTAATTACATGGCTATATATGTATTTTGCAGTAGCAGTAGTATTACCAAATTCTTCCGAAATTTGTTTCCAACAAGCGTGCGATGGACCCCAAACCTTTTTATCGACGGGATCAAATATTCCTTCTTTCTTTGCAACGATAATAACATGGAGCTGCTCGAAATTAACTGTAGATGTTCTTGGCATTCTGTTTCTTCTCTTATAGACTTGCGGGCTAAAATAGCTTTAATAACTTTAATGAACTTTTTTGGATACTGATTAATTTACTTACACTTATATAGAAAAAATCTATTATTTTTAGGTTGGTACTGGTCCTAAAATATTTTTTTCCTTGTTCGGCATGCCCTTGTGCATGCCCTTGGCATGCCCAAAAGGACGGTTATATTTATTGTTTGTTAAGTTTTGCACATTTGAAATCTATGCATTCACGCGCAACTTGCTCGGAGTTCACGGAAATCAAATATTTCGCGAATAACTTCGCGACCGTTGAGGCACAAACGTCGGGAATGGAAGCACAAACAGGCACTAACGAAGCACTAACGATTGACAGAAAAATTTTATTAAAAATCGATTTGGGGGGGCCATCGTGTCAACAGCCCCTCCCAACAAATTTCGCGAATAACTTCGCGACCGTTGAGGCACAAACGTCGGAATGGAAGCACAAACAGGCACTAACGAAGTACTAACGATTGACGCAAATATTTTATTAAAATTCGATTTGGGGGGGGGGCCAACGTGTCAACAGCCCCTCCCAATAAATTTCGCGAATAACTTCGCGACCGTTGAGGCACAAACGTCGGGAATGGAAGCACAAACAGGCACTAACGAAGCACTAACGATTGACACAAAAATTTTATTCAAAATCGATTTGGGGGGGGGGCAGTGACATGGACCTATATCTCATGCTCAAAAGAGAGGATTGTAGAATATTTTACAGATGATGTCTGTGAGAAATTGTTATTCTAGTTCGGTAATATTTTAATGCTCTTTATCGCACAGTACATATGAAAATACTTATTCAGCCGCTTGTTTCGACTTGACCCATGCCAAAAATCACCCAGCTTAAAAACATCAACGATGTTAGAAGTAGGTATATCGACAAATATAATATGTCAAGCATATACTACTTACATATTATTATAGGTATAACGCACTGAAAAAATAAATCAGTAATTTATCACCTATAAATATCGTACATACAGTAGCGTCCGTAAGTCTTTTGCCAACCAGTTTTTTTTGCAATAATTTTGTAAAATTTCAATATTTCTAGTTAATATTTTGATAATTTATTCTTTAGCTAGTTTGGAATTAAAAACCATAACTATAACTAAATCATAACATATTTAGTCGGGCTATCCGATTCTTCTTTAATTTTAAAGGCTTATTAGAAGGACGTCTACCAAATAGCACAGTTGACTTTAGTCGATGTTTCACTGTCGAAACGTGGCCGTTTTAGTAGCCGCTAGACGATGATGTGTTGCTGCTTTACGGACGATTATTTTATCATCTTTTGTGGTTGTTTTTTGTGGTCGCCCTGTTCTTGATCGTGTGTCTGCTGATCCATATTTCTTTATTTCACGATACTATCACATAACTTTGTTTTTAATCTGTGGAATACTCTATGCTCCCTGTCATATTGGTGTGTTATTAAACTTTACTCGCACGGTTACTGTACACTAATTTAAGTTTCTTAATGTTTTGGCGAATAATTTAAGTTATGGCAAATAACTTTTCCCCCAATTTATTTAGTTTCATATTTTTACAAATTTTTATAATATTGTAAACAATTATAGTTATGGTTTTTAATTCCAAATTATCTAAAGAATAAATTATGAAAATATTAACTTGAAATTTTGAAATTTGAAAAATTAATTGCAAAAATCTGGTTGGCAAAAGACTTACGGACGCTGTATGTAAAATTTTCAAACGAGTTTAAGATTTTTAAATGCATACGCCTTCTTGGCATGATTACCACCAATAAAATCAAACACGTCGTCTGAAACAAAATCTTTCCTCACTATCTCTAATGAGAAGATAGCTCGGAACAGATAATGTCCACGCAGAAGGTAAAACCCTCTACTTTAATTTGCATGGGGCCCTGATCTTAGGTTTAAACTAGCTCGTAAATAGCGGCGGCGAAGGCCGTGGGTCGTGTCAAAGGAACGCCCCGGAGAACATCAAGGAAGCAGCTTTGCTAACGCACACAAAAATAAAATCAACAACAAGGTGTTCGTTGTAGGAAGGCGATGAGATCAGCGATGTCGGATGTAAAGTGCATTAGCCGACCAGAATACAAACAGTGGCACGACACTGTCACCAAGAATCACTCCCAAAAATCCACCAACGGAACGTTCGAGTGGTCATATAAAAATCCCACCAAGATGGAACCACATCGAACTTCCAACGATAAAACCAAACGGTAGCGACCCTGATGAAATGCAGCACCCTGTACATAGGTCGCACATCGCAGCCTTCATAAAAAAGAAACATAAAACCAAAAATAAACACAAAAAAAATTTTCAACATAGAATTTCAAATACAAGATTTGAACCCATGTCAAACGCGTAGGAATTCCAAAGCCATTCCATTTGACCAACGCCGTTCGATGTTAGCTAGTGGAAATAATACACAGTTCAAGTTTAATTACACAAAACATAATAATATAAAATAATTAATTAGTTTATCAAATATAACACTTAAACATCGGCATCATAATCCACGTATGCGAACGCCAGATTAGATTATAGTAATCACGTCAAGCAGGAAGGTGAAATCTGCGACTTATCGATTATCTCGGCCAAACGTTCTAATAAAAATGCAAGACAAAGGAAAACCTATTTAACAAGACATCACAAAAAACATGAATCAGCCAAGAGCGAATGCAATCGTCAGCGAACTTCAGGTGGTCTAAGTAAAACTTGGCCACTTGCTTAACGAATATCTGTGAAGTAATTAGCAAAAGAATTAGGCGACTTATCAATGCGAACGGATAAAAATCCTTCCCAGAAATTATGGGCAAGGGTGGTCCGACAAGAGAATACGGTACGGGAAAAATCCATCATCCTACAACCACGAATTATAATCCCCTACTGGGTTGGAAAACAAACAATATTCCAAAATCATTCGGATTGCTGGACTGTAATCCTCACAAAACGTAACCATATCTTGTAAAATTCGGAACCAACCCCATAATCACTTCACAGTATTAAAAGTCGACCTTCTCGTTCGAGAATTCACCCAAGACCTCTCGACACCCAGCGCGGTTCGGATGCGCTCAGGAAAAAAGATAAAAATGGCAGTGTCTACACTACCATCCCAATAAACTTGAATTAAAATGGCAGTGGCCAAACAAATTGATTGTTGAAGGTTGATCATGAGGGATGTAGAATCCAAAATCCGCCATACGCCAAAAAGTATTTTTCATTTTTACCTTGTCAGAAAATGTATTAAAATATTATGAAATCAAAGTTACTATAAAACACAAGTTATAATATGGTAGATTTCAAAATATATTTTACTTACAGATACTAAAGTGTCTATATTAAACTGTACCAAACCGCAAACTGTGAATTTTAATTCAGTTTGAGCTGCCTGAATTAACATTACTATTGGAGTTTGTAGTTGGCGAAAATATTTGGAATACCAATCTGAATTGTAAATACCATACGCAATAGTCATTGCCTAAAATTAAAAACTTTTAATTATTAAAAAACATTTTAAGAACACATTTTACTTCTTCAGAAACCAAACTTGATACAATGCAATAAAATGATGTGCGTGAAGTTAGCCCCCCCTTTTTTCGAAAGTTAAAATTTTTTTTGTTGTTCTGAGTTGTTCTCCATTTGTTCTCGAGTGTTCTGTAATAAAAAAAAAAAAAAAAAAACAACCGAGAAAATAAAAAAAAACCATTTTTATTGCCAGCCCCCCTTTTTTCGAAAAGTTAACTTTTTTTTTTATTTGATTGTTCTCAGTTTCTTCTCGGTGTTCTCAAAAAAAATAATTTTCAAAAGTTCAATAATAACCGAGAAAAACGCGAAATGAGATTTCGCGCCAGCCCCCCTTCTTAAGAAAAAAGGAAGCTGTTTTTTCAGTGTGCATATTATATTTATTTGTAATTTAATAATTAATAAAATTTATTGATTATTTAAAATACCAAGAAAGAAATTTATATCTCCACATATATACACATCCTTGGAGTTTTTTCGTTGGGAAACTTTAACGGGAGTGGGTATCTTTTAATTAAATCGTCAAATTCCACCCAATCGGTGCCTCTTTTTACCCAGGCTGTGTAGTGTCCCAGCGCATTGACGGCATCTGTAACACATCGATACATAACAAGCCCTCCTAATGCGAATCTTCTTTCGTGCAAGTTTAAAAAATGTGGAAATTCTTCAACAGATACGAGTCTATTCACTTCATATTCGATAAAAATATGCGAACCATAGGTTACAACAACATCAAAAGATTTACCACAACACTTTCTTTTCGACAATCCACCATCCACCAACGCCTCTTCCAATCAATGAAAACTGGGATTATTTACTATATCTATATTTATCGGAGCACATACCTTTTTAAAAGTTTTTTCCTTTTTGCAAATGTCACATGTAAAATTTTCCATAAGGCTCCAATCACGTTTAAACACATATTCGACCAAATTGGTGATATTGGAACTAGCATCTATAGTGATTCTTCCCGCTACATCAGTATTAACGAAATACTGAATAGCTTTCAAAATATTAGCTCTGGCCTTATAAACATTAACGCATGGCCCGTTTTGCAGAAATTGTTGCAGGAAAGCAAATGAATTTGTGTTCGAAAAGTTAACAAAATTTGAAACTTTTCATTCCTGCATGCTGCAGCTAATATCTGCATGACACTATCAAAACCGCACGTATTTGTTACTACAATTTGGAATCTTCTTTCTTGTATCAATGGACAAATGTTGCCGTTAAGCAACAAACCAATCTTGTGTCCGCTTCTTGTTTTGTGGATTATATCCCAATCGGGAATTGTATCTAAATATGTCAGTTTAATTTTCTTCGTAGGATTTTTGTTTCGCCAGTTTTGTTCAGCAGTTAATTCAGAAGTTGTAAAATTACTATCATCAATTACGACCATGTCATTTATCGGAACATTATGCGTGATTTGATGCGTTGGTGAATGATTTTCAGCAGTGTCCAGTGAACCATCGTTTTCTGCCATTTTTTGGGAACGTTTATTATAACCAGCCATAGCTAACTTGGCTTTTCCTGAAAAAGAACGTATATGACCGATTAAGAATTTATCAGCACGTAATGGTAATTCACTGCCAAAGACTCGCCGTTTGATATCATTGAATTCGCTTTCAACTGCTGACGAACTAGCGTTAACTTGTCCAAACCTAAACGTAGAAATCAGTACTCCAGAGTACAGTGGGAAATAGTGTAACATGTATTTGATTTTTTTGGACATCGCTGGGCAATAGTAAGCGTTTACATCGTTTCCAATTTGTGCTTCGCGTACTTCTTTCATACATTCCTGGAAAAATGTATTAGCCCATGAATCGATATTATCTTCTCCATTACACTCTTGCTCATCCGAATTATCTTCCGAGAACGAACTTTCTTCTTCGGAAATATCTTCTTCGGAAATATCTTCTTGGGTTTCGTCCAAACTTTGATTGCCTTTAATGGATTCAAAAATAAATATTCGAATTTCTTCGGCCAAGCTCTTCGTTCCGTTTTTAGTTTCGCCACATGTTTTGCTACAACAAAGGATAAGGGCCGATTTTATCAATTTTCTAAAAGTAAATAAAGTGGTTGTTTTGGTAAGTAAACACATAAGTCTGGGGCGCGGAGACGTAACCATTAGCGTTCTAATCAAGCTTTCTTCTGCGACGCTGTAAAGAACAGGCTTATATTTGTCTAATAAAACAATAAAAAGGGTGAACGGAGTAAAAACAACCCCAAAATCGACTTTTGAAAAGTACGGTAAATTTGCACCATTACGCGGTCGACCGGGGCATCGGTGCCATCAGTCGGCCGTGCTTCGTTGAAAATGCGTAAAATTTTTTTGCTCCGATTTCAATTTTTCTTTGAAATTCGGATAGATGGGGGTGTGATTAAGGGATATTAGTAATAAATAAAATCAAAAAAATGGAAAATAACCCGTGTATTGCCAAAAAAGTGAAAAAATTAAATTTTTTTTGCCTTCCAATTTTAGGGGTGTGCATTCGAAAAGGAGGGTAATCCATCGTCAAATCCTACCCCTACGGGGCGCCGCTCCGCTCCGCTCCGCTCTGCACCCCTCCGGGGCGGATTTGACTCTGGTTACTAGGCTAAACATACGAGAAGCGCCACCGATCAAGAACATGTAACGCCCTTTTGTTACATTAAATTTTGCGTTGGCAAAATCTTCTTTTGTCAACAAATTTTATTTTCAATTAAAAATACTTAAGTTTCCAAATATCAATTTTAAATTAATTTCATTTTAAATCAAGATTACCAATTTTAAACCCTATAATTTAGGCAACCCATTTATCATAAATTTAATTTAACCATGGTCCCACAACTACGCATGAGTGGAGAATCAAGGAGAGTTGATCATGGCCTCGAGTAAGCCGGTCGCAAATTTTTGCGGTCCGGGCAATTTTTAAAGTTTCACCAATTTAAATATGTTTTCAATACTCAAAGTTATTTTTGTGACGATGTTAATTTCACGTAGTGCGTAGTGTGATGGTTTTTCTTTCTTTTACGTTTTACGATCCAAACAATTTCATGAAGTCGGTAATTTTAATTAAGCCCTTCAACTTTTTCAACATGGCGGAATGACTCCATTACAATTTCAAACGTCCACCTTTTTGGTCGGAACCCGTTGAGTATGGGAGCTCATGGAAAGCCGCGAAGTTTCTGTGATGCTTTTGACGCTCGACAACGTCGATCATCTTTTTGGATATGGGAGTTTGTGGAGGTGCTATCCGTTTAATTTGGAATATGTCAGTAAATTTTAATCTGGACCAAGTGGCAAAAATTCGCCGACCAGCTGGTCGAGGACTCGCCCAGTTGGACAAATTCAGAGGGATGATGTTTCAACCCCATATGACAGCCCGACATTCTGTAGTTTTTTATGGTGCCGCCTTTAGAATATTTTTTCGTCAGTTGGTGCAAACTGATAAATTTTTCGAGGTATCATAAATATGGAACGCCAGATGTCCCGATTTTGATGTGCTAATTCTCATTATCATTTCCAACTTTCGACATTTCAACAGATGTGGTCGTAAAGAAAATAAATTTAATCAAAATATTTTTCACTTTCAAATACCAACTATTTTTTCAATAATTTTCTAATTAACAATTTTTTACATGTGTGCTTTTCTGGAATATCTGTTTTAGGTTAAATTTAATTAGCAGGAGTTTTTGCTGATGGTAGTATGAGTCGAAGACATGTCACATCGAATCAACCTTTTTTTAATAAGTCAACACCATTTAAATTTGTAAGTATTCTATGAATTGTTCTTCATGTAAAAATTGTTAAACTTTAACACCTTCAGTGAAGTAATTACCGTTGGAATTTTATATGAACTCAGTTCACCAATTTTGTGACCGTCTCCAACGGCACAAAGTTTTTAACTTGCCTACCTTGTGTAGTTTTAAAGGCGTACAGAACACGTCATCTCATTACAGAGAAAACTTTATTCGTATCGGAGAGTGCTTCGATCCGAACACCACGACGCCACTTTTTTTGTGTCTCGTATTATTTCGTCGTTTTCATTTTGTAAGCCAAAATATTTCTTTCTCCCATATTGTTATGATTATTGTATGTATGTAGTCAAGAGTTTGTTCCTTTGTTTTTTTACGATTATTAAAATATTTAATTTCATTAAAGTGTGTTATTCTAACCTCGACGAATATTTTTTTATTTTACTTTTTATTTCCATTTTTGACTGGGTATAAGCAACTAGTAGATCGAAACCTCGTACCCAATCATGGCGCCCAAAATAGGTAGTGACAAATTAGTAAAGCCAGCACAATTTAAGGATCCACGAACCTCTTTGAGGTACCCACGCTCTCGTGGCTTCGTATGAGAAATACAGAGCTAAAGCCGATACGTACTCTCCAGCTGCGATCACTAAAAAGGGCAAGGTGAATGCTGAAACTCTTTTTTTAGATGACCATTTGCCGGGTCATCACTTTTTGGTATTCGTTTACGAGTTTTGAGCATTTCAAACACCGGGATCTATGCAACCGGGATGAGAGAGACCCTCGAAATAGCATTAAAAAGTATAGTCGCGGTATGGGGCAGTAAACTATTACGTTTCACCCCCTAAAAATCGCGTAAAAACTAAAAATAATCGATGTAACATGTACGACCGTCGACCTGCATCTGCCGCTCCGAAATTTTCTAAGTGTAAGAGTATATCTATCTGCACGTACCGTCAACAAAATGCGCGCCGGCCGAGCGATAGAGTGGCAGCGACCGCTTCTGCACCATGCTCTTGCTACTTTTCCGTACTTTTCAAAATCGATTTATTGATATGTAATCGACCCCGTTCACCCTAATTCTTTTGGCAATTTGCTCTATTAACATGGTTCTTTAGTGTGTAACAGAAGAAAGTATGATCAGAACCCTAATGGTTAGAGCTCTCTAGCCTAAGTCTGATATAAAATCTTTTAACGGCATGATTTACCGATTGAAATGTTTTCCATCGTGCCACCAGAGCTACATAATGGCATATTATATCTAGCCGTAAATAACAACGAGGGAGCTGTGATCTGGCATCTTCATTTATAATCGCCAATAAACACTTGGAAAGATAATCTCTAAGGGAACTACATTGACCAAATGCTCGAGCTACAGCTCCCATCAACGCTTTGTCAAAATCGCACACAACTTCCTGAGGTAGGGGGAAACTACTTTTCTTTAAACTTCCTATTCGTATTATTTCCAACAATCAATACTGTATCGCATTGGTATTCTGTACAGCGCTCAACATTTGGAAAACGGGCATTTTTGCTTACACACAATTTGACATAAGTATTGTTGTGATACGCGCTATCCATGTTGAGGATAGGTTCGTACCAACAAGGAAAGAATTACAGTTGGAGACCGGAGGTTAAAACACATTTGTTTGCATGTGTTTGTTTGTTTTGTCGTTTGAATTTAATTTTAAGTTGTTCGTGTTACATGTTGTATGTAAACGTTATATACAACATGGGGAAATTAATCAAACGTGCAGAGAACCGTCGGCCATGTACAAACAAACCGAGAATATAAGAAGCTCCGGTTTTAAAACAAAAATTATATAGTAACGCAAGTTACATAAAAAGTAAATAAGGGAGTATCATCGAGATCACGAAACGTGACGGTCGCAAATTTAGTACTGTGAGATACAGTCGCGAAATCAATTGAGATTCCATATAACTGAAATAAATTATATTCGTGAACTAAATACGGTGGTGCTGCAATAGGAAAAGAATTCCTCGAAGAAATTAAGATTCCTTGAGATAGCGGAATACGGAAGGTGTCGGCAACAAAGGTTGTGGTCGAGATCGTGTCATACAGATACGTATGCGAGATCCGGATACCAAATTATCCGATCTAGGAGAAGAAGTTATAGAAATAGTGGAACGATCAAATCCGCACGAGAGTTAGATCGTGACGAGATTGGAAATTAGAAGAGAGAAGAAAGAAAATTGTGCGCACTAAAGATTAGCAGGTTAGCTACCATTTATTTATCAGTGCGTAGAATAGTAGTTTATATAAAGATTGTTTGGGTTATATGTTATATGTTATATGTTGGAATTTGTTTATTTGATTAAAAACTTGTTAACGGAATCCAACTGTATTTTATCTTTGTTGGAATCAAGAATTCGTTCGACATAAGCTCGTATAAAAAAAGTGTTGGTTGAATCAGATCCCGACGCATATTAACCTGAGAAGTAAGAGTCAAAATAAAGGTAGGTGACCATAAACCGATTGTGTGTGTACTCGTGCTTCTTAAAGGCACCAGACGCTACAGTATATATGTGGCGATAATTCGCCGTTCGCTTTCTTAAGTTTTGCCACTACCGATCCTGTAGCATCGATATAAATGGTATTAGGATAACATACATACGTGGCCATTTGTTCTAGTGTCCAATAGTGTACAAAAAATGGATCGGCTCCAACTCCGTGAGTAGATCCGGCATATTGGTCATCTTTAATTTGCAGAATTCTTCTTATTGGGTCTATTCCTTGCATTACGCCCAATGATTTATCTTTAGCTTCCTGTTTTGCTTTCCGTAATGTGGAAAGTTTAGGTAAATGAGCCGGTTCCACATCACCCAGATCCATTAACTGATCTGCTAGATCTCGTCGCAAAACGCATGGTTTCTTCTTTCCTTCCACTAGAGATTTACAGATCTCAACTCGTCTCTGCCCTTTCAGTTGGCGTTTATGTACATGATCTATTGAAGGGTCAAAATTTTTCAAACAGCATTCCATAACCACAGAAGATTGAGCAGTAGGCTTATTGATTATGTTACCAGTAAATTTACATCCACATTCTTGACATGTCCCCGTTATCGTTACATATAGGTTTGCTTCCGATATTTTACACGTTTTGAAATTTATGGCACATGGCAATTTAGTCTTATCATAAATCACCTGATAAAGTTCATCTGTCCAAACATTTCGCTTCAGGCTTCTGTACATCTTATCATCGCCGTAAATAATATCTTCCGGTAATATTTTCTTCCAATTGTCGTATGAGATATCGATAGTAAATTGGCCTTCGTCCTCATCATCAAAAATATTGTCTTCTGAAAAATTGTTGGCCATCACAGGATCTCTCCTTTGTATTCCAAAAAAGTCCAAAATTTTGTCCAGTACATTGTAGCGGTTGTTTTTTACAATGATATAGATATATTTATATTTAATAACACCATCCATTCGCATACTTATCACTTTATAAACTTCATTTTCGGGTCCAACCACTCCTCCATCATCGGTTATAATATTACTGAATTCAGAGGAGAGAATTATATCGAGAAGAGCATCTACATACTTGGCCATTGTTAAAATTTTAAACATGTTGGGATTAAATGTTTATTGAAATAAGGTGATAAGCTTATATAAAGAAAAGCTGTTACCAATAAAAATTAAATTCGCTTAATCCGCTCGATGCGGGTCACTACATTACCCCCCATCTAGTGAGATTGTTAAAAAACAAAGTGTAGATGCTACACTGACTTGTCCAATAGCGGGTCTCTTTTTCGGAGGCATTTGAATTTCGTTATTTCGTTAATATTATTGCACTATAATACCTTTTCTCTCTGATTCCTTCTATATCTTCTGTATGCCGGTTTCCCAACCTATATAGACAATCTCCTTCGTTAATACGTTGATCCGTTGATACGTTGATACGTTATTATTGAACTTTTGAAAATTATTATTTTTGAGAACACCGAGAAGAAACTGAGAACAATCAAATTAAAAAAAAAAGTTAAATTTTCGAAAAAAAAGTGAAGTTCACGTTTTTTATTTCAGCTGCTGCTCCTGGATTAATGGACAAATTGATCTTCGCTAGAACTCGTTGATCCAAATCTTCATCTAACACCGTACCGGGAGCACATTCCACATGCCAGCATCGATCAGAAAATTTTTCATAGCGTGCTTCCACTCGCTATAATTTTCTCCATTCAAATGTATTGATTGCGGCAGTCCTCCCATTGTTACAACTGTTGAAGATGATCGACTCCTCAACTGCGATTGTAACAGTTCGATCTGTTGTTGCAAATTTGCTAATTGCGCCTCCATAATTTTTTATTTATAAAATTTTGGATGCAATAATTTGCACAAATTTAAATCAAACGAAAAACAACTTTATTCTCTTATTTGTTACTGGGCCCATAACCTATTGGGAAGGTTGGCAGTAGACAAGAGAATAATTACAACAATCACAACATAAACAATTTAATAAGAGCACATTGGCAATACAACTTAATAAAACAAAGAATGGATAACATCACTAACCTGGTTGTGGACTCGTACTTGAGTGACTAAAAGTACAACCCAGGTGTCCTTATATCCAGCATTGGTATAAAGATAACCAGCTACATAAATATGTCGCGCCATCTATTAGTCACATTGTAACTTACATACCAACAGAATTAATGGAAATAGCAATTTTGTGTTCATAGTAGAGGGTTTTGTTTTAGTGTAATTTACGTAAAAATCGAGTACGTGCATATTTAAAATATTTTCTCTCAAATGTAGTACCGCTTATGGAATCGATTGCTAACGTAGACAATTAGTTTAAATTTTTAATTTCAAATGTTTCTCTGGAACGTAGATACGTTGATACATTGATACGTTGATACGTTGATACGTTATTATTGAACTTTTGAAAATTTTTTTTTTGAGAACACCGAGAAGAAACTGAGAACAATCAAATAAAAAAAAAAGTTAACTTTTCGAAAAAAAGGGCGGCTGGCGAGAAATCTTATTTCGCGATTTTCTCCGATATCATTGAACTTTTGGCAATTATTTTTTTGAGAACACCGAGAAGAAACTGAGAACAATCCAAAAAAAGTTAACTTTTCGAAAAAAAGGGGGGGTGGCGCCAAATCTTATTTCGCGATTTTCTCCCTTATTATTGAACTTTTGGCAATTATTTTTTTGAAAACACCGAGAACAAACTGAGAACAATCAAATAAAAAAAAAATTAACTTTTCGAAAAAAGGGGGGCTGGCGCGAAATCTTATTTCGCGATTTTCTCCGTTATTATTGAACTTTTGGCAATTATTTTTTTGAGAACACCGAGAACAAACTGAGAACAATCAAATAAAAAAAAAAGTTAACTTTTCGAAAAAAGGGGGGCTGGCAATAAAAATGTTTTTTTTTTTATTTTCTCGGTTGTTTTTTGTTTTTTTTTTAATTAAGAATAAATAAGAACAAAAAAAATTTTAACTTTCTAAAAAAGGGGGGCTAACTTCTAGCACATAATAAAATGCCAATTGAGAAAGTACGATAAATCCTGCAAGTCCGTATCTTATCATTAATGGTAAATTAGTACTACAAAACACTTGATTAGATATTTTGTATTCTTATAATATTTATGTACACTACCGTCCAAAAGTTTGGAAACACTTGAATTTTTTTTATAATATGAATAATTTTTTTGGAAAATACCACTTAAATTTAAATAATTTTCACACAACATCAATTTTTTGTTACAAATGTAGAAATTTAAGAAGGAGGCCCACCAAAACGGCTCTATAAATTTGTATAGAAAGAATTACACAGATGTTGGGATTACTAAGACTTAACACGTGCCGAACGGAACCGACAAATTTTAAACCTATTGTGTACTAAAACTTGTTTGTTTACCTTTTCTTGTAATTTTACGGTGGGAATAACTACGGAATAACCCAAAACACTGGATTTATTTATTTTACCACCCTTTGCAAGTTGCAAATATAAAATAAGCTGCATTCAAAAATTTTAACCATTCCTTAATTTGTTTTGAGTGAAATTGTGTGTCGTAATGGCAAGAAAAAATCAACTGAGTGTAGAAAAACATAGTGCAGTTATTGCGCTTTACAATGAAAATAAAACTTTGCGTTATATTGCAAATAAATTAAAAATTTCATTTAAGGGCGTACACTACACAATTACGCGGTTTAAAGCTACTGGCAGTTTAGTGATTAAAAACGAAGTGGACGACCAGAAGTAACTTCTAATCAAGAAGATTTATTTATTGCTACTACCAGCAAGCGGAGTTTTTGTTCGCAGACAAGCATCTGAAAAGATGTTACTTCAATGTGTGGTTCCAACTGTTAAACATGGGGGGTGGGTCCAGTGCTTGTTCGGGGATATTTTTGTGTCTCTGGGGTAGGTGACCTAGTGGAAATCAAAGGAATCTTTCGAAAAGAGAATTATTTGAAGATTTTACAAGAGCACACATTACCATCGGGGTTAAGACTGATCGGCTCTCCCTTTACAATGCAGCAGGACAATGATCCAAAACATGCTTCTCGCTTCTCTTTTGCCTTTAAATCTTAGTAATATATTCTTTCAAAACTTTATATAAATAAAATCAAAAATGTAAAAATATTAAAAAAACTAAAAGTATGTTATTATTATTCTTTTGTTTCCAAACTTTTCGACGGTAGATATATATATGTATTGTAATGATCCAAGGGGTGAGTTTCGATTAGGTAATGAACACCTTTTGTTTTAACAACAAAAAGGTTAAGATACCACTTTAGAATGTACTTGAGTCGACAAATACCTCTATTATTTTTAAAGCTGTTTGATCTCAAATATTACCAACTAAATTAAGTCTCCTAAAAAAATCAATTCATTGCTAAAAATGTAAAGATACAAAGTTATGAGTATTCATGAAAAAGTTCAGTTAATTTGAAAAACAAATTAAGTAATAATAAAAAAAATTGTTAGATTAGGTAAATGCGAACAGTGGAAAATGTGTGATAAATAAAAGAAAAGGTAACACGAGAAAAGGACAAAGGTGGTGCTGTCAAGTTTTGAAAGTTGGTGAGGCGCGGCTGCTCATGAATTTTGGAAAGGAGAGATTTGTGGAATGATTAGAGGACTCACGGTGCGTCCGTCGAGACGTGAGGACGTATTTTTTGAAAAATTCGATTGACGTCCGTTGAGAAGAAAGGACGATTTTTGGTTTTTGGGAATTAAATTTGGTTAAAAAAGGAATTAGATTTGTTACGAGTAAGGAGTATAATTGTGGTCATTGAATATTAGCACGAGATTAAGACAACAACGGATATTCATTTAATAAAATTTTTGGTACCGCTGGAAAATATTTGTTGGTTAAAATTTGGAGTATGGTTAGAAGTTAGTAACTGGAGAAGATTAATAATTACCTGAGAAAACGGAAAGAAGATTAATTGTTTGAAAACAAAATATCTATGGTCGTTGATTCCTTCGATAATTTGAGCTGTGAATGGATAGTTTGGATGCGAGATTCCGTCAACATCACCGAATTCAGCAACCGACAGCACTGCTTCGTTTGTTCGACGGTGGACAGTAAAGCCGGTAAGAAGCGCGCACCGTTTTGATTTATTTGACAATATTTTTTAAAATTACATTAGTGCGAATAAATCGGAGGGTAGTTAGAATATTAAAACTTTATAGTAACTGTACACTTAATTTGTTTAACTTTGTAGATAACTTTGTTTCTTCATAAATTTAATTTTGTATTAATAAATGAATCGATTGTTTCTTTTTAAAGAGGAGATTTATTTGTGTTTTTACTTAAAGTTTGATACAGCAAAAGAGGTACGAATAGATTCAGGTACTCATAAGAATAGTTTCTAATTTGAATCGGTTGTAATTAGCGAACCGATGAGGTGTTTAATTACTTTCAATCGAACCATCGACACGACCACAAAAGCTAGCCGGAGCAATTAAAAAAAAGAGCCGTACATTTTCCCCGCTATATAAAATTAAAATTTATTGTCTTATCACGGCAGTATACATATTGCTGTGCAGCCCCGGAGCTTTATTAGGCTTGCACTCTGAATTCTTAAAACCTTGTACGAGTATACGTAAAAGTACCTCGTCAATAGAAATATAAGCAAATTATTCTTGACAAATACAAATAATATAAATTGATACCTCGGCTTGACTAGTTCGGATAGCACAGACCTACCTTTTCCCAAGCTGGGTTCCTTCCTTAGCCAAATCTCAAATCTGAAATGCAATATGGTGGCTTTTGGAATGATCATACACAAATTATGCTCCGTTGATACAGCAAATCGTTTTTTATTATGAATTTCAAATTGTAAATAATTATGGTTAATAAAATTCTTATCTCTAATAACAAAGATCTTAATTCTATAATAAGCCTAAACGTTTTTCCCGCACGTGTGAAATTAATCGTCAATTTGCACAAAATTTTTATGTTTTTAATAATTTTGAATGGGACGGTACCTTTATCTGGTGTAATTCTGTTGGTTTGGTTCATATACCATGAAATTATGCAGTGGTATTTGTTCGATGACCTTCAAGGGTGCGATCTCTCTGGATTGAATTTCCTCGTGGTAGTTTATGGTTGTATCGTGACCAAAGTTTTCGTTCAATATAATAGTGAATCTTTTCAATTTTGCACAGATTTTCACTTTTTGAAATACGTAAGTATAATGTTCTTTCAATTACTAACTTTTTATTCACTTTCTTAATCAAATTTTATTATATTTTTAACTTTTTAGCTGGACGCACAAAATTTGCCACCATTTATTTTTATTAAGCAATCAACAACCCTCAACAATCCATTGTTTTTACCATAGCTACTGGTATTTTCAAGGCACTTCTGATTTTCCATTTATCGAAAATAAAATCGATTTATTTGACGTAAAATTTCCAGGTTCGTACTTAGCCCAAAATAATTTGTAAAATTTTTAATGAATTTTTTTTATGTTTCAGATTTATTTTGAAGTATTAACATCTCCTGTGGTCTTCCAGTAAACTTTTGAAGAAAATGTTTTTCGCATTCGTGGTACATTGAGTTTACGGCGCACTTCGACACGTAAAAATTTTGTTATTTTAAAAGTTCTACGTTTCAACACATTTTTATAACTAATACTTTTAACAAATTGTTTTTGATTTCAAATTACATTTTTTTTATATCACTACTTAAATTAATTTACAATTTTAACAAACCTTTATTTTAAAAACAGAATTAAAACGTTGCATTTGAATTTACCTTGTTTTCTCATTCCGTGACCTTTTTCTCCATTAGATTTATGACGTTAAAACAATTCTTTGGTGTCGGATAAAACCCTTTCGTTTGAACAAATAAGTCTCGTGCTACCTTTGTTAATAAATTAAAAACTTTGATACAAAACGTGATCATTTCTATTGACGTGGTATTGGTACACCGCATTTACCTCCTGTGTTTAATTGAAATTTATTTGAAAATACCTATTTTTTTGTAGTAAATTTCTTAATTAACACACACGTGCATCTACTCATGAACACAACAAACTAAATTTTAATGTAACGTTTAGTAATGATACTAACTAATATTCAAAATTAAATCATTAAATTATCTCAAAGGTAAAAATTTATTAACTAAATGAATTCAATAAACTAACTAATCATATTCAAAATTAACTATTTAAATTATAAAAATATTTGAAAACTTCCTAACTAATCATGTTAACACAACTAACTAATTATATAAAAAAAATTCAAACTAACCTATTTATTTTTACGAGTAAATTCGACCAAGATTTCTGTTATAATTCTATATTATTTAAATTCTAAAATTTTTATTAATTTTCCTATCTTTGACCTATTTATTTATATTTGGGTGATTTCTACCTTTAGTTTTCATAATTTTTAATCATTAAACTTTAATTCATAGCTTCATATTATTATTTGGTATTCTTTATCTTACTTTAATCAATATTTTCCTATATAATTCCCCATTATTATTTTGGTAACCTCTTTTTGGGTCCCATTTCAATTCATATAACTTCATATAATCTCATAATTATTTATTCACAACTTTTACACCTGTGCCCTCTCATTTCGGTACATTCAGGTATTTATCTATTCACCTCATTTTATATAACTACCATTTATTTTATTTACCCCCATTTATCTCTTATTGTATTCAATTGAATACCAATTTTATTTAAAACTTCTTGATCTTTTCAAATTAAATTCATAATTATTTATCTAAGTTTATTTTTCACCCAAATTCTAAATTTAACCTTTCCCTTTCAAATCAATTACATCATTTTATAAATTATTTCTTTTTACTAATTGCATTTTTAAGTTTAAATCATTTATTTTTCGAATCTTAATAACATTTCTTTTCATAAATTTCTAATTATATAAATGTCGCATCTTTAAAATTTTATCTTGGTCAATTTTATCGTTTTCTTTTCATAGCTTTAATCAAATTTACATTGCTATTTTATTTAATTATGTCCTTGTTCCATTTCTTAAAATTATATTTACATATTGTTTTTCCGGTGTTTGTCATTTTCCATTTCTTTTTAAGTTTTGCTATGGCGAATTTATCATTTTCATTACTATTTTTCTCAGCGGTCAATTATGAAGTTGTAAGTTGATTTTATTTTTAGTTTCGCTGTGGAGCGTTGTCCACCATAATAGTCCCATCGTCCCATCGAAAAATCATATCGATGTGGAATCGACCTCTTATTATGTCCGAATCGGGATGTCGTATTTGGTAAGTACATTCGCCTACTTTTTCATCTATAATGAAAGGTCCTTCGTAGGGAAGTTGAAGTTTTTGGCACTCATTGTGCTCTCTTCGTCCCAATCGTAACTTTTTAACAATTACCCACTCTCCAATTTCAAAATTGCATTTTTTCTTAATTTTCTTATTCATTTTTCTTGTGTATTTTTGACTTCTTTTCTTGAGTCTTTTCCTAACTTCTTCAAGTATTTCATCATGTTCTTTTTCAGATTGATTATATACCCATGGTCTTTCCGGTTGTTGGTTTAACATGAGGAAATGTGGCGTTCTTTCTGTCGCTATGCTTGGGGTATGATTAATGAAGTTTTCTACTGTTTCGAGTTTACTATACCATGAAGGTTGATCATCGTGTACCAGGAGTCTGAGGAATTTAATCGTCTCTTGGACATACCTCTCACAGATGTTTCCTTGTGGATGTCGTATGGAACAATACGTGACTTTCACACCACGTTCTTCCCAATGCTGTCTAAACCGTTGATTATCGAAGTAAGTTGCATTATCAACTAAAATTCTTTTTGGCTTAATGATTTCGTTACAGAAACGATCCAGAAGTTCCAGCGAAATGTCCGTTGTACATGCTACCGTTGGATATAATTGGACGAATTTTGTGAAAGCATCAACTACGACGAAGATGTTATGAAACTCACTACTGGCTATTAAATTACCGATATAATCAACTGCAACTAACTCCCCAGGTTGTTCTAGTTTTAAGCTTTGCACGATATTTTGGTTATGAAAATTTTTAAATTTCCCCATTTGGCATAATGTACATTGGTTAATGGTACGCTTTATAATTTTTAAATCTTTATGGCAGATATAATTTTCCCTGAACATAAGCCACGTTCTCTTGATACCGGCATGTCCAAATTTTGAATGTAACGCGTTTGTAATATTTATTGTGGTAGGTTCATCTACCACATATAATTCTAAATTTCTCACAGTTTTTATGATTACGTTATCTTTATATTTAAATGACTTTGTATTTTCTTGATCGTTATTATCTAATTTAATTTTTAAGCTATCAAAACATTCATTTTCCTGAGCTAACAAAACATCCTGACGTGTAAACGGAATTTCGTCATCAACCAGTTGGTTTAATGCAATTAAAATTTCTTTCGGCTTATTTAACGGGTTATCTTTTCTACTAAGCGCGTCTGCAACAATATTATTTTTGCCTTTTATGTGTACGATGTCGAATGTGTACTCCATAATGAGCAAACTCCACCGATAAATTCTATTATTCGTAAATTTTGTACGCATTAAAAATGTTAACGCCGAGTGATCAGTGTGTATTTCAAAACGGTTGCCGATTAGATAAAATTTTAATTTTGTAAGCGCAAACACGATAGCTAACATTTCTTTTTCCGATGTGGAATAATTAAGTTCAGATTTCTTTAACGTTCGTGAAACAAAACTTATCGGTTCTTCTTCCCCATTACGCATTTGTATTAGGGCACCTCCTACCGCAAAATGACTCGCGTCTGTCTTTAGTATAAATTTTTCTTTAAAATTAGGATGTAGTAGTTTGACGTTCTCATATAGCATATTTTTCATTTGCTCAAAAGCTTTCTGTTTATCATCGTCCCATTTCCATCTTACCGATTTCTTCAATAGCACAAGTAACGGAACTGTTAACTTGGAATAGTTAGGTACGAACCTTTTATAATAATTCATTAACCCTAAAAATGATCTTAATGACTTTAAGTTAAATGGTCTACGGTAGTTTTTGATTTCTATTATTTTCCCATCATCTATCTTAATACCCTCGTTTGAAATTATGTAACCCAAATATTGAACTCGCGTTTTGTAGAACTCACATTTTTCTATGTTGAGCTTCAAGTCTGCGTCATTTAATGCTTTTAAAATTGTATCTAAGTGAACTTTATGAATTTCTTCATTTTCGCTGAAGATTATTATGTCATCAACATAGTGTGCACAAAAATGACTAAATTGGTTGAGGATAACTTGTAATGCACCGATGAGTGCCGCGCTGCTAGTGGATAATCCAAATGGAACAACTCTAAAGATATACGTGTTACCATCCACGCTAAAACCTGTGTATTGTTGTGAGTCTTCATGCAATTTAATTAGCCAAAACGAATTTCTTAAGTCGAGTTTACTGAAAGTTTTTGATGATCCCAATTTTGATAACAATGACTCCATAGTTTCCGGACTCTCGAACTGGGGTTTTGTGACTGCGTTTAACCCCCTCGCGTCTAAACATAATCTCAAACTACCGTCTTTCTTTTTAACAATAACGAGTGGGTTTAAATAAGCTGTTGGAGATTTTACTATGATGCCGTCATTTAGCATCTTTTGAATTTCTAATTGCACCTGGTTTTTGTAACATTGCGGGATAGGGTAAGTCTTACAGCGGAATAGCTTGTCTTTAATAATTTGCAGCTTGTGCACGTAATTTTTCGCGGTACCCGACTCCTGATTTATCAATGCGTCGTATTTCGTGAATAATTTTATAACTTCTTGGGTGTAATCATTTGGACAATCTAATTTTATGTTTTTCAAATCCCCTTTGTTTTTATTTATTAACTGTGTAACCCAATTAACATTTCTTAAACCTTCTTCCCTGTCATAATTAACATAATTAACATTGTATTCCCCTTCTATTGAATTTTCTACTAACATTTCCGGTTCATTCCCATCAGTGATTTGATTACCTAAATTGTTTGTCCAAGTGATCTCTTTGTTTAATATTTTTACTACCTTCCGTTCTGCATCAATGATCATATTAAATTTATTAATTAAGTCGATTCCGAGTATGCATTGCATGGATAAATTTTTAATAATTAAAATCGATTCTTTTATGATTACATCCCCTATTTTAATTGTCGCGAGCACGCTTTCGTTCGCAGACGAGAACTTTTTCTGGTTTGGCGTTACCAAATTTACTACCTTTGTTTTTAAAATTGAATCTTTAAAATTTTCTTGATTTTTCGAAATTACCCCCTGATTTATTAATGAAATTTCTGCCCCTGTATCTATTAAACAATTTACCTGAACGTTATTAATATTTACCATAATGTATGGCAACAAATCAAATTTATTTTCATTATTTAACCCCCCCGTATTTTCTATACTGATAAACTCTTTGGGATGCTGATAAGAGCTTATCTGCATATTCATTGGCACGCCGTTTATTGAAAATCCTGTGGGGAAGATGCTTCTTCTTCCACAGCAGGTGTCCTATTTATCGTAACACTATTAATCGGTCTGTTTTCTGTATTGGCTGACGTTCGGTTAGGATAACGTTCGTCGCCCCCTTGTTGATTATCTCGATCGTTCGTGCGATGGTCATAACTACGCCAATTTGACTCATATCTACCTCCTCTCTAGAAACGTCCACGATAACCCTGATTATAATTTCGATTATTTCCGTAATAGTTACCTCGACCAAAATTACCTCTGTTGGAGTTGTATCCCGCATTGCGATCGTCCTGACTATCCCGATTGTTTGCATTGAAGTTATTATTAGCGCCCCTGCGATTTTCAAAATTGTTGTACCCCGTATGATTATTATTATTTTGATTGTAATTTCCCGATCTTTCATACCGGTTGTATCTGTTGTCCCGATTATTGCGATTGTCGTTCCCATTATTGTAATAAGTGCGCTGGTTATTTGAGTCGTGTTGCCCCCCTGAATAATTGTTAAAAGTTCTAGTCGCGTTATTATAGCTTGGCCTATTGGCTCTTTCGTCCATGTTAACCGCATCTGTTCTCCTTAACAATTTCGATAATTCGGATATCGTGTTTATATTTTCAAGAGCTACCCGATTGATTATATCTTGGCAAAAATGATTAGATAAGTGTTCAACGATTTCTTCCTCGGATACTTCCGGTTCAAGTTGCGTTACCTCGTTAATGATGTTTTCCGCGTAATCATTGCGGCGACCGTACCCTTTAAATTTGCCGTTCATTAACTCGTTGCGTATTCGCCCCTGAGCTTGCTTGTCCCAATAACGATCTAGAAATAGTCTTTCGAAACCGACAAAATCTTCAAATTTATCTTGCACGCATCCGAACCATTTTTTAGCATTTCCACCCATCATCGAGCAGATGCAATTTTTGAATTTGTTCACATCGCGGATGTGACTTGTGCTGCGGTTCGCGTATTTTATAAACTGTTTAGGGTTGAAGTCCCCTTTTTCGTAGAACTTTATTGCTTGCCCGTTGTTTGTCGGCCACGTGATGTCTTGTAGAGCCGATAAAGTTATTGAACTGTTTGTGCTTTCACATTTTATCTTTACGTTTTCTTCAAGTACTTTTAGTTTTTCCCCTTGATCATTTAATTTTATTTCTACCCGATTTTCTAATTTACACACTTCTTGATTCATAGCCTGTTTTGAACTTTCTATTTGTTCTTCCAAAATTGTTCGAGTTTGTATAATTTTCTTATTGATTGTTATTTCCGGTATGATTTGTTCACTAATTTCCGATACCTTTTCACTTAGTTCGTATACATTTTCTTTTACCATTTGTACATTTTTATTTGTTTTATTGACCTCGTCCGAAAAATTCTTTTCCATTTCTAATTTTAAATTTTTTAAGCTGTTTTTTACCATTTCCTCTGATTTCCTAAATGCTCCCGCAGTTTCTTCCCTTGCCTCTTGTATTTTCTCATTAAGTTCTTTTTTTATATCATCTGTCCTTTTAATGATTAAAATCTGATTCTCTTCGAACTTTCCGTTCAACTCCTTCTTGGTGTCTTGTATTATTTCTTGTGTATTTGTCGTAGTTTTGCACAACGCCGCTAGCATCTCTTGTATTATTTGCATTTCTGATTTATTTTCCACCTTAGGTGTTTCGTCAACATCTAATTGGATTAACATTTCACCTCCTATAGCTTCTTCAGTTATCGATACCCCCTCCTCTGTCGTTTCTTCCTCTTTTTCTGTTTCTATGTCTTCTGTACCTTCATCTATGACTTCCGGATTTTTCTTTTCATACCTTATAGTCCTATCCGATTTTTCTGCCATCGTAATTTATTTTTAAGCAATTTAGTTATAAGGAAATAGTTTTTTAAGTTGATTGATGATGTAACGTTTAATTTTAGTAATAAAAATATTTTTAATTTTAGTTTTAAGGAAATCTTTAATTTTAAGTTTAACGTTAAGTAAATAATTTTAATGAAATTTCTCGTTGTAATTAACCTATCTAGTATTTTAATTATGATAACCTAACTTTGTTCGTGGTTCGAGATTACTCGAGGTGACTCGTGTTTATTCGAGCCTCACGTTGTGACGCCAAAAAGTGCTGTGCAGCCCCGGAGCTTTATTAGGCTTGCACTCTGAATTCTTAAAACCTTGTACGAGTATACGTAAAAGTACCTCGTCAATAGAAATATAAGCAAATTATTCTTGACAAATACAAATAATATAAATTGATGCCTCGGCTTGACTAGTTCGGATAGCACAGACCTACCTTTTCCCAAGCTGGGTTCCTTCCTTAGCCAAATCTCAAATCTGAAATGCAATATGGTGGCTTTTGGAATGATCATACACAAATTATGCTCCGTTGATACAGCAAATCGTTTTTTATTATGAATTTCAAATTGTAAATAATTATGGTTAATAAAATTCTTATCTCTAATAACAAAGATCTTAATTCTATAATAAGCCTAAACGTTTTTCCCGCACGTGTGAAATTAATCGTCAATTTGCACAAAATTTTTATGTTTTTAATAATTTTGAATGGGACGGTACCTTTATCTGGTGTAATTCTGTTGGTTTGGTTCATATACCATGAAATTATGCAGTGGTATTTGTTCGATGACCTTCAAGGGTGCGATCTCTCTGGATTGAATTTCCTCGTGGTAGTTTATGGTTGTATCGTGACCAAAGTTTTCGTTCAATATAATAGTGAATCTTTTCAATTTTGCACAGATTTTCACTTTTTGAAATACGTAAGTATAATGTTCTTTCAATTACTAACTTTTTATTCACTTTCTTAATCAAATTTTATTATATTTTTAACTTTTTAGCTGGACGCACAAAATTTGCCACCATTTATTTTTATTAAGCAATCAACAACCCTCAACAATCCATTGTTTTTACCATAGCTACTGGTATTTTCAAGGCACTTCTGATTTTCCATTTATCGAAAATAAAATCGATTTATTTGACGTAAAATTTCCAGGTTCGTACTTAGCCCAAAATAATTTGTAAAATTTTTAATGAATTTTTTTTATGTTTCAGATTTATTTTGAAGTATTAACATCTCCTGTGGTCTTCCAGTAAACTTTTGAAGAAAATGTTTTTCGCATTCGTGGTACATTGAGTTTACGGCGCACTTCGACACGTAAAAATTTTGTTATTTTAAAAGTTCTACGTTTCAACACATTTTTATAACTAATACTTTTAACAAATTGTTTTTGATTTCAAATTACATTTTTTTTATATCACTACTTAAATTAATTTACAATTTTAACAAACCTTTATTTTAAAAACAGAATTAAAACGTTGCATTTGAATTTACCTTGTTTTCTCATTCCGTGACCTTTTTCTCCATTAGATTTATGACGTTAAAACAATTCTTTGGTGTCGGATAAAACCCTTTCGTTTGAACAAATAAGTCTCGTGCTACCTTTGTTAATAAATTAAAAACTTTGAATCAAAACGTGATCATTTCTATTGACGTGGTATTGGTACACCGCAATATATTGAAATGTATGTCAATGGTTATCCAAAATTCGAAAATATCAAAAAATTAAAATTAAAAAATTAACGTGTTAAAATTCAAAATGTAACAAAAATTATTGTAAATTAAATTTAAAAGAAGAGGGAATTGGAATTTGGATAAATGTCTTTGTGCGCAGACGAAGAACTTTTGCAAAAGAAGGAGGGAGCAGTCTACGCCGAGGAGTGGACTGAATAGGACGCTTTGAGCGAGTCCATTGAAAAATTTGTAAATTTAGTGAAATTGTTATAAATAAAAACGAAATTTAGTTTAAAATTGTATGAGTAGTTTGATTTGAAGTGAATAAAATTAATTTGGAAAAGAAAAATAAAGTTTAAAGAAAATTTTGAAATTACGGAGTTCAAAAAATTAAATGGTTGGTCGCCGGACTGGAAAGAACACTTCAACAAGAAAATTGTCGCCGCGAAAAAAAATTACCCTGAGGTAAGAGATTAATTACAATATTAAAGTGGATAAAACGTGCATGGAAATTAAAAAGTAAAATAACATTTGGGGAAATAAAATTAAGGTCTGGCATGATAATGGACACATGTCACATTTGCGAAACAAAAATTGTACACAACTGTTCGACGTTTGAAAATCGGTACGCAGATGCCGCGTTCACGTGCAAATAAAAGATAAAACATTTCAAAATTGATAAGTAACCACATGTGGATTAATTTGGGAATAAAATTAATTTTAAAAATTAAATTCACGATACAAAAATGAATAAAGGGGAAAGAAAAGGAGGAAGCTTCATAGATGCTAGCTTGGGAGAAAGTACGATTATAATTCCTGAAAAAAAGGAAGAAATGACAACAGTTCCGGAATTTACGGAAGAGGCGGAGGTACAAGGAGCTATAAAAAAGCGAAAAGAAGAAGGGGATCAAGGTTTAACGATGGAAAAGATGTTCAAAATAATGAGGGGAGATATAAAAGACGCATTAGAAGACGCTACCACAAGACTAGAAGAGAAAATAGATCAAAAAATCGAAAAATTTGATAACAATTTACTAATGATAAAAAATGAAATAAAAATACTACAAGAAGATACAGTTACTAAAGGGGTTTTTGAAGAATCAATACAAGAAAATAAGAATAAATTTAAAAAGCTAGATGAAAAAGTAACCAATAATAACCAGAGAATAACGAAAATCAATTCAGCAATGGGGGTAGAAATCGGATTAATAAAAGAAAACATACAAGCTTAAGATGGAAAATTTGAACAGGTACAAGAGGAAATGTCGGAGATAAAAACTACTATTAGAAATAATACTCAAGAAACAGTGCATCAACATTCAAATTATTCTAATATCCCTAACATGGAAAATGAATCCAGCGGTATTAAACAATTAATACAAGAAATGCATCTCGGCTTCAACACGGATAAGGTCATGAAATTTTACGGCGATGGACAGACAAACCTCAAGCTATTTTTGAAAAATTTAAAAGATACCACTGATAAGATAAGTGATTTGTCTAGGTTAAAATCTATTATTAGGCATTCGTTGAAAGGAGAGGCAGAACGTTGGTTGGGGGTAGTAGATGATAATTACAAAAATCTTCCAGAATTTGAAAAATTATTTTTAAGACAATATTGGGGAGCTGCTGAACAAGGAAAGGTGAGGTCAAATCTTATAAATGGAAAATACAGAGGCAGGATGGACCACACGAGAGAAAATTATGCCATAAAACGCATGAATGCAATTAAACAATTAGATCCACCTATGGATGAGATCGACGTCATTCGCAGTTTAGCGAATCATTTTGAATACGATATCATAAATAGAGCATCGATTGAAAACGTAGAAACAACCGAACAATTTTTAAACCTTCTAAAAAGATTTGACAACATCCCATATGATGCAAGAAATTCAAATTTAAATCAAAATAGTTCATCATCATGGAGGAACTACAATAGGCAAAATTTCAATAACAATTTCAGCAGAAATAATAACAATCAATCAGATGATAGCCACTATCGCCATAATGATAGAGATGACCGACAAAATAATTATTCAAATAATAATTACTATAATTCCCGATATTCAAATAATGATCAACAATCAAGAAACAGAAATTGGAATAATTATAATACAGGCAACCGTTCGCCAAATTCGAATGAAAATTCGCGATCAAATGGTAATAACTGGAACAATTATAATTCAAATAATCAACAACGAAATAATGATGGGAGGTCAAATGAACACCCACAACCAGGAAGAAACAATTGGAATACGCACAACAATGATTCTCGCCGTCATCATGCTAACAACGTTAATACAAATAGAGGGCACGCAAGGGTTTTCACAAACACTAGAACGACAGGTCAGGGTAATAACAATACTGATGCGACGCCAGCGCATATTAATGCAATAACAACAGTTGAAGATCCAGCAGGTGAATCGAATGTTGATTCGATTCAAAATTTTTAATAAAAGGCAATTCAGAAGAAAGTACCATAAATTCATACGAACATCCAAGATAATTTATAAGTATAACAAATGAAACAACAATAAACGAAAATCAATCTGGATTGCCATACATTTTTATAAACGTAAATCAGATACGAATTAAAGCTCTATTAGACACAGGTGCGGAAATATCTTTAATAAACGAAGATATAATAAATAAAAATTTAGAAAATTTTAAAAACCAAATGATAAAAACTACGCCCGTAAAATTAATAGCACCAAATAATAAAACGTTTACAATAATCAACAAAAATTTAAATGCACTCATTACAATTGGAAAATATAAAAAACACGGCAGCATCATGATCATGCCGGATTTAAAAATGGACTGTATTATTGGGATAGACTTACTGGAAAAATTTGAAATTAGAATAGATGTTCCGAATAAGAAAATTAAAATACCAGAAGACGAGATGGGATGGGTTGAAATCGATAAACAGTTGGATATAAAAAAGGAAAATTCGAAAATTACTAACGTTATGAATCTACAGGAAGATAAGACGATAGAAAAATTTAGTGAGGAGAAACCAAGCGTAAATACGAAAAAAAAATCGTTGGAGAGATATTAAATTAAATGGTGAGGAAAGTCATATGGAATTTTTGAAAATACTTCTAGAAGACAATGCAGAATTAGTTAATAAGAAATCTCGAATCGCAAAAGGCTACGAACATAAGTTAGTTATCACCAACGATGGTTTATTCAAAAACAAGACCTACTCGATTCCACAAGTTTACAAACGAAGAAATTCTAAAATTCGCGGGTTTAAACAAAACAGAAACAATAATAATTATGGTGAAAATCAAGCTAAAATAAAAACAATTAATTTTAATAACAAAACAATAAAAAAAATAAAAATCACGGATTGGTTAATGAAAATGTCGTTTTACAAACACATTCGTTTTAAACAATAAAATCGGTTTGATTGATAAAAAAATAACAAGACCAAGAATTTGTAAATATGATAATCAGCAATTGCACCTTGATAAGAAAAATTATGGACACTTAAAATTTTAATCTGAAAAGTTATAATTAAAAAAAGTTTGGTTGACTAAAAAATTTAATGGGCGTGTGAAAAATTTTAAAATTTAAAGAAATTTAATTGACTGAAAAATCAAAAATGGCGTGTGCAAAACAATAAAAAAATTGGTGGATTGAAAAAAACAATAATAGGCGTGTGCGAATTATAAAAAAGGTGAAAGACTAAAAAAACTAATGGGCGTGTGAAAAATTTGAAAATTTAAAGAAATTTAATTGACGAAAAATCAAAAATAGCGTGTGCAAAACCAATAAAAAAAATTGGTGGATTGAAAAAACAATAATAGGCGTGTGCGAATTATAAAAAAGGTGAATGACTAAAAAAACTAATGGGCGTGTGAAAATTTTGAAAAATTGACAAAATAGAGGGCGTTAAAAATAAAACATGTGTAAAAAAAACAAAATAGGTGTTCCAAAAACATAAAAAATATAAAACATTGTTGATTGGTGTTTCAAAAACATAATTATAAAAAATGGAAATGCAGTGTGCATAAAAATTTTAGAAAAGTTAATTTTATTTTCGATATTATTATTTGCTATTTTTCATTCATAAATAATAAAAACATTTTAGTTGAGCAAAAATTTGATAGATGATTGTTAAAATAAATAATACTTTTGTTAAAAATAATATTTTAGTTAAGTTTAGAAATGTAAATTTGATATAAATGTCCAAAAAAGTCACAAATTCGTATCGGTGTAAAGTCATTGAAATCCAATTAGAAAGATTTCCAGCAAAATTACTAAAATTAGCAATGTTACTTAAAAATCTAGAGGGCGTTGAACTGTATGTCAATGGTTATCCAAAATTCGAAAATATCAAAAAATTGAAATTAAAAAATTAACGTGTTAAAATTCAAAATGTAACAAAAATTATTGTAAATTAAATTTAAAAGAAGAGGGAATTGGAATTTGGATAAATGTCTTTGTGCGCAGACGAAGAACTTTTACAAAAGAAGGAGGGAGCAGTCTACGCCGAGGAGTGGACTGAATAGGACGCTTTGAGCGAGTCCATTGAAAAATTTGTAAAGTTAGTGAAATTGTTATAAATAAAAACGAAATTTAGTTTAAAATTGTATGAGTAGTTTGATTTGAAGTGAATAAAATTAATTTGGAAAAGAAAAATAAAGTTTAAAGAAAATTTTGAAATTACGGAGAAATTTGAAATAAAAAAATTAAATGGTTGGTCGCTGGACTGGAAAGAACACGTCAATATATATGCAAAACATTTTCACCTTTCTGAAACGGCGTATATTTCGGTGCAAAGTAATGGAGCTACTGTCAAATACTGAACCATTAAAGGAATTGAATACACTTTTTGCATTTCTTTGAAAAACCTAGCAAAAACCTCAAAAGTAACGAAAAAAGTATAATCTTTAGTAAATACCTAACTTACTCTAATAAGAATATGTGACACTGAATGTTTTTTCGTAATTCCTGATAAAAAACCTGAAAATCTTCGGGACTCTGTATATTTTCTACACTTAAATTTTCTAAGTTATCGCGTACAATTTTAAATTGTATAATAATTTCATAGCACAGAGTGAAAAAGATACAATCAAAAGTTATAACAAAGAACCCCGCGAAAGGAATGGAAATTGCATAGCTAAACCATACGACGTGATATAATTGTTCCCGGTTTTCCATATTCCAACTTCCAACGGGTAGCTCTTTTCCAAAAAATGTTGCTATCGTGCATACTGGTGGATATCCCAAAGATACGTAGAAGTAAATCTTTTGAAACAACTAATTAACTAATTAATTACATAAAATTACGATAAAAAGGTGAAACCTACAAAAATAAAGTGATAAAAGATAAATGTGAATGTAAATACGGTAAAGGAAAATAAAAATACTTACCGATCGTGAATATTTTTGAGAAGATAAAAATCTTGCCACGAGGTTTACAAATTTTAGCGAAGATAAATCTGGAAATATTTAGGTGAAAACGAAGTCATCCACGGGAAGAAGTACTTAATACTACACATGCGCTATACCAAAAAGGAGGAGAGAACCATATTTATACAGGGTAAGCGAAAACTTTTACCAAAAACTTATATTTTGTGCGACGAGTGCGGAATACGATGCCACGCTTTTAGATTTATTTGTGGGGGATTTAAGTAATAAGGAACTGTTTAATTTTTGTATATGTTTATTTGCATCAAAATTATTGATAATTATTATAATAAAAATTATCATTACAAAACGGATTATTTTTGGGGATTCTTGATGTATTCCCGGCTATTTATTTTTCAGCTTTAAAAGATTTGATTTACAATTTCCTAAAGAAACCACTACTGAGATAAGTAAGTTTACATGCAACAAGAACCCAGTTAGCCGTGATAATCAGTAATATTGAAAATTTTATTAAATTGCGATTGACGGAGTCCATCCGTACCTTCATCATCGTAATATGTACTGTCGGTACATAGGTAAATGCTGCAATTTGTATTGTTTTATGTTATAAATATGTAATAAATTTGTATTATTCATTTTGTTTTATTCAACTTAAATTTTCTTGCCTAAGGCCCAGTTGTTCAATATTAGGTTATATTTTAACCTAAATTATTTTCCATGGAAACAATTATTGAAACAATCATTTCTATGGAAAATAACCCAGGTTAAAAGATAACCCGAAACTGAACAACTGGGCCTTAGAAGTCAAAATTCAGTTTTAAAAAATCAACCTTTGGTAATCCGACATTTTTGATAATCCGACACCCCCTCGGTCCCGTAACTGTCGGATTATCGCGAGTCAACTGTATAACTTTATCTCTTGACTACAATTTAAATTATATGTCAATGTCAAATGTCATAATTGAAACGCTCAAAACTCGTAAACTTTCTCAAAAAGCGATGACCCGGCAAATGGTCATCAAAAATAGAGTCTTTAGCTTCACCTGCCACTTTTTTCGATCGTCGATGGAGAATACGTATCAGCTAAGCTCTGTATGTTTAATACTAAGTACCGAGAGCTGGGTTGCAACGGATTGCTTTCGTAGGTCCTTAAATAGTATCTGGCTCTGCTAATTAGTCATTACCTTAGAGGGCGCCATGCCTCGGCACAAGCGTTCAATGTACTAGTAACTCATACCCAGACAAAAATGGAAATCAAAAATAAAATAAAAAATATTCGTCGAGATCGGAATAACACACTTTAATTGAAATAAAAAGATTTTAATAATCGTAAAACAACTGAACAACTTCTCGGCTACACATGTATAATAATTACAACAATAAACAAAGATGAAAATATTTAATAACAAAAATAAATCGACAAAATTATTCAAAACGTAAAGATAGTTAAATATTGTGGTGTTCGGGTCGAAACAATCTTCGATACGAATCAAAATCTTAGTTAAAAGATGACGTGTTCTGTACGTCGTTAAACTGCTCGAAGCAGGCAAGTGAAAAATTTAAAGCCATTGAAGATGGTCAAAAAATTGGTAAAACGAGTTCACATAAATTTCAAAAAGTAGCTATTTTGCTGAAGGCATTATCAAAATTTAACAATTTTCATATGAAACAATTCTTTGAATACTTACAATTTCCTTGATGTTATGTTTATGATTAAAAAGGCAGCAGGTGACATGTCTCCTTTTCCTTAAAATGGTTTAGCATAAATCCAGCTAATTAATTTTTGACCTAAAACAGTTTCGAAGAAAAGTAACACATGTAAAAATTGCTAATTAAATTATTTAAAGGATAGCTGTTGTTTTTAAAATGAAGAAAGATGTTGTTTAAATTTGCTTTCCATACGACCATATGTGTTGAAAAGTTGAACTTTGGAAATTTCAATTAAAATAAGGCACGCCAAATTCGAAACATGTCCGCTCCATATGGTACCTCGAAAATGAAACAACTTGCAAATAAAGCTGACCATAAAAAATTTTCTAAAGGCGGCACCAAGGGAATCTGTTGGATAGCGAGCTCATCTTTAGGGGTGGATAAAGCATCCCTCTGGGTTTGTCCAAACGGGCGAGGTCGAAAATATCGAAATAGAAAATACCTCGTTCGAAATGGGCGGCTATGGCTTGCCGAAAGTCCAGATGTGACTTGCTCCGCCATGTTCCAATTTGAACGGCGTCATTGAAAATTACCATATCCATAAAATTAAATATCGATCGAACAGATCGTAAGGTGTCGAAAAGAATGTCACCACACTGTACACTACATTATAAGTCATCGTCGGAAAATAACTTCGGTTGTTGAAATTACATTTAAATTGGTGAAAATTAATTAAATGTAGGACCGCAAAAATTTGCGACCTACCGTTATCAAGCCATGGTGTCAACTCCTCGTTGATTGTTCACTCATGCGCGTACTCAGAAATATTGTTAAATATGAAACTGATGGTAATTTGGGTTGCATAGATTCAGGCGTCGATATGCAAAATATTGATTTAAAATCAAATTAATAAAAATTGACGTTAGGAAACTGAAATTTATTTAGAATTGAAAATAAAATTTGTTGACGAAAAAGAATGTAACAAAAGGCAGTTAGATAATGTTGAAGTATTTAATAAAAATGTTTGTAAAGGACCCTTATTAGTTTTATAAATAAAACTGTTGACATGAAAATCGTTAGCAATAAGGAAATATTCTAAACTAGCTGGCACAGGCGGCATCCGCCGCCCTTAGCCATCTAGACCCAGAATAGATCCGAGTAGGTCATAGTTGTTCGGCCTTCGGCCTCACAGGGGGAGGATCATAATAGATCCGCGAAGGCCATAGTTGTTCGGCCTTCGGCCTCACAGAGAGAGGACCATGATAGATCCGCGAAGGCCATAGTTGTTCGGCCTTCGGCCTCACAGGGGGAAGACCATAATAGATCGGTGAAGGTCATAGTTGTTCGGCCTTCGGCCTCACAGACCGGACCATAATAGATCCGTGAAGGCCATAGTTGTTCGGCCTTCGGCCTCACAGACCGGACCATATTAGATCCGTGAAAGCCATAGTTGTTCGGGCTTCGGCCTCACAGAACGGACCATAATAGATCCGTGAAGGTCAAAGTTGTTCGGCCTTCGGCCTCACAGACCGGACCATAATAGATCCGTGAAGGCCATAGTTGTTCGGCTTTCGGCCTCACAGACCGGACCATAATAGATCCGTGAAGGCCATAGTTGTTCGGCCTTCGGCCTCACAGACCGGCCCATAATAGATCCGTGAAGATCAAAGTTGTTCGGCCTTCGGCCTCACAGAGCGGACCATAATAGATCCGTGAAGGCCATAGTTGTTCGGCCTTCGGCCTCACAGTCCGGACCATAATAGATCCGTGAAGGCCATAGTTGTTCGGCCTTCGGCCTCACAGACCGGACCATAATAGATCCGTGAAGGCCATAGTTGTTCGGCCTTCGGCCTCACAGACCGGACCATAATAGATCCGTGAAGGTCAAAGTTGTACGGCCTTCGGCCTCACAGACCGGTCCATAATAGATCCGTGAAGGCCATAGTTGTTCGGCCTTCGGCCTCACAGACCGGACCATAATAGATCCGTGAAGGCCATAGTTGTTCGGCCTTCGGCCTCACAGACCGGACCATAATAGATCCGTGACGGCCATAGTTGTTCGGCCTTCGGCCTCACAGACCGGACCATAATAGATCCTTGAAGGCCATAGTTGTTCGGCCTTCGGCCTCACAGACCGAACCATAATAGATCCGTGAAGGCCAAAGTTGTTCGGCCTTCGGCCTCACAGGGCGGACAATAATAGATCCGTGAAGGCCATAGTTGTTCGGCCTTCAACTGTCATCTGTCATCTGTCAGCTGTCATCTGTCATCTGTCATCTCTCATCTCTCATCTCTCATCTCTCATCTGTCATTTGTCATCTGTCATCCGTAATCTGTCATCTGTCATCTGTCATACATACATACATACATACATACCTACATACATAATCTTCACGTAAAGTTACATCTTCATGTAAAGTTAAATCTTCCGCAAAGAGGTGGATCTTCCACGTTCTGCGACCTATATAAAGTGCTCCGGTCTTATTCGCGGCATTCAGATTAATTTGTTAGTGGTTTTTTGTTAGTGGTTTGCGTTTTTCGAATTAAAGCCGCCATTCCCGCCATCTGTTGACAGTATTTTCAGATTAATTTGTTAGTGGTTTTTTGTTAGTGGTTTGCATTTTTCGAATTAAAGCCGCCCTCCCCGCCATCTGTTGACAGTATTTTGAATCACTGACTGTGCGTCAGATTAATTATTTGACAAATTAAAATTTTTGTCAAACTTGTGATTTGATTTTCGAAAAAAGCGAATAACTTTTTTCCCCGCTCGAAGTTCTTCTCCATTTTATAAAAAAAAACTGCGCCTGGAGCTACAAAATAACTGTGCAAAATTTGGTTTAGATCGGTCTACGGGTCTAGGAACGTATAGCGAACAAACAAGCACGCAAACAGATCTTCTCTTTTATATATTACTAGCTGGCACGGGCGGCATCCGCCGCCCTTAGCCATCTAGACCCAGAATAGATCCGAGAAGGCCATAGTTGTTCGGCCTTCGGCCTCACAGGGGGAGGACCATAATAGATCCGAGAAGGCCATAGTTGTTCGGCCTTCGGCCTCACAGGGCGGACAATAATAGATCCGTGAAGGCCATAGATGTTCGGCCTTCATCTGTCATCTGTCATCTGTCATCTGTCATTTGTCATCTGTCATCCGTCATCTGTCATATATACATACATACTGCAATGTTGGGGAACCACGTCAATAGAAATATGCTTATTAAGATTCAGAAAATTTGTTAATAACAAAAAGCATGGGATTTATATCATCAAACAGATAAACTTTCGTCCGACACCAAGAATTTGAGTTCAGTATCATTTAATTTGAAAAGCGAGGCTTGAAACAGGTTAATAAAAATAATTTATAATGTAACACTTAATTAATTCCGTTGATATAAAATGTTTATTAATAATACAAAATCAAAATTGTTTAGTCATAAGAAAGGTAATTCCAAAGTCAAAATTGTTAATTGCTTAATTAATATAAAGTTTGTGTTAGCATTAAAATTTAAATAAGTGATATAAAAATATTACGCAACGTTCGGAGTGTTTCGATTTAGTGCACCGAAAACGGATAATGCATGTCCATAAATTTCAAGAAACCAATCACGAAGCAATGGTGAAGATCAATCCAATCTAAAAATAAAAAAAAATTATTTTATTAAAATTGTAACAAGTCACGATGAGCTGAATACAGACCTGTAATCTTAGAAGGTCAAAAATTGTATTGATTTTTGCATCGACCAATAATAAACAATGACGAAAAATCAAGATCGCTATGAATTTGCGAGGCGATGGAAAAAAAACAATTGGGATCGCTCTACGTTTGATGGATATAAATGGCGTTGTGTTTTATGGCCGCTGCTAGTAAAAATAATTAAATAAAGTACAGAAAATTTAAGTAAAGTCGACGAAAATTAGTGAATATTAATATAAAAAGTGTACTTACGTTGTATTAAAGTGTTTTCCAATCGAAATCATAAAGGATTAAGAATATTTCTACAAAAAACGAATTTCAACTACACGTGGTTTTATACGACGCACCAAGAAAGTAATCCGTTCATATCAAGATAAGAAATAACCATCGGCGTGTCGAAGGTTAACAATCTCATGGTCAAACATCTTATGCATAATAAAAACCCTAGAGCTCTTAAAGGTAAATCCCCATTAAACTTTATTTTCGTAATAAAATTAAGTGAAAATTTCGGACAACATAAACGCGTGCTTTTCTTCGTTAATGTTAAGAAGTTTGATTAATAGGATTAATATTAAGAACTTTTTATTTAATAAACCATTTATTTACGTTATTGTGTGTAATAAAAATATAATTGTCTTTGCAACGGAAGATATTTTTTTTGATCTGTTCCGAGAGCCCAAAAATTTGATTTGAGTATTACAGTTATTGGTCCCGGAACGAACCCAGACTGAGAGAGGTAAGTCCATGCACTCCGAGACATTAAAGCCGAGGTATTATCATTATTGTTACATTATTTGTCACTGGTGTAAAAGTTTAATATTTCTATCGACGGGGTACATTTTACGTGAACCCGTAACAAAGCATTTACAATTAAAACTTGAGTCCCTATTAGCATCGACACCGCACAGAGTAATACATACATACATACATACATAATCTTCACGTAAATTTAAATCTTCATGTAAAGTTAAATCTTTCGCAAAGAGGTGGATCTTCCGCGAAGAGGTCTGCTGTTAGGTTAGTGTTAGTTTGTGATATTTCTTTAGCAAACCAATTAAAAACAATTTAATCTTCACGTAAAGTTAAATCTTCCGCAAAGAGGTGGATCTTCCGCGAAGAGGTGGATCTGCCGTTAGGTTAGTGTTAGTTTTTGATATTTCTTTAGAAAACCAATTAAAAACACAATACGCCGCGTAAAGTTAAATCTGCCACAAAGAGATGTGGATCTGCCGCAAAGAGGTGGATTAACCGCTCCCTCGAGCAGTTTACCAGTTCGCAAAATTTCGTGCAGTTTACCCAGGGTGCAATTTACTACTTTTTTTTCGGCTACCTGCAGTCGTTCGTGCAATTTACCGTCACTCAATTTCCATCGCGCCATCTGTTGACAGTATTTTGAATCACTGACTGTACGTCAGATTAATTATTTGACAAATTAAATTTTTTGTCAAACTTGTGATTTGATTTTCGAAAAAAGCGAATAACTTTTTTCCCCGCTCGAATTTCTTCTCCATATATGCAAGAATAGTTGCGCCTGGAGCTACAAAATAACTGTGCAAAATTTGGTCGAGATCGGTCCACGGGTCTAGGAACGTATAGCGAACAAACACGCAAACACGCAAACAGATATTCTCTTTTATATATTTAGATAGCTGGCACGGGCGGCATCCGCCGCCCTTAGCCATCTAGACCCAGAATAGATCCGAGTAGGCCATAGTTGTTCGGCCTTCGGCCTCACAGGGGGAGGACCATAATAGATCCGGGAAGGCCATAGTTGTTCGGCCTTCGGCCTCACAGACCGGACCATAATAGATCCGTGAAGGCCAAAGTTGTTCGGCCTTCGGCCTCACAGGGCGGACAATAATAGATCCGTGAAGGCCATAGTTGTTCGGCCTTCGGCCTCACAGACCGGACCATAATAGATCCGTGAAGGCCATAGTTGTTCGGCCTTCATCTGTCATCTTTAATCTGTCATCTGTCATCTGTCATCTGTCAACTGTCATCTGTCATCTGTCATCTGTCATCTGTCATCTGTCATCTGTCATCTGTCATCTGTCATCTGTCATCCGTCATCCGTCATCTGTCATCTGTCATCCGTCATCTGTCATCCGTCATCTGTCATCTGTGATACATACATACATACATACATAATCTTCACGTAAAGTTACATCTTCATGTAAAGTTAAATCTTCCGCAAAGAGGTGGATCTTCCACGTTCTGCGACCTATATGAAGTGCTCCGGTCTTATTCGCGGCATTCAGATTAATTTGTTAGTGGTTTTTTGTTAGTGGTTGGCATTTTTCGAATTAAAGCCGCCATCCCCGCCATCTGTTGACAGTATTTTCAGATTAATTTGTTAGTGTTTTTTTTGTTAGTGGTTTGCATTTTTCCGCCATCTGTTGACAGTATTTTGAATCACTGATTGTACGTCAGATTAATTATTTGACAAATTAAATTTTTTGTCGAACTTGTGATTTGATTTTCGAAAAAAGCGAATAACTTTTTTCCCCGAGCGAATTTCTTCTCCATTTTATAAAAAAAACTGCGCCTGGAGCTACAAAATAACTGTGCAAAATTTGGTCGAGATCGGTCCACGGGTCTAGGAACGTATAGCGAACAAACACGCAAACACGCAGATCTTCTCTTTTATATATATAGATGAATAAACTCCACATTTATTCAACTGTAAACTTCAAAATTATACACCTTGTATCTAATTTTAATACATGACTTTATTACACTTTCTGTTTCAATAATACAATTTACGACGTACTAATTTTACATTATTATGTACCTATTATTATTAAGTACAATGTTGGTAACGCACGACTTTTATTGGTTTTTACCAAAAAGACTTGCAAATACTTAATTTTGTTCTCGTTTTAAATAAAACTGACGTCATAAATTATATACAGGATATCTTTTCTTAATCAGATTTCGTGACGTAGATGGTGCCAATTTTTTTGAACCCAACATTACATATTATATGTTTATTCATCAAACATCCCCATTCCCCATGTTTATTTAAAAAAATGTTTAACTAATATTGGCGGCGTAGCATACACCTATACACTACTTTCTAGGAATCCTGTTAAAATACTTGTTAATTTTTTGAGTTTTGTTAGACTTACCATAAAAATAAAACTAAAGGTTGATAAGTAGTGGAGCTTTTATTTTAACAAATCTACAAAAACTACAAGATATCAATAATTAATGTGTACACATAGCTTATTCCTTTAAGTTTTTAAATAAAGTGCTTCCCGAAAAGGCAACTTTTACAACCTAAAAAAAATTATTGGATAAATTTGTTAAACAATTAAAATGAGATTACTATTATACGTATTATATGAACTGGGATATAATCAATTTTCGAGTGGTAAGTCTTGAATAGGAAGATGGAAATAAATGGAAACAAACCAAATTAAATAATGGCAAGACGTCAAGATTTAGATGGAATGCATTCAGGAGTGTAAGGTAAATTTTTAGACGGACATATAGGCCAAGCACATTTACTTCAAAATAAAGAGCGTAGACGGTCAGGGTCGCTCTGAAATAAATGGAAAAAGTTCTTTTGGGAATATGAGAGTGAGATAGAATACTCAACGTTGTCATGCGTTAAAGGACAGGAGTAGTTTCTAAAATCAAGATTGTCCAAAAATATGGCACAAAGAGTGGTCGGGAGCTGGATGAAGAAGGTCCTGGAGTGGAAATCACAAACGATATCAAGGGATTTGCCAGAAATAGGATATGCGTTGCTCAAACGAGAGGATTGTATAATTTTTTAGAGCGGGCCTACATTTTGCCGTGGCCGAATTTGGTTGGGTAATAATCATAACTGTGAAAAATTATTATTTTAATTCGGTAATATTTTAATGCTCTTTTTGATGGAGTAAATATGAAAATACTTATTCCGTGCCTTTGTAAAAGTTTAAAATGTCACAGATGTAAAAATAAATATATCCTAATATAATATATTTTATAATATAGGATAGAAGTAGGGAATTGGGCGTAAGGGGTAATCGGGTACTAGGTTTTTTTTTAATTTTTATAAAATTAACCCTTTATGTTAGGACTGATAAAAAAATATGTATAGGTAGATAATTTAATTGATTATTGCTCCTAAGTTTTTCATCGTTTTACTTTTATATTTGAGGAAGTTAAAAATAATTTGTGCAATCCTTTACGTTTTCTATTTTCAAAGTGCCCAACGAACTTATCCGTGTAACCTTCGAAATACTGTGACTTTTCTAATTTGTCCAAAATATTTACACTTTACCCATAAAATGAAACTAAGGTAACGTGATTTTGGGTATGTGGGAAGCAAATCAAACAGGTTTCAACTGCAAGCCGACGTTTCGGATAATTTATCATCCATCCTCAGGGCTAAGAAAAAGAGGGAGCGTTACAACAAATTCACAAAGGTCTTCCGACACTCAACATACCAAACTGTTTGGTATGTCTTCCGACACACTTCCGACAAGGTCTTCCGACACTCATCATACCAAACTGTTAGGTATGTTGAGTGTCGGAAGACCTTTGTAAATTTGTTGTAACGCTCCCTCTTTTTCTTAGCCCTGAGGATGGATGAATAAATTATCCGAAACGTCGGCTTGCAGTTGATAACCTGTTTAATTTGCTTCCCACATACCCAAAATCACGTTACCTTAGTGACAATAGCGAGGAAGAAATTGGTTGTTATTCCACATAAAATGAAAGTTGAAATACAGAAGAATAATTTGCATAAGTTTTATAATTTTCAATTACCTACAGAGGGTAGACTTTGAGGGTGGTAAAAGTTAACACCCAATGGCCCCCTGTGAGAAAATGGGTGATACTTTTTTGTGGTTTTAGAAAACTGTTTGTTATTTTGTGCTTTAATATGTTTAAAAAGATGGTTTAGGTTGATATGACTTAATATGTTTATTAAGTATTTAAAAAATTATAGTGTAATACCCTATTTCCCGTATATTAACACTCGTTGAAAATTATTACACATTATGTTTGATACCATAGACTTATAAAAACAAATAATAATTAGTTAAATGACAAAAAAACTGTTTTTATCAATCTAATAATTAGTATAACACAATTGTAAATTAAAAACAAATAAATTCAGTCAACTTCCATTGGAAAAACAACATTCGGTCAACTTTTTCCGTGCGAAAACGCTAGAAAAATTGACGGTTTTTTTCCAAGTTTTAACATCTATAATAACTTTTTTTCCTGTAAGTTACAACATTCCAACTTTTATAATCTTGAAATACCTCTCGTAAAGTACTTTAAATAAGATTTTCACAACCCTAGGTCATAAGGGATTTTTACCATTAAAGTTTTCCAAAAATGTGTAGTTTTCAAAATATGACTTGAACGTTTAATAACTCAGCCAAAAAAAGTGATAGGTGTATGAAACTTGACTTAAAAGATTGCTTTTGGTTTTCTTAACAACATCTGTTTCCTCCTTATTATTAGCTAGTACTTTAAGCAGTGAGTTAAAGGTATCCCCCTCTTGGGGGTAATTGGGTATGACTTTTTTTTTCAGTTATTAAATAAGTTGCAGGTGTAAAACTAATAGGTGAAAAGATGACAATTAACGACCTTCAAGCGAAGGCATAAAAATATTATAGAATTTCAATTAGGGATAGCCTACACAGCACGTTTTGAAAAATCTAGTACCCGATTCCCCCCTTTTACCCTAATAAACTAATATAATATGCCAAGCATATACATAATGCCCTCGAATTCCGTAAATTATCACTTAAAGTCTATAGCTTCAGTGGGAAATGATCAAAAATATTTTATTAAAAAGCATTAAAATGGTGCACGTATTGTCATGATTTTTCTACAAAGATTTAATTTTGGTGCGAATGTGAATGATTTTATTTATTTGAATTTTAAAAATTATTGATAGGGGAATTCGTTTTTATGTTTTCATTCAATATATTTTCACGGCATAAGATGCGTTATTTGAGCATAAATTGAAGCCAGTGTCGAATTCACCCTCGCCGAAGCGGTCACCCCAAAAATTTGTATGAAAAAAAGAAGTGTGAAAATAAAGTTAAAATAATTTAGAAGTGTTTAATTGAAAAAAAAATCAAAAAAACGTTGCATTTAAAAGAAAATTTCACATTTGTGGCTACAACGCAACGCGTGTTTAAAATAATCAAAATTAAAATTTACTCCTCATATAAAATATTCATATCAATCTGACGACCCCACGTGGTGCGATTGAAATTACAAATTAAAAGAATCCACTCAGATCATAAAAATTCATGTCATTATACATAAACGTACCTGCATATGTAAAATTTTTGAATGAGTTTCAGATTTTCAAGTTTCTAATTTGCTGAATTTGAGTGCAATATATATAGTAGGTATATACTTTTGTGTCCTCACAGTGCTCAGGGTCGCTTATTAGTGAAGATTCTTCAGACGTGACACACAATCAAAATAAGAGACAGGACACATCTAACACAATTTATTAATAACATTCACATATAACAACAACCAACAATACAAATAAATTACTAACTAAAATCAACATATAATCAAACAACTTAAAATCCCTACTTATTTTTTTGATAGAATATTGTAAAGCTTTACCTTATCTGTTTCTTTCCGTTTAACGCACTTAATTTCGCCACACGTATTTTCCCGCACTGACGAACTTTATACAACTTCTTCCTTCACCTCTGCTCCTCCACGTACTAACTTCTCGCGTTCCGTTATCCAATTCTGAACCAAATTAACCAATTCTTTTAATTCAAATTGGTCCAATTCTGCAACACCCTTATTTATCCTGCTATCTACTTGCGTCAAACCCCACTGGTCTGAGACTCTCTTTAATTTTGAAACTGCTACACAATTAATTCTCCTTCTATCTATCTGATTCAAACACAATTGGTCTGATACTCTCTTTATTTTTGAACTGCAACACATTTATTTCTGCACTGCAAAAATACGACTTGTTTGCGTGTCGTCTATTCATCAAATCTTAAACACAACTGGTCTGCGTGTTCTCTAATCAGCAACTCTTAAACACGACCGGTCTGCGGGTCATCTATTTACCAACTCTTAAACACAACTGGTCTGCGTGTTCTCTAATCAGCAACTCTTAAACACGACCGGTCTGCGGGTCATCTATTTACCAACTGCTTTACAGCTCTTTATTATCTTGGCATGGTTACCACTCGCTTTTTTCCTGCTTATGTTTTATTTCCATTCTTCTAACGATGCCGCATTATCCTACGTGTATTCTTTTTTTATTATATCGTTACAAACAAAACTTTAATCTAGCAACATTTTTTTATTTTTTATAATCACATTCATACTGAACAAATTTTAATAAATAATATTGACATATCCTCCCTCTTATCTTGATTGTGTATACCGTACACATTTATGAGGGAGATAGCTTGTAGTGGACAGTGGACACAACAATACATAGTATGTACCTCATATGTCATTTTGGCATGAATATGACCAATAAAGTCAAAACGCGTCGCCAATAAATATTTTCATTTTTACTTTGTCATAAAATGCATTAAAATATTACGAAATCAAAGTTACCAGGGAACAATTTATTTATGATAAATTATGTTAGAATCATTTAAAATTACTTTTTACTTACGGATACTAAAGTGTCTATCTTCATCGCTACCAAACCGCAAGCTGTGAATTTTAATTCAGTTTGACTTGCCTGAATTACCATAACTATCGGAGTTTTTAGTTGGCGAAAATATTTTGCGTACCAATCTGAATTGTAAATACCATTTGAAATAGTCATTGCCTAAAATTTTAACTTTTTAATTATTAAAAAAACATTTTAACAATGCACTTTACTTCGTCAGAAACCAAAGTTGATGGAATGCAATAAATTGCCAATTGAGAAAATAGGCAAATTCCTACAAGTCCGTATCTTATGGTCAATGGTAAAAGAGTACTGGAAAACATTTGATTAGAAATTTTGTATTCTTGTAATATACTATAGGTATATTATACCATAGAAAACATATTCACCTTTCTGAAGTGGCGTATATTTCGGTGCAAAGTAATGGACCTATTGTCAAATACTGAATCATGAATAGAATTGAATACACATTCTGCATTTCTTTGTGAAATCTAGAAAAAACATCAAAAGTAACGAAAAAAGTATTATATTATGTTTAGTAAATCCCTAACTTACTCTAATAAGAATATGTGATGCTGAATATTTTTTCGTAATTCCTGATAAAAGATCTGGAAATCTTCGGGAGTTTGTATATTATCAACACTTAAATTTTCAAAGCTATCGCATAGAATTTTAAATTGTATTATCATTTCATAGCACAGAGCCAGAAATACAGAATCAAATGTTGGAATGGAGAACGTCGCGAAAGGAACGGTAATTATATTGCTAAACCATACCGCGTAATATAATTGCTCCTGATTTTCCATATTCCAACTGCCAACGGGTAATTTTTTTCCAAAAAATGTTGCCATCGTGCATACTGGTGCACATCCCAAAGTTAAGTACAAGTAAATCTTTTGAAACACTATTATAGTACGTCTAAGGAAGCCTATTTCCTTCCTTACTATATTAGAACAGTTATCAGTATTCCAAAACTGGTTTGTAATATTTATTAGGTTTAGAAACCTTTCCTTGTTGTAAACACAGAAGAATAATTTTAGCATAATCTTAAACAAAACAGTTATCCATTTATAACACGAATTTTCGATTGAAAATAATTTAAAAAAAAGCGTATCTAAATGAAGTGTAAATGCAAGATGAACTGGAATAAATTTGATGCGTTTTCCGGCTTAAACAGTATCAAAATTTATTTGAGATTATTTCGTTCGTTATTTACAAGTACGTGTATTTATCTTTCATAGCATAATTTTTTTATTATGATTTTAACTTATTATCTTCCGCTTTTCATCCATTTGTTTTATTGGTTGATTAATTTTTATTTGAATTTTAGATCATGCAAAAAAAAAGTGAAGCTAAGTTATTAAATATGCTGTAAACAGCAAAAGTTATTACCTGACCATATCCTGATGCAGCTTCGATATTATCCACAAGATCAAAAATATTCTTTTCTATATAAAACAATTGCACAATTGCCATAGCAATGCAGAACATTAATAGACATAATATAATCGATACACTAACCAGTATTCGTGTTTTAACAGGTTCATTAGAACAGAAAAGGCCAATTTTATTCATATTCTAAATAGGAAAATCAGTTAATTTGTTTTCACAATTCTCCATATTATTAAGTTTCACTTTTTCAATTTAGCAGATAAATGTGGTACTACCTTATTCAAACACAATTTTCAAAGTATTAACTTTGAGATATCTGTAAGAAACTGCAACTTAAAATTTAGGATTATCGCTGTGAACGTTTGTTTATAAGAAAATTTACAATTTCTAATATAAATTTACTTTAAAATATCTATATTATTATAACAGAACAATAATTTTCATAAACCTTTCTTCGCCTTTCTTTCAAGTTTTTTTCAGGAGACTACCTATAATTTAAAAATATTTTAATTTTTCTTTAGAATATTTATATATCATAAATCATTTTCCCAATATTTTGTAGTTATTCAATAAATTAAAATATTTTATACATATAAAAATTGATACAATAAGTATTTGTTTAAAGTAGCCTCCCGAACTGACGTTTAGTTTATAATGCTAATATTTTCACGATCAGCAAAAAAAATTTAAATGATTAATTTTGAAAAACATGAAACGGTGAATGTTATGAGGTTATATCCCTTTAGAGGGGCTCAAAAAGTGACACCCATAGTGGTAAGAAATAAAAAATTAATGATTTAATTAATAAAATTTAAGCTATCAAATAAATCAACTTTTTTTTAACAATAATCGGAAATCTTTGGTAATTAAAATAAATTGTACTTCACGAAGTAATACAGCAAACGATTTAATTCAAAATTAAAATGAATATTATTTTAAAGAACAACTACTAACAGTAAGATTGTACCGCTGCTCTCTGACCGAATTTGTCGACAACTACTATAATATAGACTCAAGAACGAATTTATATGCAATTTTTGAAGCTGCACTGCGCAAGACAATGCTATTGTTTGTAATATTCAAATCAAAGTGCAATGGTGATGAGTTAAATGTAGTATATTATGCTTTTCTGATTTTTGGAGGTTTCAAATATTTTTATGACTCTGTTGTACTCTTTATTCTGTATTGTAACTGTAACTGTAAATTTTTCATTAGGCAAACATTAGCGAACCATTATGAGAGGAATCGCTAATAATTCATAACCATATCAAGAGTTTACTTGAATGTCCGAACATGGAAAAAGAATCCCTTTCAAGATTAAAAAGGGTATCTGACACATTGAGCAAGAATTTACGATCATTGAAGACATTAGGAGAAATAACAGAAAATTGGGATAGGTATAATAATAAATTATTAAACTTTTATCAAGTAAGTTCGGCTCGATTACTAAGCGCGAATGATAATCTTACAAATAATATAAAGGCGAATTGCCATCCATAGGCAATAGGACTAGGTACCAATTTATAAGAAAATTGTGGGGTCTTAGAAAGATTGGATAACGGTAAATGTGTTAATCAAAAATGTTTCCCCACTAAGTAAGTGGGGTAAGTAAGTAACAACCCAACTGGCTGCTAAGGGTAGCTTACGTGAGCGTGGGCCAGGGGGGGGGGCTTATATTGCCGAAAAGTAATTTCTCTCTCACTTCTTTCTTATTAATAAATGCGGGCGCCACTCTTATCTAATATAAGAGATTTAGGAAACTTAAATGATGTACTAAAAGAAAAATCAAAACTCTTAAAAAAATAATATTTATTCTAACGGAAATTATATTTACAAGTTCAAATTACAAGACAAGATCATGAGATGAATTATAATCTATTTACAAACTTTATATCAAATTTACACGACTTTGTTATTTACTTATTTACAATTTATTTACAAACGTTAAAAAAAAGGGAAATTAATTTTTATACACAAGGGGCTTGACTACGACCCTGTCGTAGTAGGTCAACTCGCTGTACTAGAATGATAGTGAGATAACTTGAAAATGATAGTTTTGAGTAATTGTAATTTTAAAGTTTCCAACGCGTATAAAATTAGTTTGCTTTAAAAATTTTTAAGTTTTTTGAAAATCTTAGGTGGCTTAGATAGCTATTAATACATTAGTATAAGTTGTTTGTCAAAATAATATTTAATTATAGCAAAAAAATTTAAATATGTAACATATCCTTGTATTTCTCTAGAAATGATCGTCACTTTAAAAGTTGTCTTCTTTTTTCTGTAAGTTGTCCTACTATTGAACTTGCAATTTTAATAGTATTTTGAAGTTATTATTGGTTTTTGTCGAAGTTGTCTGAGTATTACAGTATTTATTTTTAAATAATTAAACTTAGTCTTTTTTTAAATCTTTATTAGTTACAAATGGAATATAAAAAATACTTAGGAAATTATAACAAACGAAACATGAATTCTATAATACTTAAATGAAAAACTAATTCTAATCGCTTTCTTCTTCACTTTCTACTTCTGGTACATTTTTTTTGTAGGATTGGATGCTCTTGTAAAAATTATGATGTTCAAGTGGGATGTGCGGCAACAATGACATCAAGGATTCTTTTTTTTTGTAACTCATCTTTGGTTTTTCTGAATAGGCTTTATTGAGGTTTAGTTGTTTGTTTTTTTTACCGATAAGCGGACTTCCTTAAAGTTGATTTCTTCGTAGCTTTCCTTATATTTTAAAGTATCTGGATTTTCCTTGTCAACTTTAATGACTTTAATATTGTTCCAATTTATCTTTTCCCGTTTTGTATTAATATTAAGATTTTTATAATTGTTTGCCAATGATTTCCAGTCAAGTACATCATTACATAGGATATTTTACAATTCAAAGCCAAGACTGATCGTAAAATACTAAGATATATTTCGATAAAAAGGACATCTTAGAGAAAAATATTAATTTCTAGTGAAATAGAAGGACAACGTTTAGAGTAAAATACAAAGACAAAATCAAAAATAAGGGCAACTTGAAATTTTTAGATTAGATCTGTTATAAAATTGGGACATATTCAAATGTCTTCGTATTATACCAAGTTTTAAGTTCCGAACTGATGAATTTTATAGGAAAAGAAATAAGACTTTTCGAGATGTCTCAGTAGTTTACTAGAAACTGTAATCAATTTCAAAATTCAAACAGTGGGACATCGTTTTAAGCATAGCTTCTATTTGGAAATTACGTTATCTGACTCTTTTACCAGGTAGAGGACCCCTCAGAGATACATAATTTCAATTTATCTCATTTTCGGAAATTTTAAGTTATCTTACTATCATTCTAGTACAGCGAACTGACTTGACGTTTCTTTACTTAAACAAGGGATCGCGCCAATGAACAGTTGCAGGTTATTATGGCTTCTTGACTTTATTATCAAAATCAAACAAATAACCAACTGACTTCCCCTTAAACACGGTATGTAATCTTTACTTTACTACTACTAACTACCTGAGAGGTAATAATTTACTTTAACTTTTACTTTTTGTAGACCATACAAAAAAAAATTGACTTCTAAAAATTTCACACCTACCAATGAATAAAACTGGCCCCCTGAATTCTAACCTACAAATGGCAGGAGCAGTGACCTCCCTTGTACATGGATACGTGGGGTGAGTGCCTTGTAATAATCGAAAACACTCGGACGGACCTACGTCTTGTTTATCCAAAAACGTACAGGAGTGAGTTGCCTTGTTTACCGAAAGCATCTCGGAAATGGTAGGTGGACAAGAAAAATGAAAGTGTCTTGCTGACCAAAGACACCCTCAGGAGAACGTACGCCTTGCGAACAAAAACGTACGAGGATGCGGGTGATCATACGTCTTGTGAACTGAAAACGTATGATGGGGGACCGCATGCCTTGCAAAAGCAAAACACACGATGGGGGTGACCGCATGCCTTGCGAAACCAAAGACATGTGATCGGGGTGACCGTACACCTTGCGAAACCGAAAGTATACGATGATGACACCAGAGAATTTGACAACCCTCCTGTAGTAATGACGAAAACTTATAAAGTTGTGTCTTTCTCCGGTGTCATCTAACCAGGATGGGTAAAAGTTGGGTTAATTTATATTTGTTGGCAATAAAGTTACCGAATTTTATTTGCACGGGCCTGTCATTAACCTCTAAAACGTAAAAATATTTACATCGGCTGACATTTGTACACAAATGATATCAGCCGATTTACCAAAGATATTTATTTCGTTACAAAGTCGACAAGTAAAATTTTTATGCTGATATTACAAACAGCCTTAATAGTATATTATGATACATGACGCAAGCGTCTTATTGAGCTACAATTTCACCGGGACGGGACGGTAAATATAATTTTCCACCCTCGTACCAATTAGATATTTTATCAATTCCCCTTTCAGTAAGAACAGAAATACAAACCAAGAGGTAGTATAAAATAAAAAACATATTTTGGGAATATTCATAAGTTCTTGAAAACTTCGAATTTGAACTTAGAAAATTTACCCATAAATGACGCGCATAAGGAATTTCACAGTCACATGATGCATTCTGTCGTCACTTTAACACTCTAACACTTTAAACCCAGCCAGTTAGCCAAGCGCCAATTTCGCGAGGCCCATCGGTCTCCGCAACTCCCAATGCCAGATAGCCAACATCAGATGAAGGAGAAGGCCGGCTACGCCAGGATGCTCCATCAAGTTACATACCAGAAACCAGAATAACACTTTAACGGATTTGCGAGCCAACTGTCGCAGCGACCAGACGTGTTTTACTCTTGTGCTCCTGTTAGCAGAAATATTAAATAATGCCGAAAAAGACATGTAAAGTTAAAAATACGACACCCCCGATCGGAATCGACATCGAGAAGGAAAATTCAAATCAAACCGACGCGACGTACCACCTACAGAAAAAACCGCCCCACTCCTACCCTTGAAAGGGGACTTTCAAGATAGGAAGAAGTTATTGGATCGATGAGAAGTGAGTCTGCATAAGTCATCGAAGCAGGTCGTCGTGATGCGTGATGACGTGAAACTCCAGATGGAACAACTCGAATACCTGAGGGAAGAAATGGCGGAAGAGCGTCGACAGCTAATTTCCGACGTCGAACTTTACCACGAAGATCGTAACGCCTTCCTACTGGAACAACAGCAAGCTCAAAAAGCAAACAGTGGCTTCTCTTCACAACCCTGTCGCGACGGTAAATAAAATAGGAAAAGGAGCCGCTTTTCAAACTCAAGCGAACCACACTCTCCAGAAAATTATCTCCACAGTGCTACCAAGTACGCAAACTCAGCACAAACCGATTCCGACCCCGACGATATGGACGAGGGCGAAATAGCAACGCCAGGGTGCAGTAACTTACCACAACCGACAAGGAGAACCGCACCAAAAACGTCCAAAGTCCCCAACACCCTCCCAAATCCCAATTCCTCCCCACAAACAGCCTCGCCGGACCGACAGAAACGAGTCAGGATTCATGTGCTTGTTTTAAAAGATGTAGAAAAATGGCCGCAACTTGCCAAGCAGGCCAAACAATCAAACATTTCGTAAACAAGGGTCATCAACGTAGCCGAAGGCATCTCGATCCATCCTGCTACCCCTTCAGAGTGCTGTTAAACCTCTTCGATGCAAACTTGGACGTCGTCATCAGGGGCATCCACCAACACCTGGATGTCAATTTGGTAAAGGACGACCTTCTCGCCCTAGAGTTTGCTACTGAGTCCATCGGTAGGATGCATCGAGGGCAGGACAAGAGGCTCATGGTTTCGCTCCAAAGGACCAAAGAGAACAAATTAATTTACCAAGTCAGACAAATCTTAGAAATCGATGTGCAAGTTGAAGCTCCAAATAGAAAGAACTGGATTTCGCAGTGCCACCGTTGTCAAACCTTCGGGCATGCACAACGGTGCTGCCGGTCGTCGCCAAAATGCGCCAAATATGCGGGTGCACATGTAGCATAATGGGCCCGATATGTGGCCTGACTGCATGCGGTGAAATCTACTCTCCCCAAACAATCCAGACCCAGATGCGGTGCACATATAACCGCAGCTTGCTCCAATACACCGGACACGCCTACAACCTGTGCAAACTGTGGTGGGCTGCACCGAGCAAGTTTCCGCGGGTGCACTAGTTTTCCAAGGCCCAGGGCCAAGTATCAAAACCGGCCACCGACATACAAAAATTATGGCAACCAAAACTACAACAATTACCAACAACCAAGTCAAACTGCGACTCAAACACCTGGGGTCACCGACACAATCTCCTCGTCAGTCATGGCTGTAATTCTCCATGCGCTGACGAAACATCGTGTCCCCGAGGGGGCAATCCACGACATCGTAGGTCACCTAAAGAAACAGTTGGTCTAAAAACATCGAAACCAACAGCCAAAATACCAACGGGTCACAAAATCCGACAACAAACAAAATCAAACTAAAAAAAACGACGAAATAAACCTCAAATCTTCCGAAATAACATCAAATAACATCGCGGGGGGTGCACTACAACGCAAACGGGGCAAAATCGAACGCTGCTGGTTACCAAGGTTAACTAGTTCAACATCAGAAGGGGACCGAAATCCTACTCACACCTCCTCGGGGTGGTCCCTGGTAACTGGCGGAGGAACCATAGAGATCGGGCGCGAACCCCGGTGGATGGGGGAAATCCGCAAGGCTGACGTGAGAGGTAACAACAAGGAGACGAACACCAGTCTCCCCCAACGCCAAGCTGAGGGAAGTCGACCCGACAGCGGTGCAGACCGGACAGACCGGGTCAAGACTCTGCACACCAGGTTGCAGAGAGGAGATGAGCCTCGCGGGCCACTACCTAGTGGCTCCCAACACGCATCAGTCCAAAGCGATTCGGGTGATGCCGGGGGGTCATTGCGATCAGCCCGGGCCACGTACTCCGTTGGTGCCCAGCGGGAGCCAGCTAATCCGGTGATGACGCGAGGCCGTAGAAAAACGACCAAGCCGCAGACCAGCGCAGACGACAGCGGAAGTAATGCCGAGAAGGTCAATCCCGCTGGCGTCGGGGAGGGGGTTTTAGTCGGAAAAAAGTTCAACATCAGAAAAAAAGTGCCACACAGTTAAACCCACAGAAGCTACCGGGCTATAATGGCCCTAAAATTTCAAAACCCCATGGCAATCACTTCAGTTGGAGGAGATATAAGCTGGCATCTGTCAGTAAGCGCTCCAAAAAGCCAAGAAACCAACCAACCCAACACTTTAACAATTTCAAATCATCAAATGCACCACGCCCTTCGTACTAGTAACATGCATGAAATATTAACAATTTTCACACCTGTTTCGGTTTTTGAGGGTTCTACGTTAATGTTAAATGCTATATACCTTTTCTACAATAATTTTAAATGCTATATATCCCGTTTTCTTTATGTTGCCGGTGGGGTGTATGGATCATCTTTAGGGATGTTTCACCTAAGTACTCCGTTGTCAAAACCGCTCGGAACCACAGTAAATTACCGTAGCAAGGGTGATGCGACTGAGGCGTTTGCCTCAGGCGCCATCGCAATGGGAGCACTAAACCTTGAGAAAAGCCAATAAATAATAGTTTAAAGTTTTCAAAATGATAAGAGTTTTTTGGGATCGGAGCGCACATATTCAAATTCGCCTCGGGTGCCAGAAGAGCTTTCTACGGCGCTCCAATTTGTGACAGACTACAACTAAATTAGTAAACTAAATCAGCACTAGAGTGAGAATAGCTATGAGCGCCAGTTCCTACAGTTCAAAAGTGTCAAAATGTCAAATTTTCAAGCTAAAAACCTACAAGCTTTTACACTGCTCTCTTTTAAATGCCAATAATCAATAGTGCGTCAAGATAAAATTCTGAAAGTCACGTAATCCCGACCAGCAAACGAGAGCGCAAAAAATAGCAATTGCCAAAATTACTTTTCCAACTTAATTTTTTCAAACTTATTTATAAAGTTAAAATGCAAGTTTATTTATTTAAAAACTTACCAAGTGTTAAAGCCGAATATTTATGGCCACCAAGCCACAACAAATCATAATAAAATTACAAAATCAGCCCTACAGTGAAGAACAGACCTTCATCAAGTTAGCCCCCCTTTAATCGAATTTTTAACTTTTTCTTATGCCAAACGTTTGGTAATCGTTAGGTAAGGTTTCTTCTTCTTAAAGTACCGTATCCGCTCAGCGAACGTTGGTTATCAACTTGACCGAAGTCAAGATGACTTAACTAGGGAAAGAAATTTAATGGGGTGGTTTCCCGTTGCCTTCCCCATAGCCCACAGATATATATTGGGCTTGAAGATCACATCAGTATATCCGGCGCGACTAGGTATAGAACCACGGTTTCCTGCTCGTTAGTCTGCCGGTGTAAGCTTAACGCCACACTGCTGTTTTTTAGTTAAGGTTTGGTAGTCCGATTAAAAGCTTTGGTAGTCCTTTGTTTTTTCGTAATTAACTAATCAAATTTTTTTGTCAAATTAGCCCCCCTTCATTCGATTTTTCAACTTTTTTGTAGCTCATTTTATCGATTATAATGTGTAGAGGTTTGGTAGTCCTATAAAAAATGAGACCGGTCGTCGGACCGTCCACAGAAGGTATGCTTCTTACGCACAGAGCAAACCATAATAGATCCTTGAAGGCCATAGTTGTTCGACTTTCGGCCTCACAGGGCGAACCATAATAGATCCGTGAAGGGCATAGTTGTTCGGCCTTCGGCCTCACAGGGGGAGGACCATAATAGATCCGTGAAGGCCATAGTTGTTCGGCCTTCGGCCTCACAGAGGGAGGACAATAATAGATCCGTGAAGGCCATAGTTGTTCAGCCTTCGACTTCACAGGGCGGACCATAATAAATCCGTGAAGGCCACAGTTGTTCGGCCTTCGGCCTTACAGGGCGGACCATAATAGATCCGTGAAGGCCATAGTTGTTCGGCCTTCGGCCTCACAGGGGGAGGACTATAATAGATCCGTGAAGACCATAGTTGTTCGGCATTCGGCCTCACAGGGGGAAGATCATAATTGATCCGTGAAGGCCATAGTTGTTCGGCCTTCGGCTTCACAGGGCGGACCATAATAAATCCGTAAAGGCCATAGTTGTTCGGCCTTCGGCCTCACAGGGCGGACCATAATAGATTATATTTATATGCCTTCAGCAGTCTTGACTGCTAGTCCGTGATTGCCAGTGGTTGTTCGGCCTTCGGTCTCACAGGGGGAGGACCATAATAGATCCGTGAAGGCCACAGTTGTTCGGCCTTCGGCCTTTTTGTGCAAAATTTTTAAAATTTTTCGACGTTTTTTGCCGACCCACGAAAAGGGGGGGGAAATTTTTTAATTTTTTTAGTTTTGTCAAAAAACTATTTTCCCTAAAAACCGGTTTGAGGCGGAGTTTGAGGCGGCGGGGGCGGCGTAGGTTCGGGGGCGGTTGCCACCTCCGCCCCCCATCCATAGCCACCATTCCCAGGGTCCTAGCCCTCTCGGTTCCGGAGTTATGCTTGCTCCCACTTGATTTTGAGAACACGGGTCGGTTCGGGTCGAGTCGGCCTTCGGCCTCCAACTTTCTTATAAAACTACGGGTCGGCCTCCCACTTGCCTTTCAGGAACACGGGTCGGCCTTCGGCCTCCCACTGGCATTTAAGAATACGGGTCGGCCTTCGGCCTCCCACTTGCTTTAGAGAACACGGGTCGGGTCGGCCTTCGGCCTCCCACTGGCATTTAAGAATACGGGTCGGCCCTCGGCCTCCAACTTGCTTATAAGAATACGGGAAAAATTTTCCGACGTTTTTTGCCGAACCACGAAAAGGGAGAATGGGGGGGGGATTTTTAATTTTGTTAGTTTTGTCAAAAAACTAAAACTAGCTTCAAAATTTTTATTTTTCAAAAATTTGACGTTTTTTGCCGACCCACGAAAAGGGGGGTTTTAATTTTTTAGTTTTGTCAAAAAACTATTTTCCCTAAAAACCGGCTGGAGGCGGTGGGGGCGGTGGGGGCGGCGTGGGGTTCGGGGGCGGTTGCCACCTCCGCCCCCTATCCATAGCCACCTTTCCCAGGGTCCTAGCCCTCTCGGTTCCGGAGTTATGATGTTTGAAGGGAAGTTCGAAATTTGAAAGCGATGCACAGTGGATTATTTCACGAATCTAGCGTGCATTAATTGATGAACGTATTAAAAAATGTATAAGATGAAAACTTATGTCTGTATAGTTATGCAGATACTTTATTTATATAACTGAAAGGTTATTTGAAATGGGATTTAAATAAAACACATGAAATTAATTATAAACAATATATAATTTGTTACTTCGCAAAACAAGGAATACTACTACAGAGAGCGAATAATTCTAACTAATCAAGATTTAAAATAAAATAAAATTAACATATTATAAGTAATATATTATACTATGTAAATACATATAGGTATTGTTATGTCCACCTTGAACTTCACGATCTGTGATCGCTACTCACAGATTTCGGACTCGACTTACTCTTTATCTCAGGCGGCAGGTTCTTTGGACTTTTACGATGGAATTAGTTTAATCACACAGTCAAAGAAAATACGCAAATCTAATCTTTATAAACATATAATGAATAAATAACACAAAATTAACATAAACAAATAACAACAACAATAAACATGAAAATCGAACAACTTAATTAAACAAATTTTATGCTAACCTTTTTTATGTGGATGATAACTCGGCTAGACTCGCACACAATACCGCACATTCACTATCTTCTTATCACGAATCGCCTGGTCCAATTTGTCCTGCTTTTGCTTTAAATTTCTGACCTGCAACAATCTCAGTCCACTTGTGGCTCTCAAATTTACTCTCTCTTTTATTCTTCCAATGGTGCTGCACACGCAAACTCCAGTTTTCAATTCAATCTTTGAATTGAATTTCATTCGACTGTTTCTACTACTTTCTTATGCGACTAATTTGGTCGTCTCATCAATTTGCACTCTTTATTATAATTGTGCGACTCACTTTGTCGCTTCTTCAAATTACCTCCCGATTTTTGCGACTATCTTGTTCGCTTCATAAAATCGGACTCCTCAATTTTGCGACTTTCTCGGTCGCTTATTTTTTTCGAACTTCTCAATAATCCCCTTGGCAACCCCTCTTGCTTTTATTTTATTCACCCTTTTGATTCTCATCTCTTATTTGGTTCAGTCTTTTGTGTTGCCTATCCCAAGTTATCATTCAGCGTTTAATTTTAAAAACACAAAAACTTAAACTAACAAAACTTAATTACTACCAAAACTTAATCTAACATTTAAAACATCTTTTTTTATTGTCTTTTACAAACTTTTCTCATGCCATATTTTCTCTGACTGCACGACAAACAATTTAATACCGCAACAGCCAAATATTGATGGACACAACAGTATATAGTTTTAATATAAATAATAATATATAAAATAAAACAAATTAAAATAACCATGACTTATTCTGAGTCAGAAATACACTCTCCAGAGTATTATCCGAATAAAGTCTACTCGCGGTCCACCATTTTTTAAATAAATCGCTTACAATTTTAACACTTTTTGATATTTTTTACATTTGTCGTCCTGTCAGTCTTCAGAAATTAATAGGAAACTGTTTTATTTATTTATTGATGTATTTTCCTTATGGCACACTTCCAACAGCTCTCGCCTAGCTAGAGCGCCATGGTACCTTCAAAAAATTATTAAAAATCAGTCGGCACCTCTCGGCACCTAATTCTTGATTATTCGAGAAGCTGATGGTTGTACCTAATAAATAATATAACACTTGACCAACTTCCATGAACTTCCCGAGATTGCGGATCCATGATTTAAAAAAATATATAAAAATTTGATTTTCAAAGGTATGTTTTAAACAGCATATCTTATTAATGAAATGACTTAAAAGTGTATTTTAAATTAGTACGTTAAATAGTACATACCTTCCGCTAAATGTTGATCTAAACACAAAACCAAAAAACTGTCAGAATACTATCACTACGATACTTACAAAACGATGCGTTTAGCGCAACTGTAACTTGTGCAATTTTAATTGATTACAGTGCAATGCATGGCGTGATTATTAACTCCCACGCACACTTAGATAGTTGTCATTTGTTCTTGTAGGAGCCACACTAATTGGTAAAAGAATGCGACATATTTCGATCAAATCTGTTACCATGAAATTTTTGAATTAATGCACGCTAGATTCGTGAAATAATCCACTGTGCGATGGTCGAAATTTGTGTGACGAATTTGCGTTAACAATTTGCGTTAACAATTTGTGTGACGAACGATTTTTTTCAGTTAACTGCCCGTGCGATACCCGTGCGATAAGAAGCATAGCTTCAAAAGTTTTGGTAGTCCCGAATTTTGTCGTAAATAATTAATTAAGTTGGAAGTTTACTTATGCGCATGCACTAAATTTCACGTGAATAGAACAATAATAATTTATTGTCAATTTGGCCCAATTTAAACCATTTGTAACTTTTTTTAATGCCGTAATGAGGAGTGTTAAAGCTAAACTTATTTTGCCACCAAGCTACAAAAAATTATAATAATATTACAAAATCAGCCTTACAGTGAAGAACGGCCAGCTTTACTATGCTTATGCAAGATATGCTTTGTAATTTTGTTGTAAAAATTAACCAAGTAACAACCGATGTTCGGAAACTTTATTTAAAAAAAGACATTTTGCGGTGTTCAGTGCTATGCGCAACCAGGTTATCAGAAATTAAAAATTCAAAAAGATTTAGTAAATATTGGGTATCATCTAATGTACTTTTGTAATTACACCGGAAATGTGTGTTTTGGTGACACGCAACAAATGTGCTAATAAAAGTTAAATTTGGAACTTTAGTTTTACTTAAGAAGTCCACGTGTAGAAGTACAAAACATAAAATGAATATACATTGATTTTGCTTAACGATTAGTTAAATAATTTTTAATATTATTTTAAACTTTCATCATAGAATCATAGAAGATACTTCTGTCGTTAATTTTGGCAAACTTATTTTGGGTTCTCGTTTTATTTTCGTTATGCTAGGGCTACACCTGCGTCTAATGTGATGCTTAACGTGCATTAATGCACTAAAATGCAGATGTAGCCACAAGTTAACGTGCTAATCTTATAACTGCATTATTGATGACATTACCCATTAGGCGATAGCTCGGGTAGCGGTCTCGTTTGGCACATCAAAGGGATTTAATGCGTTAGATAGCGCGCAATTGTGGCTACACTTATAAATTACTAAAATACTTAATATTATTGATATTGATGATGAAGATTTATATTGATTTATATATAAGTTACAAGCGCTCATATAATAAACCACTGCAGCCGCTTTAGAATCCATCTTGAATTTAATGTACAATGAACTACGTTAAACATCACATTGAACGTAACACATTAATGTAGCCATGCAAAAATATACAATCTAGCGCGTAATCTTTTCTCTCGTTAAATAACGCTTTATCTCCCATTAGACGTTAACGCAGGTGTAGCCCTAGCATTATAATAAAATTTTCATCCGCAACTGTTAATTTTCTTCTTCGGCCACAACGAGGCTTATTTTGCAATGTTCCGGTATTTTTATAATTATTTATAATTTTTTGAACAATGGAATGGGTTCAGCCAACTAATTGCTCAACTTGGCGTAAAGATTTTCCCTCACACATTAACTTTAGTATCAATTCCCTTACAGATAAGTCCATCTCACTTCTTATTGAATTCATTTTTTTAAAAGACGATAAAATTTACTTCTAACGGTTGAATATCACTTGTAATGTTAACTAGTAAATAATGCCACTAAGTAATTAAATAATTATTGCATTGAAGCTTCATAATAATAGAAAATCTGTAAGTGTACGCTAACTTTTGTGTCATCAAATGTAAGTGTATTACTCGTATCATGTTTCATTCCATGATTAGTAACGTAATAGAAAATAGAAGATACGTGTTGATTTCAGCGATATATGATACATCACAGTCAACAGAAAATAATTATGAATAAATAGAATTAAAAATTCATATATTTCCTTGAAAAACTATGCAATTATTACGTGATATAAGGGTGTACGCTCAATTTTGTGAGCCACTGTACCTATAGGTAAATACTAAATGCATATTGCATGTAGTCGATATTATGCCATGTCGCTAAGTTTAATTTAACTGATATTTTCCATGGATTAATTGTTTCGTGCTGTGTAAGGAGGAAACAATGTTGTATATGAATCAATCCAGCTCGCACCAATATTTGAAGAATTGATTTGACCCACACCATATTTGACGAAATTTGATACGCACTATCATAGTAATAAATAAAAAATAAAAATTTAAGGATTTGTCCCAACGGCCATTTTTGGTTCTTAAAAATTTCAAAAAGTTGGTATGTAGACTTGTAAGACAACGACTGTAATTTCATCCACAGTGGTCTAAATTTAAAAATAAATAATGTTCTGCAAAGTTGCGCATCAATTTTCTGAATTCATAGGGTTAACAATTTTCACAGAGTAATTGGAGGGTTAATCCCTTAAATTAGTCTAATATGACTGGTGAAACTGACCTCTGGATGACGAAGGCATTTTTTTTAAATTGTTATATTTGAAATCATTTTGTAAATTTGCATTTGTGTAAATTTGAATTTTTGGTTTAATTAAATTATTACATTGGTATAATGAGTTTTTGTGCTGTTATCGTCTTCGGCGCATTTTAGATTATGAAATATATCTACGCTCTTTTAGCCTACAGCAGAAGAGCCTATTAGTATTTAGTTTGGTTTATGGTGAGAATTTAATATGAAATATTATGAAAGTACATTCGAAAGTATATTCAAAAGTACAAAAGGTTCGTGGCGTAAAATTTTACGCAATGTAAAAACAAAAATATTGGAGAGAACATCTAAGTATAATGCAGTTCAACAAAGTGAAAATGAATCTTGGTAAAAATAAATTGAGTGGATAGATTGACCCAAAATATGTTCATGCTTATAACATTTTCTACCATGTGACGTACTAAGTCAAACATGTTAGAAATATTTTTAGGGGAAATTCAGATAATATTAGACACAGTAAGAGCGAAGAGTAATTTAGGATTATGAGAGGAATATATGCGGTATTATTTTGTTACTACTACAACGGAGTCGTTGTATTATGTAAAATAAATTAAATTTTTAAATTATTGTTTTGACATTATTGTTTTGTAACTTGAATTAGTAAGTAAGTTACTTGAATTGAATTAAGTTTTTGGATGTTGGTTCTATGTTTGTACTCTTTGTTTGAGCAGGCATGTTAATTTAGAGTAAAAATTGCATTTGAAATAGAACATTAAAAGTAGAAAAGTACGAAGGCGTCGCGTCGTGTGAAATGAATCGTGAAGGCTTTGCAGAGAAACAGAGTAGCAATATTTCGAATGGAATGGAAAAGCTTGATCAATCATAGTTGCCATCGAAAATAAACTTTGCGAAGAGAGAATTTTACAATATTGAACTTCTACGTTAAACATTACCTTCCTACATTATTGAAAAATTTCAAATGTTTACATATAAATTTAACCTTTTATTTTATAAAAAACATTTACAACAAAATTAAGTTATCTTGTGCAATATCAGGCTTACTGCTTTCAAAATATTGAGTTTACTACAATTGAAGTTTATTTATTTAAAAAAAACGGATTAGCATTGCCAATCTAAAACTTAATCCTGCATATTGGCAGGACATTCATGTTGTCATAAAAATAAAATAATTTATCAAAATTAATATTGCTGGTTCAAGTAGGTTTCTGTATGAATTTTCTCCGGGTTTCAAATCGTGTATCGTATTTACTATTGTAACTAACAATTAATCTGCCTGGTTTTTGTGTAGTTTGTGGTTCTAATAATTTTTTTTTTTTTAGGTTTCCATATCAGGTTACGTGGGCATTTTTCCATCGTGACTTGTTCGTTAAGTATAAGTTTTTCATGTATTGGTTTGCTGTCTTTTTCTCTTTTCATTTAATCACTTTTATCGATTTTTAGGTTACACACAAACCTTTTTCCTTGTCGGGTTGTTAATTTATATGATTAGATCTTCGTTTTCAGTTATGTTGATGGTCATGTTCTCGAGGAACTTACACATTAGGTTGAGTTTACTACAAACGAAACTTCATTGCCATGAAGATCTTTCCATTCAAAAACTTGCAATGATGATGTCCCATGTAGAGACATTAATATTTTCGAGAAACAAATATTAATTTTATGATTGTTTTATTTTCAAAAATTGGGCGAGAGAATTAAATTTTTATAAAAAATTTCGGGATTTATCTCACATTATATTGAACATAATATAATATATAGTTAAATTAAAAATGAACAAATGTTTATAAAAATATAAATTTAACTGACTGAACAACGCGAGTAAATCCATAATTAAAATTTATAATAACCGCGGTTTACACCAGAAATTTACGTAAACCCATAAACTGGTTTGTAGGAATCCTGTTAATCGCTGTTATTGTTTTTACTTTCGTTTAGACTAAAGGCGGTGTGACACTTGTGTAAATTTGCGTGTAGATTTACGTGTAAATTTACGTGTAAATCTACACAAGTGTCAAACGCGTAAATTTGCGTGTAGATTTACTTGTAAATATTTTGTAGGAATATTTCTATATTTTCTCGCAAGTTGTGCGTATAAAATTGCGCAGAAGAATATTCGAAGGTGTGGTCTATTTTTTCTTGTGTTGTGTTTTTGTCAGTTGGTAAAAGTTTGAATTGGCATTAATTGCCAATTTGAATCCATTATCACGTTTCTTTTAGTATTAAACAACACAAGGCGACCAGACATACAAACTTCTTATAGCCACTTACCGATCGAATTTTCAATTGACCAGAACGCGCATGTGCAAATTGTAAATTTACTTATAAATTTTTACACAAGTGGCAAACACACTCGCAAAAAAATTTGCTAGCAGATTTGCAACAAAATTTACAAGCAAATTTACGTGTTTGACACGGTGTAGAAATTTACACGTAAATTTACACGTAAATCTACACGCAAATTTACACAAGTGCCACTCCGCCTTTACTAAAAAAATTAAACAAAAGGTTGATAAGCAGCAGTGCTTTTATTTTAATAAATGTACAATAACGACACAAAGTATATACCAATTGTAATAATTAATGTGCACGTGTAACTTATAACTACAAAGTACTGCGATGTTATTTGCTTTGCTGAATTGGCAAATCAAAGGAATGAACGAGATTTAAGTTAAAATATAAATAAAAGTTGAATTATTGAGAGATCATGGCAATGCGATATAACAATGAATTCGTTAAGTGCACATTACACGCGGCCTTTTTCTCATGCGATCGGTTGCAGCAGCCGATCGCAGCTCCGAATGCCTCGTGTAAACAGCTAATCGCATAGGCAACCCATTCAGCAATTGATTGCCAAGCGTTCTTAGATCGCCTGGCTTTAAATAGAACTTGTTCTATTTTGTGTGCGATTTCTCATGCAATCTAGTGATTTCTATTAACATTTGATGTTATTGAAGTTATGAAAATAGATAAAATTGACGTAAAAATATTGTACTTTTATGCTGTGTGGTTAAATTTGTTAATTTTTTTTTGTGAGTTAAAATTTGTGATAAATTGTTAAAATACGAAAATCGCACCACGGCTATGCATCGCATAGCCATATGCATTCGGTTGCACGTGCATTCGGCTGCTGCGATCGGCTGCTGCAACCGATCGCATGAGAAAAAGGCCGCGTGTAATGTGCACTTTATAAAAAAATTATAAAATTTATATCATAGTAAAATTATTTGTTATGTGTTAGTTAAAATTATATTAGTAAATATTGTTATTAAAACTAGGTTAATTAGAATTAGTTGTGTTAAGCACACTAAAAAAGGTTTTCGTGATGACATTTTGTATAACAGCTTGGTGCGATAAATTAAAAGGACGATAATTCGCCTCAATTTAAACTTTAAAAGTGCATCGTGTCTCCAATTAACAGTTCGTTCCTAAAAAACATTATTTAAATGAAGATTAGGGGAAGGTGGGGCAGAACGGGGGTCGATGTGGTTGGGACAGTATTTGAAGGTGTAAATAAAGAGGTAAAAATCTATTATAGTGTGAATAAATTTATTTAACATTTCGTTTAATATCTCCGATGTTCAAAATTAAAATAATGAAAATACTTGTATTTATTTTAAACGTTTGGAAAAAAAAGTTATATCCCGTTCTGCCGCATGCATGGGGCAGAACGGGGTATTCATTAAAAGGTGAAACAAAATCATGCTTTATGGCTGGAAAAGTTCACAGATGAGTTGTGATTCATCATCGTCAGTATCAATGCCGGCACAGGAATTATGGGCCCATTTTTTACGCTGTATGCATGATATCCAGCCTTCACTCGATTTTGAATATATAAGTCGTTGCAATATAAACAGGTCGCATCGTCTTCTTCATCTGATTCCACGCTTTGTTTCCGTGGTTTTTTGTTAACAATTTTCTGTGTTTTTTTCTTTCCTATTTTGTTAACAATTTTCTGTGTTTTTTTCTTTTCTATTTTGTTAACAGTTTTCTGGGTATTCTCCCAAGTAACATTTTAAGCCTGTAAAACGCCTGCCAGGTGCTTGCCAAGTAAAATCTCACAGGTTGCTGTTGCTGTAACAAGCTTGTCACAAGCTTGTAACAGCTGCTGTCTGAGTAAAATGGCGCTTGTGAAATTGCTGTCACAAGCTTGTGGCAAACTTGCGCCAGGGCTGCCAGTATCTTGTCAAGTTGCTGGCAAGAACCTGTCACAGGTTCCTGACAGGAAACTGTCACATGTTCCTGGTAAAAAACTGTCACAAGTTTCTGGCAGACACCTGTGACAGCTTTTTGCCAGGAACTTTTTTTCTGAGAAAGGTTTCATGCAGGCTTTTTTTTATAAAATAAAAAAATTTCACGTTTGCCATCATGTGCACAAAAATTAATTTAAGGTACCGTTATTAATTTGAAATTTAAAAAAAAATTAAATTTTTGAAACTAGTATTTTTTTCTTGTATAGTCACACACTCATTGTGAACTATTATTTTCATTGAATAACCTAATTCACTATTATTGGATTGTCCATGTTGTCCTCCGTGCGCTAATCTGAAAATTATTTGAAATTTTATATAAAGTGTACAATTTTTTTTACTTACTTGCCCTGGTTGGGATTCGAACTACCGCCTAATCGTCGTATTTGGTTTGAAGCCCATGGCGATGACAACTAAGCTACCAAGGTGCTTATGAAAAATGACAATGATTGTAGTACAGAATAAGTAAGAAGATTACACGTGGTGTTATAAAATATTATAATGTTCAGATTAGATCAATTACTATTTATATAATTATGTATTATGTATAGTATATAAAGGAAAAATTTAGATTAATATTTTATAAATTAATTGTAACATAGCTTTTTTGGATAGCTTTAAGAAGAAATGGAAAATTACTGTTTAAAAAAAAAAAGTTCTAAATCTAAATGGTCGAAAAATGATTTAATGCAAGTAATGCAAAAATTTAGAAAAATTACTACATTCAGAAGACGTGATAAAAATAATACAGAGGTAATAACCCTCGTATAGCACGCGATTTAAGTAGAGTACTAGATAGGTTTCGATATTACATACACGTGGTAAATTTTGCGACAGCTCCTAATCGGTTTCCATACTGTAGTATCGAAACCAATTCGATACTTAATTAAGTTAACTTAATTAAATTAAACAAATTAAATACATTAAAATAATATAATTTTAATAAATTGTGCTATTAATAGAAATAAGAACAAATTTTGTCCGTTGAGTTTTTATCTAATAGGTAAATACATTGCAAATATTTAAACGGGTTATTTGAAAAATTATTATTTTACAGAATTTTTATTTCTATAAACAAATTTTTAACAATTTTAAAAATTCTATCCATTTTGCGAAAGTATTTCAAAAATATTAGTTAAATTTTACCGTTTTATTATGACAATAGAACACCTGTATTATATTCAGGTACTTTGTGGATTATTAAGATTCCTTTTAAAAATATTTCTTTACATTAATTTTAAGAAAGCATTATACCTACATTATGTATTTATTAGTAATTCTCCATAGTTGAAAAATTAAAGGTTTATAGAAATTTAAAAGTTTATCTCTAACACGTTTATTTTTATTTTGAAAATCCTCCCTGAAAAACAATTTACTATTATATAACCATCAAAAATTGCAATTCAAAATGCATTGAGAATGCAATTGTTTTTAATAATTCGTATTAGCCCGAAAATTTAATTTTTAAATTTCACGTGACGTCATTTTAATATGAGGTTTTGAACATTTAGTTAATAGAGAAAAATCTAAATTAATCAATTTAAATAAAAAGAGTTGAAATAAAATGTAGTTGTCGCAAAATTGGAAACCTTGGAAAACTATATTTTAACACGTTTTTTAATTTAGAAATTCCTCCCAGAAAACACTTCTTCTTCTTCTTCTTCTTCTTAATCTAGGACTACGTCCTGTACTTCCCAACTATATAGTGCCTCTGTTCAAGGCACTGTTGGTTCTATGAGCAGTTTGGTTTTTACATCTCAGGTAGCTTGCTAGGCTTGCCTTTCGATGTGCCTGCACCCTGTTTTTTATTGTTATGATGGCAAATCATTAACACAGGGGGACCGCCTGCTTAACGTGCTCTCCGAAAACACTATTTAATATAATCATAAAAAATTGCAATTCAAAATGGGTTGATGTGAGTCATGCGAGATTATAGTAACCCTTAATTTATGCAAGTCATGCACAGATTGCCAACAGATAATGCAATCTGCTCATATTTTTTAAAACATCACAATTTTAGAACAGACCTGGGTAGCACAGTGAATAAAGTGTTTCCTTCATAATCCTGAGACAAGCGGTTCGAATCTTCTGGTAGGTGATCTTTTTTTTTCGTATAACGAATCCAGAAAATATTATGAACAGAAGATAAATATCTTCAAATTTGGTTTACAAACCTTTTTCGAAATTGGCTACATCATTAAAAATAAAATTCACATTGGGTTGGTGATGAAGTAGGTATATATATAGTTTTCCTTTGTTAGTTCTTTTTAATAATTTCCCTTAGCCCAAAAATTTAATTTTTAAATTTAACGTGACGTCATTTTAATAGATTTTGAACATTAATTTAGTTGATAGAGAAATAAAAATGTAAATTAATTAAAATTAATTTAATTAAACAATTTAAATAAAAAGAGTTGAAATAAAATGTTGTTATCCGCAAAGATGTCCTCTGTCGACTTGCAGTAATTGAGAACTTAGCGGGCGAGATACTGTCTGAATACACTTTACATAATAATTCCGTTTGCTGTCCAAAAAAGTTTATATAGTAACCTGTGCAAGAGTCTCTGCCAAGTTTTTGTCACAACTACCTTACAGTAATTTGTAAACGAGTACCTGGCAAGCGTTTGTAATAACAAGCTTATAGTAAGCTGGGAATGAGTTCTTGTAAGGCCCCTGTTAAAAGAACTTTACAGCAATCTGTAAATGAGTACCTGTCAGGCCCCTATAATAACAAACAGACAGCAATATCCCAGTAAACTGTAAACACTGCTTGGCAGGTGTCAGCCAGGTGTGTGCCAACAAATCATAGATTTCACAGGTAAACGCCAGCAAAAATTGTTACTTGGGCTCCTTCCTTTTTTCGTTACCGGTGAACAGTTTTTTCTTAAGTCTATTTTCTTTGGCTTCCTTGATCTTCTTAGCATTATTAGCCGCTTCTTCGAGTTCAGTCTTATAAGGGGAAGCTGTCAGGATTGCCGTTTTGCCTCGTTTCCTCGTCACTCGCTTTTGTCCCGGCTTTACTCTGGGTATGGGAAGTATATGTTCAGGCGAAAACCTCGGAAAGCTGGTAAAAATAGGGCTAGCTATTGTTTGTTATATATAGTGAATATATAACAAACACAAAAGAAAAGAAATTAGATCGGTGAAAAATAAAAGTATGGTCGGGGCGGAACGGGGTAGGACCCCGTTCTGCCCTACCCCATTGTGCCCCAAGTGTTGGTAAACCAAACATCGCAAGGTTAGCGACAGCCATGTTACTTCTCCAAGACATGTTAACACGTGAAAAGACACTTTAAACAACGCTTAATTCGGTAGACTAAATTGGAATAACAAAAAGTAATCTGAAATATATCTTACCTTGTTTTCAAATATTCATAAAGTTGTAGTTTTATACAGATTTCAGGGAGGTGTTTAATTAACAGAGAAGAAACACTTGGTAATTCACAACGACCGTTCTTATCACTGCACAGATGCATAATGAAGGTGTATAGAGAGTTGCAGCGAACTGCAGTGCTACTATCAGCAAATAAACCTGATCCCCCGTTCCGCCCCGACCCCCATTCCGCCCCACCTTCCCCTAAGTGTGGTAAAATTCAATCAAGTTACCGGCCAATGAAAACTTGATACATCAAAAACAGACATGCGTTGAAATTTCAACGAAAATTTATATCCTTGGCGACGAAATTGTTTACCTTAACAACGGGAAAGAACGATAAAAATAACCAAGTGAATGGACGCACAAATTTGTGTTGTTCCTGAATATTTGTGAAAAATGTGTTTTTAAAACCCAAATAGGGTTAAGTAACGTTGATGTATTTTGGAAAAGGTTAAAATATATTGAAAATGTTAAAAATATTAATACACTCACAAAAACTCAAATTTTGATGGCCGAGGAAATTTTTGGATGATTGATTTAAATTAATTGGATAATCACAAAAAAGTAAACTGGAGCAAATTATAGGTGTAAACAACCGGTACACTCACGCTAATAAACGAACGATGATGCAATTCGAAAGTGGGGTAAGATATATTTAACTATATATCCAAGTGCGGGATATCATATTGCACGTACCGTCAACAGAATGAGCGACGCGCGGGCATCTCGTTAATTTTACATGTAAATTTGCAAACTTCAAAATCGATTTACTCAAAATTTTGATTATATCTTCGCTTGTGAAAATTATGTCAGTATACTATATAAACCTTCCTCTTTGCAATAGGAAATTTTCAATTTATTTGGAGTGGTCAACATTAGTTGATTCGACCCTAAAAACGAATACACAGGTATTGCAATGTTATCGTGCCTCACGTTGGGAAGACAAATAAATATGCAATGTACCCGTACCTTAATTATGTGATTAACGCTTACGATGCAAATCGCCCTTACCTGGATGCTTATTCCACAATGATAACTTTTCGTGGAGAACTTTTGTAAATTATAACCACGGCAAGCCCAAATTTTGATGAAAGAAATTATTTATCGTTGTTAAACTTTCCTTTACTGCATCTGCTTATCTTCAGAATGAACAAGATTCTTAATTTTACACTTATGTAAACTTGATTTTAAATTCAATAATAAATTTGTCATGGCAACAGTGACTTTATTATGAAATGATAGTTTTTTGTAAATCGTTGTCATGGAGACAATAAAAATAATAAACATGTGTTATGCAATTTTAAATTTAACAATTTTACTATTACTAAACTAAATCTAAATAAAGTTCGAATGAATAAAAAGATTTTCCGTAATTTTAATGTTTTCAAAAATCCCGCACTATTAAATAAATTGTACTTCGCTTACCGATTTTAAAGTTTGTCATACTGTTTCCTACGACTTGCGCAATCGGCTTCCCACACATAAGTTGTTCCAATTTTACTTCGCTTTACTGCATTCAATTTTATTTTCAATAACCATCAACCAAATTCCACAAACCATATAAATTATTTTCACCACCATCATAAAATTTTTATTTTGGTAAGTGTCGTCTTAATTTTATCACACTTTATCTTAATTTGCCTTTTCAGCATACAACAACATTTATTAACCTTACATTTTGGTTATTTTCACAAATTTTTTAATTTTTTATCACCGCACAAATTTCCACGTGCGTACCTTTTATATCAATTTACGTTTCTCAGGTAAGTAACATTCGTTACTAAGGAACTTGATTTTTGTTATCTTTCAAGGCATGTTTGTTTTTGGTGATGTTGCTTGTCTCCCATTGGTTGGTAAGTTTGTTCAAAATTTTGCCACTTTTAAACTTTGATTTAATTAAATGTTTGTTTTAGGAAATTGTTCATTGGACACATAATCACTTTAAGAAATGTCAATTTGAAATATTTCGATGCACTTTAAGTTTATTTTGGAAATTTTCGATGCACCTTAAAAGTTTACGTTGAAACGATAATTGTTTTCAAATTAATACATCAAGCCGTCACCAAGTGTATTCAAGAAAAACCTTTTTATTTCATAACCAAAACTAATCCTATTTAACCTAGTTTTAACAAATTTTAATAACTAATAAATTAATAACCAACACATATTTTTTTACATACATTTTTTCATCATAATGTAACGATGCTATCTTTATGTCACATTGCCATGATTTCTCGTAATTTCAAATTTCAATTAACGTTATACCTGTAGCTTGTTCATTCCGTCGAATTGCTAATACGGAAAAGAAAAAAACATCACAGTATGTAGTATGTAATTACAATGTTAAATAAAAGTCTTTAATAAAGAAAAATTGAATATGATTGCAATTTTATTAATGAAAGAAACATGAACCCCAAGTGATAAGATTATTATTTATTAAGTGCAATTTAAAACAGCAAAGGGAATACCCTCGAGCAAAACAGCACCTTCTTGGAAATTATTGGCAACAATGTACGTCAACATTATTAAGTTAACCACAAGTGTATGCGACAAAGCAAACTATATTTAATGACAAAGAGCCCAAGATGACGCTGGCGTCAGTAACCTATTTACCCGTAATGTACGTAAGTACCTTTACATTATTAGATTTTGTATTGGACTTTTGTATTCGATATTTTTTTAGGATTTTATATCCTATGCTCGAATCTAAACGCATTTACACTATTGGATATTTGTATAGGATTTTTAATGGCATATGACAGTGCTGAGAATAAAATTATGTTAAAATTTTTGGTTAGATTTTAGTTTTTGTGGCAATCACACTGCGCATGCTCACCAATAAAATCTAATGCAAAATCCTATTGAAATAGACACAGTCCTATTCTTAAAAATCCTATGTTAAAGTCTAATGCAAATTCCAACGGACGAAGTCCAATGTAAAATCGTGCAATGTAAATACGAAAATTTTTACATAAGACCAAATCTAATACAAAATCCTATGCAAAGTCTAATAATGTAAAGGTACTTTTACGTATACCAAAAGATATCAAGTTACACTGATAACTTACATCGTACGAGAAATGATGACTTTCGAAGATAAAAATATGAAAAAAAAATTACGATTTCGTTGTATCCTGGAGAAAAAATAATATACGATATGCATTGCTGAAGAATTTATAACGTTGCACAACCATCTGAAACTCCGAATTTTAGCTAAACAATATTTAAATTATTTGATTTGCCTACTTCTATTACGAGCCTCGTATGTAACATTTACAACTGGGGCCGGTCGGTTAACCTTAAAGATTTTAATTTAAAAAATTTTCATTAGATTTTTTATAACTGGCCAATTCCAGCCCTTAAAATTCTACTATATAATCCGATTGCTGAAACTTAAGAAAAATAATAATTGTTTGTCATTTATAATGGCAGAACTTAGCTTAGTTGCTTAACTTACCTAACAAGTTAGCAAGTAAAATAAAATAATCTCAAACAATTGTATTATTTAAGATTACATAATATTGTCTTGTTTCTTCTAACAAATTTACAAAAATTTGAATATTATTTGTAATAAAAAATTAATTTCGGGGATTTTATATTTTCTGTTGGCACTATGTTTTCATAGTGGTAAGCAAACGCAGAGTCAAATGGCGTGCAGAGTGTGTTGCTGGCCTTTGCCGAGGAAAGCATGCTAAAATTTGTAGAAAATTGCTTTTAAGCATTCATTTCATGAGGCGTGTTTAAATTTTGTAAGAAAAGTATTTAAAAATAAAGGATAAATTTATTTTGTGAAAGTGATATTTTTTGTTGTGAAATTAAAAGTCAGCTAGTGATCATTGGACAAATTTGAGGAAGTATAGGAAGGTTATTGATTTGGAACCAAAGATAGGAATATTTGTATCCAAAGCTATCACGCAGCTGTTGAAGTTGAATTGGATAAACCTGTACGTTGCTAAAAAAGATTAAGAAAAGTATTTTATTACTAACACTAAAAATTAAAAATTATTTCAATATAAAATTATAATTTTGCAACATACTGCCATGTATTGCTACTGTACAGATTTAATTTTGACTTATATAGCGGGAAATATTAATGGCACTTAATTCAATTATGCTCCGACTAGCTATGCATGAAAGACTCGATAGTATGGGTCGTAACTTGGGTCCATCCAGATTAATTAAAACACTCATATACGTCACCTTAAACTAGTGATCTTTCTTATAAAGATAACTAAACCAAATTGAAATTTGTATCTACTTTTTCTTTGCTCTACTACTGCTATGGATAAATTAAATTAAACTCAAACGTTATTAGAACCAAATACAATGCTATTTATTATACACAATAAAATTTTTATTAAGACAAAATATTAGTTTCATTAAACCTAAACAAATTAAATTTAACAAAATAAAGCATTAGCAACAAATCCCCAAATTTAATTTACGCGCCCGAATTTAAACGTTTTGTCTATTTAATTAAAATAATCAGTGCGACACATAAACTCTTAGGCTGCCTGCAGACTGATCAAGCAAAAACGTTGTGCGACAAAACGTTTTTGTTTGATCCAATCAAATTTGATTTTGTTTGATTTGAACTTAATTTTGTTTGATTTGAACCAATCACAAAAAACGTTTTGTTGCACAACGTTTTTGCTTGATCAGTCTGTAGGAAGCCTTACCGAACTATGAATGTTTTTCCGGAATTTACCGATGCGGCCGATATGATGTCGTAGTAATCAAGCATAGGAGACTAAGATTGGAATCAGCTTCGAATCTTGAACCAAAAAACCAGATAGGAACGACCAGTGGATACTTTTCTTCCTCCAAATCGTATAATCAATTACAGGTAAGTAAATCAAACCAATTTTCCTTCAATATTTTACCTTTCACAAAACCATAAAACATAACCATAAAAAATTTATCATCAGCGGTCCCAAAACTTCCATAAATTTGTAAATCAAACGCAATATCCACTTTTGACTGAATTCAAATTTAATTTTCCAAACAATATCAAAACGGTATCCAAATCCAAACGAATCACTTAATAATATCTCTTTTAACATCAATAATCCGTCTTTTCTAGATGACGGCTAACTCAAAACCCAAAATCCAAAAACTAATTTTCAAACTCAAACCGCACGTCTTGACTCTCCGACGGCTCACTTGAGAATCCTCTCTTGCTCCCTTATCATTTTAAAACCCCACTAAATTGTTTCTCCAACCCGCGCATCCACAAATATCACGAATTGTCACTTTTATCAAATTTAACGTAAAATCCTAATTTAACAAATAAACTAAATAAATTTAATTTGTTTCTCATATTTTCATTAACCAAAACAACCACCAATATTTTATCCTTCACAATTTCATATTATATTTATAGATTCATTAACGTTTGCATATTCCAGATACCTGAGGCAAAGCAGTTAAACAATTCTTCAACCAGAGAAAATTCAGATACAATCTAATAATTACCTGTTATGGTCTTATATTTAATTAATTAAAGTCATGAGTGCTTTAATAGATTGACCCAATTACGTCATACCCCTCATCTCTGATAGGCAGAACATGACAATACATAAATTAAAGAACTCTTGAATACATACCTAAATATCTCCCGCTGCAGCGCTTACATCCAATTAATCTTCATGTGTAGGAAATGGCGGTTAAGACTGCACTTAGACTGCGCAATTGATCGACTGCGGTATAATAGACCCTTTCTGCATATAGAGTCTGACATAATTTCCCTTAAATACATATTCAACAAGAAATTTAAAATCCTATTATATCCACCAGAAACCGACCAGTATGACATTTGCCTATTCTCTAACGGTTCCAAAAATAATGTTGGATCAGAGGCAAGATTCTTTTCTGCCGAAATTGACCTAAACATGACCTACATATCGTCGCTATCAAAACGTAAAGGTGTATCTCGATTTTCCTCACTTTACAGGAGAGCGAAATAAAGAAAAGTGCTGTTCTTATTTTCTCCATAACTAAAATACTATTGAATATATCGTATTTCTCGATATCGTAGAACCCATACTATTTTGGGTTGTATCTGAGCCAATGGATCGTGGATTCCACCACTGATAATCTTTAAAGGGATCCGTTGGATTGATAACTTAAAAAAAGAGACTGTCTTCCACATACTTTAGTAAAGCTATCTCCAAAAAGCTGGATTAATACGGAAATATTTTTGGAATAGTTTCGTTTTTTATTCAAACAATTCCGCCATCACGGCCTATAATTTTATTTATTGATTCGCATGCTTCACATATTAACCCAGACGTTATTAATCTAGCAGAAGAAAACGATATTTATTTATTCACTTTTCCTGCACGCACTAGCCATATCTTACAACCATTAGATCTGGCTGTTTACAAATCCCTTAAATCTCATTGGTTGCAGAGTTTGTATAATTATATGAAAATAAACACTCTTGAAGAACCAAATAGAACCAACTTCCAACTAATTTTTAATGAAAATTACAATTGAATATGAAAATTTTCCAATATAACAAAAAAAATTTTGGAAGCTGGGTTATTTCTTCCTTGAAACCAAACTGTATTGTAAAACTGATACCTATTTAAATAAAGCATAAATATGCTCTAATAAAATTCGCATAACTGGTCTTAATTGTTGATAATTTTATTTAACACAAAAAATAATCATACACGAGAATGTGTCTCATAAATTCAAAATTCAAGCACCGCCAAGTATGCAAACGAAATTACCTAATTCAGGCTAAACTTGGCTGTACTTAAAAAAGTAATTTCAAGAAAAGATCATCCCAGCCTGTATGGAAACATTTTGAAAATAATCGGTAAAATTGCAAACATTTAAGAGAGAAGAACAGTTCAATATACACAATGTAACTTTAGTAAATTATCAGTTAAAAATCTTATACTACAGGGGGAAATCTGCAAAATAATTTGGTTAACATATTTTGCATGCAAAATTTTCGAACGAGTTTAAGGTTTTTAAGTGGTAATTTACTGAATTTGAGTGCAACCTATTGCTGTGATTCAATATGCTTAATAAAGGCTCCCAATTCAAAAACGAATATTAGATTCGTAAAGAGCACAAAATTCTAAGTCGAAAGACACTTTAAAAATTTGCATTACGAGAAATTTGAAATTTTCTCAAATTTCAACTTTATAACAAAATTTGAATCTCTCAGGATAAGTAAGACATGATAAAAATTGCTAAGCATAATTAGATTGATAATTGTGACATCAAAAATGAAACAAAAGATTTAATTAGCTAGAAATTAATTAAAAGTTATTTGTTGTTTTGTACATGTCCATAACCTTAAAAATGCGAAACTTTGTAATCAAATTTAATTAAAAATAACATGTTATATGAAAAACTGTTCACATCAAAAATTAAGTAATGATTTCATCTATGTGACGTGGGTAATCTGAAGACGTGATTCAACAAAGTTGTTAATAAGGGTGATATTTGTGTAAAACGAAAATTTGTATAAGATGGCGTCACAATAGTCAAAGAAGGATCCAAAATACATCACAAAAATGCCATATACCAATGGAATTGCATGGAAGACGTCTGTTGGAAGCACAATTTCAATATGGAACGTTAATCTAGAACAGAAACAATTTTTTACTAAAATTTAAAATCCAAAATAATTCAATTTGACTCACATTTCAAGAACAGGCCTACCAATTTCTATCGATTTTGGATCAAAATCAGTTGACCTGGAACATTACAATAGAGTGGATGTGTTTCGTTTGTGTCCAAACAGAATAACAACCATTTGGAGGTCAAATAACATCAATGGCCGACCACTACAACAATTTTGCAAAATTGTGATTTTCGAAATCAACTCAACATTTCACTGGGATTTAATGATGTTGCCAATTTATACAACTTACCGCAATCAATTTGATGTCAACAACAACTTGGGCAAACAACTTTTATAACCACAAAACTTGAATCGAAACGAAGTATCAACACAAGGTTACGTGAGGTCATCTAACCAACAACTGAAGTGATTCAACAAAAGCGCAGGTGTATATGACTCACCGAGTGTCATTCAGAATAAAGGCGTCCATACACATATATCCTTTTAATTTGAAATTGCAACTTGACTATGCGAAAGGTACAGTGAATCTTTTATTTTATATTTACAAACTTTGCCATCAGCATTTAAACACAGGATTTGGAATCAAGGCTTTCAAGAAAGTGCATTTTTCATTACCCTTATTGAAAGGTTCTTCTTTAAAAAACATTATTATTTTATTTGTCAACGTTAAGCTTTACCAAAAGCAAATATATTATTTACAAACATTTAAACCGCTACAGTACAGCGAAAGACTTAATTAGTTTATAACTAATTAAGCACGACAAGAAGAAAAGAAAAGGTCTTTTTAACTTGTAAATTTGCTGAATCAACAATTTTTATTTGTAAAATTTCATTAATGCTCTAGATCTGCGATCTACAAATTTGTATAACCATTCATTTGTGTGCGCTTTGCGATTATTTTTCTTTGTCAATATAAACATTTCTTTAAAAGCTATTGAAATCTTTTTTTTTGTTTATCTTCACTCAACAAAAGCAATATAAATATCCAGAGAGAGCAAATTTTATCTTTAATATAAAAATCACCTCTAATTATAATCAAAAGGAACCGACCCCTGAAAGTGTCATCAACTGAGTCTAGTAAGAAGGGGCATAAGTGTTGAACATCCCTTAACTAAAAATTTCATACGAACCATTTTTACCTAAACATTTTTGTCTAGCCAACTTAGGGCTGGCGCCTAAATTAGTCAAGGGAGGTCACAGCACTATATATGCCTTTTGGCATCGGTACGATCTATAAGGTCGAAAGGCGTCAATAATAAGTATTTTCATTTTTACCTTGGCAGAAAATGCATTAATTTATTACTAAATCCAAGTTACTAACTAGGTTGCAGTTTATAATATTATGATAGAATCGTTCCAAGTATTTTTTACTTTTTTTTTTAGCTTTGCGCTGGGGTGAGGAAATCTCGTGCGAGACACTGGCTTAATCTAAGCCGGTAGAGTCAGACTTGCACTAACTAAAACCTCACCCCTATCCTCGACTCCCGGTTTCGCCGTCTGGGCAGTACTTCGGGAGTCGCGGCTCTTGCGCGTTTCGTCGCCCTTGTTTCGCTTCCCTCTCGAGCTGTACATTCGTACATTCGGTCATCGCAGTGTCAGCAGGTTGGGTCGTCCAGTTTCTTGAAGGTACTCGTTGAACCTTCTAACCGTGCTCCCTTTGGACTTGGGTGAGGTGGAACGAGAGTTCTCCATTCTTCCTGGCGACCCACGCACGGCTCGACACTGGACAATTAGGGTCTTCTAACCTTATCCATGTAATTCAATGAATTAATTACAACACCAAATTTTTGAAGTGTATTCTAAATTTATTAATTTTAATTTTAAATGTCAAAACGTCAGAATCGATTTTCAATCATTTTCGTCAAAAATTTCCAAATTAACATCCAAATTATATGTATTAACGTTCATCAGTCAACCAGGGGTATTTTACACTATTTAAAAATTTATTTCGAGCAACCAAACAGTCCAAACTTTGTAAATTTATAGGAGTAAATATTGAAACATCGTATTGCAAAAACAAAACATTACTGACTTAAGTATTTTTTACTTACGGATACTAAAGTGGCTATATTCATCGCTACCAAACCGCAAGCTGTAATTTTAATTCAGTTTGAGTTGCCTGAATTAACATTACTATTGGAGTTTGCAATTGGCGAAAATATTTTGGGTACCAATCTGAACTGTAAATACCATACGAAACAGTCGTTGCCTAAAATACGACTTATATTTATAAAATTCCTAAATTTGTTTAACGAAGCACTTAACTTCCTCAAAAAGTAAACTTGATGTGATGCAATAAAATGCCAATTGCGAAAATAGACAAAATCTCGAAAATCCGTATCTTATCATAAGTGCTAAACTAGTACTGCAAAACACTTGATTAGAAATTTTATATTCTTATTACACTAATCATGTTCACCTTTCTGAAGTGGCGTATATTTCGGTGCAAATTAATGGAGCTATTGTCAAATACTGAACCATGAATGGAATTGAAAACGCTTTCTGTATTTCTTTGATGAAGCTAGCAATAAATTCCACAGTGCAAAATCAATGTTATGCTTACACTAATTTACTCTAATATGAATATGTGGTGTTGAATGTTTTTCCGTAATTCCTGATAAAAGACCTGAAAATCGTCGGGACTCTGTATATTCCCGACACTTAAATTTTCTAAGCTATCGCGTAGAATTTTGAATTGTATTATAATTTCGTAACACAGGCACATAAATATAGAATCAAATGTTACAATGAAGTACGAGACGAAATGAAGTGAAATTGTATGGCTAAATCATACGACACGATATAATCGTTCGTTGTTTTCCACATTCCAACTTCCAAGGGGTAGTTTTTTTCCAAAAAATGTTGCAATCGTGAATACTGGTGATATTCCCAAATATAAATAAAAGAAAACTTTTTGAAACACCATTATGGTACGACTAAGAGTACCTATTTCCGCCTTAATTAAATTAGTGCAGTTATCAGTATTCCAAAATTGTTTAGTAATATTTATCAGTATTAGAAACTTTTCCTTGTTATAAGCACATAAGCATAATTTTAGCATAATCTTAAACAAAATAGTTATACATTTATAACAATAATTTTCTATAAAAAATAAAAATCAAAAAAGGATTTTAAACGAAGAAAATGCAGGATGACTGGAAAACATTTTATAGGTACATCTTCCCGACTTAAAAAGTATCAACATTTTTTTGAGATTATTTAATTTGTTTTTATATTTATCTTTTTCACTTATTTCTATTCCGCTGTTACTTATTCGTTTGTTTCATTGGTTTTTTGTTAATTTTTAATTGTAATTCAAGAACATTCAAGACAATAAGAGAGCGAAAGTTAAGTTATAAATTTACTGTAAACAACAAAAGTTACCTGGCCATATCCTGCTGCAGCTTCGATGTTATCCACAAAATCAAAAATATTCTTTTTTATATAAAAGAATTGAATAATTGACATAGCATGCAGAACATTGTTATAAGCATGAAAGCGATGCACTAACCACTACCCGTGTTTTATCAGGTTTGTTAAAGCAAAGAAGGCCAATTTTATTCATATTTGAAATAGGAAAATCAATTAATTTGTTGTAATAGTTGTCCATATTAAGTTTCACTTTTTCAATTTAGCAGATAATGCTATTTCCTTATTTAAACACTATTTTCAAGGTATTAACTTTGATATATCTGTATAAAATTGAAACTGAAAATTTTTGATTATCAGTGTAAATTTTTGGATCGAACAAAATTTGCAATTTCAATTATAAATTTACTTAGCGAATACATAAGGTATTGTGCTACTTATGTAAATAAAGAGAATTATAACTTTCATAAAACTTTGTTTCAGTTTGTTTTTAGGTCTACCAATAATTTAAAACTATTAAAATTTTTAACGTTTGATACAATAATTATTAGTTTCATTTTCCCTCCCGAACTGCCAAGTAGTTTTAAATAGGTAGCAATTAATAGTAATAGTAGCTAATAATGTTTTCATTAGTATAAGTAAATTAAAATTTTTTTAAAGATGGGTTATGAAACGAAAAAAACGCGGAAGTTATGTTGTATGCATATCTCCTCTGGAGGGACTCAAATATTAGCTCCCATAATGGTAATTTACAAAAAGATTGTACGAGCGCATTACGGCTATTCTGCCATCGACGAGCAAAGTAAGTGAATACTTACTTTGTAAATAGTGCTGATGAGAACTAATAAGTTCGAAACTCGAGTTCACATTTCAAATTGGGTTGTGCGAAATTTTTTGGTATTTTAAATACATGCTGGCCGAGTCGAGAACTTTTAATCTCACATAATATTATGTATTCAAGACCCAAGAATGAAGTTAAATGCATTTTTTAAGAGGTACCTACTGCGCAAGACATTTCTTCTATTATTTGTAGGTAATATTCGAATTAAAGTACAAACGTGTTAAATTGAATGTAAAGGGTGATTCATCATTTTCATATGTTAACAAGATTATTTAATAATTGGAAAAATTGGAACATTTTTATTTTAATATAAAGAACAAACATTGCGATTATACGTGGAACACAACATTCAAATGCCCTCCACGGCTCTGATGGCATGGCAGAGGGGCATAATCCCTTTGGAAAAATTTTCCATTACGTTTTCACATAAATGAGACTCAATGTTTGCAATTTCAAACCGAATATTGTGCTTGAAATATGGAGTCGTTTGAGGTTTGTCGACATAGACATTTCCCTTCAAGTAACTCCAAAGAAAAAATCTAATAACGTCAAATCAAAAGATCTAGATTGATATTAGCACGAGGAGAGATAACGCGATCTTTAATTTTTAATGCGATCAAGTTATTATTTTGTTTGCTGTATGGCATGCTACCCTGTCTTGCTGAAACCACATATTATGTACTGCAGTGTTATCGTGCCTTAATTATAAGATTAACACTTACGATGTAATTTGCCCTAACCTGGATGCTTATTCCACAATGATAACTTAACCACGGCCCAAATTTTTATGAAAGAAATTATTTATCGTTGTTAAACTTTCCTTTACTGCATCTGCTTATCTCCAGAATGAACAAGATTCGTAATTTTAAACTTATGTAAATTTGATTTTAAATTCAATAATAAATTTATCATGGCAACAGTGACTAAATTATTAAATGATAAATTTTTGTAAATCGTTGTCATGGAGACAATAAAATAATGAACATGTGTTATGCAAATTTAAATTTAACAATTTTACTATTACTAAACTAAATCTAAATAAAGTTCGAATGAATAAAAAGATTTTTCGTATTTTTAATGTTTTCAAAATTCCCGCACTATTAAATAAATCATATCTCGATTACCGATGTAAAGTTTGTCATACTGTTTCTTACGAATTGCGCAATCGGCTTCCCACACATAAGTTGTTCCAATTTTTACCTCGCTTTACTGCATTCAATTTTATTATCAACAAAAATCAACCAAATTCTACAAACCATCTAAATTATTTCACAACCATCATACAAATTTTATTTTGGTAAGTGTCGTCTTAATTTTTATCACACGTTATCTTAATTTGCCTTTTCAGCATATAACAACATTTATTAACCTTACATTTGGTTATTTTCACAAATTATTTCATTTTTTATCACCGCACAAATTTCCACGTGCGTACATTTTTTATCAATTTACGTTTCTAAGGTAAATAACATTCGTTACTAAGTAATTTGATTTTTGTTACCTTTCATGGTATGTTTGTTTTTGGTGATGTTGATTGTCTCCCATTGGTTGGTGAGTTTGTTTAAAATTTTGCCACTTTTAAATTTTGATTTAATTAAATGTTTGTTTTAGGGAATTGTTCATTGGACACATAATCACTTTAAGAAATGTCAGTTTGAAATATTTCGATGCACTTTAAGTTTATTTTGGAACGTTAATTGTTTTTCAAATTTATACATCAAGCCGTCACCAAGTGTATTCAAGAAAAACCTTTTTATTTTATAACCAATACTAATCCTATTTAACCTAGTTTTAACAAATTTTAATAACTAATAAATTAATAATTAACACATATTTTTTTAACATAAATTTTATCATTATAATTTAACAATGCTATCTTTACGTCACATTGCCATGATTTCTCGTAATTTCAAATTTCATTTAACATTATACCTGTCGCTTATTCATTCCGTCGAATTGCCAATACGTAAAAGAAGAAAACATCACAGTACCTTCAAGATCCTTACCAACTAATTCGGGATACAAAAAATTTGTTAATATGTCACCATAACGAGAACCATTAACCGTAAGCTCTGAGCCGCCATCATTTCCGAAGATGTACGGTACAATTACCTCTCTAGCCCAGCTTCTGGAGAGCATCACGCCATCATCGAGCAGGTGCACCGACAAACTCAACTAATAAACAATTCCTTTTGGAAAATTTAAAAATCTTTTCCATCGGATGAAATACAGTCAGGTCCGCTTATAACGAGCACATGTTATAGCGAGCGTTCGGTTTTAGCGAGTAATTTCGCAAGTTACCAAAAATCATCCATTAAACTTAATACATTTTCGGTTCGTATACAACGAGCCCGGATATAATGAGAACATCGGTTATAACAAGCAAATGTTATTGCAAAATTGCTAAATTACTTCACTTATAACGGGCTATTTTCATATGGGAATAACAACTTTTACTGCTGCAATTACAGCGAAAATTCCATTACTCATCGGGTGGTTAGCTCGATTAAAGCCCGCATTTCATTGAGGCTTCTGAAGCCGAGCTGGTGAAGCCCGACTTGTAAAGCCAAGTTTGTAATGCATTGGCTTATATGAGACTGCACTCACTAGGGCTACTTCAGGAAGCTGATAACAGGTATCGAGTTTCACAAGCCTGACTGGTAAAATGCTATAGCAATATAAATTCATCTTCCATGCGAGTCCATGTGGACCCATGTACTTCCCTTCATAAAAGATGAATTTCTATACCAACCCGGCTTCTGAAGCTCGAGTTGTAAATTTTTACAACTCAAGCTTTAGAAGCCGGGGTGTAATTAGATACTTCTACTTATTAGATAATAATATGTGTTGTATAGTTATTACTAATAATAATTTATTTATCTAATTGATAAGCAATATGAAAAAAGTGGAATATTGGTGTCGAAATTCTTTCGATGCTGTTCTGTACCAATTTTTAAATTTTTTGTATATTCCGGAATTTTACGCAGCTTTCTTCTTCAATCGGAAAATAAAATTTACCATAATATTAACCCAAGTGACTAATAATTTTGTTTCCTTTCCAATAATATCATTTACAGTACTTTCTTCATGTTTGGCCGTTATAAATCGTATAATAAAACTGTCATTTTAGACGCCTAGTATTTATTTTACACGTTCTTGTTCTACTGTGTCAATCATCGTAAACAATACAAACAATTTTGGTTATTCGATGTCATTGTTAATTAGATATTTATACTATTTTTTTAAACATTCTCATACTACAACACATAATAAAATGCAATAAAAGAAGGTGATTATTTTTGGATATTTTTTTTAAATAAGCTTTTCCACGAAAAAAACCGACCACCTGTATTGCTGTGCTAAATGAAAAGCTGCAAATATTTTGTAAAGGCAATTTATTATTAGTTATTTACTGGGTACTATTTAACATAATTTTTTTAATTATGTTTTAAATTAGGTAAAATTTAAGAGGCGGTCATAGCTTGGCAGTTAAGTGCGTCTACTGCTAATGCGAAACGCTCGGATCGAATCCGGGCAGGGTAAGAACTTTATTCTGACCGTCTCTTCTCGGCAGGCAATGGCAAACCACCGAGGTAATCTGCCAAGAAAATCCATCTGGAAATGAAATGTAGTACACTTCCCGTGGTTCGGAGCCCACATTAAACAAGAAGGTCCTCTATGTATGTGAAAACAATTTGAACGCACATCATATTATGCATAGAAAAAGATAGAACGAGATGGGTCACCAAACCCTCATTAGGGTAAAAGGACTGAGAAGGAAGGAATTTAACATAAAAAAAATTAAAAAGCAATTTTTGAAAGGTCTCTAAAAAATGCTCTCACCTTCCGTTTTATCCCACTCACGAGAGTTTGCAAATCATTGATAGTATCAATAGAATCGGCGGCTTTCATATTTTTTTTTAAAATTTATCGATCCCAGTTGTTTGTCCTTTGGTTTTTTCAATTTCATTTTAATTTGCGCCCAATATTTTTCGATTGGTCGAATTTGCAATCTTGGGTACAATGTTGATTGCATTTTCTGTGTAAAATTCCAAACACCATTTTGTATATCCCGGGACTTTACACAGCTTTATTCTTCAATCGGAAAATAAAATTTACCATAAATTTATTACAAAAGACTAATAATTTTGTTTTCTCTCGGGATATACAAAATAGGTTCGCGTTATGTAACTGTAACCACCAAATCAAAATTTCCTATTGACTATGCTAAAGATAATGCTTAATAGAGTCTATAGAAAAATTATTTTGGGTGAACCCTTGGAAAATAACCCTTATTTCGAATAATTAAAAATCCGGGCGAATAGGCCACGCCCCGCATGCAATTTCACGAATATTGGGGTAATTTCCGTACTTTTTGGGTATGTTTCGGTCCAAATATGACTCTAACGCCGTTGCGGACGGTTAAAATTATCAAAGAATCGATAAAATCCGAAAAAAGTGCGAAAATCGGCAACATTCATATCAGGGGATACAAGTCACATAACAGCCGGCGCGGCCGCAGTTACTGGGCTTTGCCGTCCCGGTCGGAATGGGTAAAAATGTTTCACCCGTTATTTGTGTGGGATGCGATACAGATGGTTAGGTCGTTTTAAAAACCGCACTGACGGGCGGTTTTTTTAAACGCTACCACTTGGGCTAAACATACTTGAGGAATATTAATCCACCCCAACCGGGATACAAAACATCGGGATCATATTAAACCGGGATACGATACAGACGGTTAGGTCGTTTTAAAAACCGCACTGACGGGCGGTTTTTTTAAACGCTACCACTTGGGCTAAACATACTTGAGGAATATTAATCCAGCCCAACCGGGATACAAAACATCGGGATCATATTAAACCGGGATACGATACAGACGGTTAGGTCGTTTTAAAAACCGCACTGACGGGCGGTTTTTTTAAACGCTACCACTTGGGCTAACCATACTTGAGGAATATTAATCCACCCCAACCGGGATACAAAACATCGGGATCATATTAAACCGGGATACGATACAGACGGTTAGGTCGTTTTAAAAACCGCATTGACGGGCGGTTTTTTTAAACGCTACCACTTGGGCTAAACATACTTGAGGAATATTAATACACCCCAACCGGGATGCATTAAGTCGGGATCATATTATAAAACCGGAATATAGCTTTTAAAAGTATACTTTTACTTATCACCCACAAAATATGGAATAAAACAAAAAATAAAGGGAAAACAAATAACCTTTAATAGATGTTACGCTTACGAGTGGTGTCGACCATCTGCCGGAGCGAAAATTTCTAAGTGTTAGGGTATATATTTTCGCACGGACTATGAACAGAATGGGAAGATTCCACAAATCGTCCTCATGCGCGACGCTGAATTGTGTAAAATTAGCTAAGTTCAAATTCGATTTACTCAAAAGTTTGACCCGCTTTCACCCTAAATATTTTCACAGTTTACTATATATTGTTGTGTCCACTATATGCTAGCTCCGTCATAAATGTGTACGTGATACGCAATCAAGATAAGAGGGAGGATATGTCAACATTGTTTAATTAAAATTTGTTCAGTATGAATGTGTTTATTAAAAATTAAAAAATGTTACTAGATTTAAGTTTTGTTTGTGATGAAATATAAAAGAATAGAGGTAGTATAGTGCGGCCTCTTAGAAGAAAAACATAAGAAAAGAAAAGCAAGTGGTAACCATGCCAAGTGATAATAAGGAGCATGAAGACAGTTGAGAATTAAACGACAGATAGACGAGTCGTGTTTATGAAAGTTGCAAAATAGAGGACCTACAGACCGGTCGTGTTTAGAAGTTAATAAATAATCGACATGCAGATCAGTTGGGTTTGAAGAAATTAATAAATAAATGATATGCAGACCAATTGTGTTTGAAGAAGTGGATGAATAGACAACACGCAAACCAATAGTAGTTTTGCAGTTCAGAATATAAAGAGAATTAAGTGTTTTGCAGGTCAAAATTATACAATTGTGTTGGAATCACATAAATAGAAGGAGAGTTAATTGGATAGCAGTGCCAAGAAATAAAGGGTGTTGCAGTATTGGACAAATTTGAATAAATAGAATTGGTGGATTTGGTCCTGCATTGGATAACGGAACGCGAGAAGCAAGTACGTGGAGGAATATAGGGGAAGGAAGAAGGTGTATAAAGTTCGGCAGTGCGTGAGAATACGTGCGACGAAATTAAGTTCGTTTTACGGAAAGAAACAGATCAAGGTAAAGCTTTACAATATTATACAAAAATTGCAGTAGGGATTCTAAGTTGTTAATTATCTGTTGAGTTTATTTAGTAATTTAATTGTATTGTTGTTTGTGGTTATATGTTATGCTGTTAATAAATAGTGTTAGATATGTCCTGTCTCGTATTTTGATTGTGTAACACGTCTGAAGAACATTTTACTAGCGATCCTGAGCTCTGAGTGGATACAAAACGTGGCGCCCAACGTGGGGCGAGAAGTCACTCGTAAGAGGACACAAAAATATAAACCTTATACTATCCAATAGTCAATAGGATATTTTGATTTGGGTGGTTACAGTTATATAACGTTAGCCACAAAATATTTAAAATTTGGTACAGAACGGCATCAAAAGAATTTCGACACCAATATTCCATTTTTATCATATTGCTTATCAATCAAACAAATATATTATTATTAAAGTAATAACTGTAAAATCAATTTGAAAGTACGTAAATTTAGCGAAGAAAACGTTCGAATAGGCCGCGCCCCCCAGGCAGACGCGACGAAATGCATCGCGTTCCCTTCAAATCGAGTGAAATTTTTTCGCTGCGATTTGAATTTTTCTTTGAAATTCGGATAGGTGGTGGTGTGATTAGGAGATATTAGTAATAAATATTATCCAAAAAATGGAAAATAACCCGTGTATTGCCGAAAAAGTGAAAAAATAAAATTATTTTTTCTTCGATTTTTGGGGTGTGCATTCGATAAGGAGGGTTATCCATCGTCAAAACCTACCCTTCCGGGGCGCCGTGCCGCTCCGCTCTGCTCTGCACCCCTCCAGGGCGGTTTTGACTCTGGTTACTAGGCTAAACATACGAGAAGCGCCTACCATCAAGAAAACCGGGATTAAGGAAACCGGGAGCTTAGAGACCCTTGAAAAAGCATTAAAAAGTATAGTCGCGGTATGGGGCTGTTATCTTTTACGTATCACCCCCTAAAATTCGCGTAAAAACAAAAAATAACCGATCTTACAGGTTCGAGAGACGTGGTGCAAACTTCAAATTCGATTATTTCAAAATTTTGACTATACATTCTCACATAAAATTTTTACAGTATACTATATAAACCTTCCTCTTTGCAATAGGAAATTTTCAAATCATTTGGAGTGACGGGCGTTAGCTGACTGCCACCCATATTTTTATTAAATTTTTAAACACGCTACCGATTTTATAGACGTATTCACGTCAAACGAAATATTTTAGTGTTGAGATAAGCTTTTGTTAAAATTCATTACATATTATGGAATATTTATTGTTCCTCTTACACCACAAACAAGTAATCCACAGAAAATATCAGTTAAATTTCAACTGAATGACACGTGGTATAATATCGACTACATTCAATATGCATTTAAGTCTAAGAGCCAGTGAACATTTTGGTCATGTCATTTCACCAAGAAAATTTCATAATTTATTACGTTATAATATAAGTGGCGATCATAAAACGGACGGTCTGGCAGCTCGCTGCTAGAACCCCGCCCGACGATCTACCCCTAAAGTCGCCAAAAATACGATGCAATCACGTTATAGTACCAAAACTGATTTTTTTTTAGTATTAACAGTCTTCATAATATGTTATTTAAAATCACAGCCAGACGTTTTAGGACGTCCCAAGGGGGTGCCAACGCCCTTAAAGTGGCATAATTTGAGGGTCATTTACGTTATAGTACCAAAAAATTTTTTTTTAATAATCTTTAAATTAGAACTCCCTTAGTAATTATATGCAATTGCCAGTCGAAAATTTCGGGACCAGGACCCCGCCAGACATCAGCAAAGATTCCAAGATCAGTACTCCTGTCGCACCGATAAATGTAATTAAAATACTTATTTCAATTAAAACTACAAAAGGTTAGGTTAATTGGGAATATTACCAAATTGCTAGAAGAATTTACGTGAGGCATATTTGTTTTAAATGTCCAATATGTACAAATAATATCCAAAATTTGAATTCAAAAATGAAACTGTTTTGAAAGCAACGTTGTATTTTATCACGCTACATTGTTAACCAATAATAAATTAAGAAAATGAATTTTTGCAGTAGGTATTAAAGAATTGTAAATATTATGTTGTTTACAACCGCACTGCCGAATGTTTTAGGGTTTTAAGTGGGTGCCGATAGAGTAATTTACGACATAATACCAAATTTGATTTGTTTATTAGATTAGATTAGTGATCATTCCGGTGTGTTTTTAGTTGGCGAATTTGAGAAAACTACGAAAAACTAGGTAAATGGTGAATATTAATCAAATTGATAGAAGAATAAATTTATATGAAACACATTTCCGGCATATGTTGGTAAACGGATATAAGTCTAAAATACGCATTTTTTTTGTTATTTTGCATAATATTACATAAATACTTCGTGAAACCAAAATTTCTATGCACTTATCTCAATTTTCCCAAAAGTCGAGCTATGCCTCTTTATATAATATTTGAATTCAAAAACTTCTTGAAAACAACGTTATATTTTCACACGCTCTGTGGCTTTAGGGGTAGATCGTCGGGCGGGGTTCTAGCAGCGAGCTGCCAGACCGTCCGTTTTATGATAGCCACTTATATTATAACGTAATAAATTATGAAATTTTCTTGGTGAAATGACGTGACCAAAATGTTCACTGGCTCTCCGACTTTATTTATATATAGTAACAGAATTCTAGTTATTCCCGTGTTGGGTACCTACTATATAATCATGATGCTTACAATTTAAGGTAAGAATATTTAATAACTTTACTTGCATAGTATAATATTACAATAAATGTTTTCTTCTCTAAACTGAGTTATATTTAATTCTTTCTTTATGCGATATTTTTTGTTCTTTCCGTCTCATACTTTGTACTGGTTTTATTTCAAAACAAGTCAGTTCCAATAACTATCGATTTTAAGCAATACATTTAATTTAAATAAAATCAAGTTGATTTATATATCGAGGTGAATGTTTATTAAAACCAGTATTGATTGAGTATTACATTTAATCCCGTTTAAAATACTAGGGGAGACCGGGGCTAGTTGTCGCAAAATTTGTTTTAGAATTTTTATTTCAGGTACTTTTTCATTTTACGTGGAAATCAGTATGCTATATTCTGCCTTCATATGTTTAGAACGATATTTGATAAGCAAATGTAGTAAAACATGAAGTATTTTGAAGTAGGATTTGCTTTTGTCTTACTTGGAAAAATGCGACAATATGCCCCACTGCGGGGCATGTTGTCTTACTGTATGGGGTAAGTTGTCGCTAATAAAATGATTGCGATAAGTTCAGAAACTTTAATTATCAATAATTATTTAATCATGAAACGTATGAACAAAACCAATTATTAATCATCATCATCCGAATAACAAATACTTGTACTAGAAATTGTATTAGTTTGAATCGCTACAAACCGTATTTGAATTATGTTTTTTTATGCTTAAATATCCTCGAAAAATAATTATGAATCACATTACAGCAATAAAAGGGGCACACCAGATGGTAATTGAAGTAAAGATGTAAAATTAACACAATTATGCCAAATAGCATACACGGACATAGATAATGGAATACGTATATTGATGCGACAACTTGCCCCGTAAACATTGAGACAAATTACCCCAGCGGACACTTTTTTGTTGGTGTATAATTATTTCTCAAATAATTAGTAACAACCACAATAATATAGCAATATTATATTACGTACATCGTAAACTATCATAATACTTCAATTTATCTCACCTTAAAGTTCTTAACGTGGCACAATCACACAAAAGTTTTCACGGCGTAAATTTACTTCTCGCAACGAATTTGATGTTTCCTAATTTATGGTGTTGCCATCTCTGCAAATTAGACCGAAACCTACAAATGGTAAAGAAGGCCACTATAGAGAAGCACTAGACATTGGTTTTGTACAGAAAACTTTTCTACGTTTTGAGATATTGCGAATACGACAATTTACCCCTGCGACAACTAGCCCCGGTCTCCCCTACTCCATACTTAGCAGGAAATTATACCAGAAAGTGGCGACTTTAATCTGCCCGTTTGAAGATTGCAGAACTAAATTGTACTAAAACTGTGACCTTCGAGCGTGATTGAATAAAATTTATACAAGTGAGACAAAAATATATTATTAATATTTTGTCCAATACTCTTTATTCTTAATCACTTCCCAACATCTTTTGGACACACTTAGATGCAATGAGGTTATGAATTATATTGTCATCATATCATATTGTCAATTAAAAGTCCATACTTCAGCGATTTTTTCAAATAATGGGGCTACATTTTTGAACTGATTTTCCAAACTCCTCTGTCTATTAGTTTCCAAATATTTTCAATCGGTATTAGGTCTGGGGTTTGCGTAGGCCGCTTTAAAACTCATTCTCAACTCATTGTTAAGGGTAAACCAATCTTTTGGGAAGTTGTTAGTGTTGTTAATTGTTTCAAGTTACAGAATTATAATAAAGTTAGACTTATCACTAAAAAAACTTTTTTCCAGTCTTCTACCGTACAGTTTACATGAGTCGAGGTAAATTTCACTCTAACCAGTATATTTTCTCTTTGTCGTTGGAAGACCAAATTGAACAAATATTCTCCTGATTGTCCTTTCCGATACTGAAAGTTCTCCGTTTTCTACCAAAATTAATTTGATGTGCTGATAGAAAGCGATGTTTTACTCTTCTATCAAATTTGATATTTGCGTATGTAATGGCACACGTTGTGTTTGGGTAGTACGAGTATTATTAGGTACTAATATTGTGAAAACTGCACCGCGCCACCGCTACCACTACCAGTTTTTCGACAAACCTGATAAACGATCTTATTAAACCAATGTTGTATGTTTTTCCATCTTTTAAATGATTTATCACAACGTATGTAGTGTTATTTAATTTGAAAATAGTGATAGCCTGGTGAAAGGGAACAAAATTTAAGATTAAATCAATATTGGTTTAAAACTTTCACCTTGATACAAATCGACTTGTGTTTTATTTCTTACATAAATTTACATAAAATCGATAGTTATAGGATAAAAAGGACAAAAAACATCACAGAAATAAATAATTAAATAAAACGCAGTTTAGAGAACAAAACATTTGCTGTATTATGCTGTGAACGTAGTTATTACACATTATTAAATTAAATTGTTAGCTTCATAAATAATTACAACTCCGTTTAGTATATAAATACTAAATGCTTATTGCATGTAGTCGATATTATGCCATGTCGCTAAGTTTAATTTAAGTGATATTTTCTATGAATTAATTGTTTCGTGCTGTGTAAGAGGAAAACAATGTTGTATATGAATCAATCCAGCTCGCGCCAATTGAAGAATTGATTTGACGCACACCATATTTGACGAAACTTGGTACGCACTATCATAGTAATAAATAAAAAATAGAAATTTAAGTATTTGTCCCAAAGGGGATTTGTTTTTTTGTTCTGGTCCTTAATAAATTTCAAAAAGTTAGTATGTAGACTTGTAGGTAAATGACTGTAACTTCATCCACAGTGGTCTAAATTTAAAAATAAATAATGTTCTGCAAAGTTGCGCACCAACTTTCTGGAAGTGAATTCATTGGGTTAACATTTTGCACAGAGTAATTGGAGGGTTAATCCCTTAAATGAGTTTAACATGACTGGTGAAACTGACCTCGGGATGAGGACAGCATTTTTTTTTAAATTGTCATATTTGAAATCATTTTGTAAATTTGCATTTGTGTACCTATGGAAGTTTTGGCTTAGTTTAATTATTATATTGGTATAATGAGTTTTTGTGCTGTTATCGTCTTCGGCACATTTTAGATTATGAAATATACGCTCTTTTAGCCCTCAGCAAAAGAGCCTTTAGTTTGGTTTATGGTAAGAATTTAAGATGAAATATGAAAAATACATAAGGGTTGTTTAAGTGTCGATTTGTAAAAGAAATTGAAAGTACAATTTAAAATTATAAAATTATTTATAGAATAAACAATAAGGGAGTGGCAAAGCGAATCAACATAATAAATTAAATTTCTATATAAATAAAAAAATAGAAGCAGAAAATAAGAAGATATTTGAATATGAATGAAAAACTAAAACGTGAAATTCATTTTTAATAATTGTATATGCATGATAAGGTTAATGAGTTCTGTACATTGAAAAAAATTAATTATGAAAACTATTTTTAACCTAGAACAAAATAGATGAAAGTGATGAGGAGGATTATTTTGTCCAAACCTCCCCTGCTTACTACTATATTGTTATATTTCCATTAAATTTTTAAGTAAAATTAAATACTATTTGTAACCTGGTTACGCGCGTTCGCCGCACTGGAAAACTTTCTTAAAATATCATAGCAAACTAACAGTAAAATTTCGCATCTTTTTAAAATTTTAATATCAAGCTTTTAAAAGTATATCTTTCTTAGTCAATCATTTTTAGAATCGAGTATAGAATAAAACGTTCGTCCTTGCAAAATTTCAAAGCAAATATTTTAAAATTAGACATTTTGTTAGGATGGTTGATAGATCATAATATTTCGAAATTAAAATGCAGACGAATCAATATTTTTAATTTGCCTAATATATTTCGCTGTCTGTGGTTTTAACCAATTAGAATCCGAGGCCATTGTTAAGAACCAATAATGGAACATTTTGAAAATCGCATAGTGGGATTTTTGCAGATGTCACGGACAAGTTTCTGCAGGATTTTTCAAGTCGATAAAATCTGTCGATCCTGGTAGGGATTTTGGATATAAAAGGGCGTGCAGAACGATTAAAAGTTAAGTTTTACAATGTAACTCTTCGAGATAGTACCTGTCCAAGTGTGTAGTGAATTCGTTTAAATACGGAAGTCAAATTAAGTATCTTGCTAATACAACAAGATGTTTTAGTGTTTTGTGCGTCAGCATACGCAGGTATTCAAATTCACGCATTTAGTCATTTTAAATATTCACACCTGTTTTTCGATTCGTGCAAGGACGATAAACTTTATTTGAATTTTATTCGAAATACGAGGTTATTTCAAATCAATCACGCTACTGTATTACTTCATCGAAATTTATTGAACTTTATTCGTATTTTAAATTAATCACGCTACATTTATTTAAACATTTAGCGCGAGTGTCGACTTTAGTTATTTAAATTATTGAACATTTATTTCGAGTTATTTTATATCTAAACAATCTCGACTTTAGTTGAACAAATTATTTGAACTTTATTAAATTATTCGCGTATTTAAAATCAATTACGCTACCTTATTTTAATACTTCGAGAACAGTTTCGCTGAATTATTTTAAATATTTCAAGGACAATTTCACCGAATTATTTAAATCTTTTTGGAGATATTATTTAAACAATCACATGTCGAGTAACGATTAGTTCCGGTCGAATTATTAGACAGTATCGAACTAAACGTAAATCAATCGAAGGTAATTCTGATTACTTATTATATTACCTCACATAGGTCGCGCATCGAGACAGATGTCATAACGAAGCCAACTTTGTTAACAGATGTTTTTCGTTTATCGACACACATTTTTATTCAGACATTTTTTTATAAACGCATTTAATATCACGCGCTTCTATACAGTGCCGGCTCTAAATAATTTTAGTTTCGCGAATAATTATTTTAGTGCTTTATTCCGAACGTATTCCCTTGTTATCGGGAAACGGAGTGCATAAACCACCCTGTCATTTCATTCACCCCCCATTTCGATTTGGAGAGGTTTTGGATTTTGATAATCACACCAACTTACTGGTATGGTCCACGGCATTTTATTCAACTCAATTCCGTATTGCGAGGACGACGCTACCACAGTTAGCTCGATTCTCACTCCAGGAGGACCGTTCCAACGACCTTGTCTGAAGGCCGAACACCAGCATTAGGATTAAGTAAGAAACCTTTATTATTTTTAAGATTTTTGATGACCAGTGGTCATACGAACCACCATTTATGTTTATGAATTTTCAATTCAAAACCCGTGAAGCCGATCGCAACCTTTTGTACATCTTTTGTTGTTGACTAATGTTAGTGCCTGATAATAACGTAATTTTTACTACGCCATTCGGGCGTTCATATTTTCAACAATAACTTAACGTAGTATTTGAGTTGTAGCATTGCAGCTAAAGTTTGCTTTCCTCGTTGATGGGAATTTTTGTAATCAATTGTATTAATTAATTCTTTTAATCAACTTTGTGAGTCATATTTTCAGACGTTATATGTGTTGCACTTGAGTAACCATTTTTGTGGAGTGTAGTATTCAATACACACCCCTCTTACGTAGGAACTTTCTTGTTCATACCTTGCAAATTGACAGCTTTTGTTCTTGTATCAGTATTCATTTTACGAATATTAATTTTGTGACGATAACTACATTGAAAGGTTCCGTCAATTGTACATATTTATTTTTATATTGCGATACATGTAAATTTGATAGTATCTTGTTTATATTTTGTCAACTCCCCCCTGCTGATATTATTCTATTCATTATATTTTTGTTATTTCCCAACTGTGTGTTTTATTATTATTGTGTCAGTGTTTATTTAGCTATTTTCACCGAAGGAAAGTTCGCCTCCTGTGAAGGTAAGGTCATTGAACGAGGCTTTTCCGGAGTGAGAATTCGCATTAAGATCATCAAGTTGTCGCGTACCAGCTTAGAAGGTGTGATAATCAGTCCCCTTCAAAAAGATTCAGGTCTTCGTACGCGTGGCGCCCATTTAAACCCCCTCGTGTATATTATCCCCACCGATTTAGACTTACTCCCCCCCCCCCCGTGTAAATTATTCACACCGATTTTGACCATTTTTAGAATCGCGATCGAGGATTGCCCGGTCGTCGATTGGAGACACACGCTTCGCGACGTGCCGTCACACGACCCTTTTTTTTGCTCCTTTTCACCACCCACCCCTTCGCGACTTTGAGCTAGTCACCTTTATTTTATACCTGTCGAGAAGGTGTCGTGGAAGCGAAACGTGTTGTAACAGGATATAAATTTGGCGCCCAACTAAGCGGCTGTCGAGAAAGCCTTTTTGGCACATTACGTAAAATTTTGGGAATCGCGAATTTTCGAATTAAAATTTTGACTTTGAAAGTAGTACCGACGCGCATGAATGGATTAACGAGATTCCGTGACGCCCCCCCCCCCCTACTTAGAATTAAATGCAAATTTTATCGAGATTTTTTTTTGTAACATCAACTATTTTAGTTTCGGTTACCATTATTTGTCTTAGTGTTAACGAAAGAATTGCGTTCCGCAAGTTACCTTTTCGTGTTTATTCAATTAAATTAGATCAATTAAGATGGCGTTCAGGATCGTACCGGACAGATTACGTAAAGACGAAGTTCTGTACGAATTGAAAATCAGAGGTTTACCTTGTCACGGGACCACTAAAGTATTGCGTGATGAATTAGTATCAGCCCTTATGAAAGAGGAACAGGGTGAAAGATACATTTTATTATGGTACCCATTTACTTTCACGGAAGATTTGGCAGCGTTAAAAACGGGCGTGTTAATTATTAATAAATTACTCGGTCGTTTAGAAATTTTTAGTGAAAATGAAGTCGACATAAGAATTCAGGTAGAAACAAAATTAGCACACTACTTTAATAGATTGTTTAAATCAAAACCCATATTAATAAAAGATAAAGACTCCAAACTAACAATTTTAGATAAGTTGGAGGAATGTAGGTCAACATAATATGGCTTACTGTTAGCAGACTCTCGGACGGAGAGAGATTTTAGGTCCAATAAACCCCCTGTTGATCGCGGTACAGTCGAAGCAGCGAATTCAATACCAAGCGTAATGTCGAGTAGAAAGTCAGAAAATATAATCAAACGTTCGAATCCTAGATTAATTAATAAAAGACAACTTCCGGACGAAGTGTCCACATAGAAATTTTGAAATATCGACCCCGATCGTGAAGTTCCACTTACAAATTTCAGGTCAGGTCGAAAACGTCTCTATACTGACAAAGGAAAATATGTCAGTAAGAGAAATTGAAAATTTATCCCGGGACGAGTCCGAAAATTTTAGCGGACCGCGTAATGACGATCAAAGTAATGGTGAATTCGGGTGTAGGAGCCGTATTCATAATAAGACAAATAGTAGGACACGAGTTTGTTGGAATTGTGTTGTTTAGGCCATTTAGCGTCGCGTTGCTCCATTCCACAAAAACAGGTTTATTGCTATCGATGTGGTCGAAGAGATGAAACCACAGAAACTTGTCCCCATTGTAACTCAAGTCAGAGTAGGGCTAAGAAGAAACTCCTTGTAGGGCGCTGTGCCCCGATAATCCAGAAAAACTAAAGAGCCCGAATTTTAATATTAAGATTTTTGTTTGTTTGTTGTGTGAATGTATGAATGAATTTTTTTTAGCGCGTGTGTTTCGTTGCGAATGTATTTAGTCCTTAGTCATTATTGTTAAGTTTTTTTCTCGTTGTATTTTTTTTAAGAAAATGTCATCATAACATTTTACCTTGCTTTATTACGTGTTTATTAGGTTGGATCGACGAGGTCAGGTCTGGTGTGGTCACCGCTGGCTGAAGACCGAAACAACCTAAGTATTTTTTTTTCGGTTTGTAATGCCGTTTTACCCCCTACCAGCCCAACGAAGCGTTGAAACCGCTACCCTTAAGTTTTTTTATCGAAAACTTTGTATTCAATCCATGTAGATTGATTCTTTCCGCCTCATTTTTTTGTATGAACCCTTACCGTCCATACCGGACGTTGAAAGTCTACCCTGTATTTCGCAACCCTTTCTGTAGAACCTAAAACCGCCCTAACGCACAATCCCTTAACAATGCCATCCTCCCTCACATCGAAAACTTTAGTAACAAATTTTTATTAGCCTTCAGCAATTAACGATAAAAGGTTTTGATCTGCGTCTTCTACGCACCGTTACGCACTACCACCGTGTACCATTTATAGCGAACCATTTTTTTTAATTCCAGCTTTAGCAAGTATCGATAGAGATTTTTAGTTGTGCCTAGTACACATGTTCACATTTAGATCGTGTATGTTTAAGTACGCATGTTATATACGCACTCGTTTCCATACGTATTTTACGCTAGTAACACCGTACACTCATTACGCATTTTTTTTTTGTTTGCATGTGTCTCGAACAAGACACAAAGCGTTTCGTACGCATTCTTACGCTCTACTACGGGTCACGCATTTACGCACTTCATTAGGTTACACATTTATTTTTTTTACTTTTTTTGAATTTAGTTTCAGAATTCAATCTTCGAAGTTAGTTTTGTGGGTGTAGTTTTGAAAATGTTACGCACACATTTTAGTGGAATAGTAAAAGTTTTTTTGAATTGCATTTGCAGGCTTATTTTTGAATTTTGAGTTTGGTCTAAGATCAGTTTGAGTTATTGTTAACTTCAAGTTTTTTTAAAGTAAACATTTTGAATTTCATGTTACCATTTAAATTAAAGTTTTTTTGAATTTAACGTCAAATTTTTTGAATTAAAGTAAACATTTTAAATTTAATAGTGATACTTAAATTAAAGTTTTTTTAGTTTAACGTCAAGTTTTTTCTGAATTAAGAGGGACGTTTTGAATTTAATATCGGCAGTTGAAGCCAAGTTTTTTTTAGTTTAACGAAAAGTTTTTTCGAATTGAGGGGAATTTTTTTTTGAAATTAGTTGAATTTTTTTTGAAATTAGTTTAAAGTTTTTCAAACTTAATTAAAAGTTTTTCAAACTTGATTAAGAGTTTTTCAGATTTAATTGAAAAGTTTTTCGAATTTAATTGAAAGTTTTTCAAATTTAGTTGGAAGTTTTTTTTGAATTTAAGTTAAAGTTTTTTATGAAAGTTTTTTGAAGTTTGAAGTCAGTTGAAGTTTTTTTTAAAGTTTTTTTAATTTAAAGTCTAACGTAGAGCATTTTTCTTCGTGAATCAAAATCAATCAAAGAATTTTTTTTTTGAATCCTAGTCCATTGAGACATTATTTTTTAAGTTAGTGGTAGGGTAACATCTAGTTATTATCTTGGGTTGAGGTCAATGTGTCACTGTCGCTTCATACACACTGATCATGTCTTAACGTCTATCGCACGACGTAAAATTGCCAAACGCCATCAATCGTCAATCGCACGACGTTAACTTGCCACCCACCATCCATCACCGTTCTTTCTTGGTATCGAGTACCGTTTGAAATAGATTTGTTTTTAGTTTTTTTCATTTTCGTTTTTGAAATTAAAAATTAAGGTCAGTACTGAAAATGCAATTGCTTTATTCATTGCCTCATACCGTGTTGTATTGTTTGGACCCGTGTCCAATTTTAGACAAATCATTTGTCGCAACACACCCTTTAGGGGAAGTTTTTTTTTGTAACATACCCTTTAGAAAATTTTTATCGAATTTTATTTTTGTAGTAAGGTTGTAATAGTTAATAGTTGAATAGAGTAACCCACTTCTCATCGTAAAGATATCGAATTATCATGCTGGACATAGTTCCACTGCTAGATAAATTTTTTTTGGACGTTGATCCACAGATGGATAACGATCCAAACCCCGAGGTTACTGAGTAATTTTGTGGACATAGTCCATTCCCCGGCGAATTATCGTCCCATTTATTTTTTTTTGGCGGATTACAAACTGCCCCAAAGGAACCTTGTTAGAAAGGGAATTTTGTACAGAAGTAGGGGTTACAACTCGAAGCAACACTCTGGGAAATTTACCTTTTTGTTAGGGAAAAAACAGATTGACTACAATCATACTACACGGTCATAACATCTGCCGGTCTATGAAAGAACAAACCAACCACGGGTGAACCTGTATATTTGATCCATTCACCCCAGAGGCTTATAAATTTGGCGCCTCCCAACTTTTACCACGTATTCAGGTCCAACCCAAACTAGAGTTCGGCGTCTCTGTTTGTGATTGTGGGTCTCACGGCAAGCGAAGGATCCCGTGAATTCGCGAACCGCCCTCTCTTGCAACGGTCACAACGGCTTAAGATTTGTTTAAGACTTAGGACGTGGAACCTTTTTCTCTGTGTAACTTTTTTCTCGCTCTTTTAGTATGTAAGTAGTAATTTAGGTTTCGGTTTAGGTAGCATTAAGTTCAGTTCAAATCTCGGTCTAGTTAATTTTAGGTATCGATATAGTTAGCATTAAGTTTGGGTATTTTTAAGCTAGTTTTAAGTCATTAAGGTCAAGGGAGATAATTGTTATGTCCCTATCGTACGACATAAAACTACGTGCCCCCAAAGTATAAACGGGTCCTTCATTATTTTGTCTTCATTGTTTATCTCGCATGTCATTTTTGTAATCTCGAGTTTGTTTTTGTTTTGAATTTTCAGTCATGTCATTTTGTAATCTCGAATTTTTTTTAATTTCCGTCAACCATTTAAGAAATTATATTAGATGAAGTTAGAGGGTACGCTTAGCGAGCCATTGGCTTAATTACCCAATCAATCGCGTAGGTAAACCAAGTAGAGGCTGGTGGTACATTGGCTTAATTACCCAATGTCATCATTTAGTCATGCGTTAATTTCGTAGTCACTTTAGGCCTTTTGGAGAAAAATTGTTTCTCACATTCTTCAGTTCAGATAGTAAAGTCACTTCATATATTTTCAGCAAACATTTAGGTGCAACCCGGATGGTTGTCACCATTTCGAATTTCAATCAGTCTACGAATATTTTTTTTGTTGTTAAATTTTTTTTCTCGTGTATAAACGATAGCTTTAGTCCCGTTTAAATTAATCAATCCCCCGTCTACCGAATTAGATAGAACCGGCATTGTAAATATGATCCAGCCGACGTTCAACTTCTAATCATCCCCCCCCTTATGTTACAGTTATTACCTTTTGTGGCCTTGTACCCGAGCGGATACGTTCCACTGGTACAATGTCCCCGTCTCGCACAAACACTACCTGTTCGAGACAACATTTTGAGTGAAGTTTTCTTCGGTGCCGACCACCGCAGGACTTCCCAATTAATTTGACGATGTATTTCTCACGTCAAGAAGCCAAACCCTATGGTTGGGTTACGCAAACTCACCACTAGCGATGGTAGAGTCAACCTCAGTCTTGATAGCTTCATTTTTTTTTCCTTGTGGCAATAAATTATGTAGGTCCACGTTTAGGCCCCACGTATTTTTTTATTCAATGAAAGCTCTCGTTTACGTCAGTATGGTTCAAGGATTCACTCCCTTCGACTATGCTGATGGAAGCAAACCATCCCGACTCGTACCGTCAACTATGCCTCACGTATTTTTTTTATTCAGTGGAAGCTCTCGTTTACGCCAGTGTAGTTCGAGGAGTCATTCCCTTCGGCTACGCTGATGGAAGTAAACCATCCCGATTCATGTCTAGGCCCCACGTTTCTTTTCTTTTTTTTGTATACATCCATGTTCAACACGGACGGATCGAGGACTTGTTCCTTCGACTGTCCCTTGTAGGTTATTATTCCATCCCGATTTGGATCGTCGATTATGCCCCACGTTTCTTTTTTCTCGTATACATCCGTGTTCAACCCGGACGGATCAAGGATTTGTTCCCTCGACTGTCCCTCATAGGTTGTCACCCCATCTCAAATTTTTTTGCCCCCCCCCCACCATTATCCCTTCTCTCTCTCTCTCGATCATCTCGTATGGATCGAAGTCATGGTGAAGGATGATGATCTCTTTCGGCTTTGACCAAGCCAAGCGCAAGTTTTTTTCTCTGTTTCACCAACGATAACTGATAAAACAGACAGTCCCCATCTACTGACAAACGGCTTTGTAAATTTGATTGAGCCAAACGTAAGTTTTTTTCCTCTGTTTTTCCAACGATACTGAAAAAGGCAGACGGTCCCCATCAACCGATCATTCTATAAACGGCATTGTAAATATGATACGCCGATGAAGTGTTACCTTTACTCGGGTCTACATTGATCTAGAGTCCGGTGTCTTCGCAGACATTTGTGGGTCCCACGGTCAGCGAAGGATCTCGTGAATTCGCGAACCGCCCTCTCTTGTTGGAGTCACTACGACGTACAGGTTGATCAAGCCTAGAGTCAAGCGAACCTTCTTGTTTATAGGTTTCTCGTTCTGTACATTTATCTTTCAAACCCTATTAGCATCCAGCCCGGAATAGAACCCATTTAGGTCTAACCGTATTTTTATATAATTGTTGTGTAGCAGCAAGTGTTTAGGTTCAGTTAGAAGTCAACCTCTTGACTCGTTTGAGCTTGCGCGCGTCTCAGTTTAAGAGTTGGTTACGTAGAACAACTCTTGACGTAAGGGGAGTGTAACCTGGTTACGCGCGTTCGCCGCACTGGAAAACTTTCTTAAAATATCATAGCAAACTAACAGTAAAATTTCGCATCTTTTTAAAATTTTAATATCAAGCTTTTAAAAGTATATCTTTCTTAGTCAATCATTTTTAGAATCGAGTATAGAATAAAACGTTCGTCCTTGCAAAATTTCAAAGCAAATATTTTAAAATTAGACATTTTGTTAGGATGGTTGATAGATCATAATATTTCGAAATTAAAATGCAGACGAATCAATATTTTTAATTTGCCTAATATATTTCGCTGTCTGTGGTTTTAACCAATTAGAATCCGAGGCCATTGTTAAGAACCAATAATGGAACATTTTGAAAATCGCATAGTGGGATTTTTGCAGATGTCACGGACAAGTTTCTGCAGGATTTTTCAAGTCGATAAAATCTGTCGATCCTGGTAGGGATTTTGGATATAAAAGGGCGTGCAGAACGATTAAAAGTTAAGTTTTACAATGTAACTCTTCGAGATAGTACCTGTCCAAGTGTGTAGTGAATTCGTTTAAATACGGAAGTCAAATTAAGTATCTTGCTAATACAACAAGATGTTTTAGTGTTTTGTGCGTCAGCATACGCAGGTATTCAAATTCACGCATTTAGTCATTTTAAATATTCACACCTGTTTTTCGATTCGTGCAAGGACGATAAACTTTATTTGAATTTTATTCGAAATACGAGGTTATTTCAAATCAATCACGCTACTGTATTACTTCATCGAAATTTATTGAACTTTATTCGTATTTTAAATTAATCACGCTACATTTATTTAAACATTTAGCGCGAGTGTCGACTTTAGTTATTTAAATTATTGAACATTTATTTCGAGTTATTTTATATCTAAACAATCTCGACTTTAGTTGAACAAATTATTTGAACTTTATTAAATTATTCGCGTATTTAAAATCAATTACGCTACCTTATTTTAATACTTCGAGAACAGTTTCGCTGAATTATTTTAAATATTTCAAGGACAATTTCACCGAATTATTTAAATCTTTTTGGAGATATTATTTAAACAATCACATGTCGAGTAACGATTAGTTCCGGTCGAATTATTAGACAGTATCGAACTAAACGTAAATCAATCGAAGGTAATTCTGATTACTTATTATATTACCTCACATAGGTCGCGCATCGAGACAGATGTCATAACGAAGCCAACTTTGTTAACAGATGTTTTTCGTTTATCGACACACATTTTTATTCAGACATTTTTTTATAAACGCATTTAATATCACGCGCTTCTATACAGTGCCGGCTCTAAATAATTTTAGTTTCGCGAATAATTATTTTAGTGCTTTATTCCGAACGTATTCCCTTGTTATCGGGAAACGGAGTGCATAAACCACCCTGTCATTTCATTCACCCCCCATTTCGATTTGGAGAGGTTTTGGATTTTGATAATCACACCAACTTACTGGTATGGTCCACGGCATTTTATTCAACTCAATTCCGTATTGCGAGGACGACGCTACCACAGTTAGCTCGATTCTCACTCCAGGAGGACCGTTCCAACGACCTTGTCTGAAGGCCGAACACCAGCATTAGGATTAAGTAAGAAACCTTTATTATTTTTAAGATTTTTGATGACCAGTGGTCATACGAACCACCATTTATGTTTATGAATTTTCAATTCAAAACCCGTGAAGCCGATCGCAACCTTTTGTACATCTTTTGTTGTTGACTAATGTTAGTGCCTGATAATAACGTAATTTTTACTACGCCATTCGGGCGTTCATATTTTCAACAATAACTTAACGTAGTATTTGAGTTGTAGCATTGCAGCTAAAGTTTGCTTTCCTCGTTGATGGGAATTTTTGTAATCAATTGTATTAATTAATTCTTTTAATCAACTTTGTGAGTCATATTTTCAGACGTTATATGTGTTGCACTTGAGTAACCATTTTTGTGGAGTGTAGTATTCAATACACACCCCTCTTACGTAGGAACTTTCTTGTTCATACCTTGCAAATTGACAGCTTTTGTTCTTGTATCAGTATTCATTTTACGAATATTAATTTTGTGACGATAACTACATTGAAAGGTTCCGTCAATTGTACATATTTATTTTTATATTGCGATACATGTAAATTTGATAGTATCTTGTTTATATTTTGTCAACTCCCCCCTGCTGATATTATTCTATTCATTATATTTTTGTTATTTCCCAACTGTGTGTTTTATTATTATTGTGTCAGTGTTTATTTAGCTATTTTCACCGAAGGAAAGTTCGCCTCCTGTGAAGGTAAGGTCATTGAACGAGGCTTTTCCGGAGTGAGAATTCGCATTAAGATCATCAAGTTGTCGCGTACCAGCTTAGAAGGTGTGATAATCAGTCCCCTTCAAAAAGATTCAGGTCTTCGTACGCGTGGCGCCCATTTAAACCCCCTCGTGTATATTATCCCCACCGATTTAGACTTACTCCCCCCCCCCCCGTGTAAATTATTCACACCGATTTTGACCATTTTTAGAATCGCGATCGAGGATTGCCCGGTCGTCGATTGGAGACACACGCTTCGCGACGTGCCGTCACACGACCCTTTTTTTTGCTCCTTTTCACCACCCACCCCTTCGCGACTTTGAGCTAGTCACCTTTATTTTATACCTGTCGAGAAGGTGTCGTGGAAGCGAAACGTGTTGTAACAGGATATAAATTTGGCGCCCAACTAAGCGGCTGTCGAGAAAGCCTTTTTGGCACATTACGTAAAATTTTGGGAATCGCGAATTTTCGAATTAAAATTTTGACTTTGAAAGTAGTACCGACGCGCATGAATGGATTAACGAGATTCCGTGACGCCCCCCCCCCCCTACTTAGAATTAAATGCAAATTTTATCGAGATTTTTTTTTGTAACATCAACTATTTTAGTTTCGGTTACCATTATTTGTCTTAGTGTTAACGAAAGAATTGCGTTCCGCAAGTTACCTTTTCGTGTTTATTCAATTAAATTAGATCAATTAAGATGGCGTTCAGGATCGTACCGGACAGATTACGTAAAGACGAAGTTCTGTACGAATTGAAAATCAGAGGTTTACCTTGTCACGGGACCACTAAAGTATTGCGTGATGAATTAGTATCAGCCCTTATGAAAGAGGAACAGGGTGAAAGATACATTTTATTATGGTACCCATTTACTTTCACGGAAGATTTGGCAGCGTTAAAAACGGGCGTGTTAATTATTAATAAATTACTCGGTCGTTTAGAAATTTTTAGTGAAAATGAAGTCGACATAAGAATTCAGGTAGAAACAAAATTAGCACACTACTTTAATAGATTGTTTAAATCAAAACCCATATTAATAAAAGATAAAGACTCCAAACTAACAATTTTAGATAAGTTGGAGGAATGTAGGTCAACATAATATGGCTTACTGTTAGCAGACTCTCGGACGGAGAGAGATTTTAGGTCCAATAAACCCCCTGTTGATCGCGGTACAGTCGAAGCAGCGAATTCAATACCAAGCGTAATGTCGAGTAGAAAGTCAGAAAATATAATCAAACGTTCGAATCCTAGATTAATTAATAAAAGACAACTTCCGGACGAAGTTTGTCCACATAGAAATTTTGAAATATCGACCCCGATCGTGAAGTTCCACTTACAAATTTCAGGTCAGGTCGAAAACGTCTCTATACTGACAAAGGAAAATATGTCAGTAAGAGAAATTGAAAATTTATCCCGGGACGAGTCCGAAAATTTTAGCGGACCGCGTAATGACGATCAAAGTAATGGTGAATTCGGGTGTAGGAGCCGTATTCATAATAAGACAAATAGTAGGACACGAGTTTGTTGGAATTGTGTTGGTTTAGGCCATTTAGCGTCGCGTTGCTCCATTCCACAAAAACAGGTTTATTGCTATCGATGTGGTCGAAGAGATGAAACCACAGAAACTTGTCCCCATTGTAACTCAAGTCAGAGTAGGGCTAAGAAGAAACTCCTTGTAGGGCGCTGTGCCCCGATAATCCAGAAAAACTAAAGAGCCCGAATTTTAATATTAAGATTTTTGTTTGTTTGTTGTGTGAATGTATGAATGAATTTTTTTTAGCGCGTGTGTTTCGTTGCGAATGTATTTAGTCCTTAGTCATTATTGTTAAGTTTTTTCTCGTTGTATTTTTTTTAAGAAAATGTCATCATAACATTTTACCTTGCTTTATTACGTGTTTATTAGGTTGGATCGACGAGGTCAGGTCTGGTGTGGTCACCGCTGGCTGAAGACCGAAACAACCTAAGTATTTTTTTTTCGGTTTGTAATGCCGTTTTACCCCCTACCGCCCAACGAAGCGTTGAAACCGCTACCCTTAAGTTTTTTTATCGAAAACTTTGTATTCAATCCATGTAGATTGATTCTTTCCGCCTCATTTTTTTGTATGAACCCTTACCGTCCATACCGGACGTTGAAAGTCTACCCTGTATTTCGCAACCCTTTCTGTAGAACCTAAAACCGCCCTAACGCACAATCCCTTAACAATGCCATCCTCCCTCACATCGAAAACTTTAGTAACAAATTTTTATTAGCCTTCAGCAATTAACGATAAAAGGTTTTGATCTGCGTCTTCTACGCACCGTTACGCACTACCACCGTGTACCATTTATAGCGAACCATTTTTTTTAATTCCAGCTTTAGCAAGTATCGATAGAGATTTTTAGTTGTGCCTAGTACACATGTTCACATTTAGATCGTGTATGTTTAAGTACGCATGTTATATACGCACTCGTTTCCATACGTATTTTACGCTAGTAACACCGTACACTCATTACGCATTTTTTTTTGTTTGCATGTGTCTCGAACAAGACACAAAGCGTTTCGTACGCATTCTTACGCTCTACTACGGGTCACGCATTTACGCACTTCATTAGGTTACACATTTATTTTTTTTACTTTTTTTGAATTTAGTTTCAGAATTCAATCTTCGAAGTTAGTTTTGTGGGTGTAGTTTTGAAAATGTTACGCACACATTTTAGTGGAATAGTAAAAGTTTTTTTGAATTGCATTTGCAGGCTTATTTTTGAATTTTGAGTTTGGTCTAAGATCAGTTTGAGTTATTGTTAACTTCAAGTTTTTTTAAAGTAAACATTTTGAATTTCATGTTACCATTTAAATTAAAGTTTTTTTGAATTTAACGTCAAATTTTTTGAATTAAAGTAAACATTTTAAATTTAATAGTGATACTTAAATTAAAGTTTTTTTAGTTTAACGTCAAGTTTTTTCTGAATTAAGAGGGACGTTTTGAATTTAATATCGGCAGTTGAAGCCAAGTTTTTTTTAGTTTAACGAAAAGTTTTTTCGAATTGAGGGGAATTTTTTTTTGAAATTAGTTGAATTTTTTTTGAAATTAGTTTAAAGTTTTTCAAACTTAATTAAAAGTTTTTCAAACTTGATTAAGAGTTTTTCAGATTTAATTGAAAAGTTTTTCGAATTTAATTGAAAGTTTTTCAAATTTAGTTGGAAGTTTTTTTTGAATTTAAGTTAAAGTTTTTTATGAAAGTTTTTTGAAGTTTGAAGTCAGTTGAAGTTTTTTTTAAAGTTTTTTTAATTTAAAGTCTAACGTAGAGCATTTTTCTTCGTGAATCAAAATCAATCAAAGAATTTTTTTTTTGAATCCTAGTCCATTGAGACATTATTTTTTAAGTTAGTGGTAGGGTAACATCTAGTTATTATCTTGGGTTGAGGTCAATGTGTCACTGTCGCTTCATACACACTGATCATGTCTTAACGTCTATCGCACGACGTAAAATTGCCAAACGCCATCAATCGTCAATCGCACGACGTTAACTTGCCACCCACCATCCATCACCGTTCTTTCTTGGTATCGAGTACCGTTTGAAATAGATTTGTTTTTAGTTTTTTTCATTTTCGTTTTTGAAATTAAAAATTAAGGTCAGTACTGAAAATGCAATTGCTTTATTCATTGCCTCATACCGTGTTGTATTGTTTGGACCCGTGTCCAATTTTAGACAAATCATTTGTCGCAACACACCCTTTAGGGGAAGTTTTTTTTTGTAACATACCCTTTAGAAAATTTTTATCGAATTTTATTTTTGTAGTAAGGTTGTAATAGTTAATAGTTGAATAGAGTAACCCACTTCTCATCGTAAAGATATCGAATTATCATGCTGGACATAGTTCCACTGCTAGATAAATTTTTTTTGGACGTTGATCCACAGATGGATAACGATCCAAACCCCGAGGTTACTGAGTAATTTTGTGGACATAGTCCATTCCCCGGCGAATTATCGTCCCATTTATTTTTTTTTGGCGGATTACAAACTGCCCCAAAGGAACCTTGTTAGAAAGGGAATTTTGTACAGAAGTAGGGGTTACAACTCGAAGCAACACTCTGGGAAATTTACCTTTTTGTTAGGGAAAAAACAGATTGACTACAATCATACTACACGGTCATAACATCTGCCGGTCTATGAAAGAACAAACCAACCACGGGTGAACCTGTATATTTGATCCATTCACCCCAGAGGCTTATAAATTTGGCGCCTCCCAACTTTTACCACGTATTCAGGTCCAACCCAAACTAGAGTTCGGCGTCTCTGTTTGTGATTGTGGGTCTCACGGCAAGCGAAGGATCCCGTGAATTCGCGAACCGCCCTCTCTTGCAACGGTCACAACGGCTTAAGATTTGTTTAAGACTTAGGACGTGGAACCTTTTTCTCTGTGTAACTTTTTTCTCGCTCTTTTAGTATGTAAGTAGTAATTTAGGTTTCGGTTTAGGTAGCATTAAGTTCAGTTCAAATCTCGGTCTAGTTAATTTTAGGTATCGATATAGTTAGCATTAAGTTTGGGTATTTTTAAGCTAGTTTTAAGTCATTAAGGTCAAGGGAGATAATTGTTATGTCCCTATCGTACGACATAAAACTACGTGCCCCCAAAGTATAAACGGGTCCTTCATTATTTTGTCTTCATTGTTTATCTCGCATGTCATTTTTGTAATCTCGAGTTTGTTTTTGTTTTGAATTTTCAGTCATGTCATTTTGTAATCTCGAATTTTTTTTAATTTCCGTCAACCATTTAAGAAATTATATTAGATGAAGTTAGAGGGTACGCTTAGCGAGCCATTGGCTTAATTACCCAATCAATCGCGTAGGTAAACCAAGTAGAGGCTGGTGGTACATTGGCTTAATTACCCAATGTCATCATTTAGTCATGCGTTAATTTCGTAGTCACTTTAGGCCTTTTGGAGAAAAATTGTTTCTCACATTCTTCAGTTCAGATAGTAAAGTCACTTCATATATTTTCAGCAAACATTTAGGTGCAACCCGGATGGTTGTCACCATTTCGAATTTCAATCAGTCTACGAATATTTTTTTTGTTGTTAAATTTTTTTTCTCGTGTATAAACGATAGCTTTAGTCCCGTTTAAATTAATCAATCCCCCGTCTACCGAATTAGATAGAACCGGCATTGTAAATATGATCCAGCCGACGTTCAACTTCTAATCATCCCCCCCCTTATGTTACAGTTATTACCTTTTGTGGCCTTGTACCCGAGCGGATACGTTCCACTGGTACAATGTCCCCGTCTCGCACAAACACTACCTGTTCGAGACAACATTTTGAGTGAAGTTTTCTTCGGTGCCGACCACCGCAGGACTTCCCAATTAATTTGACGATGTATTTCTCACGTCAAGAAGCCAAACCCTATGGTTGGGTTACGCAAACTCACCACTAGCGATGGTAGAGTCAACCTCAGTCTTGATAGCTTCATTTTTTTTTCCTTGTGGCAATAAATTATGTAGGTCCACGTTTAGGCCCCACGTATTTTTTTATTCAATGAAAGCTCTCGTTTACGTCAGTATGGTTCAAGGATTCACTCCCTTCGACTATGCTGATGGAAGCAAACCATCCCGACTCGTACCGTCAACTATGCCTCACGTATTTTTTTTATTCAGTGGAAGCTCTCGTTTACGCCAGTGTAGTTCGAGGAGTCATTCCCTTCGGCTACGCTGATGGAAGTAAACCATCCCGATTCATGTCTAGGCCCCACGTTTCTTTTCTTTTTTTTGTATACATCCATGTTCAACACGGACGGATCGAGGACTTGTTCCTTCGACTGTCCCTTGTAGGTTATTATTCCATCCCGATTTGGATCGTCGATTATGCCCCACGTTTCTTTTTTCTCGTATACATCCGTGTTCAACCCGGACGGATCAAGGATTTGTTCCCTCGACTGTCCCTCATAGGTTGTCACCCCATCTCAAATTTTTTTGCCCCCCCCCCACCATTATCCCTTCTCTCTCTCTCTCGATCATCTCGTATGGATCGAAGTCATGGTGAAGGATGATGATCTCTTTCGGCTTTGACCAAGCCAAGCGCAAGTTTTTTTCTCTGTTTCACCAACGATAACTGATAAAACAGACAGTCCCCATCTACTGACAAACGGCTTTGTAAATTTGATTGAGCCAAACGTAAGTTTTTTTCCTCTGTTTTTCCAACGATACTGAAAAAGGCAGACGGTCCCCATCAACCGATCATTCTATAAACGGCATTGTAAATATGATACGCCGATGAAGTGTTACCTTTACTCGGGTCTACATTGATCTAGAGTCCGGTGTCTTCGCAGACATTTGTGGGTCCCACGGTCAGCGAAGGATCTCGTGAATTCGCGAACCGCCCTCTCTTGTTGGAGTCACTACGACGTACAGGTTGATCAAGCCTAGAGTCAAGCGAACCTTCTTGTTTATAGGTTTCTCGTTCTGTACATTTATCTTTCAAACCCTATTAGCATCCAGCCCGGAATAGAACCCATTTAGGTCTAACCGTATTTTTATATAATTGTTGTGTAGCAGCAAGTGTTTAGGTTCAGTTAGAAGTCAACCTCTTGACTCGTTTGAGCTTGCGCGCGTCTCAGTTTAAGAGTTGGTTACGTAGAACAACTCTTGACGTAAGGGGAGTGTAACCTGGTTACGCGCGTTCGCCGCACTGGAAAACTTTCTTAAAATATCATAGCAAACTAACAGTAAAATTTCGCATCTTTTTAAAATTTTAATATCAAGCTTTTAAAAGTATATCTTTCTTAGTCAATCATTTTTAGAATCGAGTATAGAATAAAACGTTCGTCCTTGCAAAATTTCAAAGCAAATATTTTAAAATTAGACATTTTGTTAGGATGGTTGATAGATCATAATATTTCGAAATTAAAATGCAGACGAATCAATATTTTTAATTTGCCTAATATATTTCGCTGTCTGTGGTTTTAACCAATTAGAATCCGAGGCCATTGTTAAGAACCAATAATGGAACATTTTGAAAATCGCATAGTGGGATTTTTGCAGATGTCACGGACAAGTTTCTGCAGGATTTTTCAAGTCGATAAAATCTGTCGATCCTGGTAGGGATTTTGGATATAAAAGGGCGTGCAGAACGATTAAAAGTTAAGTTTTACAATGTAACTCTTCGAGATAGTACCTGTCCAAGTGTGTAGTGAATTCGTTTAAATACGGAAGTCAAATTAAGTATCTTGCTAATACAACAAGATGTTTTAGTGTTTTGTGCGTCAGCATACGCAGGTATTCAAATTCACGCATTTAGTCATTTTAAATATTCACACCTGTTTTTCGATTCGTGCAAGGACGATAAACTTTATTTGAATTTTATTCGAAATACGAGGTTATTTCAAATCAATCACGCTACTGTATTACTTCATCGAAATTTATTGAACTTTATTCGTATTTTAAATTAATCACGCTACATTTATTTAAACATTTAGCGCGAGTGTCGACTTTAGTTATTTAAATTATTGAACATTTATTTCGAGTTATTTTATATCTAAACAATCTCGACTTTAGTTGAACAAATTATTTGAACTTTATTAAATTATTCGCGTATTTAAAATCAATTACGCTACCTTATTTTAATACTTCGAGAACAGTTTCGCTGAATTATTTTAAATATTTCAAGGACAATTTCACCGAATTATTTAAATCTTTTTGGAGATATTATTTAAACAATCACATGTCGAGTAACGATTAGTTCCGGTCGAATTATTAGACAGTATCGAACTAAACGTAAATCAATCGAAGGTAATTCTGATTACTTATTATATTACCTCACATAGGTCGCGCATCGAGACAGATGTCATAACGAAGCCAACTTTGTTAACAGATGTTTTTCGTTTATCGACACACATTTTTATTCAGACATTTTTTTATAAACGCATTTAATATCACGCGCTTCTATACAGTGCCGGCTCTAAATAATTTTAGTTTCGCGAATAATTATTTTAGTGCTTTATTCCGAACGTATTCCCTTGTTATCGGGAAACGGAGTGCATAAACCACCCTGTCATTTCATTCACCCCCCATTTCGATTTGGAGAGGTTTTGGATTTTGATAATCACACCAACTTACTGGTATGGTCCACGGCATTTTATTCAACTCAATTCCGTATTGCGAGGACGACGCTACCACAGTTAGCTCGATTCTCACTCCAGGAGGACCGTTCCAACGACCTTGTCTGAAGGCCGAACACCAGCATTAGGATTAAGTAAGAAACCTTTATTATTTTTAAGATTTTTGATGACCAGTGGTCATACGAACCACCATTTATGTTTATGAATTTTCAATTCAAAACCCGTGAAGCCGATCGCAACCTTTTGTACATCTTTTGTTGTTGACTAATGTTAGTGTCTGATAATAACGTAATTTTTACTACGCCATTCGGGCGTTCATATTTTCAACAATAACTTAACGTAGTATTTGAGTTGTAGCATTGCAGCTAAAGTTTGCTTTCCTCGTTGATGGGAATTTTTGTAATCAATTGTATTAATTAATTCTTTTAATCAACTTTGTGAGTCATATTTTCAGACGTTATATGTGTTGCACTTGAGTAACCATTTTTGTGGAGTGTAGTATTCAATACACACCCCTCTTACGTAGGAACTTTCTTGTTCATACCTTGCAAATTGACAGCTTTTGTTCTTGTATCAGTATTCATTTTACGAATATTAATTTTGTGACGATAACTACATTGAAAGGTTCCGTCAATTGTACATATTTATTTTTATATTGCGATACATGTAAATTTGATAGTATCTTGTTTATATTTTGTCAACTCCCCCCTGCTGATATTATTCTATTCATTATATTTTTGTTATTTCCCAACTGTGTGTTTTATTATTATTGTGTCAGTGTTTATTTAGCTATTTTCACCGAAGGAAAGTTCGCCTCCTGTAAAGGTAAGGTCATTGAACGAGGCTTTTCCGGAGTGAGAATTCGCATTAAGATCATCAAGTTGTCGCGTACCAGCTTAGAAGGTGTGATAATCAGTCCCCTTCAAAAAGATTCAGGTCTTCGTACGCGTGGCGCCCATTTAAACCCCCTCGTGTATATTATCCCCACCGATTTAGACTTACTCCCCCCCCCCCCGTGTAAATTATTCACACCGATTTTGACCATTTTTAGAATCGCGATCGAGGATTGCCCGGTCGTCGATTGGAGACACACGCTTCGCGACGTGCCGTCACACGACCCTTTTTTTTGCTCCTTTTCACCACCCACCCCTTCGCGACTTTGAGCTAGTCACCTTTATTTTATACCTGTCGAGAAGGTGTCGTGGAAGCGAAACGTGTTGTAACATATTATCAAAAGGTAAGTTTTGGAAATTTCATAATTAAAATATGTATATAAAGTTTTTGTTTTATTAGCCCCATGATTATATTACATCAATCTGTCCGAGGACAATAAGCAACATTGTTTTATATCTAATAATTAATTGACATAGTGATAAGCATACCCCATTGGCAGGCCTTCTATAACGATAACTATTGCATTTTATAATAAATTAAATACATGAACTATTACAACATTCAACTACGCTGGAACAAGTCCATAGGATCATATCACTTCAGTCTCTTCAACTGTAGTCCAACGTTGTAGATCACTCATTAAGACATCGGGATGCTCTCCTAGTCTATTATGTACGTTCTATAAATATAGTCTATATATTAATAAATATATAAATAACAAATAATTATTGGTAACCTTTTCAACTTCAACTACGGCAGAACAGTTCGGAGGATACTGAAGTTTATGTTCATCCACTGACTGGAACAGTCAAATAATGCCTGGTGATGTTGATAAAATTTTTGATAGACTGGCATGTCGAAAACATCCACCTTTCCATCTCTGAGCGACACATGCGATTTTTCTCTGAACGAAAAAAATTAACTATATTAAACAGAAGATTGATAAGCAGCAGTGATTTTATTTTAATAAATCTACAACTACGAGGTACCAATAAATAGTTAATGTGCATGTATAATTTATTCCATTAAACTTCAAAAAAAGGTACTTTTACGACCTAAAAAAATAATTGTTAGTTAAGTTAGTAAATAAAATTGAAATTCTATCGCTATTTTACAACAGCTGGGTTCTTACCAATTATAGGATAGGATCCAGTGAATTTATTTTAATAATTCTACAACTACGATGTACCAGTAAATAATTAATGTGCATGCATAATTTATTCCTTTAGACTTTTAAGCACAGCGCTTGCAGAGAAGGCAACTTGTACGACCTAAAAAAGATGTGTTAGTTAAATTAGTTAATAAAATAAAAATTAGGACATCGAGAGCAGCCATATTTAACGGTTGGCAATTTCAGACAGATTATTAAGTAGAAAATCTTGGGTAGAAAGATAGCAATAGGTCGAAACAAAATAAAGCAAGCAATGACAGAAGATTGATATAATAGGGATAGGATTGAGTTAGGGACTCCTGCATTCAGGAATTTAATGGTGGCTAAGGTCAAGGTAAATATTTAGATAACATACTTATGGATCAGGAACACTTACTTTAATTAAAAGTAAGCTTAGAGAAATTCCCAAAAGTTAAGGGTGGCATTGACGTACCGATACTAAAGTGTCTATATTAATTGGTACCAAACCACAAGCTTTGAATTTTAATTCAGTTTGAGCTACCTGAATTAATATTAATATTGGAGATTGTAGTTGGCGAAAATATTTTGTGTGCCAATCTGAATTATAAATACCATACGAAACAGTCATTGCCTAAAAATAAATATTTTAAATTCGTAAAAACTTCTAACCAAGTATTTTACTTCGTCAAAAAGCAAATTTGCAGCAATACAATAAAATGCCAGCTGAAAAAATAGGCATAATCCTGCAAATCCGTGTCTCACCGTCAATGGTAAAAAAGTACTGGAAAACAATTTATTAGAAATTTCGTATTCTTATAATATGGACATTGCTAAACATGTTCACCTTTCTGAAGTGGCGTATATTTCGGTGCAAAGTAATGGAGCTATTGTCAAATACTGAATCATAAACAAACTTGAATACAGTTTCTGCATTTCTTTGATAAACCTAGTAAAAACTTTCAAAGTGAGAAAATAATATTATATTTACGAAATCACTAACGTACTCTAATAAGAATATATGAAACTGAATATTTTTTCGTAATTTTTGATAAAGGACCTGAAAATCTTCGGGACTTTGTATATTCTTGACACTTAAATTTTCTAAGCTATCGCGTAGAATTTTGAACTGTATTATAATTTCATAACATAAGCTGAAAAATACACAATCAAATGTTCCAAGGAAGAACCCCGCAAAAGGAAGTGAAATTGTATAGCTGAACCATACCACATGGTATAATTGTTCCTGGTTTACCATATTCCAACTTCCAAGGGGTAGCTTTTTTCCAAAAAATGCTGCTATCGTGAATATTGGTGAACATACCATAATTAAATATAAGAAAATTTTTTGAAACGCCGTTATGGTACGACTAAGAGTACCTATTTCCTCCTTAATTAAATTAGTGCAGTTATCAGTATTCCAAAATTGTTTAGTAATATTTATCAGTTTTAGAAACTTTTCCTTGTTATAAGCACAGAAGCATAATTTTAGCATAATCTTAAACAAAGTAGTTATACATTTATATTAGTAATTTTCTATTGAAAATAAAAATTAAAAAAGAATTTTAAACGAAGAAAATGCAGAATGAACTGGAAAACATTTTATACATCTTCCCGACTTAAACAGTAGGTATCAACATTTTTTTGAGATTATTTAATTTTTTTTTATATTTATCTTTTTAACTTATTTTTATTCCGCTTTTACTTCGTTTGTTTTATTGGTTTTTTGTTAATTTTGAATTGTAGATCAAGAATATGCAAAACAGCAAGAGAGCGAAAGTTAAGTTATAAATTTACTGTAAACAACAAAAGTTACCTGTCCATATCCTGCTGCAGCTTCGATGTTATCCACAAAATCAAAAATATTCATTTTTATATAAAAAAAATTGAATAATTGATATACGTAGCAATGCAGAACATTGTTAGGCAAGAAAGCGATGCACTAACCACTACCCGTGTTTTATCAGGTTTGTTAAAGCAAAGAAGGCCAATTTTATTCATATTTGACATAGGAAAATCAATTAATTTGTTGTAATAGTTGTCCATATTAAGTTTCACTTTTTCAATTTAGCAGATAATGCTATTGCCTTATTTAAACACTATTTTCAAGGTATTAACTTTGATATATCTATATAAAATTGAAACTGAAAAATTTTTGATTATCATTGTAAATTTTTGTTTCGAAGAAAAGTTTCAATTTCTATTATAAATTTACTTAGCGAATACGTGCTACTCATGTAAATAAAGATAATTATAATTTTCAACAAACTTTTTGGTTAATTTTCCCTCTCAAACTGACAATTAGTTTTGTATAGGTAGCAATTAATAGTAATAGTAGCTTAAATAGTAATATTTTCATTAAGAGGGAATTGAAAAATTTTAAATAATTAATTAAAAAATAAATAAAACGCGAAAGTGTTTTGTAATATTTATCAGTTTTAGAAAATTTTCCTTATTGTAAGCACAGAAACATATTTTTAGGATAACCTTAAACAAAATAGTTATACATTTATAACAGGAATTTTCTATTGAACATAAAATAGTTGATTGTAATGATTATAAGTTCATGACAAAATAAAAAATGTATTTTAAATGTTAAAAATTAAAGATTAAGAACTCAAAATAATTTGATAAGCATTCCCGGCTTAAGCATCAAAATGTGTTTGAGATTATTTATTTTGATATTTTATTATAACAGGAGGGTTGTATTTTATTCTTCACTTACTTTCATTCCGCTTTTACTTCGTTTGCGTTATTGGTTTTTGCAAATTTTGAAAAAAAATTTTTAATTGATAGATCAAGAACACGCAAAATAATAAAAGAGAGTAAATTTAAGTTATTAATTTGATGTTAGTAATGAAAGTTACCTGACCATATCCTGCTGCAGCTTCGACGTTATCCACAAAATCAAAAATATTCTTTTTCATATAAAAAAATTGAATAATCGCCATGGCAATGCAGAACATTATTGAACCTGACATAAATACGCTAAACAGGATCCGCGTTTTAGCAGGCTTATTCGAACAAAGAAGGCTAATTTTATTTATATTCGACATAGGAAAATCAATTAATTTCTCCATATTATTAAGATTCACTTTTTCAATTCAGCAGATAAATGGTACTAACTTATTTACACACTATTTTCAAGCTACTAACTTTCGTTAGTTACGTATATCTGTAAAAAAATTCAACTTTACACTTTTAATTATCGCTTGAAAATTTTTGTTTCCAAGAAAATTTACAATCTCTACTTATTATAAATATACTTACTGAATAATTATGCGTGCTACTAATTTAAATAATCCGAACAATAATTATTATAAAACTTTCTTTCAAGTTTTATTTCAGGACTACCAATATTTTAAAAATATTGAAATTTTTCTTGACAATTTTAATATTTTTTAACACTTTATACAATAAATAATTATTTGGTTAAGTTTAGCCTCCCGAACTAGTTAGCAGTTTAAATATTTAGTTAAACACCAGTATTAAATATTTTTAATAGTTAATTTATAAAAACAACAAAAAACATGTGAATATATTCACATCCCTCTTGCCAGGACTCGAAAAGTAGAAACGACCAGTGATAGAGGTTAAAAAATTAATTCTTATTGCTAGAAGCGAATTCATTAATTTTAATTAATAAAATTTCAATTATCAATTAAATCAACTTTTAATAAATCGCTTTTTTTAATCTTAATCGGAAAGTTTTGGTAGTTAAAATAAACGGCACTTATCGAATTAATACAGCAAAGGACTTAGTCATATATTAAAATAAATATTATTTAAAGAACAACTAACAGGTAGTTTGTATACTGATGCTATCCGAACGAAAGGGTCGACGACTACTATTTATTATGTATTACAGACTCAAGATAGAATTTAAATGCAATTATACAAGATGTACTGCGCAAGACATATCTTTTGTTTGTAATAGTCAAATAAAAGTAAAAATGTGATAAATTGAATGTAGAACAATTTTTTACTTACGTTCGGAAAAGTCGTGTACTTTTGGGTAGAAGAAGTACACTTTTTCGTAGCAAAATTGATAATATAATACAATAAATTGAGGACACTGGTTCATTAAGTAAAGTAAAAACACTTTTGCATTGTCGTGGTGGTCGTTTAGCTAAAAATATCGCTACAGTGATCGAAAGTGTCAGATTTTCTGATTCATAAATTAGTTCTAATACGCGTGTTTCAACCCCAACACGAGATGAAGGAGATTCCAACTGCAGCCAACTTTTTGTGGCAGTTTACATAAGTATCTCTAGCTCACCCTATTTCCACGCCAGTGGTCAGATTTTTTTTTAAATTTTCCATCCAAGGTACTAGTGCAAACAAACTTCCTTCCATCAAGATTTGAGTTTCTATCTGCAATCGTTGTAGAGCAAATTATTTTAAAACTTGGTGTTAGTTTTCATCTTTGAGCGGTTTTATCTTTTCTATGAAGCAATTTAGAAAGAAACGTTACCTTAGTTATATGAGAGAAATCGCCTCCTGAAATTTGGCGGACTATAACTGAAACACCCTGTATTATGCAATTTTAAGCCCATTTGGCAACCCATTAGGACATATTAAAATGTCTGACAGTGATTTTAAAAAATATATTATGAAGTCCATTAATACTAAAAAAAGTCAGCATTGGTACTATAAAATGATTGCATCGTTTTTTGACAACTTTAGGGGTAACTTCTAGCTGCCTGACCGTCAATTCTCTGACCACCACTTACATTATAATAATTAACGTACGAAATTATGAAATTTTCTCAGTGAAATGATGTGACCAAAATATTTACTCGCTCCTAGACTATTTACAGTTTCTTCAGAATAACAACAACGAAAAACACTTGTGACCGGAAGTAAGTCTACATTGACGTCTACAATACGGAAAAAAGTCATTAACGTGTTTTCTTTCTGATTGTACTGGATCACGCCGTAAAATTTGAAGCATTACAAGAACAAAAACTATTGGAGAGAACATCTATAATGCAGTTCAACGAAATGCGAATGAATCTTGGAAAAATTAAATTGAGTGGACGGATTGACCCAAACATGTTCATGCTTTTAACATTTTCTACCATGTGACGTACTAAGTCAAACATGTTAGAAATGCTTTTGGGGGAAATTCAGATAATAATAGACACAGTATAAGAGCGAAGAGTATTAAGGCAATATTTATGCTGCAGTTAACCAAGAATTTATAAATTGTCTGTGTGATGCTTTATTAGATTGCAAAGTCTCATCGGCAACGGAAGCCGAAAATAAATACAAAGATCTTACAACCAATTTCGAAATCGTGGTAGGCTTGAGATGGCTTCAATGGGATATATGATGATTTTTGATATAATAAATTGGAAGCTGAATTAGTAATTATGATATTAAAGATCTAATTTAGGCATTCAAAAACATTTTGTTTGAAAAGTTATAAAATTTTGTTATTTTTTAATAGATTGATATATTTTATGTAGTAATGTGTAAATACTATTATGATATTGTGATGTCGTCCCCCTTATGCCAAAAGCACCAATGTGCATTTTCTAGTTTTCAGTCCAGTGTATTTTGAACTAAATTATGAAGTAAATGAAATTTATCAATTTTAATTCAGTCAATTTGGAATGTTATTGGAATGTCTTGTAGCCGAAATCTAACGATAATTTAAAAAAAGAATTTTCTTTCTTAGAAAGAAAGTGCACTTTCTGTCAAGTGTCAAAATGGCAATTTTTGCACATTGGTGGTTTTGGCGTAAGGGGGACGATGTGATATATGATTAAATGCCGATTATGTAGAGAAAACACGCAATCTTACGAAAATCTTAAATTTAGGTGAGAGCTCACGATGTTCTGACACCAAATTTACGATTATGAGAGGAATCTAATGCAGTTTGTTGTGTTACTACTACAACGGGGTCGTTGTATTATGTAAAAAAAATTTAATTTTGAAATTATTGTTTTGTAACTTGAATTAGTAAGTAATTTTGAATTAGGTTTTTTGATGTTGGTTCTATGTTTGTACTCTTTGCTTGAGCAGGCATGTTAATTTAGAGTAAAAATTGTATTTAAAATAGAAGATTAAAAGTACGAAGGCGTCGTATGAAATGGATCGTGAAGACTTTGCAGAAGAAACAGCTTGATCAATCATAGTTGTCATCGAAAATAAACATCGCGAAGAGAGAATTTTACAATATTGGACTTCTACGTTAAACATTACCTTCCTACATTAATGAAAAATTTCAAATGTTTACATGTAAATTTAACCTTTTATTTTATAAAAAAACATTTACATAAAATTAAGTTACTTATTAAGTACATACATAATTATCTAACAATAAGTGTTATCAATTGTCAATATTTCTTTCGGATAGGAATAATTTGCCATAGGTAATTCTCCCGAGTTGCTTAACGTAATCTGTAATGGATATAATTTTTAGCTTTAAACAATCCAAAATATATACAAATTACCTCAACCTATAAGTGTTATCTTTCATCCTAGTGTATTTTTTCTGTAACACACCTTCGAAGTGCATTTTTTTTCATGATTAGATTGCAGTACATTTTCACCTTTCCTTATGATTTCCAAAAGTACTCGATAATCATGAACGCCAATTTTACTGCCAAATCTGTAACAGTAAATAAATATGTATTAAGATATAGATAAGGCATTCATAAAGTAAAAATTACTTTATGAATGCATCATAAAAATTCATACTTACATCAAGATTAATATTTAAAATAATTCTCATGCCGTTTTACACATAATATGTTTTAAGCAAATTGACGGTTACAAGTCTCAATGGAAAATTTAGTCAAGGACCTAGATCTGGTTCTGTAGGATTTTTTTCCGAAATTCTTAGTGAGTGTTTTCCACTTGGATGGACATCCGATACCTGGTACATTTTTTCGCTATGGCGTCATCAAATATGGGGTGCTTCAACACAAGTTTGTATATCTTCGTTAACATTTGACTGCTTTTCATAAAATTTAAACAATATGTATGGAAAACTTTGCTTGGAATCAGCCAATGCTGAAAGTTGACTGGAATTCGCGGTTTCCGCTTCGATGTTTTAGACTCATTTGTTGTTAAAATTATGTTACGCAAATGTTGTCCTTTGATAGGCATCTATGATTTGAACATGTAGTGACTGGTTTTCTTTTCGACAAATGCGCTCCGATCCTGCTTACATTTTCAGGAAAATTACTTTGTCCCTATAGGATGTCGTAGGTATATAAAATTGGAAGTAATTTTAAGCTAAATTGGTATTAAATAAAAATACCAATAGAAAATTTTAAAAATAAAAAATTAAACAAAAGGTTGATATGCAGCAGTGATTTTATTTTAATAAATGTACAATAACGACACAAAGTACCAATTGTAATAATTCATGTGCACGTGTAACTTATAACTACAAAGTAGCAATAATCAATGTGCACGTGTAACTTATTCCTTTAAGTTTTTAAGCAAAGCGCTTGCAGAAAAACCAACTTGTACGACCTAAAACAAAATTTGTTAGTTAAATATCTTAATATAATTAAAATCGGAACATTATTATGTACGAGCTGAAATATAATTACTTTTCGATTGGAAAGTCTTGGGTAGGATAAATAAATGGAAACAAACTAAAGTAAACAAAGACACGACGACAAGAACGAGATGAACAGCGTTCAGGAGTGCAAGGTAAAATTTTAGAGGAACATATTATGGGTCAGTAACATTTAAAGTAATAAAACGGTTGTTGACGGTGGAAGGAAAGGGTCCTTCTGGGACTTGGAAGGTGAGATAGAATACTCAACGTTGACATAAGGGCATTTTAAAATAATCTAGCGAGCAGAGGTTCCATCTCATCAAATTTCTAAAATCATCAAAATTTAATTTTGAAAGGCTTCGCGTTATAAAGAAAACACGACAATTATGTACTTCTATTACATTCAAATTAAGTAAATGATCACTTAAAACTCTTTAACTCATTTTGCATACGTTTATACGCAATTTTAATGATTTTTATGAAAGATTTTTGTGCCTTTCGCACTGAAGTTTAAGATTTCAATTGATAATTTACTTAATTTGAGTGCAATATATGTAAATATGGCTTTTGGGCACGATTTTTTTAATTTTACCCTGTCAGAAAAAACATTAAATTATTACAGAAATCAAGTTACTAGATCACATTCATATGATAAAATCATTCAAAATACTTTTTACTTACGGATACTAAAGTATCTATATTCATCACTACCAAACCACAAGCTGTAAATTTTAATTCAGTTTGAGATGCCTGAATTAACATTATTATTGGAATTTTTAGTTTGGGAAAATATTTTGAGTACCAATCTGAATTGTAAATACCATACGAAACAGTCATTGCCTAAAAATAAAAATTTTAAACTCCGAAAAACAATTTAATAATGCATTTTACTTCGTCAGAAATCAATGTTGATATAATGCAATAAAATGCCAATTGAATAAATACACATAAACCTGCAAGTCCGTATCTCATCGTTATTAGTAAAATAGTACTGCAAAACATTTGAGTAGAAATTTAATATACTAATACTATATATCATGCAAAACATATTCACCTTTCTGAAATGGCGTATATTTCGGTGCAAAGTAGTGGTGCTGTTGTCAAATACTGAATCATGAATGGAATTGAAAATACTTTCTGCATTAGTTTGGCAAACCTAGCAAACACGCCCAAAAGTAACCACAAAAGTATTATTGTTTAGAAAAACCCTAACTTACTCTAATAAGAATATATGATGCTGAATATTTTTTCGTAATTCCTGATAAAAGATCTGGAAATCTTCGGGAGTTTGTATATTATCAACACTTAAATTTTCTAAGCTATCGCTTAAAATTTTAAATTGTATTTTAATTTCATAGCACAGAGCGAAAAAGATACAATCAAAAGTTACAACAACGAACGCCGCGAAAGGAATGGAAATTACATAGCTCAACCATACGACGTGATATAATTGTTCCTGGTTTTCCATATTCCAACTTCCAAGGGGTAGTTTTTTTCCGAAAAGTGTTGCTATCGTAAATACTGGTGGACATGCCAAATATAAATAAAAGAAAATTTTTTGAAACACCATTAGAGTACGACGAATGGTACTTATTTCCTTCTTTACCATATTAGAACAATTATCACTATTCCAAAACTGTTTTGTAGAGTTTACCAGTTTTAGAAACTTCTGCTGGTTGTAAGCACAGATGCATAATTTTAGAATAACCTTAAGGAAAATAGTTATACATTTGTAACAGAAATTTTCTATTGAAAATAAAAGTCAAAAGAGTATTTTAAATTAAGAAAATGCAAGATGAAGTGGAAAACATTTGATACAGATTTCAGACTTGAACAGTACCAATATGTTTTTGAGATTATTTCTTTGGTTATTTTATGTATCTCTTTTTACAGGATTTTATATTATCCTTTTTACTTATTTTCATTCCACTTTTAGTATATTTGCTTTATTGCTTTTTTTGCACATTTTGAATTTTTATATGTTATTTAAATCAAGAACATGCAAAAGATAAGAAAATGAACATGCTATTAATTTACTGTAAACAAGAAAATTTACCTGACAATATGCTGCTGTAGCTTCGATGTTATCCACAAAATCGTACATATTCTTTTTTATATAAAAAAATTGCATAATCGTCATGGCAATGCAGAATATCATTACACATGACATCGATACGGTAAACAGGATCCGTGTTTTAGCAGGTTTATTAAACAACAAGAGGCCAATTTTGTTCATATTCGACATAGGAAAATCAGTTAATTTCATGTCATAGTTCTCCATATTAATTTTCACTTTTCAATTCAGCAGGCAAATGGTACTACCTTATTTAAACACTATTTTCCAGGTATTTTTTGATTATCACTTTTTGATTATCGCTGTAAATTTTTATTTCAAAGAAAATTTATAATTTTTATTATAAATTTACTTAGGAAATACATATATACGTGCTACTTATTTAAACAAACAGAATAATAATTATCATAAAATATTTTTTCAACTACCAGTAATTTAAAGATATTATCATTTTTGTTTTGAGTTTTTTATATTTTTTTATCACTAGATACAAAACTGTTTGTTTAATGTGGTCTCCCGAACTAACTACTAATTTAAATAGGTAGCATTTAATAACAATATTAGCTAACAATTTTTTGATCATCAGTAATTTAAAACATTTTAAATAAATAATTTAGAAAAACATAAATCGGTAATTGTTATGACGTATATCCCTTTGCTGTGACTCTAAAAGTGGCACCCACAGTGGTAAGAGGTTAAAAATCTTATTATTTAGTTTTAGAAGTTGTAGATATTAATTAATAAACTAATAAATTAATAAAATTTAAACTAACACATACATTACCTTTTTTTAAATTTTAATCGGAAAACTTTTGGTAGGTAAAATAAACTGCACTTCACAATATAAATACTAAAATAAACAGATTTAAAATTATATTTAATATTACTTTAAAGAACTAACAGTAAGTTTATACTTCTGATATCGGAACGAATGTGTCGACAACAATAATATAATATAGCAACAAGAGCGAGTTGATGCAATTGTTTAGGATGTACTGCGCAAGACATTGCTTTTGTGTGTAGCGTTCAAATCGAAGTACAAAAGTGATAAATTAAATTTAGATGATCTTTTTGTAAATTGAGATTCAGGGAAGTTTTTATTGTTTTTATTATTCTGCTGTTCTCGACAAAAATATAAATCTCCTATTTTTTACCAATTTTAATTTTAAGGTATTGACAAATGTTCTGCCAATATGGTGGTCAAATCCGGAGTCCTAGGAATTGTAAACGAGCAATATGTCTTTTTTTATAAACACCAAAGGGTCTGACAGTCCCCCAAAGCAATTAGTAAGCATGAATTTCTCAGTAAGCTTCTCACTACATCTCGGGAAGGTGGAACAAAAGATTGAGAAAACCTGTACTGCAGGTTTTACAACACCTCTTTGGTGTTAGACAAATAGCCCAATTTTTGCTTGGGCATCTAAGACCACATATTTGATCTTATGAATAGGTTTCAAGACAGAAAGAAGTTTTTCGGTGAGCCCTCTATCGCATAAAAGCTATGAAATTTTCAAGTGAGGATTTTTTATATCATAGAAGTAGTATTACATATTGGTTCCGAACTGAAAATCGTTTGAAGGAGTGACTCAATGACTGCATTAGGAAAATCTTTGGAAGATGTGACGACATTCATAACATTGTAATTTTGAATGCGATATGGACGATGCCTAAGGTTGCTGAAAAACAGTTCAGAAATATACCCGAATATGTAGGCTTGTGGCTGCAGAAGGTAAGAAATTTTCCGTCCAAATCATCTATGTAAATCCGCATGTCTATATAGGAATGGAAGATTGCTTTTAGTTTCTAGTTTTTCTATAGTGAATATCAGGAGGATCATCAACACATTTTCTGATTATCTAATAACGTTTACTAACGTCAATTACGAGTATAGCATTAAAGTAAGAAACTCTATCATAAAGAAAGATATTCATACATAATATAGCAGCTAAATCAACTGATGTGCTATATCACCCATAGGCACACCCCTTTTTTGGCGGTAGGATTTGCCATTACCAGTAATGAGGCTTTATTTTTGATTCATCTTTTTTAGTTGTGACCCTTACTTCACTGCCGTAGAATAATGTTGGTACAGTGCTTGTCTTATATAATTTTATTTGCGTTTCCGTTCTGGATTTATTATTTAGTATTTTTCTGATGGTACCACATATTTATTGGAAGCGGTTAAGTTTATCGTTTATACCCATGTCACATCCGAGGTAGTTAAAGTGTCGGACTTGTTCAATTGGTTTCTTGTTGATTAAAATTTTGGATCGTATTGTGTTTTCCTAAAACTGCTATTGCCTTTGTCTTATTGGTTAATATTTTGCAATTGAAATCTTCTGCTATCTCATAAAATTTGTGTATTGGGTTTTGCAATTCGTTTTCGGTTTTTCCCAATATTATTCGGTCTTCTGCGAATGAAAGTGTATTTATATGGCTTCTTGGTCCTATTCTTATGCTTTTAGGTATTTTTCTAACCCATATCTGCAAGATCTCATACATATATAAGTTAAATATAATCCTTGTCGAACGAAGACCGTCATAATTTCTTTTCATGTGGCCATTTTTATTCTTATCAGCAAATAATAAAGTGCATCGTGCATCAAGTTTGCGCATTTTTCGTTCACTATTATGTACATAGTCGATAAGGGATGGTTTCCTCTGCCTTCCTATATAAATTTATTGGCCATTTTCCTTTTGAATAATGTGTTTGTTATTTTAAGCTAATTGTAAACAGAGAAACTTATCAGTTCTTGTCCATTATTATTTAGTGTTGGTTCTCCGTAGGTGCCTACTGAGGGTTCGATGGGTTGATCTCTTACTCAAGCGTTTGCATCACCAGCAATAACGACACAATTGTTTCTATTAATCGTATTCATGCTCTTCTGCAGTTTTCGATAAAACTTTTCTGTTTCTTTCCTTCTTCTGGTGCATGCAATCCGCATACCGTCATGTATCCTCTATTTATTTTTATTCTAATTGTAATTATTCTCTCATTTATAAATTCATAGTGATCTTAACAATTTAAAATTTATTATGAAAACTACGACACAATTTCCTAGCTGTAAAATTAGATTTTCTTAATAGAACAAAAGTTTTTAAAATGATATTGGTGGTATTCATGATGAATTTCGGAATGAAATTTCTGTCTTAGCAGTTTAGCAGGAAAAACTAATCTGCTCATTTGTTCCGCACATTTTTCATGAAGTTTGTATATATATAGTCAAATTTTTTTTAACTCGCGTATGACCCATCGCAATATTTACAAAACGTGTGTCTTAGAGTTCTTTATGTAATTGAGAGATCTAACCTCACAATGTTGTTTATAAATTCCAACTGTCAAGTTGAAGTTAAAAGTAAACTTTAATAAACATTGTACGTTGTAAATCGTGTTTATTTTGAATGATGAAAAACTTTTTAATGCGTATTAAATGTATTTGAAAACTTTAATAAGCATACGTAATATCAAAAGTTCATTCAACTTGAGAGTTGGAATTTATAAACAACATTGTGAGGTTAGATCTCTCAATTACATAAAGAACTCTAAGACACACGTTTTGTAAATATTGCGATGAGTCATACGCTAATTAAAAAAAATTTGACTATACCTAATTTGTAAACAAGAGTGTTTGCTCCCGAAACGTCGGATAATTAAATTGTTTTAACATAAGACCAGACTATAATTTTACCATTAGTATAATATTTCTAGTTATAAGGTGCGACCTGCGTACTCCACCTGGGCACCAGTCGTCAAAACTAAATAAAAATATGCCGACCTTACCTGTACTCCCGGTGATTATAATAAAGCGACGCTTCAGCAAGCTCAGCAGCAGAGCAATTTATGGGGGGGTCAGGCGAGCAGGGGATGAATACCCTCTCCCTAGAACTGAATTCAAAAAAAAGGCGCCACACCCTTTATGTCGCTATAAATAGGTGTTTTCCTGAAAGGGCAAATGCTGGTGAAATAAAACACCGGAGCACAAATAAACATATAATTACTAGGCGAATTCGGTACAAAAATAATCGCACAGTACAAAAAAATATAAATAGTTGCACCGTACAAGTGGTTATCTGTGTTGGCGTCGATAACAACTGTTATCATTAAATCATATACCAAAATATCAAAAATAACATGGGGGATTCACCCCTATCAAAGCAAACAAATTATAAATTAGGTTGATAGTCGGCGGCGCACCAATACACGACGAAAACAATTGTGGCGGTATCGCAAACCCCACACGAAAATTTAATATAGCAAAAAACTCTCACCCTTAACAAAACTCGTGTCGGGACGGCACTGGAGTTCGGACCTGGGCGAACCAATTTTGTGGTGATGTTGAAATCACGTCGCTGCAGAGGTATGTAGCAGCATGTAGCAGTGGAACAGCAATCAGGCAAATCAACGGTTGATAACGTAGTTGAATGAGCAATACAGGTGACAAACAGTAGCGGTAAATCAAATCGATGATAACATCCAAAAATAACAGATCGAAAGATGTGTTCGAAATAGCGTTAAGTAATTGATCGATTGAAAACGTCGTTTTAAACAATGATCCTTTTAGCTTCCTTAATAGGAAAATTAACGTGTGGTACCGATAACTCGCGTACTCCACCAAGTTAAATATTACTGGCCTTCTACGTTGATACCGGACAACACCGAATAAGCAAATTACAAATTACTCAATAAGTCGTAGAAAAGACCCAGATCGGTTTAAAAACTAGTAAACTTTTTCGAAAAACTACCACGAAATTTTTGTAAAACGCACTTGTCTGCTTGCTTATCTTCGACCTCTCTCTGATTGTCAGGACGACCTTGCCAAATTATCAATTTTTAAATTTTGAAAATGCCAAAGTTAAGTACAGGGTACTTCGAAAGTCTGATTAAATAAATTGAAATTAATAAACAAACTAATGTTGGTCTTTTTAGGTCGCCTGATGATGTTGATGTCTTTTGTAGCATTCCGAGGTGTTTAAATTGAAAATAAATGCTACAAAGGTAGTTCTGTCGGTAACTATTTAGGAAATTATTTAAATTTTTACTACATATTTATGCGACAAAAAAGTTTTTTTTCTAAATTTTTGACTTAGGTATCAATATTTTATTATATTTTATTGTACAAATTTATTTAAGAATTATCAATTCTTACCTAAAAAAATGTTATCGACTTCTATATAGACTACAGCTTCATTGTACGATAAATTTTTATGCAAACATCTGCAGTAAAAACTTCTTTGTCGAAATTCATCAACAAACTGGCATCTAGCACATATTCGCCATTTGGTATTAAAGACAGAAAATTTAAAATAATTAATACTTTAATTAAGGAAGTGCTTATTTTCATTATTACTTTTCTCCTTTTACAGGTCTTAAAATTACCACACTTATAAACATTTCCAATTCCAATAATTTTTCTGTTAATAGCTTTGCAAACATTTTTTTTGTGGCGTGCAAAATAATATACGATATGCATTGCTGAAGAATTTATAACATTGCACAACCATCTGAAACTCAGAATTTCAGTTAAACAATATCTAAATTATTTGATTTACCTCTACTTCTATTACAAGCCTCCATTTACAACTGGGGACGGCCGGTTAAGCTTAAAGATTTTAAATTAAAAAAGTTTCATTAGATTTTTTATAACTGACCTATCCAGCCTTTAAAATTCTACTTTATAATCCGATTGCTGAAACTTAGAAACTTAGAAACTTAGTAGAATAAAATAATCTCAAACAAATACATTATTATTTAAAATTACATATTGTCTTGTTTCTTCTATCAAATTTACAAAAATTTAAATATTATTTGTAATAATTAAAAATTAAAGTTGGGGATTTTATATTTTCTGTTGGCACTATGTTTTCACTGTGGGAAGCGAACGCAGAGTCAAATGGCATGCAGTGTGTGTTGCTGGCCTTTGCCGAGGAAGGCATGCTAAAATTTGTAGAAAATTGCTTTTGAGCATTCATTGCATGAGGCGTGTTTAAATTTTGTAAGAAAAGTATTTAAAAATAAAGGATAAATTTATTTTGTGAAAGTGATTTTTTTGGTTGTGAAATTAAAAGTCGGGTAGTCATCATTGGACAAATTTGAGGAAGTATAGGAACATTTTTGGTTTGGAACCAAAGAGAAATATTTGTATCCAAATCTATTACGAAGCTGTTGAAGTTGAGTTGGATAAACCTGTACGTTGCTGTAAAAGATTAAGAAAAGTATTTTATTAACACTAAATTATAAAAATTATTTCAATATAAAATTATAATTTTGCAACATTAAAGAACACTTGAATACATACCTAAGTATCCCCCGCTGCAGCGTTTACCTTGAATTGATCTTCATGTGCAGGAGATGGCGGTTAAGACTGCCCTTAAACTGCGGAATTGATCTACTGCGGAATAATAGGCCCTTTCTGGCAGAAGTTCCCTTAAATACATATTCAACAATAAAATTTAAAATGCTGTTAAATCTACCATAAACTGACCAGGATGACATTTGTCTATTGTTTAACGGTTCCAAAAATAATGTTGGATCAGAGGCAAGAATCTTTTCTGCCGAAATTGATCTAAACATGGGCTATGTACATTAATGTACCCGTCAGTTTTCCAAGCGGAACTCATTGGTGTATTGTATGGGCGCAAAAACACTCTGGGGCTAATTGTCTTCCCTGAGGCTCTGAACGGCATTCCAGCAGGTGGGCAAATGAAACTGAATGCAGAGAAGCAAGGGCAGCAATAAAAGAACCATTCTGTAAACACTCAAAATACTACCTGAAGTTGTCCAAAGTCAATCTGCGGATAATTTCAGGTATCTCAGTGGACACTGCCAACTCAGTAAACACCTTAACACGTTGGGGATCGTAGATGAGCCCAACCCCAGCGTCAAAAGAGGTACCATATTGGGGGACTTCTGGCCTGATATGGCCAGAATTGGGAGCACTTCGCCTACCAGGGTCCTTGAGTTCATCCTTCAGTTCGGATGGCTCGCGGAATGATGGGACGGGGCCTAACTGATTTTTTCTGAAAAAATTATCTTTCTAGCTAAAAGCTCATTTTCATTTAATCGGTTACGTTAATAAGCCAAATTGCCCAATTTGTGTTTGAGTAATATTTATTATATTGCGAATACTGCGCCGCGCCAGAATCAATACCAATTTTTGCCGCTAACTCATAAACGGATTTACTAAACTAACTTTTAAAGATTTTCATGAAAACATGTGTGATGTATCACAAGGTATGGGGATGCTATTTTTTATTTCAAAATAGCGATAGTTTATGGAGAAGGGGTAAATTCTAAACGATTCCATCAATATTGATTTTAAACTAGAACCTCGATATATATTAATCAATCGGTTACCTTTTTATTCTTTATATTAAATTTACATAAAATCAATAGTTATTAGAACTAGCTTGTTTAGAAATCAAAGCAGTGGTATACCGATTTATGGAACAAACAGAAAAAAAATATCACAGAAAGAAAGAATTAAATAAAACGCAGTATAGAGAACAACATTTGCTGTAAGTACCGTGCAAGTAGTTATTAGATGAGGCCGTGAGCGCAAGAGTGGTCTAACCCTCAAATTGCCAAAATTGGGTTTTTTGGTGTAATGCCTCTGTCTTAGTAATACCTTTGAAATAAAATCGATGTAACCAACATTATTGTAATATTCTAATAAATGGAAGCCATACAATGTTTTTGCATTCCATAAATGTAATGCATATTTCAAAGCTTTAGTGGTGAATATCTGCAATAGTTATATTTGATGGTTACACCACTCTTGCGCTCACGGCCTCAGATATTAATAATTTAAATTATTAGCTTCATAATTATCTAGGTGACATCAATAAGTAAATAACTTGAACTCCGTTGTATATCAATAAATGCATCTTGCATGTAAAGTCGATATTATTCCATGTCGCTAAGTTTAATTTAAATAATATTTTCTGTAGATTAGTAGTTTCGTGCAGTGCAATAGGAAAATACATAATATATGTTCGTATAAGGAAATTTAACAAAAACTTATATACCTAAAATAATTAAATGAACATTATTATTGCAGGAACTTTCAACAATCTTTATAGCTATGTTCAGATATTTTGCAAGAAACTTAGGTGGTTCTTCTGTAACTCGTCCTTCATTAAAGGATCCTTTAAAAATAGGTAAAGTACGGTTTACGATGTAAACAATTGAATTAAAAATGATATTTTATGTGGAAACCGAACTGTACCTAATTTTAAAGCAGAATAACCTCCGTAGATCTATAATAATTAATAATATTTTATTCGTGTTGCCTTACTTATTTTGAGAAGAAAGTATTTTTACAGCGGCCATGTCACAAAGAATAAATTAATATCTCTTAACTTAAAGTGTGCTCCGGGTAAAATTTCTTCGTATGTAGTCAAGCACCTTTACAGTTAAATTTCTTTTTAAATATTTTATCATGAACTACTTTCGCCAGTATGCATTAGTCAACTTAGAAGCTACAAAAAAAATTAAATGGCTCTAGTGCTTATATTAATAAAAAAAATATCATATATTCTATATATATTGCGGTATCGAGATACCACGTCAATGGAAGCACGTTATTTAAATTTCAGCAAAATTTTGTTATGAATAAAAGCATGTAACTTATCAAAGTAATCAGAAAAACTTCATCCGATATCAAGAAATTTAACTTAAAGTCAAATGATTCGTTGAAAACGGGACATAAAACAGGTGTGAATAAAATAAATTTGAAATGTATCATTTAATAATTGTCTTTGTTAAAATGTTAATTAATAGTAAATGAAAGATTGTTAGCAATAAGAAAGGTATTTTAAAAGTTAGAAATTTGTTAATTAATTGATAAATGTAAAAATCCATGTTAGCGTTAAATTTAAAATAAGTTTGTTAAAATTATTACGTGAGTTCGACATGTCACAACTTAATGAACTGCGTATGGAAATTTCATGTCCAGCATCTTTATTTATTCAATCACTAAACACTTGAGAAGAAGACAATCCAATCTAAAAATAAAAAAAATTTTACTTATAAAATTTCAACGAACCACAATGGGCTTAGTCCATACCTGTACTGTAAAACTTCAAATAATATTGATTTTTCGATCGACCAATAAAATACGTCTATGCAAAGATCAAGATTGCGAGGAAATTCGAGAAAAGAATTAATAAAACAATTGATAAAAAAGTTGGTGTTAAGATTCACAGGTGTATAGTGGCGAATTTAGATTGTCCTAAAAATTTTGATATTATAGTAAAAATAATTAGTGAAAGTGCAAAATAAAAGTGAATAATTCAACAAAATAGTTACTTACCTACGAAAAACCATAAATAAGGTGAAAATCGTAACGGATTGCAAATATTTGTAAAGAAAATAAACTTCACCACAAAACGAGGTCAACAAACTGCATCTGGACGTTTTCCATGGTAAATGAACCCATCGAGTGTATTTTGATGCGCAATTGTGCCATCCCCAGTACAAATAACAGAAAACATTCCTGCATCTAATAAGGTATCGTGCACATTGCAATAATTTTAGAAAACTAAGTGGAATTTTCGGACTTCATACGACACGTGTTTTTGCATTATTTTATGTTCAGAATTCTTTATAATAGATTTAATAATAGAACTTTTTGATTATAACAAAATCTTTATTAACAAATGTGTGCTAAATAAAAACAGTAATAATTTTGTAACGAAGGATATTTATTTAGACCTGTTCCGCACCATAATTTTTATTTACAGTATTGGTAACGGAACGAATCCACCCTGTACAAGGTAAGATACATGCACTGCGAAAGAGCTAAGCTGAGGCACCTTATTTCATTAAATTGTATTTATAAAATTTCACATACTTTTCCATTGACGGGGTACAATTACGTACACCCATATAAAACATTAACGACAAGAACCTTTAACCTTATTAGCGAGGGGGTACATAGCAATTTTGGCTAGCCCAACAGAAGGCTACGTCAGCACATAGCAATATGTATGCCTACTCGCATGGCTTAATTACCAATCAGATCAAGAGTTGATCACATAAGCATATTCCGATTATCACTATATTAAAGGAATCCGTGGATTTATTCATATTTTTATTGATTGCTTTAATAAAACGTGCATTAAAATTCGATCAATAAAACGGGACACAATAAAAGTGGGGCAGTGGGTCAATTAAAATACATGCGAGAAGAAGATCGATTAGCGAGACATATGGGAGAGGGGAATTAGGGGTGTGGTCAGGTTAGGGGGTTGTTTAGAGGAGTGGTTAGGAGAGGGTTTACATCTAAAAGTTTGAAACTAGGGAAGCGGTTGATCTCAGCCTTTCCTGATGTCAAAGTCACCGGAGTCATTCAAGTCAGTCCAAAAACCCCACTTACCTACTATTGTGTTATTTTTCCTAGATAACTACCTTAGTCTAATGAGAACATGATTGTGATGCTGAACGTTTTTCGTAATTCATGATAAAGAACCTGCAAATCTTTGGGATTCTATATTATATTATCGGCGCTTAAATTCTCCAAGTTATCGCGTATAATATAAGAAATGCTGAAAACATGATAGAGGCAAAAAAATAGAGGCTGAAGAGAACCGAGAGGCAAGGAAAGATGAAGCGAAAAACTTACAAGAAAATTTAAGAAATGGTGAAACCATAAGAGAGTAAAATAAAGACGCTGTAAGTTTTCGTTAAATTTCCTTATTATGAGACATTTTTTGATTCCTCTTGCACCATGCTAAACAACTAATGTACAGAAAATAGCAGTTAAATTTAAACTGAGCCACGTAAAATAATATCGACTACCTACTATACATGCAATATGCATACTTATATAAATTCAACGGAGTTCTAATTATTCACCTGATGAAGTGCCTCTATAATTATGAAGCTAACAATTCAATTTAAGAACCTCTTGCATAGTATAATATTTATAGTAATTGTTTTGTTCTATAAAATTCGTTTTCTTTAATACCTACTTTCTTTGTGCATTTATTTCAAAACAAGTCAATTCCGATAAGTATCGATTTTAAGTAAATTTAATTTGCCCTTTCACTTTCACTATTTAAAATTTTAAATACTACTCCATACCCTATGGTACATCATTTTAAAGATGGAGAAAGTCCTTATCTACCGACGTTAAAAACATTGATTTAGTAAATCTGTTTATAGTTTTGGGTGAAAAATGTTCAGTATTCTAGATTTCGTTCTTCTAGATTTTTGAAAAGATTTCTATATTGTCAAAAACAAGTTTCTCCGCAATATCTCCTTATCAGTTGATTTTAGGACAAAAACAGTTGCTATATACAAATCTTATAGAGGATATAAGTATTGCCGTGATTCGCCACTGTAAAAATGATTTAATTTCTATAGCGAGGAAAATTACGGCACTTTATTAAAACTGCTCCGGCTAGCAATTAATTATAAACTCTTGATCAGGGCGTAACTTGGATTCGTTATTGTTGATAAAATACTCATTTACGTTACTACTTATTTGTAACTTGATTAAATAAAGAATAAATTTTAACCTGTTCCTAATTCCTATTTGCACCTTAGCTGTATCTATTTGAAAAATGTACTCAAATGAAATCATACCAAACAAATTATGTTCATTTATTACACAACAAAAATTTATTTATGAAACAAATTATGAATCTTAAAATTAAACAAATTAAATTTAAATGTAGTCAATCTTAAAACTAACGTTCCCCCCATTTTAGCGCACTAATTAAATTTATCAAAATATTGTCAAACGATCGTTAACTAAACGCGCACAATTATCGTCTTACCGATTTTATCTTCGTTGACGAAAATTGGTCCTTATTTGTATGTCGCCCGCGTGATGTGGTCCAACTTGGATCCTCGAATTACCATTTCATTTACACAGTAATCGCCAACCATAGGTGCTCAATTCCTTGTTTCAAATTAAAAATCTTCCCACCAAAAGAAATCAAAATCATTCTTATTAATGGGCTCCAAATAAATCTCATTTTCAAAAATTATACGTCCAATAATCAATAATATTTTCCAAATCCAAAGATAACCAATAAACTTGTAACTTAACGAAAATTTTCCATAATCACCTTCATGGACGGCATGCCAATCAAAAATTCAATACTCAAAAATAACCAAACCATGCCATTACGTCTGTATTGTGCCATGGACGCCGAACGAAATTCAAAAATACAATTACATTATTTCAATACGTCCGCACTTCATGACGGACGGCCTGCGAATCCTTCTTCAAACAACTCTCCTTAATCTCTTTTTCCCACCAAAATTCCATGAACCGGCGTATTAATGCACTTTTCAGTTCTCTTTGCAATGCAGTCCGTTATCACTCATTTACAAAACTTACAAATAATTAACAAACTTAATTTGTTTATCCAAAATTCTCAATTACTATGATCAATTATTCATAATTTATTTCTTACACCTTTTATGAACTTCCATTTGATAATAAAATTTCATTTGAGTTTTCCCTTTGATATTAAAACAAACAGCTCATCATAATTGTTGGTACTTATAAGATTCAGGCACAGATTGAATAAACCAATTAAGTGGTCTCTTAATGTAATTTTAAGCATAATGAGTATTTTTCCACAGCCAATCCAATTGATCCCTTTTGGACCACTGCAGTATATAATTCCCTACCGATTTCCGTCAGTTTGGTTAAAATGGCGGTAATACTCGACAACTCTGAGTTTTCATTAGCACCCCAAACTTGAAAACATATCCAAAAATCAGATCACTCTTACTATTTTTAGGGAACTCTTAATTTCATGATCCGGGCAGTTCAACTTCTGATGAAAACCTTTGTAAATTCAAAGTTTACACCCGGTTACTTTTAATATATTAAAGTGCGGAGCCTTGCCTAACAAAATCCGTCAAAGGATCACTGAAGACAACTTTTTGAAATGTTTTGATTAAATTCTGATCAATTTCCTTACACTCATTTTTATTTGAAAATATGTTTTAAATAATCACGGCGGCTTTGCTTACATCCATAAACTGGTTTGTAGGAATCCTGTAAATGTTTGTTATTTTTTGAGTTTCAACTTCCCAAAAACAATTAAATAAAAGGTTGTTAAACATCAGTAATTTTATTTAAATAAGTATGTAACAACTACAAAGTATCAACAATTTATTAATGTGCACATGTAACTTATTCCTTTAAGTTTTTAAACAACGCGCTTCCAGAGAAAGCAAACTGTACGACCTAAAACAAAATTTATTAGTTGAATTTGTAAATAAAATCAAAATCAGATCATTATTACAATATAGGAGGAATAATCAATTTTTATTAAAAGTGAAGTACTACTTGATATCAAGATTTGAATGGACACTGAATTCAGGTGCCCAAGGAAAATTTTTAGAGAAACGTGTGGGTCAAAAACATTTAATTTGATAAAAAGTAAGTTGACGGCCCTAAAATAAATGGAAACAGTCCTTCTGGGAATAAGAACATGAGATAGAATACCCAATGTTGTCATACGTCAAATAATAGGAGTAGTTTCTAAGATGCTGATTGTCCAGACACATTATGGCAGAAATAGTGGTCGGGAGTGGGATGGAAAAGGTGCTGGAGTGGAGACCAAAAACGACTAGCCAGAAAAACGACATAAAGGGAATTGCCAAAAATTTTATATCCATTTCCCAAAAGAGATATTTGTGGGTTACGACTGTTTAGTCTTCACGATTTATTAACTAGGTATAAAACTAAGACCTAAAAATGTGACATCAGGTTTTTAGTTAAAAATACATTTATTCAAAAAAAAAGTAATTAAGTTTTAGTCAGTTCTTACAAGTATTAAATTTACAGTTTATGGGTAATTTTATAATTTAAAAGAATTGCATTTTGGGCCTGTATTAAGTATGTTAAAATTCCAAAGATATGATCGTTTGGACCGTTGCACTTCTTAGTTACACATAATTCCAACTAAAATGCGCTGGTCGAGTCGGCATAAACCAAAAAAATTATCTAGTATGACCCAATAAAGTAGTTTCGATCCTTTGGTAACCCCTGAGAAATGGGGTCTGAAGCAATAAAGGATACGCTTTCTAATAGATGTCCCGTAGGAATATCAAGATCTTTGGACCCCCACAAAGGAATGAATATTATATAGGGGTGCAAGAAAACAGAAAGGGGAGTAGAAAATACATTAATTTATTACTAAATCCAAGTTACTAACTAGGTCGCAGTTTATAATATTATGATAGAATCATTCAAAATACTTTTTACTTACGGATACTAAAGTGTTTATATTCATCGCTACCAAACCGCAAGCTGTGAATTTTAATTCAGCTTGAGTTGCCTGAATTAACATTACTATTGGAGTTTGTAATTGACGAAAATATTTTGTGTACCAATCTGAACTGTAAATACCATACGAAACAGTCGTGCGTAAAAATAAGACTTATATTTTATAAAATTCCTAAATTTGTTTAACGAAGCACTTGACTTCCTCAAACAGTAAACTTGATGTGATGCAATAAAATGCCAATTGCGAAAATAGACAAAATCCTGAAAATCCATATCTTATCATCAGTGGTAAACTAGTACTACAAAACACTTGATTAGAAATTTTGTATTCTTATAATGCAAATCATGTTTATTACCTTTCTGAAGTGGCGTATATTTCGGTACAAAGTAGGTAATGGAGCTATTGTCAAATACTGAACCATGAATGGAATTGAAAACACTTTCTGTATTTCTTTGATGAAGCTAGCAATAAATTCCACAGTGCAAAATTAATGTTATGCTTAATAGAACACTAACTTACTCTAATATGAATATGTGGTGTTGAATGTTTTTCCGTAATTCCTGATAAAAGACCTGAAAATCGTCGGGTATATTCCCGACACTTAAATTTTCTAAGCTATCGCGTAGAATTTTGAATTGTATTATAATTTCGTAACACAGGCACATAAATATAGATTCAAATGTTACAATGAAGTACGAGACGAAAGGAAGTTCAATTGTATGGCTACACCATACGACACGATTTAATCGTTCGTTGTTTGCCATATTCCAACTTCCAAGGGGTAGCTTTTTTCCAAAAAATGTTGCAATCGTGAATACTGGTGAAATTCCCAAATATAAATAAAAGAAAACTTTTTGAAACACCATTATGGTACGACTAAGAGTATCTACCTATTTCCTCCTTAATTAAATTAGTGCAGTTTTCAGTATTCCAAAATTGTTTAGTAATATTTATCAGTTTTAGAACCTTTTCCTTGTTATAAGCACAGAAGCATAATTTTAGCATAATCTTAAACAAAATAGTTAAACATTTATATCAGTAATTTTCTATTGAAAATAAAAATCCAAAAAGAATTGAAACGAAGAAAACAGTATCAACATTTTTTTGAGATTATTTAATTTGTTTTTATATTTATCTTTTTTAACTTATTTCTATACCGCTGTTACTTAGTTTGTTTCATTGGTTTTTTGTTAATTTTGAATTGTAGATCAAGAACATGCAAAACAATAAGAGAGCGAAAGTTAAGTTATAAATTTACTGTAAGCAACAAAAGTTACCTGGCCATATCCTGCTGCAGCTTCGATGTTATCCACAATATCAAAACTATTCCTTTTTATATAAAAAAATTGAATAATTGACATAGCAATGCAGAAAATTGTTAGGCAAGAAAGCGATGCACTAACCACTACCCGTGTTTTATCAGGTTTGTTAAAGCAAAGAAGGCCAATTTTATTCATATTTGACATAGGAAAATCAATTAATTTGTTGTAATAGTTCTCCATATTCGGTTTCAATTTTTCAATTTAGCATCAGGTAATAATACTATTGCCTTAATTAAACACTATTTTCAAGGTGTTAACTTTGATATATGTAAAAAATTGATACTGAAAATTTTTGATTATCAGTGTCAATTTTTGTTTCGAAGAAGTTTCAATTTCTATTATAGGTAAATTTACTTAGCGAATTATTATACGTGCTACTCATGTAAATAAAGATAATTATAATTTTCAACAAACTTTCTTTCGATTTTGGACTACCAAATGGTCTACCAATAATTTTAAATATTAAAATTTTTAACATTTGGTATAATAATTATTTGTTTAATTTTCCCTCCCAAACTGACAAGTAGTTTTGTATAGGTAGCAATTAATAGTAAAAACAGTAGCTTAAATAGTAATATTTTCATTAAGAGTGAATTGAAAAATTTTAAATAATTATTTAATAAAATAAATAAAACGCGAAAGTTATGTCGTATTATTAATTTCGTCTGGAGAGACTCAAATAGTATAGCTCGTCCCATAGTGGTAAGAAGAAAAATTCATTTTTACTTTTAGAAGCATTTATAATACCTATATATTATGTATATTATATTACTATGTAGGTACTAATTTTAATTATTAAAATTTAAACTTTCAAATAAATCAAATAATTTCAAATTTTAATTGAAGAAAGCTTTTAGTGGCTAAAATAAACTGCACTTAACGAAGTAACACTTCAAACGATTTACTTAAAAATGAAAATAAATATTATTTTAAAGAACAACAGTAAGTTCGTGCTGCTGCTATCCGAACGACACTGCCGACAACTATTATAATATTCTGTATTAAAGACCCAAGAGTGAAGTTAAATGCAATTTTTTAAGAGATACTGCGCAATACATTTCTTTTGTTTGTAGGTCGTCATATTCGAATGAAAGTACTAATTAATGTAATAAATTGAATGTAAAGGGTGATTCAATAAGAGGTGTCATTTTCATTTGTTAAAAAGACATCAATAATTGGAAAAATTGGAAAATTTTTATTTTAACATAAAGAAGAAAAATTGCTATTATACGTGTAACACATCATTTAAATGCCCTCCACAGCTTTGCTGGCATGGTATCATTATTTTGGCAAAATTTTTCATTACGTTTTCGCTTAAAATATACTCAATATTGCAATTACAAACCAAATATTGTTCTTGAGATCTGGAATGCATTGAGGTTTGTCGACAAAGACTTTTCCTTTTAAGTAACCCCAAAGAAAAAATTCAATTGATGTCAATCGATGTTAGCACGTCGAGAAATAACATGATCTTTGAATTTTAAATGCGATAAAGTTATTGCTTCGTATGCTGTATGGCATCCTGTCCCGTCTTGCTGAAACCACATATTTTCGAGATCCATACGATCTAATTTTGGCTACGAAACATTTCTTAATATGACACGATAGCGAAAACCATCAACCGTACGCACTGAGCCGCTATCATTTCCAAAGAAGTGTGGTACATACACCCCTCTAGAATATCATAAAAAAAAGCTCCAATTGTTGTGAACGGTGACTAATTATTGAAGTTCTCGGCTCATCGCTGACACTTTCTTTCCTTTGCTCTTTGGCGATCTTTATAACTGTACGACCACCACGAAGACGGACAAGTAGTGTTCTTACATTACTTAGTGAACCAGTTTTATTTAGCTACTATTGGTTGTAAATCTTTGTTGAAATTATTGTTTTTTCAACTTCAATATTGAAATTTTGAAAAATTATCATATACCTACCTTTTTCGAGTCTCCAATAAGGAAGCAATTATTGCATTCACTAAATTTTACTCAGGTTTTTTATAATTTTGTTTTGCCGAACTAACCATAATAAATCTAAAAATGATAAACTGATGTAATTTCTATCAAATTTAAATTATTGGTTTACCTGAGAGTACTCGAAATCTGGAAAAATTGACGCCAAAATTTTTATGATTATTTTTACAAATACATGTGCCATCAGTTAGCGGATTATAACGGTTTCTCTATTAAGTATAACTGAACTGTACTTCGGAATTTGTCATAAATTTTGGAGTTTTTACGGAAAATTGTTGTTAGTTGTAAGCTTTTTTTAATTTATATATGAAGGAATTTTTAAGGGAACCCATTACCAACTCCCCAGCTATTTCTATTTCGAAATTTCAAAGTAGCTCCCCTTACCTATATCTTCCTAAACGAAAAAAAATGTTTGTCTATCTACGTTAAAATAATAATTATTAGATTCAGCCGATTCGTTTATGAGTGGTCAAAAATTAATTATAAGTGTTAAATCTAAAAACACTTTTAACTAAATTTATGCTACTATGTAAAATAAAATCGGTTACTTACATTAGGTGCCTACTTTATTTATAAATTTGTCATTTTGTTTTATGTAGAGGCGGCAATATTTAAAATAGCAACGATTTTATGTTTTAAGTGGGGCGGTGCTCTCGACATGTAATCCAGAAACAACGCGTCGTGTTGCCTACATGCCACATCTTTATTTGGCGTTCGCAACTCGGAGGCGGCGTTATTTTTTAACGACATTATGAGAATGAGAATGTGATATGAGAAGTTTGATTTTGAAATTTTCTTAGCCGTCTTCCGTGATTCGGAGGGCACGTAAAGACGGCGGTCCTCCTGTGTTAATGATTTGCTATCATAACAATAAAAACAGGGTACGGGCACATCGAAAGGTAAGACTAGCAAGCTACCTGTGATGTAAAAACCAAAATGCTCATAGGAACTAATTTTAGTCAAAGGACAGGTCCTGGACCTACTATATTAAGAAGAAGAAAATAAATAAGGTTTTCTTAAGCTTTTCTATAAAATCAAATATGGTGTATCAAAAGGTATGGGGGTGGTGCTATTTTATATTTCAAGAGGTGATCGCTTGTGGAGAAGGGATAAAATCTAAAAGATTCAATCAATATTGATTTTAAACTATTATCTCGATATATTTATTAATCGACTTGTTTTTTATTTTGGATATTAAATTTACATAAAATCAATAGTTATTAGAACTTGCTTGTTGTGAAATAAAAACACTGTAAGGTATATTTTTATGGAACAAAAAGAAATAGGAATATCACAGAACGAAAGAATTAAATAAAACGTAGTGTAGAGAACAAAACATTTGCTATATAGTAGTTATTAGATATCATTAAATTAAATTTAGCTTCATGACTATATAATGTGACATCAATAAGTAAATAATTTGAACTCCGTTGTATATAAAATAAATGCATATTGCATGTATTGGTCAATATTTTTCTACGTGGCTAAGTACAATGTAATTGCTGTTTTATGTAGGTTAGTTGTTTCGTGCTGTGTAAGAAGAACAAAATTATTCCATATTAGGTATAAAGAAATTTAACAAAAACTTGTGTAAATGCTGAATTATTTCAATTTTAACTGAGAAAGTGCGTTACTTACATACGAAGAAATGTTATTCACAGGACACTTGACGATATGTATTTATTCTATATGACGTGGCCCCTCTAAAGTATTTCATTCTCAAAATAAGGGAATTATAAATAGCTGACGTTGTGCCAACGTAACGGTAGTGCATCCCCAGGTGTACCGTAATAGCACCGAGCTTGTCATTTCAGTTTTGGGCCAATTGCCTCCCAGTGCTGCTGCCAATCATTGACCAAGCGTCAAGCACATTCCAGCTAATGTTGGCCCAGATTTAAGGCAGCACTGGAAAAGTACTGCTTACCGACACTGGGCCAACGCTGGCGTTCTTTTTGTTAATAATTCAAGTTATTTACAATCTTCATTGATAACAAAAGTATTCACAACTGGTCCTTTGTCAAGTATACAGTGAAGAAGATTTCGGCAGCCGTTAACTTATTATAGTGAAAAATTAAAAGACCCGAACAGGGTACCTATTAAAGATTTTCTGAAAAGAAAATTCTTTGGTTTATTTAAAAATTTGAAATTAAAATCAATTTTTTCAAATGTCGTATTGAGAATAAAATTTTCAACATCTGAAATCAATGTCGAAAATTCTATTTTGTAGAGAATTTTATGCTCTCGAATATTGCCCATGGAAATTCAAATTGTATTCATACTACATAAATCGACCTTTTGATATTATGTCCAAAACGATTTGGAATGGTAATGAGTTTTGGCCAGCAACACATGTGTACTTCTACAAAAGCAACCCTCGTTCGACTACACGGATAGAATGACGTCTCAAAAGCAGAACTAGTCACACAGGAAAACAAGTGTTTTGCAACCAGAACTCACTCGCGTACATTAGGATTTTGAATTATCGCCCCAGCAGAGCTCACTTTCAAACAGATCTCACAACCACAAATGGCTGCGATATTACTCCAGTAGATCTAATTAATTAAAATTGCAAGTTTATAGATTTTAACGTAATCTTTCATCACAGAGGATAAGAGATAATAATGTATTTGATTTTATTGTTAGATATAGGTAATGCAACCATCACCAGAAAATTACTGCTTTGTCCTGGAATCCTAATTATTTATAAAAACTAAATGATTACCATCGTGCAAAATTCTGTATATAAATTAATCTAGATAACACTCATAATCAGGTTTTCTGAAAAAAGAAAACTTCCAACCCTGTAACGCTCTGTAGAATAACAGGTATTCCGGTAGGTGGTGACGAGCATATTTGTATTGACGTTTAAGTTTACGCCAGATTGGGTAATTAACAATCAATACGGTATATAGATGATTGCTTTTTACCTATTATGGTAATTGAACTAAAATTCTTCAGATGGCACGGCGGTGTCCTGGCCGCAGTCAAAAGAATCGATTACCATAAATGTTTGAACAGAGTTTTGCGCGTTAAAGTGTAATGAAATATAGAATAATAACTAGTAGTTATTCCTGATAACTTGAGCTAAAATATCGTGACATCATTTTTTAAATATTTTTTTTTAGTCAACAAGTTTTATTACAATCTACCTATCATCTAGAGAATAATAACTAATAGGTACAGGCAACAAATTAGATACCACCTGTACGATTGTCCAATGGCATCTCCCTTTCAACCATTTAATTATAGCATGATTAATTATTATAACTGAGTGTGCATTTCAATTGAAGTCTGTTTAATAGCCTGGCATTGCTGTTCTCTCTAATTTGTAGTTTTTCAACTAGCCTATTTGAATGAGCACATAATCTCACGTAGTGTATTTTACTGTAATCTTTGATTTCTTCTTTGAGAGTAGGCATTTGTAGATATCGTTGGATCACTTCGTTTGGGACAAACCTTGAAGCATCACTGATCATTTCCCAGTGATTTGGATTGGAGTCTTTTTAATATTTCAATATTGGATGTGGACGCTGACCCCAACCAACAGCTGGACGCCGTAGGTCCACACTGGTTTCAAGCTAATCTTGTAGGTCAATTATTTTTCTGAATTGAATTTCTGCCAATAAGACAGTATAATTTTTTAAATTTTATCCCAAGTTGCTTTCTCATCGTGAGAATGTACTTTCGCCATATCAGGCGTCTGTCCAGGTGGATGCCCAAATATTTAGCATCATCGGATTGACGAATTTGTTGATTATTTAATTGAACTGAAGGACATGTATTTTTTTCACTTCTATTTTTTATTTTTAAACCATAATTCAATCTTATTTAGGATTTAGACTTTCCTGCAGCGTCTCTGATGCTATAGCAGGTTCTTTGTGTACAGCTAAAATCGCGGTGCCGTCTGCAAATGTTGCTGTGGTATAACAATAAAAGTAGGTAATAATTTTTTTTTAAATTTTTTTTAAAATTTTTTAAAAGTAATAACCTGGATTTTGTCATGTTGATTTTTTTTGTACTTACGGTTACTAAATATACAATTAGTGAATTGTCCGATGATAAGTCTAGGCTCTATTTTCCTTCTAAACAATTATCTGGCATTCTTTTCACAAAGCAAAAATCGTCCAACAGCCGTCCTAGCTACAGGATCTGGCGACGCACATGGAAAATTTCTGTGGGATAGTGAAGGAACTCCAGGAAATAGTTAGCAAGTCTGAAGTAAAAGTTCATAGGTTTTGGTGGTAGTAAATCAATCCACCATGATAACTGAGCTAGAAGAAGAAGACACACCCTAAACTAGTACTTGATATTGATTTTCAATATTGTACCAATATTGCTCCAACATTGTGTGCTACATGGGATAATTCCCCAATCTCAATACCTCCTTTATAGTGAGCAGAAATATGCATTTCTCAATGCACAATGTTTGGAAACACCAGATAAAGAATACTTCTGGCAAAATGGAGAAATTATCAATTCTAAAGAGGATGCACCCTGTGAAGTCCAATTGCTGAAGTACTCCAAAAACGTCACCAATTTATTGTAAGTCAATTTATGTAGAAATAAAAAACATCAAAATTCAAAAACTAGAAAACAATCAATGGATCGTCATCACACCAAAAAGTGTTATTGCTAGGAAAGAGTGCTTTAATGAAAGAGATTTGATAACGTGTATTTAAATGGAAGTTAGGTTGTTGAAATCGGGACAAAATGTGAAGTGCAAATAGAAGATATAAATTTAAAAACCTTTAAAAATTCCAAATTAGAATTTTAAAACGTTGAATTGCCTAATTTAGAATTTGTTCGATATAAAGAAATCAGAAGTGAATTTAATTTTAATAGTGTAAGATTAGACTCAGTAAACATGGAATATGTAAAGAACATTTACAACGAGTTGAAACACCAAAAGGAGAAATTGGTCCAATTCACCGAAACACCAATACACTTTAATAACATTAGTGTGTACACAATAATTATTTATAGGCTAATTAGTATTAATTGGGGAAAATAAAATATATTTTGATAATTAGTATTATTTTAATTTACATAACTTTTAAATATTTTTACAACAGAAATAAAATTTTACAATCTTCAACAGAAGAATCAAAAACAAAAGGAAATATTAATATCAAACTATGTTCGAACTCTTGTGAACCATATAAGTTCTCCTCTTTGGCGAGAGGAGTTACAATTTAGATTCTGTTATACGTATAAGTACAAATATACAAATATTTTTCCAAAAATTATAGAAATAATTTCATGTTAACACTTTAATCTATATAATGATACAAATTTCATTGATTTTATACAACGATAAACTAAATTAATAGTACCTATTCTTATACTTAGTTAGTCAAAATAGAGCGATTTTTAAGCAAATTAAACTTTTTTTAATAAAGAAATTATAATCTTTTTCAAAATAAAAATTATTTCACCAAATGGTACAATAGAAATTCTTGTGGCTAAACTAATTTTTTTACAATAATTTTTAATTAGCAAAAATTACCTAAAATATATTGTTTTATAAGAATATTACTATGGAATCAACATATTACATAATTTTTATTCCTACTGAACAGCCTTACAATAGATTTATAATTTTTTGGTTTCTATTATTTGTTATTCTCTTTAATAATAGATGTTTGAAATAAAAATTGCAACCTTGCTTAAAATCATAACTTGTTCGCAGGAATCCTGTTACTCCTTTTTACTTCCCTATAAGGAAGTATTGTAATCATGAAAAAATTCGATGTCGATATTTTAACGGAAAAATCCTTTTTGAGCATTTCTGAATCCGTTTTGACTACTTTCGCAATGATGTCTGTATGTATGTATGTATGTATGTATGTATGTATGTCTGTATGGATGTATGTAACGCAAAATGTCTGTAAGTTCTGTATCTCTGGAACGAATTGTTATATAGTAACCAAATTTCATATTTAACACTTTAATCGGTATACAAAGGCACCATTTGATTTTGGAGGAAATCCTTAAACCGGAAGTAGCACTTCTCTTGAAGGACGAAATGGTTTTTCTTAAATATCTCAGGAACGAATTGTTATCTAGTAACCAAATTTCATATTTAACACTTTAATCAGTATACTAAAGCACCATGTGATTTTGGAGGAAATCCCTAAACCGGAAGTAGCACTTTACTTGAAGGACGAAATGGTTTTTCTTCAATATCTCAGGAACAAATTGTTATATAGTAACCAAATTTCATATTTAACACTTTAATCAATATGCGAAAGAACCATTTGATTTTGGAGGAAATCCCTAAACCGGAATTGGCACTTTACTTGAAGGACGAAATAGTTTTTCTTCAATATCTCAGGAACGAATTGTTATATAGTAACCAAATTTCATATTTAACACTTTAATCGGTATACGAAAGCACCATTTGATTTTGGAGCAAATCCCTAAACCGGAAGTAGCACTTCACTTGAAGGACGAAATGGTTTTTATTAAATATCTCAGGAACGAATTGTTATCTAGTAACCAAATTTCATATTTAACACTTTAATCAGTATACTAAAGCACCATGTGATTTGGAGGAAATCCCTAAACCGGAAGTAGCACTTCACTTGAAGGACGAAATGGTTTTTCTTCAATATCTCAGGAACAAATTGTTATATAGTAACCAAATTTCACATTTAACACTTTAATCGATATACGAAAGAACCATTTGATTTTTGAGGAAATCCCTAAACCGGAAATGGCACTTTACTTGAAGGACGAAATAGTTTTTCTTCAATAGTTTTTAATAATTTAATTAAATAATAAAGTAAAATTTAAATAATATTTCTGCGAATCTTTAGATGAACGATGAAGGAATGATTCCTTATAGGGAAGTCATGTGCTGGCCACATCAGATTTTTATTTATATGCGTTTCATTTAGACTGTACTATAAAATAAAAAACAATAAAACAAAAGGTTCATAAGCAGCAGTGATTTTATTTAATTAGACTAGAACTACAACGCAACAATTAATGTGCAGGTGTAAATTATTCCTTTAATAAGCTTGCCAACAGAGCGCTTACTGAAAAAGCAACCTGGACGACCTAAAAAACATTCTTAGTTAAATTAATTATTAAGTTCAATACGCTAAATAAAGTTACAAAGGAAAAACATCGAAAACATTAAAAGTAGGTTTATCCACTAATATAATGAATGTTATACATACATAGTACATTACTATACATAATGCATTGAAATTCAGTTAATTATCAAATTACTTAAAACTTGAGTAGGAAATGAACAAAAATATTTCATAAAATTCATCAAAATTTTGTATCAACGTATGCAAAATTTTCGAATGATCATGAAGTTCAACATTTTAAAGTGATAATTTCTGCATTTGAGTACAACACGTAGTACATACATTTTTGGCATGAATATAACCAATAAAGTCGAAACACATTGCCAATAAATATTTGTATTTTTTTCGTGCGGGAAATTACATTAGAATATTGCCTGGTCGTAATTTAAAATATGACGGAATCATTCAAAATATTACTAACTTACAGATACTAAAGTGTCGATATTAATCGCAACCAAACCGCAAGCAGTGAATTTTGATTCAGTTTGGGATGCTCGAATTATAATTATTATTGGAACTTTTAGCTGACGAAAATATTTTGAATACCAATCCGAATTGTAAATACCATTCGAAATAGTTATTACCTATAAATAATACTTGTAACTTTAAAATTGGTAAAATATTTTAACAACGCATTTAACTTCATGAAAAAGTAAACTTGATGCAATGCAATAAAATGCCAATTGTGATAATAGGCAAATTCCTGAAATGCCGTATCTTATCGTCAATGGTAACCGAGTACTGGAAAACACTTAATTAGAAATTTTTTATTCTTATAATAACAATATGCACCGTGCAAAACACATTCACCTTTCTGATGTGGCGTATATTTCGGCGCCAATTAATGGCACTGTTGTCAAATACTGAGCCATGAATGCAATTAAATACACATCCTGCATTTCCTTGATGAACCTAGGAATAAATTTCAAAGTGCAAAAATAGTGTTATGTACTATATTATGTAGAACACTAACTTACTCTAATAAGAACGTGTGGTACTGAATGTTTTCTCGTAATTCCTGATAAAGGACTTGAAACTCTTCGGGACTCTGTATATTCTCAACACTTAAATTTTCTAAGCTATCTCGTAGAATTTTGAATTGTATTATAAGTTCATAACACAAGCCCAAAAATATACAATCAAATGCTCCAATAAAGAACGCCATGAAAGGAAGTGAAATTGTATAACCAAACCATACAGCGTGATATAATTGTTCATGGTTTTCTAAATTCCAACTTCCAATGGGTAGTTGTTTTCCGAAAAATAATGTTGAAATGACGTATATTGGTAAACATCCCCAAGTTGAATAAAAATAGATATTTTGAAACATCATTATGGTACGAATGAGGTTACCTATTTCCTCCTTTATTGTATTAGAACAGTTTTCGGTATTTCTAAACTGTTTTCTAATTTTTATCACTTTTCTAAACTCTTCGCTTTTGTATGCGCAGCAAAACAATTTAACTAAAATCTGAAAAAAAAATAGATATGTATTTACAGGAATTTTCTATTAATAATAGAAGATAAGAATGAATTTTAAATGAAGAAAATGCAAAATGAGTTATTTCTTTCGTTATTTTGTTTAAAAGTATCTCTTTTAACAGGATTTTTGTATCTTGATTTTAACTTATTGTCATTTCGTTTTTACTTTGATTATTTTCTCGTATTTCTAATTTTGAATTTTTATTTGATTGATAGACCAAAAATACAATTTAATAAAATATGGAGTGAAAGTAAGTTTTGAATTTGCTGTAAAGAATAGAAATTACCTGACTATATCCCACTGCACCTTCGATGTTATCGACAATATCAAAAATGTTGTTTTTTATATAAAAAAATTGAACTGTGGACATAAAAGCGCAGAACATCATTGTGCATGCCATCGATACGCTGAACAGTATCCGTGTTTTAGCAGGTTTATTCAAAGAAAGAAGGCCAATTTTATTCATATTCGACGTAGGAAAATCAATTAATTTGTTATAGTTCTCCATATTCAATTACACCTTTTTAATTCAGGAGAAAAATGCACTACCGTATTTTAAACACTGCAAGATATTAATTTTTATGTAACTGTATAAAATTTAATAATATCTATTATAAATTCACTGAGGAATGAAGAAATATTTTAGAAGTATTGTTTATGTAACTTGATAATTTTGAAAGTTCTAATTAAAATTAATTTTCAAAAATTAACAAATGTAGTCATTTTCGGAAGTTCTAAAATTTAAAAAAATTGTTTTCTTTGTTTTAATCCGAAAGCTTTCCGTAGTTAAATAAACTGCTCTTAACAATTTTAAAAAACAACGGTAGGTTAGTACTGATGTTTCCGAACGAATGTATCGACAACTACTGTTATAGACTAAAGAAAAAATTTAAATGCAATTGTTTAGGATGTACTGCGCATGAAATTGCTTTAGTTTGTAATATGGAAATCTAAGTATACGAAGGTGATATCGTCGGTTCAAAATTGGTTTGTCGTATATGCCAAATTGGACTGTTTTAATCTATTTATTTAAATTTTTTCGCCGCAACCCTTTTGTCGTTGCCAGTTCGATACTAAAGGGTCATTCACATCCACGTAACGTACGTACGTTCCGGACATACAATACGTAACGTAAGGAAAGTTGAAATGCATTGTTTCAAATGGCACCATTCACATTCGAAAAAACATGGCAGACGTAACGTAACGTAACAAAAAGTTCGTTCAACTTCAATTTGAACGTTATGTTTATGTTTGACCAATGGAGATGCTTTTATTTTATTAGGCAACACCCCTTTTACTGTATTTTCAATTTTAAGGTTAAGTCACAAAAATGAATGCTGTCAAACTGTCAACCGATAGCCAATGCAAATACAGGTGCTCGTGCTTTTCGTTTCTAGGTAAACATAGTATAAACATAGTAAACTAAGTGGATGTGAATGGCAAATAAAAAACTACGTTTTCTACGTTACGTATTGTATGTCCGGTACGTACGTTACGTGGATGTGAATGACGCTTTAGGCTGGATTCACACGGCATTGTACTGCACGTTTTTTGTTGTATTCGATTTTAAACGCACAATCAATCGGGTATTCATACGGTAAATTTTCATTCGTGTAAAAACGAATAGCCGCAGATTTCACACGTCGATCAACCGGAGTAGACTGGAGTTTTCTTCCTTTTTCTTGAAATTTGGATTGCATACTATCTTGATTTCCTTCCAAGCTGCTTGAGCTGCGACGCGATTTTTGTAAAGATCTATAGTTTTATCCCACAAAACGGGCTTTTGTTCCACTAAAGATATTAATAGTTTAATTAAAAACAGATTCTCAGGTACTAAAGCGTTGTTCAGTTGCTTTTCGATAAAAAAATGTATGACAAATTGGCGTGTGGAAGAGACAGTTAAATACTATGCGCTACTGCAAACCGAATACGTTAAAGTTCATTCGATTTGCTTGACAAGTCCGGTTAGTATTCGTTAAACGTATTTAGCTGTATACGTTTTTTTGCAGTACAAAGGACGTGTGAACAGTTCTATGTACAATGTATGCGCCACTACGTATTCGTTAAAACGTATACTGCTAAAAAACGTGCAGTACAATGCCGTGTGAATTAAGCTTAAGATGTTTCGACGACGAGACTTTTTGACACCAAGACGTTTCGACACATGGATTTTTCGATTTAGAGGCTTATCGACGGGGGACTTTTCTACGCAGGGACGTTTTAACGCAGATCCGTATTTTCCAATTCCAATCTTTATACTCAAATTTCACAGTTAATAATCAAAATATTAGTGAAAAATGATTATTATGACTTCAGAATGCAATAAACCTTATGCTAAACAAAATGCACTGGAAGAATCTTTCATACTTTTCTTCATAACAGTTTTTTGTAAATATCTCAAAATAACTTATATGTCATATACACACTTTTGCATCTAGTGGCCTCATATATACTCGTACTATTACATACTTAAAAAATAACATTTGTAGTGTTGTTTCATAATGTTTTAAGCGTTTTATAAACTATACTCCTTTTACTACTACGATTGGTAAATTTGATATTAAAAATTTTTCTGTGTGCAGAAAAACATTTGCTATACTTCTGTGCAAGTAGTTAATAGATATTATTAAAGTAAACAGTAAGCTTCATAATTATACACCTACTTAGAACTCCTTTGTGTTGAAATATATGCATATTGTATGTAGTCGATATTATTCCACGTCGCTAAGTTTAATTTAACACATATTTTATGTGGATTAGTAGTTTCGTGCGGTGTAAGAGAAAAAAAAGTTTATATAAGAAAATTACACGAAAATTTTTAATTGTAAATGTTTTACGAGTATACCACATACAAAGGAACTTTACTTACAGAGCAGGGATGAGCAACCCGCGGCCCGCCACACTTTCTCGTGCGGCCCTTCAAAAGTTTTACATTTTGACTTTTAAGGTTAGGTATATAGGTTTATTTTGTAAATAAAGAGATAATTTGCGTTCATCAATCAGTGTTGGTATGACCATAAGTTTCCTACATACAGCCCCGCACATCATTTTTAAATTTGTAGCTGGCCCGTTGTAAAAAAAAGGTTACTCATCCCTGCCTTACAGGATACCTTAAGAAATATTTAATTATTCTTTATATATATATATTTCTTATAGTACATTGCTACTCGTATGGCGTAAATTATCCATTAGACCAACGAGTTAATCACGATCAGTTACTTTAATTAGATCGAATTAAAATCTGATCAATAAATCGGGACACAATAAAAGTGGGACAGAAGGTCAACCAAAAGCCATGGGAGCAGAAGATCAATTATTATGGTGACATGTGTGGGGGCGATTAGGGGCGTGGTTAGATTAGGGGTGGATTAGAGGCGGGGTTAGGAGAGGGTTTAAGTTGCAAAGTTTTAAACTAGGGAAGCGATTGAGATCAGGGTTACCTGAAATACCGGGGTAATTCAAGATTTTCCCAAGTGCCCCCTTGCCTACTAGCGTTTTATGCTTACTAGAACACTAACTTAATCTAATAAGAACATGTCATACTGAATGTTTTCTCGTAATTCCTGATAAAAAAAACCTGAAAATCTTCATATCGCGGCAGATTCAGAACAGGTAAACAAATTTGAATTAAGTTTTAGAGCATGTTCTAAAATATTGGAGGCAAGTCCTAAAATTGGTCCTTATTACATACTTAATTATAGTTGTGCGCGGTAATTTTATTTATTTTACATTGTTTTGCGAACCTATTCAAAATAACTTGTTAAATGCTTGAAAAGTATTATTACAAAATTTAAATTCTACGATGGTGTCATGTAAAATCATTCAGTACAAATTACTCTAACTTGACTTTAACGAACTTTTTATTGAAAAATAAATAACTAAACATTACAAAAGATATCTTTATCGTGATTGTACCTAACTGCTTAAAGCAGGGGTGGCCAACCCGCGGGCCGCATGCGGCCCGCCTTGAATATTTTTCCGGCCCGCGAGATTCATCACACTTTTACAAAATATATTTATTTTATAATGGCCAAAGTAGTGAAACGCAATGTATTAAAAAAATACATTATTTGTGCATCCATATATTATGTTTAGTATTATTATTATTATATTTATTTTCTACAGTAGTGATCAAAAGTAAGTTGGCAAACAGTTATTTTGCAATAACTTTTTCAAATTTCAATATTTCTCTTTAATTTTTTTAATATTTATTCCTTAAAAACCCTTAAATTACAAAATATAATTATAACTTTCCAGATAATTGTATTAATCTGAAACAAGGTGGAACTCGCTTTAGCGGCATTTCTGGTGTTAAAAATTAAATTTTTGCAATTGGTATTTATCCTTGACTATATAAGTAATAATAATCAAACTTTTCCATTCCATTCGGAATTTTACTTCTCTTTAATGTACGCTCCATTTTTTGAGGCGGATCAATCCTTTTCTTTCTGTTTTATTTACAACTTAACTTCACTAACCACATCAAGCCACTACTGTGGATAAAATAAAAATAATAAAACACTGGCTACCCAGTTCTTAGACCTCTATACACACAGAGTATTTCCAACACGATTTGAAACGCTCTGTATGATTTTGAATTATGCGGACGGACGGACAGACGGACGGACGGATAGACACGGAGCCAGATCATAAGGCTTCTTGCTATACTTTGTATAGAAGCCTAAAACTTCAAAACAAAATAAATTCGAAATATTTGCATTTAGCAAGTGTTGACAAAAAGCTCTTAAAACCAAAAAATAAAGAAATACATACAAAAACTGTAGATTAGAAACATTTAGTACTTCGTTGCAAAGCCTTTTTCAGCGATAACAGCTTTACATCGTGATTACATAGAGTCAACCAGCTTCTCTAAACGTTCTAATGGTATTTTTAACCATTCTCTCTGTAATTCTTCCCATAATTTAGTTATATTACTATAATTTTCACTTATTATTCGTCGTTCGAGCTCTTCCCACAAATACTCAATGGGATTCAAATCTGGAGACTGACTAGGCCACTCTAAAAGCCTGTTTTTTGCCTTTTCCATGTAGTCCTTAACATGTTTTGAAGAATGTTTTGGGTCATTATCATGCTGAAATATCCATCCGCGTGGCAATTTTCTCTTACCATGTTGTAACATAATATGATCCCTTAATATGTCGGCATACATAAACCGATCCATAATACCATCAATTCTGTGTAGGGATCCAATGCCACAACGGGAAAGCAGCCCCACACCATGATGTTACTTCCAACTTGATATTTAATAATATCATGTTTTTTTATTTTTTAGGCGTCGAATATACTTAATACCATCCGAAGAAAACAAATTATATTTACTTTCGTCGCTCCAAAGTATTTTAGACCAATCTTTTTTTCCAGTGTAAATGACTTCTAGCAAACTTGAGACGGGCTATTCGATTCCTCTTAGATATAAGTGGCTTCTTAGCAGGACGTCTGCCAAATAGTCCAGCTGAATGTAGTCGACGTTTCACCGTCTATTTTACTGCTTCACGAACGATCATTTTATCATTTCTTTTGGTTGTTTTTCGTGGTCGTCCTGTTCTTGGTCGTGCCTCTGCTGATCCATAATTATTATTTTTATGACACCAGAGACTAATAGTTTGATTTGGAATGCTAAATTCACGTTCTGCTGCTCGTAATGATTTTCCACCTTATAACCTTTTTTAACCTTTTAACCATTCCGTTTTTTTAAATCTTCGGAATACTTTTGACATCTGGGCATGTCGATTTTACCGTAATTAACTTAAGTTACACTTCTATGAACGCTTATTAATGTTTAATTTTCACTTTTCACTAATAAAACGATTTATGCCAAATTAATTTTGAACCCTGAATAAAATGTAATTCGCTGATTTACATTTCGCGTTAATAACAGCTAAAAGTTTTATATGTCAAAATCCGTATTAATCTACATACTTCTAAAAAGGGTATAATCGTCCACTAAATGACTTCTATTTTTATAAATTTTTTCTAAAAAACTGTTTGCCAACTTACTTTTGATCGCTACTGTATGTTTACATGTAAGAATAATAGTAAACACAATAATAATAACTCATTATATTTCAATTTTTTACTCCCAAAAAATGTCTATAGTGTATCTAAATCTAATATGGGGATATATAATTTTATATGTGGCCCGCGGAGTTATGATGCATTTCCAAAGTGGCCCTCAAGATCATTTGGGTTGGCCACCCCTGGCTTAAAGCATTTAAAAGTTTTGGTTTGTTAAATATAACTAAATAAAATATAACAAAATTAATTTGTTCGTAAACATAACATGTGAAAATACTAAAATGTAGTTAAAATACTACTACTACACAAAAATTGGATACAATTCAGTAAGGGTATTCACACTCTCTAGTATTTGCCCTTGTATTTATACACCCTTGTATTTTATAGCTTGTAAATACAACAGGGGATTCACACTTCCTTGTAAATTTAACACTGTTGTAAATACATCATTTGTGAACACACCCTGTATTATATTTTCATAAAACCTATATAAGCTTAAACTTGCTTTCATCAGCTGTCAACACATTATTTGTAACAACTCTAATATTAGAAACCTTAAGGAAATTATTTTAAAATGCCACGAAATTTAGATAAAGAAAAATTAATTAATGCCATCTGCACACAAGCTATAGTAGATTTAATCACTGCGGATTCAAGTGAGTATATTTTGGGGCATATGTAGACTGCGGCGATGGTCAGAAATTAATCCTTTTTTTGGGTTAGTGACCATGGGAACATGTAGATTGCGCCGATGGTCATTAAGGGTAGCATACAGATTGCGCCGATGGTGTACCTGAGGGATTTAAAAGTATTACTAAGGCATAATGGGGCTATTATTGTAAATCAGATTATTAAATAGGCGAGGGCACGTATCCAACCGAAAATTGAAATTTTCTTATAAAGATGCTGTACACTGAAGGTCTGAATAGTTGATTAAGCAAATAAATTTTGCGGTACATGGAATTTTGCACGTTTTTTTTTGGCGATATTTCGATTCTTAAAATTTGCCCCCCCCCCCCCATAAAATGTAACAGAAATTGGCGTTATTTTCGGGCTTTTTTTTCGCTTTCGCTTGTCATGATTATCTATAGGTACTGAAACTGCGTAATATCAAACTTTAGATGCAATTAAGGACACGAATAAGGACGCAACACTGTTTTGTAATGTTTCCCACTTTTAGTAGTCCAGTCAAATTAGACGAAAAAAGGGGTTCAGCTCGGAAAAATTCCCACCTAGCTGAATTTTGGTACACATCTTTATGACATCGTTGTAAACAATATGTAAAAAGTCGACCTCGATATCATGTACGCGTTAAAGGTTATTCGAGGTCAAAGGTCACGAAATTGGCCTTTTTTTAATATCTCGTGTTTTATTAGTCGTACAATAAAAAGTTTTAGATACAATTTGTAGAGGAGGTAATTATCTACAAAAATGGTCTTATGACATTTTCACGTTAAGTTGATAGTTTTTGCACAAACACACGACCCACCCTTAAAATGGCACAATATTGATTTGTTGCAGGGAGAGATATGTTTTCGGGCACGGGAAATGCTTTTAATAATAAGTTAATTGAAATTGTGGCCAAGGTTGGAAAATGAAGAGAAAAATAAATTTTTTCAAAATTTGCCAAAGTTATAGTATCTTCCAAGTACCGAAGGCGAAATTTTGGTTTGAGCTTACCGAAGGTCCGGGCAAGCTGAAAATTGGCAAAGATGTTATAGCGTAACTCGGGTCACCGCACCAGTCACGTATAAAAGCACGTGTAGCTAAACAAATTAGATAAATAGTACTCCAGATAACGCCTTTATCATGGGAGCGGAGCTTCGGCTAGCTAGAGAGCTCAGGGTGAAGGTAGCTCAAAAAATGGAAAAGTTTATTACCCGGCTCCACACGATTTTTCCCGCTCCCAACTCTTGGTGTTACCTGAATAATCGTGAAAGCTTATATTGAAAAAAAAAACAAAAGCATAAATGAAGCACTATAGTTTACTAGATGATGAGAGAGATGGTCACAGCTTTGGCAGTTAAGTGCGTCTACTGCTAATGCGAAACGCTCGGATCGAATCCGGGCAGGGTAAGAACTTTATTCTGGCCGTCTCTCCTCGGAAAGCAATGGCAAACCACCGAGGTAATTTGCCAAGAGCGCCCATCTCAAACTGAAGTGTATTACACTTCCCGTGGTTCGGAGCCCACGTTAAACAAGTAGGTCCTCTATGTATGTGAAAACACTTGGAACGCACATCACATACATAGAAAGAGATGGGTCACGACGTTCGGAAACGAACAATACGACTAAGAAGAAGAAGAAGTTTACTATAATTTATTAAAAAAATAAAGTCAATCAGTAAAACAATCAAATCAAAAAGTTAAACAGTCAAATATATATAATGGATATCTATATCCTTTGCTATAACGCAAACCAAAGAATTAAAATCGTTAAACAAATAATTTCGCACGCGGACAGATCTGTTGGCGTTCACACTTATCTTACAAGTACGCTGATTCTGCGTACTTATCGATCAAACAAAATTTTAATATAAGGTTGAAAAAAAATATATAAGTAGATATATAACCTTCTTGTTCTTGACCGAAACAATCGAACAGCGCAAATAGACAGTTTATAAAACAATAAAATAAAACAATGTTCACTTATCTTATTGCGGTGGTTCCGCCTCTATGCTACGCCGCTGCAAATTTTCCACGCCAATGGGTTACCAAACAAAACAAATAATCGAATCGCCGAGTCTTCAGATATAGTCTGCGTTGTGCTTAACTGCTTGGGACTTCTTAAAACCCAGAAAAACGAACCAATAACAGTGTGGAGAAGTTCCAATCACTTCCAAATAGCACCCTGATCAAACCAACCAACGATAATTTCCAAACCTATGAATAACCAGGTAAATTCGTATTTCCAACCTCAAAAATGTATATTAACCTCCAGAAATAATTTTTAGTAAACGTTTAGCTTCAGACTAACAGTATAAAGGAAGCGACGTCGTGGATAACCAATCGGTATAGATATTTCCCAAAGTGACGAACCAGAAACCATAAATACAATGTCGATATGGGTCCGTAATAACTTCAACAGCTCAAATCGGTGTATCGCAGATTATCCCACTTCAGTGGCAATGGATTATATTGACCAAAAAAAATAACAATATACCTCCAAACTCGAACAAATAGTTAACGATCCCAAAATAATGGTACGGAATTATAATTTCCCAATATTTAACTAAATTATTCAACTCTACACCAATTTTTGCAGGTCAAAAATTATACTAACTTCAATCTACCTTTTATCTATCTGATAATATTGTCACTTCCTGAAAACTAGGAAATATTTTTAATTCCCCTAGAAAATTATCAAAAGTATGGACAGAGATAATTTTACCGCCAACTTTTACAAATATAAATAAGTACGGAATTAAATTAAAACCCTTATGAGATGGAAATATAAATTACAAAATGAACCTGGTCTTATAAATGTACCCTTTCCTCCCTATTATTAAAGGTAACTGGTCGGTACCCGTTAAGGTATGTAATCGAAGGTTACAATGTATATTGAAGTGTTCTAATAAACCCCCAAAATTCTCATAAAAATCCCAAGCCGGCGTTCCCTCAAATGAGGATTTTAGCCCCCTAAGTACGGTGTTTCGCCTATAGCTCACGTATTTTTACTTTTATGAAAAATTACCATTAAACAAAGTTTAATTTGCTTATTACAGTATGTATTGTGGTACTACCTACTGCAGCGCCAACAGTTATAGAAATTTTATGTTCTTCAACTTTGCTTAATGGTAATTTTTCGTAAAAGTAAAAATACGTGAGCTATAGGCGAAACACCGTACTTAGTCGACTAAAATCCTCATTTGAGGGAACGCCGGCTTGGGATTTTTATGAAACATTTTGGGGGTTTATTAGAACACTTCAATATACCTCTTTGCCAATTTTCAGCTTGCCCGGACCTTGGGTAAGCTCAAACCAAAATTTCGCCTTCGGTACTTGGAAGATACTATAACTTTGGCAAATTTTGAAAAAATTTATTTTTCTCTTCATTTTCCAACTTTGGCCACAATTTCAATTAACTTATTATTAAAAGCATTTCCCGTGCCTGAAAACATATCTCTCCCTGCAACAAATCAATATTGTGCCATTTTAAGGGTGGGTCGTGTGTTTGTGCAAAAACTATCAACTTAACGTGAAAATGTCATAAGACCATTTTTGTAGATAATTACCTCCTCTACAAATTGTATCTAAAACTTTTTATTGTACGACTAATAAAACACGAGATATTAAAAAAAGGCCAATTTCATGACCTTTGACCTCGAATAACCTTTAACGCGTACATGATATCGAGGTCGACTTTTTACATATTGTTTACAACGATGTCATAAAGATGTGTACCAAAATTCAGCTAGGTGGGAATTTTTCCGAGCTGAAAACCTAATTTGACTGGACTATAGGAACATTTCATTATTATAAGTACAGCAGTATAATTTTAGCATAATCTTATTATGCTATCTTATTATACCGAGTGTTCATTTTAAAACTTCCAGCAATTAATATCTCAAAAACCAAAAGTCAGATGAAAAAATGTTTCGGACAAAAGTTGTCTGATAGCGAGGGGGAGATAATATGGTATAATTGTTTTTTTAATTTATTGACCTTTTCAAGGTCATTTGAAGGTCTACTTGGTTTTTTTAAATGGCACCTTATATTTTTTTAGCAGATTCATATTTTGCACGAACAAATAAACAACTTTTGTTGGAAAATTTTTTTTATCCGACATTAGGCTTTTTGAATAAAATGCGTTGCAACAAAATAAAAACATTTTAATAAACCGCAGCTGATTATAATAGAAATTTATTCAATTAATCGAAATATAATCGAAAGTAATAGTTTCTTCAACTATTGTTAGTTTTGTGATTTTCAGTGAGTTTTAATTTTCCCCATGAACTTTAGATCTGATAAAAGTTCGAAATCGGATCATTATTACAATGGTTTAACACTCGTTTACAAACATTTTTTCCACTGTTTAATACTAATAAATAGCCTTCTAAAACTTGTTTCAACGCATCTTACTCGAAAAGCCTAATGTCGGATAAAAAAAATTTTCCAACAAAAGTTGTTTATTTATTCATGCAAAATATGAATCTGCTAAAAAAAATATAAGGTGCCATTTAAAAACCAGATCATAAGGCTTCTTGTTATACTTTGTATAGAAGCCTAAAACAAAGTAGACCTTCAAATGACCTTGAAAAGGTCAATAAATTTTTAAAAAAATTATGCCATATTCTCTCCCTATCTCCTATCGCTATCATACAACTTTTGTCAGAAACATTTTTTATCTGACTTTTGGTTTTTGAGATATTAATTGCTGGAAATTTTAATATGAACACCCGGTATATAAGAATTTTTTTATTGCAAATAAAAGTATAAAACGCATTTCAAATGAAAACAGTGCAGGATGAACTGGAAAAAATTTGATATAGCTTATATCGATTTAAACAGCACCAAAATATTTTTGAGATTACCTATTTTTTTTTTTATTTTATTTATCTATTTTAACAGGAGTTTTGCAATTTCCTTTTCAATGATTTTTATTTCGCTTTTATAACGTTTGCTTTATTGATTTTTTGTTAATTTTGAATTTATATTTAATAGATTGAGAATACGTAAAACCATAAAGAAGAATAAAAGTAAGTTATTAAATTAGCCTTATAGCCCCTACACACGATCCGATCTGGTTGGTACTAAAATCCAATCTCGTCGGTCGGGTCTCAAGTTGGACCGTGTGGAGGCTTGTCGTCCTACAAATTTCGCAACATTTCCTTGTAGGAAATGTAGTCACCGATGTAGCCATCCGACCGCGTTGGAATTTGGCGAGATCGGACCGTGTGGAGCGTTGTCGGATCGCAGATAAGGCGAGCTAAACTTGATAAAAACTGTTTTTTATGCCATTCCTTGTCGGATCATGTAGGAAGCTTCAGACCCACCAACCCAACCGACTTGTTATCTACCTACTTTATAAAAACATATTATTTTTTTATTAAATACCTTCAAAATATCACACGAAATATTAAAATTATAATGCATAATTATAATTATAATGAAAAGTGGAGGTAATAATCTGACCAAAATCTATGTTTTAAATAATCATTTAAAAAAATTTAGGATTTCAAAATGTAATTAGGTGATAATTTTTGTAGTTCTCACGAAAAGATATGAAACGTCTAAAAGGGTTTCTCGAATAATATTTAAATATTTTCACTTTCAGTTCATATAAAATATTTTTATAATAACTCGATAACAAATTGAAAATTATTTCATGTCAAAATATAACATTTTTATAGTTTTCTATAGAAAGCACTTGTTATATATTTGATTGATGAACATAATACAAAATTTAAAAAATGCGTAACTGTTTGTTATTATCTCTATACGCAGAATTTTTTTCGATCGCGTAACGATTTTTTGACCATAGCCTTTTTGTACTGCTTGTACTATTAGTGTTTATTGATGCCGCTAGCGCAATTCCTGCTATACTAAATTTCGATAAATTCGGAGCCATGTTAATCGGTTCAAAGCTTTAAAGAGAATGAATGCCGTGGTGTTTGGGAGAAAACTGATAAGTTTAAACATATGGTACAAATATGACAGTTATTAATTTCAAAAAATTACTGGATTATTAAACATTATTATTATTATTACATTCTATTAATTACTGGATTATTAAACATTATTATTACATTCTAAGTATATAATTAATAAATGAATAAATAAAAATAAATTGATCTTTTATTGATATTTTACTATTTATTGAACGATATTGAACTTTACTATATTGAACAGCTATAGGTACTGAAAAACATTACTTTTGCACGTATCAGTTTTCTCCCAAACACTACGAATTATTTAATCATTATATTTAATACAAGAATAAATTTTAAGTTCGAAATAATATCAGGCGCAGCTGGTGTCGGGCCGACGAGATTGGATCGTGTAGAGGCAAACTCCAACGCGGTCGGATCGTGTGGAGGCAATCTCCAATCTGGTCGGGTCGCAAGTTGGACCTAGAAATCGGATCGTGTGTAGGGGCTATTACACAACAAAAGTTATCTGGTCATATCCTAGAGAGCAGCTTCGATGTTTGCACAAAGTCAAAATCAGGGCCTATTTTTGATTCGATTGGGCCCCAAGGCCCAAGCAAAATTTCGGGCCCCCTATCCTATATATACGACTTTCCAATAAGAATTTTTCTGTTTACCTTTGGCACCTTTTCTTCATGAAAAAAATGTTTGATGAAAATTAAATTTTCAAATGAATTGAAAAATGGTTTCAATGATTGTAAACAATTAAATAAGAATTTTAATTGGACAAAAACATAAAATAGGTAATACAAAAAACTAATAATATTTCAACAATATTCAAACAAAATCAACAACCCAACAAAAAATAAAAATAATATAAATTTCTGCTTTTGGGGTACAACGAACAAAATAAAGAATTATCAATAAAAGAAACAACTAATTAATATTTTTTTACGTACTTTCATTTCAGAAAACTTATCTATGATACCATTAATTTCTAATGTGTCCAGAATATCGCTTTCTACGTTAAGAATGGCCAAAGATGAGACATTTTCTTCATTCAGTGAGTTCCTCAAATATGATTTCACCCTTTTTAACGTAGAAAATGATCTCTCGCCGGAAGCTTTACTGATAGGAATAGTTAAATATTGAAATGTATTTTCAAAATCCACAAAATTTAAATATTAATTATGAAATAAAATCAAATTTAAAACAATGAAAAATAAATATAAAATAATGTAATTAGATCATAAGTGTGTGAAAATCGATTTCAAAAAATAACCAAGGAAACGAAAAAAATAAGGAGCTCTCAGAAGCTTACGTTTGAATTTGAATGAAAAATATTTGGCTCCACAAAAGTGTGATATTGGATGGGAAATATATTAAAAAAGAGCGTGAATCTAAAAAGTAGATTCATAATAATAATTGTAACAAAGAAGAAGTGAGTTTGGAGGTAATAAAAATAACTGGATATTATTTACCTTAATTAAGAAAAAATAACGAAATGCTAATTGGAAACAACGAATTAATAATAATAAAGAATTGGAGAATCAATCCACAGGATTTATAAAAAGGCAGACCAAGTTTTGAATAGCGGCTGACCGGTAGGTCGACCAAGTAAAAAGGGAAGATTAGAACAAAAAGTGAGAGAAAGAGACGTGGTAAGCGAAATTTAAATTATTACACAAGGTGCGAGTGAAAGTACTCCGACTAACATTGAATCGGGTTGTTGCGTTAAGTAATAAACTGGAAAAGGAACGCGTAGTTATAAAGATTGTTAATTTAATTAAGATTTGTTTATTTAATTTTATAAAAAAGTTCTTATTGATTTAATTAAATGTTACATTGTTGAAAGGAGATTTTATTTCTTGTTCAAGTTAGAGGGAGAGGGAGATTTGCTAGTTGTCCTGGGACATTCTCGAATAGAACACGACAGCATAGTAAAGAAATTGGCGACCAACGAGTGGACTTTCAAATACCACGACTCTGAGATTAAAGAATCTTTGCTATAAATTAATAAATTCAGTTCCTAGAAATTAAAACCAATTTCAATAAAATTTAAAAATTCACTTAAATATTAAAATTAAGTTAGGCAAAGTTTACAGTAAAATTCAACATAAAATAACTATTATAAGTGTAGTTAAAAATTTGCAAATTACAAATAACCATTATAAAACTAACTAACTATTTATTCCTATTTGAAAATAATTATTATTCAGAATTACAAAATGAACACCAAACGTGTAACTAGAAGTACGACTCAAGCGGAGCTCGAACAAAGAAAGGAAAACCAAGAAACCATGGAAAATATGGAAGAGAAAAAGGCTGGAGAAAAATCGGTTATAGTTGAGGATCAACTGACTGTTGAAAATAATGAAGAAGAAGTGGTTGAAGAAAGAAGAATAGAAACAGATCAAACTACAACAATGCAACAGATGTTTGCAATAATGATGATGGAGATAAAAGTAAACACGCAAAGGTCAGAAGATACAATAATAATGGCCACGAAACAATCGGAAGAAAGTTTAAAAAAGGGAATGAACGAGTTAAAAATGTCACAACAAAATACCCAGGTAAAAATTGAAAGAATGGACGACGACATTACCGTATTAAAAGAAACCACAATGAAAAGAACTGATTTTATAAACTCATTAAATGTTGTAAGAGAAGAAATAATAGAACAAGTGGGAGAAGATATTACTGACATGAAATCGGTTATTAACAACAACGCTAGCCGAATAACACAACTAGCGAATCAAAGAAATCAAGCTAAGGTAGGAGAAAATGGAACAAGTGGTCTTAAAGAGATAATGCAGGAGATTCAATTCGGGTTCAACAGCGACAAATTAATGAAATTTTATGGAGATGGACAAGGTAATCCACGTTTGTTTTTAAAAAATTTGAAGGACACTACCAGAAAAATCAAGGATGTAACGCGTCTAAAATCAATCATAAGGAGTTCGTTGAAAAAGCAAGCAGAACAGTGGCTTGGCATAATTGAAGACGAATACAAAGATTTCGACGAATTTGAAAAATTATTTATAAGACAATATTGGGGGCCAACTGAACAACGAAAGGTGAGAAAAAATTTATTGACAGGAAAATATCGTGGAATGGCAAACGACACGAGAGAAAATTATGCTATAAGACTTATAAATTCCGCAAAGCAATTAGATCCACCTATGATGGAGATTGATATAATCGGAAGTTTGGCAGATCATTTCGGATATGATGTTAGTAATCGAGTTTCAATTGAAAATATAGAAACCATTGAACAATTTATCAACTTACTAAAACGGTTTGACAACATACCATACGAAGATAGGAATGACGAAATTAACCAAAATAATCCTACATCTTGGAGGAACCATAATAATGAACAGCAAAACAACAATAATTATAATCGAAATTATAATAATTTCAATAATAAACGCAATTATTACAACGGTAATAATTACCAAAATTATCGGTCTAATTATAACGAAAATTACAACAATAGAGGTGATGAAAATGGGAGAAGGTACGATCATCAACAAAATCAAAATAATTGGAATAAATACCACCAGCACGAAAATCTAAATTCAAACAATTATCAAAATTCAACTCGAGGTCATTACCAAAATAGTAATAATTATAACAATCAACAACAAAATAATTACAACGCAAATAATGAAAACTCAACTTCAGAACAAAATAACAGGAACAGATTCAATGATAATTATAACATACAATATGCCAACAATAACAGCCAAGATGTAAGACAGACAAGAGTCTACAATAATTCGGGAATGAACCAGCAGCATAATCGGAACAATAATAATGCGACACCAGCACATGTGAACGCAATAACGACTGTGGAAGAGACCAGAGAAGTGCCTGAAAACGAGAATAATAAAAATTTTCGGTAAATGGATGTTCAATTAAAAATCGGATAGGCACTTATGAACATCCAAGAGAGGACATAAGCACTAAAAATGACGCAAAGTTAAATGATAAATTTACGGGCCTACCGTATACTTTCATGAAAATTAATGACATACAATTGAAGACTTTAGGAGACACCGAGGCAGAAGTCTCACTGTTAAATAAAAAAATCGATAACCTAAATTTAGAACAATTTAGAACCCAGATAATAAAAATGAATCCGATAAAACTAATAGCTCCAAACAACAAAGCATTCACGACGATAAACAAAAATTTAAATACATGCGAAAAAATAAATGCGCGTACGAACGGAAAAGTAAATTTCATAAAACGGAAAAACTTTTATTACAAAAACAATTTATGTGATAACGGTACAGTGAATAAAAACTTACTAATAAACAATTTATGTGCTACAAAATACAATACGGATAATATGCAAGAAAAATTTATAAACAATTTAAAAAGTGACAGCGACAAACATCAAAATAATTTAATTATGATTGACATTGACAGTTTGAACAATTTTATTTATCGGGACGACGTTGAAGGTAACAAAGTGCCACGAGTTAACGAAAGTCACACGAATTACATGAAGATCATGGAGCTATTTAAACATGTCAGGTGGAAGAGACCACAGGAATAATCGGAAGAATTTGGGGATAATAAAATATGACGAATAATTGTAAATTTAATAAATGCGATTGGATACTGGACATGCGATGAAAAATTTGTAAAATAAAGTTTGTAAATATTAAGAAGTTGAAGACTTATGTTAAAATGAAGATGTTGAATCATGTTAGATACGAAGAAATGAAGAAAAATTCTACTGCGGGTTGAAAAATGAAGCGAAACTTAAGTTAAAAAAAAATAAATAACAACCATTTCAAGAACCGCCGAAGAAAATAGTAGAAAGCAGTTGAAAAATTTATAAATCAACCAAGATGAAGAAGAAGAAAAATTTAATTACAAGAACACGACTCTACGCAAACAAAAGGAATATTTGATTAATTAACATAAAAGAAAACAAAGTTATTGAGAAGTTAGTACATAAGTGATTGAAATATGATAATAAAAAGTTTAATAATAGAATAGGTATCCAGAATATGATAATTATTGATGAAATAAAGGGGGGGTAAATAATTGAGATGCACTCCAAAGGAGGAGATAAAATAATGAGATTATGATGTTTTAGGAGGTAGATACCCGACGGAACTAGGATAAAAGTCGCGGGTGTCAGATTAATTATTGATGAAATAAATGGGGACCCAGTAGCTGGTCGAATTAAAGAGGGTTTGATGAAGCAAATGGGATATTATTGAATAAATAAATAAAATAGGAGGATACCGACGATAGAATTAAATAAATAAAAGTCAATTTATAAAATTCGAATAAAATTAGTTAGTACAGTTTAAAAATGTAGATTTGTGTCAAAAGTAACATGCCACGCTTAATAATAAATTTAAAACGTAATTCATAAAAAGAATAGAAACAAAATTAAATTCTTCAATCAAGAGCAATACTTAAATTTGAAAACCCATTCTTTGATGTAAATTTCAAAAAATTCAACTATGTTGAACAATTTAAAATGTAGGGGGCAGTTGAAATGTATTTTCAAAATCCACAAAATTTAAATATTAATTATGAAATAAAATCAAATTTAAAACAATGAAAAATAAATATAAAATAATGTAATTAGATCATAAGTGTGTGAAAATCGATTTCAAAAAATAACCAAGGAAACGAAAAAAATAAGGAGCTCTCAGAAGCTTACGTTTGAATTTGAATGAAAAATATTTGGCTCCACAAAAGTGTGATATTGGATGGGAAATATATTAAAAAAGAGCGTGAATCTAAAAAGTAGATTCATAATAATAATTGTAACAAAGAAGAAGTGAGTTTGGAGGTAATAAAAATAACTGGATATTATTTACCTTAATTAAGAAAAAATAACGAAATGCTAATTGGAAACAACGAATTAATAATAATAAAGAATTGGAGAATCAATTCACAGGATTTATAAAAAGGCAGACCAAGTTTTGAATAGCGGCTGACCGGTAGGTCGACCAAGTAAAAAGGGAAGATTAGAACAAAAAGTGAGAGAAAGAGACGTGGTAAGCGAAATTTAAATTATTACACAAGGTGCGAGTGAAAGTACTCCGACTAACATTGAATCGGGTTGTTGCGTTAAGTAATAAACTGGAAAAGGAACGCGTAGTTATAAAGATTGTTAATTTAATTAAGATTTGTTTATTTAATTTTATAAAAAAGTTCTTATTGATTTAATTAAATGTTACATTGTTGAAAGGAGATTTTATTTCTTGTTCAAGTTAGAGGGAGAGGGAGATTTGCTAGTTGTCCTGGGACATTCTCGAATAGAACACGACAATATATACGCAACAATACCTCAACATTAGAAAAGGTTCGAAAAAAGTTTGCAAACATAACAATAAACACAGCCCGATTTGGGACTGTAAACCAACCATTCACGAAGGGCTTTTTCGCCGTTTTCTTTAGATTTGTAGAATGTTGAACTTTGTAAGCATCTAGATTTTTTCCCATCCAATTGTTTTAGACACCCACTTATTCTGTCAATATTTTGTTCAGGTCTGTTTTTAAGAACATATTCTTGAAATTCTGATGTTATATTTTGAGGCCAGTCAGCTAGATCACATGGAAATGGTGCAGATTCACTTTGTTGAGGAGTTTCTTCATCAATTTCCATCATTTCCAAAGTACTTACGACGACGTTACCATCAACGTTCGCGTCTTCGTGTTCTTGTATCTCGATGGTACTCCCAATGTTGCTCGTTGAAGCATTTATTTCCTCATCTTTTGAAACACACGTTTGTTTTTCTTCTAGAAGATCATGTTGATTTTCTGGCTCCTTTTTGAGGAATGCCAACATTGCGTTTCTATGTTTTTCTTTTTCATTTTCCCTTACTTTTGCCTTTTTACGCTTCTCACTACCACTTTGGTATTTGTAACTCATGTTCTTCTAAACTTAAAAAATACATTAATGTTGGAGTGATTTGAATTTTTGGGTAATGCAATACATAGTGTCAATTAATATTTATTTTTGGGATTGAACATGTCTATATTCTTGTTTAATGATTATGGTTATTTTGAAATTTTGCACAAGGTATTAAAAATACGAAAATAATATATCAATTATAACTCAAAACTTACCTTAAGTTGAATTTCGATTGGACAATATGGACATCACTACATCACTTGAAAACTGAGCTGAGACTGAACAGAACAAAAATCTAAATAAATGATATCTACAAAACTACCCCACTATAATACTGTCGTCACCATAGATTGCTTGGTATTATCATGTTTTTGCCTTTTAAACGCAACAAAAATACGCTTTGTCGGTATTGTCAAACGCGCAAAAATGTACCATATACCGCCAATAAAGATCGCCTTAGGCGACCGCCGTATAAACGATGGCGGCTGGCGGCATAAACAAAAACGCCGCGAAAAGACCCGCCAGCGCCGGTGCCGTTTGGTACCTAATGCATTTTTTTATTTGCCAGAATTGACTAATTGAGAATTAGTGACGCTGAATTATAAATCATATCATATCATATCATTATTATACCAATTTAAGCCTAATCCTATTTAATTTCCTTTATCACATTTGGCTTGTTTTGGTGTGTTCAAATTGAAATTGGAATGGTTTATAATTATTTTTTGAAGCCTTTTTCGGGCCCCCTTTCCACCGGGCCCAAGGCCCGGGCCTTATGTGCCTTATGGTAAAATAGGCCCTGGTCAAAATGTATCTTGTTTATAAACTTTTATATCTTTATAATATAAAATATAATAAATGAAATTTTTAACTTTGTACTAGTAAATTGTTTTACATCTGTGCTCTCGTTTGTGGTCCAAGCGGCGTCAGATTGTCCAATATTCCAGTCGCATTTTAATTCGCATTAAAATAAATTATTATAAGTTATTCTGTTTTGAGGGGGCGGCGCTCCGTTGCTGGTAAGGAAATATTGCTGAAAAAACCTATTATTTTCGCCATTTTTGTTAAAATTGCGTCACTTCTGGGCGATCGCCGAGGTCGACAACTTAGAATTTTTATTTGGGGCCAAACCTTAAAACGTATTCAAAAATTAAAACCCTCTGACCATTTCTAGGAAACTCTTCATTTCATGATTTTGAAGAAGTTAAAATATTTTAAATGTTATTAACATTTTTTATAAACCTACTGCGCTATCACACTATCAAAATCGTTTGCTTGCAAACTTTTATAAAAATTTGGATGAAATTTTTATAGTCAGACATGGGCTTTAGATGCTTTATAGAAGATTTGTTAATTTTAAATTTAATAATTAAGGTAATTTTAAATTGTATAATAAAATGTAGCAATAAATTAACTATAATATAAGGTAGTATAATTTTTCGAAAATTAAACATCTCGTTATTAATTTTTAAAATTTGATCAATTTAAACGTTTTTACGTTCATACGTACCTACTGAGAAACAACATTATAATGCAATGTTATATACCTACCCAATTAATACTTAAATACCTTATAAATCCGTAACTTTTGTCTAAAAATGTTTTAAAGAAAACCAAAGAAAACCAAAGGTTATGCAACCAACCTTCCTCGGCAAAACGAAAGTTTTTATAAAAACGTTTTTGTGACGTCATGAAAATAGAAGCACCATAAAATATTTTGACGTTTCGTCATTTTTATAAAACTAGTGCGCTGTCACACTATCAAAATCGTTTGTATGCAAATTTTTATAAAAATATGGATGAAAATTTTATAATGAGACACGAGCTTTACAGGTAAGATGATACATGATACCATGTGATAACTCTGTTATAATACGTCCACTATAATAAGTAAAGTACCGAGATACTGGAGATTTATACTATAGTCCATCCGTTTTAAGAATGCAGAACTAGATTGTACTAAAATTGTGAACTCGGAATGCGATTGGTTAAAATTTTTACAGGTTTACACTGCCAAAATTTTATTTGCGATTGATGACTCACGAATATTTTTTTCTAAAAGTTTCTGGCAAATTTAAATAATTTGTACAAGATAAATTGCTATTTGATAAAAAAATACTTTTAACTCGATTATTTTAAGTATCAAATAAGTGACATTTGGTTTTTGTCACTCATACACTTTAATTATTTGACGTTTCCCAGTGTAAATCTGACTTGCCGTTCAAGGCGACCTCTACTGCAATCCAAAACCAGATGGACTATAGTGCTGGTTCTTAGAAGTGCAATATCGAAACTGTGTAAGAAGTTGTCGCAAAATTTACTGCGTGTACTATCGAAACCGTGTACTCATAGTCCCGTGCTATACGAGGGTTATACCTGTATTACCTAACGAAATCTGTCGTAAAAGTGCAAAAAACCGATCTTGGATTTTTTTGATCAAAATGTGCCCAATTTTCTTACAATAAAAATTGACATTTCTTGATATTGAATTATTATCAACTTTCATTGTAAAACTTTACAATTTTAATCTGAATTTTCAAAATTTCTTAATCTATTGCTAATTATGTATTTACTTCTTAAATTCGTTAAATTTAAGAATCGTTTAATTTTAACTAAAAAAAAATAGTTTGTTGCACTTTTATTATGAAATTCTTTCTAAAAACTACGATTTTGGTTGTCTGATGTAAAATTAGCTCTTGTAGAAATTACGTTCAAATGTAGAAAATGAGTAGTAACCATAGCTAGTATATTTTTTATTGAAAACTCATGTTTCTTGCTACAAACTTATAGGTTAGAATTGAAGTTATGTTTGATGGTCTGGAAAGGTCATTGCGTGGAAACATTTTTGGGTACTTGGGGCAAGAGTCCTCCTACAATAAGCGGACTTATGCTCCGACGTGTTTTTATTTCAAAATAGGTAGATAGATAAGTGATCACTTATTGTGTCAAAGACGATTCTTAGACAATAGGTTTACAATTTTCGGTACTTTTCAGGGTCTATAAACGAAAAACAGATAGGAAAAATTGCACAGAGGACATGCTAATTGTAGCTAGACAAAGAAGAGAAGAGGGTATTTCAAACAGACAGATTGCAAAGGAATGGAAAATTGACGAGTCTACTTTAAGAAAATGGTTGAAGAAAGGATATGGCGCATCAAAGCTTGGACGTTTCACATACATATTTGACCGACAACAAGAAGAAGAGTTAGCAGAACATTGCAGGCAGTTAGGTCTAAGATTTTATGGACTAACGTTCAAGTCTTTGCAACGTTTAGGTTTCGAATTTGCACAACGAAATTATACGAGTATCCACCACACCAGTTCCAGATACACAACAACCATCATGTTCCAAAGGTAACTACTGTTGTGACCCGTATTTGAATAAAGAGAGAAATTTAATAAAAGCCCAGTACAAAGGCAACACAATTTGGAGAGGTTCGAATTGTTCCAAATTGTTTAAATTAGTTATTGTTCAAGTTCATTTGGTATTATGTTTAATTTTAAGGCATGTAGGTTAAGACTGTGCAACCGTTTACCGATAAATAAAGACGTAGGCTATACATAAACTGGCAAGAAAACAAGCATGAAAAAGAAGGATGTCCGAAAAGGAACAAAAACAAAACAAAAATTCAATTGGTATCCAGGGATAATAAGAAGATGATAGTTAGTTATGATTTAGAGAGCGTCCCGGACGGATGATTTGACAGTTACAAATGATCAAACATCCAGAGTAGATGTGTCGTGTCGCGCTTTGAATATCGTTGAATATTGAGGAAGTTTTGGGAATCGACGTGTCGTGTCGCGAATTATACAAGTGTGACGAGTAATAGTAACGATTAATTGCGGAAATACGGGCCTATATTGGCTATCCAGGATTGAAGGTGAATTGATCAGGAAAATTAATTAATTCAGAATTAATTTGAGAAAGATTACTACATACCATCCAAAGGTATAGTTACATGTGTGTCTTACGAGGAGACCGCACATAAAGAGCAGCATTTGGACTGGAATTGTGATAGGCCAGGAGCCTACCAAGAAAAGGCGATCAAATTGGACCAGGTGATTACCAGTACAGTGTGTTGTGCAACGATAGCCACGTTTTGTCAAGAAAAATATAACAAGGTTAGCATAGTTCGTTCTTTAATTTTAAGTTTGCATTTGATTTGTGTTGATTGTTATTTGTTTCCCTTTTATTTATGTGTTATTGGTTAATAAAAAATGTTAGCTGAACCCAAATTGTGTTTCTTTTGTGCTGATGCTTATTGAGTTGCTTACGTGTACCACGGAAGATAAAATAAAAACAACCTGAGATTAAGAGCTTTGCTAAGGTAGGTGCAGAAAGTTGTTTGTTCTTCGTCACCCAGAGCTATTAGGGGGACAAAGGATACAACAAAAGTGGCACACCAACGAAAGGGGCTCGAATACGCACGTGAAGCAACGAATATTAAACCAAAAGCACAGCCAAAAGAAAGAAATAAACAAGCAGAATGAATACGCGCAGTAGAATTGTGAATGCAGGTGGGGACAGAATGAACGATAACATAAGTGAAGATGAAAGCGTAGAGGGAGAGGTAGAAAGAGCAGAGGTACCGGAAATTCCAGTACAGGAGGATGCAATGGAAAGATTCATGAGGATGATCATGGAAGACAATGCTAAAAGGGAAGAAAGAATGAGTGAAAAATTAGGGGAAGATAATATTAAGCGGGATGCAAAATTGAGTGAAAGTATAAATAAAAAGCAGGATGAAAATTTTTCACAAATCAATAAAAGATTTGACAGCCAAGATGCTAATTTTGCACAGATGAATTTAAAATTTGATGCAAAATTCACCGAAATGAAAGAGAATTTTGACAGAATAAATGAGAAAGTGGATGTCAAGGTTGACGAGGGGTTAAAAACGCTCGATAGTTGGGTGAAGGAATGTAGAGGGGTAAATATTAAATGTAAAGGGCTAGATGTCAAAATGACAGAAGTCGAAAATTTGGTGAACGACACAACTGCAAAGTTGGTGAACGCAGAAACAGTAAAGTTGGTAAAAGAAGACATCATAATAGAATATCCGACACCATTAACAATAGAAGAAGAAATCGTAGAAGCAAAAACGACATCATCCACAAACGAAGACAGGTCCTACATAACGTTAAGTAGGAAAAATTATAGAAAACGGTACATGAAGAATAGAAACTTACGTGCTAAGTTAAAATTAGAATGGAGAGGCGTGCGAACGAACGGGCAAATAAATTTGATACAACAACAAAATTTTAATTCACAAAGCGGGTCAGAAAATAAAAGTACAATATTAAAAAACGATAAATTTAATCAATTAACAGGTACACGGGTACAAATAGAAAATATTCAGGGTAAATTTAGAAATAATTTACACAAAAGAGACAGCAAGGAAATTAAATTCAATGACAGTTCGCGACAGTCAAGTAACACTGACAGTTGGGAAAATTTAAATAATGGGAATGATTGTAAATTGTACAAAGTACAACGATGTAAGGAAAGCAACGTGAATTGGATAAAGATAATGGAGTTATACAAACGTGTCAGGTGGAAAATTTCACGGTTAAGTTTACCGGAAAAATAGGCGCGGTGTAAACAAATATCATATTTAGGCCAAATGTAACGGGCCAAATTGGTTCCGTCAACAAACTGTGATCACACAGGTGAATGTGTGGCACCTACCTGGATTTGCATTGGATGCCGCTAGCTCAATCGCGTGGGTCGTGGTGCTTAAATCACTCCAATAACAATCCGGGACGGCAAAATCAAGGGAAGTCACAATCGGGTATTAGGGCGCCACTGAATTTGTCATAAACTTACCCCAAAAGTAATTCAGAACTTACCTATATAGAAATAGGGGGGGGGGAGTCGAGAGTGAAATGAAATATATCCAATAACGAGTAACAATATTTTAATTAAAAGACTTAATTTTGGTGAAGCTAATAAACTAATATGTGAATAATAATGACAGCGATTTTGACAATTTATGTCGATTAATAATAATAAACGTTGATGAGATTGTAAAATAATGACATATAAATACGATAAATAGTTGTCGGATTTAAATAACTTATGACTAATAATACACAATAATAAAATAATGATATAAAGAATAATAATACTTATGCTAAAGGTGAACATAAAATGTTCAACACACTGTATATATAACCTAAACACATAAAGGAACATAAATGTAATATAAACAAGGTTTCGGCAAGTCGAATCGAGATGAAAATTGACTTGGGTATAATGTCCCACTAAAACAACACCTCGATTCCACGTTCGAGAACCAAATAAAAGGGTTAGTACTTATATTTATAATTAAAACTATGAACATTTGATAAACCAAATAACGTTGGAAAGTGTGACGTGAAGATAACTAAAATGTTGAGTAGCAACTCCGAAACACAAAACTAAAGAGGTGAGCAAAACACTTCACACGGTCTTCAATTGTTTAAAAACCGGTAGAATAAATGATGATTAATTTATATTTAATTTGACGTAATTTAATGTTGGTAATATTTAGAATCGGTAGCGGGGTTAATTAAAATAAACTGATAAAAAGTACTTACGCAAAATTTAACATAAACAATAAATACACATTGACGATGGGGCGAAATACGGTCCTGCATTCAGGAATGTGCGAACAAAGGAATGGCGTCATCAAAATACATCAGCTTCGAATACCACAATATTTAAGGAAGAGATCGAACCTAATTTTGTAGCAAGACTTCAACGGATTGATTGAATTGCGTGGTGATTGGTTTTGTCGTTAAAACTCCAGTAAGATAAATTTGCATAAAGCTGTTGATTACATAAAACCAAATATGCATTCAATATAACCAATTATTGGCGATCGTAATAATTGTCACAAGGACAGCCTTTTTCATCAACACCCAGATTAATGAACAAAAGAATTACACCAATTTCGGTACTTTTACCAAGTTTTCAATCACACAATTACACAAGCGTTCTTTCGTACTACACCATTTTGTCAATCTCTTCTTGTGGTTGTGCGCGCGCCACATGACGCAAAACAACTAACTCCTCTCGTCAACCCTAGATGGCGGACTTATAAAATTTAAAATTATCGCGGGAAAAACGTAAATAGACGGGGAAAAGTGAAATATCATTACATCACCCGGGCTGGAAGAACAAAAGCCTCTTTTGTTCTTACGAACCAGAGCTTAGCAAACAGTAACATACATCGCCAATATAACATAAGCACTTAAAAGATAAAAGCTAAAGCACATAAAACACAAAATACATAAATATTATTATACAGCGAAAGGTTTCAAAAGCGTAAGCGGAAGCAAAAAAAAACATACATATTATATACAAGTTCATTTATCTGTCGGTATGGCCTAACCGCATCGGTCCACGAAGCGAATCAGTTTCCCAATTCAAATCTCATCAAATTGGTCAGAACAAAACGTTAGATAAACAAGTCAAATCAGGTTTAGCAAAACGCTCTCTTCGTAACTCAAGATACATTTACTAAATTATAGTCGCAGTTGGGGTTAGTTAACGCCCTCTGCATAACTCAAGGTACGCTACTAATATGACTTACTCGGGAGCGGATTTAAGATCTTTGGCATTCCACACGCCTTGGGAAGTTCCAGATTCATCAGAAAGCTCATACGTGGCATAAGAAACTTTCTTTCTGATGTAAAAGGGTCCACGAAATTTGGGAGCTAATTTCGCCGTAAAATATTTTGACGCGTCAGATAACACATAATTGCGTCGCCACACCGAATCTCCTACTTCGAAAGTAGCAGCTCGACGTCTTAAATCGTAAGAACTCTTGTTCTTTTCATAGGCTACTCTAAGCCTTTTAACAATATCGTCATACAATTTGTGGAGAGCCTTAGGTTTACCTTGTAGGTATAACCTATCTCCAAACGAAATATCCGCATCTCCTGTCAATTCAGAATAGCCTACGGTACCTCCATCTAAATTAATTTCTCTACCAAAATTCGCAAAATAAGGCGTTACTCCAGTTACTTCGTGTACTGCTGTGCGCATGGCGCAAGCAACACGGGCTAAATATTTATCCCAATTCATATGATTGTCCGCTACATAGGAGGACAACATGGTCTTCAAAACTCTATTAACCCTTTCGACCGGGTTAGCTTGAGGGTGATAATTGGCGTTATAAGTAATTTTAACATTATACAGGGAATTCATGTTTCTAAATTCACGGCTACGGAATTGTACACCGTTATCACAAAGTAAAATTTTGGGAGCACCATAAACTAAAATTACGTCTTCTTCGATTTTACGAGTAACAGACGCAGCAGTGGCAGAACGTAAAGGAAAACACAAGGAATACTTAGTAAAGTAATCTGCTACAACTAGGATATACACGTAGCCACGGGTTGAGCGTGGTAAGGGACCTACTAAGTCAACAGAAATCATCTGCCAAGGACGAGTTACATTGGGGTGGGAAGTCATAAAACCAGCGGGCTTTTTCTGTTCCGGTTTGTGGGCAATACAAACGGGACATCTATTTACATAACGGGATACTGAAGATTTCAACAAAGGCCAATAATATTTTTGAGTTATTCTACTTAAAGTTTTGCGAATTCCAAGATGACCAGCAGTAGGTTCATCGTGACAAGATTTTAGAATGTCATTTCGTCGAGAATTTGGAACCACTTCCTTCCATTCCGCCTTCTCACGAAGTTCAGGATAATCGGGAGTTACATATTTAAACAAAAGGTTATTTTCGATTCGCCATAGGGGAAATTTATCTGGTTTGTTCTTAATCTTACTTAACATGGACTTATACCATTTATCGTTAAGGTTACTTATAGGATTGGGATTGGAGTCATGATCATCATCATTGGACTCATGAAGAAGCTCATGATCCTCGTCGCTATTATAACCGGAATGATCCTCGGTTATTTCACCAATCTGTATGGTTTTAGGAGCATTAGGGATCTTATTTACATTCTTATTTTGACTAAATTTGGGAGTAATCGAAACATTATCAATCACGGGAACGGATCTTGATAACGCATCCGGAACTACATGATCTTTACCTTTTCTATGCGTAATTTCGAAGTCGTACTGTTGTAATCTTACCATCCATCGAGCTAATCTACCACTTGGTTGAACAAGATTATTTAACCAAACGAGACTATAATGGTCAGTGATTACACGAAAATGGGAACCTTCCAAATACGGTCTCAGTCTCTCAATAGCCCAAAGAACCGCGAGACACTCTCTTTCCGTAACAGAGTAATTTCTCTCTTGACGCGTAAGTGAACGACTTAAATAACATACTACATGTTCTACTCCATCAATTTCTTGAGTGAGGACTGCAGCGATGCCAAAGCCTGAGGCATCGGTTTGAACAACAAAAGGTACATCAAAATTTGGACAAACTAAAATAGGAGCATTAACCAAACTATCTTTAACCAAGCTTAATGCAGTGTCACAATTTTCATTCCAAATAAATTTCTGGTTCCTCTTTAAAAGCGCGGTAAGAGGTGCGATGATTGTTGAAAATTCAGGTATAAATCGCCTATACCAAGATGCCATACCAATTATGGTGCGTACATCACTAACGCTTTTGGGCGTTGGTATTTTTAAAATAGCTTCAACTTTACCGGGGTCAACCGCAAGACCTTGTTGATTCACAACGTAACCGAGATATTTGAGCTCAGGTTTACAAAAATAACATTTTTCCCTACTCAACGTAAGACCTGCATCTTTTAATCTTTTTAAAACATCCGTAAGAATTTCAATATGTTTGTCGAAAGTTGGAGCACAAATAATTACATCATCTAAATACAAAAATACATAAGGTTCTAATTCTGGACCAAGAATTTTGTCAATAAAACGCTGAAAGGTCGCCGGGGCATTATGTAAACCAAATGCCATACGGGTGAATTGAAAAAGACCTCTACCAGGTACAGTGAAAGCAGTGTAAGCTTTCGATTCTTCAGACAATGGGATCTGCCAATAAGCTGATTTTATATCCAAGGACGTTATAAATTTTGCATCGCGTAGACGATCTAATATAGCGGAAACATAAGGTAAGGGATATGCATCACGTTCAGTAACTTGATTCAATTTTCTAAAATCTATACAAAATCTAAATTTTCCGTCTTTCTTCTTAATTAACAAAACGGGATTCGACCAAGCTGAATGACTTTTTTCTACTACACCAGACTTTATCATTTGGGTTAATTCTGCGTCTATTTGAGCTTGAACATTAGGGTTCACCGGGTAATATCTTTGCTTAATAGGAGGGGACTTTGTAGTAATAACATGTTCCACACCTAAAGCACATCCTAAAATTTCTGACTTATTATCTTTAAAACTAGAATTAATTAAATTATTTAAAATAGCTCCCTGCTCACGGGATAAACTTTGTTCAGAGACCAATTGTGTTTGTTCGTCCTCTAAAGACACCATCGACAATTGTTCAGGCTTCGAAAAATTCCACTCACCACGAATAACATTAGGCACAAAGCCAATAGCCCTCCAAAAGTCTATTCCTAAAATTACCGTGTGCGTAACATCAGGCACTATCAAAACATTGATCACAATGGTTTTGTGACGTAGCTTAATCGGTAACGAAACCGAACCTAAAATATTTACTTGGCTGCCATCAGCCAAAGCGCAATTCGACTTAACATTATTTAAATGAAGGCCTAAATTAGAGATTCGATTCCAACCTTCAATTCCTAAAATTGTCCTAGAGGCACCGGAATCTAAAAGTGCTGCAAAAGATTTACCAAAAATTTCAACTGTCACATAAGGACGTTCGTCATATTTGGAATTTTCCAATATATAATTCAGCATAATTTTATTCTTGTCATACTCTAAATTTCGATTATCTATCAGATTTCTTAATGAACGGGTGGAGTTATAAAAAATCTTCGAGGTAGCAATCCCGTCTTTTACTGACCTCGACGCTCGTTTCCCGAAACAGAACATTTGGGACAAGTACGTGTCGTAAAATTGGGTTTCCCACACTTAAAACAATAGTTTCCTTTCTTCGGAACGGTACATTCTTTTGAAAGGTGTTGGTTAGAATTACAATTCCAACAATTTCTAAAATTAAGACTAGCATTATTGGTAGGACTTCGAGAATTTTGAACATTATTATTAAATTTCGTAAAAGTATTGAAGCGTGGATTATTATGATCGTTAGAACGAGAATTCTTAAAAGTATTTGAGCGATAATGGGCATAACTATTTTCATTTGACGAACTTGCCTTATAAGGGTTTGAATAAGATTGACTCATTAACGGGGTAGGTTGTGAAGAATTTTTCTCAACTTCTTTAACAGTCTCAACGTTACATGAAACATCAACAAAAGCTAATTCAGGTTCTAAATCATTCTTCTTTTTCACAGGGGGAACGTAATTATCAATCGCAATCCTTCGTTCTTCGATGATTTTGCAATACTTAATTAATTCGGGGATAGACGTAATTTTTGCAAGGCCTAACTGAGTTTGATACGACGGATGTAAATTTTTATTTATAATTTTTAATTGTTTGGCTTCAGATAATTTTTCAACTAATCTAGAAAATAAACTTTTCATGACTGCAACAAAAGTACCAATCGATTCCGAAGAAGCTTGAGTTCTTCGTTCAATTTCTCGAATTAAAACATCATCATAATCTGGTGGTAAATATTCTTCTCGTAAGGCCGATTCGATATCACTCCAAGTATTACAATTTTCACGATTTGCTCTAAACCAAATCAAAGCCTTCGAACTGAAGAGTTCGTATGATTCGCGAAATAATTGTATTTCCGAAACATTTCTGGTAATACTATACTCCCTAACACGTTCTAAAAATGCATTTAACGATTGGGTTTTGTCACCCGAAAAAGTAAATCCCCATTTAAAAACAGGTACAGAGTTCTGTACGTCCGACATAACATTACTCATTCTTGAGTTAACAGGAACAGGGGGAGTCAAAATTGTAGATGGAACACAATAAGTACTAGCTGGCATAACATTTTGCAAAGCAGAAGTAGAAGCAGCAAGCGTTAGAGGGTTAGTAGCATTATTTTCTAATTTTAGATTAGCCATTTTTAACACAGGGGTTTCACTAGCGGTATTTATCACGGGAGCATCTAGCGAGAGTTTGGAAGTTTTCAACGCAAGTTCATAATTTACTATCATATCTTTAACAACATTCACCCAATCTAATTTTATGTTATTTTCCTCATCATTACTGGGATTTGAATTTTTAATGCGATGAACTAAATGTAAAATTTTAGTTTGAATTAAGAGGGCCGATTTATCTAAATCGGAAGTCTCGATTAAAGAACTAAGATTTTCAATCATCAAATTGATGTAAACTGAATCATCCGAAAAGGTTTTTGAATAGGGGGGTCGAACAAATTTTGGGTCGGTCATTTCCTTTTTCAGGACTTTTCTTAATAAAGTTCGTAGGGCTGGAACATCACCTACTGACTGCGAGCCTCGAACCTCGAGTTCATAGATTAATTCTGTCTTGATAAGTCGTTCTACAACCAACTTATAACTGGCAGTTAAATTCTCAAATTCGCACTCCATGGCGTAAAAGTAAATAATCGTAATAAAAAAAAATTATAAAATCAAAAAGGGACTAAAATAACCACAATGGTTTCGGAAGAGCTTGAAGATGACTTAACAAAGCCAACACGTTAGGGGTCAAGTTTTAGCAGAACGCTAAACGTTGGGGAACAATTTTTGTAGTGGTCGGGCTTCAACGTTGGAGTCAAATTTTGTAGTGGTCAGGCCTAAACGTCGGCCTAAACGTTGGGGTCAAATTCTTAATCGAGGCTACCACGTTGGGCGGCAAATTTTGTAACGGGCCAAATTGGTTCCGTCAACAAACTGTGATCACACAGGTGAATGTGTGGCACCTACCTGGATTTGTATTGGATGCCGCTAGCTCAATCGCGTGGGTCGTGGTGCTTAAATCACTCCAATAACAATCCGGGACGGCAAAATCAAGGGAAGTCACAATCGGGTATTAGGGCGCCACTGAATTTGTCATAAACTTACCCCAAAAGTAATTCAGAACTTACCTATATAGAAATAGGGGGGGGGGAGTCGAGAGTGAAATGAAATATATCCAATAACGAGTAACAATATTTTAATTAAAAGACTTAATTTTGGTGAAGCTAATAAACTAATATGTGAATAATAATGACAGCGATTTTGACAATTTATGTCGATTAATAATAATAAACGTTGATGAGATTGTAAAATAATGACATATAAATACGATAAATAGTTGTCGGATTTAAATAACTTATGACTAATAATACACAATAATAAAATAATGATATAAAGAATAATAATACTTATGCTAAAGGTGAACATAAAATGTTCAACACACTGTATATATAACCTAAACACATAAAGGAACATAAATGTAATATAAACAAGGTTTCGGCAAGTCGAATCGAGATGAAAATTGACTTGGGTATAATGTCCCACTAAAACAACACCTCGATTCCACGTTCGAGAACCAAATAAAAGGGTTAGTACTTATATTTATAATTAAAACTATGAACATTTGATAAACCAAATAACGTTGGAAAGTGTGACGTGAAGATAACTAAAATGTTGAGTAGCAACTCCGAAACACAAAACTAAAGAGGTGAGCAAAACACTTCACACGGTCTTCAATTGTTTAAAAACCGGTAGAATAAATGATGATTAATTTATATTTAATTTGACGTAATTTAATGTTGGTAATATTTAGAATCGGTAGCGGGGTTAATTAAAATAAACTGATAAAAAGTACTTACGCAAAATTTAACATAAACAATAAATACACATTGACGATGGGGCGAAATACGGTCCTGCATTCAGGAATGTGCGAACAAAGGAATGGCGTCATCAAAATACATCAGCTTCGAATACCACAATATTTAAGGAAGAGATCGAACCTAATTTTGTAGCAAGACTTCAACGGATTGATTGAATTGCGTGGTGATTGGTTTTGTCGTTAAAACTCCAGTAAGATAAATTTGCATAAAGCTGTTGATTACATAAAACCAAATATGCATTCAATATAACCAATTATTGGCGATCGTAATAATTGTCACAAGGACAGCCTTTTTCATCAACACCCAGATTAATGAACAAAAGAATTACACCAATTTCGGTACTTTTACCAAGTTTTCAATCACACAATTACACAAGCGTTCTTTCGTACTACACCATTTTGTCAATCTCTTCTTGTGGTTGTGCGCGCGCCACATGACGCAAAACAACTAACTCCTCTCGTCAACCCTAGATGGCGGACTTATAAAATTTAAAATTATCGCGGGAAAAACGTAAATAGACGGGGAAAAGTGAAATATCATTACACAAAGTTTGAGATTTAATAATCCATTTTAGGCACAAGTTAGAAATTCAATCATGAAAAGTTCACCAAACATGTGAAAGCAAATAATTCACAATCATTTTTAGGCCAAAGTTTGAAAAATAATAATTTAAAATGTCACGAACCATTTGAAAGCGAATGGGGGCAAGAATAATAACGTTTAGGCCACAGTTTGAAATAAAATAAATAAAAATTTCACAAACCATGTGAAATCGAACGAACCATCAATATTAGATCCAAGTTTGGAAACCAAAAATTTAAATTTCATTAAAACATTCAAAACCAAACAATTCGGGATCCAATTTAGATCCAAATGGGAAAATTCCATATTAATTTATTGTATCCGCACGTTACGGAACCGTAAAATGAGATCCTTTTCAAAGTTAACTCAAGTTTGTTGCCGACTAACAGTACCTCGGGCATGAAGGCATGCACAACCAACAAAATTTCTATGAATTCTCGAATACCATCGACGCAAATCAGGGGGGTGGGATGAAGGTAAGAGGCTTATGCATTGATGCAAGTCCAATTAAGAGTCGACAAGAAGTCTTCATGAATCTTCAAGTCTACAGAGGTGATTTCACAGGCATGACCTGAGGGCATGTCAATGATAAGTCAACACCATGGGGAATTAACATAAGAGGCAAGGCCAAGGCCAGTCCAGTTGGGGAAAACATTGCAAATAAGACAATGAAAATAATTTAACAAAGCGTCATGAGAGGGTGGTAGCAGGAGGATTTAGCAGGAGGATAAATGAAGTTTAGAAAGAGGGAAGCAAGGTTAAACAAAGTTAATTGAGGGAGTACGGTGAGAAAGACAAAGATATGATGGATGCATGAAGAATGAGTAATGCAAAGATAAACAAAATTTTGAGGCAACCTTTTGGTTTGAATAAAATTTATTTTACTTTGCAGGGGGCATGTGTTGTGACCCGTATTTGAATAAAAAGAGAAATTTAATAAAAGCCCAGTACAAAGGCAACACAATTTGGAGAGGTTCGAATTGTTCCAAATTGTTTAAATTAGTTATTGTTCAAGTTCATTTGGTATTATGTTTAATTTTAAGGCATGTAGGTTAAGACTGTGCAACCGTTTACCGATAAATAAAGACGTAGGCTATACATAAACTGGCAAGAAAACAAGCATGAAAAAGAAGGATGTCCGAAAAGGAACAAAAACAAAACAAAAATTCAATTGGTATCCAGGGATAATAAGAAGATGATAGTTAGTTATGATTTAGAGAGCGTCCCGGACGGATGATTTGACAGTTACAAATGATCAAACATCCAGAGTAGATGTGTCGTGTCGCGCTTTGAATATCGTTGAATATTGAGGAAGTTTTGGGAATCGACGTGTCGTGTCGCGAATTATACAAGTGTGACGAGTAATAGTAACGATTAATTGCGGAAATACGGGCCTATATTGGCTATCCAGGATTGAAGGTGAATTGATCAGGAAAATTAATTAATTCAGAATTAATTTGAGAAAGATTACTACATACCATCCAAAGGTATAGTTACATGTGTGTCTTACGAGGAGACCGCACATAAAGAGCAGCATTTGGACTGGAATTGTGATAGGCCAGGAGCCTACCAAGAAAAGGCGATCAAATTGGACCAGGTGATTACCAGTACAGTGTGTTGTGCAACGATAGCCACGTTTTGTCAAGAAAAATATAACAAGGTTAGCATAGTTCGTTCTTTAATTTTAAGTTTGCATTTGATTTGTGTTGATTGTTATTTGTTTCCCTTTTATTTATGTGTTATTGGTTAATAAAAAATGTTAGCTGAACCCAAATTGTGTTTCTTTTGTGCTGATGCTTATTGAGTTGCTTACGTGTACCACGGAAGATAAAATAAAAACAACCTGAGATTAAGAGCTTTGCTAAGGTAGGTGCAGAAAGTTGTTTGTTCTTCGTCACCCAGAGCTATTAGGGGGACAAAGGATACAACACTACAAATCGCCAATGGAGATTTTGCCTTTGCCAAGAATATCGAAACCTCTAATGAGATCAAACAGAGCCAAACAATCTGAAATGTTGTCCAGCTCCCCTTATAAAGTTAAATTTGAGGAGGAACACCGAGAAACAGAAGATAAAAGAAAAAAAAAGCATCTAGAAAGATATTTAAAGCTGATAAAAAGAAAGTTGCTGAACCCATGTCTAGCAAGAGTTTGATGAAGCGTAAAAGGCAAGAAGTAACCGATGGCGAAGTGCTTTGTTTAGGCTGCAGTGAACAATATGAGGATCCACCAACAGAGGAGTGGGTTCAATGCAATAGTTGCAAACAATGGTGGCATGAAGAGTGCACGAATTACGAAACGGGCCAATTTATTTGTGACCATTGTTGAATTTTTTCTACATTTGGTCTTTTTAAAATTTTTGATATCTTATACGTTTGTTGTTTTTGCTTATTACTTTTCTTTTGGAATAAATGCTTCATTTAGATTTGACTTAAAATAGTGCGTAATTTTACCCCACCAGTGGCGGACTCTTGCCCCACCTATGGGGCAAAAGTCCCATTTTGCCGCAACATGTATGTTATTTTTTTCAATACACGCCGTTTTCAAATCATGGCACTACTATTATTTATAACAAAGTAGAAGTACTGTACAAACTTCTCATGCAAATATTCCAAAAACAATTTTTTTGGGAAAATTTCATTTTATTTTTCAATATAGTCTCCTTTTAGGTCGACACACTTGATCCAACGCGGTTCAAGTTTTTGGATGCCATCGGTAAAGTAAGATTTCTCAAACTCTCCAAAATAAGCATTTGTTGCATCTATCACTTCTTCATTTGACGTAAATCTTCTTCCTCCGAGCCATTTCTTCAAGTTTGGAAACAAGTAGAAATCACTAGGAGCTAAATCTGGTGAATATGGTGGATGTGGAAGCAATTCGTAGCTTAATTCATGCAATTTTGCCATTGCAATTCTTGATGTGTGAGCTGGTGCATTGTCGTGATGAAACAGGATTTTTTTCTTGTTTAAATGAGGTCTTTTTTCTTGGATAGCAGTATTTAATTTGTCCAATAATTCAGCATAGTATTTCCCTGTTATTGTTTTTCCTTTCTGGAGGAAGTCAATTAACACTATTCCATGAGCATCCCAAAAACAGTTGCCATAACCTTTCCAGCTGATGGAACTGTCCTTGCTTTCTTTGGAGCACTTTCACCAGCTTCCATCCATTGTTTTGATTGTTCTTTCGTTTCTGGGGTATAGTAGTGAATCCATGTTTCATCGACGGTTATGAATCGGCGCAAAAATTCTTTGGGATTACGCTGAAATAATTCCAAACTTTGCTTTGAAAGATCCATTCGATTGCGTTTCTGATCGTTTGAAAGCAAACGCGGCACCCATCTCGCAGACAACTTTTTCATATGCAGTGTTTTATGTAAAACATCCCAAACACTTTTATACGTTATTCCACATATGTCAGCTAGCTCACGCAATTTCACTCTTCGATCATTTAATACAGTACGATGGATTTTTTTGACAATGGCTGGAGTAACAACGTCTTTTGGACGTCCTGGCCTTTGTTCATCACTTGTGCTGTTACGACCACGTTTAAATTCATTATACCAATTATAAACAGTTGCAGTCGACGGAGCAGATTCACCCAACACTGAGTTCATATCAGTAACTATTTCTGAAGGCGTTAAGCCTTTGAGATACAAGTACTTGATAACCGCACGATTTTCGTTTTTCTCCATTTTAGCAAATTTCTACAAATTGTTCACTTTAAATGACTATCAAAATTCAACGATTTGACATAAATGGATGAAATTAGAAACTTTAACTTTCCAAGGTTGGTACTTCTCAAAAATAACACTAAATTGGCCAGAGTGGTGACATCTCTGTTTCATTCTAAGTACTTAATAATCCGCCCTCGTACTAAGTGCGGAATCTTACCTCCCTCTACTCTACAATATAATTCTATACTATCTTGTCTGATCAAACTCGGTCGCTCAAACAAAAGTTTATAAAACTTAAGTACCCCTTTTAAATAAAATCAGTGGTGTCACCCAAACAATTTACAATGTCATAAACAAACATAAAATTTCAAATCACAAAATTTTCCCCATGAACCATGTAACGATTTTTTAGGTCGTTCAAATTGCCTTTTTGGGTAGCCAGGGTTTTTAGGACGTCTTGTCGATTTTTGCACTTACTTCTTTTAAACTCGAGCGCCAAAAGTTTTTATAGGTAAACTTTAAACTAATAATAAAACAATGAGTTGTTTTCGGAAAATGTAACATAGGATTTATTGAATGAATTATATACAATATATTTTACTTTAAATAAAATGGTTTTCACAATTTAATTACTTTATTCTGAAATTGAAAATTTAACAGAGTACGACCCTGGAGTATTTTATGTACATACAAAATAACATAACCTTTAATAATGTTGACAGTTAATATTGAATTTAAGTCAAATCAGTTTGCTACCTGTGAGAATGAAATAAAACAATTTTACTTTAATCGGAGTTTATTTGACGGCGGAATCTGTTTCAAGCTACTGAAGATTTCGGTAAAAAGATTAATCGGGAAAAATCAATACAAGTGATTTTTCTTACTCGGAACTTTGAAAGTTTTACGTACGGTGGAAGTCAATAAATTAACTCCGGAAGCAAATTAGATTTGCTTATCACAGGTAAATACTAATTCTTGACGAGAACTAATTATTCAACAGGATTTTTTTCGTAGATGGACATGAATGTCTAGATTCGTAAACAATCACGTGGACGGGGCTTTACTAACGTCTAGAAACTTAAACGCAAGCTAGGATCGGAGCAGCGAGTATGCTTGTCTAGAACTTTAAACAACCACGTGATGGAAATTACTAACGTCTAGAGACATAAACGAAAGCGGAGGATTTGGAAATGTCGAGTACAATGTCTAGGAACATAAACAATGCATCGGCCGGACGGATGATCTTTCAGTCAGATACTTTCGGACGGATATCTAACTTTCGGATCGGAATCGGTTACCGGTATCCTTTCTGCAAAAATTTTATGACCCTTCTTGTAGGAAGGGTGAAGATTTCAGAAAGTCAGCCTTTCACCAACTGCCTCTGTATATTTAAATGTTAAACATAATTGCATGCTTTGTTTTATCAGATTCTAATTTTTGCAGCAAACTGTAATTTTCAAAAACGCCTGGAGCGGTATGCAACCAATCGTGCATTATGTTAAATGCTATTATTTAAAAATTCCATGATTTTAAAAATGCATTTAGATTAAACATAATATATCTTTACAGCTCGGAGGGTCCAAAAAAAAAGAGACCGTAACTGTATGTAAAAAATGATAATAAAAATAAAAGAACTTTGTATGTACACATACCTCTCACCAGTAATAAAAATAAAAAATAATAAAATTTCTCAGCCGTTTTTTAATTTGTGGCGTTCTTGAGCAGCCGTTTCAATCTGCGGGCGCGCAACTCCCGGAGCTGTCCATCACACAGCACGATGGAACGATAGGGGCCACTCTTCTTCATCCCGTCATCGAGGATCCGTTGAATTACCCCGATTGTGGTGACGAAGGGTGGTGATGTGATAATGTAAGCCTCCGGGATGGAGGCGCTGCTCGGCTTCTCCGGAACGGCTATGAGGGGTTCCACTCTCCTGGGCTCCGGCTGATCCTGGAGAATGGGTAGGACCCAAGAGTCCGGAATGGCGGAGTCGGGGACCTCTCGGATAACGAGGTCTGCTACCTCCTTCTTGGTCGACGGTTGGGTTTCCCGTGCGACTCGGATTGTCCGGGGTACACCTAAAACATGCCGATTTGGTCGGCGAAAAGTCCGGTACTTACCTGGCTCTTTTGTGCAGGGAAGGACTGCTGGTTTCCTAGTGGTCGTCGGGACCACTGACTTTCTTCCTGGAAGATTCACCTTGGGTGTGGTCAGGTCCAGCTGGGCCATCTTCTGCAGCGTTTCCTCGAAATTGGGTCGGGCTGTGGGGGTGGAGGTCCTGCTGGTGACCAAGGTAGGTCGGGTAGGTATGCGACCCCATGGTGCTCCGACGGTAGGAGGGACCTGCAGTCTTCTCCTCAATACTTCGGCGTCTCGGTGGGATCTCCTCCACAGGTTTCCGGTATTTTGGCCGGGTTTCGCCTTCCTTTGGGTGCGGATTGGTGGCATCTTGCAACGAAACACTTCGAAATCTTGTAAGCAACTACGTCGTTTGTGAAAATTTTCCACCATTTGTTTGATAAATTTTCTCCTATCTTGCAAGGTCTTTTGCAGGAGATTGAAATTTTCGAAATCTTTTACAGGGTTGTCCTAGGAAATTTTACATGGCGGGCTGTTGATTTGTTCGCACTTTCGGGAGCCTTCCCATCTCCACTACTGGGTGATTCGTCGGCAGCTTCTTTTACGGATCGGCGGAAAGCTGACGGTTGAATCCGGAGTTTGTAGCGGACGATGGTTGGCTATACGGGGGGGAAATCTTTCTCCGAAGAATTTCCTTGGTGTCGAACGCCCTTCTTCGGTTGCCTTAGGATATCGGATTTCATTTCGGTGGTTAGTTTAACGACTTCTCGGTCGTAACCCATCGGTATTGTAGGGTTTATTTCAGCGTTTAGTTTAGCGACTTCGCGGTCGTTTACCAATCGGCTTGGTCGGCAGGATCTTGGCCTTTTAGTTTAGCGACTTTTCGGTCGTAACCCATCGGTATTGTAGGGTTTGTTTCAACATTTAGTTTAGCGACTTCTCGGTCGTAACCCATCGGTAATGTTGGGTTTGTTTCGGCGTTTAGTTTAGCGACTTCTCGGTCGTAACCCATCGGTAATGTTGGGTTTGTTTCGGCGTTTAGTTTAGCGACTTCTCGGTCGTATGCCAGCGGATTTGTCGGTCGGATCTTGTTTCGGATTGGGCCTTCCTCATGGTTATTCTGATGTCGGGAACGGAGTCGCCTCTCGGAAAACGGACCTAGTCGGCGGATGCCGTTTCGCCCACACTTCTCTTCGGAGGTCTTGCAGTCCCAATTGCCATTGATTCGTCGACAATCCTTGATTTCGGAATCGGCGGAGGATTGACGATCGAATCCGGGATGTTGTTCGCAACTGGGGGGGACTGGTCGGCCATATGGTGAGAAGTGTGGTCTTCAAGCCGGCTCCGGTCGTCCAGGCTCAATTGCGACTATCAAGATTATCAGAAATAACCATTTCGGTCGGCACCTATCGGATGGAATCATTGGACCTAGTTTAACGACTTTGCGGTCGTTTGCCATCGGGTTGTTCTCGGCTTTGTAGTTTAACGACGTTTCGGTCGGCTTGTAGTTTAACGACGTTTCGGTCGGGATCCATCGGTGTTAATTGGTCTCTTTTTGGCTTCCTAGTTTAACGACGTTTCGGTCGGTTGCCGTCGGGTTGTTCGGTCGGCTTGTAGTTTAACGACGTTTCGGTCGGTTGCCGTCGGATTGTTCGGTCTTGTCGGGTTTGGGCCTTCCTAATGGCTTCTGATGTCGGAAACGGAGTCGTCTCTCGGAAAACGAACCTAGTCGGCGGATGCCGTTTCGCCCACACTTCTCTTCGGATGTCTTGCAGTCCCAATTGCCATTGATTCGTCGACAATCCTTGATTTCGGAATCAGCGGAGGATTGACGATCGAATCCGGGATCGAGTTTGCAACTGGGGGGGACTGGTCGGCCATATGGTGAGAAGTGTGTTCTTCAAGCCGGCTCCGGTCGTCCAGGTTCAATTGCGACTATCGGGCTCATCAGATTTACCATTGCGGTCGGCACCTCACGGATTCCCCATCGGACGGATTTATCGGAATTAGTTTAACGACTTTGCGGTCGGAATCCCTCGGTTTTGTCGGTCGGGATTCCTCGAAGTTAGTTTAACGACGTTTCGGTCGGAATCCCTCGGTTTTATCGGTCGGGATTCCTCGGAGTTAGTTTAACGACGTTTCGGTCAGCATCCATCGGAGTTAATCGGATCTTTCTCGGCTTCCTAGTTTAACGACGTTTCGGTCGGTTGCCGTCGGGTTGTTCGGTCGGCTTGTAGTTTAACGACGTTTCGGTCGGTTCCATCGGTCTTAATTCACGGTCGGTAATTCTCTCGGCTCCCAGCAATCCATCGGACTGGCCATCTCTATTCGGTCAGCATGTTTAACTTCGGTTCTACGGTGAGATTCATTTCTAAAACAAAAAACTTTAATCGGGGATCGGAGGGAGATGGGTATCAGCTTGATTCCCTTGACCGAAAACAGTAGCTTCAAAACTCGGTGTAAGTGACCAAAAAAATATCCCTGCACAGGGCGTCAAAATTTGTAACGATTTTTTAGGTCGTTCAAATTGCCTTTTTGGGTAGCCAGGGTTTTTAGGACGTCTTGTCGATTTTTGCACTTACTTCTTTTAAACTCGAGCGCCAAAAGTTTTTATAGGTAAACTTTAAACTAATAATAAAACAATGAGTTGTTTTCGGAAAATGTAACATAGGATTTATTGAATGAATTATATACAATATATTTTACTTTAAATAAAATGGTTTTCACAATTTAATTACTTTATTCTGAAATTGAAAATTTAACAGAGTACGACCCTGGAGTATTTTATGTACATACAAAATAACATAACCTTTAATAATGTTGACAGTTAATATTGAATTTAAGTCAAATCAGTTTGCTACCTGTGAGAATGAAATAAAACAATTTTACTTTAATCGGAGTTTATTTGACGGCGGAATCTGTTTCAAGCTACTGAAGATTTCGGTAAAAAGATTAATCGGGAAAAATCAATACAAGTGATTTTTCTTACTCGGAACTTTGAAAGTTTTACGTACGGTGGAAGTCAATAAATTAACTCCGGAAGCAAATTAGATTTGCTTATCACAGGTAAATACTAATTCTTGACGAGAACTAATTATTCAACAGGATTTTTTTCGTAGATGGACATGAATGTCTAGATTCGTAAACAATCACGTGGACGGGGCTTTACTAACGTCTAGAAACTTAAACGCAAGCTAGGATCGGAGCAGCGAGTATGCTTGTCTAGAACTTTAAACAACCACGTGATGGAAATTACTAACGTCTAGAGACATAAACGAAAGCGGAGGATTTGGAAATGTCGAGTACAATGTCTAGGAACATAAACAATGCATCGGCCGGACGGATGATCTTTCAGTCAGATACTTTCGGACGGATATCTAACTTTCGGATCGGAATCGGTTACCGGTATCCTTTCTGCAAAAATTTTATGACCCTTCTTGTAGGAAGGGTGAAGATTTCAGAAAGTCAGCCTTTCACCAACTGCCTCTGTATATTTAAATGTTAAACATAATTGCATGCTTTGTTTTATCAGATTCTAATTTTTGCAGCAAACTGTAATTTTCAAAAACGCCTGGAGCGGTATGCAACCAATCGTGCATTATGTTAAATGCTATTATTTAAAAATTCCATGATTTTAAAAATGCATTTAGATTAAACATAATATATCTTTACAACCAAATTCAATATTTTTTGACATGACATCATATGAAAATGTCGAAGAGTAACAGTATGTTAAGTTGTAATTATAAGAATAAAGAAATTAAGGCGATCGTATTATTGCAATGTTCCTTTATGCGAACACTTAGTTCAGCTCCAGTCTCGCCATACCACGTTTACATGCACCCGTTAGCTCGAACTACGTTAGTTCGATCTAAGCTAGTCGCTTTTAATTTTATCGCACAGGTGTATACATGCTTCTTTTTTTTAGTTCAAACTGAAAGCAATGATCCCAACTGAAACTTTGTGTTGACACAATGGCAACACTGCGTATAGTTCGAACTAAGCGTTTACATTCAATTTTAAGATCGGTCTAAGCCACTAGTCCAGGTATTTCGCTCGATCTAACTCGGGTCGATCTAGCGGTTTAGATCGCTTTACCTGAGTGTATATATGAAAGGACTAACCAGTTCGAACTGAGTTAGTTCGAGCTAACGGGTGCATGTAAACGTGGAAACACGCAATTTTTGCACAGGATTTTAAAAATAGCCCACTTTACAGGTCCCTAGAAGTGGGATTCGAGGTTTAGCTATTAGGACACCCTACACCAAATCTGATTTCCGGGTTTGATTTGAAAAATCTAAATTAATTACTATTTATGTAAAACATCTAATATGAGAGTGAAATATTTTTAGCAAAGGGTAAATAAATATCTCGTCAAGTAGTGTCCTTGAATTTTATCGTATAAATGTTAGCATAGAGAACTTACAGCTAAAATTCGAATATTTTAACGTTAAGATAAGTTTTGTTAAATATCCTTATATGAAACTTTTTTTTTGTTCCCCTTACACAATACTAAACAACTAATCTACAGAAAATAGTAATTAAATTAAACTGCATACGTAGAATAATATCGACTACATGCAATATGCATTATATGATGGAGCTCTAATTATTCACCTGTTGAAGTACCTCTATAATTATTATGAAACTAATAATTTAATTTAATAACCACTTGCCTAGTACAGTAAATATTTTGTTCTCTGAAATTAGTTTTATTTCGTTCTTTTTTGTGCTTTTATTTCAAAACAAGTCAAATAAAAAGTTTTGATTTAATATGAATAAGTTTAAAACAAGTATTGATTGAATATTAGATTTCATCCCCTTTTCACAAGCTATCACTATTTGAAATTTAAAATACCTACTATTGCATACTTTGTTATACATAATTTAAAAAAAATTATGACGTTAATAAAGACGTTAAAAATCCGTTTATGAATTAGGGTGAAAAATAGGTATTAATTGGTGCGGCGCGGTGCAGTATTCGCGGTCTTCTGCGATTTTTCAACGAATGTTGTTCAGTAATAAGTCTGCACTTTAACATACTAAAAATCACCGAGTATAAACCCTAAGCTTCTTACCAAATTTTCGTCAGAAGTCGAAATCTTCAAAGTTTTCAAAGAAAAATAAAGAAATTTGAATTTTGGAAGAATAGTCATTTTTTATAAAATAATATACACTTTGGTATTTTCATACCACCTCTTTTGTGAAAAATCTGACTTTTCATTGCGTAGATTATTGCTTTTTCTAATTTAATTTAATATCTATTTATTTTAATAAAATTGAAATTTGATTATGTTATCGAACGTAATGAAAATAACGACCTGCATAATTTTTTATAAAAAACGATGATTGGTATACAAATATTATTCATTTCCATAATTTTGGTACATTTGTAATTCGAAAGACGTAGAAATTACGGAAAAATGGTCCGAGTTCTAATTTGAAGGGGAGAGCTCATGCTGCACGAATTCTTTTAGATTCAAGCAAGATTACAGAAGTTAACTCTAAATGTGATTTAGATCACATTACGTCATCGAATAGGAGTAGTCTCTAAAACGGAGATTGTCCAGACATATGGCACAAAAAGTGATCAGACATGGATGAAGAAGGTGCTGAAGTGGAGACAACAAGCGACTAGTCAGACAAACAACATCAAGGGGATTGCTACAAATTGCATAATATCCACTACTATAGAGAGTGAATTGTCGAATATTTTGTAGGTTGCATTGCAGTGCAATGACAGATGGGGTGAAAAACTGGCATTGATTGGGGTTGCACAGCGCAGTATTCGTAATAAAATATTACCCAAACACAATGCGTCGTGGTAATACTTGCTTTAAGACCACGTGTGAACTTACCTTTATTTAACCCTTTCTGCTAAACCGATTCTATTTGAAAAATGATTATCATAAATTTTTTTAGATTTTAAACTAATTGCTTCAAAATATCAACTTCAAATAAACCACTATTTCTTTAAATATTTTATTTCAACTTAATCTTTTTACAAATTTTTTTCAACCAGTCAGTTGAACTAAAACTAAACAACAAATTCTTTAAAAATACAAAATCTGTTGAATTTTATGCATAAAATGCATAGTTTAAACATTGCTGTTATATTATCACAAAAATTGCCTACTCGTACAAGCTTATAACTTTTAAGTAATAATTTCAAAAACAATAATTTTCATCATAATTATCGATCCCCTCGTAGTTACAAAAAAATACCACAATAACATTTTATATGTTTTCTTCTAATACAGTATTTTTTACTTAATGTTCACATATATACCTATATAAATATATAAAAATTGAAACAATCTCTTTATTACGGTTTTTATTGACGTGTATAGACTACAGACTCTGACTGCTTAAAAAAATGACCAAATCTTATTTATTTAAAAAAATTGACAAATGTATGGTAAGTTATATTCTCATAAAGAATTATATAACCCGGTGATTGATTTAGCAAACAGGATGTCTCGAACATTCTAGAATGTTCGATTCGCTCAATAATCAAATTTTTGCATAACACATAAAAACTGATGTCAGTAAGATTTCAAGTCAGTATTGTTTAAGTATTCAATCTATAGTCATAATGTAACGTTAAATTATTATTGTATAAGTAATTGTTAAGGTATATTTACGTTAGTTGTATTTTTAATAGTTAAGCAGAAACTCTGCAAGTAAAAATTATATGCGTGGAAATCAAATATTAAAAGAAAATAAATTAATAAAATTTTAAGTGTTTTTTTTTAAATAAGTGAAACAAAACCTAAAGTTAACTGGCGCAGTGGCAAAGAATCCCAAATTTTTGGAAAATTAGAACTCAAATCGTCTAAAAATTCCAAAAAACCACGGAAAACTGCAACAACCACGGACAAAAATAGCCGTAAACCGATTTCAATTGGGAGCAAACAAGAATCGTTGCGAACATTTGGAATCACACCCTAGTTTAAGAAGAACAACAGTGGACAAAAATCGCCGCAACTAATTTTAAGAAAAGGATCCAACAGCAAGCCAAAGGTAGACAAAAATCGCTTCCGACAACGCAAGCCGTGGATCAACCAATTAATTTTAAGGAAACAAACAACCAAATAATTTTAAGGAAACAAACAACCAAATGAAGACATTATTGATATTAATGTGAGTAGAAAAAGCTCAAATTAAATTCCTAATTTTTACATTAAACCCATAATTAATAAAAAAAAAATTGAAAAAGTCATATACGCGAAATAATTTAGAAAGAATTTACATTTTATAATAATTAAATTACATCACACAGTAATAAGATTCATTTATAAATTCTATTTTTAAACCTAAGTTAATGAACTAACATTTCTACAATATTCAACAAGTTATCTTTGTAAAAAGATACCCCGGAAATAACAACGGAAAACGTAAACGCTAAATTTAAATAACTCGATACAATTTTATAAATTTAAATCAAAATCATAGCAACCAAAATAAAATGTCAAATTTCCAGAATTTTAAACCAAACTATATCCTCAACAAACTGCAAATTTTCAAAATTTTAGACATAATGATATTCAATCATCATCACATTTTCAAAATTTTCATCAAAACAGAATTAATCCTCAAAATACTAATTTATTATTATCAACCTAATTTTACAACAAACATTCAAAATATTAATTCAAATTTCCAAATGAGAAATCCAACAAGAACATCGACCTTTAAATTGATACCTACGGAAGTTCATAATAATAAAATTACAATCAGCAAAGCGATGCAAAATAACTCGCAAGCATCATATCACGAAAATGTGAACACACAACATTTTGATAACTATGAACAAAATTTCCCAAATTTTAAACAAAATTGTTGTGGAAATCAAATGCTATATTTAAATTCTGAATCATCCGAAAATTTTGAACAAAAAATGCAAAGTAACGAAATAATAAATTTAAATAATACCGATTCAAATAGTTTAATCATTCATGTAGATGATGATTACGATACAACAGGACGTAATCTATTATTTATATACATTCCAGAAATTCAAGCAAAATTTTTAATTGAAATGAGAAGTAAATATAGTTTAATAAATTCAGAATTGGCTTTAAGATGTTTTAAAAATTACATACAAACCGAAAATTTTCAAATTCAAAACTCGGATAAATTATCACGACACAACAAAATTTTATATACCCCGTTACCTAAAATTTTCAAAATTAATTAAAAATGCAAATTTTACATTTCTAATTTCTCAAAAAAATATGGCGGTTTAATATGAAACGATTTGCTGAGTTAACTAAAAGCAACAATGGATTTTGGAAATAAAATTTTTGAAACACCTCAAGTAAAATTACCGCTTTTTCAAACTCGGTTAATTAAAACTTCTAACGTAAAAAATTTAAACATAATCGAAAATTATCATTTGCCACATGTCACAAACCTTCCAATTAACCAAAATTTAAACCAAAATCAATTTAAAAACCAACCAAAAAATGTGAACCCCTGATAGCTGACAATGTTATCGAATTACAAACGTTACGAAACCAAATTTCAAAATTATATCAAGAATATCAATTAATTAAACAAAATTTAGAGACAACAAATTCTGAAATTGAAAATTCAAATAAAATTAATATCAATAATCTTGAACATCCAAAATTTAATTTAAATGACATTCAAACAAATAAATTATTAAATTCAAAAAAGCATAACGAAATTTTGATGGATCAAAATCATAGAAAATTAACTTTACTGCAAAAAACAATGTCAGAAAATCAAAAACCAATAAGTCAATTAAAAGAACAAGAATTACCTGTTCAATTGGAAGAACAAAATTTACCAGTTAAATTAGAACAAAAATTATCAATTCAACCAGAAGATCAGAATTTGAAATTACTTGAATTAATAAATTCACACATCATTCAGAACTGATAAAATTCCAAAAACAAAAACCGGTTAGAAATTGCAAATTATTTTTAAATAAACTACAACAAATTTTCGAAAGACAAAATTTAGTTAGAAATTTCAAATATATAAATAAAATTTTGATTAATAACAATAAAAGAAAACATTTTAAAAATTTCAAATTATTTATAAATAAATCAAAACAAATTTTAAAAATCAATAACCGAAAAAGGAAATAATTAAATAACCATTACAAAAATAAACCATCGATAAATCAATCAGAAATTCAAAATTTAAAATCATCAGAAGTAACTAAATCACCTTATTTAAAATTAATAAATTTCGAAAGACAAAATCTAGTTAAAAATCCTAAATACGTAAATAAAATATTTACTATTAACTATAAAAGAAAACATCTTAGAAATTGCAAATTATTTCCAGATAAATTACAACAAATTTCCAAAAACGGCAACCGAAAAAGGAAGAAATTCAGTAACCACTATATTGACCGATACTCACTTTTAGTACCTCCAAAAACGAAACAGCAAATTTTCTCTTTTCCTTCACGCAATTCAACAATTCATGATTTTAAATAATTAATATAAAACTTAAAAATTCAAAATTTTCAAAATCCCAAATTTTACATATGAACCTACTCAATTACATTAACAAGCATATTTAACGATTATAGATGCATTTATTAAAAACTGACGCAAGCATTTAAAGTAGATTCTAAAACGCAACTAACCGCAAAATAACAATTTAAAATCATTCATATAAAAAAAAAAATTTTAAATTTAAAGACTAAATTTCAATCCAGATTTTTAGTATGCTAGCATCAGCAAATGAACCAAATTACAGTAAATGGCCAATATCCTATACCCGATATTACCGAAATATTGGACAATTTAGGAAATGCATAAATCAAAATTCTCATGTTGGACGTTTATCTAAATTTTTAATATGCACCCTTTTTACAAATCAAGTTCACCTTTTAGGAAACAATATAATTTCATAAACCTTACATTTCATAACATCACTGTCAAAAATCAATACAAACAAGAATTTATAAAATCAATCGAAATCAAAATTTTAACCTGTCAACATTTTTAGATCTATGATGTCAACAATTTCAGAATTAATAAATAACTTTCGAATAATCAATGACTTGTTAAATAATTTGGAAATAGCAATTAGTTTTGCAGAAATTAATGTTTTATAATTAAATAATCGCACCTATGAACCTTTTAGAATAAATGAAACTTGTAAATTACCATTTGAACCAAAATTAGAAATTATCTTACTATTAAAAAAAAAATTTTATTAATAAAAAGTTATTCAAAATTAGATTAAATCACATTTCTATTCGATATTCCAATTGTTGAAATTGAAAAATATGACTATCTCAAAATTATCCTTTATCAATTCCTACTTCCGAAAACAACTTTAAAATGATCCTTCCAAATTCAAATTTCCTTATTGTAAATGAGCAAAATTACTCCAACTTCGAAAATTAATGTCAAGAAATAAAATATAAGAAATTGAAAAAGGAAACCATTAAATTAAACAACGTCAAAATTCGAGAATGGAAATGGATAGTGATATCAAACAAAACCGATTATTGGACATTGAAAAGTGTAAAAATTTAAAGAGAAAACATTCTATTAAAAGGAACTCATAGTGCAAATTCAGAAGTGAACCCTTAGAACTGTCCACAGTCAATTTGAGTGAACTTAACAAAATTTAAAGTGAATTTAATAACCAAAAGATTCAAAAAAAAAAAAATTTAATAACACAGTGATACAATTTAAAGTGTTTGGACAATTTTAATCTATTTTATCATTTTATCATTTTTATTTTATCATTTTATCATTTATTGTTAATTGTAATTTATAAAATTTTCATTTGTATAAAAAAGCATAGACATCATCCGCCTGAAAATCAAACCCAACCACAACACCAGGAGGACACTACCCAAAACGTCATCGAGACCGAATTGGACGCTGATGAAAAATTAGTCACCAATAAAGCTCCGAATTTTTCAACTTATAGGGGGAGAAGTTATATTCTCATAAAGAATTATCCCAGTAGACGCAGGTATCACAGTTATATCGCTGTGATACCTCATTTATGTCACAGGTGTGATATCACAAAGTGATATCCACGTGATACCCATGTGATACACATGTGATATTTTGTGACTTACTTGTGATTCTTGTTGATTTATCACCAAAGTGATATCGCTGTGATATCTGATTTGTGTCAGAGATGTGATATCACACTGTGATATCCACGTGATACCCACGTGATATCCATGTGATATTTTGTGACTTATTTGTGATTGTTGCTGATTTATCACCTAAGTGATATCGTTGTGATATCTTATTTGTGTCAGAGGTGTGATATCACAATATGATATCCGCGTGATACCCATGTGATATTTTGTGACTTATTTGTGATTGTTGCTGATTTATCACTTAAGTGATATCGCTGTGATACCTCAGTTGTGTCAGAGGTGTAATATCACTATGTGATATCTGCGTGATACCCTGTGATACCTCATTTGTATCAGAGGTGTGATATCACAATGTGATATCCACGTGATACCATTTTAGTGGTTTTAAATATGAAAACTACATGCAAAAAATTAAAAAACAGTTAAAGCAAAGTAACCGACCCCTTGAACAAGTATATAATCGTATAATGGAAGCACGGGCTAATAATATAAAATTTGAAAGAGTAAAATACCCGATAATTAATTTTGATCGATCATCATCATTATCTGAGACTTCTACAAGATTTGTTAAAACTGTAGAATACAATGGTTTTTGCATATCTAAGAAAAAACCCAATAATTGCTGCACTATTAAAGGCAACAACGTAATTATCATAAATGATATGTTTTCTGAAGAAAAAATATTATATTTCAAAGCACGACGGTACATTAAAAAAGAGTCCTATTTTAAGGAACCTTGTGATTCTCAAATATTTAGTGTATCGCTAGTTAGATAATGACTCAAATTTGTCCGATATTGAAATCATTCCCGCATTACAGATTATCTGTAAATGTATTAAATTCCCTGTGTCGATGTCGGCTAATAATGAATTTGAAAGTTCAGATCATGTTATTATTCCCCTAATCCACAAAATGAGATAAATTAATAAACAAATTGTTAGAACGTTATTTCTGCACGTGTTTTTGTAACCTGCATAACCTTACTTTTGAAATAAAGAAGTTATTTGAAAAGAAATAATAAGAAACAATAATAAGATACACTTTTGTGCAATAAGCGTTACCGTTCTTGGAAAGATTTAATAATCCAATGTTGGAACAAACATGTGCTTTTAGAACACACATGTTGTTTACTTTATGCAGTAGCGGCTCGTGATATTTTAACAGGAGGGGCGTATTAAATAAATTTTGAAAATAAAATTCTTGCCCTACAAGAAACTTTCTCTTTACATTTGTTTATTTTTTATGTGCACTCTCTCTTAATCTTACATTAATTAGGGGTCGTCGTAGGATGCCCTGTATTATGTTTTATAATTTAAAATTCGGATTGTAAAATAGGATTTTTATGACTATTTAAAATGACAGTAGTCAATAGCCCTAGATAGCACAGATGTTAGGGGATGTCCATAAATCACGTGAGGTGTTTTTTTTTAAATTTGACCCCCTCCCCCTTGGTGAGATTTGGTGAGATGTCGTAGGACTCCCCCCCCCCTATCTAAATCTCACGTGAGATTTTCCTTATAATTTTTCAATAATTAAATTTACTTGATAATATGTTATTGTATTTTGCTTTATTATACCACTAATAACTACCTAAGCGTTAATACTGATATCTTCTATGTACTACATTTTTTCTGTGAAATAAGCGGAGAAAAATGAGGCTACTAATATACTCGCTGAATTAAAAAGTTGACGTGAGATTTTCTTTACGCCCAGCCCCTCCCCCTTGGTGAGATTTTGCCGCACCCCACCTCCCCCATTTTACCTCACGTGATTTATGGACGTCCCCTTACAGCGTTACACTCAATACCTGTAGGTCCTAGGTTCGAATATAATAAAATAAATAATAAAATATTTTAAATTAACAAAAATTATTAATATTTTTGCTAATATTACCATATAAACATGAACATTTGGGCATCCCAGTTTAGGCAAAATTTATCCACGAGACGGCGCTTCGTACGCTTTTGGGAGATACGCAACTAGCGTATACTTTTATTTTAAATGAAATAAGTTTCATAAACACGAGTGCAATTATAAAATCAAACGTCAAAATGTTCTTGTAGAGGCCATAAGCTTTCGTTTTTAAATAAAAACGGGCCGGCCCGACCCTGCAAACACGTATTTTGTTGTTTAAAAATTTATATTTACTATAGCAAAACCGTGTTGTAGTAAAGCAATTTTTGAGGAATCTTACAACTTTTAGGACAAATATTTGTCCTTTATAATCGCGGCCCTAAATAAAATAATTATGAATACTTAAATTAAAATTTATTATTACATTTTACATTGAATATTGGTTTCAACAAAAGCAAAACTTTTACGCATTATTTAATTACTTCAAAATTAGTAATATTGTGTAACTAAAATAACGTGTTTAGTTACAAAATATAACTAAACACGTTATTTTGTACAGTGCAGTCATTTATAGTACTCTGCCGAGTGTGAGTCACAATAGCAAGAATGCTGAATGCAGCAATGCTGAAAATAGTTGCATCAATGGTAAATATAAAGTGTTTTAAAAAGTTTTACATTGATAATATTCAACATTATTTTTTGCAGAAACCTGCAGAAATCTTGCCATCGTGGTAGAACAAACCGAAGGCCAAATCACATCCCCGGTGCAGGGAATATCTATGGAAGGTAATATTATATTTGTGAATTAAAAGAAATTTGACATTTTTAACCTGTTAATATTTTAGAACATTTAAAATTAATTTATAAAGCGCTTGCAGACATTAAATTACAAGTAACGTCAGTGCAAGAGCAACTGCACGTTTAGAACGATACCAAGCCACGGAGAAAGCACATCAACAAAATATTTTTGGTGAGTAATATTTATAAACTATGATTATTAGTGACTAGTGAGGCAACAAGTGGAATAATTAAAATTTTATTTTATTACAGATTCCGTGAAAAGCAGATTTCCAATTACTGACGATGAGTTGGAAAAAGAAACAGCTAAATGGTTTCGGTACGCGCTTCAAAGGAATCAGAGCTGAATCTCGAAGTGTCAAAAATAAAAATACCGATGAAGTACAAAATGTGCAACATTTATAAATTTTTGCAGTTAATAAAGATTTATTAGATTAATCATAAAATACTTGTCATAAATTTAACCTTTCTCCTAATTATTGCCCAAAATCAGTGTAATCCTTGAAATAATATGTCGGTCGTGTGATAGCAATACAACGTGTTTGCGATACTTCAGCCACTTTTTGTTATGATTAAAAAAGTCGCAACAGTATCACAAACACGTTGAATTGCTATCACACGACCGTCACAAAAAGTCGCCCGAATATCACCAGAGAGTCACATGCGTATCACATGAACAATCACAAAAAGTAACAAAAGCGTTGTATTGCTATCACATGACCGTCACAAAAAGTCGCCCGAATATCACCCGAGTCTCACATGCGTATCACAATAGCGTCACTAAAGCATCTCAATATCACTGAGGCGTGTGAATGCGTGTCACAGTGATATCGCTAAGGCGGACATTGATGCATACTGGTGATGCTACGGCGACATCACAAATATGTGTCGCAAGGATATCACTGTGATTTAACAGTGATATAACAGTGAAATCACTGTGATACTACACTGTGATATCACTGTGATATCGGTGAGGCTGACATTAATCCATACTGGTGATGCTAGGGTGATATCACTGCGTCACAAATCCATGTCACAGTGATATCACAGTGATAACTCTGCGTCGACTGGGATATAACCCGGTGATTTTCCGTAGATGATGTAATTAGGAAATGTACATTTATAATTATTTAATTTCATTGTTGATTTAGCAAACAGGATGTCTCGAACATTCTAGAATGTTTGATTCGCTCAATAATCAAATTTTTGCATAACACATAAAAACTGATGTCAGTAAGATTTCAAGTCAGTATTGTTTAAGTATTCAATCTATAGTCATAATGTAACGTTAAATTATTATTGTATAAGTAATTGTTAAGGTGTATTTATGTTATTATTATTGTTAACGGGTTGTGGTTCTGACCCCCACTGCACTGAAGCTTAAGCCTATTGTGCCCCACGTTCCAAGTTTTTACTCCATCAACTGCGTTTCCTCAACAAAGTCGAGTATGCAGTTGAAGGGTGCTTGTGCAATCTCCTCAGTGTCCGGGAATGGAACACCAAGGTGACGTAGCCTGCTCCTAGCCAAGGCCGGGCATTTGCATAGGATATGGTGGGGTGTTTCGTCTTCTTCACCACACATCCTACAAATGGGATTTTCAACCAGCCCCATGATGTTGAGGTGTCTGTTAAGGCAGCAGTGTCCAGTAAATAGTCCTACTATCCTTCTCAGTTGTTTCCTACTCAGCTTGAGTATTTCTTTCCTTCTGGGCTCACTCAACGGGCCCCTTATGAACATCCGCGATTGCCTCAGTCCAGGGACTCCCATCCAGTGAGCGAGGTGTTGTTCTTTTAGTTTTTCCCTGATGCCTTTCTTTGCGGTCATATATGAGATCCCGCAGGAAGGCTCAGGGCCTATTAGATGTTTGTTTGCAGCCTCTTCCGCAAGTGAGTCTGCTTCTTCGTTACCCTTGATGCCTTGGTGTCCCGGCACCCACATCAGCGCAAGTCTGTTGAGGTTAGCCAGTCTTACCAGTGCATCCGCGCATTGTTTAACGACCTTGGAGTGTGATTCAGCTCCTTCCAAGGCCCTTAGTGCTGCCTGGCTGTCAGTCATGATGCAGATCCTCCTATTTTCATAGTTTCTCCGCATCATTTCTTCTGCACAGACCATTATTGCAATTATTTCTGCCTGGAATACAGTGGCGTGGGATCCCAGATTTATGCTAAGGGCTTCACCTGGTCTTCTGCCGCGCACTCCTGCTCCAGTACTTATCTCTGTTTTAGATCCATCTGTGTACCAGATGGTGTCATATCGTTGACTCAGCCCCTGTGAGTTTCCTGCCTCTCCTCTGTCAGGTATAATAATCCTGAAAGGTTTTTGGAAGTTCCTCACGGTGCTAGTTCTATCCGATGTCATGCTGAGCATGCTGTTACTCTTGATTGAGTTCAGGATCATGGTATGTGATCCACTACTTGGATTCACATTCCCATGGTCATTGGTTGCCATTCTATAAGCTGCTAGTAGGGCCTCAGTCTCCACAACTATGTGCAGAGGCCGTAGTCCCAGAAGAGCCTCCATAGACGCGGTTGGTGTAGATGTCATTGCCCCCGTGATGCCTAGGCACGCAAGTCTTTGTAGCTTGTTGAGCCTGTTTATACTGTTCCCTTTCCTGGCTTTGTGCTACCAGATCAGGGCCGAGTATGTAATCGTGGGTATCACTACTTTGGTGTAAAGCCAAAGTACCATACTGGGTTTTAGTCCCCACGTTTTACCAATCATGCTCCTACAAGCCCATAGGGCCTTAGTCGCTTTGATTGTAGCGTTCTTTATGTGTTGTGTGAAGGTCAGCCTGTTGTCTAAAGTTACACCCAGGTACTTGACCTCCCTCTTCAGAGGTAGCTCCTCCCCCCACATCCTCAGAGTTCTCACATCATGTAGTTTTGTGCGTCTTGTGAACGCAACAACAGAGGTTTTTCCCGGATTAACCGACAATCCCTCTCTTGTGCACCATCTTTCGACAGTTCTCAGGGCTTTTTGCATCAGTGATGATACAACTTCCCCAAATTTCCCTATGACAAGGATTGTGACATCATCAGCAAATCCCTGCCCATGAACCCCATCCTGTTCCAGTTCCCGCAGCAGGCTATCCGCCACCAGACACCACAGCAGGGGTGAGAGGACCCCCCCCCTGGGGACACCCGCATGCGGCGGATACCTCCACAGTTATCTGACCCAGATTGGCTCTAATTATTCTGTCTCTTAGGGTGGAGCCGACCCATCCCGTAATGGTCGGGTCAACTCCACGATCGTTGACAGCTTTTTCAATCGACTCAAAGGAGGTATTGTCAAACGCTCCCTCTATGTCTAGAAAGGTTCCCAGAGCAATTTCTTGGTTCTCGAGAGCCCTTTCAATCCTGTGAGTTAATTCATGTATGCTTAACTCACATGATTTCCCCGACTGGTAGGCATACTGGTATCTGTGTAGGGGCGAACTAGCCAATACATCGTCCCTAATATGCCTGTCAATCAGTTTCTCCAAGGTCTTCAGCAGAAATGACATTAAACTGATTGGTCGGAATGCCTTTGCCTGGGCGTAGGAATCTCGCCCTGGCTTGGGTATAAATACCACTCTGACCTTCCGCCAACTTTTAGGCACATAGTTGAGAGCTAAACTAGCTCTGAATATGGCACACAGGGGAGTAGCTAATATCTCCTGCCCCTGTTGTAGTAATGCGGGAAAAATACCATCCTCGCCCGGAGATTTGTATGGTTTGAAGGTTCTTATTGCCCATTCAATCCTCGTTTTATCGATTACCTTTTTTGCTACTTTCCAATGGTCCCTCCCAGCCCAACGAGTTGGTATGTTGAGGTGTTCTTGGTTAGTAGCAGAGTGTTCAGGTCTCGGAACACAACCCGGGAAGTGAGTCTGGAGTAATAGCTCCAGAGTTTCCTCCCCCGATGATGTGAACCCTCCCTGTAATTTTACCAAGGTACCCACTTTTCCGTGGTTATCTTTTAAGAGAGCTCTTTGGAGTCTTGCACTTTCTGGAGTGCTCTCCACCTCCCCGCAGTACTTCCTCCAAGAGTCCTGTTTTGCTTTGCGTACTGCATACGCATACCTCAGATGGGAGCTTTTGTAAGCTTCCCAGTCAGAAGTTCTCTTGGCTCTGTTAAAGAGTCTTCTTGTTTCAGTCCTAAGGGATTCAAGTTCTTGGTTCCACCATATGGTGTCTCGCTTGACTTTCCTCTCCTTAGGAGGACAGCTTTCTTCATAAGCTGAGATGATGGCCGACGTTATACTGTCGTTTATCATCTCCAGCTCCGCAGTGTTTTTAGGTCTTGACGGACATTCCTCCGTCCCCTGTTTTAGTCTCTCCCTAAAGAGAGCCCAGTCACAGTTTCTTGGATTCCTGTACGCAGCCCTTCCCCAAGGTGGGGTTTCAATATCAAATCTGATATATCTGTGATCCGAGAGCGACGCCTCAGAAGAGACATGCCACTCTCCGATCACCCGACCCACTAGGGGGGTGAATATCGTCAGGTCAATTACTTCTCTCCTTGCCACTGTGACAAAGGTAGGTTCATTGCCCCTGTTCCCTATCTCTAGATTACTACTACAGATATATTCCAAAAGGAACTCACCTCTGCTGTTGGTGTCCGTGCTGCCCCATATAATGTGGTGTGCATTGGCATCACAGCCGATCACTAGTTGTGTTTTCTTGCTTTCGCAATCCATGACAAGGTCCTTGAGCTCCTTGGTTGGAGGTGGTCCTTGCTGGTCATATGGAAGGTATGCCGATGTCACCACTAGGTCCCTCAGACTCCCTTCCATTATTATTTTTGCTTTAGCCGCTATTAGGTCTCTGGTGCAGAGCCCCCATAGTGGTAGGAGACTTAGTCTTTTTTTTGCAATTGTGCACACTCTAGGCTGTTTGTCTCCCGGGCTGATTAACTCCCAGTCGCCTGATATGTTTAAGCCTCTGATACGGCCCCCATAGACCCAGGGTTCCTGTATCAGAGCCACGTCTATGTCTTTATTGACCATGTACCTCTGCAAAGCAGCCGAGGCTTCCTTGCAGTGGTGAATGTTAACCTGGACAAATCGGATCATTGTGCCGATGGTTCCGTCGGGAGCTCCACTTCTCCCGATGTCCCCTCTCCGCTGTTCTCAGCTAGAGGTGCGGGAGGACCAGGAGGTAGCAAGGGTGAACTTGGTTCCCCCTCAACAGTCTCCTTAGCCTTCTCTGCTTCCTTTTTCTTTCCCAGTTCTTTGAAAGTGATCCTGGAGAAATTCAGGAAGGGTTTGCATTGAACTTCCAGGATTTTATTCCAGGACAGTTCATCGACCAGCATAATTAGCTGTTGGCCTTTTTTGTCTGGCTTGTTATCCAAAACATTCCAGTTCTCAGTTCTGAGCCCTTGGTTTTGGACCTTTAGCCTGTTTAGGATTTTTTCCGGTTCCTCTGTGGGTCCCGGGATCCAGGTCATTACCCTTTTTGGTTTAGGGATGTCCTTGGCGTCCATTACGCCAAGTTTCGCCCCCTCCCAGGGTGTGCCCTCAGCTACCACTCGAGCTAACCATTCCTTAGTGGCCTGATCAGCACAGGAGGCAACCAAGAGCCCCCCCTTTGATTTTACTTCAGAGAATTTTGGAGAAGGTCCCCCTTCCTTGATTTTATCAAGGGCATCCAGAATCATTCCTTTTACAAGGTCGCTCTGTTCGATGCTGAGCTGGATGTCTGGGTAGCCCTCCGGAAAGATTGCTACCCGAGCATCCGTTAGGGCCGACTTATAGGATACAGTTGGTTCAGTGCCCCTGCTTTTCTTCTTTTGTCTGGCCGCTTCTTTCGGTGTGCTACCGTCCGACCGGTTTCGCTTTTGCCCCCCGATCGGGTTATTTTTGTTTGTTTGTTGTTTGGGGTCAGGTGTCAATGAAGTCCCTGCCTCTGCTTTTTGTGCTGCCCGGAGTCGCGCATTGCGCCTCCTAGCAGCTCCCGAAGGTTTTTTGGGAGTCTCATTCCTTTCGGAATCTCCTCCCGGTTTGTTTTTTTCTTGTGTTGCTTCCATATTTGGTCCCACGAGTAAAGGGGAAATATTATGACCCCATCGCACAGCGCCCCATGTGCAATGGGTGGCATGAATACAACGAGATACGCCACGTCTCGAGGTTTCTGCGACTACTGACTGAGCTTCCCCTCAGCCTTGCATCCCTTAGGCGTCGCAGTACCGTAGGAGTGGGGAGGTTTTTATAGTGGTCCTCGTCCACGCGACACAGGCGATTAAGCCAATGCCCTCGTGCCCCTTATCACTACTATCTCCAGGGAGAGTCTTTGCAGCCCATAAGCGGTTTACGATATGATCTTTTGTGAGTGCCGTTAGTCTGGCTTCCTCCACCACAGCCATCTTAACCTTTAAGAGGACAGCAACAACCGGCACAAAGAGTTTTTAAGTCCCGGCCGGACCCCACCGTCCCCCGTTCGACCAATGGGGGGTTTCCCCACCGCTCGCCCGGGAGTACATGCCTGGGGTTTCACTGGAAGCACGCAAGCCCCCTCACCTCGTCAAGGTTGCACCACTCGGAGGGGGTGTATTTATGTTAGTTGTATTTTTAATAGTTAAGCAGAAACTCTGCAAGTAAAAATTATATTGCGTGGAAATCAAATATTAAAAGAAAATAAATTAATAAAATTTTAAGTGTTTTTTTCTTTTAAATAAGTGAAACAAAACTTAAAGTTAACTTGGTAAACTTGGCGTGAAATCACCCAGTGCTTTTCAGAAAGTAGACTGGAATTCATAGTTGTCACTTTTTTAGAGACTGACGTAAAAAGCTTTTTAGAGACTTATTTGATCTTAAAATTATGTTACGCAAATGCTGTCTTCTAATAGGGTCCTGCAATTTGAGCATCTGATGGTCTGATTTTATTTTTCATAAATACGCTCCGATCCTGCTCAAATTTTTAGAAAAATTATTTTCCTTTCTTATGATATCGTATACCTAAATTATAAAATTTGATATAAATATCCCAACTAGTGTAGCCAAAATTCTCATTCTAGAATGTACCTTATGACACCCAAATTTTGGAAATTTCTCTACTTTTAAATTTTTTCCTAGGTAATACTAAAATTTTAATTATAGCATGATTTGTACATTGGCTTGCATTGATTATTTTTATGTGAAATTTTTACACATAAAATCGATGTTCAAATTTCGGCACATTTAACAGTTTCAGTTGGGCCCAAATAAACTGGCACTTGCGCCATTAATAAGAATAGTATGAATAATTAAGCTTAAAAAGACTAGTAGTCAAATAAATGTATTTTAAAATGCATCTTTTCTTTTCATTTTAATAGGGTAAAAGGAGTATAGTTGGACCAGGTGGAGAGATGGACCACTTGTAATATCTCGCAAACTATCGCAAAGTATTGACGTAATAAAAATCTTGTACTACGCCTATGTTCGTAGCACGCTGGAATATGCTTCAATTATTTGGTGTCCTATATACCAATGCCACGTAAACAGCCTGGAAACAGTTCAGAGACGCTTCTTGAAATATCTATATTTAAAATCACATGGCACATACCCTGAGATCGGTTATAGTCATGGCTTGTTGTTGGGGATGTTTGGCATTCGTCCACTGAGTGTTCGCAGGATTGCGATATCGGTTGCTTTCCTTTTTGGACTACTTCATGGCAATGTAGACTGTTGTTGTATCTTAGAGAGCTTGAATTTCCATGTACCTAGAATTACTAGCCGCAGCAGATGGGTATTTTACGTTGATGGTCGTCGCACTAATGTGGCTGCTCGGAGTCCGATAAATTGTATGTGTGATAATTTCAATAAGATCTCGCACTTGTGTGATATTCATGCGGACAGTTTAAAAACTATATACAATGTCATTTTTGACTTTCACTCTCATGTAGCCGCATTGGAGTGAGTGTACCTCGAATATCAACCTCATTTTTGAATTTATGAAACTAAGTTATGTAAACTTACATATTTATTTTGGTACCACATGGTATATTGTAATTGCTTTCTGTAATTGGATTCGTCCGTTGAAAGGTTTAAATAAATAAATAAATAAATAAATAATTATTGCTTTTTTCGGCTGTAAATATATGTAGCTGCATCAGTTGAAGGTGATATATGCAAGTAATATGTAATTAAAGTGTTGATTTTTGAAATATCACAAAAAAAATGATTTGAGTGACTTGAAAATTTTTTTAGATTTTAGAACTGTGCTCAAAGCAATTTAAAATTCTTACTACATTTGTACAAATACCTATTTCATTATTTTAATCTGTAAAATTAATTTTAAAATTAATTAATTATAAATAGCAATTAATGAAGTGGCCGCAGACTTTTGCACAGTAGTGTACATTATAATTATTAACGTTCGAAATTATTAATTTTCTTAGTGAAATGATGTGACCAAAATGTTTACTGGCTCCTAGACTATTTACAGTTTCTTCAGAAAAACAACAACGAAAAACACAAGTGACCAGGAAGTAAGTCTCCATTGACGTCTACAATACGGAAAAAATCATTAACGTGTTTTCTTTCTGATTGCACTGGATGGCGCCGTAAAATTTTAAGCATTGCAAGAACAAAAACTATTGGAGAGAACATCTATAATGCGGTTCAACAAAATGCGAATGAATCTTGGAAAAATTAAATTGAGTGGACGGATTGACCCAAACATGATCATGCTTTTAACATTTTCTACAATGTGACGTACTAAGTCAAACATGTTAGAATTAAGGCAATATTTATGCTGCAGCTCACCAAGAATTTATGAATTGTCTGTGTGATGCTTTATTAGATGGCAAAGTCACATCTGCAACGGAAGCCGAAAATAAATACAAAGATCTCACAACCAATTTCGGAATCGTGGAAGGCGTGAGATGGCTTCAATGGGATATGATGATTTTTGATGTAATAAATTGGAAGATGATTTTATGTGATAATTAAAAAATTACAAAAATAGAATGTAATCTGAAGATTGAAAATTTTAACATGGATTGATATTTTGACAATGATTTTATGTTGCTTAATTAGTAATTATAATATTGAAGATCTAATTTAGGCATTCAAAAACATTTTGTTTGAAAAGTTATAAAATTTTGTTATTTTTTTAATAGATTGATATATTTTATGTAATGTGTAAATACTATTATGATACTGTTATGTGATTTATGATTAATTGCTGATTATGAAGAGAAAACACGCAATCTTACGATAATCTTAAATTTAGGTGAGAGCTCACGATGTTCTGACACCAAATTTAGGATTATGAGAGGAATCTATGCGGTATTTTTTTGTTACTACTACAACGGGGTCGTTGCATTATGTAAAAAAAAATTAATTTTGAAATTATTGTTATATGTAACGTGAATTAGTAAGGAATCTTGAATTGGGTTTTTTGATGTTGGTTCTATGTTTGTAAGGTATACTCTTTGTTTGAGCAGACATGTTAATTAAGAGTAAATATTGGATTTAACATGGAAGATTAAAATTAGAAAATTACGAAAGCGTCGTATGAAATGGATCGTGAAAACTTTACAGAGAAACAGAGTAGCAATATTTCGAATGGAATGGAAAAGCTTGATCAATCATAGTTGCCATCGAAAATAAACTTTGCGAAGAGAGAATTTTACAATATTGGACATCTACGTTAAACATTACCTTCCTACATTATTAAAAAATTTCAAATGTTTACATGTAAATTTAACCTTTTATTTTTTAAAAAACATTTACAACAAAATTAAGTTATTTATTAAGTACATAATTATCTAAGTGCTGTCAATTTTCTTTTCGGATAGGAACAATTTGCCATAGGTAATTCTCTCGAGTTGCTTAACGTAATCTGTAATGGATATAATTTTTAGCTTTAAATAATCCAAAATATATACAAATTACCTCAACCTATAAGTTTTATCTTTCATCGTAGTGTATTTTTCTGTAACACACCTTGGAACTGCATTTTTTTCATGATTAGATTGCAGTACATTTTCACCTTTCCTTATGATTTCCAAAAGCACTCGATAATCATGGACGCCACTTTTACTTCCAAATCTGTAACAGTAAATAAATATGTATTAAGATATAAGGCGTTATTAAAAATTACTTTATGAATGCATCATAAAAATACATACTTACATCAAGATTAACATTTAAAATAATTCTCATGCCGTTTTACACATAATATGTTTTAAGCAAATTGACGGTTACAAGTCTCAATTGAAAATTTAGTCAAGGGTCTAGATTTGGTCTGTAGGATTTTTTTCCGAAATTCTTAGTGAGTGTTTTTCACTTGGATGGACATCCTGTACCTGGTATATTTTCTCGCTATGGCGTCATCAAATATGGCAGGTGCTTCAACACAAGTTGGTATATCTTCGTTAACATTTTACTGCTTTTCATGAAATTTAAACAATATGTATGGAGAACTTAGCTTGGAATCAGCTAATGCTGAAAGCTGACTGGAATTCGCGTTTTCCGCTTCGATGTTTTAGACTTATTGGTTTTTAAAATTATGTTACGCAAATGTTGTCTTTTGATAGGCATCTATGATTTGAACATGTAGTGACTGGTTTTCTTCTCGACAAATGCGCTCCGATCCTACTTAAATTTTCAGGAAAATTGCTTTGTCTCTACAGAATGTCGTATATAAAATTGGAAGTAAATTTAAGCTAAATTGGTATTTAATAAAAATACCAATAGTTGGTTTCACAGTTATCTTGTGCAATAACAGGCTTACTGCTTTCAAAATATTGAGTTTAGTACAAACGAAACTTCTTTGCCATGAAGATCTTTCGATTCATAAACTTGCAATGATGATGTCCCATATGTAGAGACATTAATATTTTCGTGAAACAAATATTAATTTTCTGATTGTTTTATTTTCAAAAATTGGGTGAAAGAATTAAATTGTTATAATAAATTTCGGGATTTACTTCACATTATATTGAACATAAATAGTTAAATTAAAAATGAACAATCAATTAAAGTCAATTACTATATTAATGTTTAAAAAAATATAATGTTAGCTATTTTCCATGGGCAACCGGAAAAGGCGTCAAGGGCGCGGCGATTAAAATTAATGAAGCGAGGAAGAGCGACTAGGTGGCCTCGACATGATCCCACATAAGAGGAAGAACCAGGGGTTGTCGGGACACATTCCTCTAAGGGTGGTTGACGAATACGTTACATATTATTGTAAAGTCAATGAGTTATTTTTAATAAATTGTTAACTACAACTTTAAGTGTAATTATTTCTACGATAAGCTTTTAATAAATTTAACTGACTTTGATACCAGAAATTTACGTAAACCTATAAACTGGTTTGTATAGAAATCCTGTTAATCGCTGTTATTTTTTAACGTTTGTTTAGACTTACTAAAAAAAATTAAACAACGGGTTGATAAGCAGCTGTGATTTTATTTTAATAAATATGCAATAACGACACAAAGTAGGTACCAATTGTAATAATTAATATGCCTGTGTAACTTATTCCTTTAAGTTTTTAAGCATAGCGCTTGCAGAAAAACCAACTTGTACGACCTAAAACAAAATTTGTTAGTTAAATATCTTAATAAAATTAAAATCGGAACATTATTATGTACGAGTTGAAATATAATTACTTTTAGATTGGAAAGTCTTGGGTAGGATAAATAAATGGAAGCAAACTAAAGTAAACGAAGACACGACGCCAAGAATTGGATGAACTGCGTTCAGAACTGCAAGGTAAAATTTTAGAGGAACATATTATGGGTCAGTAACATTTAAAGTAATAAAAACGTTATTGACGGTGGAAGGAAAGGGTCCTTCTGGGAATTGGAAGGTGAGATAAAATACTCAACGTTGTCATACATCAAAATATAGTAGTAGTTTCTAAAATGAAGATTGTCCAGACAATTAACACTATTAATGGTCGGAAAATGGATGAAGGTGTTGGAGTGAAGACCACAAGCGATTTTCCAGACTAAGAACATCGGGGGAATTGTCGGAAATAGGATATAATAATATGTATGGACATACTGAAAAGAGAGAATTTTGGAATATTTCAGAAGAGGCCTACGCAGCGCCGTAGCAAACTCTTCTGGAGCCCGAGGAACATTTGAATATGTGCGCCCCCTTCCCAAAAGATTCTTATCATTTTGTCGATTTTTTTAAGGTTTAGCACTTACATTTCGATGGCGCGTGAGGCAAATGCCTCAGTCCTGCGTGGCCAAATTTGGCCGATAGTGATGATGATGACGGTGAGAAATTGTTATTTTGATTCTGCAATATTTCAGTGCACGATATAAGCGGTCGATATAAAATCAATTTTATTGACGTTACAGTTTGCACCAAAGTTCTTGCATCTCCTGTGATCTTCCAGTAAACTTTTGAAGAAAATGTCTTTCCCATTTGTGATACATTGAATTGCGAAGCACTCCGATACGTGTAAAGATTTTGCTTATTAAAGTTTTACGTTTAACACATTTTTATAAACTAACATTGAACAATTATTTTGATTTTAAAATACATTTCCTATGATTAATTAATTTAATTTATAATATTAACAACATTTTTATTAACAGAATTAAATCGTTGCATTTTTGAATTTATTTTGTTACCTCATTCCGTGACTCGTTCTTCAAGTAAATTTATGACATAAACTAAACTTTTTGGTATCAGATAAACTTTTACGTTCGAACAAATAAGTCATGTGCTCTCTTTATTAATAAACAAAATTTTAAATCGTGACGTTATCATTTCTATTGACGTTGTGGTCAGTGTCGGACATTGCAATATATTGTGGTGTTCCGATTGTTGAATTCGAAGCCACGACAGATATAAATTTTTGAAATTTTTAAATTTTTAACTTTTATTTCTTCGTTACACAAAAATTCTGTTTTATCATAAGTGATAACTTTTGATTGTGAAATAATTCAATTCTTCAATTTTTTAAATTTTTTTGTTTAATAAAATTTTTTTTACAATTCTAAATATGGGTTAGTAAATAAATTGTTTTCACACATAAAAAATTAATAGCACCTCTATAATAATAGTTCAGAGATAAAAATTCATTTGATTTGCAAATACACATGTAATTGTATAGATAATATTTTAATGTCATAAATTTCACTGTTAACTGTTAAAAAATAATGCTAAATACCTTGTCCTTCGTTTTAATCTTGTTTACAACACTCGATGAACACACCAATCTCATACGCAGGCTGATTTCCAATCCTCCAAACCAACTGTTCATGAATCAAATCCACAATTGTCGAATTTTCCAAATAATTTGTGATTAATTTTGCAACCATTAAATTTTTATTAATTTTGACCACTTTTTATTCCTCTTACTATAATTTTTCTTAAATTTCCACTTTGGAAAACCATATAAAAATCCACTTTGTATTCCACTTGATAAAAACCGCTTTTTTTTAAAATCAATCTCATCGATCGCTAAATCACCGCTCAAATTCTTTTTCATCCAAGAACGAATGCGTCCATGTCGACTTCGCCGCCGAAAATTCTTTTCCACGCGTGCGCGATTTTTGATTTACGCCCTCTGATTGGTTGATTGATTGATTTTTGGCTCATTATTTTAAAATGTGTCCGGATACTGGACGTATTTGAATTTTGCAAATCTCTGCGAGTGTCGTTTCGCGCACTTATGTTTTTTAATTCCACGCATGACTTTAAACACATCATTTTCAATTTTAAAATTTTTAAATACAATAATATTTTTGTTTGTTTTAATAAAAAACAACTAGTCCTTTTTGGAACAAGCTCCAGACTTTTAATTTAATAAATTTGAAGAATTATTTTATTTGTTAAATTTTGACTATTAAAGATTTTGTGTGACGAAATTATAATTGACATGATAAAAATTATTTTGTTTAAATTTTGAATTTATTTTTTTATTGAAAAATTTTTGTAAATTGTAATTTTGTTGAAGACAGTTCAATATATATATACTGACGTGTAATTTCAAAGATGTAAGATTTTGAGAAATTTCTATGGGTTTATTAATTAAAATTGCAACAGATTCGTATTATTTTGAATTGAATTTGCATGGACATTGTATCAAAATAAAACTAACATTTTAAATTCTTGAAATGATAACAAATAAATGTAATTTGCACAGGGGTAGAATAATTGTTCCAAGTATGGCATAAGGTTGTAAACTTGTGTTGATGATGTATTTTCAAATTATGTACATAAAATATATTTGAAAATGTTTTATAGAATTAAATGAAATTTGAATTTAGAACGCGAATTTAATAATAAGTTGGTTTTACCATTTTGTATTAACAAGTGTGAAAATTTTGATTGATTATGGTCATCTAAGTGGTTTTTGGAGTTGATACGTCTAGGTCAAAGGAAGAAGGGCATGTAGCAATGCAAGCCAATCGTACATCGACCACGAAGGTGTGAGGATCGCATGGAGTCCACGATTGACCACTATACTATTGATATGACGGAATGTTGAATCGTCCAGCGAGCGTTGAATTTTAGAATTACCAAAAAGGGTAATTTTTATTGATTGAGTTGTAAAGTGAATTTGTGCGAACGGGTAGTTCGATTTGAAAAAATTGGTTCAATTAATATAATCAGAATCCATGAAGATTGGACTAGAAGAGAAAATTTTGAAAAGGGGAGAAAATAATAAAAGAATTAATTAAATGATGCGATGCTGTATTGATGGTGTAATTTGGACCTGGGATTGAATGGATGTTTCAAGAATTATAAAATTTAAGTTTGGAAAATGGACACGTGCTGAAAATTATAAGGTAGAACATTTGAAAACCACTTTTGTTTATACGTATAATAAAAATTATAGGTTACCATATTCAAAAATTTGAGTTTTATCTAAATATAGAATTAAGGGCATTTTAAAATTATCTAGCGAGCAGAGGTTCCATCTTATCATATTTCTAAAAACATCAAAATTTCAGTTTGAAAGGCTTCGCGTTATAAAGAAAACACGACAATTATAAAATATTACATTCACATTAAGTAAATGATCACATAGAAATCTTTAACTCATTTTGCATACGTTTATACGCAATTTTAATGATGTTTATGTGGGATATAATAATTAATTAGATGTTGATTGGCTGTTTAATAATATTTATTAATAACGAAAAATATATACATGAGTAAAAATACGTAAATATCAGGTTGACCGTCGTTAGAATTGTCAACCACTCGAGTCGCAGCTGGTAAGAGACTGGCCAACCCTTGTTGGTAACCGATGGGTGCATGCCTTCAGTCACCCCTCTTAAGCACCACCCGCCGGATTGCATCTCTCTCGCTCCTACTACTCAATCCTACAACTCGGCCCTTCCTGGACCAGTAGTGTCGCCCTCGACACTTTCTTCGAAGGAATCTCCGTGATGCGCCACCCATGGTTTAATGTAAGCCAATTTTAAACCTGGACCCCATTGTGTCCGCTTTAGTGCGAGTAGGTCACTTTCTTCGTAGGATTTTGCTCGCTTTCGCTTTTTCTTATACCCCTTTAATGTTTTTACTACCGTTAACACTTCAAGTTCATTACCGCTACATTTTTCTACCGCCGGAGTGTAACTTACACAATTTCGCACCACTCCTTCGATCTTTTTACGCGCATTGGGAAATAAATAGTCTTTCTTTATTAAATGTTCCGTTTCACTCGCCGAACTATATCCTTTTTCATGCCGCGCTACCTGAGCCTGCATCGTTTGATTTAAACAGATTTGTCTGTCAACTTTCGTCTCACTCATTTCCGCGTTCGGTTGTTCCATAAATTTCATGACCACCGCTGTTTTGTGTGCAGCTGGTGTCACACTCCCATTTTCTGTTAAACGTTCAACTTTTGTTTCGCACCCGTAATTTGATATTGGTTCTTTAATCACCTCATGTGATGTGACCGGTAACACATGTGTTGCACAAACTTCGTTCACAATGTCCTCCGAATATTTAGGTGTGACCATATCTGCTACGCAAACTTCGGACACGTCCTGGGCGCGCTCGATTTCACAGATGTTCGATTTTTCTTCTTGTGAACGCCGCTCGCCGTTTACCAATTTACGAATGTTTACTTTGCCTTGTCTGACCCGCAATTCTACTGAATTAAGAAAGTCAGACCCCAGCAACATGTGGTAACTCATAAATTTTGTTGGAACGACGTGTATGCTCATTTTATAATTTGTTTCGTCTATAACGGTTTCCGCTTCGAAGTACCCTATCGTTTGTGCTCCATTTTCCGACCCTATTCCACGAATCGATATTGGAATTCTTGTGAGAGCCGGTGCACCGATTTCAACGTATTTCTCGGCTGTGACCATCGTTATGTCACTGCCTGTGTCCACCACCGCAACAACCCGATTATCGTTCACCATAATGTCTTTAACAAATTTCCGTTCAACCCCCTGTAGTGTGTCACAAGTATTAACCGTGGATTCCGCCGCCGTTTGAAGTCTTTTAGCACATGTGGATGCAATATGTCCGTAATCATTGCATTCGTAACACTTAACACCCCGTGTTTTTGTTGGACAACGCGCACTTAAATGTTCATCCGACCCGCAATTGAAACATCTCTTCGGAGACCGCCAATTTTTTCCACGCACATTTCCATTACAATGTTTCTCTACCACCGGATTTAATTCCACTACACTCCGAACTGTCTTTTGTTTGAGTGAAATTTCTGCGAAAGCTTGAGCCAATAATTTGGTACTATTGTACCGCTGAATTCTCGCTTGATTTCTCAGAGTTTCATCAGGTATCCCGTCGATTATCACACTGACTAACTCGTCCTCGTCTATTCTCACCTGATTACCTAAGATTATCTTTTCGTGAATGTAATCACTAAAAGTTTCTTCGGCTTTCCAACTTCGTGCTTCAAATTTCTTGCGTAATACTAATTTGCTTGGCCTATTGTCGAACATGGACCGCATTTCACTCAGCAAATCCGCAATCGGCATTTCAAGACATTCCGATTTTGAATTGAACCAGTTACGCGCTTTTCCACTTAGCCGCATGCCAATTAATATCCTCGTTAACCCTTCGTTCAGGTTGTACGTTTTTTGTAAAAGCTTAACCTGCTTTTCCCATATTACGAAGTCTTCGCCGTTACCTTCGAAATAATTCAAAACGTCTGCAATCGCACTGATGTTTGCCTTAGGCGTCGTCGAATCACTCCGTCGTTCGCCGTTACCTGAAACCATCGCCCGAAGGTTTTCTAATTCGCGCCGCATTATCCTTAATTCGCGTTCTGCCAACTCCTTTTCACGTCGAGTCAGCTCCAGCTCGCGCACACCGTTTATTCCGTCGTTCCGTTCATCGTCACTAAACTGTTCGTTTTCACCGTTCGTTATATTATTTATTGCAGCACTTCCGCCGTTGACAGTGTTGCAATCGTCGTCTTCATCGTCTATTACATCATTTGTTGCAGCACGCCCATCGTTAATCGTGTTGCAACCGCCGCCGTAATTACCCCCATCGTTGCTTGGTAATTTCCATGACCCCGCTGGGTCATGCGTCATTAAGCGATCGAATAAAACCGCCTTGGATCCCGTCGATCGTAATCCATGCCGTCGTAGGATTTCCTTCAAATCGCTTAACTTAAAATCACTTGCCGTCGTTTTGTCCATTTTTACTTATACACTTTTCGATTAAAAAAAAATTAATTATTATTAATTAATTAATTATTAATTAATTATCCCGGACGAGCCCCCAATTGTGGGATATAATAATTAATTAGATGTTGATTGGCTGTTTAATAATATTTATTAATAACGAAAAATATATACATGAGTAAAAATACGTAAATATCAGGTTGACCGTCGTTAGAATTGTCAACCACTCGAGTCGCAGCTGGTAAGAGACTGGCCAACCCTTGTTGGTAACCGATGGGTGCATGCCTTCAGTCACCCCTCTTAAGCACCACCCGCCGGATTGCATCTCTCTCGCTCCTACTACTCAATCCTACATTTATGAAAGATTTTTGTGCCTTTCCTACTGAAATTCAAGATTTAAATTGATAATTTACTGAATTTGAGTGCAATATGTATATGGCTTTTTGGCACGATTTTTTCAATTTTACCCTGTCAAAAAATGCACTAAATTATTACAGAATGAAAGTTACTAGATCACAATTCATATAATATGATAGAATCAATCAAAATACTTTTTACTTACGGATACTAAAGTATCTATATTCATCGCTACCAAACCACAAGCTGTGAATTTGAATTCATTTCGAGATGCCTGAATTAACATTAATATTGAAATTTTTAGTTTGGGAAAATATTTTGAGTACCAATCTGAATTGTAAATACCATACGAAACAGTCATTGCCTAAAAATAAAAATTTTAAACTCCGAAAAACAATTTAATAATGCATTTTACTTCGTCAGAAACCAAAGTTGATATAATGCAATAAAATGCCAATTGAATAAATACACATAAACCTGCAAGTCCGTATCTCATCGTTATTAGTAAAATAGTACTGCAAAACATTTGAGTAGAAATTTAATATAGATACTAATACTATATATCATGCAAAACATATTCACCTTTCTGAAACGGCGTAAATTTCGGTGCAAAGTAGTGGTGCTGTTGTCAAATACTGAATCATGAATGGAATTGAAAATACTTTCTGCATTAGTTTGGCAAACCTAGCAAACACGCCCAAAAGTAACCACAAAAGTATTATTGTTTAGAAAAACCCTAACTTACTCTAATAAGAATATATGATGCTGAATATTTTTTCGTAATTCCTGATAAAAGATCTGGAAATCTTCGGGAGTTTGTATATTATCAACACTTAAATTTTCTAAGCTATCGCGTAGAATTTTAAATTGTATTATAATTTCATAGCACAGAGCGAAAAAGATACAATCAAAAGTTACAATAAAGAACGACGCGAAAGGAAAAGAAATTACATAGCTCAACCATACGACGTGATATAATTGTTCCTGGTTTTCCATATTCCAACTTCCAGTGGGTAGTTTTTTTCCAAAAAATGTTGCTATCGTAAATACTGGTGGACATGCCAAACATAAATAAAAGAAAATTTTTTGAAACACCATTAGAGTACGACGAATGCTATCTATTTCCTTCTTTACTATATTAGAACAGTTATCATTATTCCAAAACTGTTTTGTAGAGTTTACCAGTTTTACAAACTTCTGCTGGTTGTAAGCACAGATGCATAATTTTAGTAAAACCTTAAGGAAAATAGTTATACATTTGTAACAGAAATTTTCTATTGAAAATAAAAGTCAAAAAAGTATTTTAAATTAAGAAAAAAAATGCAAGATGAAGTGGAAAACATTTGGTACAGCTATCCGACTTGAACAGTTACAAAATGTTTTTGAGATTATTTCTTTTGTTATTTTATGTACATATCTCTTTTAAAAGGATTTTTGAATTTTCCTTTTTACTTATTTTCATTCCACTTTTAGTATATTTGCTTTATTGTTTTTTTTGCACATTTTGAATTTTTATATGATATTTAGAAAAAGAACATGCAAATGATAAGAAATAGTGAACATGTTATTAGTTTACTGTAAACAAGAAAATTTACCTGACAATATGCTGCTGTAGCTTCGATGTTATCCACAAAATCGTACATATTCTTTTTTATATAAAAAAATTGCATAATCGTCATGGCAATGCAGAATATCATTACACATGACATCGATACGGTAAACAGCATCCGTGTTTTAGCAGGTTTATTAAACCTCAAAAGGCCAATTTTGTTCATGTTCGACATAGGAAAATCAGTTAAGTTCTTGCCATAGTTCTCCATATTAACTTTCACTTTTCAATTCAGCAGGCAAATGGTACGTACCTACTAATACCTTATTTAACCACTATTTTCAAGGTATTAATGAGTTGATATATCTGTAAAATATTTATACTTAACACTTTTTGATTATCGCTGTAAAGTATTTCAAAGAAAATTTGTAATTTTTGTTATAAATTTACTTAGGAAATACATATACGTGCTACTTATTTAAATAAACAGAATAATAATTATCATCAAACATTTTTTCAACTACCAGTAATTTAAAGATATTAACATTTTTCTTTGAAGTTTTTAATATTTTTTTATCACTTGATACAAAACTGTTTGTTTAATGTGGTCTCCCGAACTGACTACTAATTTAAATAGGTATAATAGGTATACCCGAATATGTTAGGCTTGTGGTATCAGAAGGTATTTTCCGTCCAAATCATCTCTGTGAACCCACATGTCGAGGTATGGAATATTTCTCTTAGTTTCTAGTTTTTCTATAGTGAACTGAAGGTCATCATTGAAGTTATTGAATTGAGGTGAAATGTACAGTACACTTTTATTATTTATCAGGAGGAAAGAATCATCAACTTAAAATATTTTCTAAATTACCTACTAACGTTATTACGAGTATAGCATTAAAGGAAGAAACTCTATCATAAAGATATTTATACAGATGGAAGCTAAATCAACTGATGTGCTATATCACTCATAGCAACACCCCTCTTTTAGCGGTGTATTTTATTTTGCTTTTTATTTTGAAAAGAAAATATTTTTACAACGGTACGTCACAAAGAATAAATTAATATCTCTTAAAGTGTGCTCCGGATAAAATTTCTTCGTATGTAGTTTAGCACCTTTACAGTAATAATTAAATAAAACAGTATGCATAATAGTCAGCTTAGCAGCTACAAAAAAATATTAAATGGTTCTAGTGCTTATTATTAATAAATAATATATCATAATATATTCTATATATTTTATGACTACTCGCATGGCTTAAATGACCCATCAGATCAAGAGTTGATCATATTAGCATATTCCAATTATCACTATATTAAAGGAATTCGTGGATTTATTCACATTTTTATTGATTGCTTTAATCAAGCGTGCATTAAAATGCGATCAATAAAACGGGACACAATAAAAGTGGGGCAGTAGGTCAATTAAAAAACATGAGAGAAGAAGATCGATTAGCCAGACATGTGGGAGAGGGGAATAAGGGGTGTGGTCAGGTTAGGGGGTGGTTTAGAGGAGTGGTTAGGAGAGGGTTTTCATCTCAAAGTATGAAACCAGGGAAGGAGTTGATATCAGCCTTTCCTGATGTCAAAGTCACCGGAGTCATTCAAGGTCAGCCCAAAAGCCCCACTTGCCTACTAATGTGCTATTTTTCCTAGATAACTACCTTAGTCTAATAAGAACATGTGATGCTGAACGTTTTTCGTAATTCCTGATAAAGAACCTGCAAATCTTAGGGATCCTATATATTATCGACACTTAAATTCTCCAAGTTATCGCATATAATATAAGAAATGCTGAAAACATGATAGAGCAACGAAATGATGCGGAATACAAAAAATTCGAGGCTGAAGAGAACCGAGAGGCAAGGAAAGATGAAGCTAAAAAATTACAAGAAAATCTAAGAAATGATGAAAACTTGAGAAAGCAAAGAAAAGACGCTGTAAGTTTTCGTTAAATTTCCTTATATGAGACATTTTTTTATTCCTCTTGCACAATGCTAAACAACTAATCTACAGAAAATAGCAGTTAAATTTAAACTGAGCTACGTAAAATAATATCGACTACCTACTACATGCAATATGCATATTAAGGGCTCGCCACATAGCCTGTGCTATGCTATGCCAATGTCAAACATTGAAGTAGAAACATAGGGTTTCAATAGTGACGTTCACATAGTTATGAGTTGCTATGCTATTTTGCGCATGACCATGACATTGTTCAACGTTTGTGTTGACATAACACAGAGCATAGCATAGCACAGCACAGGCTATGTGGCGAGCCCTTTATATGTATTATGTACATACAACGGAGTTCCAATTTATTATTCACCTGTTGAAGTACCTCTATAATAATAATTATGAAGCTAACCTCTTGCATAGTATAATATTTATACTAATTGTTTTGTTCTCTAAAATTCGATTTATTTAATTATTTCTTTGTGCTTTCATTTCAAAACAAGTCAATTCCAATAAGTATCGATTTTAAGTAAATTTAATTTGCCCTTTCACTTTCACTATTTAAAATTTAAAATACTACTCCATGCCGTATGCTACATCATTTTAAAGATGGAGAAAATCCTTATCTACTGACGTTAAAAAATTGATTTAGTAAATCTGTTTATAAATTTGGGTGAAAAATGGGCATTAATTGGTGCGGCCTTTTTCTTCTACCATCATTATATCAACGGATTTTGTTCCTACGTCCGCACTTTAGCATACCAAAAGTCACCGTATGGAAACTCTGCATAAGCTTCTTACTAAATTTTCTCCAGAAGTTGAAATTTTTAAAGGAAAACTTCAATGTTTTCAAAGAGAAAATTTTGTCTTTTGGGAAAAGATTTCTATATTGTCAAAAACAAGTTTCTCCGCAATATCTCCTTATCAGTTGATTTTAGGACAAAAATAGGTGCTACAAATCTTATAGAGGATATATTATTATATAATTCCCTACCGGTTTCCGTCAGTTTTGTAATACTTCCGGGTGGTAGCTGAGGTCGAAAACTCTGAGTTTTCATTAGCACCCCAAATTTTATACAATAATCAGATCACTCTTACTATTTTTAGGGAAGTTTTAATTTCATGATCAGCGCAGAAGTTCAACTTCTGATGAAAAATTTTGTAAACTGAAACTTTAGACCCGGTTACTTTTAATATAATATTAAAGTGCGGATCAAAATCCGCACAACAAAATCCGTCAAAAGATCACTGAAGACAACTTTATGAAATGTTTTGATTAAATTCTGATCAATATCCTTACCCTTATTTTGATTTGAAAATATGTTTTAAATAAACACGGCGGCCTTGCTTACACCCATAAACAGGTTTGTAGGAATCCTGTTATTGTTTGTTATTTTTTGAGTTTCAACTTCCCATATATTTCGTCTGGAGAGACTCAAATAGTAGCTCCCATAGTGGTAAGAAGAAAAAATAAATTTTACTTTTAGAAGTATTTATAATATTAATATAGGTATAATACTATGTAAGTACTAATTTTAATTATTAAAATTTAAACTTTCAAATAAATCAAATAATTTTAAATTTTAATTGGAAAAAGCTTTTGGTGGTTAAAATAAACTGCACTTAACGAAGTAACACTTCAAACGATTTAGTTAAAAATGAAATTAAATATTAGTTTAAAGAACAACAGTAAGTTCGTGTTGCTGCTATCCGAACGACACTGCCGACAACTATTATAATATTATGTATTAAAGACCCAAGAGTGAAGTTAAATGCAATTTTTTAAGAGATACTGCGCAATACATTTCGTTTGTTTGTAGGTCGTCATATTCGAATGAAAGTACTAATTAATGTAATAAATTGAATGTAAAGGGTGATTCAATAAGAGGTGTCATTTTCATTTGTTAAAAAGACTCATCAATAATTGGAAAAATTGGAAAATTTTTATTTTAACATAAAGAAGAAAAATTGCGATTATACGTGGAACACATCATTTCAATACCCTCCACAGCTTTGCTGGCATGGCATCATTCTTTTAGCAAAATTTTCCATTACGTTTTCGCATAAAATATACTACTCAATGTTTGCAATTACAAACCAAATATTGTTGTTGAGATCTGGAATCCCTTGAGGTTTGTCGACAAAGACTTTTCCCTTTAAGTAACCCCAAAGAAAAAATTCAATCGATGTTAGCACGTCGAGAGATAACGCGATCTTTGAATTTTAAATGCGATCAAGCTATTGCTTCGTATGCTGTATGGCAACCTGTCCCGTCTTGCTGAAACCACATATCTTCGAGATCCATATGTTACGGACCATTTTCTAATAATTTTCAATTTTAATTTTTAAAATCAGTGCTTTGTTGTAATGCAATAAATTTATACTTATTTATTAGAAAATAATTTTTTTAAAAGACTCAAGACATTTTTCAAATTTTAATTTATTACATCCTGGTTTTAGAGTTTATTTTCAAGTAACCAATATCCCAATAATTATTTATGGTTTTCATAATTTCAAATTTAGACACTTTTATTGTGATTTATTTGTGTGAACAGACCAAGTTCATGAAAGTTGGTTTCCAAAAGTATAAATTCTTTTGATTGGTTTGTTTTTAAATTCAAAGAAGGGCAAGACGATATTCTTAATAATATTTTAAAGCAGTTGAATCCAAGTTCTCAACGAAGAAAGATGAAAATTTGAGGTGTTAACCGACTCCCTCTGGGAGGCAGTCATCTAAGCCCCCAGTTGTAACATACAGTGAAGTTATTGAGTTTTAATTATTAAATTAATTAATTTTTGTGCAACGTATTTACTACAGTGTTAAATTCCAAGTTGTTTATTCCAAGTTGTTAATTCTTGTTATATTTGATGGCGAAGACAATAAATTTAAGAAAATGAAATGGATCCGATTGATTAAATAATTTTTAAATAAGTATCGCTTCAATGTTATGGAGGAACTTATATCGAGCTGGGTAGGTCCGATGTGGGCTACTTTCGAGCCATAGCTGGGTAGGTCCGATGTGAGCTACTTTCGAGCAATTAGTATCTACTGATGGGTTTCAGTACGAGTGGAAATAATGGTCCAATTTTCATGCAACTTCCCTTCAATTGGCTTAAGTTTTAGCAACTTTATAAAAAAAGTAAGAAAAATTGGAGATTTATTATAAAGATTGATATGTTTTTGAAAACGACAATAATATTTAATTTTTGGTTTCAATTTATCCAAATATTCTGAGGATTTTTAAATTTATAAATGATGACGATTTTTTTTTAATAAACATTTTTATTTTAACTTGTGCACAAATATTACATTTACGTTAAATTTTATATTCAAAACTTAATAACAGAAAGTGAATTATGTAAATTGTTTTGTATTATTTTTTAGAAATTAATGATTTGTTTAGTTTATAAGTTTTATTAATTGATATTTTTTTAATATATATAATTTTTTATATTAATATGTGTGATTTTTATTTAAGCCTAATTTCCAGTTTACAGGTGAATCAAAATAATTCGAACGATTAGTCTTGGCTTACGTTATTGCTAATTTATTTGTTTAGCATTTTTAATAATTAAGTTTTAATAATTTATTTTTTTAATTAATTTAAATTTATATTTGTAACACATACCATCTAGTATTGGCTACGAAACATTTGTTAATATGTCACGATAGCGAGAACCAGTAACCGTAAGCACTGAGCCGCTATCATTTCCGAAGAAGTATGGTACATACACCCCTCTAGAATATCATAAAAAAAGCTCCAATTGTTGTGAACGGTGACTAATTATTGAAGTTCTCGACTAATCGCTGACACTTTCCTTTACTCTTGGGCGATCTTTATAACTGTACGACCACCACGAAGACGGACAAGTAGTGTTCTTACATTACTTACTGAACCAGTTTTATTTAGCTACTATTGGTTGTAAATCTTTGTTGAAATTATTGTTTTTTCAAATTCAATATTGAAATTTTGTAAAATTATTACATACCTACCTTTTTCGAGTCTCCAATAAGGAAGCAATTATTGCATTCACTAAATTTTACTCAGGTTTTTTATAATTTTGTTTTGCCGAACTAACCATAATAAATCTAAAAATGATAAACTGATGTAATTTCTATCAAATGTAAATTATTGGTTTACCTGAGAGTACCTACTCAAAATCTGTAAAAATTGACGCCAAAATTTTTATGATTATTTTTACAAATACTTGTGCCATCAGTTAGCGGATTATAACGGTTTCTCTATTAAGTATAACTGAACTGTACTTCGGAATTTGTCATAAATTTTGGAGTTTTTACGGAAAATTGTTGTTAGTTGTCAGCTTTTTTGAATTTATATAATATGAAGGAATTTTTAAGGGAACCCATTACCAACTCCCCCAGCTATTTCTATTTCGAAATTTCAAAGTAGCTCCCCTTACCTATATCTTCCTAAACGAAAAAAAATTTTTGTCTATCTACGTTAAAATAATAATTATTAGATTCAGCCGATTCGTTTATGAGTGGTCAAAAATTAATTATAAGTTAAATCCAAAAACACTTTTAACTAAATTTATACTATGTAAACTAAAATCGGTTACTTACATTAGGTACCTACTTTATTTATAAATTTGTCATTTTGTTTTATGTAGAGGCGGCAATATTTAAAATAGCAACGATTTTATGTTTTAAGTGGGGCGGTGCTCTCGACATGTAATCCAGAAACAACACGTCGTGTTGCCTACATGTCACATGTTTATTTGGCGTTCACAACTCGGAGGCGGCGTCACTTTTTAACGACATTATGAGAATGAGAATGTAATATGAGAAGTTTGATTTTGAAATTTTCTTAACAATCTTCCGTGATTCTGAGGGCACGTAAAGACGGCGATCCTCCTGTGTTAATGATTTGCTATCATAACAATAAAAAACAGGGTACAGGCACATATCGAAAGGCAAGCCTAGCAAGCTACCTGAAATGTAAAAACCAAAATGCTCATAGGAACTAATACATAAATTAGTCAAAGGACAGGTCCTGGACCTACTATATTAAGAAGAAGAAAAAAAAATAAGGTATTCTTAAGCTTTTCTATCAAATCAAATATGGTGTATCACAATGTATAGGGGTGGTGCTATTTTATATTTCAAGTAGTGATCGCTTGTGGAGAAGGGATAAAATCTAAAAGATTCAATCAATATTGATTTTAAACTATTACATGGATATATTTATTAATCGACTTGTTTCTTTTCTTTCACATTAAATTCACATAAAATCAATAGTTATTAGAACTTGCTTGTTGTGAAATAACCAGATCATAAGGCTTCTTGTTATACTTTGTATAGAAGCCTAAAACACTGTGAAGTATATTTTTATGGAACAAAAAGAAATAGGAATATCACAGAACGAAAGAATGAAATAAAACGCAGTTTAGAGAATAAAACATTTGCGATATTATACTGTGCAAGTAGTTATTAGATATCATTAAATTAAATTGAATAAATTGTTAGCTTCATAACTATATAAAGTGACATCAATAAGTAAATAATTTGAACTCCGTTGTATATAAAATAAATGCATATTGCATGTAGTAGTCAATATTTTTCTACGTGGCTGAGTTTAATATAATTGCTGTTTTATGTAGGTTAGTTGTTTCGTGCTGTGTAAGAGGAACAAAAATATTCCATATATAAAGAAATTTAACAAAAACTTGTGTAAATGCTGAATTATTTCAATTTTAACTGACGATGAGAAAGTGCTATATACTACATACGAAGAAATTTTATTCACAGAACACCTGAAGAGATATGTATTTATTCTATATGACGTGGCCCCTCTAAACTATTTCGTTCTCAAATTAAGGGAATTATAAATAGCTGACGTTGCACCAACGCAACGGAAGCGCAACCCCAGATGTACCGGAGCACCGAGCTTGTCATTGCAGTCTCCCAGTGCTGCTGCCAATCATTGACCTAGCGTAAAGCACCTTCCAGCCAATGTTGGCCCAGATTTAAGGCAGCACTGGAGAAGAACTGCTAACCGACACTGGGCCAACGCTGGCGTTTGTTTGTTAAATATTCAAGTTATTTACAATCTTCATTGATGACAAAAGTATTCACAACTGGTCCTTTTTCAAGAATACAGTGAAGAAGATTTCGGCAGCCGTTAACTTATTATAGTGAAAAATGAAAAGGCCCGAACAGAGGGTATTAAAGAATTTCTGATAAGAAAATTCTTTGCTTTATTTAAAAATTTGAAATTGAAATCAATTTTTTCAAATGTCGTATTGCGAATAAAATTTTCAACATTTGAAATCAATGCTGATAATTCTATTCTGTAGAGAATTTTATGCTCTCGAAATTTTCCCATGGAAAATCAAATTGTATTCATACTAAATCGACCTTTTGATATTGTGTCCAAAGCGATTTGGAATGGTAATGAGTTTTGGCCAGCAACACATGTGTACTTCTACAAAAGGAGCCCCTATTCGACTACAGGGATAGATGACGTCTCAAAAGCAGAACTCGTCACACAGGGAAATAAGTGTTTTGCAACCAGAACTCACTCGCGTGGAAAGGATTTTGAATTATCGTCCCAGCAGAGCTCACTTTCAAATAGATGATATGGTAGTAATAACAAAGTGATCTCACAACCACGAATGGCTGCGATATTAATTCAGTAGATCTAATTAATTAAAATTGCAGGTTTCTAGATTTTAATGTAATCTTTCATAACAGCGGATAAGAGATAATAATGTATTTTATTTTATTGTTAGATAGTTAATCCACACCTATCCAGAAAATCACTGTTTTACCATGGAATCTTAAGTAATTTATAAAAATTAACTGATTACCATCGTCCACAATTCTGTATTTAGAATTAATCTGGTAGATAATACTCAAAATCAGGTTTGCTGAAAAAAAGAAAACTTCCAACCCTATACTGTAGAATAACAGGTATTCCGGTAGGTGGTGACGAGGATACTTGTATTGACGTTTAAGTTTACGCCAGATTGGGTCATTAACAATCAATACGGTCTACAGATGATTGCTTTTTACCTATTATCGTAATTGAACTAAAATTCTTCAGATGGCACGGCGGTGGCCTGGCGGCAGTCAAAAGAATCGATTACCATAAATGTTTGAACAGAGTTTTGCGCGTTAAAGTGTAGTAATGAAATATAGAATAATAACCAGTAGTTATTCCTGATAACTTGAGCTAAAATATCGTGACATCATTTTTTGAATATTATTTTTTTTTTAGTCAACAAGTTTTATTACAATCTATCTAGAGAATAATAACTAATAGGTACAGGCAACAAATTAGATACCACCTGTACGATTGTCTAATGACATCTAATGACATCAAAAAAAGTGAATTTAATTTTAATAGTAAACATGGAAGATGTAAAGAACATTTACAACGAGTTGAAACACCACAAGAAGAAATTGGTCCAATTCACCGAAACACCAATACACTTTAATAAAAGTAGTGTGTACACAATAATTATTTATAGGCTAATTAGTATTAATTGGGGAAAATAAAATGATTTTTGATAATTAGTATTATTTTAATTTACATAACTTTTAAATATTTTTACAACAGAAATAAAATTTTACAATCTTCAACAGAAGAATCAACAACGAAATATTAATATTATATAAGTATTATATTAATCATAGTAAGTAAGTTCATTACCTTTTCTTATCAACAAGACAATTGCATAAAGCTTGATAAAGGAATGCATAAATACTAGTTATAATTATTTTTGTAGGAGTAACTATTGCAGTTACTTACATAATTTCAACGGGAGTAATTAAACAAAGCTAAAAAAATGTCGAGATAAAGAATCGCAAAGCTTTTTATGTACAAAATCCTACACAGAATTGTTATTACAAATACTTTTCCAAAAATTATAGAAATAATTTCATGTTAACACTTTAATCTATATAATGATACAAATTTCATTGATTTTATACAACGATAAACTAAATTAATATGTATTCTTATAGTATAGTGTATTTCAAATTAATTGGAATTAAAAAAAGTCTAGCATCAAATTACGTTGTTATAAAAACATACAAACTATGCAAGGAAAAACAATATAAGAGATAAGATTATCGCGCCAACGAAAGCCCGCATTTCATACTCCACGTGGAGTAGTGTAGTTCTAATTGGTTAATATTTATAATAAGGACTTATTATTGGATAATATTTCTATTACGAAAATTCTCTTTGCGACTCCACGTGGACGCGTGTACCAGGTGTACAGTAAGTTTGTATGTTTTTATAACAACGTAATTTGATGCTAGACTTTTTTTAATTCCAATTAATTTGAAATACACTATACTTAGTCAAAATAGAGCGATTTTTAAGCAAATTAAACTTTTTTTAATAAAGAAATTATAATCTTTTTCAAAATAAAAATTATTTCGCCAAAAGGTACAATAGAAATTCTTGTGGTTAAACAAATTTTTTTACAATAATTTTTAATTAGCAAAAATTACCTAATATATATTGTTTTATAAGAATATTACTATAGAATCAACATATTGCATAATTTTTATTCCTACTGAACAGCCTTACAATAGATTTATAATTTTTTTTTTCTATTATTAATTTGTTATTCTCTTTAATAATAGATGTTTGAAATAAAAATTGCAACCTTGCTTAAAATTATAACTTGTTCGCAGAAATCCTGTTACTCCTTTTTATTTATATGCGTTTCATTTAGACTGTACTTATAATAAAACAAAAAACAATAAACAAAAGGTTCATAAGCAGCAGTGATTTTATTTAATCAGACTAGAACTACAACGTAACAATTAATGTGGAGGTGTAAATTATTCCTTTAAGCTTGTCAACAGAGCGCTTACTGAAAAAGCAACCTGGACGACCTGAAAAAAATTCTTAGTTAAATTAATTAGTAAGTTCAATACGCTAAATAAAGTTAAAAAGGAAAAACATCGAAAACATTAAAAGTAGGTATATTCGCATGATACAGCACAAGGATAAGGACGATACTCAAAGATTCAGCGAGTACAGGTTTTAGCAAGGAGATTGCACGAGCGAAGCGCAGCGCAGCGAGTGTCAACCTCCGCAGCTGAAACCTGTACGAGATGAATCTTTGAGTATTGTCCGAATCCGCGTTGCTGTTGCGGTGATTATTCCGTGAAGAAAGGCCACGACTTAAAAGCACATCACATACGAAAACCGACATTTCAAACGCCATTTTTAATGTCGAAAATTGTGAAACAAATTGACCATATCGCATCACAATCATTGCAAAAAAAATCAAACAAAAAATTTCGTAAGTACCGAAAAAAATGTAAGGATAACGCACTAAATTTGTAATATAAAATTCGTTAAAAGTACATTGCTTTAAGTGACCTCCTCGGGTTGAACTAATGCGTTGCACCGGTTTCATAAATCGCATCTGTTGAGTGCGTTGTCATAAACACCTCATAAATTAAAATATTCGACTACATAAATTATGATATTCGAATATTTTTTATTACGTATGAATTATTACTAAAAATATTCGATATTCTAGTAGGGTATTTGGAATATTTTCGTAGTATTTCATAAAAACTGGATATTTTACAGTATTTGCGGGTAAAACCCACGGTGCACGAATTGTATCTGTATAATTATAATGTAAAATAAACGCACGCTGATTGGTCGAAACGCCAAAATTTGACCCTGAGTGGAATAACCACTAATATAATGAATGTTATACATACATAGTACATTACTATAGGTACGTAAAGCATTGAAATTCAGTTAATTATCAAATTACTTAAAACTTGAGTAGGAAATGAACAAAAATATTTCATAAAATTCATCAAAATTTTGTATCAACGTATGCAAAATTTTCGAATGATCATGAAGTTTAACATTTTAAAGTGATAATTTCTGCATTTGAGTACAACACGTATAGTACATACATTTTTGGCATGAATATAACCAATAAAGTCGAAACACATTGCCAATAAATATTTGTATTTTTTCCGTGTGGGAAATTACATTAGAATATTGCCTGGTCGTAATTTAAAATATGACGGAATCATTCAAAATATTATTAACTTACAGATACTAAAGTGTCGATATTAATCGCAACCAAACCGCAAGCAGTGAATTTTGATTCAGTTTGGGATGCACGAATTATCATTATTATTGGAACTTTTAGCTGACGAAAATATTTTGAATACCAATCCGAATTGTAAATACCATTCGAAATAGTCATTACCTAAAAATAATACTTGTAACTTTAAAATTGGTAAAATATTTTAACAACGCATTTAACTTCATTGAAAAGTAAACTTGATGCAATGCAATAAAATGCCAATTGTGATAATAGGCAAAATCCTGAAAAGCCGTATCTTGTCGTCAATGGTAACCGAGTACTGGAAAACACTTAATTAGAAATTTTTTATTCTTATAATAACAATGTGCACCGTGCAAAACACATTCACCTTTCTGATGTGGCGTATATTTCGGCGCCAATTAATGGCACTGTTGTCAAATACTGAGCCATGAATGCAATTGAATACACATCCTGCATTTCCTTGATGAACCTAGGAATAAATTTCAAAGTGCAAAAATAGTGTTATGTAGAACACTAACTTACTCTAATAAGAACGTGTGGTACTGAATGTTTTCTCGTAATTCCTGATAAAAGACTTGAAACTCTTCGGGACTCTGTATATTCTCGACACTTAAATTTTCTAAGCTATCTCGTAGAATTTTAAATTGTATTATAAGTTCATAACACAAGCCCAAAAAAACACAATCAAATGCTGCAACGAAGAACGTCACAAAAGGAAGTGAAATTGTATAACCAAACCATACAGCGTGATATAATTGTTCATGGTTTTCTAAATTCCAACTTCCAACGGGTAGTTGTTTTCCAAAAAATGTCGATATGGCGAATATTGGTGAACATCCCAAAGTTAAATAAAAATAAATTTTGTGCAACATCATTATGGTACGAATGAGATTACCTATTTCTTCCTTTATTATATTAGAACTAGATGATACCCCGTCCGAGGACGGGCAGCTAGAAGGACGGGCAGCTACCCAAGGTCATATGGCTTTTGGATTGCACTGAGAGCTTTCCTTAATCTTCATTCAACTTAAGTTACCTTGGGTAGCTGCCCGTCCTTCTAGCTGCCCGTCCTCGGACGGGGTATCGTCTAGTTTAAAATAAGTAAAAAAATTTTAAATATTGATTACGTTTAATTTAATTAAAAAAAATATATGTAAGTTTTTTGTTTATTTATTTAATGTTGTTCTCATCTCTTATTATAAAAGGCCAAGTCCTTCCTTCCTTCTGTCTGTCCCACGGAAATAACCGAAGCAAACCGAACCGAACGCATAACGGATAATTTCATAACCAATCGGATGAACGTATCATCGTATCAACGTATCATCGGATCAACGTATCATCGGATCAACGTATCAACGTATTTAAATTTCCTATATAGGTGAAAAATCTGTTATTATAAAAGGCCAAGTCCTTCCTTCCTTCCTTCCTTCTGTCTGTCCCACGGAAATACCCGAAGCAAACCGAACCGAACCGAACGCATAACGGATAATTTCATAACCAATCGGATGAACGTATCATCGGATCAACGTATCGCATGGGACCGAGCGTCAGCAGCTTGCCGCGCTTGAGTTTCTTCTAAAGTTTCACGTTGTTGACGTATCGCATGGGACCGAGCGTCAGCAGCTTGCCGCGCTTGAGTTTGTTCCAAAGTTTCACGTTGTCGACGTATCGCATGAGACCGAGCGTCAGCTTGTCGATGTGATCGAAGCTGTTCTTCTGTGTTATTAGCTCTTGTACGTGCTTTTCTCTCACGATTCAATCGCCTTCGCTTTGCAGCAGGATTTTCAAAATTTTCATTATCCATTATGGAAGTTCACATAATGCTTTTTTGGAAATAGCTGTCCTATATAGACAAAATGATACGATGATACGTTGATCCGATGATACGTTGATACGATAATACGTTGATCCGATGATACGTTGATCCGATGATACGTTGTGCGTTCGGTTCGGTTCGGTTTGCTTCGGGTATTTCCGTGGGACAGACAGAAAGAAAGAAAGAAAGACTTGGCCTTTTATAATAAGAGACAGTTATCAGTATTCCTAAACTGTTTTCTAATCTTTATCACTTTTCGAAACTTTTCCGTTTTGTATACGCAGCAGAACAATTTTACTAAAATCTGAAAGAAAACAGATATGTATTAACAGGAATTTTCTATTGATAATAGAAGATGAAAAAGTATTTAAATGAAGAAAATGCAGGATGAGTTATTTCTTATTTTATTTTGTTTAAAAGTATCTCTTTTAACAGGATTTTTGTATCTTGATTTTAACTTATTGTCATTTCGTTTTTACTTTGATTATTTTCTCGTATTTCTACTAATTTTGAATTTTTATTTGAGTGATAGAACAAACATACAATTTAATAAAATATGGAGTGAAAGTAAGTTTTGAATTTGTTGTAAAGAATAGAAATTACCTGACTATATCCCACTGCACCTTCGATGTTATCGACAATATCAAAAATGTTGTTTTTTATATAAAAAAATTGAACAGTGGACATAACAGCGCAGAACATCATTGTGCATGCCATCGATACGCTGAACAGTATCCGTGTTTTAGCAGGTTTATTCAAAGAAAGAAGGCCAATTTTATTCATATTCGACGTAGGAAAATCAATTAATTTGTTCTAGTTCTCCATATTCAATTACACCTTTTTAATTCAGGAGAAAAATGCACTACCGTATTTTAAACACTGCAAGATATTAATTTTTATGTAATTGTATAAAATTTAATAATTTCTATTATAAATTCACTGAGGAATGAAGAAATATTTTAGATGTATTGTTTATGTAACTTGATAATTTTGAAAGTTCTAATTAAAATTAATTTTCAAAAATTAACAAATTTAGTCATTTTTGGAAGTTCTAAAATTTAAAAAAATTGTTTTCTTTGTTTTAATCCGAAAGCTTTCCTTAGTTAAATAAACTGCACTTAACGATTTTAAAAAACAACGGTAGGTTAGTACTGATTAGGGGTGCGCGATTATGGAATTTCATAATCGATTATCGATTATAAAAAATAATCGATTTTTTTCGATTAATCGATTATTAAAAATAATCGATTATTCATAATCGACTATGAGTTCATAATCGATTATGAACTCGTAATCGATTATGAACTTGTAATCGATTATGAACTCATAATCGATTATGGACTCATAATCGATTATGAACCCATAATCGATTATGAATTCATAATCGATTATGGACACATAATCGATTATGAACCCATAATCGATTATGAATTCATAATCGATTATGAACTCATAGTCGATTATGAACTCATAGTCGATTATGAACTCATAGTCGATTATGAACTTATAACTATAATAGGTAGGGCTATTAAGGGTTACTAAATTACTATATAATTTATTATTTTGCTAATTGTGTTACGGTGGTGCTAATAAGAAGTGTTGTTAAGCACCAGTTGATAACACATTACGGTCCGGTATCAATCTGTAATAAGTTTTATAATGTAAATAATAATGAATTTACTACGTCACGAAGAAAGACGGACCCTAACAACCAGACATGACTTTGTAATATTATGTTTATGTAGTACCAAAGATAAACATGTCGTGCAATCTCAAAAGTGCAAAAAACCATAGTAATTTTACCCACTAATGCACTAATTAACGAACTCAATCAAATTATGAATTGGAATTAAATTTTTATTTAAAAAACATTTAAAAATTATTTTGATCTGGAATTGAAAATATTTAAATAAACTTACATTAATTAGTTAATCTACATACATTAATTTAATTTCGAAAATTTTGTAGATCATTTTATTGAGTTTGAATTCTGGAGATTCGTATTACCGTGGGTTCAAATTATTCAGATTGCAGGATTGCACCACATAACGCATAACCTCCAACCAAGTACCTGGAAGCATAATATTTATAATGTTGCTTTACGACTCCTTCATAAAAACGCTGATTAAATCTGAAGTACCAAATATTTTGTTTTTAAATTTTAACTGAATGTTACTATTGTATTATGCATTATGTAATTAATTTATTGTTAACAATAATCCATCTAAAAGGCTTCTAATTAAAATTCATTTTGTAAAAGTATACACTTTCACTCAAAATATCGGACAAATAATTTAAATCCATATTGATGAAAAAGGGTTGCAATCTTTAATTGAAAAGCAAAAAAATATTTTTTAAAAACTATCAATTTTATAAACAAAAATACCTAAAAGTTGAATGGCAAATCCATATTTTGAATCCAAATATCAACTGGTGCTTAACAACACTTCTTATTAGCACCACCGTAACACAATTAGCAAAATAATAAATTATATAGTAATTTAGTAACCCTTAATAGCCCTACCTATTATAGTTATAAGTTCATAATCGACTATGAGTTCATAATCGACTATGAGTTCATAATCGATTATGAACTCGTAATCGATTATGAACTTGTAATCGATTATGAACTCATAATTGATTATGGACTCATAATCGATTATGAACCCATAATCGATTATGAATTCATAATCGATTATGGACTCATAATCGATTATGAACCCATAATCGATTACGAGTTCATAATCGATTATGAACTCATAGTCGATTATGAATAATCGATTATTTCAATAATCGATTAATCGATTATTATAAAATATCATAATCGATTATGAAATAATCGATTATTCGAATTACGTAATCGATTAATCGATTATATGCGCACCCCTAGTACTGATGTTTCCGAACGAATGTATCGACAACTACTGTTACAGATTAAAGAAAGAATTTAAATGCAATAATTGTTTAGGATGTACTGCGCATGAAATTGCTTTAGTTTGTAATATGGAAATCTAAGTATACGAAGGTGATAACGTCGGTTCAAAATTGGTTTGTCGTATATGCCAAATTGGACTGTTTTAATCTAATTATTTAAATTTTTTCGCCTCAACCCTTTTGTCGTTGCCAGTTCGATACTAAGATGTTTCGACGACGAGACTTTTTGACACCAAGACGTTTCGACACATGGATTTTTCGATTCAGAGGCTTATCGACGGGGGACTTTTCTACGCAGGGACGTTTTAACGCAGATCCGTATTATTGCCAATATAAGGTCGAATTTTTCATAACGTTGCGTATCTTACTCAAATTTTAATAGGGTAATTTATGAATTTGGTATTTTTTATTAGTGTTACATTGACTATAATTTTATATAGATCTACTTTTTCTGGATGATAATAAAATGGTCGTTCATTTATATATAGGTGGATACATAAGATTAAATATTTCCAAAGACCAATATTGATTTTAATCTATACTTATAAATAGGGGTGCGCGATTATGAAATTTCATAATCGATTATCGATTATAAAAAATAATCGATTTTTTTCGATTAATCGATTATTGAGATAATCGATTATTTTTTCATTTTCATTATTTTCGATTTTTTATTTTCGAATTTGATATTTTCGACATATTCGAATATGAACTCATACCTTGATTATGAACTCATAACTAGGTAGGGCTATTAATAGGGGTGCGCATGCGCATATAATCGATTAATCGATCACCGTAATTCGAATAATCGATTATTTCGGTCGTTCTAATTGCTGTTGGGGTTGGGATTACGTTTAAGTTTAAAAAGTTGTATTTATTAAAACAAGATATTATGCTTATATATTAGAATAAACCTCTGTTACCAATAAAAAATAAAGTATTCTATAATCGATTATTTTCCACAATCGATTATTTTCACAATCGATTATTTTCATAATCGATTATTTCCACAATCGATTATTTTCACAATCGATTATTTCTATAATCGATTAATCGATTTTTATAAATTATCATAATCGATTATGAAATAATCGATTATTCGAATTACGGTGATCGATTAATCGATTATATGCGCACCCCTACAGTTATAAAGCACAAAGTTTTATATGTCCAGAAATGTTTACACACTTCCAGACCACCTAGAAACTTGCAATTTTGCAAGCGTACTCGGTACGCTTTCAAATATACCAGAATAATCTAAAACATCCAGAATTCTACTTGCAAAGTCCGCGTTTGGACTGGAGGATGCTATACTATAAGTTGAAGAAATAGAAACATTTGTATAAGATATTATTGAAATTCTACCGCTATCAACAATAGCCATTACTGAAATCATTTCAAATAAATACTTATTATACTGACTTTGTTTATGTTGTTGGCGAAAAGAAACTTATCGTGCATGCGATTTATTTATATTCCATTTACTTCAAAAGTGGAAAAAAGTTATTTTAGTTCATCAAATACATTAAATTCCCTTGGAATTCCCTATACCGACTCTAAATCGCCTCTACTGAACAATTAATATTTCCGAGTCCATCCACATAACATGCGCTTATGCATAAAACCGTCAGTTTCACTAAACAACATATTGAAATAAAAGTTTTGCCCTATGAATTTTTCTTTGATCGCGATTGCATAAATAGTTTTTGAGAAATTGACGATAAACTAAAACCGCGCCCATCGACGAATATCCCGTTTGTGAGTCGTACATGGCAGAAAGGTCTACTTTTGCAATGATTATTTATGTGATTATCCACTAAATCTGACAAAATGCGCGAATTATATTAATAATAGATTTATTTTATTTATTATTTAATCCACGCAAATTAGATGAAAATAAGGCGAATAAGAGAAACCCGAGAAAAATAATTATTTATAATAGTATTTATAGTACATAGTATATTTTGGTACTATACTTACTCTTATTGGAGTTAGGAATAAAGATCCGAATAATTCTCACCTACTTTTGTGGAATCGAAACATTCCTTTTTGCGAAAAACCAGTCTTAATGAGAGCTTCTGTTTTTAGAAACTGATTTTTCTTCTAAACCGCCAGTCGTAGGAAAAATAGACTGGTAATAATAGCTATCACGTATGCAGCTTTTTCTCCACGACAGGTCCATATCCGAAATAAAAAACGAAAACCTGTATTAATATAAATAAATTAATATTATAAAATATTTTTTAATTTATGTGTTTTTGTAAGTTTTAAATAAAAACATTTATATTATTTTAATTTTAAACGTTATTACATTATTTTTAGAAACTGAATTAACATCAAATGTTTATATGAAAAAAAAGGATGATTAAAATACAACTGCAATTAGCGGTGTGAATCGCCTACGTGCAAAATCATATCAGTTCCTAGCAAGATAGTGGCTTAAGTTACTACCCACACACAAATGTAACCTGATATATCATCGATACGAAAGCAAGTAACCTGGTATAACATGAACAGAAAGTAAAATTTTCTGTTCATGTTATATCGAATTGCATAGATTGCACCAAAAACGCTTATTTTCTCTGCAATAAATCCCCTTGAAAAGAATCATTTTCTTTAGTCCTGGAAAAAAAATTTACCATTAAATTACTTTTTTTTTTAAATATAAGAAACGAAGATATCCGCGATGAATTAATTATCTTCCCTATTAATGAAAAACTCTCGGAGTATAGAGAAAACCAGAGATGGCACATTACTGTCACTGTCACTGTCACTACAGAAAGAAACCGGGAACTCGATTGATGAGCAATTTGAATATATTGCGGTGACCCGCGGATTCAACGTCAATAGTTATGCGTACGTCAAAAAATAAAAATTTGTTTATAATCAAAGGTTTTGCATGAAGCGCACCAATCAAGAGTAAAGAGATTCCATCCGTAGATCAAGTACTAGTTCAATATCAAAAATTAATTTAAAAGTACATTAACGGGACACAGGTGTTAACAAGAATCAATTAAAAATGTAAACTTTTAATAATCCGTTATAATCAAAATATTGTTAATATCATTAAAATCAATTTGTTTAAATATAAGCAACCATAATTCAAATCAAAATATTGTTAATTGCATAATTAGTATAAAAATTTTGTTAAGATTAAAAATTAAAAATGTAAATTTTACGTAAGGTGACGATTTTCTTCATAAACTCAGTGAACGGTTATGTGATGGTCCATATTTGAATAATTTAACCAATAAACAATCAAAAATGTGCAGAAAAAGGTGAACGAACCTGAAAAATAGCAAAAGTTAAATTTTTACACAATTCAAATTTAGCGGTTAACTTACACGAGTATTATTGATTTTTATATTGACGAAATGCGAATAATCAAGATTGCCGTGGATTTGCGAGGCGATTGCGATAAAAACAATTGAAAAGTTCACGTTGTTTTTTATGCTAATGGCGTGTTGAAATTTAGTGCTGCTAGAAAAATTGTTGTAATTAGTGAAAAATTTCATTAAAAAGAGAAGAAAATTAATAAATATTATAAAATTAGTATACTTACGTGTCACAGAAGAAAATTTGGAAGAAAATATTCACCGATTACCGATATTTTTCAAGAAAACTAAACACAGGCTACATGTGGCAAATTTTTGCAGTACAAAAATTTTTCTGGGTTCATTTGTGATAAGGAATACCCATCGACGAACTACAAGTGCGCAGTTTCATGGTCAATGGTACCACCAATGGGAATTAGCAACGAGAATTTTTATTTTTGATAAAAACCAAGTGCGAGCATTAATTTTATCACCGCGTGCGTTAATCGTTTACAGTTGGGGTAGATTAAGAATTTGATTATAATTTTAAGAACATTTATTTAATTAATCATCTATTCATCAATTTTATATAATAAAATTACAATTTCATTGAAGCGGATAAATTTTGTTGTTGTTACCTTTGTTCCGAAAATCTTAATTTCAATATCAACAGATTTGATTCCGGAACGAACCCAAGCCGAGATAAGGTAAGTTTCATGCAATTGAAAACATCTAGCCGAGGTCGATATTTATTTACATAAAATTTGCAAACATTTCTATTGACGGGGTTTATCCGTGTTCACCCGCTCATAGCATAATTTGTCAGCCCAACGTGGAGCTCTATTCAAATTGGGGGGGACATAGCAATATGTACATCCGTTCTACAACTGGTAAAACCCAACGAAATTCTAGGCTGAGTAACAGTTTAATTTCTTCAAAATATATTCAGAAAGTTTAATTGGTACATTATATAATATACATAATACTATATGTAAGGTACGTGTAAGTATATGGGGGCAAAAATTACTTCTTGCTCATCAAGTTCAGACCTACGACTTTAAGATCGAATAACATGAAAACTAAGGTGTGAAAACTTATGAATGGTTATGAAAAACCTATTCTTATGAACCTATTCTATTAATTTAATAGCTTTTTTACACTCCTGGCAGAATGTTGCTGTCTCTTTACAGAAACCCAACATCGCCGTTTATTGTGGGGTGGACTAATCCTCGTATTAACTGTTGATTTCACCTAGCCGAAGTTTTTCCAAAATTATTTATGAAAAAAGAGAATATCATTACGAACGTCGCGTCGCTTCCAAATCGTTGGGACCAGTACCATGCGTATGCAATGCAACGCGTTGCATTTTGGTAATATTACCTATTATTATATTGCGAATACTTGCGTTAGTTACTACGCTGCACCACCCCAATCAATGCCAACTTTTGCCCTTAATTGATAAGTTTTTCTTTCAAATGATATATGATGTTATCACAAGGTATGGGGTTACTATTTTATATTTCGAAATACTGATAGTTTGTGAAGAATAGGTAAAATCTACCTATTCTGAGCTCCTATTACCTGAGATGTAAAAACCAAACTGCTCATAGAACCAACAGTGCCTTGAACAGAGGCACTATAGTTGGGAAGTACAGGACGTAGCCCTAGATTAAGAGGAAGAAGAAGAAGGTAAAATCTAAATAAATCAATATTGGTTTTAAACTTTCACGTCGATATATTTATAAATCGACTTAGTTTTTAGTTTTACATCAAATTTACATAAAATCGATAGTTATTAGAACTGACTAGATCTGAAATAAAAGCACCGGAGGGGTATATTTATGGAACAAAAAGAATAAAGAATTTCACATTAAGAAAGAATTAATTAAACGCAGTAATATAGAGCAGAAAAACATTTGCTATACTTCTGTGCAAGTAGTTATTAGATATTATTAAATTAAACAGTTAGCTTCATAATTGTGCACCTATTTAGAACTCCTTTGTATTGAAATAATATGCATATTGTATGTAGTCGATATTATTCCACGTCGCTAAGTTTAATTTAACACATATTTTATGTGGATTAGTAATTTCGTGCGGTGTAAGAGAAAAAAAAGTTTATATAAGAAAATTTCACGAAAATTTTTAACTGTAAATGTTTACGAGTATACCACATACAAAGGAACTTTACTTACAGAGGAGGGATGAGCAACCCGCGGCCCGCCAGACTTTCTCGTGCGGCCCTTCAAAAGTTTTACATTTTGACTTTTAAGGTTAGGTATATAGGTTTATTTTGTAAATAAAGAGATAATTTGCGTTCATCATTCAGTGTTGGTATGATCATAAGTTTCCTACATACAGCCCCGCACATCATTTTTAAATTTGTAGCTGGCCCGTTGTAAAAAAAAGGTTACTCATCCCTGCCTTACAGGATACCTTAAGAAATATTTAATTATTCTTTATATATATATTTCTTATAGTACATTGCTACTCGTATGGCGTAAATTATCCATTAGACCAACGAGTTAATCACGATCAGTTACTTTAATTAGATCGAATTAAAATCTAATCAATAAATCGGGACACAATAAAAGTGGGACAGAAGGTCAACCAAAGGACATGCGAGTAGAAGATCAATTATTATGGGGACATGTGTGGGGGCAATTAGGGGCGTGGTTAGATTAGGGGTGGATTAGAGGCGGGGTTTAAGTTGCAAAGTTTTAAACTAGGGAATCGATTGAGATCAGGGTTATCTGAAATACCGGGATAATTCAAGATTCTCCCAAGTGCCCCCTTGCCTACTAGCGTTTTATGCTTACTAGAACACTAACTTAATCTAATAAGAACATGTCATACTGAATGTGTTCTCGTAATTCCCTGATAAAAAAAAACCTGAAAATCTTCATATCGCGGCAGATTCAGAACAGGTAAACAAATTTGAATTAAGTTTTAGAGCATGTTCTAAAATATTGGAGGCAAGTCCTAAAATTGGTCCTTATTACATACTTAATTATTAATTTTATTTATTTTACATTATTTTGAAAACCTATTCAAAATAACTTATTAAATGCTTGATTTTTATTATTATTTTTTATTATTATTACAAAATTTAAATTCTATGATGGTGTCATGTAAAATCATTCAGTACAAATTACTTTAACTTGACTTTAACGAACTTTTTATTGAAAAATAAATAATTAAACATTACAAAAGATATCTTTATCGTGATTGTACCTAACTGCTTAAAGAATTTAAAAGTTTTGGTTTGTTAAATATAACTAAATAAAATATAACAAAATTAATTTGTTCGTAAACATAACATGTGAAAATTCTAAAATGTAGTTAAAATACTACTACTACACAAAAATTGGATACAATTCAGTATCAAAAATTAAGGATCGTGTCCAACGCTCTTATACACAAATTTCGCTTGTCATGATTATCTATACTGAAACTGCGTAATATAGTCATTGGCACCAAAGTTGACGTCTCGTCATAAAAGCATAATCGTCTGAACTAAGCTAATAATCCCTAGTCAAATGAAGTGTATTTTAAAATAAGATATAATATATTGCTGTGTTATTTGCACTAGATTTTGATGAACTGCAGGAGAGCCCTTGTAATGATAGTACGATTACAACTTCCCTTACCTCGGCTAACTCTAGAGCTTTTGCTTTTACTTGAGACCTTTTGATATTCAATTTTTTTAAATATTGAACTGCTATGGCAAGCCTTTGTAAATCTAACGCAGACTTTAAATTATTTGATGCAACAAACCTGCAACTCAAAATATGAATGTAGATGATACGTTGGTAGTATACCCCGCTTTGCTTAATGTAAATTTCTAATACCCCTCTGTGAACGTAGCCCACCTCGTTGAAACTGAAGAAATAAATCAATCTCTCATAAATAATCGCATTGGTTTTATTCACAATACCAAACAAATAATTATTATGGCTATCGAAATAATGTAAATTTGAACCTATTAAATAATACAACAAATACAAAGTTTTAAAATAAAAATATTGTCCGCTATTGCACGACCCGATAATGTGTTTATAAAAATGTAAAACAGTTTTAATAAAAATTTTATAATTGTTATTACCTCTTATCTGTGCGCCACTGAAGATTACACAATTCACTGCTGTTGAGTAGGATGATTCATCAATTGTGATGACAGGTTGATTGGTGTTGCCGCATTCAGATAGCAACGCCACGCTTGTAAGACAAATTCCATTCACAAATCCAGGTACGTACAAATTAATTCCAATCTCCAACTGATAAATTTCCAAATTAATTGAATAAAACAAATTTTCTTCTTCAGATAACCTCAACTTTCCATCGAGCAAGATAACGGTTACAAGCATCACCTGGCTGTGGTCTACTTGATTTAAAACAATCGCTCTAAATTTCACTAATTGTTGCGGAAAAATAACTCGAACTCAGCATTAACCAATATTTATCGAATAATTTAATCCAAAAATTTTCCATAAACGTCCAATATGTGAAAAAAAGTTTGCCAACCATAAATTTTCGAACTGTTGCCAACTACAAAACTTAAAGTATCCAAAAATATTCTTCATTAACGATGTTTACTTCGGCATCTACTAAAATTTACTGAGCGTGTGAAATATTTCGACTCCTTTTATAGCCTCTCCCAATCGGCCGGAAATGGTTACATTCAAATTTGAAAAAATTTCAAAATTGTTGGTGGAAACAATTGTCATCTGGATTAGAAAGATATGCGGTAATTCTTCTTTCCATTTTTACATCATCACAGCACTTATAATTTTTAAATACACTAATTACTTCCCTATAAGGAAGTATTGTAATCATGAAAAAATTCGATGTCGATATTTTAACGGAAATATCCGTTTTGAGCATTTCTGAATCCGTTTTGACTACTTTCGCAATGATGTCTGTATGTATGTATGTATGTATGTATGTCTGTATGGATGTATGTAACGCAAAATGTCTGTAAGTTCTGTATCTCTGGAACGAATTGTTATATAGTAACCAAATTTCATATTTAACACTTTAATCGGTATACAAAGGCACCATTTGATTTTGGAGGAAATCCTTAAACCGGAAGTAGCACTTCTCTTGAAGGACGAAATGGTTTTTCTTAAATATCTCAGGAACGAATTGTTATCTAGTAACCAAATTTCATATTTAACACTTTAATTAGTATACTAAAGCACCATGTGATTTTGGAGGAAATCCCTAAACCGGAAGTAGCACTTTACTTGAAGGACGAAATGATTTTTCTTCAATATCTCAGGAACAAATTGTTATATAGTAACCAAAATTCATATTTAACACTTTAATCAATATACGAAAGAACCATTTGATTTTGGAGGAAATCCCTAAACCGGAAATGGCACTTTACTTGAAGGACGAAATAGTTTTTCTTCAATATCTCAGGAACAAATTGTTATATAGTAACCAAATTTCATATTTAACACTTTAATCGATATATGAAAGAACCATTTGATTTTTGAGGAAATCCCTAAACCGGAAATGGCACTTTACTTGAAGGACGAAATAGTTTTTCTTCAATAGTTTTTAATAATTTAATTAAATAATAAAGTAAAATTTAAATAATATTTCTGCGAATCTTTAGATGAACGATGAAGGAATGATTCCTTATAGGGAAGTCATGTGCTGGCCACATCAGATTTTTTTTCTTAAATTTTCAGTTCAGTGGCTATAAACCTAAACACATTATCTGCGAAATTCGACCTTATGTCCTTTAAGTAATAATTAGCGGAAAAACTATAGTAAAATACAAAATCAAGCAAAATAACAACAGTATAAATGTAACTACAAATTTACATTCTGCTAAAATTTAAAAATTAATGAAATCTAACCATAATCATGATGATTTTTCAGATGCCATAGATCTGGACTGACCAAATAAAATAAAGCTACCCAATGATTCACAGAGATGCACCAGAAAAATACTAATTTTTGTTCCTTTACGAACAATGAACAATTCTTCGTCTGGCGACCGAGAATGAGTCAGACTTAACAAAAACTAAATTTCCAGTTCATCTCCCCTCAGATTAAATAATCAAAAGGTCTGCATCATGGCAATATACCAATATATTTTATTCCCGAAGAATATCGTCATTAATCGGCGGGTCGGGTCCGGGTCGAGTAGTGACGGTCGTTCGACGGGGTAGATTATTGTCGGTGCGACGATAGCGCGTAGACCCTCTGTGGACACAAACTCTCGTGCTAATCCAGAGGGGGACGATCGCGAAAATAGTGCCGTCAAATATAAAGACTAGTGGACTGGCACTTTACCAGCGACCACAAGTTTTTCAAGATGACCCGGTCGCATCGCGCTCTGTGATTTAATATGATTTGCAGGGTCGCTTGGGGGCTCGCAGTCTCCGGTATGGATGACGGCCGGCTCGGCCTTAACTTTGTCGCCGGAATTTCCGCCTATAAATTTCCGCCTATACTGACGATCACGGACCACTAGGTGACCCGGTGCGACGTGTTGGATCGCGGCGAGCGGTGTGTCCGGTTCAATTGAAAAAGTAGAATCAAGTGATAGTGCCTGACCTCCCGGACACAAACTTTCGTGCTAAACCGGGAGGTCATCGGGAGCCTGCATCATCGATGCAGCAGGGAAGATTGCAGACGACAGCGGAAGTAATGCCGAGAAGGTAAAGCCCGCTGTCGTCGGGGAGGGGGTTTTGGTCAGTAAGAATCTGACACTACCATCCCTGATGGGATGGTGCCTATGAAGGTTTCCCCCTTCCCTGCAGGAAAAAAAAGTACAGCAGTATAATTTTAGCATAATCTTATTATGCTATCTTATTATACCGGGTGTTCATTTTAAAACTTCCAGCAATTAATATCTCAAAAACCAAAAGTCAGATGAAAAAATGTTTTGGACAAAAGTTGTATGATAGCGAGGGGGAGATCTTCTTCTTAGCCTGTATTCATCCACTCCTGAATGTAGGCCTCTCTCATTCCTATCCATGCCTTCCTATCCGCTGCCTTCTGAAACCAGTCCCGTCCCGCTATTCGCTTCACGTCGTCTAACCATCTCTTTTGGGGTCTTCCCACGCTTCTCTTAGATGTTCTTGGGCGCCAGTGAATGGTTTTATATGTCCATCTTGCATAGTCATGCCTTGCCACGTGTCCCACCCAATTCCACTTCAATTGGGATATTCTGTCTATTACGTCGGGGACTTTTGTTCTTTCTCGGATTTCAACTAATCTTATCCGGTCCCTTAGCGATATACCAAGCATAGCTCTTTCCATCGATCGCTGCATGACTCTTAATCGATTCGCGTTTGTTACTGTCATCGCCATGATTTTCAGGCCGTATGTGGTGACAGGCAGTATGCAGGTGGCATATACTTTTCTTTTTAAATTTATTGGGATATCTGCGCTCTTTAGTATATATCCCAACTTTCCAAAAGCGGCCCAACTCTGTCGAATTCTTCTGCCTACTTCTGCAGATTGATTTTCTTTACCCAGTTTTATAATATGTCCGAGGTATACATATTCCTGCACATTTTCGATGTTATGACCATTTATCTCTATGTTCACTTCGTTTGGGCTCAATATTTTGGTCTTGTTTGGGTTTATTTTCATTCCCACAAGTTCAGATGCTTCGCTCAACTCCTATAGCATAGATCTTATTTCCTCTGCGTCCGTGCTCACGAGTACTATATCATCTGCAAAGCGCAAATGACTCAAATAGGTATCGTCGATATGTATACCCTTATTTTCCCATGAAAGTTTTTTGAATATATTTTCCATTGCCAGAGTGAACAATTTAGGCGATATTGTATCTCCCTGGCGAATTCCTCGTTTTACAGGTATCTTGTTTTTAGAGGTATCAGGTATTTACTACAGGAGTGTAGCTTTCTGGTATATATAACCTATAAGGTTCGTGTATCTTGAATCGATTCTTGCTCCATCTAATGCTTCTAAAATAGCCCAGGTTTCTATAGAATCGAACGCCTTATGGTAGTCAACAAATGCCAGACAAAGTGAGATGTTATATTCAGTGCACCTTTCTATTACTGTGCGTATTGTTTGGATATGGTCCATTGTGCTGTATCCCATCCGGAATCCAGCTTGCTCAACAGGTTGGTAGAAATCAAATTTATTGGTTAGACGGTTTGTTATAATTTTTGTTAATAATTTATATAGATGTGATAGCAGGCTTATTGGTCTATAGTTTTCTATGTTTGTCTTGTCGCCCTTTTTAAACAGCAAAATGACCTCCAAATTTTGCCAAAGTGTTGGTATTTTTCCTTCTTCGAGACATTTATTTAGCAACACCCCATGGCCTGCACTATTGCTTCTCCCCAACTTTTAACATTTCGGTGGTGATTCGGTCTTCCCCGCATGCTTTTCTATTTTTCATTTGGTTTAATGCTGCCATTATCTCTGTCCTATCTATTTCGGGGATGTCTTCAGATCCTACGTTCATAATCACCGTGTTTTGGTTTATCGCTTTGGGAATCGACGGGAATGGTATAATTGTTTTTTTAATTTATTGACCTTTTCAAGGTCATTTGAAGGTCAACTTGGTTTTTTTAAATGGCAATTTATATTTTTTTAGCAGATTCATATTTTGCATGAATAAATAAACAACTTTTGTTGGAAAAATTTTTTATCCGACATTAGGCTTTTTGAATAAAATGCGTTGCAACAAAATAAAAACATTTTAATAAACTGCAGCTGATTATAATCGAAATTTAATTTTTTAAAAGTTAGAAGGCTGTTATTGCTTTTGTTATTATGCAACTTACAATTTTAGGACAATCAAAACAAAACACTGTTGCATAAAACAAATAAATTGACATTAGTTTCTTCAACTATTGTTAGTTTTGTGATTTTCAGTGAGTTTTTATTTTCCCCATTAACTTTAGATCTGATAAAAGTTCGAAATCGGATCATTGAAATGGTTTAACACTCGTTTACAAACATTTTTTCCACTGTTTAATACTAATAAATAGCCTTCTAAAACTTGTAAATATTAAATTTTGATTAACAATGTTGATTATTTATTTTGTTTCAACGCATCTTACTCGAAAAGGCTAATGTCGGATAAAAAAAATTTTCCAACAAAAGTTGTTTACTTATTTATTCATGCAAAATATGAATCTGCTAAAAAAATATAAAAGGTGCCATTTAAAAAACCAGATCATAAGGCTTCTTGTTATACTTTGTATAGAAGCCTAAAACAAAGTTGACCTTCAAATGACCTTGAAAAGGTCAATAAATTTAAAAAAAATTATGCCATATTCTCTCCCCCTCGCTATCATACAACTTTTGTCCGATACATTTTTCATCTGCCTTGGTTTTTGAGATATTAATTGCTGGAAATTTTAAAATGAACACCCGGTATATAAGAATTTTTTTATTGCAAATAAAAGTATAAAACGCATTTCAAATGAATACAGTGCAGGATGAACTGGAAAAAATTTGATATAGCTTATATCGATTTAAACCGCACCAAAATATTTTTGAGATTACCTATTTCTTTTCTTATTTTATTTATCTATTTTAACAGGAGTTTTGCAATTTCCTTTTCAATGAGTTTTATTTCGCTTTTATAACGTTTGCTTTATTGATTTTTTGTTAATTTTGAATTTATATTTAATAGATTGAGAATACGTATAACCATAAAGAATAAAAGTAAAGCCGGATTTATAGTTTGACGTACTGTAAGCGTAGACGCACTGGATACGTAAGAAACGGACTGTAAGAAATTTTCAAATTTATAAATCGACGGAACGTAATTTTCGCGCATGCGTAGAGGTGATAATAGAATATAAAGGGAGTGACATTCAACGATGCAACATAACCTACAAATTATACAAATCGTGAACAGCATTAATTGTGTTGCTTTGAAGTTTTAACTTTTGAAATTACAATGGATTATGAAATGCACGAAGGTATGCTTCTTGGTGCCGTTGGACTGCTGTTGTGTGCAGTAGTGCAGACTCGAAGATCAATAATTAGGCGACAAAGACGCTATAAAACAAGACCCATAAACCGCAACAGAAGAGCAGAGAATGCCTACAATTATTTTTTAAAGATGAAGACTACTGATCCAATTCAATTTTTTAAGTATACGCGAATGACTGTTCCAGTATTTGATGAATTAATAAGTCTTGTAAAAAACAGAATTTCCAAGAGAAGAATAAAAGACGGGATATCAGTAGAAGAAAGGCTTGTCATAACATTGCAGTAAGTAATTTATCCATAGGATAATAAATACTCTTTCATGAATTATTTAAGCAAAAACTTTCTTCAACAGATACCTATCACAAGGAGGAAGCATGCAAAGTTTGGCATGGAATTATCAAATGGGCTTAACAACGGTTCACAAAATCATACACGAAACTTGAATCGCAATATGGTATGCACTTTCTCCGAACTATCTAAAAAGTCCTTCGACTGAATGTGAATGGAAGAATATTGCGAAGAACTTTTTTGAACTTTGGAATTTTCCCAATTGCATAGGCGCTTTAGACGGGAAACATATAAACATCCAAGCTCCTCCAAAAACTGGGTCCCTTTTCTTCAACTACAAGAAGACGTTTAGTATCGTATTGATGGCAGCCTGTGATGCCAAGTATGTGTTTACTTTGCCAGATATTGGGGCTTATGGATCTCAAAGTGATGGGGGTGTCTTTAAAAATAGCGTGTTTGGCGAGCGTCTTGAGTCAAAAACATTTAATGTGCCTTTGCCTACTAGAATTCCCAACACTGATATTAAATTCCCTTATGTGTTCGTTGCCGATGAAGCTTTCCCCCTAAAAGAGTACATAATGCGTCCATATGGAAAAGCAAAGCTGACACTGAAACAGCGGATTTTTAATTATAGACTTTCCAGAGCCCGCAGGATTATTGAAAATGCGTTTGGAATTTTAGTGGCCAGATGGCGAATTCTAAAGCAAACCATTATTGCCGATGTAAACAATGTAGACAATATTGTGAAAGCATGTGTGGTTCTCCATAATTTTTGCATACTCAAAACTGAAGGAAGGAGCGATGCAACTCATTATTGTCCTCCGGGGTATGTAGATTGTGGAGATGAACAAAATGGTATATGGCGGAAAGAAGTCGATGAACCGCTACAGTCAGTTGGACGTTTATCAGCCAACAATGCTAGTCGAATGAATATTGAGTCGAGAGATACCATGACAGATTATTTTGTATCACCTCAGGGAGAAGTTCCATGGCAATTAGAGAGGGTATTGAGAGGAAGAGAACCTCAATAACACTAATTATTATTTTTTATGCATGTATAATTAATAAAATAATAAATCAAAAATAATTTTATTGTGTATCGAATTAAAAAAAAAAGAAACAAACATGTACTTCTCTTCTGTGTTATTTACTATACTACTACTTGTAATCGTCATCTTCTAGAACATCAAGAAGTCTTCGTCTTTTAATTTTTTGTTGCTCGGGAGTCATTTCTTTTAAAATGCTGGCAATATACTCCCCCAACACATCTGCTGACGTTTTCGGCTCTTGCTTTTTTTGGGCAAGGTTTTTTAAATGTTCGGTGATGGACTTCGCAGCATCAACAACCCCCTTCGATGTGTCAATTTCATTTGTGTTTTTTCTTTTACTTTTTCCTATAATGAAAAACAATCTATTAAGTATTAAGGTCCAATGTGCATGAAATTGTATTTTTGGTGATAAGATTGAAATAAATAAATAAATTAATAAAATTAATCCTCACCTTTACTACCAAACTGCACCGTTTCGGAATTTGCACTCGGTCTCTGTGCATCGGTGTCTTCAAAAAAATCTATTCTTCTGATATCTTCATGCATCGACTCTTCATGAGGATTATGCTCTTGCGAATAATCGTATGCGGGAGAGTCCACGGGGTTATCCATCGTAGCTGAATTTGACCATGGACTGCAGTAGCTGGGTGAAGAGTCAATTACAATAGGTGACTGCAAAGGTGGAGCACGTTGTTGCAAGGTTGGCGTGGTAGGTAGTGGCTTCTTAGCTACTGCTGGTGTTGTTGTATGTGTACTAAAAAGTTGGTATTTTAGCAATAATCATCAAGCTCTTTTGTTTACTACTATACTCACTTTCTGGGCTTAATGTATGGATTCAGAAACGACATCGATTCAAAGAACTCCCATTGCGGAGTAAGAGGAGCTCCAGAACCAGAAGGCAATGCTTTCTTCTCCCTTGTATATTTATTTCGCAAATTTAACCAAATTCGCTGGCAATCTTTAACTAGAAAAACAATAAAATGAAAAAAAACCTACATACATTTACAAGCATTGCAAGAAAAAGGTTGATTAATTTAATACTTCGACTCATTTAAACAATATAAACATACCGGTCGTTTCAATTTCTCTCGAAATTTGTTCCCAACTATTTTCTTTCATTCGCTGGTCTTTAAAATGTTTGTTGGACTTGTCGTATAGGTGTGGATAACCTTGAATTACGCTAATTAATAACTCATATTTATCTAAAATATTCAAATATTTTAGAATGTTTACTATGAGAAAGAAAACTACTTACCATCCATTTTAATAACAAACTACAATAACTAATAAATATTATAATAAATTAATAACTAACCTAAAAGAGGCAACTGGTACACTTCAACAACTCCAACTATTGACTCGAGTACCCGGCATGTTTTTACATGTACAGTTGGTAGTTTTTACTAACATAGGCAACCGTAAAATAATTTAAATTCAAATTAAAAAATAATTTAAATTCAAATATACACATAGATTAAACAAACAGAATTCTTTCTTTTGATTGGTCGGACGTAACGAACGTACTGCAAAAGATGAAAGTTGGCAACTCTTATGTTACAGTGCGTAACCTCTTATGTTATGTCATGCGTCTACGTCTATTTATAGATAGGAGTACCTAAATTCTATAGTTGATCTTTTTGCAGTGCGTCTACGCTTACAGTACGTCAAACTATAAATCCGGCTTAAGTTATTAAATTAGCCTTACACAACAAAAGTTACCTGGTCATATCCTAGAGAGCAGCTTCGATGTTTGCACAAAGTCAAAATGTATCTTGTTTATAAACTTTTATATCTTTATATCGTAATTTAAAATATAATAAATGAAATTTTTAACTTTGTACTAGTAAATTGTTTTACATCTGTGCTCTCGTTTATGGTCCAAGCGGCGTCGGATTGTCCAATATTCCAGTCGCATTTTAATTCGCATTAAAATATATTATTATAAGTTATTCTGTTTTGAGGGGGTGGCGCTCCGTTGCTGGTAAGGAAATATTTGCTGAGAAACCTATTATTTTCGCCCTTTTTGTTAAAATTGCATCACTTCTGCGCGATCGCCGAGGTCAACAACTCAGAATTTTTATTAGGGCCCAAACCTTAAAACGTATTCAAAAATTAGAACCCTCTGACCATTTCTAGGAACTCTTCATTTCATGATTTTGAAGATGTTACAATATTTTAAATGTTATTAACATTTTTAATGCCCAATATGATAACAATACAGCTGAAATGGAAATTATTTAAAAAATATTTTGCCGAAGAAGATCGTTTTCAATTCTTCATTAAAAATTTCAAGATCCGATGAAGAATTTGGTAAGAATCTCCGAATTTAGACTCGATGACTTTTAGTATGTTTTAAAGTTCGAATGATTACCTAACAAAATCTGTCGAGAAATTGCAAAAAACCCGATCTTGGATTTTTTTAATCAATATGAACCCAATTTTCTTACACTAAAAATTGATATTTCTTGAAATTGACCATATTATCTTTTTAGTTTAACTTTCATTGTAAAACTTTAAAATTTTAATCTGAATTGAATAATCTTGAATTTAAATCAAATCTGATTTACGGCTTTGATTTGAAAACTCTAAATTAATTGCTACGTAAGACATCTAATATAAGAGGGAAATATTTTTAGCAATGGGTAAATAAATATCTCGTCAAGTGTCCTTTGAGTACAATTTTGTTGTAATTCAAATATTTTAACGTTAATATAAGTTTTTGTTAAATTTCCTTATATGAAACATTTTTTTGTTCCCCTTACACAATACTAAACAACTAATCTACAGAAAATAGTAATTAAATTAAACTGCATACGTAGAATAATATATCGACTACATGCAATATGCATTATACGATGGAGCTCTAATTATTCACCTGTTGAAGTACCTCTATAATTATGAAGTTAATAATTTAATTTAATAACCACTTGCCTAGTATAAGTACAGTAAATAAGTTGTTCTCTAAAATTCGTTTTATTCAGTTCTTTTTTTGTGCCTTTATTTAAAAACAAGTCAAATAACTAGTTTTGATTTAATATGAACAAGTTTAAAACAAGTATTGATTAAATATTAGATTTGATCACCTTTTCACAAGCTATCACTATTTTGAAATTTAAAATACCTACTATTCCATACTTTGTGATACATAATTAATCAATCAAACGAACTTACCTGTGAAGTTCGATTGTAATTATATGAAACGTCCGGTCCGAATACATAACTTGCCTACAAGGTAGTCCACCTTTCTTTCGTGCTTCCCACAATATTTTAAAGATACCAATCACACCCGACTCTCGTCTCCTATCGGGTCGTGGTATGCCGTGATACTGTCACAACCTGTCATTCGTTGAGTTTAAAGGATGTGTAGCAGATTCTTGCAACCTAGCGGGTTGGGTTGGGAGGGTAGTTATGTATTCGGACCGGACGTTTCATATAATTACAATCGAACTTCACAGGTAAGTTCGTTTGATTGATTAATTATATTTCAACGTCCGGTCCTCTACATAACTTGCCTACAAGGTAGATGTTTAAAGATGTTTGGTTGCAAGAAAACATGATTGTATAATTACTTGTAGAACCATTATTTTATTTTGATTATACATAAGAAAATAGAACTCTCAATGGGTTACATCATGTATTTTCAAACCTTAAACTATTATATAGCTAAACACGCTGATCCTTGTTTAGGTTGAGGATGTTGGTAGCAAAAGAATCGTTTTCCACTAAGGGTTGATTGTAGAACCGTGCAAAAGTAGAAGAGTCTTTTGTCCACCCGGCTGTTTTCAGAATGATGTCTACCGGCACGCCCTGTTTCAGAGCTGCTGAAGTTGAAGCATGGCGCGTCGAATGCGGTTTAAACCTGTCCGTGTTTATGCCGGCTAGTTTTAGTATGTCTTTGACCCATCGACTTAAGGTTTGTTTCGTTGCTTTCCTGTGTGGCTTTTTGACCGTAATAAACAGAAAATCGCAGTCTTTGGGTCGTATTTTTTCAGTTTTCTTTAAGTATTCTTTTAGGGCGGAAGCCGCGCATAATTTTGGCATTTCGCTGAAGTAAGGTATCGTGAGGCATGGCTGCGTCTTATTAATTCCGGAGGTCTTTATTCTGTCCGGAATAAGGATTTGAAAGCCTGATTCAGATTCTAGTAGGCCTGAGATTCTTGTTACACTGATAGTTTGTAATCTCTGACCCGTTACTAGTGCCAATAGCGTCACTAGTTTCTTTGAAGCGAACAGGAGGTTGTCTTCTGTGGTATTAATGAATAGATTTAATACCTCCTGGGGGCTCCAAGTACAATCATACCTTGGTTTCTGAGGTCTCAGTCTAGAGATGCCCTTCAGAAACCGAGTTAAGATTGGATTGTTTCCCAAGTTGATCTGTAGAATTCATGCTAGCGCTGATCTGTGAGAATTGAACGATCCATATCTGTTTTTTCCGGTGTCCAGTAGATGTTGTAGAAAGCTTATTACGTCCTCTACTTGACCCTGGAATGGTGATATGTCCTTTTCCTGACAGAAGTTCCACCATGATTTGTACGAGCTATTGTATTGCTGCATGGTGGAACTTGATAGAGACTGTAGGGTTGTCTCCAGCGCGCATTCTGGAGTCCCTTTTAGTTTGAGGGCCTTCCTGATAATCTGGTGGCTACCAGGGTAAGGTTCTCTGCTAGAGGATGTTGATCCTGTCTGTAGGGCGAAAGGAGTAAGTTAGTGTCTGGTGGGAATATTATGGGGGTGGCTGACATTAATTCCCTGAAAAGTGGATACCAAGGTTGCGACTCCCATTGCGGTACTACTACTATACCTGACGCTTTATCTTGGATGATTTTTTGGATAACTCGTAAAATCAACGAGAAAGGCGGAAATGCGTAGAAGAACTGTTTTTCCCACGACATAGTGAACGCGTCTACGGCTACCGCTCCTGGATCTCTAAGCCAGGATACATAGGTAGGACATTTGTAGTTGTCCTTAGAGGCAAATAAATCTATTTGGGAATGTCCAAATTTTGTGACTATTTTTTGGAATGCCGATTGAGCTAGAGACCACTCCGTTTCCGAAGGCAGAGTTCGAGACTCTTGGTCTGCTTGCCAATTGTTTTTGGAGCTAATATAAGAAGCTACCAACCTAATGTTTTGGTTCTCACACCATTGCCACAATCTCTTAGACATATTACCTAAGAGGGCATGTTGTACGCTTCCCATGCGATTCACGCACGCCATTGCCGTGGTGTTATCAGTTCTTATAAGGATATTGCAATTTCTTAGGTCTCGAGCGAAGCATTGTAGACCTAAGAATATGGCATTTAGTTCTAAGAAATTTATATGCCTGTGTTTATCTTCCGCGGTCCACCAACCGTGGGTTCGTTCGTTACCTGAGCAAGCTCCCCAGCCCGAGAGTGACGCGTCAGTAAAGATTTCTTTCTCAAAAGTATCGTATTTTATATCATTATAAACCGTATCGATATTTTTTGCCCACCAAATTAGGTCAGGCATGATATCTTTCGGTTGGTACATGAATGCGTTGTAATTTCCGTTATTTAGTCTTAGTGCCTTAAGTTTTTCGCGCTCGAAAATCTTTGTGTAAAGCTAACCCTACTTAATGGCTGGACATGCTGATACCAAAATGCCAATGAATTGTGCGAATTTCTGAATTTTGAAGCGTTTCTTGGATTGGAAAAAACGAATCCATGCTTTTATTTTTTGTCTTTTTTCTTTAGGAAGCTTGATTACTAAGAACTTTGTATCTAAAATGAACCCCAAGAATTTACATTGTTGTTTAGGGTTTAGTTGGCTTTTTTCTTTGTTTATGGTGAGGCCTAAATTTCCGAGGATCTCGAGGGTCGTTTTTAAATTTTTAAGACAGTCTTCGAAGGTTTTCCCCATTATTAAGAAGTCGTCCAAGTAATTCACGCAAGTGATACCCCTAGATCGTAAATTTTGGACAATGGGTTTCATTAACTTCGTGAAAACATACGGAGCCGACGATAAGCCAAACGGCAGGCATGAAAATTCATATAAGCCGTGTCCGAATTGGAATCTAAGGTATTTCCTGTCATCGGGGTGGATGGCTACGAGGAAATATGCATCTTTTAAATCGATTGACCCTAAGAACCAATCTTTTTGAATTAGTCTTAAGACAGTTCTAGTGTCTTCCATGTTAAAATGGGGGGTCTCGATAATTTTATTTAGCTGTTTTAAATTTAATATGAAACGCTTTTTTCCGTTTGGTTTATTTGCCAAAAAGGTTCTAGAAATAAATTGGTTTGGGTGAGCTTTACATTTGTTAATGGCGCCCTTTTTTATTAGTTCAATTATGGCGTTATGCATTTCCGCCGTTTCGGTAGGGGCCCTCCTAGGAACAGTAGGCGCAACGGGTTGCTTCGGTGTCGCAATGAAAGGTAATTTGTATCCCCTAATCCACTCCAAAATTACAGCATTGGAGGTTATAGAGGTCCACTTTTCATAGAAGTGTGACAGCCTTCCCGCAAAACAACTTACCTGATTTAAAACCGCCTGTTGAATCTGTCCCTCTGGCGACGGACCGGGCGATACTTGTTTAACTGTTTGTAGGTGGGTCTTACCTGCCCCCTATTATGGGCTCCCCCCCCTCTTTGGATTCGATCCACCATTTTTGACGATTGAGGACCACTGTAAGATTTAAGGTCCTTGCCGGCCGTTTCGAGAGATTTTGCTTCCTTGATCTTTTCGTGTAGGTTTGACCCGTAAAGCAAATCGTTTGGAGGAGATTGTTCCACAATTGATTTGATATTTTTATTTAATAAAGGAGCGATTAACATTCGTCGGGTCATTGAAAGATCATAGAACAAATTCGTGAAAATCTGGCCGGAATCGCACAGAGTGGTCAAGATTTTGTCTTTTGATTCCTTCGGAATTTTTTCCGATTCATTCATAAGTATATTAATGCTTTTAGCTAGAGCGGACAAACCCCTGCCTAATTGGTTTTGTTTGTCTCTATGCGCCTCGTCCCTGTTACATTGGGCCTGGGACAAAATCGCTGAAATTTCAGGATTTAGTAAAGGCGCTGTTAAGCTTTTGCAATTACTAGGAGATTTGTAGGTGTTAGAGAGCAAATTCTGTGACTCCTTATCAGTACCCTTGGTTATTGTGATGGCCCAGCGTTTTGCCAGCCCCTCGTGAATGGCATCTGAGGAATCACTGGATAGGTCTGGGTCTGCGCCCAGTATACGTGATAAATCGTCCTCTGTTTCTTTGTCCTGTAAAATCAGGGTGTCCTGATTTCTATTATCCCATTTAGGACTATTCGATTCTGATTGCTCTGAAAGAGGATCCGAGCCACCCGGGCTGCGATCTCCCCATGCAGTGTTTGCCGCTTCACTCGGAATGCGATCTACACTTGATTCTAACCTATCGCCTGTAGCGAGGCTAGTATGACGTGATCCGCGCTCGATGTTTTCCTTTAAGGAAGGAGAACGTCTACGTCGCACATTCTTGTGCGATAATGGCGAACGGGATCTGTGCACATATTCACTCCTAGTATTTCGTTGTTCCAACATTTTTTCCAGTTTTCTAATGCGTTTAAGCATATCTGCATTAGCATCGTTGTCCCTACTACGGGAGCGATGCTTATGTTTAGATTTACCCATATTATCTAAGGAGAAATTATAATATGAAATTACTTACGTAAGTCGTGTACATACAGTAGAAGCACAAAAAGGCGAATGAATGACAGGTTGTGACAGTATCACGGCATACCACGACCCGATAGGAGACGAGAGTCGGGTGTGATTGGTATCTTTAAAATATTGTGGGAAGCACGAAAGAAAGGTGGACTACCTTGTAGGCAAGTTATGTAGAGGACCGGACGTTGAAATATAATTTTAAAAAAATTATGACGTTAATAAAGACGTTAAAAATCCGTTTATGAATTAGGGTGAAAAATAGGTATTAATTGGTGCGGCGCGGTGCAGTATTCGCGGTCTTCTGCGATTTTTCAACGAATGTTGTTCAGTAATAAGTCTGCACTTTAACATACTAAAAATCACCGAGTATAAACCCTAAGCTTCTTACCAAATTTTCGTCAGAAGTAGAAATCTTCAAAGTTTTCAAAAAAAAATAAAGACATTTGACTTTTGGAAGAATAGTCATTTTTTATAAAATAATATACACTTTGGTATTTTCATACCACCTCTTTTGTGAAAAATCTGACTTTTCATTGCGTAGATTATTGCTTTTTCTAATTTAATTTAATATCTATTTTTTTATTTTAATAAAATTGAAATTTGATTATGTTATCGAAGAAGCTACGTTATTTTTGTTTATTTTTATATTTATAAAATACAACAAAGGTAATGAAAATAACGACCTGCATAATTTTTTATAAAAAACGATGATTGCTATACAAATATTAATTTCCATAATTTTGGTACATTTGTAATTCGAAAGACGTAGAAATTACGGAAAAATGGTCCGAGTTATAAATGTGAAGGGGAGAGCTCATGCTGCACGAATTCTTTTAGATTCAAACAAGAGTACAGAAGTTAACTCTAAATGTGATTTAGATCACATTACGTCATCGAATAGGAGTAGTCTCTAAAACGGAGATTGTCCAGACATATGGCACAAAAGGTGATCGGACATGGATGAAGAAGGTGCTGAAGTGGAGACCACAAGCGACTAGTCAGACAAACAACATCAAGGGGATTGCTACAAATTGCATAATATCCACTACTATACAGAATGAATTGTCGAATATTTTGTAGGTTGCATTGCAGTGCAATGACAGATGGGGTAAAAAACTGGCATTGATTGGGGTTGCACAGCGCAGTATTCGTAATAAAATATTACCCAAACACAATGCGTCGTGGTAATACTTGCTTTAAGACCACGTGTGAACTTACCTTTATTTAACCCTTTCTGCTAAACCGATTCTATTTGAAAAATGATTATCATAAATTTTTTTAGATTTTAAACTAATTTCTTCAAAATATAAACTTCAAATAAACTACTATTTATTTAAATATTTTATTTCAACTTAATCTTTTTACAAATTTTTTTCAACCAGTCAGTTGTTACGAAAAATTTTCACTTTTCGCAACAACGTTGAATTTATAAATTCAACTTTTAACATCTAGCAATATATTTCGTAGCACCCCGTATAGCGAGCGTGATTGACGGAGATTAAACTCGCGCATGCTATGATAAGAAGTCATTGGTGGGCGCTCGAACGCTCCGGTCATGTTTGAAAGTGCTGTGAAATGGTTATCAGTTTTTGGTTCAAAATTTTGAAAAGGGATGATTCGATTTTGTGAGGGTTCCCATCCATCAATACGAATGGTTTTTTGGATCTTGCGCTTCAAAACCCTTCATGGGGATGTGACATTCGTGATTTGAGGGATGGTTGATTTTTCCCGGATCGTACATTTTTTGTTGGACCCATGGTCAGTGCTTCCTGTGAAATATTACTTCATTTTCACAATGGTAAGTCACCTAATAATTTTGTTCATTGCTTCGCAGTTACTGGATAATTAATTTAGCCAAATTTTCTTCCGTACACCTGGAGAACGATGACGTTGGAGTTCACCCTTGACCAATTTATGTATTTTTTATGTGTAACATTTTGGTTTCCTTTTTGTCATGCAATTTTTTATTCTTAGAGTGGTCGCCAAGATTGCGATAGCCTTGCAATTTTATATTCCTGCGGCGAGGTGATATTAGTTTATCTTATCCAGTTTGCATTCGCAAGTGTGAAATGGATCGAATGTTCAGGTTGATATGTAATAAACTTAAAATTATTAATTATTGATATTTGTGTTTTATTTAATTAACTTGTTCAGGGTATTTATTTCCACTTATAACATCGAATAGCTTATGGTAAAATGCATTGACGAAGGGATTCCAAAGTGATCGTAGTACGTTCGAATTTCATATTTGAAATTCTATGTTGAACATTTTTTTGTGTGTTTATTTTTGTTTTTATGTTCTTTTTTTTATGAAAGGCGGCGATGTTCGACCCATATACAGGGTGCGACATTTCATCGAGATTGCTTTCGTTTGTTTTTCATTGGGGATTCGATATGGTTCCACTTTATCGTGGGATTTTTATATAACCATTCGAATGTGCCCTTGGTTTATGTTTGGGAGTGATTTTCGGTGGCAATGTCGTTGCCACTGTGCCTGTTTTGGTCGGCTAACACCTTCTACATCCGACATCGCTTATATCTTTGCCTTCTGACAATTAACATCCAATTGTCCATTTTAATTGTGTTGTGTTAGCAAAGCTGTTTCCTTGATCTCTCCGGGGTGTTTCTTTCACACGATCCACGACTCTCGCTTCCAGGCTATAACGAGCTAGTTTAAAACCTAACACCAGGGCCCCACGCAAATTTAAAGTAGATGGTTTATCCTTCTGCGTGGACTTAATCTTTTCCGAGCTGACTTCTCATTAGAGCAGTAAGGAAAGATTTTGTTACACAGTTGAACCAAAACTAAACAACAAATTCTTTAAAAATACAAAATATGTTAAATTTTATGCATAAAATGCATAGTTTAAACATTGCTGTTATATAATCACAAAAATTGCCTACTCGTACAAGCTTATAACTTATAAGTAATAATTTCAAAAACAATAATTTTCATCATAAATATCGATCCCCTCGTAGTTACAAAAAATACCACAATAACATTTTATATGTTTTCTTCGAATAAACTATTTCTTACTTAATGTTCACATATATATTGTCGTATTTTGCTGGTCTCTTAAAATTTCATATAGGTGAAAAGCTTCACACTCTTCTTTCTTTGGTCGCTAAAAGGGTTTCTCTCTCATGCGATAAAATTTGCATTATATGCAAGCAAGCGTTTTGTTTTTGGGTGGCTGAGCTCAGTAATTCAACATCACCATGTTAACATGATTAAATAGCAGGATGGGGAAATTCTAGTAGGAATAACTTAACTATGGTCAATTTCACTTTCCCACGATTAGTGCTAGGAAAACGAATGGAGCTGTGGAACTCTGAAAAATGTATTTTAGGCTCACTACTTGATCTCATGAAGGAATCTGTCAAATCAGATTAAAAGGAAACAATGTTGTTGCAATGAAAATCAAAATTTTGTAAGAAGGTTTTATTATCTTTAACCTAAAATTATATGGGTTCTAAAAAGGTGAATTATTGTAAAAATAACAAACTTTGTAGGTTGTGAGATATTGTATCCTTTCTAAAATTTTTCACAGAGTCATTTTAATACATTTAGAGTCTTGGTTTGTGTAATCTAGCTATAAAGACCAAAATCCAGTGTATAAAATCATAACATGGAAGTGACTCGGGTCTCGACAAAATATTTCAACAAAACCAGTGAATTCTGAAACATAAAACACTTTAAAAACTCTAAAATTAAATAACAACTTACCTTCAGACGTTTGATAAATTTAATAAGGTGAAAATTGCAAATTTGGATATAATTAAGATTTAGAAGTGGTACATTAGACACAAAATTTTGAAAATTTAACACATAATAGTGGGAAATTTCAGTTTGCCTTGGGCGCTCGACCGAGGAAGTTCAGTAACGGTTAAATTTTAACCAATATTGATTTTGGATCCTCATAATTGGAGGTTATGAAAATTTAGTTTGCCTTGGGCGCTCAACCGATGTAGGTCGTACGGTTAAACTGTAACCAATATTGATTTTGGATCCTTATGTTTGGAGGTTATTGATTTTGGATCCTTAGGAAGTTTTCAGTTTGCCTTGGGCGCTCGACCGATGAAGTCCAGTAACGATAAAATTTTAACCAATATTGATTTTGGATCCTTATGTTTGGAGGTTATGAAACTTTTAACCGCACTTTCTGTTAAGAGACTTCGTGGATGGAATGCAGAGGCAACACTCACGTTTGAGATACCTTGCCACTTTAATTAATATCCTTTTTTTAAATGCATTGTTTTGGTGAAGTAGATGGTATTAACATCTTTAAAGACAAGTCGCTAGTAATTTATCAGTTGGCTATTTTAAACAGTAGCACTTCGTTTAATTGGAGGTGATAACACCGAGAAATGTTGAGAATTTTGATCGATGTAAGAAATTAAAGTGTACACTACTCGAAACACTGAAGAAAGAAATTTTAACTGAATTGTCAATCCTCGATCTTGCGCAGATGCTAAGCATGAGTCACAGTAAAACATCAAGTGAACGAGTTTTAAAAGAGATAAGGTATTTTAAGCACTATTATTTGATTTATTTTTAAAAACCATTTTTTGAAGTTTACGGCGTTGCATCTAACTTACGGGTACTGATAGCAATTACCATTAAAAATTTAAACAAAATTTCATTTCATTTAATAATAAAGACATTTAGTCAAGAAAATTAACGCGAATTTAACAAGAACATTTCATATCTGTGTTGGTATTACATCAACACAGCCAAAGGAGTAAAGAAGAGGAAGCTGCATCTAATTCAACAATTTTATTGTTTTGTAAGGGAATTTTCCCAGTAAAATTTATGTACAACATTTATTTTGTAATTTTGACTGGTACCAGGGTGATTTTAAAATTTACTAAACTGAATATAAAAATTTTCAATGCAACTACATTTTATTTGTCACAAAAAAGTGAGGCATTTAACAGAGATCCACAGACATTAATAAGGAGCCATTTGAGGAATTTAGTGAGTTGTTTGTATAAACATTTTCTGAGTCTTGCACTTTTGTTGTTTTGCTGAACTGAGCTAGGACCGGAGCAGATAAGTTGTTGGCATTTACTAAACTGTTTAGTCCTTTCATAACTCTAAGATCACGACATTTTATGGCATACCAGTAACGTTGGGCAGTTTAGGGGTTGCTTTAGACTACAATATATAAATATATAAAAATTGAAACAATCTCTTTATTACGGTTTTTATTGACGTGTACAAACTACAGACTTTGACTGTTTAAAAAAATGACCAAATCTTATTTATTTAAAAAAATTGACAAATATATGGTAAACTTGGCGTGAAATCACCCAGTGCTTTCCAGAAAATAGATGAATTCATAGTTGCCACTTCGCATTTTAGAGACTTATTTGATCTTAAAATTCCCCCTCGATGTACCTAACCTTGACGTGGTGAGGGGGCTTGCGTGTTTCAAGGATGCGGCGGGCGTGTACCTGTCAGGATTCGGGCCAGGGAATTAAAACCCCCTCGTGTTCGGTCTGACTGACCTGCTGGGCTGAGTCGGGACTAACGCCCTCACCTCAAAACAAGGGCCTAGTGGCAACAAAGGCACTGTTCATGAGCAGGCCAGGCTTATGCAGCCTGCCCGGGACAGTGCGAATAAAAGAAAAGTAGTCCCCTACCGCAAGGAAGGTAAACCCAAACCAGGGGCGTGGCCGACTTCGGGAAAGGACGTCAACAAAAGGCCGAGGTCTCAGGGGTCTCAACCCTCTCCCTTTAACCAGGAGAAGAGGGGAAATCATCTCACCATCGGCCTAATTTCTCCAGTCGGTGGATACTGTCTCCTACAAAGAGGCGGCTGGAAAGCACCTCTGAGTAGCGGTGATAGACCGCTAGAACCCCCTGGGCAAACTTTCGGTGGCCCAGGTGGAGAAAATTGAAAACAGCCTAACTGCTGCCCTGGATGCGCTAATCTTAGAAGCAGCAAATGAGGCCAAATCAGCACCAACTTTTGGTGGCTTTCGACACTCTGGGGAGATCTTTCGGATCACCTGCAGTGATCAGAGCTCCCTTGAGTGGTTGCAAAAAACAGTAGCAGAATTCCCACCTTTGTGGGAAAAAGCCAAGCTAGACGTAGTCCAGGTGGACAACCTGCCAAGGCTCACGAAGGCAACTCTTTGGGTTCCTGGTAAACAGGAGCCCACTGAGGCTGTCATGAGCCGCCTGGTTGCCCAAAATCCCTGGGCAAAACTAAAGGAGTGGTGCATCTTCCTCGATGCTGATAAGGAAGAACCGGAAGACAAACTCCTTGTCTTTGGTATTGGACAGCAAGATAGTGCTGCACTAAAAGTAAGAGGACAGCTGCTGAACTATAAGTTAGCAACCCTCAAAGTAAAGTTGCAAAAGTTTACGGACGATCCAGCAACAAAAACAACACCAAGAGCCATTGCAACAGCCATGGAGACGGAAGTGATCCAGGAAGCGGTGGTTGAAGGTGAAAGTCAAACAGAGCAGTAAGCTCCCCCAAAGGTAAGCCCAATGGCTTCGATAGCAGACTGGAGCTTCATTCAAGCAAACCTGCAACACTGTCGGGAGGCCGTGGCAACTTTATGCTGCCACCTTGACGTTTGCAGGGATACAGTAGCTCTGATACAAGAGCCATGGTTAGTGAAATCTGTTATATGTGGTTGCACAAAACTAAACGGTAAAATATTTACAGGCAACCAGTCAAATAAAACTAGGACGTGTATTTACACTCCTAATAATATTCAGGCCAACCTTCTGCCGCAGTACAGCGACTGCGATCTGACAGCAGCGCGTATTGGCTGCGACTTTGGGAATGGTCAAGAGGATGTCATTCTGGCATCCGTTTACCTTCCAATAGAAGCGACGAATCCGCCTACTCAAAAGTGGTGGATCTCGTGAAACATTGCGAGGAAAAGAAGATTCACCTCATAATTGGTTGCGATTCAAACTCCCATCATATCGCGTGGAGGAGCAGAGATTGCAACAATCGAGGTTAGTCACTATTTGAATACCTTACAGGTACAAATCTAGTAATTCTTAATAGAGGGGATGTCCCTACTTTTTATGTGTCACCCCATCGCAACTCTGTCATTGACATTACAGTGGCGTCTTTAGGTATTACAAACTACATTCATGACTGGCGAGTGTCTGACCAACTGACAATGTCAGATCATAGATGGATTTGCTTTAAGTTAAAAGCAAAAACAGTGGATGCTAAGCAGTACCGAAATCCGAGGAATGCTGACATCCACAAAGGAATATTTAAAAACTACTGAGGAGATTGAAATGTACGCCAACGAGCTGCAAAACTCCCTCATTAAAGCCTATGAGCTGTCTTGTCCGCTTCGAACGGCCGTAATACGGGGTCGAGCAATACCTTGGTGGTGCGCAGATCTTGACCGGCTGAAGAGATCGGTAGGGAGGCTCTATAATAAGGCGCAGAACTCTAAAAGTTGCACTGACTGGGCAGCATTTAAGGTGCACCAGTCGGAATATAAGAGTCTAATACGCCAAAAGCAACGTGAGTCATGGAGAGCCTTCTGCAGCGGCATCGGAACAACTACTGCCGCAGCAAGGCTACATAAGATTATAGCAAAAGATCCATATCAGCAGCCAGGCAGTCTACGCCGAGAGGACGGTTCCTATACGGAAACACTCTCGCAGACTGCAGAAATACTGCTACAGACACACTTTCCCGACAGGATAACAGTTTCGGACTTTGTCTGGCGGATATTGAAACTCAGGCACCGACTGAAATGAATTGGGAAATTGCAAAAGAGGTTGTAGATGACACAAAAACGGCATGGGCCGTTAAATCCTTTAGCCCCTTTAAATCGCCGGGGCCTGACGGGGTGTTCCCGGCCCTGCTCCAGTGGGGTTTGGTAGACATTCTCGATCACCTGGTGCGAGTGTTCAGAGCATGCATTGCGCATGGCTACACACCGAAGGGGTGGCGTGAAGTTAAAGTCATCTTCATACCCAAACCAGGCAGGAGCGATTACTCACTGGCCAAATCTTTTAGACCAATTAGTTTGTCCTCGTTTTTCCTTAAAGCGCTGGAGAAACTATGTGATAGGAAGATCCGTGATATGAGTCTGAGTCTCAGACCATTACACGCGCATCAACATGCATACGTTCCGGGGAGATCTACTGAGACTGCGCTCCATATGGTAGTGGAGCGCGTCGAAAGATCGCTGAACCATAAAGAGTCCACCCTAGGAGCGTTTATTGATATCGAAGGAGCGTTTGACAAAACTACCTTCGACAGTATACGTGAAGCATTGCACCGACACGGAGTCCCCGCTACCATTGTAAGATGGATAAGTTTTGCACTAAAGTGGAGGGCCGTGGAGGTGGGTGTCGAAGACATCAACATCAAGGGCATTGTAACTAAAGGCTGTCCCCAAGGAGGGGTACTCTCTCCGCTACTGTGGGTTATGGTGGCGGATAGCCTTCTGCAACGCCTGAATGAAAAAGGTTTTTATGCCATAGGATATGCAGATGACTTCACCATCCTGCTTAACGGGAAAATTGAGAACATAATTTGCCAGCACATGCAAAAAGCTCTCAAAATAATACAAGATTGGTGTATAGAGCACTCCCTCTCGGTTAATCCGATGAAGACGGAGTTAGTACTATTTACCAAGAAAAGAAGGCTAATGAGCATGGTAATGCCAAGCTTAATGGGAACTCCTCTGAAACTGGCTGACAATGTCAAGTATCTAGGCATAACACTTGACAAGAAGCTAAACTGGGGGAAACATCTACAAATTAAATTAAGGAAGGCGGGAATGGTATTCTGGCAGTGTCGAAGGGCAATAGGACGATCATGGGGACTTTCCCCTAAGATCACCTTCTGGTTCTACACAGCCGTTGTTCGACCTATGCTTTCCTACGATGCACTTGTCTGGTGGCCTAGAACCAAGCAAGTAACAGCGGCGTCCTCCTTGCACCGGATTCAGAGAATAATCTGTCTGGCTGTAACTGGAGTGATTCGAACCGCCCCCACTTCGGCGCTTGAGGCCTTTCTCTGCCTCCCACCACTTGATCTTCATGTGCAGGAGATGGCGGTCAAGGCTGCCCTTAGGCTTCGTAGCTGGCGGCTATGGAATGATAGGAATGGAGCTGTGGGACATATGCGGATATTGAACGACTACTCAGCGAGTGTAGGTACCCCTTCTGCATATAGAGTCTGACAGAATTCCCCCTAAATACGTATTCAACAGGAAATTCAAAATCCTGCTAAATCCATCAGCAACTGACGAGAATGACATTTGTTTATTCTCTGACGGTTCCAAAAATAATGTTGGATCAGGGGCAGGAATCTTTTCTGCCGAACTTAATCTGAACATGAGCATATCACTGGGGAAGTACACGTCGGTTTTCCAAGCGGAACTCTTCGGTATATTGCACTGTGCAAAAACAGTCTGGGACAAAGGTATCCATGGCAAAAACATTCAGATAATTACATACAGCAGGGCAGTCCTTCTGGCCCTTATGAGCCACAAGATCACCTCTGGCCTGGTGCTTGAATGCATCCGGGCCCTGAATCAGATATCAAATCAGAATGTCCTTTCTCTTCACTGGGTTAAGGGACACCAAGGCAATGAAGGTAACGAGAAGGCAGATGGTCTGGCTAAAGCCGGCTCAAATTGTCATCCCTGCGGCCCTGAACCGATGATTGTGCCAACCGTCAAAACCCTAGATACACTTCTAAAACATTATACCCTAGAACTGCATTCCAGCAGGTGGGCCAATGAAACTGAATGTAGACAAGCAAGGGCAGCGATAAAAGCACCCTCCAGTAAACATTCAAAATACTACTTGAAGTTGTCCAGAGTCAATCTACGGATAATTGCAGGGATATTAACTGGACACTGCAAACTGAACAAACACCTTAACACGCTGGGGATCGTAGATGAGCCAACGTGCCGGGGCTGTAATGAATCAGACGAAACAGCGGAGCATGTGCTCTGTCACTGCCCAGCTCTAGCGTTAAAAAGAGGTACCATGTTGGGGGACTTCTGGCCTGACATGGCCAGAATTAGAGGCATCTCGCCTGCCAGAATCCTGGAGTTCATCCTTCAGCTGGGATGGCTCGAGGAATGATGGGGCGGGGGCCACTAAAATGGAGGTAGTACAATGGGCCCGGTCTAGTGGCCTAAGTGCGCGTGGGGTCTTCGACCCTACCCTCCTACCTAAAATCCAGAATCCAGAATTTGATCTTAAAATTATGTTACGCAAATGCTGTCCTCTAATAGGGTCCTGCAATTTGAGCATCTCATGGTCTGATTTTATTTTTCATAAATACGCTGCGATCCTGCTCAAATTTTTAGAAAAATTATTTTCCTTTCTTATGATATCGTATACCTAAATTATAAAATTTGATATAAATATCCCAACTAGTGTAGCCAAAATTCTCATTCTAGAATGTACCGTATGACACCCAAATTTAGGAAATTCCTCTACTTTTAAATTTTTTCCTAGGTAATACCTATGATTATATAGTATTCAGATTGGCAAACCTTATGCAAGTTATGGAAACGCTTTATGTAATTCAAAAAATTATAAGGGATGGCGCTGCATGTAACAAATTTAAAAAGTCTAGTTGTAAATCTTGCCGTTAAATCTTGGTTCGTAACTTCCGACACCAGGTGCCAATTTTACATTTCGTCGCATGACAACGAAAACCCTTAACTACAGGAACCATAGTTTTGTGTATAAAATAAAATGCAATAAAAAACAGTTTGTTACCTGGGAAATAAAATACCAACATTTTTTTATAATTTCAGCTTTAATTATGTATCAGTTTAAAAGTTTAAATAATAACAAATGAAAAATATTAAAAAAATATGTAACAAATAATTTTTAAACTAAAAAAAAAATGTATTCATAAAGGCAGCTTCCAAGTTCTGAACTCGCTCTTTTTCATTCAATTCCGTCCAGCAAAAGCAAAATCCATTTTTTGGGAACCGTTGCTTTGTAAATCGTTAGGTTATTTATTGAAATCTATCAGCTGTAATACATGAGACTACATCCGATGATGGAATCTGCAACTCTGATTGTAAATCAAACTTAAGAAATTTGGGTGGATTCCTGCTCTTTTCTTATCAATTCTTTTGGCTTCATTACATTCCTCTTTGCTTAATTGATGTTGATCGTATTCTGCTTGTAAAGCATTCACATTCTTATCGCCTAATGCTTTGTTGACGGTGGGACGGTCATCATCTTAAGCGATTAAGTGCGTTGCTGCTAATGCTGAATATTTGGTTCGACTACGGGCTCAGTAAAACCTTATTCTGACCGTCTCCTCTTGGTAGGCAATTGCAAACCACCAAATATGTATAATCTGAGCCCGCGTTAAGCAGTAGGTCCCCTACGTGTGTGATAAAACTTCAAACGCACAACACATAGTACATAGCTACATAGGAGAGAGGTCGCCTGCGCCTGAAACCAGGCACGGCACTTGTAGAAGAAAAAAATACTTTGTTAAATTTGGCGCAAAAAGCACATTGATCTTTCTTCGGGGGGGGGGGGGATGACAAATTATAGTGATTCCCAAATATTCTGCAGTATATTATAGCAGAACAAAATTCCTTATTTTCTGTTTTACACATTTTAACGATCAATTCATAAATTTTTGGGGTGCTTTAGTATACTTTCCAAATAATTTCTCTGGCTCAATCGTCTGCAGTAGTGTGATTTACAGTGGGAAAACTTTCATTTTAGAAACAATTACGAAAACAAAATGTTTCTTCGCAATATTTTCTTACCAGTTGACTTTAAGACGAAAATGACTTCTATAAATCTTATAGAGAATAAAATTTACTACAACTTCTATCCAAGGTATTTTTCTCTAAGTCGAATAGTTGCTGAACGCCAGCACTGTTAAATTTTTGAATTTGTTACATTTGTCGAAACATCTGTTGTTACATTTGAGAAAATTTCAAAAACGTTCGAATTTGACCTGACTTTTTTTTATAATAGAGTATATATTAATAGACTTGATCATATACCTAATAGACTTTTTTAGAGAGAGTAACCAAAATTTATAAAAAAGTCAGAGCAAATTAGAGCGTTTTTGAAATTTTCTAAAATGTGCTCTATTTAACAGCATATTTAACAGTGCTGGCGTTCAGCAATTATTCGACTTATAGCCCCTACACACGATCCGATTTCTAGGTCCAACTTGCGACCCGACCAGATTGGAGATTGCCTCCACACGATCCGACCGCGTTGGAGTTTGCCTCTACACGATCCAATCTCGTCGGCCCAACACCAGCTGCGCCTGATATTATTTCGAACTTAAAATTTATTCTTGTATTAAATATAATGATTAAATAAATCGTGGTGTTTGGGAGAAAACTGATACGTGCAAAAGTAATGTTTTTCAGTATAGCTGTTCAATATAGTAAAGTTCAATATCTTTCAATAAATAGTAAAATATCAATAAAAGATCAATTTATTTTTATTTATTCATTTATTAATTATATACTTAGAATATAATAATAATAATAATGTTTAATAATCCAGTAATTAATAGAATGTAATAATAATAATAATAATGTTCAATAATCCAGTAATTTTTTGAAATTAATAACTGTAATATTTGTACCATATTGCTGTGTAGCCTATAGGTCGTAACTTATATTGTCACACGTTGTGCTGACAAATGTAATGTACGGGGTCTCGCTAAAGATAGAGCCTCGCTTTATAAAATATTGATGAAATAGATGGGTTTTTACGTTATACGTTTTACCTTGCTAATAGAAATCTTTGAGATGTATTGCACAAATAACAATAATTGAAATGCCTCGGTTTTACTAGCTCGTAGATGCATGGGATCTTACCTTTGTAGGGTGGAGGTCCTTTCCGCAATCAATGATGCTTGCTGAAATAAATCTTATTGTACGGAAAAACAGGTCAAATAAATACCCTTCGTTGCAAAAATCAAATAAAGGTTTTATTACACACAAATATTCAGTTGTATCAATTATAAACTTAAGGTTCTTATCAATAAATTTAATTATTATTGTTTTTAATAGTGGACGCATAAAAAAAAACACGCGACGCGATCAAGTTCGTATTTTCACTTATTTTGATGTTCAGAAAAAGTTAATAAAATTTACCTTGCAAAAACCGCTGGAAATTCTCCTTTAGATTGTGTTCGTTATCAATGCGTATAATGATGCACTCCCTGGGTTTAATACCATTAACTTGGAAATGTGTGTCGTTGACCTTCGTTGGTTCGACTTGAATTCTGGAAATATTTCACCAATCTTCCGTAGTTTTCACAATATTACCATGCAAACACAGGTAAGTAATTAATCCGGTACCTTTTACACTTAAATCTTCAATTTATACTATTAATTCTTGCAGATGATTGAATTTTTTGTTCACCAGCAGACTAACTCGCCATTAATCATCAATCGTTGCACCCGCTCGCGCATTCCATTGTTTTTATTTATTTTATCATACGACCAATTTCATGGTATTCTAGATGTTCGATAACTATATTTTTATTGGTTGCATAAAGATCAATATTATTGTCGAAATTTCCGGATTGCAGGTCCGTATCTAGCCCAATGTGGCTTTGTAAAAGTTTTATAAGTGAAATTTTATATTTTCAGATTGACTGAATTTCTATACCATCACTTCTTGGTTGGTTAAATAAAGATGTTTTACACGAGATTTGCATTCACAGTTCATTGAATACTTGATACGTAGCACTCACGTTAACCCGAAATGACAACTTATTTTAAAGTAACGTAAATACAAGTTTTACATTAATGAAATTAATTAATAATATTTTAACACCTGAATTACCTTCCTTATTACTAAACAATATTTCTTTTAATATAATTTTAACAATTTATAACAAAGTAAATTTAATGTTGCATTACGAATTATTTTTATTCAAACCTGTTTCGTTTTACTCTTACACAAATTAATTGACGTTAACTTCAAATATTAGATATTGGACGAAGTCCTTCCTGCACTTTAGTAAAATCACATGCTTTTTGTCTTCAAATATATTCCCGATTCTTACAACCGCATTTCTATTAGCTCGGTACGTCGGAATATCGCAATATGTTTAAACTTATCAGTTTTCTCCCAAACACCGCCGCATTCATTCATTTCTGGACACCTGGCTATCTGTGGTGCTCAAATGGAGTACATGTGTTTATAATCGCTTTGGCGATAAAGAAATACATGAATCAAATATATAACAAGTGCTTTCTATAGAAAACTATAAAAATGCTATATTTTGACATGAAATAATTTTCAATTTGCTATCGAGTTATCATAAAAATATTTTATATGAACTGAAAGTGAAAATATTTAAATATTATTCGAGAAACCCTTTTAGGCGTTTTATATCTTTTCGTGAGAACTACAAAAATTATCACCTAATTACTTTTTGAAATCCTAAATTTTTTTAAATGATTATTTAAAACATAGGTTTTGGTCCGATTATTCCTCCACTTTTCATTATAATTATAATTATGCATTATAATTTTAATATTTCGTGTGATATTTTAAAGGTATTTAATAAAAAAATAATATGTTTTTATAAAGTAGATAACAAGTCGGCTGGGTTGGTGGGTCTGGACCTTCCTACATGATCCGACATGGAATGGCATAAAAAACTGTTTTTATCAAGTTTAGCTCGCCTTATCTGCGATCCGACAACGCTCCACACGGTCCGATCTCGCCAAATTTCAACGCGGTCGGATGGCTACATCGGTGACTACATTTCCTACAAGGAAATGTTGCGAAATTTGTAGGACGACAGGCCTCCACACGGTGCAACTTGAGACCCGACCGACGAGATTGGATTTTAGTACCAACCAGATCGGATCGTGTGTAGACCCTATTAGAGAAAAATACCTTGGATAGAAGTTGTAGTAAATTTTATTCTCTATAAGATTTATAGCAGTCATTTTCGTCCTAAAGTGAACTGGTAAGGAAATATTGCGAAGAAACATTTTGTTTTCGCAATTTTTTTAAAAATGGCGGCACTTCCGGGCGGTCGCCGAGGTCGCCAACTCAGAGTTTTTATTAGGACCCCAAATCTTAAAACATACTCAAAAATCAGAACCCCCTGACCATTTCTAGCAAACTCTGCTTTTCATCATTTCGAGGAGGTTGTTAAAGTATTTTAAGTGTTTTTAATTTTTTTAATGAGTTATATGATAACAATATAGCTGAAATAGAAATTTGATTAAAAATATTTTGCCGAAAAACATAATTTTCACTCCTTCATAAAAAATTTCAACTTCAGTCGAAGAATTCGGTAAGAAGCTCAGGGTCCGTCCGAGAGAACGTTTTTTAGTATGTTAAAGTACGAACAATAATTATCTAACGAAATCTGTCGAAAAATCGCAGAAAACCGATTTTGGATTTTTTTGATCAAAATGTGCCCAATTTTCTTACACTATAATAAATTGGTCTTTGCAAATAAATTTCATATTTAAATGGCATTTTCGATTTTGTTTTACCGTAACGCGATTATACACTCGACAACTGATTAATTAATTACGTTTAAACGAGTTTACAATAATTAATAATTGGTATGGTAAACCATTAATTGCAATTGATGCAAACCATATGTTTTTAGTGTATTAAATTAAATTTTTAAATGTACCAATTTAATACATATTTTTAAAAGATAAGTGAAATTTTGATGGAGCAAAAATGTGGGGGCTGCAGGCCGATCCGTGTTTGTAAAAGCAAGTGGGAGGCCGAAGGCTGGCCCGTATTCTTATAAGCAAGGTGGAGGCCAAAGGCCGATCCGAATTCTTAAAAATCAGTGGGAGGCCGAAGACCGACCCGTATTCTTAAAAGCAATTGGGAGGCCGAAGGCCGACTCGTGTTCGCTACACCATTGTTGAAAGGCGAAAGCCGGACGAAAGAAACCAAAGTCCTGCATGTACGCCGACAACTTTGAAGTGATTATTTTGGTCGAGGAAGAATAATTTCGTGAAAAGTTTTGCATCAAAAATTATTCAAATTATTCTCGAAATCCGATTTCGACGGTAAAATTATATATAAAAAAAATTTGCAATTGGGTTTTTAAGATACAAACCCTTGGAAATTATTTTGGAAAGTTTCTTTTTCATTTTATTGTCGTACGGTGCGAGATATGAAAAAAAGCTATAAATGCAATTTCATGCATCCCCGGAATCTGCCTTAGTAGCCGGTAAAAAATTTAAAATCCTCCCGTAAATAAGGACCCTGTGGCCATTTGAAAGATTTACAAAATTTCCACCTTAATGCCATTCTGGCGCGGCGACTATGAAAAAATTTTTAATTTTAAAAACGATTTCGGGCGACATTTTTTGAGCTTCGCCTTTTCGAAAATAATACTTTTTTTCGTTGGACGTCCGATAAGCTCGCAAATTGCAGAAATGCAAATTTTGAAAAATTTCGATTTCAGACCTCAACGATTTGGTGGAGATTAAAGTTTCGATTTTATGCGCAGGTATTAAATGTATTTTCATTTTGACCTTGAAATCTTTTCCGAGGGCATAGTTACGGGCTTTAAAGCGAATTTTATAAATTTGACATAATTTCACAAATAAAATTCTCGATAGATACCGTCGTTAGCTTTAAATTGTTCCAAGAGATGTGACCTTGAAAATTATTTTAAAGACCAAAATTTGTCGCCAAATCGATTTTTGAATTTGTTCCACGGATATGCAATGGGATGTCGAAATGGGATGATATTCGAAAGTAAATCGGAGGCCGAATGCCGATCCGTAACAAGAATAACAAGCGGGAGGTATAATGAAGAGAGTCAAGCTTTAAGTATATAAATTTCTTAAATGGCTTAAAACATGCATTCTACATATTTTTATAATAAATTTTAATTATATACCGCACGCATCCAAACCGAGATATTCAAAAGTATTCGTAAAAATGTTATTCTTGTGTGGTCGTTTTTCCACTATGGCGGAAATTTTATATGGATATTTTAGAAAATATCAAAAACGCTCGATTTTGCTCTGATTTTATTTATAATTTTGTTAAACACAACGAAGTCACCGGCACAATAACTATAACCTCACTTTCATGTTTATTCTACTCGTGTAGAGTACTTTTTTAACTTTCTTGTTTTTAATTGATTTAATTATGATAAATAAAAGCTTTTAACACTAACGAACTTCAACTTTCAAAGCACAAAACCACATAAAAATAATATAAATGAATTTAAAATTTAACTTGTGACGTCACAGGTCACTTGGCAAATTGCGCGGTCGTTTCGTTCAATTCAAATTGACGGATTTTTAAATATTTTTTAAATTATTATCAAAACGAAAATAAATAAATTAAATAGCATTAATTAGTATATTTAGTTATTTTTGATCCAACTACGCTATAAAAAAAATTTATGCATCTTCCCTATTGGGCGTAAGGGGTAATCGGGTACTAGGTTTTTTTTTAATTTTAAAAAATTAACCCTTTATGTTAGGACTGATAAAAAAATATGTATAGATAGATAATTTAATTGATTATTGCTCCTAAGTTGTTCAGCGTTTTACTTATATATTTGAGGAAGTTAAAAATAATTTTGTGCAATCCTTTACGTTTTCTATTTTCAAAGTGCCCAACGAACTATATCCGTATAACCTTCGAAATACTGTGACTTTTCTAATTTGTCCAAAATATTTAGACTTTACCCATAAAATGAAACTAAGGTAACGTGATTTTGGGTAAGTGGGAAGCAAATCAAACAGGTTTCAACTGCAAGCCGACGTTTCGGATAATTTATTCATCCATCCTCAGGGCTAAGAAAAAGAGGGAGCGTTACAACAAATTTACAAAGGTCTTCCGACACTCAACATACCAAACTGTTTGGTATGTCTTCCGACACACTTCTGACAAGGTCTTCCGACACTCATCATACCAAACTGGTACGATCTTATAATCTTACAAATTATAAGTACAGCATTCAAACCAGAGTGGACAGTTATACCTTACACGACTATTCGATGAACATCGCAGTTAAATAAAACTTCCAGGCGTAGAAAACTATCGATTGCATACAATATGCATTTAAATTTATCTATGTATATAAGTACTCGGTTTTTCGAATTAACCTTTTTGATGTTGTTAGCTTTATAATTAGTTAACATTTTCATTTAATGAGATCCTTAATAACTACTTACATAGTAGATAATAGCAAACGTTTTCTTCCCCGAACTTCTTTTAATTTAATTGAATTTCTCTTTGTTATGTTTTTTGCATGTAGTCGTACATAATATATAATTTAAACAAAAAACCACGTCATTTAGTTATTTTAATCAATAATTTTCCCAATCATAAATTACTCATAACATTAAACACGTAGCTATCATCTTGCATTTAAATAAACGACAGATTAGCTTTCCTAATTACTTTCTTGCAAGGTGTTTTGTGTGTAATGAAACTTTTAAGGAAACCACAAATAAAAGTAGGAAAATTTGGGTGCAAAAATTCGTGTACCGACAGCTGGCCCTGAGACACTTGGCCCTAAGACAACTCGCCTCGGACAACTGACCCTAGCGACAACTGGCCCTGGCGACAATTGGCCCTGGCGACAATTGGCCTTGGCGGCAACTGGCCTTTGCGACAACTGGCCCTAGCGATAACTGGCCTTGTGACTACTGGCCTCAGTCTGTATCAATTTGCAGAATATTATATATTGTGAGTATCGGAAAGTAATCTACTTAGCCTCTTGATTATTAACTTGATTATTGCGTTTTGCGTTTTTTTGCGACTTAACACCTTAAAATTTAAAGATGCAAATTAACTTCATATATTTACCGGTAACTCATAAAATTTGGTTTTAGTAAAAGTTCTCACAGAAATATAATATTTGGCTTCTGGTTAAATAAATAAAGGTGGATCTTCCGCGAAGAGGTGGATCTGCCGTTAGGTTAGTGTTAGTTTTTGATATTTCTTTAGAAGACAAATTAAAACAAACAAATCTCCGCGTAAAGTTAAATCTGTGGCAAAGAGGTGGATCTGGCGCGAAGAGGTGGATCTGCCGTTAAGTTAGTGTTAGTTTTTGATATTTCATTAGAAAACAAATTAAAAACAAACAAATCTCCGAATAAAGTTAAATCTGCCGCAAAGAGGTGGATCTTCCGCGAAGAGGTGGATTTACCGGTTACTCATAAAATTTGGTTTAAGTAAAAGTTCTCATAGAAATGTAACATTTGGCTTCTGGCCAGTAGTCCAGTAGTCATAAGGCCAATTGTCGCTAGGGCCAGTTGTCGAAAGGGCCAGTTGTCGAAAGGGCCAGTTGTCGCCAGGGCCAGTTGGATTCTGGATTCTGGATTTTAGGTAGGAGGGTAGGGTCGAAGACCCCACGCGCACTTAGGCCACTAGACCGGGCCCATTGTACTACCTCCATTTTAGTGGCCCCCGCCCCATCATTCCTCGAGCCATCCCAGCTGAAGGATGAACTCCAGGATTCTGGCAGGCGAGATGCCTCTAATTCTGGCCATGTCAGGCCAGAAGTCCCCCAACATGGTACCTCTTTTTAACGCTAGAGCTGGACAGTGACAGAGCACATGCTCCGCTGTTTCGTCTGATTCATTACAGCCCCGGCACGTTGGCTCATCTACGATCCCCAGCGTGTTAAGGTGTTTGTTCAGTTTGCAGTGTCCAGTTAATATCCCTGCAATTATCCGTAGATTGATTCTGAACAACTTCAAGTAGTATTTTGAATGTTTACTGGAGGGTGCTTTTATCGCTGCCCTTGCTTGTCTACATTCAGTTTCATTGGCCCACCTGCTGGAATGCAGTTCTAGGGTATGATGTTTTAGAAGGGTATCTAGGGTTTTGACGGTTGGCACAATCATCGGTTCAGGGCCGCAGGGATGACAATTTGAGCCGGCTTTAGCCAGACCATCTGCCTTCTCGTTACCTTCATTGCCTTGATGTCCCTTAACCCAGTGAAGAGAAAGGACATTCTGATTTGATATCTGATTCAGGGCCCGGATGCATTCAAGCACCAGGCCAGAGGTGATATTGTGGCTCATAAGTGCCAGAAGGACTGCCCTGCTGTCTGTAAATATCTGAATGTTTTTGTCATGGATACCTTTGTCCCAGACTATTTTTGCACAGTGCAATATACCGATGAGTTCCGCTTGGAAAGCCGACGTGTACTTTCCCAGTGATATGCTCATGTTCAGATTAAGTTCGGCAGAAAAGATTCCTGCCCGTGATCAAACATTATTTTTGGAACCGTCAGAGAATAAACAAATGTCATTCTCGTCAGTTGCTGGTGGATTTAGCAGGATTTTGAATTTCCTGTTGAATACGTATTTAGGGGGAATTCTGTCAGACTCTATATGCAGAAGGGGTACACTCGCCGAGTAGTCCCTCAATATTCGCATATGTCCCACAGCTCCATTCCTATCATTCCATAGCCGCCAGCTATGAAGCCTAAGGGCAGCCTTGACCGCCATCTCCTGCACATGAAGATCAAGTGGTGGGAGGCAGAGAAGGGCCTCAAGCGCCGCAGTGGGGGCGGTTCGCATCACTCCAGTTACACCCAGACAGATTATTCTCTGAATCCGGTGCAAGGAGGACGCCGCTGTTACTTGCTTGGTTCTAGGCCACCAGACAAGTGCACCGTAGGAAAGCATAGGTCGAACAACGGATGTGTAGAGACAGAGGGTGATCTTAGGGGAAAGTCCCCATGATCGTCCCATTGCCCTTCGACACTGCCAGAATGCCATTCCCGCCTTCCTTAATTTAATTTGTAGATGTTTCCCCCAATTTAGCTTCTTGTCAAGTGTTATGCCTAGATACTTGACATTGTCAGCCAGTTTCAGAGGAGTTCCCATTAAGCTTGGCATTACCATGCTCATTAGCTTTCTTTTCTTGGTAAATAGTACTAACTCCGTCTTCATCGGATTAACCAAGAGGGAGTGCTCTATACACCAATCTTGTATTATTTTGAGAGCTTTTTGCATGCGCTGGCAAATTATGTTCTCAAATTTCCCGTTAAGCAGGCTGGTGAAGTCATCTGCATATCCTATGGTATAAAAACCTTTTTCATTCAGGCGTTGCAGAAGGCTATCCGCCACCATGACCCACAGTAGCGGACAGAGTACCCCTCCTTGGGGACAGCCGTTAGTTACAATGCCCTTGATTTTTATGTCTCCGACACCCACCTCCATGGCCCTCCACCTTAGTGCAAAACTTATCCATCTTACAATGGTAGCGGGGACTCCGTGTCGGTGCAATGCTTCACTTATACTGTCGAAGGTAGTTTTGTCAAACGCTCCTTCGATATCAATAAACGCTTCTAGGGTGGACTCTTTATGGTTCAGCGATCTTTCGACGCGCTCCACTACCATATGGAGCGCAGTCTCAGTAGATCTCCCCGGAACGTATGCATGTTGATGCGCGTGTAATGGTCTGAGACTCAGACTCATATCACGGATCTTCCTATCACATAGTTTCTCCAGCGCTTTAAGGAAAAACGAGGACAAACTAATTGGTCTAAAAGATTTGGCCACTGAGTAATCGCTCCTGCCTGGTTTGGGTATGAAGATGACTTTAACTCCACGCCACCATCTCGGTGTGTAGCCATGCGCAATGCATGCTCTGAACACTCGCACCAGGTGATCGAGAATGTCTCCCAAACCCCACTGGAGCAGGGCCGGGAACACCCCGTCAGGCCCCGGAAATTTAAAGGGGCTAAAGGATTTAACGACCCATGCCGTTTTTGTGTCATCTATAACCTCTTTTGCAATTTCCCAATTCATTTCAGTCGGTGCCTGAGTTTCAATATCCGCCCAGACAAAGTCCGAAACTGTTATGCTGTTGGGAAAGTGTGTCTGTAGCAGTATTTCTGCAGTCTGCGAGAGTGTTTCCGTATAGGAACCGTCCTCTCGGCGTAGACTGCCTGGCTGCTGATATGGATCTTTTGCTATGATCTATGGAACACAGATCAATCTCGAATATAATAAGATACAATGAAAGGATTATGATGATGCAGGATGCAGTTGGAATCTCAAATTGGTAAAACTAACATAGTTCAGATTTATGCACCAACAGCAGAAAAAGATGAAGAAGAAATAGAAAAATTTTATAAAGATCTTGACGAATTGCTTAAGATAATCAAAAAGCAAGATATTACTATTATTATGGGTGACTTTAATGCTAAAGTGGGCAAAGGAACGGTTGAAAACTGCGTTGGTTGCTATGGGCTAGGTGAGCGAAATGATAGAGGCGAGAGGTTAATAGAATTTTGTCAGAGCAAAGAATTGGTTGTAGTAAACACATGGTTCCAACTACCTGAGCGCAGGATATATATATGGACATCCCCCAGACACACGGATGAGAAAATAATACGAAACCAAATAGACTACATTTTAATTAATAGATGATACAGAAATTCTATAATATCTGCTAAAACATATCCGGGTGCTGATGTGGGGTCTGATCATAACCCGGTGGTAACAATCATTAGAACAAAACTAAAAAAGCTAAAGAAAAAGTATAAAAATAAACAAATGATTAATCGAAACTTGCTGAAAGATACGGGGATTAAAACTGAAGTTGTGGAGAGTCTGCGGGAAAACTTGCAAGAATTAAACAACAACAACTACAACCAACAAGAAAATGCTGAAATAAATACAAAGTGGGCAAAAATCAAGAATACAGTAGTGCAAGTAGTGACAGACCAATTGAATACCATAAATAACGCGCAAGGTGAAAGGAAGCAAAAATGGATGACTACTGAGATACTCCAACTTATGGAAGAACGACGCAAAAATAAGAATCGGGATCAAATAAAATATAAAGGATTACATAAAATGATTAAAAAGAAAATTAGAGAAGCAAAAGAAAAGTACATGACAGAAAGATGTGAAGAAATAGAAACTTTGCAGGCAAATTACGATACTTTCGGCATACATAAAAAGGTTAAAGAGATAACGGGTATAGGTAGAAAGAAACACTATGGATTGTTAAGAGAGAGAGATGGTACAATAATTTTAGATCCTAAGCGAAGAATGCATAGATGGGAAGAATATATAAAGGAATTGTTTGCAGACAACAGAGCGGAAGTGAATACCCAACCCAGTGAAGTAAATACAATTAAAATAACAAAAGAAGAAGTAAAACACGCAATAAAAAACATGAAAGACGGCAAAGCAGTCGGCCCGGATGAGCCCTATTGAAATTATAAAGTTAATAGAAGATGAAGAATTACAGCCTCTTGTAAATCTATTTAATGATATATATAAAACTGGTGAAATACCTCGTGAATGGCTAAAGTCGACATTTGTGGCATTACCAAAAAAGAATAATGCGAAAGATTGCGCCGAATACAGAACTATAAGTCTTATGTGCCACACACTAAAAATTTTCTTGAAAATAATACACACGAGAATATATAAAAAAGTTGAAAAAGAAATCAGCGATACCCAGTTTGGATTTATAAAGGGGTTGGGAACTAGAGATGCATTGTACGGAATTAACGTTTTACTACAAAGATGTCTGGATATGAATATTGATGTATATATGTGCCTAGTGGATTATGAAAAGGCATTTGACAAAGTTAAACACCAACGGCTAATAGAAATACTTAAGATCAAACAGATTGACGAACAAGATATACGAATTATTCAGAATCTATACTGGAACCAAAAACCTGACATTAAAGTAGAAAACGAGACAACAGATGAAATTGAAATTCAACGGGGGGTGAGACAAGGGTGTGTACTTTCCCCATTATTGTTCAACTTATATTCCGAAGCAATATTCCAGGAAGCATTAGAAGGAGAAACAGCTGGAATAGTAATCAACGGAACATCGATAAACAATATTAGATACGCCGATGATGCCGTAATGCTGGCAAATGACATCGCAGACCTTCAAAGGATGATGGAACGACTAAACATGATCAGCGAATCATATGGCTTACACGTGAATTTAAACAAAACAAAATTTATGGTCGTTTCCAAAACTAAGAATAATATAGTAAATTTGTCAATAAACAATATTCGCATTGAAAGAGTAAAGAAATATAAGTATTTGGGCACAATAATAAACGAAGATAATGATCAAACACAAGAGATACGAGCACGGATAGAAATGGCGAGGGCAGCCTTCATTAAAATGAAGAATTTGTTATGCAATCGAGATCTAAATATAGAAATCCGAATCAGATTTGTAAGATGTTATATCTTTTGCGTTCTTTTATACGGAATGGAGGCATGGACCCTAAAAAAGCGAGAATTTGACAAAATTCAGGCCTTTGAATTATGGATATATCGACGTATGCTAAAAATATCGTGGACGGAAAGAAAGACAAACGGGAAAGTCTTACATCGGGTAAACAAGGAACGTGAACTGATTAACACAATAAAAAAGAGAAAATTTGGAGTATTTGGGACATATTATGCGTGGAGAAAGGTATTGTCTGCTACAGTTAATCATACAAGGAAAAATAGCAGGAAAAAGGAACGTCGGAAGACGAAGAACATCCTGGCTGAAGAACTTGCGGGATTGGTACGGTTGCTCCTCTATAGAACTCTTAGGGCAGCGGTGTCGAAAGTGGGAATTGCTGTTATGATCGCCAACCTTCGATAGGAGACGGCACACAAAGAAGAAGAAGAATGACTTTAACTCCACGCCACCATCTCGGTGTGTAGCCATGCGCAATGCATGCTCTCAACACTCGCACCAGGTGATCGAGAATGTCTCCCAAACCCCAGTGGAGCAGGGCCGGGAACACCCCGTCAGGCCCCGGCAATTTAAAGGGGCTAAAGGATTTAACGGCCCATGCCGTTTTTGTGTCATCTATAACCTCTTTTGCAATTTCCCAATTCATTTCAGTCGGTGCCTGAGTTTCAATATCCGCCCAGACAAAGTCCGAAACTGTTATGCTGTCGGGAAAGTGTGTCTGTAGCAGTATTTCTGCAGTCTGCAAGAGTGTTTCCGTATAGGAACCGTCCTCTCGGCGTAGACTGCCTGGCTGCTGATATGGATCTTTTGCTATGATCTTATGTAGCCTTGCTGCGGCAGTAGTTGTTCCGATGCCGCTGCAGAAGGCTCTCCATGACTCACGTTGCTTTTGGCGCATTAGACTCTTATATTCTGACCGGTGCACCTTAAATGCTGCCCAGTCAGTGCAACTTTTAGAGTTCTGCGCCTTATTATAGAGCCTCCCTACCGATCTCTTCAGCCGGTCAAGTTCCGCGCACCACCAAGGTGTTGCTCGACCCCGTATTCCGGCCGTTCGAAGCGAGCAAGACAGCTCATAGGCTTTAATGAGGGAGTTTTGCAGCTCATTGGCGTACATTTCAATCTCCTCAGTAACTACCCTGTCAACATTCATCGGATTTCGGTACTGCTTAGCATCCACTGTTTTTGCTTTTAACTTAAAGCAAATCCATCTATGATCTGACATTGTCAGTTGGTCAGACACTCGCCAGTCATGAATGTAGTTTGTAATACCTAATGACGCTACTGTAATGTCAATGACAGAGTTGCGATGGGGCAGTGGCGTGTTCTCTATGGAAGCTAGGGAAGCTGCGCTTACCTTATTTGCCTTGCCAAATTAAAAACAAAAATTACTTATTTATATAATTTAAAATATACGATTTTTAAATTTTTTATCAATTTAAATTCCTTTCTTTATTTGAATAAAAATTTGAAATTTACTGAAATATGTAGATATTTAAAAAAAATAGTTACTAGTCACGACACGCCACTACGATGGGGTGACACATAAAAAGTAGGGACATCCCCTCTATTAAGAATTACTAGATTTGTACCTATAAGGTATTCAAATAGTGACTTACCTCGATTGTTGCAATTTCTGCTCCCCCAAGCGATATGATGGGAGTTTGAATCGCAGCCAATTACGAGGTGTATCTTCTTTTCCTCGCAATGTTTCACGAGATCCACCACTTTTTGAGTATATTAAAAAGTAATGCCACTTTAACTAAATACTATAAAATAAGATAACGGATTACAGAGGGTTGCGAATTCGTCTTCACGGGGGTTGAGCTGAATGCTCCTTAAAACCAAACAGTGACCAATGGGGTCATGGATACAGTAAAACTTATAAATAATAAAAGATTGCTTACGTACTACTTCATATGCAGCTCTGGCCTTCAGGAAATGTCCTTGAATGCAGATTCCCAGGGTGAGAATTTCGATAAGTGTCGATAATCGAATCCCTCCAATACCAGAGTAAATAGATTCATAAGTAGAGACACTCTCTGTCGGCTTCTTTGATGTAGGCTGTTCTAAAACTTTGAAATTGTAGGTTGAGTTCATCTGAAATACCCTAGAGGGCTACATTTGTTGTTGTGATTTCTACGTGATTTCTAACCTATAAGTTTGACGTTTTGTATAAAGGTGTTATGAAATAATAAATTCACTGTAATATAATTAAAAATGATCACTTTTAAGTTGTAATTTGGAGATAAATTTATAAAAATTAACCTATAAAATCGAAATCAACTCGAAAGAGCGCAAAATACAACTGAAATTGACTGCGACATCTGTGAACTCCTATACAAACCTAACGTACATTCAAACACGCCCATTCAAAATTTGGAACAGAAAATTAGCTCGAGTGACTCTACTATAAAAACTATTTATATACTCTGCCAATACTGAGGTGAAATGAATGCGATACCATAAATTATTCTTTCGAGGTAGAGGTGATTTTCCGACTGCAGTTCCCTCCTGGAAGAGGTGGTGCATGCGAACGAATGATTCGCCGATACTTGGGGGTTATATCTTTCCCACTTTATGCGACAATAGGAAAATTAACTCTCGAAAAAACGGACACTGCCATAATTCTCGGTTCGAAATCTATCCTAAATGCGACACTGCGTATAACGACAACGTACGCACACACGAAATTAATGTATTTAACAATAAGATTTATTAAATTAATTAAAAGCGTCACGATAAGAGCGGCGGAATTCTCCACACTGGCAGGTGCGCTGCAGTATGCAACTCCGGTCGTACGGGTTGCACTATGAATTATGCTATACACCGGCCGCTTGATTACTGCATAAGTAGTCCCATTATATTCAAACGGAACCGTAATCATCAATAGAATAAATGTTTGAAATATTAATAACTAGTTTAAGTAATCGCCAAACCATTTAACTCGACGTCCGGAATGTTTAAAAATGTTAATAACTGGGTTAACCGTTAAACAATTTCCAGAAATGTTCGGATAGTCTAAATATACCGACACTGGTTTAAACAATCAACGAAGGAGATAAATAAATGTTCGAAATGCTTTGCAATATCGAACCTTGATTAAATAAATGTTCGGAATAAATTTAAATATCGATCACTACTTTAAGTAACCGGTAATTGATTAAATAAATGTTCGGAATAAATTAAAATATCGATCACTACTTTAAGTAACCGGTAATTGATTAAATAAATGTTCGGAATAATTTAAAATATCGATCACTACTTTAAGTAACCGGTAATTGATTAAATAAATGTTCGGAATAATTTAAAATATCGATCTCTACTTTAAGTAACCGGTAATTGTTTAAATAAATGTTCGGAATAATTTAAAATATCGATCATTACTTTAAGTAACCGGTAATTGTTTAAATAAATGTTCGGAATAATTTAAAATATCGATATTGATTTTAATTGGCCGGTAATTGATTAAAATGTTGCCCCAAACAATTTACATAAGCGACAATGATAAATGTTTATCGTTCAGATAATAATTTGTTACCTGCAATCACTGCATTAATATATTAACACAAATTAAAGTGAATAATTTGAGACCTTACTTCAGTAAGATCTATTTAATTTCCGCCTTAGGCGAGTTGACTGACGGGCAGTGATTCGATGCTTGAAGAGTTCAAGTGAATCTTGCCGGTGCATCGAGATGCATCGGCTTTTATGTGCAAATCCCCGTGAAACGGGCATTTGTGGGGGTCTTGGCCCTACCACAATAACTGTCAAAACGGTAGCTAATTGGTCTCCTGAAATTGCTAGATCTCGGAAAATAAGAGACTATAAATTAATTAGCGCTCTTGATAGGCTTAGAATTGGAAGCGAGAACCACTTCTCCAATTTTCAGAAGTGCAAAACTAACCGTGAAACATGTGGCATGCAGCCAGGCATGTGTCGATTTTTTACTTTGCAAGTTAATTCTTATCTCCCGATCCACGTGTGAAAAGGGTCTTTCTGCACAACTTTTTACTGGAAATAATCTCTATAAAGTGTCGAAATATCTCTATAACTGCATACAAAATCGACATTTGGCGCGATAAGGATTCAAAATATGTTGCATTCCCACGATTTCAAACCGTGCACGTGTGAAAGATTTCTATCCCATAATAAAAGCTTCTAACAGTATAATTTCATTGCATTTGCTAATACATATAAAATTTCATCGTGAATACACAATCGTTTGATATCGAGACAAAAATGCTGATTTTACAAATTAATAATATAATAATTGCGCTACGTCGATTCGAATTTGCTATCTCACCTACACCACTTAACCATGCATGTGAATAAAAATTATTCCACCTAACTTTGGCTTGCGCGCCAGTGATCCTTCTCCTTTTAAAGGGGGATTGATCTCCAGCTGCCAGCAGTGTGTCCTTGACAGACGCTCCTGCTTTTATGGTTGGGGCATCCTGTATGAATGCACCCGATGATTTGAGCAGGGTGTCTTGGATAGACGCCCCCGCTTGTGTGTTTGCTGATACATCAGCTATTGGTTTATTGTTTTTATTTAAATTTTCCATGTGGAGTAAATTTTGTTTTTCATCTCCCAAAGTCCCCACCCTCACCGGAGCCCCATCATTTTGGGACGCTGTAAACAACGCCAGGGCTACCCGAGAGATATAGCCCCCAGGGAGTTGAGGTGTTTGCACACTCCATCCTCCCCCAAGAACTCGTCCTGCTGATCCTCTGACGGAAAAGCACAGCCGATTGATCTAGGTGGACTACACTGCAAAAAATGAGGTGAATTTTACTGGTGAAAAATGACAAATTTACACCAGAATTGGGTGAAATTTACACCATTTTTGGGGTAAATTAAAATTTACCTTCATTATAGTGTACTTCTACCTCCAAAACAGAGATTTTTATCTTAAGTAAAAAAAAGTCAACCGTTGATGGGTATATTTACCTATCACAGTATGGTAAATATATGTTACAATAGAGGAATTTTACATTTTCAAGGGAAATTCGCACTCATGCGGGGAAAACAGGGAAAAACATAAGATTATAGGTAAACTAAATCATCAGTCAGTATAGGTAATATAAAAGTGTTACTAATTATTATACAGACTTTTCTTTCCTGACAAAAAATAATCCAAAAATTTTTGTAGTAGTAAATACTATGTAGTATTATTGTAATTTTTTATTAGATTTCAAGAATTTGGGAACAAGTTGTTGTAATTATGGATGCAACATTGTATTAAAATAAAGTTTGGTGATCGTATTTTAACCAATCTAAACTTTTTTGTTAGTACCTTACATGATGATTTTAAAAAATATCAAAACATTACATCATTGCAATATGTTGAGTGATGCAATAAGTTGTTGAATCAGCAGGCTCCAGTAATATGTAACTGAAAACTAAGGGACTTCACAGCACAGAATGAGATCATTTTATTTTCTGACCTCGTGTGCAGGGTGTGCAGTGGTGTGCAGTCAGTTATTAATGTTGTTAGACCACGGATGCAGTGTAATCGTAGTTTGTTTTTTGACTAGTTTTGTGGCCGTTTAAACTAAAGGTAGGTGTTTTGTAATAATATTATAATGTTGAGATTAATCTATGGGAATCCCTAGAGTATTGGGATTGGAAACTGGTGATTTCTGAATATCGATAATTGAAAGTGCCCGGTTCACAGGAGTCGCATAAAAACCACTATTTTATTTTTGTTGTAACTAACCACTAACCAGTGCAATGTCAAGTTCATTAAATTGTTTCATGTGTAGTAATACGTTTACGACAATTCGTTTGTATAACTGTCATCAGTATTACCATCGTAATATTTTGCAAGCAAGATTTGTGTGCAAGTTTGATAATTGTAAATTAGAATATGTAAGATATAAGAATTTTAAAATGCATTTGTATAGATTTCATGTGCAAAAACAAAAAAAAAATACGTTGGTTTTTCTGTGCAATGTTTATAGATGTAATTTTCAAGGTTCTTCAAGAATTACAATTTCATCTCACATGTATGATCATATAAGAAGTGGGGTTGACGTTAAATGCCCTTTTAGTAATTGTTCAAAACCGTCTCATACATTCAAAACAACGGCAAGTCTGAAATCTCACATTTACCGATTTCATTCTGAAAAAGTCATAGAGCAGGAAAAGCAAAATCAGTGTCAAGTTGTTGAAGAAATGTTCGATGACTTAGATGCAAGTGATGATATTTTTGTTAATCAGCAACCAACAGAATCGCGCATTAAAAATTATCAGAGGGATTATATTACATCTTTGGCATCAATGTATTTGGTTTTGCAGGCAAAATTTTTTTTAACCGAATCTGCTTTACAAACGATAATTGATGGATTTTCGGATATAAATGAAATAAGTTTACTTAATTTGAGATATTTGTTAAAAAGAGAATTGAATTGCACGCAAAACATTGAAAAAATTATATCAGATAATAATTGTTCTTTATTTCGATTTGCACATTCCTCTAATGGCGAATTACGAAGCCCATATCTGCGAAAAAAGTTTTTTAAAGATAATTTTAACTACGTTGCACCAATTGATGTAACTTTAGGTTATAAAGTTAAAAAGAAAGAATTTTATGTCTACATTCCTATTTTAGAAACAATTAAAGTTTTGTTAACCAACGTGCACGTAAATAATCAATGGAAATCCAGAAAACAATCTTCAAACGGAGTTTTTGTAGATTTCATGGATGGGGAATTATATAAAACAAATGAATTTTTCAGATGTAATCCTAATGCTTTGCAGGTCATATTATATCAAGATGCGTTTGAAGTATGCAATCCTTTGGGTTCTTCACGAAAACTTTATAAAGTGGTGGGAATATATATGACTTTAGGAAATATACAGCCGTGGCATAGGTCGAAGGTGGACAATATTCAATTAGTAGCGTTATGTTTGGAACGTGATATAAAAAAATACGGTTTTGATAAAATTTTAGATATTCTTATTAGAGACCTTGAAGTTTTAGAAACCACTGGTATTCAAATTAAAGATGAAGTTGTAAAGGGAACATTGGTGGCTATGTTGGGTGATAACCTTGGTAGTCACCAGATTGGCGGTTTTATAGAAAATTTTAATTCTGAATATTTTTGCAGATATTGTTATGCAAAAAAAAATGAGTTCAATAGAAATCCAACTAAAATATTTTCTCTACGCACTAAAACATTACATGACAGTGATGTTATGTTAGCAGCAGTCAGCGGAGGTATTACTAATGGTGTCAAATTGGACTCAATTTTAAACAAATGTAAATTTTTCCATGTGTGCGGTCCAGGTTTGCCACCCTGTTTGGCACATGATTTTGCGGAAGGTATTTTAGCATACGATTTCATGCTTTGCATTAATTATTTAGTATCTCATAAATATTTAACTTATGATTTACTAAATACTCAATTACAAAATATTAATTTGCGATATGAACGCAAAGGTGAAAAAATTCCAAAAATTAGTAAAAGTGATAAATTGATCGGTAGTGCTTCAGAAAATTTAAAAACAATTTTAATTTTTCCTTTTGCAGTTTATGATTTAGTTCGGAATGATAACGATACGAATATATCGAATCATTGGCAAATGCTACATTACCTCCATGAAATTTGTACCATATTGCTAGTTGTTCGAATGTCAATAGGTCAATAAATAGCATATTTAAAGGATTTATTGTGTAATTATCTTGAATTAAGACTTTCAGTGTTTCCTGAAGTGCCGCTTCGTCCAAAGCATCATTTTTTATTTCACTACCCATACTTGATAAGAAAATTTGGACCTCTTAAACACATGTGGACACTTAGATATGAAAGTAAACATCTCTATTTCAAGAATATTTTAAAACATTCCCCCAATTTTAAAAATATTCTGGTTACGTTGTCACAACGACATCAATTGCTGCAAGCTCTTTTGTCTAGTCAGGGTAATATGTTTGTTGATAAGGTAGTTGCGGATGAGGCTATAATATATTGCGCCGACGAATATGAAGAAAAGTTGAAACATGTTATTTTACACAGTTGTTCATTTGATAATTTTTATATTTGTACAAAAGCTGTGTTTAGAGGAATCGAATACTCTTGTGGAATGAATGTCTGTTGTGGGCTAACAGATTGCAATAATAACTTGATATTGTGCTCTATTAAGTATATTTTAATTAATAATACATATAGTGACATATTTTTTATTGGCACAAAAAGACTTATATTCTCAACTATTTTGGGAATTTTTGAGGAAGAACAACATGAACAAGATCAGCTGTTTGGGTTTTTATATAGCGATCTGCTGTGTGTTGAACCATTAATGTATATGGAAGTAAACGGTCTTCCATTATTTGCTTTTAAATCGGCCCCATTTGATTTGTTATAAATTTTTATACTGATTTTTAAATATTGTTGAACGGTGATGAAAACCGAATTATCCTTCCACAATTTATTAGTGTGAGAAAATTGGGCACATTTTGCTAAAAAAAAATCTGAAATCGGTCTTCTGCGATTTTTCGACGGATTTCGTTGAAGTGCGAATTTTAACAAAAATGGCGAAAACAAAATGTTTCTTCGCAATATTTCCTTACCAGTTGACTTGAGGACGAAAATAATAGCTATAAATCTTATAGAGAACAAAATTTACTATAACTGTTATCTCGCGTATTTTTGTCGAAGTAAGTCGAATAGTTGCTGATCGCCAGCGCTGTTAAATAGGGCACATTTTTGAAAATTTCAAAAAGTATTGATTTCGATCTGACTTTTTTTGTAAATGTTTTACAAAAGTCAATATGATAGTATGGAAATGGTAAATATGTAATTAGTAACAAACATTTATAAAAAAAAGCCATATCAAAATTGAGAATTTTTAAAATTTTCAAAAATGTGCTCTATTAACTGCGCTGGCGCTCAGCAACTATTCAACTTGGTGAAAAATACCCGAGATAAAAGTTGTAGTAAATTTTGTTCTCTATATTCTATAAGATTTATAGCAATCATTTTCGTCCTAAAGTCAACTGGTACAAAGATATTGCGAAAAAACATTTTATTTTCGCAATTACCTACTTAACGAAATCCTTCGAAAATTGCAGACCGATTTTGGAATTTTTTTTGCAATTTTCTTACACTAAATAGCCATAGCACTTTTCATATTATGCCCACTTCAGAACGAAATCGTGTGTAGGTTTTGAACTTTTACTATAAGGTTCGCTGGCTTCTTATTTTATTTAGCTAGAAATTAAAAATATTTTTGTAAAAAGAATTATATTATGTAATACATAGTTTATAGTTAATTATAATATATTATTATTACTGTAGAAAAATGATGATTTTTAAAATTTGGAATGTAAGTCGGACAAATAAGGTATTCGTCGTCATTGAAGAGGATGACGGATTTCTTGAAAATGTAATCTTGAGAGGTATGATTGTAGTATTCTCTTTTTACCTGATGATCTTTAATATGTTTAATTTTAGCATCTGAAAAGATGCAAATAAATGGCTCAACGTTTGCCTCGAATCAGATGGCACCGACATAGATGATGCAACGGTCCTGAAGTTAATGGCACATGAAACTTTAATTTTATTGCAGCCAGGGGAAGTGTGGCGTCCTGCAGGACAACCGCTAAAACAATCATCAAGTGCATCAGCAGACACATTAACATTGCCCAGCACTTCATTCAGTTCCTCAGATTTACCTGATGAGCAATTATTGTCAAGTAAGTTCCTAGAAGACGACGAGGCACCGAGTGAGGCACAGAGTGAGGCACCGTCGGAATATTCATGGCACGCATTTACGATACCATGGTATAAAATGAAGATAGAAACATTGAATGATTGTTACAATGAAAACCGAAATAAACGCAGCATTTCTGACGTTATTCATGTCACTGCAGACGCTATGCGCGAAGTAAAATCTAAAAATATACCCTCAAAAGCTATCAAAATAGCTGCAAATAAATTAATCTCAAAGTATCCAAAAATCTTCCAGGATCTCGATGAAGATGGCGTGGTCTTGGGAGATGGATCGCATTCTGTCTATGCCAAACTTAAGGAGCATTTAAAATATTTGAATAGACCACACAAAAGAACTGGTGTTCCGATAGAAAATATTGCTTTGGGGGCGAAGAAGAAAATGCTATCTGCCAAAGCAGGTTGCAAAAATTGGCAACCTGACATCATTGAAAAGTCGGTTGAAGATGTTAAGGATGCTCTGAAAGAATTTGTAGGAAAATCTGAAGAACTGCTAATTTCGATGTTGGAAAAATGTTATGCTCACCAAAGAACTTTTTTAAATACAATAAATTCCCCGACAATTGAAGAAATTAAGTATGAATGGCCAATTCTAATGACACCATTTGGGCTCCGTTGGCATTATCAGAAACTGATGGGTCATAATTAGGGGTGCGCATATAATCGATTAATCGATTACGTAATTCGAATAATCGATTATTTCATAATCGATTATGATATTTTATAATAATCGATTAATCGATTATTGAAATAATCGATTATTCATAATCGACTATGAGTTCATAATCGATTATGAACTCGTAATCGATTATGAACCCATAATCGATTATGAATTCATAATCGATTATGGACTCATAATCGATTATGAACCCATAATCGATTATGAATTCATAATCGATTATGAATTCATAATCGATTATGGACTCATAATCGATTATGAACTCATAGTCGATTATGAACTCATAGTCGATTATGAACTCATAGTCGATTATGAACTTATAACTATAATAGGTAGGGCTATTAAGGGTTACTAAATTACTATATAATTTATTATTTTGCTAATTGTGTTACGGTGGTGCTAATAAGAAGTGTTGTTAAGCACCAGTTGATAACACATTACGGTCCGGTATCAATCTGTAATAACTTACCTGCGTAGCCGATTATAATGTTACTTACAGGTGTGTTGATGAGAATTTACGACTCCTTCATAAAAACGCTGATTAAATCTGAAGTACCAAATATTTTGTTTTTAAATTTTAACTGAATGTTACTATTGTATTATGCATTATGTAATTAATTTATTGTTAACAATAATCCATCTAAAAGGCTTCTAATTAAAATTCATTTTATAAAAGTATACACTTTCACTCAAAATATCGGACAAATAATTTAAATCCATATTGATGAAAAAGGGTTGCAATCTTTAATTGAAAAGCAAAAAAATATTTTTTAAAAACTATCAAATTTATAAACAAAAATACCTAAAAGTTGAATGGCAAATCCATATTTGGATTCAAAATATGGATTTGCCATTCAACTTTTAGGTATTTTTCCGGGTATTTTTGTTTATAAATTTGATAGTTTTTAAAAAATATTTTTTGCTTTTCAATTAAAGATTGCAACCCTTTTTCATCAATATGGATTTAAATTATTTGTCCGATATTTTGAGTGAAAGTGTATACTTTTACAAAATGAATTTTAATTAGAAGCCTTTTAGATGGATTATTGTTAACAATAAATTAATTACATAATGCATAATACAATAGTAACATTCAGTTAAAATTTAAAAACAAAATATTTGGTACTTCAGATTTAATCAGCGTTTTTATGAAGGAGTCGTAAATTCTCATCAACACACCTGTAAGTAACATTATAATCGGCTATACGCAGGTAAGTTATTACAGATTGATACCGGACCGTAATGTGTTATCAACTGGTGCTTAACAACACTTCTTTTTAGCACCACCGTAACACAATTAGCAAAATAATAAATTATATAGTAATTTAGTAACCCTTAATAGCCCTACCTATTATAGTTATAAGTTCATAATCGACTATGAGTTCATAATCGACTATGAGTTCATAATCGACTATGAGTTCATAATCGATTATGAGTCCATAATCGATTATGAATTCATAATCGATTATGGGTTCATAATCGATTATGAGTCCATAATCGATTATGAATTCATAATCGATTATGGGTTCATAATCGATTATGAGTCCATAATCGATTATGAGTTCATAATCGATTACAAGTGCATAATCGATTACGAGTTCATAATCGATTATGAACTCATAGTCGATTATGAATAATCGATTATTTTTAATAATCGATTAATCGAAAAAAATCGATTATTTTTTATAATCGATAATCGATTATGAAATTCCATAATCGCGCACCCCTAGTCATAATATAAAAACATTAACCGATAATATGTTACTACGAGCCCAGAAAATCATAAACTTTGGCAACAGTAACAAATTTACAACGGAACCGATGGATGAAGATGATGTTGACAATAACTTGAAATTGATAGTCAAAATTTTTATCAAGTATTTTAAAGAAAATATTACATACATTTTTTTACAAGCAAATGTAAGTTTCCTGTTAATTTGTGTTATTTGTCAATAATAAATATGTATTTGCTGTTTTCAGGGTGAAGAACAAATAGAGACCTGCCCTAACAATGCTCCTTACATCCTACAATTTCAATCAGGTAATAATGATTGTATCTAATAAGAATTATTATAATTGAAGGGCTTGGTGCAATAACCGACTAAACGCCAATTTTACTCAATATGAGTTGAATAACTTTTCACGTACCAAAAATAGGCTGCACCGTTTGGTCCAGGACCCGTTCACGAATCTTCATAATTAGTAAATTAATTAAAAAATTTATTTAAACGGTTTTATTTTTTACCTTTTATAAATAATTAATTTTCAATAAAACACCATTATTTTGCTTGTTGGTATAGCAAAATTCGGCTATGTGAAATTTAAATAATTAAATAATGTTTACACGACTATCAGAAGAATTTAATAATATTATTAAAAAAGGATCCAGATAGTTTTTTCTTTCTCAAAACTATATGTTTTATGCGGTACATAGCTCGTTCTTGCACTGAGCCCTTCAATTTGATTTTGTGAGTTTCGGTATATTTTGTGAATCACCCTGTATTATATAATATATTCTCAAAATATTATAATCTTATGTGTTATGTGCTTTGCAGATTCTTACTGGGTTGTAGCAGAGCGACAACAAATTGTGAACGTTTCCTCATTTAAAGAGGGATTAGAGATGGTGTTCGCACTTTATTACATGCTTAATTTGGAATACCCAAAATTAGCTGCTAATTCATTTGAAAGTATGCAGAGATACTTTCTTAAAATACACCCGGACCAAGGTACCAAAAATAAAAAAGGTTCCCTGAGTAAGACCAAAATTATTGGATTACTAACAAAACTGAGAGACTTTTAATGATGGTGAGTCTTAGTAATATATCTAACCTAAATCAAATTAAATAACCTATCAACGTTTTGTAGATATTTACAATCACTTGAAGATATGATGGAGACAGTTTTTAATTTTCTAGAAGTGCCTGGATTTTTGTTTTCATTAGTTTTAGTGTGTAGTATTTTAGTTTACCTAGTAGTAGCTTTTAGTGTGTTTTTTTTCATTTTATAAAAGTGCTTAGATTTTTGTTTTCATTAGTTTTAGGCCCAGTTGTTCAGTTTCGGGTTATCTTTTAACCTGGGTAATTTTCCATAGAAATGATTGTTTCAACAATTGTATCCATGGAAAATAATTCAGGTTAAAAGATAACCTAATACTGAACAACTGGGCCTTAGTGTGTTAGTATTTTAGTTTAGTAGTAGCTTTAGTGTGTTTTTTTTCATTTTATATATTTTCTATATTTCATAATAAAATATTAGCTCTATATTTGTTTCATGATTTTTTTATATGCAATTATTGTAGTTCGTTTTGGTAATGGGCAGTATTATACCTAACGTACGATACGAATATTTATATCTATTAATTAAATTTGAGGTAAAGTCACAATTCTGTTCATATTAACCTGACAATATGACACAAACAAAACACATGACACCTGGATGTGTGGCTTCGACATTTTTTTTATCTGGGGCTATAGCCGTGTCATCTGCTTGTTGCAAAACGAATTTACAGCTACTTCTGCAAAACTACAAATTGTTATTTTGCTTGAACGTGTAACTTAAACAATTGAATAATTTCTTGTACTACTAATTAAAACGTTAAAATTAATAACATTAAGAGTCTGGACCAGACAAATTTCTAAAGGAATTGAAATAAAAGAAAATTGGAAACAGAACATCCAAAAACGTGAAAGGTGATAAATTTTAAGTATTTGTTGTTTATTTTAGTGGTGCCTAACAAATACCTATATATTTTTCCTGCAAATAATTTTACTGACTAAAATTATTGCTTTTAAAAGTTTCAGGGGAATTTTTATACAAAAAATAGGTGGCCTTATGTTACCCTAGTTTGAGTGTAAATTTACACCATTAGTATAACACTTGCGTGTAATTGTGTGTACGGTACAATTACACATATGAAGATAATTTTTCCCAGGAAAAATACCTCGCATATGTAATTTCGCTCGGTAACGGTGTAATTTTACTAGGTAAAATCACCCTGGGGAGAGTAATATTAAACATATAATGTAATTTTACTCGGTACAGTGTACTTCTACCTAGTAAAATTCCATCGCCTGTGTAAAATTACAGTGTAATTTTACTATGTAGAAGTACACCATACCGAGTGAAATTAACACATGTGAGGTACTTTTACTCGGTAGAATTGCCATCATACGTGTACTTGTACCTTACGCGGTAAGTATTACACCAATGGTGTAAATTTACACTTAAAATAGGAGGTAACATAGTGGCCACCTATTTTTGGTGTAAAATTCCCCGGAAATTTTTTAGAGTGTAGTCTAGAGCTCCCGTTTTAGCAAAAATCCGGGCCAAAGTGGAGTGTTGCCAGACCTGTGGGAATATGGGCCAGTTGTCGCCAGGGCCAGTTGTCGCTAGGGTCAGTTGTCCGAGGCGAGTTGTCGCAGGGCCAAGTGTCTCAGGGCCAGCTGTCACCAAACCGAAAAATTGGATTAGTAGAAGGCAACAGTTTGGAGCAATCAATTGCTTACTTACAGAAATAACTAATAGGTATACCGAAATAATATAGAAAACAGAATATTTCTGTTTTAATAAATTAATTTTTTGTTTAGAATTTTTGTATAATTTCTTTTGTTGATTTAATCAACCACAATGTAGTACGAGATATTATGGTAGGTATTTTGTCAGTCATCAATTAGGCGATACATTTCTATCATTATAAGGAAACATCAACAAGTGTCATCATATGCAGGCCAGTTTATGTTTAAAATTCAAAAAAATTTCCAAAAATGTTCAGAAGTTATTAACAATATTCTAAATAGGGTTTAATAACAAAAATGCAATTTAATCACTTCAAAGCGTTGAAAATTTGAACAAAAACTTAATGACTGCAAAATTATAGAATTCGCTTTTTATAGAATTATTTGTTATTAAAATTATGTTCAGCAAATGCTGTCCTCCGATGGGCTCTTGTAATTTGAACATCTTGTGGGTTGGTTTTCGCTTTTAATAAAAAGCTCAAATTTCAGGAAAATGACTTTCCCTCTTGAGGATGTCCTACATAAAATTTGAGCGAAATATCTCTGCTAGTTTAGCCACAATCCTCGTTCATGAATGTGCCTTATATGTCACCCAAGTTTAGAAAATTCCTCTGCTTTTAAATTTTCTCCAAGGTAAATTGATTGCTTTAAATTTAATAAAGATCAAAATACTTTGAGTTGCGATAATTCATTAACAGCATTTATGGACTTGATTCACTTCTATTCTGAGCACCCCATTTATGTGCCTGTGTTACGAAATTATAATACAATTCAAAATTCTACGCGATAGCTTAGAAAATTTAAGTGTCGGGAATATACAGTGTCCCGACGATTTTCAGGTCTTTTATCAGGAATTACGGAAAAACATTCAACACCACATATTCATATTAGAGTAAGTTAGTGTTCTATTAAGCATAACATTAATTTTGCACTGTGGAATTTATTGCTAGCTTCATCAAAGAAATACAGAAAGTGTTTTCAATTCCATTCATGGTTCAGTATTTGACAATAGCTCCTTACTTTGTACCGAAATATAAGCCACTTCAGAAAGGTAATAAACATGATTTTCATTATAAGAATACAAAATTTCTAATCAAGTGTTTTGCAGTACTAGTTTACCACTGATGATAAGATACGGATTTTCAGGATTTTGTCTATTTTCGCAATTGGCATTTTATTGCAGCACATCAAGTTTACTGTTTGAGCAAGTCAAGTGCTTCGTTAAACAAATTTAGGAATTTTATAAATATAAGTCTTATTTTTAGGCAACGACTGTTTCGTATGGTATTTACAGTTCAGATTGGTACACAAAATATTTTCGCCAATTACAAACTCCAATAGTAATGTTAATTCAGGCAACTCAAGCTGAATTAAAATTCACAGCTTGCGGTTTGGTAGCGATGAATATAAACACTTTAGTATCCGTAAGTAAAAAGTATTTTGAATGATTCTATCATAATATTATAAACTGCGACCTAGTTAGTAACTTGGATTTAGTAATAAATTAATGTATTTTCTACTCCCCTTTCTATTTTCTTGCACCCCTATATAATATTCATTCATTCATTCCTTTGTGGGGGTCCAAAGATCTTGATATTCCTACGGGACATCTATTAGAAAGCGTATCCTTTATTGCTTCAGACCCCATTTCTCAGGGGTTACCAAAGGATCGAAACTACTTTATTGGGTCATCCTAGATAATTTTTTTGGTTTATGCCGACTCGACCAGCGCATTTTATTTGGAATTATGTGTAACTAAGATGTGCAACACGCTGGGTAATAAGCCGCTTTTTTGTTCTAATCCACAAATGCGACGGTCCAAATGATCATATCTTTGGAATTTTAACATACTTAATACAGGCCCAAAATGCAATTCTTTTAAATTATAAAATTACCCATAAACTGTAAATTTAATACTTGTAAGAACTGACTAAAACTTAATTACTTTTTTTTGAATAAATGTATTTTTAACTTAGGTAAACAAAATACGAAAAAAACCTGATGTTACATTTTTAGGTCTTAGTTTTAGTTAATAAATCGTGAAGACTAAACAGTCGTAACCCACAAATCTCTCTTTTGGGAAATGGATATACAATTTTTGGCAATTCCCTTTATGTCGTTTTTCTGGCTAGTCGTTTTTGGTCTCCACTCCAGCACCTTTTTCATCCCCCTCCCGACCACTATTTCTGCCATAATGTGTCTGGACAATCAGCATCTTAGAAACTACTCCTATTATTTGACGTATGACAACATTGGGTATTCTATCTCATGTTCTTATTCCCAGAAGGACTGTTTCCATTGATTTTAGGGCCGTCAACTTACTTTTTATCAAATTAAATGTTTTTGACCCACACGTTCCTTTAAAAATTTTCCTTGGGCACCTGAATTCAGTGTCCATTCAAATCTCGATATCAAGTAGTAGGTACTTCACTTTTAATAAAAATTGATTATTCCTCCTATATATTGTAATAATGATCTGATTTTTATTTTATTTGCAAATTCAACTAATAAATTTTGTTTTAGGTCGTACAGGTTGCTTTCTCTGGAAGCGCGTTGTTTAAAAACTTAAAGGAATAAGTTACATGTGCACATTAATAAATTGTTGATACTTTGTAGTTGTTACATACTTATTTAAATAAAATTACTGATGTTTAACAACCTTTTATTTAATTGATTTTGGGAAGTTGAAACTCAAAAAATAACAAACATTAACAGGATTCCTACAAACCAGTTTATGGATGTAAGCAAGGCCGCCGTGATTATTTAAAACATATTTTCAAATAAAAATGAGTGTAAGGAAATTGATCAGAATTTAATCAAAACATTTCAAAAAGTTGTCTTCAGTGATCCTTTGACGGATTTTGTTAGGTAAGACTCCGCACTTTAATATATTAAAAGTAACCGGGTGTAAACTTTGAATTTACAAAGGTTTTCATCAGAAGTTGAACTGCCCGGATCATGAAATTAAGAGTTCCCTAAAAATAGTAAGAGTGATCTGATTTTTGGATATGTTTTCAAGTTTGGGGTGCTAATGAAAACTCAGAGTTGTCGAGTATTACCGCCATTTTAACCAAACTGACGGAAATCGGTAGGGAATTATATACTGCAGTGGTCCAAAAGGGGTCAATTGGATTGGCTGTGGAAAAATACTCATTATGCTTAAAATTACATTAAGAGACCACTTAATTGGTTTATTCAATCTGTGCCTGAATCTTATAAGTACCAACAATTATGATGAGCTGTTTGTTTTAATATCAAAGGGAAAACTCAAATGAAATTTTATTATCAAATGTAAGTTCATAAAAGGTGTAAGAAATAAATTATGAATAATTGATCATAGTAATTGAGAATTTTGGATAAACAAATTAAATTTGTTAATTATTTGTAAGTTTTGTAAATGAGTGATAACGGACTGCATTGAAAAGAGAACTGAAAAGTGCATTAATACGCCGTTTCATGGAATTTTGGTGGGAAAAAGAGATTAAGGAGAGTTGTTTGAAGAAGGATTCGCAGGCCGTCCGTCATGAAGTGCGGACGTATTGAAATAATGTAATTGCATTTTTGAATTTCGTTTGGCGTCCATGGCACAATACAGACGTAATGGCATGGTTTGGTTATTTTTGAGTATTGAATTTTTGATTGGCATGCCGTCCATGAAGAAGATTATGGAAAATTTTCGTTAAGTTACAAGTTTATTGGTTATCTTTGGATTTGGAAAATATTATTGATTATTGGACGTATAATTTTTGAAAATGAGATTTATTTGGAGCCCATTAATAAGGACGATTTTGATTTCTTTTGGTGGGAAGATTTTTAATTTAAAACAAAGAATTGAGCACCTATGGTTGGCGATTACTGTGTAAATGAAATGGTAATTCGAGGATCCATGTTGGACCACATCACGCGGGCGACATACAAATAAGGACCAATTTTCGTCAACGAAGATAAAATCGGTAAGACGATAATTGTGCGCGTTTAGTTAACGATCGCTTGACAATATTTTGATAAATTTAATTAGTGCGCTAAAATGGGGGAACGTTAGTTTCAAGATTGACTACATGTAAATTTAATTTGTTTAATTTTAAGAATCATAATTTGCTTCATAAATAAATTTTTGTTGTGTAATAAATGAACATAATTTGTATGGTATGATTTCATTTGAGTACATTTTTCAAATAGATACAGCTAAGGTGCAAATAGGAATTAGGAACAGGTTAAAATTTATTCTTTATTTAATCAAGTTACAAATAAGTAGTAACGTAGATGAGTATTTTATCAACAATAACGAATCCAAGTTACGCCCTGATCAAGAGTTTATAATTAATTGCTAGCCGGAGCAGTTTTAATAAAGTGCCGTAATTTTCCTCGCTATAGAAATTTAAATAGCCTTCTAAAACTTGTAAATATTAAATTTTGATTAACAATGTTGATTATATTATTTTGTTTCAACGCATCTTACTCGAAAAGCCTAATGTCGGATAAAAAAAATTTTCCAACAAAAGTTGTTTATTTATTCATGAAAAATATGAATCTGCTAAAAAAAATATAAGGTGCCATTTAAAAAAACCAAGTTGACCTTCAAATGACCTTGAAAAGGTCAATAAATTAAAAAAACAATTATCCCATATTCTCTCCCCCTCGCTATCATACAACTTTTGTTCGAAACATTTTTTCATCTGACTTTTGGTTTTTGAGATATTAATTGCTGGAAGTTTTAAAATGAACACCCGGTATAGCAACTGTTTTTGTCCTAAAATCAACTGATAAGGAGATATTGCGGAGAAACTTGTTTTTGACAATATAGAAATCTTTTCAAAAATCTTTTCAAAAATCTAGAAGAACGCGAATACTGAACATTTTTCACCCAAAACTATAAACAGATTTACTAAATAAATTTTTTAACGTCGGTAGATAAGGACTTTCTCCATCTTTAAAATGATGTACCATACGGTATGGAGTAGTATTTTAAATTTTAAATAGTGAAAGTGAAAGGGAAAATTAAATTTACTTAAAATCGATACTTATTGGAATTGACTTGTTTTGAAATAGAAGCACAAAGAAAGTAGGTATTAAAGAAAACGAATTTTAGAGAACAAAACAATTACTATAAATATTATACTATGCAAAAGGTTCTTAAATTGAATTGTTAGCTTCATAATTATAGAGGTACTTCAACAGGTGAATAATTAGAACTCAGTTGAATGTATATAAGTATGCATATTGCATGTAGTAGGTAGTCGATATTATTTTACGTGGCTCAGTTTAAATTTAACTGCTATTTTCTGTACATTAGTTGTTTAGCATGGTGCAAGAGGAATCATAAAATGTCTCATAATAAGGAAATTTAACGAAAACTTACAGCGTCTCTATTTTGCTCTCTTAAGGTTTCATCATTAATTTCTTAAATTTTCTTGTAATTTTTTCGCTTCATCTTTCCTTGCCTCTCGGTTCTCTTCAGCCTCTATTTTTTTGCCTCTAGAATGTTTTCAGCATTTCTTATATTATACGCGATAACTTGGAGAATTTAAGTGCCGATAATATAATATAGAATCCCAAAGATTTGCAGGTTCTTTATCAGGAATTACGAAAAACGTTCAGCATCACATGTTATCATTAGACTAAGGTAGTTATCTAGGAAAAATAACACAATAGTAGGTAAGTGGGGTTTTTGGACTGACTTGAATGACTCCGGTGACTTTGACATCAGGAAAGGCTGAGATCAACCGCTTCCCTGCTTTCAAACTTTTAGATGAAAACCCTCTCCTAACCACTCCTCTAAACCACCCCCTAACCTGACCACACCCCTAATTCCCCTCTCCCACATGTCTCGCTAATCGATCTTCTTCTCGCATGTATTTTAATTGACCCACTGCCCCACTTTTATTGTGTCCCGTTTTATTGATCGAATTTTAATGCACGTTTTATTAAAGCAATCAATAAAAATATGAATAAATCCACGCATTCCTTTAATAGAGTGATAATTGGAATATCACCATAATGTGATCAACTCTTGATCTGATGGGTCATTTAAGCCATGCGAGTAGCCATATATAGAATATATGATATTTTATTTATTAATATAGGCACTAGAACCATTTAATATTTGTTTGTAGCTGCTAAGCTGACTATTATGCATACTGTTTTATTTAATTATAACTGTAAAGGTGCTAAACTACATACGAAGAAATTTTATCCGGAGGACACTTTAAGAGATATTAATTTATTCTTTGTGACGTAGCCGTTGTAAAAATATTTTCTTTTCAAAATAAATAGCAAAAAAAAACCGCTAAAAGAGGGGTGTTCCTATGAGTGATATAGCACAGCAGTTGATTTAGCTTCCATCTGTATAAATATCTTTATGATAGAGTTTCTTCCTTTAATGCTATACTCGTAATAACGTTAGTAGGTAATTTAGAAAATATTTTATGTTGATGATTCTTTCCTCCTGATAAATAATAAAAGTGTACTGTACATTTCACCTCAATTCAATAACTTCCATGATGACCTTCAGTTCACTATAGAAAAACTAGAAACTAAGAGAAATATTCCATACCTCGACATGTGGGTTCACAGAGATGATTTGGACGGAAAATACCTTCTGATACCACAAGCCTACATATTCGGGTATATTTCTGAACTATTTTTCAGCCACCCTAGGCATCGCCCACATCGCATTCAAAATTACAATTAGATAATCACAACGTTATGAATGTCGTCCCATCTTCCAAAGATTTTCCTAACGTAGTCTTTGAGTCACTCCTTCAAACGATTTTCAGTTCGGAACCAATATGTAATACTACTACTTATATTATATAAAAAATCCGCACTTCAAAATTTCATAGCTTTTATGCTATAGAGGGCTCACCGAAAACCGTGTTTCTGTCTTGAAACCTATTCATAAGATCATAATATATGTATTAAAAATATTAAAAATTAAAAAATTAAAAATATTAGATGCCCAAGAAAAAATTGGGCTATTTGTCCAACACCAAAGAGGTGTTGTAAAACCTGCAGTAGATACAGGTTTTCTCAATCTTTTGTTCCACCTTCCCGAGATATAGTGAGAAGTTTACTGAGAAACTCATGCTTACTAATTGCTTTGGGGGACTGCCAGACTCTTTGGTGTTTATAAAAAGATATATTGCTCGTTTTACACTGTCAAGGACTCATGATTTGACCACCATATTGGCAGAATACTCGTCAATACCTTAAAATTAAAATTGGTAAAAACTAGCAGATTTATATTTTTGTTGAGAACAGCAGGATAACGATTTGAACGCTACACACAAAAGCAAAGTCTTGCGCAGTAAATCCTAAACAATTGCATCAACTCGCTCTTGTTGCTATATTATATTATTGTTGTCGACACAATCGTTCCGATATCAGAAGTATAAACTTACTGTTAGTTCTTTAAAGTAATATTAAATTTAATTTTAAATCTGTTTATTTTAGTATTTAGATTGTGAAGTGCAGTTTATTTTACCAACCAAAAGTTTTCCGATTAAAATTTAAAAAAAGGTAATGTAAGTGATAGTTTAAATTTTATTAATTTATTAGTTTGTTAATTAATATCTACAATTTCTAAAACCAGATAATAAAATTCTTAACCTCTTACCACTGTGGGTGCCACTTTTAGAGTTCCCGCAAAGGGATATACGTCATAACAATCACCGATTCATGTTTTTCTAAATTAATTATTTTAAAATTTTTAAATTACTGATAATCAAAAAATTGTTAGCTAATATTGTTATTAATTGCTACCTATTTAAATTAGTAGTTAGTTCGGGAGACCACATTAAACAAACAGTTTTGTATCTAGTGATAAAAAAATATAAAAAACTCAAAACAAAAATGATAATATCTTTAAATTACTGGTAGTTGAAAAAATATTTTATGATAATTATTATTCTGTTTGTTTAAATAAGTAGCACGTATATATGTATTTCCTAAGTAAATTTATAATAAAAATTATAAATTTTCTTTGAAATAAAAATTTACAGCGATAATCAAAAAGTGTTAAGTTTAAATTTTTTACAGATATTTATATCAAATCATTAATACCTGGAAAATAGTGTTTAAATAAGGTAGTACCATTTGCCTGCTGAATTGAAAAGTGAAAATTAATATGGAGAACTATGACATGAAATTAACTGATTTTCCTATGTCGAATATGAACAAAATTGGCCTGTTGTTTAATAAACCTGCTAAAACACGGATCCTGTTTACCGTATCGATGTCATGTGTAATGATATTCTGCATTGCAATGACGATTATGCAATTTTTTTATATAAAAAAGAATATGTACGATTTTGTGGATAACATCGAAGCTACAGCAGCATATTGTCAGGTAAATTTTCTTGTTTACAGTAAATTAATAGCATGTTCATTTTCTTATCTTTTGCATGTTCTTGATTTAAATAACATATAAAAATTCAAAATGTGCAAAAAAAGCAATAAAGCAAGTATACTAAAAGTGGAATGAAAATAAGTAAAAAGGAAAATATAAAATCCTGTAAAAAGAGATACATAAAATAACCAAAGAAATAATCTCAAAAACATATTGGTACTGTTCAAGTCTGAAATCTGTATCAAATGTTTTCCACTTCATCTTGCATTTTCTTAATTTAAAATACTCTTTTGACTTTTATTTTCAATAGAAAATTTCTGTTACAAATGTATAACTATTTTCCTTAAGGTTATTCTAAAATTATGCATCTGTGCTTACAACCAGCAGAAGTTTCTAAAACTGGTAAACTCTACAAAACAGTTTTGGAATAGTGATAATTGTTCTAATATGGTAAAGAAGGAAATAAGTACCATTCGTCGTACTCTAATGGTGTTTCAAAAAATTTTCTTTTATTTATATTTGGCATGTCTACCAGTATTTACGATAGCAACACTTTTCGGAAGAAAACTACCCCTTGGAAGTTGGAATATGGAAAACCAGGAACAATTATATCACGTCGTATGGTTGAGCTATGTAATTTCCATTCCTTTCGCGGCGTTCGTTGTTGTAACTTTTGATTGTATCTTTTTCGCTCTGTGCTATGAAATTAAAATACAATTTAAAATTTTAAGCGATAGCTTAGAAAATTTAAGTGTTGATAATATACAAACTCCCGAAGATTTCCAGATCTTTTATCAGGAATTACGAAAAAATATTCAGCATCATATATTCTTATTAGAGTAAGTTAGGGTTTTTCTAAACAATAATACTTTTGTGGTTACTTTTGGGCGTGTTTGCTAGGTTTGCCAAACAAATGCAGAAAGTATTTTCAATTCCATTCATGATTCAGTATTTGACAACAGCACCACTACTTTGCGCCGAAATATACGCCATTTCAGAAAGGTGAATATGTTTTGCATGATATAAGTAATAGGTAGTATTAGTAGTAATATATTAAATTTCTACTCAAATGTTTTGCAGTACTATTTTACCATTAACGATAAGATACGGATTTGCAGGTTTTTGTGTATTTACTCAATTGGCATTTTATTGCATTATATCAACTTTGGTTTCTGACGAAGTAAAATGCATTATTAAATTGTTTTTCGGAGTTTAAAATTTTTATTTTTAGGCAATGACTGTTTCGTATGGTATTTACAATTCAGATTGGTACTCAAAATATTTTCCCAAACTAAAAATTCCAATAATAATGTTAATTCAGGCATCTCAAACTGAATTAAAATTCACAGCTTGTGGTTTGGTAGTGATGAATATAGATACTTTAGTATCCGTAAGTAAAAAGTATTTTGTATGATTTTATCATATTATGAATGTGATCTAGTAACTTTCTTTCTGTAATAATTTAATGCATATTCTGACAGGGTAAAATTGAAAAAATCGTGCCCAAAAGCCATATATATACTGCACTCAAATTAAGTAAATTATCAATTGAAATCTTAAACTTCAGTGCGAAAGGCACAAAAATCTTTCATAAAAATCATTAAAATTGCGTATAAACGTATTCAAAATGAGTTAAAGAGTTTTAAGTGATCATTTACTTAATTTGAATGTAATCGAAGTACATAATTGTCGTGTTTTCTTTATAACGCGAAGCCTTTCAAAATTAAATTTTGATGATTGTAGAAATTTGATGAGATGGAACCTCTGCTCGCTAGATTATTTTAAAATGCCCTTATGTCAACGTTGAGTATTCTATCTCACCTTCCAATTCCCAGAAGGACCCTTTCCTTCCACCGTCAACAACCTTTTTATTACTTTAAATGTTACTGACCCATAATATGTTCCTCTAAAATTTTACCTTGCACTCCTGAACGCTGTTCATCCCATTCTTGTCGTCGTGTCTTTGTTTACTTTAGTTTGTTTCCATTTATTTATCCTACCCAAGACTTTCTAATCGAAAAGTAATTATATTTCAGCTCGTACATAATAATGTTCCGATTTTAATTGTATCAAGATATTTAACTAACAAATTTTGTTTTAGGTTGTACAAGTTGGTTTTTCTGCAAGCGCTTTGCTTAAAAACTTAAAGGAATAAGTTACACGTGCACATTGATTATTGCTACTTTGTAGTTATAAGTTACACGTGCACATTAATTATTACAATTGGTACTTGGTGTCGTTATTGTACATTTATTAAAATAAAATCACTGCTGCTTATCAACCTTTTGTTTAATTTTTTATTTTTAAAATTTTTTATTGGTATTTTCATTTAATACCAATTTAGCTTAAAATTACTTCAAATTTTATATACGACAACCTATAGGGACAAAGCAATTTTCCTGAAAATGTAAGCAGGTTCGGAGCGCATTTGTCGAAAAGAAAACCAGTCACTACATGTTCAAATCATAGATGCCTATCAAAGGACAACATTTGCGTAATATCATTTTTACAACACATGAGTCTAAAACATCGAAGCGGAAACCGCGAATTCCAGTCAACTTTCAGCATTGGCTGATTCCAAGCTAAGTTTTCCATACATATTGTTTAAATTTTATGAATTTCCAAGTGAAAAACACTCACTAAGAATTTCGGAAAAAAATCCTACAGAACCAGATCTAGGTCCTTGACTAAATTTTCCATTGAGACTTGTAACCGTCAATTTGCTTAAAACATATTATATGTAAAACGGCATGAGAATTATTTTAAATGTTAATCTTGATGTAGGTAAGTTATGTATTTTTATGATGCATTCATAAAGTAGTAATCTTTAATAACGCCTTATATCTTAATACATATTTATTTACTGTTACAGATTTGGAAGTAAAAGTGGCGTCCATGATTATCGAGTACTTTTGGAAATAAGGAAATAAGGAAAAAATAAGGAAATAAGGATAGGTGAAAATATACTGCAATCTAATCATGAAAAAATCTGATGTGGCCATCGCATAACTTTCCGAACAGACGCAAATTTTTATATTATTTTTTTAAATAAAATGGTTACATAATTTCAACAGTAAATCGATGAAAAATTTCATATTTTGCCAAAATAGGAAGAAAAAAACTTTTGAATGCCTATATCTTGCAAACGAAGCATTTTTGAACCCATGTTATTAGAAACTTTTCATCTTATTTTCGTTAGTAGAATGCGGTTTACTATTTTATTTACAAATACAAAAAATTTTTACAAATACAAAAATTTTTGAAACGCCCTGTATATTTTAGAGAAAAACTTGTAGGACAAAAAATGTAGGAAATTCCATAGCGCTAATTTTTTGTTATTAATATTTTTACATATTTAATTTCGTTTCGAAGTTATGACGCATAATGTCATAATAGCTTCAGGTAAACCCCCCTTTCCCGTTACACGATTTAAATTATTTTCATCTGGCTTCGTCCTACGACAGGAAAAAGCTTATATGCAAAATTTGGAATAATTTGCTTGCTTCGTTTAGACGCTATCGTGTTCACAGACGTACATACACACATACACACACACATACATACAGACATCCTTCCAAAAATGATAAAAATGGATTCAGGGGACCTCAAAACGTGAACATCTGTCAAAAAATTGGGGGGTCAAATTTTGACTGATAACAATACTTTCCTTACCTAGGGGTTCGGAAAGTAAAAAAATGCACTTCAAAGGTGTGTTACAGAAAAAATACACTAGGATGAAAGATATCACTTATAGGTTGAGGTAATTTGTATATATTTTGGATTATTTAAGGCTAAAAATTATATCCATTACAGATTACGTTAAGCAACTCGGGAGAATTACCTATGGCAAATTATTCCTATCCGAAAGAAATATTGACGATTGACAACACTTATTGTTAGATAATTATGTATATACTTAATAAGTAACTTAATTTTGTTGTAAATGTTTTTTATAAAATAAAAGGTTAAATTTATATGTAAACATTTGAAATTTTTCAATAATGTAGGAAGGAATGTTTAACATAGAAGTCCAATATTGTAAAATTCTCTCTTCGCGATGTTTATTTTCGATGACAACTATGATTGATCAAGCTGTTTCTTCTGCAAAGTCTTCACGATCCATTTCATACGATGCCTTCGTACTTTTAATCTTCTATTTTAAATACAATTTTTACTCTAAATTAACATGCCTGCCCAAACAAAGAGTACAAACATAGAACCAACATCAAAAAACCTAATTCAAAATTACTTACTAATTCAAGTTACAAAACAATAATTTAAAAATTAAATTTTTTTTACATAATACAACGACCCCGTCGTAGTAGTAACACAACAAACCGCATAGGTTCCTCTCATAATCGTAAATTTGGTGTCAGAACATCGTGAGCTCTCACGTAAGTTTAAGATTATCGTAAGATTGCGTGTTTTCTCTACATAATCAGCATTTAATCATATATCACATCACAATATCATAATAGTATTTACACATTACATAAAATATATCAATCTATTAAAAAATAACAAAATTTTATAACTTTTCAAACAAAATGTTTTTGAATGCCTAAATTAGATCTTCAATATCATAATTACTAATAAAATCATTGTCAAAATATCAATCCATATTAAAATTTTCAATCTTCAGATTACATCCTATTTTTGTAATTTTTTAATTATGCATAAAATCATCTTCCAATTTATTATATCAAAAATCATCATATTATCCCCTTCAAGCCTTCCACGATTACGAAATTGGTTGTGAGATCTTTGTATTTATTTTCGGCTTCCGTTACAGATGAAACTTGACCAGCTAATGAAGCATCGCACAGACAATTTATGAATTCTTAGTTAACTGCAGCATAAATATTGCCTTAATACTCTTCGCTCTTACTGTGTCTATTATTATCTGAATTTCCCCCAAAAGCATTTCTAACATGTTTGACTTAGTACGTCACATGGTAGAAAATGTTAAAAGCATGAACATGTTTGGATCAATCCGTCCACTCAATTTAATTTTTCCAAGATTCATTCGCATTTTGTTGAATTGCGTTATAGATGTTCTCGCCAATAATTTTTGTTCTTTCAATACTTAAAATTTTACGGCGCGATCCAGTACAATCAAAAAGAAAACACGTAAATGATTTTTTCCGTATTGTATGTAGACGTCAATGCAGACTTATTACTTCCTGATCACATGTGTTTTTCGTTGTTTTTTTTTCTGAAGAAACTGTAAATAGTCTAGGAGCCAGTAAACAGTTTGGTCACATCATTTCAATAAGAAAATTTCTTAATTTCGTACGTTAATTATAATGTAAGTGGTGAACAGAGAATTGACGGTCAAGCAGCTAGAAGTTACCCTAAAGTTGTCAAAAAACGATGCAATCATTTTATAGTACAACCAATGCTGACTTTTTTAGTATTAATGGACTTCATAATATATTTTTTAAAATCACTGTCATTTTAATATGTCCTAATGGGTTGCCAAATGGGCTTAAAATTGCATAATACAGGTTGTTTCAGTTATAGTCCGCCAAATTTCAGGAGGCGATTTCTCTCATGTAACTAAGGTAACGTTTCTTTCTAAATTGCTTCATAGAAAAGATAAAAACGCTCAAAGATGGAAACTAACACCAAGTTTTTGTTTTGAAATATAATTTGCTCTACAACGATTGAAGATTAAATCTTGATGGAAGGAAGTTTGTTTGCACTAGTACCTTGGATGGAAAATTTAAAAGAACATCTGACCACTGGCGTGGAAATAGGGTGAGCTAGAGATACTTATGTAAACTGCCACAAAAAGTTGGCTGCAGTTGGAATCTCCTTCATCTCGTGTTGGGGTGGAAACACGCGTAGAACTAATTTATGAACCAGAAAATCTGACACTTTCGATCACTGTAGCGATATTTTCAGCTAAACGACCACCACGACAATGTAAAAGTGTTTTTACTTTACTTAATGAACCAGTTTCCTCAATTTGTATTATATTAACAAATTTGCTACGAAAAAGTGCACTTCTTCTACCCAAAAGTACACGACTTTTGCGAACTGTAAGTAAAAAATTGTTCTACATTCAATTTATCACATTTTTACTTTTATTTGACTATTACAAACAAAAGATATGTCTTGCGCAGTACATCTTGTATAATAGCATTTAAATTCTTTCTTGAGTCTGTAATACATAATAAATAGTAGTCGTCGACGCTTTCGTTCGGATAGCATCAGTAGGTACAAACTAATACCTGTTAGTTGTTCTTTAAATTATATTTATTTTAATTTTTGATTAAGTCCTTTGCTGTATTAATTCGATAAGTGCAGTTTATTTTAACTACCAAAACTTTCCGATTAAGATTTAAAAAAAAGCGATTTATTAAAAGTTGATTTATTTGATAATTGAAATTTTATTAATTAAAATTAATGAAATCGCTTCTAGCAATAAGAATTAATTTTTTAACGTCTATCACTGGTCGGTTCTAATTTTCGAGTCCTGGCAAGAGGGATGACTAATTCGGGAGGCTAAACTTAACCAAATAATTATTGTATAAAGTGTTAAAAAATATTAAAATTGTCAAGAAAAATTTCAATATTTTTAAAATATTGCACCGAGAGAAATAAACTGTTTATTCAACTGAAAACACGTTCTCTCAACAGTTATTCGTGGTTAAATATGGCGAATGCGGTTGCTATATTCTAATAATAATTAAAAAATTTCATTTTTAAAATGTTGAATTGATAAATATACAAGGTAATTTAACGTTTTCTTTTAAACAGTATCATAATTGGCATAATTGTAGAACATTGTTGAACATTGTTGAACGAAAAAACAACTATAAGATTAATGTAACATAGTATATTTTATTTCAACATTTAAAAAATGTTGTATTTAATTTAAATCGCCATTGAAAAGATCATGCTCAATATTCACTGAACATGTATTTTGTGTTAAAATAACGTTGATAGTTTGTTAACTGAAAATTCGTTTATTTCACCTTAATGGCTCACAAATGTATAACTAATCCGTAAAAACTGTTGAATGAAAAACTACGAAGTTTGATTTAAAGTTATACATTTTCAATTCAACAATTAAAAATGTTTATAGCAACTTAGGGCACCATTGAAAAGAGCATGCATTATATTCACTGAATATGCGTTTTATGTTAAAACAACGTTAAAAATTTAAATTCAATCGTTATAGTTGGTTAACCGAAATATCGGTCTATTTCACTACAATCGGTATAGAATGTAGAACTAAGCAGGAAAAATTATTGACACAACATAAAATAGTAATTGCTTAAATACTTTATTATGTTAAATTAAAATTAATACATTTTACTTATTAATAACAAATAATATATATAAAAAATAGAAATAATAATTAATGATATACCAATGGTACCTAGAAACTGTCACCTGACTGCGCGCATCGGTCACATTTTTTTAAAAAATCTTGTTATTATGAGGTATTATACTTATAACAAAAATTTCGAATAAATCCGGCAAGAATTTCAAGTCGAATATTCCGTGGGAAGACATTTTTAGGTCAGTGGATATATCGAAAAGATTGAAGCGGTAACTTAAACGGACAAATTTATGTTTTACGATCGAGTAGTAATTATAATATTTGCTGGGAAAGAAAGTATTCTCAAAAGAATTTAATACACGTCTAATAAACCATGCGGTAGATAATATAGTTTTAATAAAGTTGACGTAGCACCCATCAATAATTCACATCATCAGCAAGAAAGTCTCCATTCGATAGCATTGCAAACCAAACGTCAACCCATACATATGCTTTGCTATAATTTTGTAGAGGACTGAGAGACACTTTTATGCGATCCATGAACTCGTGTTCGCTGTCAAGACAAAAACACTCACACGTGCGGTCTTTCGAGCCGTGAGAAACAATGCCCGTTGTTTGTTATCTCGACCATGTGCCGATAAGCAGCCAAATGTGCTGGCAGTTAGCATGGAAGGTATAGGGAATTAAAATTATCGAGGACAAATAAAAACGAGACAAAAACCTATTTTGTTCGAGTCCAGACAGGCAAAAAATTGTTATTCTCAGCTCATGTGCTGATACATATCCCCACACTTTCGTTTGGAAGAAAGACGAAAGCGTGCTTTCACACTTTAGGGAACGTCCAATTAAAATGCATATCCCTTCTTTCTAAATTTATGGGACCCAATTAAAAGGGCCCAAATCAATCGCTAAGTGGGAATTATCCTAGTTTTAGGAAGGGAAAACGCATAAAAAGGACTGCAAATTGCATTTTGGGGAGATTCACTTAGAATCCGATACCGCCTTCTCGTATCGTAACGCTTCCAAAAGCGGAATTAAAATACCAAGATCTCGCATTCATTCGAGATTTTTAAATCAATACAATTCATTTGTGCTAAAATTATTGTGCGTCAGCCCCAGGTAAATTATCGAACATTTAATCTCGTCAATTGTTGCTAACGTTTAATAAATCATCGAACATTTAATACCGTCAATTGTTGCTAACGTTTAATAAATCATCGAACATTTAATACCGTCAATTGTTGCTAACGTTTAACAAATTATCGAACCTTTAATCTCGTCAATTGTTGCTAACGCTTAATAAATCATCGAACATTTAATACCGTCAATTGTTGCTAACGTTTAATAAATTATCGAACATTTAATACCGTCAATTGTTGCTAACGTTTAACAAATTATCGAACATTTTATACCATCTGTTTATCACGTTTAATAACGTCGAGTTATTGCAATTGCAGTATCGAGCCGTAGTCTCGCAATACTTGCCGCTTAGAGGCAATTACGTAGCATTTCTTTTATCGGTATGGTATAAAACAGGTGTTGCGCTACGAACACATGTGTGCATACCAACAGTTTTTCTTATCGAACACCACATTGACGTTTCTTATTTATACAGTGCCGGCTTTAACTAATTGTAACTTCACGGATAATTACCCTAGTGAATTATTTCGTACGGAGACCCCTATTTTATCGCGAAACACAGTGCGTGAATCACCCTGTCATTTCACCACCTTCCGATTTGAAGAGGTTTTGGAAGCTGGTTATTGCGCTGCCCTTCTGGTATGGTTTGAGACATCGTATTCAGCTCTATTCTGTATTCCGAGGACGAATCTCACTCCTGGAGGACCCGCCATCGACTTTACCTAGAGGTCGAACACCAACCACCCAAATTAAGTAAGAAACCTTTTTATATTTTTAAGATTGTGATGTTAATTGGTCACCTTGGCCACCAGTATTGTTTAAGAACGTTCAGTTCAACCCTGGAAGACGATATCGCAACCATTTTGTACATCTTTTATGTAAATTAATATTAGTGTCTATTATTAACGTAGCTTTTAGCACGCCATTCGAGCGTTCATATTTGAACCAGTAATTTAACGTAATATTTTAAGTTTAGTATTGCAACTAAAGTTCATAAAAATTGATCGATCATATTGATTAATTTTCTTTATCAATTTTATGAGTCACAGTTTTAGATGTTATCAAGTTGCACTTAAGTAACTATTATTTTTGGTGGAGTGCTGTATTCAATACGCCCCCCTTTTACGTATGAACTTTCTGGATCATACTTTGCAAATTAACAGTTTGTATTTTTGTAAGAGTAATCGTTTTACGAATATTAATTTCGCAACGGAAACCACACTGAAAGGTTCCGTCAACTGTACATATTTATTTTTATACGATACATGTAAATTTGATAGTATCTTGTGTAAATTTTGTCAACTCCCCCCTGATATTATTTTATTCATTACATTTTTGTTATTTCCCAACTGTGTGTTTTATTGTTATTGTGTTAATGTTTATTTAGCTGTTTTCACCAACGGAAAGTTCGCCTCCTGTAAAGGTAAGGTCATTGAGCGAGGCTTTTCCGGAGTGAGAATTCGCCGTAAGATCATCAAGTTGTCGCGTACCAGCTTGGAAGGTGTGATAACCAGTCCCCTTCAAAAAGATTCATTTCTTCGTATGCGTGGCGCCCATTTAAACTCCCCCGTGTATATTAACCCCACCGATTTTGACTTACCTCCCCCCCCCCCGTGTAAATTATTCACACCGATTTTGACAATTTTTAGAATCGCGATCGAGGATTGCCCGGTCGTCGATAGGAAACACACGCTTTGCGACGTGCCGTCACACGACCCTTTTATTCCTTTCACCAACCCACCCCTTCGCGACTTTGAGCTAGTCAACCTTTTATTACCTGTTGGAAAGGTGTCGTGGATGCTAAACGTGTTGTAACAAAACATACATTACTTACTGTTAGTATAACATCAATGGTAAATAATGTATGCTTCGCCGTTAGAAATCTTCTTCTTCTTCTTCTTCTTCTTCTTCTTCTTATCAACCTTTATCTATCCACTGTTGGATGTATGCCTCCTTTAATCTCTTCCATGCATCGCGGTCTTGGGCTTGATTTTGCCAGTTCTTTCCTGCTATCTTAACAATGTCGTCGGTCCAGCGTTTAGGTGGGCGCCCGACGGATCTTTTACTTGTTCTTGGTCTCCATGATAGGACCCTCTTTGCCCATCTCTCATGACTTTGTCTAGCAAGGTGCCCCGCCCAGGTCCACTTCAAGTCCGCCACCCTTTCCATAACGTCTTTAACCCTGGTTCGGTCTCTAATGCTGTCGTTTGTTTGTCTGTCTTGCAACCGGACCCCCAACATCAGACGTTCCATAGCACGCTGAGTGGTTCTTAATTTATTTGCGCTTTTGTTGGTAATTGTTGTAGATTCCAGTCCGTATGTCATGACTGGTAGCACGCACTTGTCAAAAACCTCCCGCTTTAGGCAATTTGGTATATCTGCCTTCAGAATGTGGGCTAATTTGCCAAACGCCGCCCATGCTAAACTGGTCCTACGGATTATCTCCTTGGTTTGGTTTTGTTTTCCTAGCTTGATGGTATGGCCCAGATATACGTACTCATCTGCTTTCTCTATTGGTCTCCCGTCTATACATATTATGCTGATATAAATATCAATAACAACAAAAATAAATTTAAATAAGCACTCGTTATATCGTAAATTGCATGAAGGCTTTTTAACAACAGAGGGAGGTTCCGGCAGGTAGTTTAAAAGACTCTGATGAAGTCAGTTTATTACAAAATAGGTGAGAAACGAAATTATTCACCAATGATACGTACTAAAATTATGGATACCAAAATTAATTAATATTCACAGAAAATTTGTTTAATGTATAATTTTAATTTAGAATTGTAAAAAGTAGGTTAATTTTAAGTAATTGAGGTAAATAAACAATGAGATTACGTAGTTGTTGTTAGAACGGTGGTGACGAAATGCAACGATTATTTCATCCGAAGCTAACGGGTTATGTGAAGACGGACAATGATGTGTTGTTATGGTAACGCTAAAATCAGAAATAAAAAAAATAATTAAATGACATTTAAAATGATAAAGCATTATCAAAGATGCGAGATACTTACATTAAAAAGGAATTATCCAAGAGTGATGAAATTTGAAAATCGTCACAAAACCAGGGAAACGAATATAAATAAATAAATGGAGTCGATGCGCTGGTGCGTTGCAAAACGGAGGTGTTTTGGTCCTCTCGTTATAAAAAGTGTTATTTTGGATAAAAATCCAACTCAATGTGTGGTAAACTAAAACAGAAAGAAGTTTACATAAGATTACAAGAAGTTGTATTCAGTTTCGCGAGATTAAATTTGATAACAAGTAAAAAGGCACTTACCTTAAAAATAAGTTGTGAAGTGATTACAATAATTGGAACCAAGATTTCAATAAATGAAAATTGAAGCACTAACTGGAATTACACGAGGTGATCACCAAGAAAACTCAAGATTTAACAAGTGCTGGTGACTTGATTTTCATAAGAAGTATAAAGAAAAGTACGGCGACACCTGTAGTCGGTAAGAAAAACTTATTTAACTTTTGCGGGAAAAAGTGAACGGTTTAAAAATTAAAACTACTAACAACGACACGTAATCGCGGCAATAAAAAGTTAATTTTCGTAATTTTAAGAAATTTATTTATTACATGTTCAATTACAATTTTTAGTATAAGTTTGGGTTTTCATTTGTTTGTGTTGATGATAAAAATAAATTGTGTACATTTTTCGAAATCCATTAGCGTATCATTGGGGAATGAATTTCCTCCACACACTTTAAAATTTCAGAATAAGCAAAGAGTCCCCCTCGAAGAACTGACTTCTGAGGTAAGATTGTGTTGTGCTAATTAGAAAAGATACAAAGAGAGCTAGCAAACGGGAAAATTAATAATTCAAAAGTTTTCCAATTTTTCTATTAAAATTTCATTAAAAATTTACATGTGTCCCGTCAATAAGAGGACCGGAACATAGTAATATGTTTGTGGTGTCCTCTCTAGTCATGATCCTTGTCTTTTGAGTGTTCATTTTTAAGCCGATCTTCAAAGACTGGTAGTTCAACTCGTCGAGCATTTTCTGGATTTCTTCGATTTTTGTACCAAAAAGAACAACGTCGTCTGCGAATCGCAAATGATTCTATCTAACTCCGTCCACGTTTACCCCAGCTTCATCCCACTTCAGTAACTTGAATACATCTTCCATAGTCAAAGTAAATAGCTTGGGAGAAATCGTATCACCTTGTCTCACTCTTCTTTCTACTTTTATTTTCTTTGTTGCAAGGCTATTGTCAATCTTAACTGTCAGCGTGGCATTCTGGTATATATTTTTTATAACCATTGAACATCTTGAATCGATTATTGCGTTGTCCATTGCATCCAATATAGCGTCCATTTCGATGGAATCAAATGCTTTCTCGTAATCGACGAAGGCCATATGCAGATCTATATTATATTCCGAGCATTTTTCAATAAGTGTTCTAACGGTCTGTAAGTGTTCCGTCGTACTGTACCCCCTTCTAAAACCCGCCTGTTCTGGTGGTTGGTAAAAGTCCAATTTGTTGGTAAGGCGATTTGTAATTATCTTCGTAAACAGTTTATATAAGTGGGACAGCAGACTGATAGGTCTATAATTACTGATGTTGTGTTTATCTCCCTTTTTGTGTAGCAGAATAACCTGGGCATTCTGCCACGTAGCAGGTATTTTTCCCTCTTGGAGACACTTATTTAGGAGAACAGCAACACTGTCCAGAAGAGTTTTGCCCCCATTTGAAATCATTTCCTTCGTTATCTCATCTTCTCCAGGCGATTTTCCATTTTTCATCTGCGACAGAGCAGTCTCGATTTCTGCTATGTTAATATCCGGAATTTCTTCAGAGTTCACATTTGTAATATTCCGTCGAGTTACGACGGGTCTGGAATCTGTGTTTTGGTATGTACTCTTATATAAGTTTGTGTAGAACGTCTCAATGGCTATCAGTATTTCCGAGTTTGTAGTTACCAAGTTTCCATCTTCATCTCTGATTTTATGTATTTTGTTCACTCCGCTGGATAGTTTAGATCTCATTATTCTCATGTTCATGTTTTGTTGTATTGTTTCCTTGATAATTTTCGTTTTATACTATTTTGTTAATAGCATTGAAGAAATAGTGAACTCAATACCTCGAGTAGACATCAAATTGATTACAGTACAGATGGGGACAAAATTTGAAGACTTTCAACTATTGGATAAAGAACAGCTATATAAAATAGTCCGGACAATGAAAAACAAATCAAGTCCAGATGGCATTGATTTGGAGGTTTTGAAGTTATTCTGGGAAGAAGTGAGTGATCCATTGTTGAATATTGTTAATAGTTCGTTGGAGACAGGAACGGTACCCGACATATGGAAAATAGCAACCATCATACCTATCAAGAAAATTATGAATACAAAAAAAGCGGAGGAGTTTCGCCCAGTAAACATGTTGGATGCCATTAGTAAAATATTAGAAAATGTGGTGTATATGCAGTTAAGAGAACACGTAATGGTAAATAATTTGTTAACGGTATTTCAATCGGGATTTAGAAAGGATTATAACTGTGAAACGGTTGTTCAATTATTAATACAGGAATGGAAGAGAAATACTGAGCAGAATCTATTAACAGTTGTGGTATTCCTAGATCTTAAGAGAGCTTTTGAAACAATAGACAGGAAACTCCTGATCAAAAAACTGGAAACACTTTTTGGATTATCAGGAAAGGTACTAAAGTGGATGGAATGTTACCTAACAAATAGGAAACAAAGAGTGAAATTTCAAACAGCTCTTTCGGAAGAAATAGATGTAGGAAATGGAGTACCGCAAGGCAGCATACTTGGTCCAATATTGTTCATAATGTTTATTAACGATATGAATGTGATTTTTGATAGAATAAAATTCCAGTTGTTTGCAGATGATACATTGGTGTATGTGACAGGTAGTGAACTGCAAGTGATAGTCGAACAGCTGAATAGCGAGATTGGATTGTTGGTGGGGTGGTTGAATGGTAATAAACTGAAGTTGAACATTGGTAAAACGAAGGGTATGATTTTGGGCAAAGAAAAATTAAAAGAGGCATTTAGGAGGCAAAATTTAAAAATTGTCTGTGAGGGAACGGAAGTTGAAATAGTGGATAAAATTAAATATTTGGGACTAATTATTGACAATAAGCTAGATTTTAAGGCTCATATTGATTTTATTTGCAAAAAGGTGGCAAAGAAGCTGGGTGTACTTAGTAGATGCAGCGCCTTTGTATCTAGACAAACGAGACTCACTATATACAATGCAATTGTTTTACCACATTTTTTGTATATTGGAACAGTGTTTTTTATGTCAAATGCAGCGGAATTAAATAGATTGCAAATCCTGCAGAATAGGGCTATGCGAACAATTCTGAAAGTGGATCGTTACACTAGAATAAGGGATATGCTGAAGGAGTTACAGTGGTTGGACATAAAACACCTGACAGAGTACCAGGTGATACTGTTTATTCACAGAGCGGTGTTAGGAAGAATGCCCAAGTACTTTGATGAGTTTTTAAAAACTTTCAACGAGGTCCATCAACATAACACTAGGAATGGGAACAGGATTGTTTTGGGACAAGCAAATACGGCTTTTGCTCAAAATACAATATTTTTCCGAGGAGCAGTGTTGTATAACGAGTTGCCAGGGAATTTGCGGAGCATTACAATGTTTAAAAACTTCAAAACCCAATTGAAGATTTACTATGCGAACAAGATGGAAGACCAAAATTTTATATAGTTAAAGTTATGTGTATTATATTTTTATTTGTTTTTGTGTAAATATGTATTATATTATGTAAGTTGCAGTATAGCCAAAGCGGCTAAATAAACGAACAAATAATAATAATAATAGCATCTGAGATCTTTCCTTGTGGCCTTTCTTATCTCTTTCTTTATACTTCCGTATTCTTCCGTGTCTCTGTCGAGGTTACGCCTTTTTTCCAAAAGAGATTAAGAGTGTCCTTGCTTAATTTTTCATCCTTTGGTCTTTTCCGATTTCGCATATTTATCTTCTTTACACACGTACGAATGCCTTGCGTGATGTGTTGTGTTAGTTCATCCAATTCGAATGTGGAATTTCTTTTCAATATTGCAAGCTTGGCCTCCAGGCATCTTTGGTATTCTTCTCTGTTTTGGAGTAGAATTTCCGACTTTATCACTGTCCTCCCTGTAACCATTTTTGTTCTTTCTATTTCCAGGTTTATTTCAACTCTTGCTCTGACTAGTCTGTGGTCACTTCCTGTACTGAATCTGTTTAGTACTGAAACATCTTTAACAATATGTTTCCTATTAGACAGTATGTAGTCTATTTCATTTTTTGTGATTCCATCAGGACTTTTCCAGGTATACTTTCTCTGCCTCTGCTTTTTGAAGAAGGTGTTCAACGCATAAAATTTATTGCGGTGTAAGAATTCCACAAACATATCACCTCTGTCATTTCTGGCTCCTAGTCCAAAGTTTCCGATATATTCTCCGTCCGCGTCATCCTTCATGCCAATTTTGGCATTAAAGTCACCCAAAATAAAGGTGTATTGTGTAGTTGTGGTTCTCACAGCTGTCTCAATATCTTCATAAAACATATCCACTTCTTCGTCAGTGTGTGTAGATGTTGGGGCGTAGGCTTGAATGAACTTGATTTTGTACCGCTTCGTAAACTGTAATACCACAAAAATTACTCTTTCCGAGATAGCCTTCATCTGTATCACTTTATCGACATGTCTCTTATGGATCATAATAGCGACACCACCCAGAGACGACACCTCACTATTGTATTGATATAACAGATTTCCAGACTTGAGTACGACAGCATTTTCTTCTTTCCGGCGCGTTTCGCTTATACCAAGCACGTCCCAGTTTATAGTGAGAAGTTCGTTTTCTAGCTCTATCAGCCTATCTTCCTGACCAATAGATGTAATGTTATACGTTGCAATGTTCAGCACCATTTGGCAGCCTGTCCTAACCCAGCGATTCTTTGCACCCTTTGCTTGCCTCCGTGTCCAACCGCTGCCGTGGTCAGGGAATAGCAAACTGCTGGGGACTAAGGGCCGTTTCATCTGATTCGTAATCATTTCATAAGATTAAAGGGATATGGCATTAAAACGCCACGCTTGCCGAGCGTGTTGGCGAGTGTTATTTCAGCCGCTCATTCTGGGTGCAGACGCTGTTTGTAGCCGCCCACTGTGGATCAGACGCTACATTTCACCATATTTGGCTACCCTCACTTATTAGTTTGGCCTGTAGGTCAATACAGTTTACCGGGGTGTGGCACGTGGAGCCATAAGTGAGAGTTGGGTGTCCTACGAGGACCAGTTACCATCAACCATCTCCTGCTCCTAATGCACTTGATGTGACCGTTGTGGCAAAAGGTTCTACCTCTGTAGCACATCCCCATACACCCCCGTTAGAAATGCCGTTAGAAATAGTATGCTTATAATAAATTCTATGATCTTTAAGATCGTAATAACTAATAAAATATATTTCTTGCGAATTTTCAATTTCGTAAGCACGTAAATGGTCCTGTAAACATACAGTTTTTTTCATTTTTAATCCAAAATGTAATTTTTTATCTTTTATTAATATAAGAGAAATTTCTCCAAAAATTGGCAAAAAATCTTCGAAGGTTAAAAATACAAGTAACCGTATATTATATTTAATACCATGTACTCGAACCCATACAGTCGAAAAATAATTGGACATTTCTTCATTAAATTTAATAGAAAAAGTAGAATAATCGGGAAGATCTTTAGAGTAAATGAACTCGGGTCCAATCTCAAAAACCTGAGAAACCAATTGTTTTTGCTCTAAAATTCTGTTACAAAATACTAATTGATTTTTAAATGCCAAAGTACATAAATATAAGCTATATTTCGTCTTGATGAAACCACATTAGCAGTAGATTTAAAATGTTTATGCCTCCCTTCAAACCTTATCGAAGAAATGTTGCTTAAAGGTCCTACAAGAGATATTACTCTAGGATAATGGATTAAAAAATGATGCTTTGGTTTCAAATCGCCAAAATGTTCAATATACAATTCATGATGTTCGTGTACTAGTACACCGAGTAGCAGGCCCGTAGCCAGGAGGGGGCACCTGGGGGCACGTGCCCCCCCCCCCGAAATGTTCAAATGAAACAAAAATTTTGAAAGTAAAACATTTGAATTTCGAAAATAAAATAGGTATATTTTGGAAAAAGGGTTTTTTCCAAATCTATTTGGCGTAATTCATTGTTATTTACATTGTCGGCTTATGGGCCGACCCTGCATATCCCTTTTTGCCTGAAAGCAATGGAATTAATTTAATACAAAAACCATGTAACGGTAAACATAATAGCTGTTATGAATAAAGTATAAACTTTATTTATGGAATTACCCACATAATCAACAAAGTTATTCGTGACACATTGTATGCGAAGCATTGTAAAATTATTAATTATAAAATTTTCGGCAAATAATTGCTTAAATTATTTAGGAAAATTATATAGGAATATAATTTTATTACAGCGTATTACATTACATTATTTTGGTAATTTTTCGTAAAAGTAAAAATACATGAGCTATAGGCGAAACACCGCACTTAGAGGGCTAAATTCCTTATTTGGGGAAACGCCGGCTTGGGATTTTTATGAGACATTTTGGAGGTTTATTAGAACACTTCAATATTATACATCTTTGCCAAATTTCAGCTTGCCCGGATCTTCTGTAAGCTCAAACTAAAATTTCTGTTTGGTTACTTGGAAGATATTATAACTTGGGCAAATTTTGAAAAAAATCTATTTTTCTCTTCATTTTCCAACCTTGGCCACAATTTCAATTAATTTATTATTAAAAGCATTTCCCGTGCCAGAAAACATTTCTCCCCTTGCAACGAATCAATATTGTGCCATTTTAAGGGTGGGTTGTGTTTTCGGTCAATAATTTAAGTATTAGTGTGCCATGGAAAAATATGAAAAAACTATTTTATAGAGAATTTTATGCTCTTCAATTTTGGTCTGATACAAGCATAAATAAGCGAGTTATCGGCAAAAAATCGCGTTGGGGGAGCTAAAACCCCCGATTGTGGGGGACGCCGGCGTGGGATTTTATGGGACATTTGGGTGGTTCATTAGAACACTCCAATGTACATCTCTGCCAAAATTCAGCTTGCCCGGATTTTTTGCAAACTAAAAACCTTCCTTGCCTGGACTATAACGTTTGTTTTAAATAAAAATAAATTAAGAAAAATAAAATATTGAAAAAATTTGTTTGTAATAAAAATTCTCGGAAGGGGAAGTCCCGAAAATTTTACTTTTAAAATATTTGTAATAAAGTAGTTTAATATATATGTAAATAAATAAAACTTAAAAAAATTTGTAATAAAAAGGGGAAGCCCCTATACAAGTGCCCCCCCCCCAAATGAAATCCTGGCTCCGAGTAGTAATGTTTGTTGTAGAATAACGTTTTTATTTTCAATAATATCAATTATGTCACGCATTAAAAGATATATTTTCCAATAACAACATGTCTCAGGAATCATATCCCCAATAATTAAACTGAAATATTTGGTAAAATTTTTCATTTCGGCAGCAGACATAATTAAGTGTTTCTTTAATAATAATTGACTTTTTACTATGGGAGGTGGTTGATTTTCAGATCTGTCAAAATTAAAAAATCTTAATCTGTTATTTAGAATTTCAAGAGTCAAAAATTTATCAATATAAATAATTTTGTGAAGTATATGGCCTAGCTCATAATGGCAAACACCTTCATAAATATCATGCATAATGTCCCACGATATTATTTTTTGTGAAATGAAAATCAGGGAGAAGATGCCAGACACATTTATCTTTGATCCCATTTGAACTTGTAGATAAATCACTATCGTAATTTTCTTCGTTACGCAATAAATGAATATCTTCGATTAATAAACTTTTTGAATTATTTTTATCGCATCTACAAAATCTGCAAAAATTGTTTGAAGAAAAACTTTCAGTTAAACCTAACCTTGAACCTTGAATTACCTTTCAATTCACTAAATAAAGTACTGACACGAGGTATGTTTTTATCCCACTCTGTCTCTATTTCAAATATATATTTCTGTATTAGTAACCAGATGTGTTCGGATTCTGGCGGATATTCGGCGTCTAATGCGTGGAAAGCTTTAAATACAAAGTCCATGCATTGGAGGACATCAACACCTTTATAAATGTTATTCTGGATAATAACATAACATTCCGAAATCGTTTGTAAATGTTGTCCAACCACAACGATGTACGGAAGATTAGCTTTCTTGTTCTTCACAAAAGTTTCAATGTCCCCAGGAATCTGAAAAACAAACAAATACATACTACATAATATCACATAATTGTGTTTCCACTAAATTCAACAACTTATTAAAAAACAAGATATTACCTTTAAGTGATTAATTATGCTTTCGCAGCATTCTATACAAGTTGGTTTCCAAAATTTTTTTTCGCGTCCTTCAACACGGTCACTTGGAGGGAAAAGAGTCGATAACAAAGTTATTTCTATGCTCCTTTTACCGTCTAAATAGAACATAATTTTAGAACTTTTCATGTAAAATAATATAAATTTAATATAAGTAATACGCCCAAGTAACATTTTTCCCTTGGAAACTCCTGCCATGGTTGGAAAAATGTTACTCGGGACGTAAGTAGTGGCACCGGCCGGTTCTACAGCATGCAAGATGCTACTTTTCCGTACTTTTCAAATTGATTTTTCTCAAAATTTTGATTATATGTTCGCTTGTTAAAATTATGTCATTACACTATTTAAACCTTCCTCTTTACAATAGGAAATTTTCAATTTATTTGGAGTTGCCAGGGTTAGGTAATCCTCACCGGCGATTAGTTAAATTAATGTGGTATTGGTTTTTGTGATTTTGGGAGGTTTCTAATATTTTGATTATCCTGTTGTTCTCGACAAAAATATAAATCTGCTATTTTTTACCAATTTTAATTTTATGATCTCAGTAGAGAAGAAATTTTGTTTCAATGTTTGTAGAATGTGCTGCGTGTAAATTTTTAATTATAAATAATGTACCTACGAGTGGGTTAGTCTAGGTCTGCAGTGGTTGAATTAAAGAACTAAAGATTACACATTCAGTTAATCTCTATTATGCATTGTGGTGTAGGTACTACATTTTTTCACTTTGCTCTTTATGATATAACTATAATAAATTACATTATTTTAAAGCTGTAAATGAAGCCCAAATCTAAATATTGACGGATATTCTAAATGGTCTAATGCTGCATCTATAGGCTGTTCAAAATGAGAAATATGTCTTTTTGTAAAGACCAGAGGGCCTGGGAATACCCCAAAGTAATAAGTAGTTTTAAAGTAGACTACTAAAAGTACTTATTATAGCTAATATCCGAATATACCAGCAAGACGTTGTGAGTCAACTTTTGTAGTCAATGCAAGCGTTGATAACTTATAAGCTTATAAATTATAAGTACCTAGGTACAGCATTCAAACCAGAGTGGACAGTTATACCTTACACGACTATTCGATGAACATCGCAGTTAAATAAAACTTCCAGGCGTAGAAAACTATCGATTGCATACAATATGCATTTAAATTTATCTATGTATAAGTACTCGGTTTTTCGAATTAACCTTTTGATGTTGTTAGCTTTATAATTAGTTAACATTTTCATTTAATGAGATCCTTAATAACTACTTACATAGTAGATAATAGCAAACGTTTTCTTACCCGAACTTCTTTTAATTTAATTGAATTTCTGTTTGTTATGTTTTTTGCATTTAGTCGTACATAATATATAATTTAAACAAAAAACCACGTCATGTAGTTATTTTGATCAATAATTTTCCCAATCATAAATTACTCATAACATTAAACACGTAGCTATCATCTTGCATTTAAATAAACGACAGATTAGCTTTCTTCTTAATTACTTTCTTACAAGCTGTTTTGTGTGTAATGAAACTTTTAAGGAAACCACAAATAAAAGTAGGAAAATTTGGGTGAAAAATTCGTGTACCGACAGCTGGCCCTGAGACACTTGGCCCTACGACAACTCGCCTCGGACAACTGACCCTAGCGACAACTGGCCCTGGCGACAATTGGCCCTGGCGACAATTGGCCTTGGCGGCAACTGGCCTTTGCGACAACTGGCCCTAGCGACAACTAGCCTTGTGACTACTGGCCTCAGTCTGTATCAATTTGCAGAATATTATATATTGTGAGTATCGGAAAGTAATCTACTTTGCCTCTTGATTAGTAACTTGATTATTGCGTTTTGCGGTTTTTTGCGACTTACCACCTTAAAATTTAAAGATGCAAATTAACTTCATATTATTTACCGGTAACTCATAAAATTTGGTTTTAGTAAAAGTTCTCACAGAAATATAATATTTGGCTTCTGGTTAAATAAATAAAGGTGGATCTTCCGCGAAGAGGTGGATCTGCCGTTAGGTTATTCTGGATTCTGGATTTTAGGTAGGAGGGTAGGGTCGAAGACCCCACGCGCACTTAGGCCACTAGACCGGGCCCATTGTACTACCTCCATTTTAGTGGCCCCCGCCCCATCATTCCTCGAGCCATCCCAGCTGAAGGATGAACTCCAGGATTCTGGCAGGCGAGATTCCTCTAATTCTGGCCATGTCAGGCCAGAAGTCCCCCAACATGGTACCTCTTTTTGACGCTAGAGCTGGGCAGTGACAGAGCACATGCTCCGCTGTTTCGTCTGATTCATTACAGCCCCGGCACGTTGGCTCATCTACGATCCCCAGCGTGTTGAGGTGTTTGTTCAGTTTGCAGTGTCCAGTTAATATCCCTGCAATTATCCGTAGATTGACTCTGGACAACTTCAAGTAGTATTTTGAATGTTTACTGGAGGGTGCTTTTATCGCTGCCCTTGCTTGTCTACATTCAGTTTCATTGGCCCACCTGCTGGAATGCAGTTCTAGGGTATGATGTTTTAGAAGGGTATCTAGGGTTTTGACGGTTGGCACAATCATCGGTTCAGGGCCGCAGGGATGACAATTTGAACCGGCTTTAGCCAGACCATCTGCCTTCTCGTTACCTTCATTGCCTTGGTGTCCCTTAACCCAGTGAAGAGAAAGGACATTCTGATTTGATATCTGATTCAGGGCCCGGATGCATTCAAGCACCAGGCCAGAGGTGATCTTGTGGCTCATAAGTGCCAGAAGGACTGCCCTGCTGTCTGTAAATATCTGAATGTTTTTGTCATGGATACCTTTGTCCCAGACTGTTTTTGCAAAGTGCAATATGCCGATGAGTTCCGCTTGGAAAACCGACGTGTACTTGCCCAGTGATATGCTCATGTTCAGATTAAGTTCGGCAGAAAAGATTCCTGCCCCTGATCCAACATTATTTTTGGAACCGTAAGAGAATAAACAAATGTCATTCTCGTCAGTTGCTGGTGGATTTAGCAGGATTTTGAATTTCCTGTTGAATACGTAGTTAGGGGGAATTCTGTCAGACTCTATATGCAGAAGGGGTACTCTCGCCGAGTAGTCCCTCAATAACCGCATATGTCCCACAGCTCCATTCCTATCATTCCATAGCCGCCAGCTACGAAGCCTAAGGGCAGCCTTGACCGCCATCTCCTGCACATGAAGATCAAGTGGTGGGAGGCAGAGAAGGGCCTCAAGCGCCGCAGTGGGGGCGGTTCGCATCACTCCAGTTACAGCCAGACAGATTATTCTCTGAATCCGGTGCAAGGGGGACGCCGCTGTTACTTGCTTGGTTCTAGGCCACCAGACAAGTGCACCGTAGGAAAGCATAGGTCGAACACCGGCTGTGTAGAGGCAGAGGGTGATCTTACGGGAAAGTTCCCATGATCGTCCCATCACCCTTCGACACTGCCAGAATGCCATTCCCGCCTTCCTTAATTTAATTTTTGTAGATGTTTCCCCCAATTTAGCTTCTTGTCAAGTGTTATGCCTAGATACTTGACATTGTCAGCCAGTTTCAGAGGGGTTCTCATTAAGCTTGGCATTGCCATGCTCATTTGCTTTCTTTTCTTGGTAAATAGTACTAACTCCGTCTTCATCGGATTAACCGAGAGGGAGTGCTCTATACACCAATCTTGTATTATTTTGAGAGCTTTTTGCATGCGCTGGCAAATTATGTTCTCAAATTTCCCGTTAAGCAGGATGGTGAAGTCATCTGCATATCCTATGGTATAAAAACTTTTTCATTCAGGCGTTGCAGAAGGCTATCCGCCGCCATGACCCACAGTAGCGGAGAGAGCACCCCTCCTTGGGGACAGCCCTTAGTTACAATGCCCTTGATGTTTATGTCTCCGACACCCACCTCCACGGCCCTCCACCTTAGTGCAAAACTTATCCATCTTACAATGGTAGCGGGGACTCCGTGTCGGTGCAATGCTTCACTTATACTGTCGAAGGTAGTTTTGTCAAACGCTCCTTCGATATCAATAAACGCTCCTAGGGTGGACTCTTTATGGTTCAGCGATCTTTCGACGCGCTCCACTACCATATGGAGCGAAGTCTCAGTAGATCTCCCCGGAACGTATGCATGTTGATGCGCGTGTAATGGTCTGAGACTCAGACTCATATCACGGATCTTCCTATCACATAGTTTCTCCTGCGCTTTAAGGAAAAACGAGGACAAACTAATTGGTCTAAATGATTTGGCCAGTGAGTAATCGCTCCTGCCTGGTTTGGGTATGAAGATGACTTTAACTCCACGCCACCCCCTCGGTGTGTAGCCATGCGCAATGCATGCTCTGAACACTCGCACCAGAGATCGAGAATGTCCCCCAAACCCCACTGGAGCAGGGCCGGGAACACCCCGTTAGGCCCCGGCGATTTAAAGGGGCTAAAGGATTTAACGGCCCATGCCGTTTTTGTGTCATCTACAACCTCTTTTGCAATTTTCCAATTCATTTCAGTCGGTGCCTGAGTTTCAATATCCGCCCAGACAAAGTCCGAAACTGTTATGCTGTCGGGAAAGTGTGTCTGTAGCAGTATTTCTGCAGTCTGCGAGAGTGTTTCCGTATAGGAACAGTCCTCTCGGCGTAGACTGCCTGGTTGCTGATATGGATCTTTTGCTATGATCTTATGTAGCCTTGCTGCGACAGTAGTTGTTCCGATGCTGCTGCAGAAGGCTCTCCATGACTCACGTTGCTTTTGGCGTATTAGACTCTTATATTCCGACCGGTGCACCTTAAATGCTGTTTAAATCGGCTAAATGCCGATCTCTTCAGCCGGTCAAGTTCCGCGCACCACCAAGGTGTTGCTCGACCCCGTATTCCGGCCGTTCGAAGCGGGCAAGACAGCTCATAGGCTTTAATGAGGGAGTTTTGCAGCTCATTGGCGTACATTTCAATCTCCTCAGTAGTTGTTAGATATTCCTTTGTGGATGCTGCCTGCAATATACCGTTTTCCATGGACTTAGACAGGTGATCTAAAAAGACTGCCCTGTCAACATTCCTCGGATTTCGGTACTGCCTAGCATCCACTGTTTTTGCTTTTAACTTAAAGCAAATCCATCTATGATCTGACATTGTCAGTTGGTCAGACACTTGACAGTCATGAATGTAGTTTGTAATACCTAATGACGCTACTGTAATATCAATGACAGAGTTGCGATGGGGTGACACATAAAAAATAGGGACATCCCCTCTGTTAAGAATTACTAGATTTGTACCTATAAGGTATTCAAATAGTGACTTACCTCGATTGTTGCAATCTCTGCTCCCCCACGCGATATGATGGGAGTTTGAATCGCAGCCAATTATGAGGTGAATCTTCTTTTCCTCGCAATGTTTCACGAGATCCACCACTTTTTGAGTAGGCGGATTCGTCGCTTCTATTGGAAGGTAAACGGATGCCAGAATGACATCCTCTTGACCATTCCCAAAGTCGCAGCCAATACGCACTGCTATCAGATCGCAGTCGCTGTACTGCGGCAAATGGTTGGCCTGGATATTATTAGGAGTGTAAATACACGTCCTAGTTTTATTTGACTGGTTGCCTGTAAATATTTTACCGTTTAGTTTTGTGAAACCACATATAACAGATTGCACTAACCATGGCTCTTGTATCAGAGCTACTGTATCCCTGCAAACGTCAAGGTGGCGGCATGAAGTTGCCACGGCCTCCCGACAGTGTTGCAGGTTTGCTTGTAAGAAGCTCCAGTCTGCTAAGGAAGCCATTGGGCTTACCTTAAGGGGAGCTTACTGCTCTGTTGATTTTCACCTTTAACCACCGCTTCCTGGATCACTTCCGTCTCCATAGCTGTTACAGTGGCTGTTGGTGTTGTTTTTGTTGCTGGATCGTCCGTAAAATTTTGCAACTTTACTTTGAGGGTTGTGAACTTATAGTTCAGCAACTCTCCTCTTACTTTTAGTGCAGCACTATCTTGCTGTCCAATGCCAAAGACAAGGAGTTTGCCTTCCGGTTCTTCCTTATCAGCATCGAGGAAGATGCATCACTCCTTTAGTTTTGCCCAGGTATTTTGGGCAACCAGGCGCCTCATGAAGGTCCATTTCGCCAGCCCCCCCCATCGCGAATTTGGGGTCGAATTTGATGTCAATCGTTTGTGCTTCGTTTGTGCTTGTTTGTGCTTCTATTATTTTCGTTTGTGCCAACACCGTTCGCGAAATATCTTAAAAATAAGTTTGGGGGGCTGGCGAAATGCTAGCCCCCCCCATCGCGAATTTGGGGTCGAATTTGGTATCAATCGTTTGTGCTTCGTTTGTGCTCGTTTGTGCTTCTATTATTTTCGTTTGTGCCAACACCGTTCGCGAAATATCTTAAAAATAAGTTGGGGGGGCTGGCGAAATGCTAGCCCCCCCATCGCGAATTTGGGGTCGAATTTGGTGCCAATCGTTTGTGCTTCGTTTGTGCTCGTTTGTGCTTCTATTATTTTCGTTTGTGCCAACACCGTTCGCGAAATATAGACTTTTAAAATTTTATAAACCTCCGAGCAACAATCGTTACAACAAACATTAACTTAGGAAGAAATAAAGTACATTGTAACAGTTTTCGTAAAATATTTTTATTATAAATTATGATTTTCATCTACAAACAAATTTAAAAATTACTATAATGTACTTTACATTTGTATTAGACCGTATGTTGGATTTGCGATTCATTTTTAAAAGGTCGTATTTTTCCAAAATACCTAGATGGGATCGCCAGCAATAAGCTATATAATGTCCTAAGGATAACAAATTTCTTCTTTAAGGTGGGAGAAAACTAATAATTCCTTTCAAATGAAATTGTTTTTCTAGAATATTTAAAATTCAGGGAACATTTGAAAGAGCTGTTGAAAATTGGGATTCATGCGGTATAGAACTGGTTACAGTTTCTATAAAAAAAATGAGAACCTATTGTGAAACTTCGCGCTATAGACGGATTACCGCAGAACCACATTTTGCTGGATCTTCGAAATACCTTAACATGACTTGTTGTAAAAGTTGAAGATTATCCATAGGTAGATTAGCCACTATTGTTTCCCCGGGTCGACTGTTTTCGAAATCGCAAGAAGAGCATTTTCTGATTTCTGTGAAAGAAGGATATTTTCTAAATAATTGAGTTAGTAAATAATTTGCCCGGGCTGGGGAAATGCTAGCCCCTCCCATCGCGAATTTGGGGTCGAATTTGGTATCAATCGTTTGTGCTTCGTTAGTGGTCGTTTGTGCTTCTATTATTTTCGTTTGTGCCAACACCGTTCGCGAAATATCTTAAAAATAAGTTTGGGGGTTGGCGAAATGCTAGCCCCCCCCCCATCGCGAATTTGGGGTCGAATTTGGTATCAATCGTTTGTGCTTCGTTTGTGCTCGTTTGTGCTCCTATTATTTTCGTTTGTGCCAACACCGTTCGCGAAATATCTTAAAAATAAGTTTGGGGGTTGGCGAAATGCTAGCCCCTCCCATCGCGAATTTGGGGTCGAATTTGGTATCAATCGTTTGTGCTTCGTTTGTGCTCGTTTGTGCTTCTATTATTTTCGTTTGTGCCAACACCGTTCGCGAAATATCTTAAAAATAAGTTTTGGGGTTGGCGAAATGCTAGCCCCCCCCCATCGCGAATTTGGGGTCGAATTTGGTATCAATCGTTTGTGCTTCGTTTGTGCTCGTTTGTGCTTCTATTATTTTCGTTTGTGCCAACACCGTTCGCGAAATATCTTAAAAATAAGTTTGGGGGTTGGCGAAATGCTAGCCCCTCCCATCGCGAATTTGGGGTCGAATTTGGTATCAATCGTTTGTGCTTCGTTAGTGGTCGTTTGTGCTTCTATTATTTTCGTTTGTGCCAACACCGTTCGCGAAATATCTTAAAAATAAGTTTGGGGGTTGGCGAAATGCTAGCCCCCCCCATCGCGAATTTGGGGTCGAATTTGGTACCAATCGTTTCTGCTTCGTTTGTGCTCGTTTGTGCTTCTATTATTTTCGTTTGTGCCAACACCGTTCGCGAAATATCTTAAAAATAAGTTTGGGGGTTGGCGAAATGCTAGCCCCCCCCCCATCGCGAATTTGGGGTCGAATTTGGTATCAATCGTTTGTGCTTCGTTTGTGCTCGTTTGTGCACCTATTATTTTCGTTTGTGCCAACACCGTTCGCGAAATATCTTAAAAATAAGTTTGGGGGTTGGCGAAATGCTAGCCCCCCCCCATCGCGAATTTGGGGTCGAATTTGATGTCAATCGTTTGTGCTTCGTTTGTGCTTGTTTGTGCTCCTATTATTTTCGTTTGTTCCAACACCGTTCGCGAAATATCTTAGAAATAAGTTTGGGGGTTGGCGAAATGCTAGCCCCTCCCATCGCGAATTTGGGGTCGAATTTGGTATCAATCGTTTGTGCTTCGTTTGTGCTCGTTTGTGCTTCTATTATTTTCGTTTGTGCCAACACCGTTCGCGAAATATCTTAAAAATAAGTTTGGGGGTTGGCGAAATGCTAGCCCCCCCCCATCGCGAATTTGGGGTCGAATTTGGTATCAATCGTTTGTGCTTCGTTTGTGCTCGTTTGTGCTCCTATTATTTTCGTTTGTGCCAACACCGTTCGCGAAATATCTTAAAAATAAGTTTTGGGGTTGGCGAAATGCTAGCCCCCCCCCATCGCGAATTTGGGGTCGAATTTGGTATCAATCGTTTGTGCTCGTTTGTGCTTCTATTATTTTCGTTTATGCCAACACCGTTCGCGAAATATAGACTTTTAAAATTTTATAAACCTCCGAGCAACAATCGTTACAACAATCATTAACTTAGGAAGAAATAAAGTGCATTGTAACAGTTTTTCGTAAATTTATTTTTATTTAAAATGATCATACTCAAAAGTTAATTATCAAAGGATAATCAAAAGATTATAATTATCAAAGAAAAATTCAATTATCCTTTGATAATTATGATTAGATAATCCAATTATCATTGGGACATGATTGGATAATCCAATAATAATTTTGTTATTTGGATCCCGAATTTAAGATTTATGTTTATGAAGAACATCTAGTAGATTTTACACGTTGACGTTTGCTTTGCGAGGCATTATTATAATCTTGTCGTTAATCGTTAAATTTAATTATTATTATTTTACTAATATAGTTTAGCATTTCGCCAACCCCCAAACTTATTTTTAAGATATTTCGTGAACGGTGTTGGCACAAACGAAAATAATAGAAGCACAAACGAGCACAAACGAAGCACAAACGATTGATACCAAATTCGACCCCAAATTCGCGATGGGGTGGGCTAGCATTTCGCCAACCCCCAAACTTATTTTTAAGATATTTCGCGAACGGTGTTGGCACAAACGAAAATAATAGAAGCACAAACGAGCACAAACGAAGCACAAACGATTGATACCAAATTCGACCCCAAATTCGCGATGGGGGGGGGGCTAGCATTTCGCCAACCCCCAAACTTATTGTTAAGATATTTCGCGAACGGTGTTGGCACAAACGAAAATAATAGAAGCACAAACGAGCATAAACGAAGCACAAACGATTGATACCAAATTCGACCCCAAATTCGCGATGGGGGGGGGCTAGCATTTCGCCAACCCCAAAACTTATTTTTAAGATATTTCGCGAACGGTGTTGGCACAAACGAAAATAATAGAAGCACAAACGAGCACAAACGAAGCACAAACGATTGATACCAAATTCGACCCCAAATTCGCGATGGGGGGGGGCTAGCATTTCGCCAACCCCCAAACTTATTTTTAAGATATTTCGCGAACGGTGTTGGCACAAACGAAAATAATAGAAGCACAAACGAGCACAAACGAAGCACAAACGATTGACACCAAATTCGACCCCAAATTCGCAATGGGGGGTGCAAGCATTTCCCCAGCCCGGGCAAATTATTTACTAACTCAATTATTTAGAAAATATCCTTCTTTCACAGAAATCAGAAAATGCTCTTCTTGCGATTTCGAAAACAGTCGACCCGGGGAAACAATAGTGGCTAATCTACCTATGGATAATCTTCAACTTTTACAACAAGTCATGTTAAGGTATTTCGAAGATCCAGCAAAATGTGGTTCTGCGGTAATCCGTCTATAGCGCGAAGTTTCACAATAGGTTCTCATTTTTTTTATAGAAACTGTAACCAGTTCTATACCGCATGAATCCCAATTTTCAACAGCTCTTTCAAATGTTCCCTGAATTTTAAATATTCTAGAAAAACAATTTCATTTGAAAGGAATTATTAGTTTTCTCCCACCTTAAAGAAGAAATTTGTTATCCTTAGGACATTATATAGCTTATTGCTGGCGATCCCATCTAGGTATTTTGGAAAAATACGACCTTTTAAAAATGAATCGCAAATCCAACATACGGTCTAATACAAATGTAAAGTACATTATAGTAATTTTTAAATTTGTTTGTAGATGAAAATCATAATTTATAATAAAAATATTTTACGAAAACTGTTACAATGTACTTTATTTCTTCCTAAGTTAATGTTTGTTGTAACGATTGTTGCTCGGAGGTTTATAAAATTTTAAAAGTCTATATTTCGCGAACGGTGTTGGCACAAACGAAAATAATAGAAGCACAAACGAGCACAAACGAAGCACAAACGATTGGCACCAAATTCGACCCCAAATTCGCGATGGGGGGGCTAGCATTTCGCCAGCCCCCCCAACTTATTTTTAAGATATTTCGCGAACGGTGTTGGCACAAACGAAAATAATAGAAGCACAAACGAGCACAAACGAAGCACAAACGATTGATACCAAATTCGACCCCAAATTCGCGATGGGGGGGCTAGCATTTCGCCAGCCCCCCAAACTTATTTTTAAGATATTTCGCGAACGGTGTTGGCACAAACGAAAATAATAGAAGCACAAACGAGCACAAACGAAGCACAAATGATTGACACCAAATTCGACCCCAAATTCGCGATGGGGGGTGCAAGCATTTCCCCAGCCCGGGCAAATTATTTACTAACTCAATTATTTAGAAAATATCCTTCTTTCACAGAAATCAGAAAATCCTCTTCTTGCGATTTCGAAAACAGTCGACCCGGGGAAACAATAGTGGCTAATCTACCTATGGATAATCTTCAACTTTTACAACAAGTCATGTTAAGGTATTTCGAAGATCCAGCAAAATGTGGTTCTGCGGTAATCCGTCTATAGCGCGAAGTTTCACAATAGGTTCTCATTTTTTTTATAGAAACTGTAACCAGTTCTATACCGCATGAATCCCAATTTTCAACAGCTCTTTCAAATGTTCCCTGAATTTTAAATATTCTAGAAAAACAATTTCATTTGAAAGGAATTATTAGTTTTCTCCCACCTTAAAGAAGAAATTTGTTATCCTTAGGACATTATATAGCTTATTGCTGGCGATCCCATCTAGGTATTTTGGAAAAATACGACGACCTTTTAAAAATGAATCGAAAATCCAACATACGGTCTAATACAAATGTAAAGTACATTATAGTAATTTTTAAATTTGTTTGTAGATGAAAATCATAATTTATAATAAAAATATTTTACGAAAACTGTTACAATGTACTTTATTTCTTCCTAAGTTAATGTTTGTTGTAACGATTGTTGCTCGGAGGTTTATAAAATTTTAAAAGTCTATATTTCGCGAACGGTGTTGGCACAAACGAAAATAATAGAAGCACAAACGAGCACAAACGAAGCACAAACGATTGGCACCAAATTCGACCCCAAATTCGCGATGGGGGGGCTAGCATTTCGCCAGCCCCCCCAACTTATTTTTAAGATATTTCGCGAACGGTGTTGGCACAAACGAAAATAATAGAAGCACAAACGAGCACAAACGAAGCACAAACGATTGACACCAAATTCGACCCCAAATTCGCGATGGGGGGGGGGCTAGCATTTCGCCAGCCCCCCAAACTTATTTTTAAGATATTTCGCGAACGGTGTTGGCACAAACGAAAATAATAGAAGCACAAACAAGCACAAACGAAGCACAAACGATTGACATCAAATTCGACCCCAAATTCGCGATGGGGGGGGCTGGCGAAATGGACCTGCCTCATGACAGCCTCAGTGGGCTCCTGTTTACCAGGAACCCAAAGAGTTGCCTTTGTTAGCTTTGGCAGGTTGTCCACCTGGACTACGTCTAGCTTGGCTTTTTCCCACAAAAGTGGGAATTCTGCCACTGTTTTTTGCAACCACTCAAGGGAGCTCTGGTCACTGCAGGTGATCCGAAGGATCTCCCCAGAGTGTCGAAAACCACCAAAAGTTGGTGCTGATTTGGCCTCATTTGCTGCTTCTAGGATTAGCACATCCAGGGCAGCAGTTAGGCTGTTTTCAATTATCTCCACCTGGGCCACCGAAAGTTTACCCAGGGGGTTCGAGCGGTCTATCACCGCTACTCGGAGGTGCTTTTCAGCCTCTTTGTAGGAGACAGTGTCCACCCGACTGGAGATATTGGGCCGATGGTGAGATGATTTCCCCCTCTTCTCCTGGTTAGAGGGGGAGGGCTGAGACCCCTGAGACCTCGGCCTTTTCTTGACGTCCCTTCCCGAGGTCGGCCACATCCCTGGTTTGGGTTGACCTTCCTTACGGTAGGGGACTACTTTTGTTTTATTCGCACTGTCCCGGGCAGGCTGCATAAGCCTGGCCTGCTCATGAACAGTGCCTTTGTTGCCACTAGGCCCTTGTTTTGAGGTGAGGGCGTTAGCCTCCATCGCTCTACGGGCTTTTTGTCGCCGTTTGGCTTCGGCGCCAGTGATCCTTCTTCTTTTAAGGGGGGATTGATCACCAGCTGCCAGCAGTGTGTCCTTGTTGGACGCCCCTGCTTTTATGGTTGGGGCATCCTGTAACGATGCACCTGATGATTTGAGCAGGGTGTCTTGGATAGACGCCCCCGCTTGTGTGTTTGCTGATACATCAGCTATTGTTTTATTGTTTTTATTTAAATTATCCATGTGGAGTAAATTTTGTTTTTCATCTCCCGAGGTCTCCACCCTCACCGGAGCCTCATCGTTTTGGGACGCTGTAAACAACGCCAGGGCTACCCGAGAGATATAGCCCCCAGGTAGTTGAGGTGTTTGCACACTCCATCCTCCCCCAAGAACACGTCCTGCTGATCCTCTGACGGAAAAGCACAGCCGATTGATCTAGGTGGACTAGTCTACACTTCCCGTTTTAGCAGAAATCCGGGCCAAAGTGGAGTGTTGCCAGACCTGTGGGAATAACACTACCCTCAGGCTGACTCAGCCACCAGGATCCCCTCATCCTGCACTACGGGTCACCGCGCACGGCACAAACACGCAGGTACCTGTATTTGTCAGATTTCTCCACGACGACCATCATCCCGGTTCTTTGACAGCCACGCCAGGCACAAAGGTTTTTAAGCCCCGGCCAGACCCGAGTGCCAAAACAGACCGAACACGAGGGGGTTTTAAGTCCCTGGTTCGTATCCTAACAGGTGCACGCCCGCCGCTTCCTCGAAACACGCAAGCCCCCTCACCACGTCAAGGTTCAGGTACATTCGAGGGGGGCCGTTAGGTTAGTGTTAGTTTGTGATATTTCTTTAGAAAACAAATGAAAAACAAACAAATCTCCGCGTAAAGTTACATCTGCCGCAAAGAGGTGGATCTTCCGCGAAGAGGTGGATCTGCCGTTAGGTTAGTGTTAGTTTTTGATATTTCTTTAGAAGACAAATTAAAACAAACAAATCTCCGCGTAAAGTTAAATCTGCCGCAAAGAGGTGGATCTGGCGCGAAGAGGTGGATCTGCCGTTAGGTTAGTGTTAGTTTCTGATATTTCTTTAGAAAACAAATTAAAAACAAACAAATCTCCGAATAAAGTTAAATATGCCGCAAAGAGGTGGATCTTCCGCGAAGAGGTGGATTTACCGGTTACTCATAAAATTTGGTTTAAGTAAAAGTTCTCATAGAAATGTAATATTTGGCTTCTGGCCAGTAGTCCAGTAGTCATAAGGCCAATTGTCGCTAGGGCCAGTTGTCGAAATGGCCAGTTGTCGCCAGGGCCAGTTGTCGCCAGGGCCAGTTGTCGCTAGGGTCAGTTGTCCGAGGCGAGTTGTCGCAGGGCCAAGTGTCTGTCACCAAACCGAAAAATTGGGTTAGTAGAAGGCAACAGTTTGGAGCAATCAATTTCTTGCTTACAGAAATAACTAATAGGTATACCGAAATAATACAGAAAACAGAATATTTCTGTTTTAATAAATTAATTTTTTGGTTAGAATATTTGTATAATTTCTTTTGTTGATTTAATCAACCACAATGTAGTACGAGATATTATATAAGGTAGGTATTTTGTCAGTCATCAATTAGGCGATACATTTCTACCATTATAAAAGGAAACATCAACAAGTGTCATCATGTGGAGGCCAGTTTATGTTTAAAATTCAAAAAAATTTCCAAAAATGTTCAGAAGTTATTAACAATATTCTAAATAGAGTTTAATAACAAAAATGCAATTTAATCACTTCAAAGCGTTGAAAATTTGAACAAAAACTTAATGACTGCAAAATTATAGAATTCGCTTTTTATAGAATTATTTGTTATTAAAATTATGTTCAGCAAATGCTGTCCACCGATGGGCTCTTGTAATTTGAACATCTTGTGGGTTGGTTTTCTCTTTTAATAAAAAGCTCAAATTTCAGGAAAATGACTTTCCCTCTTGAGGATGTCCTATATAAAATTTGAGCGAAATATCTCTGCTAATTTAGCCACAATCCTCGTTCATGAATGTGCCTTATATGTCATCCAAGTTTAGAAAATTCCTCTGCTTTTAAATTTTCTCCAAGGTAATAGTAAAATTTGAAAATTAGCATTGGTTTGCACTGATAATTTTTATGTAAATTTTATTAACCAACCCTAATGTTTTGAACACACAAAATTACTGTTCAAATTTCGGTACATTGACAGTTAGTACACAAAAATATTCGGGCCCTCCCCATTTTCTTTTAAATGTTTTAAATAAAAATAGCGGCCTTGCTTACACCCATCAACTAGTTTCTAGGAATTCTGGTTATCCTTGTTATTTTTTTAGTGTCTTTTAGATGTACCTCCAAAAGAATTAAACAAGAGGTTGATAAACAGCAGTGATTTTATTTTAATATATCTACTAGAACTACGAAGTACCAATAAATAATTAATGTGCACGTGTAACTTATTCCTTTAAGTTTTTAAACACAGGGCTTCCAGAAAAAGCAAGTTTTACTACCTAAAACAAAATTTTCTAGTTAAATTTGTAATAAAATTAATATAGGATCATGCACTTATATATAGGGACCGAAATACAATCAATTTTCTTTTGATTGATTGAGGATTGAAATAAATGAAAACAAACTAAAGCAAATCAAGGACATGACATTAAGATTGCGATGGATTGCAATTCAGGAGTGGAAGGTAAATTTCTTGAGGACCGTAAGGGTCAGGAATTTTATTTTAATGAAAGTAAGTTGACGGTCATGGTTTCTATAATAATTAATGGAAAGAGTAGTTCTGGGAATAAGGTGAGATAAATAGGGTAGGAGTCTCTAAAACGTAGATTGTTCAGTCATAGTAAAAACAGTCATTGGGAAATGGATGAAGAGTGAAGACCACAAGCGAGTGGCAAGACAAACGACATCAAGGGAATAGGGAAGATGCATAAATTTTTTTTATAGCGTAGTTGGATCAAAAATAACTAAATATACTAATTAATGCTATTTAATTTATTTATTTTCGTTTTGATAATAATTTAAAAAATATTTAAAAATCCGTCAATTTGAATTGAAGGAAACGACCGCGCAATTTGCCAAGTGACCTGTGACGTCACAAGTTAAATTTTACATTCATTTATATTATTTTTCTGTGGTTTTGTGCTTTGAAAGTTGAAGTTTGTTAGTGTTAAAGCTGTTATTTATCATAATTAAATCAATTAAAAACAAGAAAGTTAAAAAAGTTAAAAAAGTACTCCACACGAGTAGAATAAACATGAAAGTGAGGTTATTGTTATTGTGCCGGTGACTTCGTTGCGTTTAAGGTCACATGATTTATTTTAAATTATCATTGAATTTTAAAATGGATTATTTATAACAAAATACAATAAATAGAAGTTATTTTTGCTGATTTGATATTTAATATATAGGATTAATCGGAAAATACTGTTTTAACTAAATTTTTTTATTCATGCATGTTCCCCATTGCCAAAAATTGAATATCCATTGCTTAAAGGAGTGAATTGTTGAATATTTTTGATGCAATCCTGCAGTGAGCAAATGAAAATACTTATTGGCGAGTTATTTCGACTTTACTTGTGGCCATAAGGCCGCAAGGTTTAAAAATATCACAATTGTTGAAATTACACAGAGAAACAGATTTTTTTGTATTTAATAAAAAACCTTTTACTCAAAATACCTTTTTATTAAATTATGGCAAATATATATCTCTTTGGTTGTAACTAATTTTATTTTATTGAATGAATAGACGTGGGACAGATAATGGTTTGTAATCTTGAAAAATAATTTTTCTTTAAATAAATAAAAAAATAAGAAATTATAAAAATTATTTGGAAGTAGAAATGGATATTTAATTTTTGCTAGAATCACAGCATCTTTTCATTGGCGATCTCAACGTGTGGCTTATTTAATTGGTAATTCGACATTACAAAAATTATTTAAAAAAAAGGTTTTTTGAATATTTAAAATAAAAAATTTTAAAATTAATAAATTGAAGGTTGATGTGCAAATTTGATCAAACTTTGCACTTTCAAGCGTGGTATCGCTGATAAGAAAGTTTTAATAAAGATTGGCATACAAAATAGTGGAGAAGCGAATAATAAAAGAACAGTCCACCTGAAATTAGAGTTTTGTGTTTTTTTTTGAGATTTTTTGACTTTTCAGTTCTGGAGAACTCGGCGTGGAACTGCAACCATGAACGGGACCAAGTTCAGCATGTTATTAGACAAAATTAAAAAATTAAAACATGATTTGCAGATGAAAAATTAAATGGAACCAGACATGAATGCGAATATAACCGAAACAATAGAAAATATGCGGAAAGAGATGTACATTGCATCTCACTACACGGTGAAAATACGCGAAACGTGACAGTTAATGAATCAGTAATTATTGGAGGACTCAATGAAATTGAGGATAACCAAGATGAAAACAAATCAAAGGACTAGTGGCGTGTCGTGACTAGTAACTATTTTTTTTTAAATATCTACATATTTCAGTAAATTTCAAATTTTTATTCAAATAAAGAAAGGAATTTAAATTGATAAAAAAAAATTTTAAATTATATAAATAAGTAATTTTTGTTTTTAATTTGGCAAGACAAATAAGGGAAGCGCAGCTTCCCTAATAGCTTCCATAGAGAACACACCACTACAAAGGACTTAAACTAACAAAGCAAAAATCGGGGAAGAAAATGAAAATTGGTTAGATGAAGGCGAAAATTCGGCAGAGAAAAAGTAGAAAAACAAACCATCAAGTGGGTGAGAGCTAAAACGCGGTTGAATGTTACATTGGAAAATAGATGGAAAGAAAACCCATCTAATAGGATTTAGACGCCAAAGACAAGGTTGATGTGGTGGAAGAGTGTCCGATGGAAACATGCTAACTATAAACACAAACACTCGGATTACATAACGACCATCATGGATAGTTAATCCTATTGATGTTAATTTAAATGATTTTATCGAAAGGGCAAAAGAAAAGTTTAAGAAGAAAAATGGACAATACACTCAAAAAATTAATGAAAGAATAAAGAAACAATGTGCCTTTGAGATAGAGGTCATGGTAAACCAATGTATGAAGTTGCAGCTACAATTCGAAGGACTTTATCAGGTTTACAAAAAAATAGATGACTTCTTTCGAACTCAAAACCCGAATTTCAGGAAGGGGACGTTTTCATTTAGATGTGATCTATTCCTATGAAAATTTAGAATAATTAAATTTATTGATCAATTATAGTTTCCGTTCAAGTTTAACTAGAATTGATTAATGAATCAATATCTAATTATTCAAGTTAAGTTATGAATATTTAGATTTTGCATTTAAAAGCTCTATGTTCGTGGATGTTAAACCTCGAGGTATAAGAAACCATGATATTTTTTAATTTGTTCATTTTTTACATTGACAAACATTTTTTAAAAAGTTGTATTAAATTGGAGGGGAGAAATCACGCCAGGGCGAGGTAAATGAATGGACGTGGGACAGGTAACAGTTTGTAATTTTAAATAATAATTTTTATTTAAACAAATAAAAATAGTCAGTGAAAAGTAAAGGAGTGTTTTATTGGAAAGTTCCATCAATTTTATTTATTTAAAAGTACATCAGAAAAATTATTTTGAATTAGAAATTGGATATTTAATTTGTGCTAGAATTACAGCAATATGTAGTATATATGTTTTATTTTCATTTTTTCCAACATTTCTTTTCATTTTAACCCTGTCAAAATGTATTGAAATATTGTGAAATCGAAGTTACTAGATGGAAATTTTTAATATGATGGAAACGTTCAAATTATTATTTACTTACGAATACTAAAGTGTCTATATTAATCGGTACCAAGCCGCAAACTGTGAATTTTAATTCTGTTTGAGTTGCCTGAATTAACATTACTATCGGAGTTTGTAGTTGGCGAAAATATTTTGAGTACCAATCTGATTTGAAAATACCATACGAAACAGTCATGGCCTAAAAATAAACATTTTAAATTCGTAAAAAAAATTTAACAGCGCAGTTTACTTCTACAGAAACCAAACTTAATGCAATACAATAAAATGCCAATTGAGAAAGTACGCAAAATCTTGCAAGTTATGGTATGGTCAATGGTAAAATAATACTGCAAAACAATTGATTATAAATATTGTACTCTTATAATTACATAGCATAATACAAAACAAGTTCACCTTTCTGAAGTGGCGTATATTTCGGTGCAAAGTAATGAAACTATAGGTACTGACAAATAATGAACCATGAATGGAATTGAATACACTTTCTGCATTTCTTTGAAAAACCTAACAAAAACTTCCAAAATTACGAAAAAGAATTATAATTAGTAAAACCCTAACTTACTCTAATATGAACATGTGATACTGAATGTTTTTTTGGTAATTCCTGATAAAAGATCTGAAAATCTTCGAGGCTTTCTACATTATTAACATTTAAGTTTTCTAAACTATCGCGTAGAATTTTAAATTGTATTATAATTTCATAGCACAGAGCCAAAAATATACAATCAAATGTTGCACCTAAGAACGTCATGAAAGGAAGGGAAATTACATTGCTAAACCATACGAAATGATATAAGTTTTCTTGGTTTTCCATATTCCAACTTCCAATGGGTAACTTTTTTCCAAAAAATGTTGCTATCGTGAATACTGGTGTGCATTCCAAACGTATATAAAAGATAATTCCATTCAGGGTCAAATTATGGTCGTTTCGACCAATCAGCGTGCGTTACGGTACTATTGAAAGTAAAAGTTAAAAAATTATTTTAAATGAAAAAAATGCAGGATGCACTGCAAAACATGGAATGTTATTTATTTATCATTATATTATAACATGATTTTGATGGTATTTCACTTTTCATTTCACTTTTACTTCGTTTGTTTTATTGGTTTTTCGATAATTTTGAATTTTTATTTAATTTTCAGTCAAGAACGTGCATAACAATAAAAAAGAGTGGAAGTTAGTTAATAATAATTAGCTCTAAACAACAAAACTTACCTGACCATATCCTGCTGCAGCTTCGATGTTATCCACAAATTCAAAGATATTCTTTTTTATATAAAAAAATTGCATACTAATTGACATAGCAATGCAGAAAATTGTTCAACATGACAACGATGCACTAACCAGTATGTGTGTTTTAGAAGGTTTATTCAAACAAAGAAGACCAATTTTATTCATATTCGAAATAGGAAAATCAGTTAAATTGTTGTCATAGTTCTCCATATTAAGTTTCAGTTTTTCAATTCAACAGATAAATGGCACTACCTTATTTATGCACTAATTTCAATAATTAGCTTTGATATAAATATACCTGTAAAAACGGACACTTAAAAATTTTTGATTATTGCTGCAGTTTTCCTTCGAAGAAAATTTAGAAATTTAAAAATATTTAAATTTTACTTTTGAACTATTAAGATTTTTTTAACACTTGATACAATAATTATTTGTTTAATAAAACCTTCGAAAATGACTAGTATATAGTTTAAATAGGTAGCAATTAATAATTATAATAATAGTTAATAATATTCTTATTATCAGTAGAGTAAACAAAGGGACTCAAATAGTGGCACCCATAGAGGTAAGTAGTAAAAACTTAATTATTTAGTTTTAGAAGTGGTTATATAGGTACATAGATATTAATTAATACAATAATAAATTAATAAAATGGAAACCGCCAAATAAATCAACTTTTTTTATTTTAACCGGAAAACTTTTGGTAGTTTATATAGACTGCACTTCACGAAGTAATAAAGCAAACGATTTATTAAACATTAAAATAAATATTATTTTAAAGAAACACTAACAGTACTAAGTCTGTACTACTGCTGCTATCCGACCGAATTTGTCGACAACTACTTACTACCGAAGAAAGATTTTAAATGCAATTGTTAAAAATGCATTGCGCAAGACATTTCTTTTGTTTGTAGTTTTTGAATCACCGATCGATGGTGCTAAATTAAATGCAGAACATTTTTTTATAAACTAGTTTTTGGGAGGTTTCTAATACCTATTGTTATTATTCTGCTTTTCTTAATAAAAATATAAATCCCCAATTTTTACCAATTTTAGTTTAATGATCCTAAGGAGAAGCAATTTTTCATTATAAATAATGCACCGAAGAGTAGTAAGAGTACGTTTTAAGTCCTGTTAATGTAATAGTGGACTACATTTTTAAAATACCATTTCTGTGTGTTTATGATATACCTACCTAATAACCATAATAAATTCAACAAATTACAAATTTCTATGTTGAACTTGAAAAAAAATTTCACCATAGTAGGTTAAAAATATCCCCTCCAGGATTTTCACCGTGGCTTTGTCTTGTACATTATTAGTTTGACTTACCTAATAAATTTATGTGGTAACGTATTATTAAAGTTTTAATGTAAACTAAAACCGAAATATTGACGAACATTCTGCCAATATAGCAGCCAAATATGGACTCTCTAGACCGTGCAAAATGAGTAATAATATGTGTTTATATAAAGACCAGATGGTCTGATGGTCCCCCAAAATAATAAGTAATTTTAAAGTATATGCTAAGTACTTATTAGTTAATCTCCGAATAATATACTAGCAAATCCTTGTTATATAGTCATTGTTGGAGCCAAAGCAAGCTTAATTAGCGCACCCAGAGAAGATATCCTTCTATGAAATATTTTTCGTTCATAACTTAAAATTTTGGGAATTATACAGCATTCAAACCAGACTGGAGAGTAGGTAAACCAATTTAACAGAATGTCCTCAATATTTTTAACAAAATACCTAATCATAGTTGTATGCCCCATGCAACTACTTCATGAATATGCCAGTTGAATAAAAGTTCCAGGCGTAAAAAACTATCGATTACATACAACACGCATTTATATTACCTATATAATTTAAACAAAAAACCACATCATTTAGATATTGTGATCTATAATTTTAACATTCACTAATAAGTTCGTTTAACATTATGCTACTAAAATAAAACCGGTTTCTTCCATTACCTACTTTATTTATAAAGGTGTCATTTTGTTTTATGCAGAGGCGGCAATGTTCGATGTGGAAACGATTTTATGTTTTGATTAGGGCGGAGCTCTCAACATGTTATCCAAACACAACGCGCCGCATTGCATAACATGGAACATATCCGGCCTACGCAACTCGGAGGCGGTGTTACTTTTTGTCCAGATTACTTGACGGACAGGAGTTATTTTTCATATTTTCTATGTGACAGCCAAACAATTGCTTGTTCGAAGTGATGAAGTGCGTAGACTCAAAAGGTTCATACCAGCTGATCTGACCAACAGATTCAACTAAATAAATAATTATATATAATATCTATAATCATACAGATTTTAATGTAATAAATGCAAGGTGTTCACTGGAACACTTTGTACATGTATTTATGATTTCTTTCAACTGAAAGCTTGTAATCTTGTAGATTGATTGCTAAATATATTGAGTTAAAAAAAAAAAATATTTTCTAAATTTTAAATACCTACACGTAATGATATTTGATAATGATCTGGATAGCTCAACAGCATACGGTTTCTAGAAAAATAGAAAATGTTATCCTTTGGGGGTTGAAAGTTACTAATCCGATCATGCTTTGTTTTCGAGATATTTCAGAAAAAAACGAGATTATAAGATTGATAATAACTTTTTAGTCTGCGCTAATTTTGACTGGTCTCTCTGACCTAGGGGTGATCGAGACATTTTTTTATGTTCATTATTTTTATGTTATCTATAGGTACGTATTTTACGAATTTTATACTGTAGCGGTCCTAGAATTAGTTCACGATAAATAGAAGTTCCGCGCTACATAAACTAATCGCCTCAGCAGCGCAGTTGTTTAAGCGCACGTATTCACAGCTAATACGTCTGGGTTAGAATCCAAGTTGAGGAACATATTTTTCAGCATACCATTCTGCTAAATTGGTAACCCCGATAGAACATTGAGCACTCCTGTTTTAAAAATCCAACTTCTAGGAAATTCACGCTTAACGCCTTCCTTCTCTCACAACGGCTAACTAAGCCACGACAACAACCACCAACGGCTACTGCTAACAACCGACAGGATTGCAGTTATCGGCCACGGGTACTACTCACAACCGACATGGTTTGCTAGGGGGAGGGTAATGTAGCGGTCCTAGAATTAGTTCACGATAAATAGAAGTTCCGCGCTACTTAAACAAATCGCCTCAGCAGTGCAGTTGTTTAAGCGCACGTATTCATAACTAATACGTCAGGGTTCGAATCCAAGTTGAGGAACATATTTTTCAGCATAGTACCTACCATCTTGCTAAAATACTTTCAGGTACCAATTAGCATTTGAAGAAGTGATTTTCACTGGTGGACTCATAGATAACGCTGAAATATGTAATAAATACTTGAAGATTAATCAATTAATAAATAATAACAAAACCGGTTAAAACTTTATACATATAATAACACAAGCCGAATTTTTTAAAAACGCTCAATGCATTCTTGCATTTTTAAGAATTGTGACAAAGGAAGCAACAAGTACCTATTGGATATTTTTAAACGCGGAAGAAAATCTCTTTGAATTCATGCCATTTTCATTTTGACCCATTATAATGGGAAGCGGGAATCTTAAAGTAACTGATTTTCCATGTTATTTTGCTTTGTTCGGGTTACATCAGGCCACCGTGCCTGCGCACAAAATTTGTATTGGAGAACTATATCCACCTTTGTTCGTGTCTTAATGCCAACTCTCATTCAATGAATCGAAAAACACAACCTCGCTAAACGTTGGGTTCTGTGCATCCGCACAAAAATCGCGAAACAAACTACATCCGTTCTGCTTGAAGTCTTATGATGGACAACTCTCTTGTTATCTGTTTTGTTCTTCTATTTATAACATCGCATTTTATGAAGTCAAATGCGCTTTCTCAAAATACTTCTTTTATGTTTCAGAAGCTCCTATTCACAGAAATGGTAAGTAATATTATTGTCAATTTTATTATAGTTTAATCACGCACTTTGGTTGTTTTGTGATGACATTTCATCACAAAACATCGACATTTCCTGTTGAATTACTGCAACAATAAACAATCCGTATATAATAATAAACCGTATATGAAAAGATCAGCCGTTAGTATAAATAAAACCATAATTAATTTTTTACCTTTATAATTTATTTATGGAGTTTGTTATTTAACATACTGTCGTGTTCCTTTGCCAAGAGATTAGGGGTATGACGCAATTGGCCAAATAATCAAAACACTCTTAATTTAATTAATTTAAGATAAAACCATAACAGTTGAATTATTTGGTTGTATCTGGATTCTCTTTGGTCGAAGGATTGTAAACTGCTTTTGCCTCAATTTCTCCATAAAAATGCAAACGTTGTGGAATCTGTAAAGATGTGAAATTTGTGAAAGATAAAGTATTGGCATTTGTTAATTTAATTGGATATGAGAAACAAATTAAATTTATTTATTTTATTTGTGAAATTAGGATATTGCGTTTTATTTAAAAACAAGTGAAATTCGTGACAATTGTACATGCGCGAGTGAAACAGAATTGGTGGGACATTTTTGGAAAATGATAAGGGAGCGAGGAGATTGAGGACTTCCAAGTCGGACGTCGACGAGTAAAGACGGGGATCGTATTAATTTGAATAATAATTTGTATAGGACTTCTAATTCAGCCGTCCAATAGTTCAGACGTGTTGATCGTATTAATTTTGAATAATTTTTGATTCCAAAGCGAGCGTTTGATAAATAAAGACGCGTTAGTAATATTAAAGTTAGAGGCTGAGTTATATTGGAATTTGACAGAATTTTTAAATTAATTGAAAGAAAGGAAAGTGGACATTTTATTTCATTGTTGGTTAATGATTTGGAATAAGTTGGAAGTGATTGCATTTGGTGTGGTCATAGTTACAAAATTGTCGAAAGAAGTTTTGGAACCACTGGGAATAAGTTTTTGGTTATGTTGGATGGCGAAGTAAATGGTAATTCAAGAAAGAAAATTTATAATGCATTACGTACCTGTTCTGGATGATACGATTCCGAAAGAAGACAATTATCTACTGGGCAATTCAATCTCCTTTATTTGATCCAAGTCAACAGCTGTATTCAACGAGGATCTACACGCTTCCCGGTATCCCGGTCACACACCGTCGATAACATCGGAGAACTCCGGTAAGAGTTACGAGACGTACTTATTAATTTTAAAAATAAACTAATCGTTTTTAAAATTCCGGCGCGGATAAAAACAGTGGGGGTTTTATTGCAAATATTTAAGACTGTACAATTTAATTTGTTTAGATTTTAAGGAAAACCAATATTTTGTTTTTAAATTATTTTATTGTCGTAAATAAATTCCATCATTTTGTTTTTCTATAACGTTTGCGTTTAATTCCATCAATTATAGCAGTAGTAAACCGAAAGGAAAACAGATACAATTTTTCGTTTCATTACATAGTCTTTATGAGAAAGAACACAAATTAAGGTGGAGTATAAGAGTGTTTTGGTTAATTTACATGGACCCAAGTTCGACCCAAAATCTACAGAGTCTTTCATGCATTGCTGGTCGGTGCATTATTAATTAAGTGCCATAGAATCTCTCTCGCACTCTCGCTATATAAAAAAAGAAAAAATATTTTGAACTTAAACAGTAGCAACACATGGCAATACCTTAAAAAATATACAATATTGACACAAAAAATCAGTAATATATATTATATTGTTGTGTTTCGCGTCATTCACATTAGGAAATTGAGATGCAAACCAGTATAAAAGAAAACGCAGTCTGGAGAGGTGCAAGTTGTTTTTTTATTGTTGTTATAGATTTAAGTTTTTTCATGTTGTTATATATAAGTTAGTTACGATAACCAGGACGATCAGCGCACCAAGAAAATTACGTAGGCGGACATACCCGCAGGAACAGCCGGAAATAATAGAGGTCTCCAAAAAACAAGGAAACAAAATAAAAATAAAATGAGTGTGGTTTCCAAGCCAAACAACGGGGAAGCAAAGGGATTCACTTTAGATCTGACATCCGAGATAGACGTGCCGGACCGAGCTCCGAAGATAATAGTCAGAGATAAGATCGCGCAGAACACAGACGTGTACGGTGAAGGTTTCATCGAGTCACCAACCATCACGACTGAGTCGAGACGTGACTCTAATAAATAATACGAGAAGCTTCAAGGAAGCAAGAAAACCAGAGATCAGCATTTGGACTGGGGTAATCTATTTGGTCTAGGTGTTCAACGGTGCAGATAGTGAAGTGCTACGGTCAATACCCAAGGGGTACCAAGGTTAGAGAGTTGTTCGATAATTTTAAGTTCTGTTTTGATTCGTTGTTGTTGATTGTTTATTTGTTATTTGTTCCGTAATAATTTTGGTTTCGTTAATAAATTTGATGTTAGCTGAACCACTTGTAGTTTTCTTTTATGCTATTGCTAAGCCTGAGATAAGACCGATTAAAAAATAACCTGAGATAAGAGCTTGCTGGAACGGTAAGTGATTGAGATTTGTTGTTCAACGACCTACAGAGCTGAAAGAGGTCATCGACGCAACAATATACAGGGTGTCCCCGTGACCGTAGAGAAGCTTTGAGGTGGTGATAAAGGACACTTTTCTAAGACAAATTTTCAAATAAAATTTTTGCCCAAGTCCAAACCCTTGGGGGGTACCTCCCTTTAAAGCAATTTTTGAATTTCTGATTTCAAACGGCCATAGCTCCGATATTATTGATTTTTTAAGGTTAATGCATTAGAACTTTTTTAAAGATCATTCGCTTGTCTATAAATTAGGTTATAACCCCTTATCGTCTAGAATCAACGGATTTCGAGTTATAAACTAAATTAAGGGAAAAAATGTTAAAAAAATTCAGGTTTTTTTTTTAATTTTCTTGCAAACCCCGTATCTCTTAAACGAAACGTCTAAGAGAAAAACTAACGGCCCAAACCGGATAGGGAATTTAACGGGCTACAACTTTTGTCAAATAAATTTTTTTGGGCAACCAACCGTTTTCACAGAAACTCTGAAAATAATGAACAAGGTGTTCCATATTTTCTTCGGTCATCTCTCATTGCTCATTCTTTGGACGTGGCCAAACCACCTCAATCTCTTGACCTCAATTGTGTCTATTATTGAGCCTTCTGTCTTCATCCTTTCCTTAAATCAGTAATTATAAATTAAATTAAGTAGCTACTATTTATTAAATTTACAATAATTACAACATGCTTACAAGAACAAATAAGTATAATAAGGATAGCGCCATCACACAACGGTGATCAGAAAAAAAACAGGTTGCTGCTGAAAATTGGAATTATTATAATTATTCGGAAACAAAATAAGAGAAAATTTAAATTTAATAGATGATACGAGATTTTATACAAGGTTGCTTTGAATTCACAAATTTAAAAAACGATATATTCGTAATCAAAAATTAATTCACAGTTTTTTAATTTATTACATTTGTAGGGAAGTTTTACAAATCTTGCTGAAGTTTGTTCTAAATTTTTAATGCACTGATTGGGGATTTTTAATTAATATTATAAGATAGTAAATGAGATACACTAAAATTGAACACCCAAATTAACAACAATTTCATGAATACACTAAATACAACTACTAGACTACATACCAAAACTTCTTCGCCTCCAGAGACCGAATATCTGATAATGATGTTTCCGGTGTTTCAAACTAGTGAAAAAATTGTGATTTACTATAACAAAATATTCTTCACTATTATTCACTTACCCTGGTTTAATTATTTCACCTGCTATTTACTTCGATCCCGAAATTCAATTGTGGGGAACAAATCAGCAATAGTTAAACACTTAGTACATAATTTCAAAGCTGAAATAATAAACTTAGTTGTAGATTTGTATTTAATACATAAAAACTATAGTCATATCCATTCTGAATTTGCCTACTTGCTGATTTTTGAACGATTTCTTGAAAAAGTCCCATGAAAACAGCAAACTAATTTTTTGACATTCATAACTTACACATTTGATTCTTTATAAGTTGGTGTAATTTTGCCCATTTTCGCATAGAAACATCTAAAATGAAGAAATACCATTCAGCCATTTTTGTAAATAAATTTATGTTCCAAAAAGTAACCATTAGCTATGACTAGAATAAAATCCACTGCTAAACGCAACAAACACATAAATGGAACTGAAAATGAAACTGCTTTGCAATAAAAACTTTCACATGTTGAACTGAATTTTGCAGATTTCGCAGATAATTTCAACCTTAAATGGGTTGCAATCAAATATGAATGTAGATTAAAAAATGAATTGCTGATTATCGTTTCTTAAATAAAAACTTCTATTGTTTAATATAAAATCGCCATTATAACAGACATGCTTGTTTGCAAAACATTCTTGAATTAATGAATTTACGTTTACAATAAGAATGACGTTTTTAATTAAATGCCCACTCATGCTAAAAGTAAGAAAAGTGTTCATTCATTTAAAAATTATCTAAGTTTTTTAATTTATTGCACGGATTCTCGATTTATCTCTTAAGTAAATTTCTTTGAGTGTACTAATACATACTATATCTAATATGACTGGCCTACTCTTTCTTCTTCTTCTACGTCATCCGTTCCGTTCGGAATATTTCCACCTTTAAAGAAAGTTTTCTCACGCATTTCTATTATGTGGATTAATCCTCTTTCGTTCCCTTCTTCATGTCTTACAGCTTTGCATGTGGTTTTACTTCCCGAGTTACTCTCCTTTAAATCACTCTGTCACAACACAAAACACTCATCGCGCTTCACCTCGTCCAACAATCTTGACTTTGGTTTTCCTGTATGTCACTCTTAGTTGGGTTTCCATTCTGTTAGGCCCTTATACCATATGCATTTTTCTCCAGACTCATTATATGCCTTAGCCACCCTATTCTTCTCGACTTTAATTATTTCACAATATCTTAGCTCTCTTTCTCCTTGAATATTTTACTTGTTTTTATCTCTCGATCATTAGTTTTCCTTGGAGCCAATATTTCTCTCAGTACTTCATCAAGACTGTATTCTCCTTTTGACTTTCTCGATTGCCTACGTCGCTCGGATTCCGTTTGTATCCAATATAAGTCGTCCTTTCTTGATTAATTTTTGGGTCGATTTCTACAGCTCTATCCACTATGTTTTCGTATACTTCTTCCATTTTCCTTCTTGTTCTAGCTACTATCACCACATCGTCCGCGTATGTGATTATCTCTCCTTCCCTATTATATTGTTCCGTCACAATTCGCCCTCTTCACTACATATTTCATCATAACATAAACAATGTTAAAGATAACGCTTCCCCTTGTCACACTCCAGTATTAATTTTGTCAACCTCGAATTCTCCTTCCAGGATTTTCAGCGTGGCTTGTAACAAATTTTTATTCGTTACCAATTTTTGTTTAATTGGTACTTCTCGCTCCACCTAGCGGTCGAACCGCGCAAGCACTTCCAACGCGTTTGCTCGGCGCAAAGTCAGTCTTGCCAGGAGTGTACTACGAGTAGGTTGTGGTGTGCATAGTGCGTCGTGATTGAAGTGTGAGTGGTGGAACAACGTTTTTTTGGATAAATCTACCGGCCACCGTATGTGGGGAGATTTATTTGTTCCATTACCAATCCTCGTTTTTTTGGAAGTTCCCGTCTTCTATTTTTGAGGGTTCAATGGGCCCTAAATCTCGATTGCGGACGTACGCCATTATGGAAACCCAGCTAGGCCACTCAATTATACTCAGGTATTCAGTACCGTTTATTTTTTAGTTATCATTAATATTTTATTATTTCGTTGTTGAATATTTTACCATTGATTTCATTTGGGATTGTTTGAAATTTGTGATAACAAAATACATGTGGTGGACGATTCCATGTGCGGTTCACCTCCTGTGGTGATTTCGATTTCGACGTTGGCCAGGTTGTGCTAATCTGCACATTTTTGTTGTTATCTTTAATTTTGAAGTCAGCAGTAATATTTTGTATTTATGAATATTATATTTCATCTTCCGAGGGGATTTTCCTTTTATTTATCGTTTACGAATTACTACCTTTGTAGTAATTTATTATTTCTTTTTATCAATTATTTATCTGTTTGCTACTTTAGTAGTCCCATTACTTCGGTTGTACCAGCCAAGTTGTCCTTTGATCTTCATTGGGCATTTATCTCGAGAGAATCCACGACTCTAGCTCGCTGCTAGAAAACAGCTAGTTGACTTAACATCAGGGCAGCTCACGCAAAATTAAGTAGAAATTCATTGTTCTGCGTGAGCGTAATTGACCAGGGCTGTCTTCCCATCAGAGATAGGGTGGTCAAGTTGCGTTTCAGGCTACGTCTTGTACTTTTTTTCTTGTATTTTTGTTCAGTAACCCTTCAAAGTACTTCTTCCAAACTATATGAGTTTCCTCAAAACTACATTCTTTCTGATTTTGTTTCTTTCCATCTTTTCCAGTTGATTTTCTAGGTCTTCGCCCCTTCTCCCTAATCTTCTCCCTAATCTTCTCACCTCTACCTTAACTTTCTGCTTGTCATCCTCTTTCACGGACTGAAAGAGGACTGTTCAGCTCCAGACCTTACCTCCTTCATTTATCTTTTTTATCTTTATGATTCTAAGCTCCTTCTTTAGTCTCAATGCCCTGTTCTCCTCGTTATCCTCCACTATTAGTGTAAGAAAATTGCAAAAAAAATCCAAAATCGGTTTTCTGAGATTTTTCGACGGATTTCGTTAGGTAATTGTTCGTACTTTAACATATTAAAAAACGGCCTCTCGGAACCCTGAGCTTCTTACCAAATTCTTCGTCTGAAGTTGAAATTTTTTATGAAAGAGTGAAAATTATGTTTTTCGGCAAAATATTTTTAAACAAATTTCTATTTCAGCTATTTTGTTATCATATAACTCATTAAAAAAATGAAAAACACTTAAAATATTTTAACAACATCCTCGAAATCATGAAAAGAAGAGTTTCCTAAAAATGGTCCCCTGATGAAATGGGTTCTGATTTTTGGATATGTTTTAAGGTTTGGGGTCCTAATAAAAACTATGAGTTGGCGACCTCGGCGACCGTCCGGAAGTGAAAAAAAAATATTTCTTCGCAATATTTCCTTACCAGTTGATTTTAGGACGAAAATGACTTCTATAAATCTTATAGAGAATAAAATTTACTACAACTTCTATCTAAGGTATTTTTCTCTAAGTCGAATAGTTGATGAACCCCCGCACTGTTACATTTTTGAATTTGTTATATTATTTGTTGTAACATCTGTTGTTACATTTGAGAAAATTTCAAAAACGCACGATTTTTACATGACTTTGTTTTATAGTAGTATAGTAGAGTATATATTAATAGACTTCATCATATAATAAACATTTTTAGAGAGTGTAACCAAAAATTATAAAAAAAAGTCTGAGCAAATTCGAGCGTTTTAGAAATTTTCTAAAATTTCTCTACTTAACAGTGCTGGGGTTCAGCAACTATTCGACTTAGAGAAAAATACATTAGATAGAAGTTGTAGTAAATTTTATGCTATATAATATTTATAGAAGTCATTTTCGTCCTAAAATCAACTGGTAAGGAAATATTGCGAAGAAACATTTGGTTTTGGCAATTTTTTTTTAAATGGCGGCACTTCCGGGCGGTCGCCAAGGTCGCCAACTCATAGTTTTTATTAGGACCCCAATCCTTAAAACATATCCAAAAATCAGAACCCCCTGACCATTTTTAGGAAACTCTTCTTTTCATGATTTCGAGGATGTTGTTAAAATATTTTAAGTGTTTTTAATTTTTTTAATGAGTTATATGATAACAATATAGCTGAAATAGAAATTTGTTTTAAAATATTTTGCCGAAAAGCATAATTTTCACTCCTTCATAAAAAATTTCAACTTCAGACGAAGAATTTGGTAAGAAGCTCAAGGTTCCGAGAGGACGTTCTTTAGTATGTTAAAGTACGAAAATGTACCTAACAAAATCCGTCGAAAAATCGCAGAAAATCGATTTTGGATTTTTTTGATCAAAATGTGCCCAATTTTAATACTATTATATGTAGACTGCACACTTAAATGGTTTCTTGCCATTTTCATTATAATTTTATTCTTAAAATACTCCGCTTTCCACTATTGTTGCTGGTTTTTCGCCGGTACATACTGCTTAAACACATTTAACAAATGATTCTTCTTTACTTTATTCGTTTTCAACTTTATATTAGTTTTTACTGTAATTTCCAGGTTCTCAACCTTGGTTAAGAACCCACATGTCTGGCCTATTAATTTTTTAAAACTTTGATAAATCCATAATCGAGAATGTGGATCAAGTAAACCTGAAATAATGATTTGCTTGGTGCTTTAATTAGATAACAATCCCTTAACCATTAATGAAGGAAAGTCTCCCGTGGATGGTTATAAATACAGAAACACATCAACACAGAGATGGTTGTTTTTATGCAAAGAGATATTACCCTCTCCCAGATTCGTAATCTTATATTTTTATTTCAAAATCGATAATAAACGTATTTTCAATTTAATATTAATACATATTTGCTAAGGACGTCATAGTGTTCTTTCCCCAATTTGAAAACTGGAAAGTTTGGAAGTGCTAAAAAAATAGTACTTTGTATTGTAAGGATTGAAAGGGCAAGTAATAAGTTTTTAGTACTACATAGTACATGTAAACAACAAACTTCCCTGATCGTAATGGACGGTTTAAAATTGTCTATTCCCGTGGTTTGAAATCCACGTTAAGATGTAGGTCCTATGTGCTCGTCATACAGTTCCAATACGCAACGAGCACAGCCACAGAAAACGGAAAACGTAGAACGTTGAAAAAAATTCATAAACTATGTCCTACAAAATACACATTAGAAGATGTGGGGAAACTTAAAAAAAATAAAGAATAAGTTGATATTAAAATTTTTCCGTCCACGGTTAGGAAAGTGCCTAGATTCCCTTCCGCCACATAGTTTTTTTATGTAGGTAATCGATATCAAATTTGTTAATCGATATCACTTTTACACAATATCTTGAAATAATAAATTTTACAGGTATTTTCAGCGCCTGAAAATGTTTGCAGTAGGCAACCAAATAAGCAACATGGAGAAATGAAATTGGGCAATTTTTCATTCTCATAAAAATTTGGAATAATCGTCACTAATTATTTTTAAGATCGGCATTTATGTATAAATGCAATTATTAATAAAAAAAAAGTATCTGTGCTGACAATTTCAAAAAATTAACCCTATTTTTTATGCTTCGAATTCGGTAGGTTGGTGCTTATTTGGTTGCCTACTGCGGAAAGTTTCAGGCGGTGAAAATGCCAATGGCTTTAATTTTCTAATTAGTCCAGTCAAATTACGGCTCAAAATGGGTTTATTAAACATAAAATTATGTAGTTTGGAGATTATTAGGGATCGATAGGGGGGTGGATTCTGAACATAAATTCCAATTTGAGGGGTTCTCCGAAGGTCAGCTGTACCTCATTTCGCTAAAAACGCGTTTAATTCGATATCTCGAGAACGGTTAGTGTTAGGCAAAAAATTGTAGAGACCTTTTCTCTTCTAAATTAAATTTACTAACTTTTTTATCTGAAACTCTTTTTTTTAACATCAATATTTTTCAACTTATTACTTCCGAAAGGCAAAAATGTTCCTTTTTTTTCTCCCTATTTTTCATTTTTCGCTATTTCCTCCCCAACCGTTCAATTTTATGAAATTTTTTCTATTATCAAAGTTGTAGATCTTTTAATTACGAACAACTTTTATCTAAAACTTTTTTCTCTACTACAAATACCTTCGGAGTTATACCTTACTTTACCGAGCGAAATCCGCGCCATTGTCACAATATCATCGACATCAGTGGGTATTCAGTACTTGAAAGAAATATTAAAGTATTCCATGATCATTTATTAGCCAACTTACCTGTATAAAAGGGTGAATCGATTAAACCATTTAAATATTGTACTTCATTAAAATATTAAATATTGTAATCATTTGAATATCATTTAAATATTGTACTTCTTCAATTTGGGTATTTTTTATTGCGTTCAATGGGATAATAATGTGAATAAGGATTAGAAAAAGAAGCAAATGAACAATTAAAACTGTTCCACACATTTATTGATAAAAAATAGAATGTAAAATTCGTAAAATTAAGCACCCGAGGTGGATGGAAGTGATTCGTTTGTATCACTAAAGGCCCTGACGGTATCGGGGCATACGTCGTCCTCGTCGATTGCGTCAACAATATTATCGTCCATTGCGTCAACAACATTAGCGATATTCGAACAATAGTTCTCTTGGCAATTAATACAAATTACTGAGCAATATAGGCCGGCCTTTCTACATTGTTCTACATTGTTCATTTGCTTCTTTTTCTAATCTTTATTCACATTATTATCCCATTGAATGCAATAAAAAAATACCCAAATTGAAGAAGTACAATATTTAAATGATATTCAAATGATTACAATATTTAATATTTAAATGAAGTACAATATTTAAATGGTTTAATCGATTCACCTTTTTATACAGGTAAGTTGGCTAATAAATGATCATGGAATACTTTAATATTTCTTTCAAGTACTGAATACCCACTGATGTCGAGGATATTGTGACAATGGCGCGGATTTCGCTCGGTAAAGTAAGGTATAACTCCGAAGGTATTGGTAGTAGAGAAAAAAGTTTTAGATAAAAGTTGTTCGTAATTAAAAGATCTACAACTTTTATAATAGAAAAATTTTAATAAAATTGAACGGGTGGGGAGGAAATAGCGAAAAATGAAAAATAGGGAGAAAAAAAGGAAAATTTTTGCCTTTCGGAAGTAATAAGTTGAAAAATATTGATGTTAAAAAAAAAGTTTCAGATAAAAAAGTTAGTAAATTTAATTTAAAAGAGAAAAGGTCTCTACAATTTTTTGCCTAACACTAACCGTTCTCGAGATATCGAATTAAACGCGTTTTTAGCGAAATGAGGTACAGCTGACCTTCGGAGAACCCCTCAAATTGAAATGTATGCTCAGAATGCACCCCCCTATCGATTCTTAACAATCGCCAAACTACATAATTTTATGTTTAAAGATTTCGTAATTTGACTGGACTAAATAGTCTATTAGTAATTTTGGTAAAATCTAAGCTAAAGTTGAAAACCTCATTTTTTTTCGCTTGATTAACAACACCCAAAATAGTAATTTAATGAAATTTAAAAGAAAATATTATGTTAAGTAAGAAATAATCAACATAAACCCATTATTACCTTCTCCAGATACAAGACATCAGCTAATACCTACCGTGCCAGCATAAAAAATTTGAAATTAAACAGAGCCAGTCTCTCAAAAATTGATATTAAAATATTCAGTCTGCGTGTAACTGATCTAAACTTTACATGAAATGTATTATCTGAAAAAATTATCATTTTAAGGTAGGCGTTGTTAGCTCTTTCCTTCTTTCCACATTCAACATCTTAGGGGTCAACGCTTCCGTCCAGCCTCAGCAAGGTGTCTCGAGCGAATGCCACATTTTGTTGTCAGTTCGTAAAGTAAATTAATGTAATTCTAAATAAACAATTATCACGTTTTTTGCAAATTGTAACTTTTAGTTGACGTTAGTGTTCATGTGAATAACCCAGATGTGATAAGTGCGCGAGTGTCAAACTTGGAATATTTTTTCTACAAATTTTCATTCAATAGGTAAGTTATAAAATAACGAAAATTTGTAGTTTACTTTTATTTTCTTTTTAAAAAAATATGTTTTTAAATAATTATGTAATTTAATAAAAAAATTAAATTTCTACCGGAAGTTATCTGAATTAATCGTTTTACACAAATACCAAAATATTTGTTTCATTACCGGTTTAAAAGTGGTTGGTTGACAAACAAATGCGTGAATATGTTGTGTTTACGTGTCGTCTAAACCAGTGCTTCGTAACCATTGGGTCTCGAATTTCCTGTCGACGCTAATGCGGGAACAAGTACTTGTAGTTAATTTTCTCGTAATACGAGTATAATAGGTTTGATTATTCACGTAAGTAGTTAGCACGTGCCACTGTAGTTAGCAACATATCCGATTGTAATTGGTTCTTTTTCGATAAATTGATAGTAAATTTTTAATCAATATTGGAGGGAGTCTCTAAAATTAACCTTAATTGGCGCATGGAAAGTTTTTATTATTTACGATTCCTTAAGAAGTGATTTGTAACAACCGCTTAAGCCACAAACCTTTTGTTATGAGTTAAACTGGGAATACATAGTAACAGTGGCGGCTCGCTATAAGGTGCCAAGGAGCCATAGCACTCCGAAAACACATTGCAACTTCAATAATTTTTTTTTATTTTTAAATTCGTTTTTTTTTTTATATAGACTTTACGCCTCTTTCTCTTTACGCCTTTCCTCTATCCTAATTTGATGCTTTATGGATTATCTATCGATAAGGAAGCTTAACTCGACATCCGTCTTTTGAGAGGTCTACCAGGCTGTTGATTTCCCGGTGGTCGGAACACATCACATTGTCTTCTTATTTCAACATTTCTTACTCGGTCCATCCTACTCTTAACGAAGACCATTCTTAATGTGGACATTTTAGTTGTTTGAAGGAACTGCTTGGTTCTACTCATATCAGCGCGTGTTTCCGCTCCATAATTCAGCACTCTTTTGTAATTCCACACTTTATGTTTAGTTAGCACATTTTTATGAATAGTATACTTTTATTACTTATTCTGTACAGACAAATAAAATTCTTGGTTAAACTTCTTAATAAAAACAAAGGTCAAAAGATTAACCTAAAATATTCGCACAAAATAATATATAATTTAATTAGGCAAAGCAAAAGGATAAACGGTAAAACCTATACCTTATTTTTCAAATGTCTTCTGGCAGATTTCTGATAAGATTGCCACAGGTGTAAGACAATCAAAGGTCGAGTATACACCAAAGAAAACAAAACCTCCAGATGTTGTGGAGGGTTGGTTGATAAATGCAACTTGGGAAATAATTAATTTAGAAGATCCGTATTCACCAATTGGACGTGAAAATCGTTCAAAAGAAGTTCCGACATGGATACCCTTCGATAACGAAAAATGAACAAACCAAGAAACGAATCCATAAATCCAAATACCAGTAATGAATCAGATCCCAAACAATTGGCTTGGGAAACAATATTCCAAATTAATTCGAATACTGGATCGTCGAAAAGATGTAACAAACATTTGTAAAAATCACTTCCAAAGTCGACGCAATTCACGCTCAAATTCATAGTCGTTATTTAAGTACAAGTACATATTTAATGGACAAATTTATATTACATAGGCGCATTTTCTTATTTCGCTTATTTCTTAGTTCGTAATTTCGCTACTATTTTATCTATTGTTTTATTAAACAATAAAGGACTTAAATAATCGCCTTTCCTCACTCCTTTCTGTGCTTTGCCATTTGTTATTATTTTTGTTTTTATGTTGGAGTTAATATCTTCTATTACTCGGACTATGTACAATGTCGATAGGCGCATTAGATGGAATAGTTTTTACAACTATCTGTCTTAGCACGAATATGGCATCTACAGTTGATCTGTTTTTCCTAAAGCTTTGTTGTTCTTTATTTATTAGGATGTAGGGCTACAATTTTTGCAAGATGATTCTACTAAACAATTTTTGCCTTGTACAAAATAAGGTGATTCTTCTATAGTTGTTAGGATCCTTCTTATCTCCTTTATTTAATGTGGGTTCTGTGATGCTCGCCTTCCATTCAGCAGGGATTATTCCTCTTGTTATTATTTTTGTCTTTGTTTTGTATATATTTTTAGCTTTAAATGTTAAACAAAGAAATTTTCTTTCAATAATCTTCCATTTTACACAATTTTGAAGACTCGATGGGGGTAAAGAAGATCCAATACATTGTATTGAATTTTAATATGAGATTGTACATTTTAATTATATAATTTTAATGTTTTAAAAACGTGTTGCTTCAAATTGTTATCGCTCTTATTACAACCATCTGCTGCACTTCCGCACGTGATATATACCAATGCTCATCAACACCTTTCAAACACAAAACTTCTAATTTCTTTCCTTATTAAACACATCTCAAAAACTAAACCTTTATTTTCACAATCTTTTTATAAAATTTCAAACGTAATGCTTTTAAAACAAACTCAAAAAATTATTTTTCGCTTGTCTATCCCAGCAAAGGCCAGCAACACACTTTTTTTAACAACATTTCTAGCACGATTACCCCGTCCAGGGTCAATTACGCACTAGCTTACAATCCGGATCTACTAATGGATCTTTTACCATGAAAACATAGTCTCAACCTAAAATTGAATTTCCACGATAACAATTTTCAAATACCATTAATTTTCACAAAAATTCAAATCTTTATAGAAAACTCACGACAATATATAAAATCTAGAAAACATTTCAGAGCTAGATTTGAGTATATTTTTATGTATTTTTGATTTTATAGCAATTTGAAGAATTATGTCGGCGATCATTGCCTGATTGTTAGCGCGATCAACTGAGCGTAAAAAAGTCTTGACCGCCTCCGTGCCTCGGAGAGCATGTAGAGCCCTGTGTTAATGATTTGCCTTCATAATAATAGAAAAACAAGGTAACAGGCACAGCGATGGCCAGCTTAGCAAGCTACCTAAGATGTAAAAACCAAGTATGCTCACAGAACCAATTTGAAAAAATTAGTAAAACAGATCAACGGATCTCAAATAAGTTAAGGAATAAGAAAATTTTCATCGCATGTACCTGGGGGGTATTCCATACCCCCCGGTCAAGGTTTAAGTTATTTGATTTGGAAAACAAGCGCTTTACTATTGCGTCACTATATTTTGTCTGGTCCTATTCTTGCTTGACCCCTTACTTAGAAAATAAGCATTTTATCTCCGAGCAATACCGCCCCATTTTTTTGTTATGCGTGAAAGGGGGAAAATCTTCATAGATTTTGCCAAGTCCGTACTGGGTAGGTATGTGTGATTTCTACTCACCAAAAACTCTTCCTTAGTAAAGACGCAGTTACTATTAGAGATCAGTGGTGCCGGGATTCGCCATCAGGCACACCTTCCGACTCGACTGCCGCTGCAGTTGTTTTGCCGTTATTGTTCTAATTATCTCCTATGTTGTCAGAAGTCAGCCTGTCGTCAGTCTGATCTTCAACCACTCTACTTATTCCATTTTCTACTGGAATTAGGAATACTATACCTGCCTATCTTCCTCTCTTCCATCTCTACCCCTTTTTTGCCTATTGAGAAGCGATTTTTCGTTTCCAGCCGATGCGTTGTCGTATTTAATGCCCTTTCGAGTCACCTGTCATCGACAGGGGGAGGAAAACTGCCCCTGCCTCAGTACTACATAAAATATGTATTATTATTTGGTGGAGTGCAGTACCTATGTGCATGTCTTCTTTCCATATATTCTATCACACCTTTACAACTCGATATCATTTTAAGATAGGGCTCTTTCTTATTTTTCGCCATATTTATCAGGGTCCTAAGTTTTCCCAACTCTTCTTCGATGGAGTCTTTCCTTTCACTCGACTGTAAACTATGGTGTAACTCATCTTACTTATACTCTGTCGACATTTCTGCTGCTTAGTTGCAGGCTGATGTCTGCTCGCGCTGTTTCGACTTTGTCCAGTTCCTCTTAGTTCTGCATCTTCCTTTCCCGTGGACGTTTACCTTTCGTGGTAACAGTCTGGTACACTGTTGTTGTCACTCATTTCGTCGTTTGTTTCTGCTCGCACTGCTTCGACTTCGTCCAGTTTCTCTTCTGGTCCTGGCTTTTGTGGAAGTTCTGTGGTTTGTTTTTTCTTCACCATTTGTTTCAGTTTGTCTTTTTGATTTCCATGTGTGTCGACCGGAGGCAGTAAACTACCCCTGCCTGTCTTCTTTTTATGGGATTTTTTCTTGTACCCGTTTCGTTCTTGTACTAGAGCTTCATTGGGCGGGGGAATACGGCGCCTACTTCTCTTCGCTTTTTCGGCAGTCTTACACGTCTTGCTACCCACTCCGTGTACCCCGGTTCTTTAATCTATGCAGATTAACGGTTCATCTAGATCTTTTATTTGAACCATCAGGAATTTTGTCATGGACTTGATGTTCTTCGGTTCAATTTTCTCTTGCGGTCGCAATTTTAGATTTTCATTTTCGGGCTCTACCAAGACATCTCCTGCAGGTGTCATACGTACTCTGGTGATGGTTTCTCTGTCTATTTCGTCGATCAACTTGATTTTCTGGGAGGTCCTCCGACATTTTAATGATAATTGTCGGTGGCCTTCTCCTTCTCCGTTATTCCTTAACGTGCAGTTTGACCAGGTTCTTCTCTTTCTATACAGCTGTTTTTACAATTACTTATTGTTTTGCCCTTCTTCTCGTTCTCATTTCGCTGTACTTTTGACCTTTTAGAATCCAAGGGTTTTCTACGTTTCCGAGCGTTTCTTCGGAGATAGTATTCTCTTCTTCTATATCACTAATTGTATCCGTTTCACTGTTGAAACGCTTCTTTGTTTTATGCTTGCCTGTTTTATGTACTCCCGCATACTTCCTTCCCTGGATTGGTTGACAACGACCAACTTGTCCGTCTTCATTTCTGTTCTGTCGACAATTTACTGTAATTCCGTCGCTATGCCTCTGGATTTCCCCATCTGGGCCGTCTGCTTAGGGACAAATGAGGTCTCAAAATTTCTCTCGTGTAATGTAGCCATTGTCTCCTCCATTTTTTGTAACACCGACTTGAGTGCCCCGATGTTTTTGTCTATAGCTTCAATACTTTTCCTTATGTTTTCGTATGTATCTTCATTTTGGAACCAATATTTTATGCTAGTGTTCACGTGTCTCTTTCTTTGTCATTTGATCTTTGTTGTGTGAAAAACTCTTTTGACATGGGATCCGTAAGATCCGTTTATAACCATATGATGCAATAAATGACTTAAGAGATGGACGATAAGTAATCCACAACCTTTATCAAATAAAATTTTGGTACAACCATTGTAAAATCCCACGAGCCGCCACTGCGTCATAGGTAAGTAGGAAGTCCCTAAAACGAAAGAAAAAGAAAATAGCAGGTTCACTTGCTAGCAATAATAAATCAATATGGTACGAAAGTCTTTTCCGTAAAGGTAGCAACTCACGTTCCAATCTGGTCGGACCGACAAGCTGTACTGCACATGAGTTGAATAAGGACACAATATCCGCATCCTTATTCAACTCATGTGCAGTACAGCTTGTCGGTCCGACCAGATTGGAACGTGAGTGGCTACCTTAAGTTTTGCTTTTCTACAAAAAATAAAGATAAACATTTACTTAAAATTTTTTATCTGTAAAAATATTTTATACAATTAAGTAACAAACAATGACTATTATCACTACGACTTCCGCAATTTTCTAACTTTATCGGGTCTGACGAATTCGTTAGTTGGGTATGCTTGGCTTTTGAACAATTCTTCCGTTTGTAACGATCTTCTTCGGCGTTTTCCAGTAATGGCTCCCAGGTGCAAAAGAACTGGATTCACTGTCAAAGCAGCAGCTGCTCCCAACAGAGCAAGTCCTGCTATAGGAAGTAAGAACTTCTTGAAACCAAAGGACTAAAAATCAAAACGATTAGTTGTATCTAAAAAGTATTAAGTTGTTTAAGCACCTTTTTAAAGTTTTCAAACCCTAGACCTGTGCTAGGTGTGTAATCCGTTGTTGGATATTCAAAAACTCCGCTTCCAGTATGACCATAGAGGTTGTTTTCTGTATGTCCGTGAGTGGCACTGTCGGTGTAACCGTAAACTGCACTGTCGGTGTGAGAGTTTGGGTCACCATATTCTGCAGGATAATGGGAAGTGTGATATTCGTATACTGGTTTATCACTTAAGTCAGAGTAAGCAGCTTTATGGTCTTCATAATGATGCTGTGAGCTGGCTTCGTATCTACTGTCGGGCTCTTTGACATCGTAGGTTAGCCTCACTAGACAGTTTCACAAATAAAAATCAATCACTAGCATAACTCAATTGTCAGAAGTGGGATTTTGAAGTAATCATTTAAATTTATTTTACTTACATGATGGACTGATAAATGAGCCAGGAATGCGATGTTTTGCTGCTAAATGAATTCCACGTTTAGACGTTTCCGCTTTCTTATGATCACTTAATGATAAGAACCCTTCCTTGTGCTTAACTTTTTCGGCAGCCCCTCGTCGTTCCTCATCGGAAATTATTATATTCTGTAACAAAATTATAGTATGTTAAATAAATAAAACAGTTAATTTTAACGACTTCTCAGCGGTAAGTTTCTCAATGTGATTTTCTTAATTTGCTTGTTTCGCACAGGAAAAATGCTTCCTGCGTGAACAAATTAAGTACGGATATCAACTTAATTATGAATTTTATAATTTTAAAATTTATTTTTAATTTTTTAATTAGATATCTCATTTTATCACATTTCCCTACTTGTAGTCTGTTTCACTTCCGTTCATGCAATTTCTCTATCTTTTACTTTGTGTTTTATTTAATGAACAGTACTTCAACTTTCTTTATTCTATGATAATTATGATATTATAGATGCATTATAAGTTGAGGAAGAAGTTGTATTGCATAATGTGGGTAACCTTTGTCAATGAAACAGTGTGAAAAAACTAATTAATCATGCTTCAAGTAAACAACAACAAAGTATAATTTATTACAAAATTTGTAAAAAAGTATGTGTAACAATAAAATAAGATGTCCATTGTTTCATAAGAATTTTAAATTGGTCAAATTTTTAAATATCCGTTGTCTTGCAATAGTTTATTATAAAATATAGAAGAGTCGTTAAAATGGCTAAAAAATGTAGAATCCGCAGAAACTGAAAATTATTGAACAACAATATTATTTATTATTATGTGACTCCTTTCCATAATATTTTAATTATTTACAATTATGGAGGTCCTCGAAAACATTTCGAAAAGCTTTTCGGACCTTTCTGCGTATCGATACCCCAATTTCTTCAGACCTACTGGTTTACTTTGGATTGAGATATTATCTCTTACTTTTCGCTTCTTTCAAGTGCTTTATTGGGACTAATAAATGTTTTAGTGAATTTCTAATGTACGAGTACTTCGGTTTCGAGAAAGCCCAACAATCATTTTTAGCTGTAAATGAGTTGTTTGGTAAGATCCAGCTATTTTTAGCTGCTAAATAGCCATTTAATAGCTCTTGGTGGTCACCCATTTCTTTGCGAAGGGAGACGACCAGAATCAAGTTGTTATTTCTTCCTGCGTCCCATTAGGTAGTACCTCGAAATAAGCATCTAATAAACTCAATAATCGGTAAGCTATTACCTTTTTTGTATTTTTTTGGCAGGTTTTTTTGTATGATTTGATCCACAGCGTGTTGATGCTACCGAAGGGCCGAACTAAGAAATTCTTTATTCGAACCTTAAATTGTCATTCTGTAATTTAACCGATAATCACGAAAGTCAATGCTGTGGACTAATATTTAATTTTATTTTTTCTGCTGAAAGAAATTTTAGTCGCTTTCTAATTTGGCCGTATACTTCGGGATTTTATTAAAACAATCCAGTATATTTAAAATTTTTATGAAAAGTTGGCATCCTAATGTAACTAAACAGGTCTTGAACGTTCATCAATATTTTTCTAATGGAGAGCTCCGATGCTTTATTGCTTTATCATCTTTATATGATTAATTTATTCTCTGAATTTGTGCCGGGAACAAATTGATTATAACAACAATGACGTTAAATTTTAATATTGTAGTTCAAATGCAATATTTCAAAATGGGACATATAAAGTATTTTTAATAACATTCAATTTTGTGTGAGAGAATCAATGTACAGAATTTCCGTGCAGTGGCACCTTGATAAGAGATGCTAGAAAGGACACTGTTTAGTACAAATTCGTTATTTGCATTTGGTGGTTGAGGTTATGTCTGAAAGGTTCCAATTATCCGTGGGTGGTAGAGATTGCGTGGTTATTCATGTACCAATATGAATGTGATGAGATGTATATGAAGATCACTAGGTGGGGTGATATTGAATTTATAATTTGATATACTCGCATTTAATCGTGATTCGGTAAGCTGTCGCAGCTATTGGTGCTTATTATGGTGATGAATGTTTAATTGAAGGGACTTCATAATTATGTCTATTTTGTAAGTAAATATGGACCGAAAACTTATCAAATAGATTAGTTGCAACTTGATCTTTTAATATTTACCTGGTTAATTGCTTAGAATTCTTTAATATTTTCAGGAAATATTGAATATTTCAGATATTTAACCTTTTCGTATTTGGTTGATTACAGAGTCAATCTCTTCTAGTCTTTCACATTTTTTAATCTTACTTTTAGTTACATCATCGCTACTTTTATATATATATTTGGGGTTAACTAAGTACAATTTAATTACACTATAAATAGTTATACAGCAAGTCGCTGCCTACCCACTCCCCTTTTCCAAGCCTCTCGATCGTACGCCATATCCTCTTCCAGTTCACGTTTCTCCATCAGAGCTTTCACCCCTTCGTTCCACGATCTTCTTGGTCTGCCCCTCTTCTTTCTTCCTGGTGGAGCCAAGAGAAAATGCGCTTTGGCCAACGGTCATCTGGCATTCTCAGTAGGTGACCAAACCATTTTAAATTTCTGAGTTCACCACCAGATACTCTGTCTTCTGTAGGCTAATCTGCAAACCCCATTCTTTATATTGCGTATATAACCTTTTCAACATAAATTGCAGGTCATACGCATCCTGCGCTATAACCACTTGGTCATCTGCGAAGCTCAGTGTAAACAGCACCCGGTCATCGCTACTTTTGATCTCAAAATTAAAAATTTAACCTCAATATGACAGGATCCTCATGGTATTACAAAATACCATCCTAATTTTATTAGCGACAACAACAAACAAAACGGATTAACATTTTTAACGCAACTTTTCTGACTCCCATTTGGATTATTTTTGTCTAATAGTTTTCATTCTTTTATTTATTTTTATATTGTTGGACCAGTTTCGTTCTGTTAAAATTCGTCTTAAGAGAAGAAAAAAACAAACATTCAGATTTGGTATAAATCTCAAAAAATACCGACAATCCCAAAATCCTGCCTTCGATAATCCCGATAAGGCAAAAATCCTATCAAGATCAAAATCCCATCAAGTCAAACTCCCGAAAGTCATTTTTGATTACAAAAAAGACTTTCAAACCAAACAAACAAACCTTCTTCTTCTTCAACTTAATTAAGATCTGTTGATCTGTTCTGTACCAATTTTTCAAATTAGTTCTGTGAGCATAATTTTTCTTCCGGACTGAACTGGCAGGCAGCCACGTAAATACATGGTGGATCGCTGCCTTTCGGGGCTGCATTTCGCAGCACTCGATTGCTTTTTTTAAGATTTAGGGCGCCTCGTTCAATGGTGGTGACTCGTTCAGTGTTCGAATTTTGTCAAATTAAACTACCGTTTTTCAACGTTAAGCATGGAGATCTCGAATGTTTTAAGAGATCCAAAGTTCGTTACAGCAAAGAAAATTTGATATATCTTCTTTAGTTTTGAAAATATTTAAAAAAGTTATCATTTTCGTTGTAACCTTCTAAATTAAAACCAAAAAGCTAGGTATTTTTAATCAAAGCATTTTTTTATGAAGAATCCAAATATTTCATCTATTTTTCATAACTCCCAAGATGGGAGAAAACCAACAGTCAACTTTAGTTTTTCTAATGAAGGTCTTATAGAATTCTCACATTTTTTAATAGTAGTATCTTTAATTATGTAGTATCAGATAGACAAATCTTATGGGAGTTTTGCAAACACTTGGTGGTGTGGAATAAATGGCTTGAACTACCTCTTAAAAATCCGTGGAACCACTACCGCCATTTGTTGATTACTCGTACCTTTTCAACAAACTATAACATGTTTCCAAAACTCCCATAAGGTTTCCAAATCTGATACTATTATAATTAAAGGAAGTATAAGTGCAGCCTTTGTGCGATTGTTTGTTGCATACGATACTATGTAGAAAATTAAAAATAATAATGGTAAAAGTATCTTTTTGAATTATTGGTCAGAATAAATTTACACAACGTTGCTATCTATTAACGAACTTTGTATCTCTTAAAATAAACGAAATCCTCACGCTTAAGCAATATAAAAAATCGGAGGGCACGTAAAGCAGGCGGTCCCCCTGTGTTAATTATTTGCCATCATGACAATAAAGACGACCATGGCCTGATAATTAGCGCAAACAACTGCTAACGCAACGTTTCCCGGTTCGACACTACTTTTCAGTTTAAAATTTCTTGATCGTCTCCTTGCTTCGAAGGGCACGTAAAGCCATTAATGATTTACCTTTATACCAGTAAAAAATAAGGTACAGGCTTACCAAAAGCCAGTTTAGCAAGCTAGTACTTAAGATGTAAAAACCAATTATGCTGACAGAACTAATTTGACAAAATTAGTAAAACACAAGTCCCAAGCCTAGCATAAATTGATTCGTTGATGCATATTCAGTGCAGCCTTTAGGCCGCACAACCAATGGAATCACCTACCAGATGACTAAGGGCAGCCGTCCTTGCCAATATATTACATAATAAGTAATTTACGGTAATTTTTTATGCGATTTATAAGTAGTGGTAATTGACTAATCTTGTCTATAAAATCTGAATTTGCAAAAAATAACTAACTTTAGTGCCTATCTTCTCATCCTAAATTAATCAGGATCGAAGCTAAACAGAGCTAAAATTAATTATTTCAATCGTTATGATAAACTAAGTATATCGCCAAGTGTAAGAATGTCGTTGCTCACAAACGAGTATCTTACTGATACAGAGCTTTTGGAAGCTGCTGAAATTGCAATGATGTAATTAGGTGAGTTTCGATTAGATAACGATCAGGTCACTGAAGAGGAACCTAGCGAGGATGAAGTTGGAGAAGGTTTCGGCTTCTCTAAAGCGATTACTGTAATTCCACTTGATGATATTGCTGAAGAAATAGAAACCGAAAATATTTTAGATGCCGAATTAGATCCCGAGTCATTCACCAGTAAAGCACGAAAAGTAAACGTAATACATAAGAAGATGGAAAAGAGAATAGTAATAGATCGAAAAGGAAAGTCAAAACAGTTATACACCCGTATGATACAGATGAGAATCCAATTGAAGAACATTTTGTTGCCTCTCAACCACACACGGATGTTTTCCTATCGGTATTAGGACCAAATGAGTTACAAGATATTGTGTTTCAATCAAATTTATATGCCACACAAAGAGGAAAAATGTTGAACCTCAAAGAAAATGAACTACTTGCCTTTATGGGTTATCACAATTTCCCCATTTACAAAAACTACTGATTTTCAGAAGAAGACTTGGGAGTGTCATTACTGAGCCGCACTATGAACATAAACCGATTCGAACAAATTCTCTTTTTCCTGCACATAAAAAATAATAGTTCAATCCCTCAAGGAAATGAGGATAAAATATTTCAAATTAAACCCATAGTGACTGCATTGAATGACAGATTTGATTTGCTGAACAATTGCAAAATGGAGCTTTCAATTGACAAAAGCGTGGCCATTTTTTAAATGACGATACAGTCTGAAGCAATATAATCCAATAAAGCCAATCAAAATAGGATACAAGCTGTGGTGGTCAGAACGGTTACGTGAAAAAATTTCAAATTTATTAAGAAAAGATGAAATGGCTGATGAAAAATGTAAAGATTTTCGATTAGGGGGAAAAGTGATTCTATCTTTGTCGGAAAATTATATTTCGGAAATTATATTTTGACAATTATTTCACTTCAGTAGAGTAGCTGGAAAAATTCAGAAGTGAAAGAACCCGTGCCTGTGGAACAGTGCAAAGGGATAGAAAAGGATTGCGGAAGGATATGGTTCCTGATAAAAAATTACAAAGAGGTGAAGTCGAGTGTCCAATTTGGAGCGACAATAGAATTTTCCATTTTTTGTCTAATTTTCATGGAACGGGGCAGAGTGAAGTATCACGGTTGCAAAATTATGGAACTAGAAAAGCAAATAACTGTCCCGCAATAGTTCCCGATTATATTAAATTTATGGGAGGGGTGCATAATGCAGATCGTTTGAGGGAATCGTATTGTGTGGACAAACGCCTCTAAAATGGTGGCACAAGCTATTCTTTGGTATATTTGATATTTCTTTTGTTAATAGTTACATCATATACAAAAAACTGCGCTGACAATAATGAACAGTTACCCCTATTGGAATTTAGACGAGGTGTCAGTTTAGGGTTGATAAGTGGTTCTGTGGTTAATTTCAAAAAACGAAAATCAACTTCCTCTGTTGCGTCATCGTCTCGAGACAGGGCTAATGGACACTTTCAAAACGGTGCCAATGAAAGGAAACGACGAAAGTATAATTACACTGTTCCCATCTTTACGGAAAAACGCGGAAAACGCGGGAGTCGAGTTGAGAACCCCATTCCAAATGCACTCATTGTGGATTGTGGGGTGTATTTATATGAAAACGAAGAAAAATTGTTTTTTAATGTACCATGACATGGATAAATCAAAATTTTCAAACCACGTAATTTTATTATTTTAAAATAAGACGGGACTTTTGAGTCCCGCTCCCATAAACCTTACTTAGGGTTGCGCTAAAATTCTGAAAGTATTAATTTATGTTAATTGGCGACATTAAAGCACTTTTATCAATTTGATTTCTCGAATTAAAACAAAAATAGGTGTCTGAAACACAAAGGGTTACAGCCTTCGATCTATAAGCGCCCTCCCCTAGGTACTCGTATTTAAAGATGCCATTGCAAGGGAGACGGATACAATGCCAAATATCATGAGGTTGGTTTTAGAGATTTAGGCTCGCAAAGGTTGCTTTCATTTTATTTGAAATTGCCTGCTTTTGGCTTGAAAGAAATACTGAAATCAAAAAGAACCCAAGTTCTTATTGGCTCCTAATTTTAATAGCGCAGCTGAAAATCGTATTTAGCAATCTAATATTCCACTAACTTTGATTTCTCATGAATCGAGTTTTCTTGTGAAAGAGAAGGAAAGATCACGAACACGGGCAACCTACAGTTTACGTAGGATTCTGGACCAGGAAAACATTTAATCCATATCAACTTTGTAGATAATACGCTGTGAGGGGCGAACCCATAAATCTTGACCACTCGACCATTCCCTCACTTCACCTATTACCTTTTTCGGAGTCTTTAAAATGAATAATATAACTTGAACCTATGTTTAACTACTAAATTTATAAATATAGATTCACACCAACTGTACATGGGATGACTTAATTATTTAAAAATTGTATAAGAGATGGCAGCACCCTTTAATATCCCACTTTGTGTACAAAGTGAACAGTAATTATACTTCAATTGTACGACGTGTTAAGCGAAATTGTTAATTTCGACTAATTCTAAAATTTTGAATGAGACTTTACGAGTGATTTGTTCCATCCATTCTCGTAACGTGGCTGGCAAAGCTTTAGATATTCCATTATAATTAAACATTAACGCGATGCGCTATCATGCAAGAATCACGATCACATAATGGACACCAACTTGTTCCAGTAAATTACAACATCGTTCTTCTTAAATTTGTTAATCATGAAGTTCAGTTTTTTGTTTATATGCTTGCAAATGAGCAACAATATTTTATAATATAACAAAAAAATCGGTATTGCAAAGATACGGAGACGAAGCTATTTTTTAAAATAAAAGAAACGTCAGAAAATACTAAAGCATCACTAAAAGCAGATGAAGCAAATTAATTTTATGAAGTGAAAGTTAGAACGGCAACTTTATAACGCCAATTTATTACAATCAGGCTCGTTAATTTTTGATTTCTTAATTTTTTAAGAATCCGTCGCGTCGTTGGTAATTCAGTTTCGATTTTTCTGATTTCACGGTCACCACATTTTATCGTCACTTTCGCAATCAACAAATTAAGGACTCCGCAAACGACATACTGAAATTAATTTGAAACTTAAGATTTGAGCGAAAATTCAGTTTTTGTAATTTTTAAAATGTAACCTAAAAACCAGAGAACAGTTCGAACTTGTACATTATCTTTCTATCTAATTTCCGGCGTTTGCACTGTTTTTGTGTGGCAAACAAAATGATCATAAAACCATAAAAACATTAACAAATCTACCTAATTTGCGCTTGACATTACAACTAGTACGAAATGATGTTTTGTCTAAAGGTTTTCTCTCTAATAGGCGAAAGTAAAATAGTTCAGCCAAATTGAGAAGTTTCTGCTATTTTTAATCCATCGGCTTATTCCGTTTAAAATAGATTATCTATTGCATTTTTTTATAATATATTATGATGTTTTAATTAAGATTAATTTTTATTTGCAAAGCAAAACTGGGGAAAAGCAACATTAAATAATGACAATACAATTAAAAAAGTTTACCGAAGTTGTAAAAGTAAAATTATAAATTTCCTTCAATACAAAATTTTAATAATTAAGTTAAGCAGTAGAAAAACGTAATCCAGTTCGAATATTTAAAACTCAAAGTTACAAAGAAGTTCAAAACTTGTGAAGTGGAAATAGAATCAAGTTTTTCAAAAATTTAATACAATTTAAATGTTTGCTTTTGCTTTCGCATGCAAATGAATAAATTAATTACCCATGTAAAAACTTTATTTGTACGAAATTAATTAAACGTAACACTTTTTAATTATTTGAATTTTAATTGATCCAATTATACGCTAAACTTGAAAAATTAACAACTAATGAATATTTTTGCATATGAATTTCGAGTACTTAGACATCATTTTTCAAAATTCCTTAACCCCAAAATTTAAATTGTATCGATCTATAAAATTAATAGCAAACCTTGTCAGATCTCGCCACGGTAGACTGCAGTTTTACTGAATGTTCAGTGATATTTTGAATCTGAAAAGGGTAAAAAATGTTGATCTTAGAAAATCCGGTTTCGTTAATTAATTACGATATTTTTTAAAATTACGAATTGGCATCACAAAACATTGAACAAAACGATGAAACCATTAAATTTTATAAATCCTACCTTATCTTGTGCAATTGGTTCTTTGGCTTCCATTAATTTAAACATGCCGAAAAGAAGTAAACAACCATGTACGCACCACTTCACGTTCTTCATTGTGGAGAGTCACAATGATAGCGTAATTTAAGTTTAAACCTCGCCACACAAACTGATTTAGAAACATGGAATAGTCTTTTTATAAGTGTCCTGGATGTGCACAAGTGTAGAGATGGGAGTAATTGCAAAACTTGAAGACAATTTGAGCAATTTACCAATTTGCAAATAAAACTGTCATTAAAGTTTTACTACCGCTGAAGGTTTTTTATGTCTTTTTAATAATTCTAATTGATAACTTTTATTAATAAAATTCTGTAATAAATATTTTACTACTTCTTGTTGTCATTTTCTTTTGTCAAACTTGATATATGGACCGAAAAGAAATACTCGAGTGGCTTTTCTACATTTTCTACAAATTGTTCTTCTTCAATGTGTGTGTCATGTGAATTAACTTATTGTGAGTTATTACCCTATTCATATCTTGAAATTTTTATTAAAAATTACTGGCATATTTGAATTTAATTAAATTTTAAAAATTAATTAGCTCAAGAAATAATTTGACTTTTAGTAGGTTCATTTAGCTTGCTAATAATTTGTATATTTCATATTAGATTAGTAAAAATAGTAGCTATAAAGAAAATTATGCACGTCCAATCGAATTTTCTCTCTTAAAGTTATTTTTAATAGACCACAAAACGTTGACATTTCATTATGCCATTCTGAAATAGGATTTTGTCGATGTGTTTTCTTTGACTTTTGTCCTATTTTATTCAAGTGTAGTTGAATATATTTACATGACTTAGAATCGAAATGGCAACATTTTCTGCCTGCATCTTATATTGTAATGTAAACCATTTTCTTTCATTGCCACCATAACTTTTTAAATTTCAAATTTTTCTTCTGATTTATTTTTTTGTTTTCCTACTTAAAATTTAAACTTTTTGCTGAAATGGAAATCAGTTTTCTTTTTTCTTATATAATTTTTTAATTTACTCGGACCTGACAGCAATAATTAATAAAACATTTCAGCTTTTCCTTTTTTTGAAAAAATGTTTTCATTTACATGTTCAACTTGACAATAAATTATTTAAATAAATTACTTATAATTTATGGCATAATATTTAGTTTGATTTACAAATGCGGAAAATATACATTAGGATTTCGTAAGTCTTCCTTAATGTTATTCTACCGCCGGAACGTTTACCATTAAATATCATTATAAATAAATACCCGAAGAGAGTAAATACAAGATAGATTACCGGATAGTTAACTTATCGCAAATCTGTGAAACAAAGCCTACTCAAAAGACTAATAATTTTGGAAAAAACAAAAGTGCAATTTCCTTAAAACAATATTACTTGTTTCATAAACCTTCCATTGTCATGTACATCAGATAAAATTTTACACGACTGAAAATTCCAAAAGTTTTTTAATCGTTTTGCAACTTGATGAAGTGAATTGTTATAGCGTTTAATTGGAAAGACACGTCGATTTAAATTTGTTTTTATTTTCTACCGAGTTTCCTTTTGTACGTCAATCAGACAATTTAGTTACTCTTGTTCGAATTCTTGAGCGAGTTTTTATTGGGCATGTTAAGTTAATGGAACAATGCAGCTACGGCGAAGAAGAATAATTGCAACTCTCGATGGATGCAAAAATCTGCATTAACTTAAAAGTTTCTTTCGAATTTTAAATATTCCAGTAGCGATAATTAAACTCAAATGTGCGCTAAAATTGTTGGTTAGAAGGAGAGAGGGAAGTTTCGCACTTGATTGGATCAATCTCTTTCTAATGTAACCTCGCAATCGTTTTCCATTATATTCACCTTTCATCAATTAATCAGGCTTAGAATTGATAAATTCCTTACCGACATATTATACGAATGTGGATCCTGATTAATTTCGGTACATGCATACGTTTAAAAAATTAACTTCCACAATTTCAGGAACCTCACGATGCCATCAGCTGTTATTCTACGAGGGGAGGGGGTGCAAAAATGAGTCGGGGAGCAAATGAGCAACATGTTTTTTTACTTTTTAAAATTGGAAGTGGTGACTTGATCAATTATAGGGGTAAATAAATAATTGAAACCAATATTAAAAGAATACCAAACAAATTAAAGCACAGCTTACTAGGAAGTGCTCTAATACTACTACTTACTACATTAAGCTTTGTTCAATTAAAGTTTTACAAAAAGGAATCCACTTTGCCGTAGAACTTGTTTTAAGTATAACATTTTCGTCCTTATAATTTTCAAAAAAAAAATCTGCGACGTTTTCAAACTTATACTTATTGCACAATTTTTATTTAATTACTTCAATTTTTTATTTGATTAAAATTGGTACTCTTCTTATATCAGATGTTCTCTATTCTGTCGATGTAAGCCTCCCCAATATCAATGGCGGCTAACGCGAGGAGAGTAAGGAAGCGCCCGCCCTCCCGAAGCAGAATCGTAACTCCGAAAAATTGTATTCAATACAAATGTACTGAATATTGAGCAATCCGTCATTGCTAGGACCATAAACGCGGTTGCACAGATTTAAAACACTTGATTAAAAAGTGAGAAACAAAAGATGTTAGATTGTCAATTTTTAAATATTATTTTAGAAATTGTTTCACAATTTAATAGCCTCCATTTATTTAAATGATAGTTGTGAACAATTTTTCCCGTGTTGAATAAATTAGGAGAAGGTGGCAAGAAGTACCCTTCCTAACTTATGTGATGTGAGTAACACTCAAATTGTAGGTTTAAATGATACTAATTTTATTAAGTTTACATACACTATTTATACAAAACTTAAGTGCTAAATTATCATATTTTTAATGCTGTAATTTAGATTAAAGTTATTGACCTGATGATGACTATGATTTAAATGTTACCTACTTAATATTTAAAATGCATTTATGCTTAATTAAAGTTAATTGACCTGATGAGTAAATGTTTTGAACTATGATATGCTTACAGTACGGAAATGAATTACATTTTAATTGACCTACTAAAAGTGCGATGAAGGCATTTTTGCTTTATTAGCACTTCTTTAAGTAGGTTGATACAATTATGCGTTTTTGCTTAATTTACTTATATACATCAGGAAGGTTGAAAAGAAACCCTGTTTAATTTTAAATTAAACACGTGTTGCTGATGGACCCTACGGTTCCAATTGCCATATCTGCCATTTATTGGCAGTAAATTTGCCGTGAGAAAATGTACCCTGGTGTTATGGTATAAGCCAGCTCTCAGAGCGTCGGAGGCGAGCCGGGGTTCGTAAACCTTGAGGGAATCGCTTATAAAAATAAAAGATGTTAAATTTAAAAAAATTGTATAATCTCTGAGCTCGATACAGTAAAGAGATGGTATATAATACACAAATATATACTGTTGCGTCTACGCCTTTTTAAGCTCTAAAGGACGTTGAACAACAAATCTCTCTCACTTACCGTTCTCCGCACGCTCTTATCTCAGGTTCTTTTTTATTGACTTATCTCGCTTAGCAAATGCATAAAAGAAAATCCAGCTGGTTCAGTTAGCATAAAATTTATTAAATAAACACACGAATTATCAATGGACAACAAAAGAACAAATAAACAATAACAACAAGGTACTTGACGTAGCACTACACTTGCTCCCCGTCTAACGCCTGGTCCAAATGGTTTAAACCAGCCCAAATGCTGATCTCGGTTCTCCTGATTCCTTGCAGCTTCTCGTGCTGCTAACAGGATTCGCTTCTTGATTGGTTGTCACTGGCTAGTGATTCGATAAAACCTTTATCGTCACTTGTTGTCTTCTTTGGCAAGTTTTTCTGATTCCCCACTAAGAACTCTCGGCCGAGTTCAGTAGCACACCTCTGTGTTGTAATTAACTTACGTACTTGTTCTTCAAAGACACGAATTTATTTTGTCCCGCAATGAAACACGTCTGTGTTCTTCGCGACCTTGTATGTGACTAACTGCTTCACAGTTGTTGATCATAGAAACCAAATTATTGTATTTTGTTTTCTTCTTTCTAGATCCCTCCTAATTTCTGGATGTTATCCTGCTTGGTTTTTCGCCTACGTATTTTCTTCGTTGCTAGGTGCGATGCTCGTCTTTAATGTCGCTACTAAATTTAATCTAACATTCACACAACTTAAGTTCTAACAACGATAAAAACACAACCTGCACATCCCCAGTCGGCGTTTCCTTTTATACTGGATTGCATATCGAGCTCCTACTGTGAATGACGCGAAACACAACAATACACATAATACACAAATAGTTGCGTTTACCTCGAATTGCCCAGTAGAACGTTCTGTAAAAATAGAATGGCGATCGAGTGTTCCATTGAAGAGCCTTTACTGAGACAGATTTTAATACTGAAAGATAAACTTTGACATTCATGCGTCATTGATTTGGTTGTGCGGCCTGACGGCTGTAAGTTTAAAAACACAATACGGATTTTGGTTATTATTGTATAGATTATTATGATATTATAATAATATCACCCAATCTACCTTGAACATTCAAGATTATGCAGAGAGGCGAAAAAATGTCGATGACTTCTTCCCCGAAGCCAATTCAAATGTGAATATTTGTAGCTGCGTTGACGTAGAAATTTGTCGAACAAAATTCGGTAAAAATTTAATTTCGCTAGAGCTTCCTGTTCGAGAGATTTCGATGAGACAGACATGTTAACATTAATTTGTTCTTTATATAGGCATATTGCATTAAAAAATTAATTATTTTATTATATCAATGGTTTAAGTGCAGTTTTAGTCCAGAAGATGAAGTTACAAGAACAAATAATCACACAAATGATTAAATTCCTTTAATCCCGTATTTTAGACATTATTTTATATATTTTAAACATTACTTCTTGGATTTAAACTGCAATTTATAATTTATAAATGCACGCTGTTATTTTGTTTGTCGCTTATTTTCATTATAAACTTAGATGTTACACTTTAGTCTTTGAAAAGAAGGAGTAAACTAGTACTTTAAGTCCCGGGAATGCATAATATAATTACAGTTGACTCGCGGTAATCCGACATTTGACAGTCCGACACGCTCGATAGTCCGACGCCGCGTCGGATCTTACTGTTTACGTAAAAAGAAACAGAAAACGATTACAGATTTTTTTAAGCCGTAAATATGTACTGTCGGTACATAGGTAATTGCTGCAATTTGTATTGTTTTATGTTATAAATATGTAATAAATTTGTATTATTCATTTTGTTTTATTCAACTTAAATTTTCTTGCCTTTAAAAGTCAAAATTCAGTTTTAAAAAATCAACCTTCGGTAATCCGACATTTTTGATAATCCGACACCCCCTCGGTCCCGTAACTGTCGGATTATCGCGAGTCAACTGTATTAATAATATTCCTAAAATAAGCTAATATATGAGATACACAAGATAAGAAGAAGATAAGAAGATTTATTTATTTATACCTGGGCCTGAGTTAGAGATAGAGGGTCTGAGAGTCAGATAGAGTTATGTTTCGAAAAAACTTAAAATCTGTCACCAAAACATCCATAGTAGATAAACTAAGAGGATTCTAAATCATCTTTAATCGAACTTTAAATTCGGTCTTTTCACGAATTTGTTAATGTCAATTTTAATTCACGGTTGTTATACACATGCATCTCAGTTATCCATATATAAAATATCGAGAGAGTTTCTAGGGCTATTCAGGTTTCAGAGCAAGCTGAGGAGGCTTCGACCGATAAGAACACAACATTTGCTGGCTCCACAACAGGATGGCTCCACAACAGGAGCCATCCTCCGTCGGATGCTTGTAATATAAAAGAGTGATCATTCTTGGCTATATCACGCCAGAGGCGGTGGAGTTATCTCGACACTTTACCCTGGGACTCATAGCTCGACTATTCTCAGTCTTCGATGGTTTCTCACCCCAGAAATGGTGCTCGATCCTTCACTTCAGAATCTTAACTATATCCGATTATGCTTGTCATTCTCGCTCCGCGATCATACTCGATTATTATACTCGATCGCCGAGCACAATCTACGTTGTGAAATTTTGTTTTACAGGAAAAAAAATCATTTTTAAATATTGAATCATACTGGAACTAAACTGTACATCTCATTGTTTTCACGCTGATTGTATTTAGATTAGAATTAGTTAGCGACCGTAAATTATCTATTGAAAATTGCCTAGAACCGAGAAGACAAACGTATGTTTGCTATCGGGTGTCTGATTTTCAGGTTTCATTTATACGACACCACAGATTGTGACGTCACACATTGGTCATATTAATATTCCTGAGATTTGTTATTGAATGTTAGAAAAAGTATAACCAGTCCAGCATATAATAAAATCATTTTTCAAATTGTATATATAATTTCAGGCTACATTCCTTTTCATAAAAGCAAAAGTTGATCCAAAATAAAAATTATTCAATGTCAATTTCAAATACACCTGCTATTTATAAACTGAGCCGTATGCGAATTTTTTTCGCCATCGCGCAGCTACGATTTGACACCGTTGGATTATGTATGGATAAATGTTAAGGATCGTGTTACTCCAACAAACCACAAACAATTGACGCACTTAAGGAGAACATCCATCGAGCTATTCATGAAATAGTGCCACAAACATTTTTGTGGTTCAATGTGGACAATGTACTACAAAATTGGGTTAACAGGATCACCAACTGTCAAGCCAGCCGCGGCAGCCATTTGAATGAAATTGTTTTCCATAGATCATCGGAAGGTGTACTCTCTTCAATAAAGTAACAATCATTAAACAATAGTGAATGGTGTAGTTTTAATAACAATTTCAAAACAAATAATAACCATTTCATCTCGATATATTTGGCCATTGAGATATTTTTTGATGTATTACTATTCAAAATATCGTTTAAACCAATACAAAAATTATCCATTGACGCGCGTGTATGGATTAACAAGATTCTCACTAAAACTTTCTAAATAGTATTTTAGTACAAAAAATATCTAATAATACATATTTAAAGTATAACTTTTTGGAAATATGTAATGTCATATATTGACCATTTTAAAAATTTAAAGTTAAATACCTCGATTTAATTACTTTATTATAATGGAATAATATTGTACTCTGTATTTAGAGTAAAAAGCACATTCACGACACGAAATTCTTCAGTTACCTTTACTTTATCATCAGACGATGTAACTCCAACGAATCGTAGCATTTTGGCCTTCAGAGTGATATACCACCTATTTGTTGGTAACTATTTGATTTTCTTATACTGTTTAAATTATTTTAAATATATTTCTTAATTAAACAAATATAAATAATCAGGAGGTAGGCATCAAAAGAAGGCAAAAAGGAGCAAATAGAACTACTATAACTGCCTCCAAAAACTGGTAATTCCCATGGTTGGGGACTTGAATGTAAGCATCGACAATATACTTGTCCCGAACACCATTGCAATGTGTGGAGAACCACATCTTTAGAACAACGGGCTACACTTAAGACAATTCGCTACTTACAGCGTACTTTCGCAAAAATGCGAAAAGATACAAGTATATAGGATGAAGCGTACTTTCGCAAAAATGCGAAAAGATACAAGTATATAGGATGAAACGGGATGAATATGTGGAAAGAATGGCTACAAACCGCATGAACAAAGAAATGTCGGTCGTCTACACAAAAGATGGAAAAACGTATGAAAGCCTAATCCATGAAGTGCAGAAGAAGATAACAAGTATAATATAAAAATAGAAATCTCGACTTCGAAAACTTTTAAAAATGTCGTAGTCACATTTATTTTTACTGCAATAAATAGTTTTATCAGATGCATTTTTTGTAATAAAATATATAAATATATTTCGAGTGTGAATCTCTATAATCTATACATGCGCGTCAATAGAGATCAGATAATAGGACAGGTCCAATAAATATTTTTAAGATCTGCAATAATCTTTGTATTAATTTAATTGATACTTAACAGTAATACAACGACAGAAAATAACGCAATACCCAATGATATTGAATTTAAATTATTAACATTTTGACTAAACGAAGTCGAAAGTGGTTTTTCATGGAAAACCACATGATGAGGATGACAAGCGACCGACTCCCAAAAAAGTTGTGCCTCTACAAACCAGTCGGAAGACGAAATGTAGGAAGACCCAAAAAAGATGGAAAGACCAGAGGTGACGTACCGGGCCAAAGCCTAAAACGTGAAGAAGAGGAAGAAGGAGAACAAGACCATACGAATTACCCTTTCCATCACCTCAAAAGAAATACATAATCAATACAGAAAATGTAAGAAATCTTTACGTAATGACCCCAAAAGAAAGTTCATGAATTTTTTCAGAATATTCGGTCGTGGTTCAAAATGGTATAATAATTTCTTTCTTCTTGATTTTTTACTGGAATAAGGGTGTGTCCCTGGGGCTAATATTTTTATGACAATCAAAGTACATTAGTAAGATAAACACTTAAACAATTATTTAGTATATTGAACCCGTCTTACACCATCAATAATTATGATCGTAATTATTAAGGTGTAAGACGGGATTTATGTAATAAATTTTAAATTACATAATTTACATAATATTACAAATTTTTAATTTTATTACGCATCCTAAGATTCGGATCCAGATGAAGTAATACATTTTTGCAGCATATTATTTCACTGAACCAGCCATGCTGAAAGAAGTTGAACCCACCTCTGACTGGATTCTGATTCCATTAGTGAACCAAGAAAGATTTAAGAGTCAGGCCGTATCTGCGTGCTTCAAGCTGCTAAAAAACATTGAACACCATATTTTTAATATATGAAATTACTTACAAAATAACGCAATTCAGTTTTATGTTTTTTATTCAAACTACATAATATACAATAAAACTTCGGCCGCTGGTTTCAGGATTATTGTGAATTTTTTGTAACACAAACTTATTTGACTTCTTTTGACATAAAAAGACAAAATATTTGTGTGATGTTTGTAATATTATTACTTCTATAGCAGTTGTTCTTTTTCAACGCTTTTTGCTCAACTACTTTAATATAGAGGGTTTATCAGTGGCGTCCACCTAAATTTTAGTCCCCATTTTTTTCATTGTTTCGACAATCTTGTTTTTAAATAATTTATTTGGCAAAATTTTTGACAAGAATTTATAAGGTGAGTGACTTATGGTGGAAGCTTTCGCTTGTGTACCTAAAATTTATTGAACTTTCTTAAAATGTTTTGAAATCGTAAACTGCAAGTTTATTAAAATTTAATAATTCGTGATTATTAAAAAAAATTGTCTTAATTGTTTCAACAATGTTAAAGTGGTTCTTTATTTTGATAATTGCTCATATGCTGGGCTTATGATTTCGGTAATTATTTTGATACCACTTACGAACGCAAGATAACAATTTTTCATTGAATTAAGTTATCAAGTTATTAAAGTAAATTTAGTGAGACAAATTTTTTGTATAAAATTAAACGTAATCATTTTGAGTTTTGAACTGAAACCATTTTCACTTTTAGTATGTCAATGTTACTTGCTGTTTGTTTCAGGAAGTAAATTATGTATAAACGAGTTGGCGTTAAGCTGTAAATAGTTCGAATAATTGAGTTAGGATTATTTTTAATTTTTAACTGCTTTAATAAATTTTCAGCGACGCTACTGAAAGAGGTCGTTTTTCCCGGTGTCATTCAGTCGTTTAGTGTTTACTGCGACAGTTGAATGTCGGTAATTTCAGCGGCTCCCTTGGGATATCATATCTGATAATATAAAATTGTCGCCTCTTCTAACTCATATGTGTTTGTTTTTTTGTTTCAAACTGTATAAATTTATACGCAGTTTGCAACTGCATATTGGAAACTTGATGGAGAAAATATTCTAATAAAATATTTACAAACCGGCGAAAAGCTAAATTTGAAAATATTTAATTCAATAGAAGACAAACAAGTTTTAATGAAAATTTTCATACAAAATGAAAAGGGTTAGTACTGAAGATGATTTTAGTAGTAAGTTAAAAATTAAGAGTGATAAAGTAGGCACATAACACGCACTTGTATTTATTTATGATACTTTCTTGAATATGAATAGAAAGCGTTATTGTGTTTCATAAATAGTTTACAATTTAAATAAAATTGTTATCATTAATTTTAACAAGATCCATTTACCAAAAATTATTAACTTGATTATGTATTGTTGTACGTAATTTAATTTATTTAAACTCTTCTTCAAATTACCCATGAAAGCTTGTCGACAAACTTATGAATATATAATTGTATGATAATTGGGAATGATTTGTTGAATATTGGTACAACATTTTTACTGGTTTCAATTACAATAACAAATTAGATTATTCCATCAAATAATATTGTGGTCGCTTACATATTTACTATAATAATATTACAAAGTCTACAAGTCCACTTGGAGAAGTTCTCTAAGGGATGATTGCCCCTACGCCATTTAAGACTTTAACAGATATTTAAATTTATAAGAGGTATTCAGGATTTTACTCGTAAAACTGTTCTCGTCTTTTAAAGCTAGCCCTACTTTTAAATTTTAAATAGCACCCCCTATCGAAAAATCCTCGTTTATCCACCTTCAAAAAATTGGATTTATCTAGTTGATCCGTTTATGAATTAGAGGTAAAACTTTAAAGATGAAAGTCCAAACCTATTTTGGAACTCTTCGCTAGTTGGGAGGGGCTTAAACTTGAAATTCATGCAGCATTGATTTTGACTCTCGTTATTTTTTCGTTTTTCTCCAATTTACTCCAAAAAACGTTATTTCGACTGGCCCTATTTTAAATGAACACCCGGTATATAATTCGTTTATAAGTAACGCCAATACTACTTAATAATTTTCGATAATAAAATTATCGATGAACTAAGTACTTATTCGAAGCGATAAATAAATTCTCGGGCCAATTAATAGTCTAACTTAACCTTTAATTAAATTTATTGTTTAATGATCCTGTTCGTAATTGGGAATAACCCTATCATAATTGCAGCTAAGTAGATCACAATCGTACTGTGTTTTATATTTTTGTAGTATTAAACCGGCTTTAGATATCGGCATTTATTATTTACTCTGACTAAGATTGAAGGGGTACATGAGTTTAGGGTATCATGAAATATATTTGCCAATTTGTCAAATAACTATTACAGTTATCGACTTCTTTTGTTCACAGAATTTACATAAATGCCTGAAAGTGTTTTTTCTTGCTATATGGGACTTCAATTTATCACGAAATTTTCTTTCAGTTTTAAATATGTTCCTCAACTTGGATTCTAACCCAAGCGTATTAGCTGTGAATACGTGCACTCTAACAACTGCGCTGCCGAGGCGATTAGGACCGCTACACAGTTAATTTTTCTGAATTAGAAAGTTGTTTGATTTTATGTCGTAGGTACATGTAGTAGGTGTAATGCAAATAACTGCATAGTCATAAATTTGCCTCCAAGTTGCTAGCAAATTATTTTGCCGTGGTTCGGATTCCACGTTAAGCAGTGTTCTTGTTTATGTTAAATCATTTACTAACAACTACTAATTATTTACCAATTATGTACACAAAGATTATATAAATATGCTGATTTGTCCTTAGGTCTTGTGTATGAATTATTCGTCAACTGATTGAATTAATTATTAAATTTTTATTACCAGATAGTATTCCGATTATTTTGTATTTTTCTATTAAGATATATGACATTGATTTATTGGTATTGACTCAGTTTGAATGAAATTCTTGGTGATTATTAATTATTTTGTAAAGAGATCAAATTTTCCTTCAATTTAAAACGTTCTGAGGGAAAATAATTTTAAGTTACTTTAGCCCGTTAGGGAATAAATGTTTCATTCTCGGACTCCCGATTATTACTAGTCATAACGTCATTGAGGACTAAAGTAACATCATATTACAGTGAAGACGAATTATTTATAGATTATAACTATAGCGGTCAGGTTGTATTTGTATTAAAACAATTTTATACATTTTTATTTCAAAATCGTCCTACTTCGAGAGCTAATATTATATCATAACTAGTCCGTGATTGCTGTGGTTGTGCGGCCTAAAGGCCCCTGCATGCATTCAATATTGCATGTACATTTGATCGTCAAAAAGATTTGTTCGCGTTGGATCCCACATAATTTGACAATCGCTCAAAAACAGGCTCGTGTCAATTGGTCCAAAGAAATGCTCGAAAATACTATCGCGGTGCTTCAAAACATACATATCTATGACATCGTAACAGGTGACGAAACGTGGATCTACGCGTATGAGCCCGAAAATCAACAACAGTCGACTGTGTAGGTTTTTCAAGATGGGCCAAATCCAACAAAAGTTGTTAGCGCACGAAGCACTTCGAAGCAAATGATCGCCCTTTATTTTCGGAAAAAACTGGACGTGTCGCTATCGTACCATTGGTAGAACGTAGAACGGTAAATTCTGAATGATACACAACCATTAGTTTGCGAGGGGGTCTTCGGAGAAATAAGGAAAACCAATTGTCGAAGACGGATCATTCTCCACCACGACAATGCGAGTTCCCACACATCTTCGCATTTTCCTCTTCGATCGGTCTTGTTGAGATCTTCTATTGCAAATCTTTTGCTTTGTTTTCTACGTGTATTAACTATTAACGGTTTTTGTTTTATTTTGGAGATTACCAGATAGTGGTCTAAGTCCGCGTTCGCTCCTCTGTAAGACCTCACATCGATTAACAACTTTGCTGCTCTTCTTGAGACCATTACATGATCGATCTGATTTCCATCTCTATTGTTTCCACCTGGCCACACCCAACACCCATGTTATTTTATGTAATTTCTTATACGGAAACGTTGTGCTACATATTACCATGTTCATTATCTCCGCCATGTTGCAAAGTCTGTCTCCATTGTCGTTCGTTCTTCCATGGATTGTATGTGTCCCTGCGACTGATTTTACGTAATTTTCTTTACCGATTTGCGCGTTGAAATCCTCCATCACCATGAGTATGTCATCTTTGGGTACTTCTTCACAGATCAGAGCTAATATTCATACTATTCGTCCTTCTCAGTTTTATCACTATCTTCGGTAGGTGCATAACCATTTACAATAGACACAGTTACCTCCGCCTTGAATTTAAATATGATATCCTTCCGTTTATTACTTTAAAGCTTATGATATTTCCATTCATCTTTCTCGTGACTATGAAGCCGGTACCATTTCTTCCCCGGGCTTCGTCCCCGGAGTATAGCAGCGTGTATTTTTCTCTTATGATTTCACCTTCTCCCTTCCATCTCATCTCCTGCAGCGTCACAACATCCCCCCCTTATCGCATTATCTTATTTGCCACCTCGTATATCTTACCCGGCCTCAGCATCGTTCTAACATTCCACGTTCCGATTCTAAGTGCTAAGTTTCTAAGTTTTGTTTTTTCTTCATTCGTTGCCTCAGGGTTACGTTTCCATTTATCGATATCCTCTTGTTCTCGCGGTTGTCAACATTATTCAGCCCTCACTGTGCGTTCTTAGTTTTTTTGGAGCATTAGTTCATTTTTGGTGCGGCCGCAGATGTAACGTTTGTCATTCACCAGGAGCTTTTTGCATCCAGTTCTTGTCCTGCTACCTTTTTCTTTTTCATCTCTTGCTATTTCTCTTATTTTCATCTAAATTTTTCTCTCCGTCACCGTCATGTCACTCACTATATATACACACTTGTGCCTCTTAATTTCTGTTTGGCCTCCATTATTAACCATTTTTCATTCCATTCCTCCATTCATTCTCTTGATAACTATGTTATTCTTTCTTTTTTTTTATTGCATGTTTTTCGTTTTTTTTCTTCCAGTGTAGCAATTCTATCTAGCAGTTCCTCCTTTTCACTCTGCCAAACCCCCTCCTTTCGTATCATTTCCTTCTTCAGATTTTTTATCTCCTCGGTGGCTTTCTTTAATTCTTCTCTCATTCTTTCCAGCTCCTCGCCGTTTCTTCTCAGTTCCAAGTTGTTCTCCTTCATCTTCTGTTTAATTTCTAAGCTCATATTGATTATTAGTTTCTTAAGCTCATCCATGTTTTCTCCTTTCTCTTTTTTCTCGCTTGCAATCGTCGGTTTCTGGTTTATTCCCTCTTGTGGTGGAGTTCTCTTTGTTGTTTTGCTTCTCTTAAAAAGCTCCCTCTGTTCTACTTCTTCACCTTGTGTTTCTGCTCTCCTTCTTTTAGCATATTCCTCTTACGCTGTGTCACTATTCAGTCTGTTTCTTGGTTTATCGTTCCCCGGTATTAGCGATCAAGACCCTCTCCCAGTATTCAACAAAAAAACTGCGTCTTTCCTTATTCTTTTCTGACGCTGGGTACTTTTATGGTTTCTCGCCACTTCAAAAACTCCAAAAGCCACCCGCCCGACGTGACGCCCAGCCAAGTTCCCTACTGAAAACACCAACCCGACTCAATGTCTCGGAGGTTGTTGCTTCAGTCTCCAAATCTCGCAATATTGCGTCAATGACACTACCAACGCTTTGTCCAATCTTCTGAACCTCACTGCCTCCAAATATCTCCTCAAATACTCTTCTCTTTCGCTACAAATTCATGAAACTACACCGTTATTGCATTCAATGCGCACAGGACCGTATTCTCATCTATCTCCTAAATCTAAAAATGCGTCTGTAGATGCATAATAAAATCTTACCTTAGTTTATGCTTAGATCGCATTTCTACTTATACAGGGTCTACCAATAAGAAGTTTGTTTTTAAATTTGGTAGAATTAGGTTATTTTGAGAACTCTGTCATTCAGTTTTTTGACATATGCACAGTAGAAGGTTTAGAATTTGTTATAATGTCTTTAATTTCGCTCGAAAATCGTATTAAAATAATTAAAATCCATTATGAAAATGGTAGTTCTGTGAAAACTACATTTCGTAAAATTTTCAATATTTTTGGTCATCAAGATCGGCCATCGGAGACTGCCATTGCGAAGTTAGTGAAAAAATTTTCTCATGCTCGTGCAGGCCGTTCAACCAAAAATATTGCTGCAGTAAGTGAGAGTGTTGCAGAAGACCCAAAGTTATCGGTTTCACGACGTTCTCAACAATTGGGCCTATCCACAATGACCACATGTCGAATTTTACGGAAGGATTTGGCCCTAAAGCCTTATAAGGTTCAACTGGTGCAAGAATTAAAGCCAACAGATCATTCTCAACGTCGTAGATTTGCTGATTAGATCTCTGAACATGGTGTTGGTTTTTGGTGATGTCAACTGGCCAGCCAGATCTTGCGATTTAAAGCCGTTAGACTTCTTTTTGTGGGGCTATGCGAAAGATAATGTTTATAAGAATAATCCACACTGTTTGCTTATGTTATATTGGCGATGTATGCTACTGTTTGCTAAGCTCTGGTTCGTAAGAACAAAAGAGGCTTTTGTTCTTCCAGCCCGGGTGATGTAATGATATTTTACTTTTTTTCCCCGTCTAATTACGTTTTTCCCGCGATAATTTTTGAATTCTTAAGTCCGCCATCTAGCGTTGACAGAAATAGTTGGTTGTTGAGTGTCGTGTGGCGCGCGCAAAACCACAAGGAGCTTGACGAAAATGGCGTAGTAAGAAGGACGCTTGTGATTTGTGTGTGTTTGTAAACCTGGTAAAATTACCGAAATTGGTGTAATTTCTTTTGTCCATTTATCTGGGTGTGGATGGAAAAAGATCGTCCGTTGTGACAATTATTTACGTTCACCAAGGCTTGGTTATTTTTGATGCATATTTGGTATATGCAATCAACAGCTTTTATGCAAATTTATGTTACTGGAGTTTTAACGACAAAACCAATCACCACGCAATTCAATCAATCCGTTGAAGTTTTTGCTACAAAATTAGGTTCGATCTCTTCCTTAAATATTGTGGTATTCGAAGCTGATGTATTTTGATGACGCCATTCCTTTGTTCGCACATTCCTGAATGCAGGACCGTATTTCGCCCCATCGTCAATGTGTATTTATTGTTTATGTTAAATTTTGCGTAAGTACTTTTTATCAGTTTATTTTAATTAACCCCGCTACCGATTCTAAATATTACAAACATTAAATTACGTCAAATTAAATATAAATTAATCATCACTTATTCTACCGGTTTTAAACAATTGAACTCCGAATGAAGTGTTTCGCCCATCCCTTTAGTTTTTGTGTTTCGGAGTTGCTATTCAAACAATTTTGCGTTCACCTTCAGCATAAATCTCGTGAACACTTGTGGTCCGTACCCAGGTGTAGTGCATTGTGTAATTCGATATTTTAAACATTTTAGTTATCTTCACGTCAAACTTTTCAACATTATTTAGTTTATCAAATGTTCATATATTTAATTATAATCTTAAGTACTAACCCTTTTTTTTTGGTTCTCGAACGTGGAATCGAGGTATTGTTTTAGTGGGATACTACCCGAGTCAATTTTCATCTCGATTCGACTGACCGAAACCTTGTTTATGTTACATTTATGTTCTTTTATGTGTTTAGTTTATATATACAGTGTGTTGAACATTTTATGTTCACCTTTAGCATAAGTATTATTATTCTTTATATCATTATTTTATTATTGTGTATTATTAGCCATAAGTTATTTAAATCCGACAACTATTTACCGTATTTATATTTCATTATTTTACAATCTCATCAACGTTTATTATTATTAATCTACATAAATTGTCAAAATCGCTGTCATTATTATTCACATATTAAGTTTATTAGCTCCACCAAAATTAAGTCTTTTAATTAAAATATCGTTGCTCGTTGTTGGATATATTTTATTTCACTCTCGACTCCCCCCCCCTATTTCTATATAGGTAAGTTCTGAATTACTTTTGGGGTAAGTTTATGACAAATTCAGTGGCGCCCTAATACCCGATTGTGACTTCCCTTGATTTTGCCGTCCCGGATTGTTATTGGAGTGATTTAAGCACCACGACCCACGCGATTGAGCTAGCGGCATCCAATACAAATCCAGGTAGGTGCCACACATTCACCTGTGTGATCACAGTTTGTTGACGGAACCAATTTGGCCCGTTACAAAATTTGGCGCCCATCGTGGGGCCTTTTGTTAAAAATTGTTCCCCAACGTTTAGGCCGACGTTTAGGCCTGACCACTACAAAATTCGACCCCTATCGTGTTGGCTTTGTTAAGTCATCTTCAAGCTCTTCCGAAACCATTGTGGTTATTTTAGTCCCTTTTGATTTTATAATTTTTTATTTTTATTGCAATTATTTACTTTTACGCCATGGAGTGCGAATTTGAAAATTTAACTGCCAGTTATAAGTTGGTTGTAGAACGACTTATTAAGACAGAAATAATCTATGAACTCGAGGTTCGAGGCTCGCAGTCAGTAGGTGATGTTCCAGCCCTACGAACTTTATTAAGAAAAGTCCTGAAAAAGGAAATGACCGACCCAAAATTTGTTCGCCCCCCCTATTCTAAAATCTTTTCGAATGATTCAGTTTACATCAATCTTATGATCGAAAATCTTAGTTCCTTAATCGAGACTTCCGATTTAGATAAATCGGTCCCTTTAATTCAAACAAAAGTTTTACATTTAGTTCATCGCATTAAAAATTCAAATCCCAGCAATGATGAGGAAAATAACATAAAATTAGATTGGATGAATGTTGTTAAAGATTTGATAGTAAATTATGAACTTGCGTTGAAAGCTTCCAAACTCTCGCTAGATGCACCCGTGATAAATACCGCTAGTGAAACCCCTGTGTTAAAAATTGCTAATCTAAAATTAGAAAATGATGCTACTAACCCTCTAACGCTTGCTGCTTCTACTTCTGCTTTGCAAAATGTTATGCCAGCTAGTACTTATTGTGTTCCATCTACAATTTTGACTCCCCCTGTTACTGTTAACTCAAGAATGAGTAATGTTATGTCGGACGTACAGAAATCTGTACCTGTTTTTAAATGGGGATTTACTTTTTCGGGTGACAAAACCCAATCGTTAAATGCATTTTTAGAACGTGTTAGGGAGTATAGTATTACCAGAAATGTTTCGGAAATACAATTATTTCGCGAATCATACGAACTCTTCAGTTCGAAGGCTTTGATTTGGTTTAGAGCAAATCGTGAAAATTTTAATACTTGGAGTGATATCGAATCGGCCTTACGAGAAGAATATTTACCACCAGATTATGATGATGTTTTAATTCGAGAAATTGAACGAAGAACTCAAGCTTCTTCGGAATCGATTGGTACTTTTGTTGCAGTCATGAAAAGTTTATTTTCTAGATTAGTTGAAAAATTATCTGAAGCCAAACAATTAAAAATTATAAATAAAAATTTACATCCGTCGTATCAAACTCAATTGGGCCTTGTAAAAATTACGTCTATCCCCGAATTAATTAAGTTTTGCAAAATCATCGAAGAACGAAGGATTGCGATTGATAATTATGTTCCCCCTGTGAAAAAGAAGAATGATTTAGAACCTGAATTAGCTTTTGTTGATGTTTCATGTAACGTTGAGACTGTTAAAGAAGTTGAGAAAAATTCTTCACAACCTACCCCGTTAATGAGTCAATCTTATTCAAACCCTTATAAGGCAAGTTCGTCAAATGAAAATAGTTATGCCCATTATCGCTCAAATACTTTTAAGAATTCTCGTTCTAACGATCACAATAATCCACGCTTTAATACTTTTACGAAATTTAATAATAATGTTCAAAATTCTCGAAATTCAACAAATAATGCTAGTCTTAATTTTAGAAACTGTTGGAATTGTAATTCCAACCAACACCTTTCAAAAGAATGTACCGTTCCGAAGAAAGGAAATTATTGTTTTAAGTGTGGGAAACCCAATTTTACGATACGTACCTGTCCCAAATGTTCTGTTTCGGGAAACGAGCGTCGAGGTCAGTAAAAGACGGGATTGCTACCTCGAAGATTTTTTATAACTCCACCCGTTCCTTAAGAAATCTGATAGATAATAGAAATTTAGAGTATGATAAAAATAAAATTATGTTGAATTATATATTGGAAAACTCCAAATATGACGAACGTCCTTATGTGACAGTTGAAATTTTTGGTAAATCTTTTGCAGCACTTTTAGATTCCGGTGCCTCTAGGACAATTTTAGGAATTGAAGGTTGGAATCGAATTTCTAATTTAGGCCTTCATTTAAATAATGTTAAATCGAATTGCGCTTTGGCTGATGGCAGCCAAATAAATATTTTAGGTTCGGTTTCGTTACCGATTAAGCTACGTCACAAAACCATTGTGATCAATGTTTTGATAGTGCCTGATGTTACGCACACGGTAATTTTAGGAATAGACTTTTGGAGGGCTATTGGCTTTGTGCCTAATGTTATTCGTGGTGAGTGGAATTTTTCGAAGCCTGAACAATTGTCGCTGGTGTCTTTAGAGGACGAACAAACCCAATTGGTCTCTGAACAAAGTTTAACCCGTGAGCAGGGAGCTATCTTAAATAATTTAATTAATTCTAGTTTTAAAGATATTAGTAAGTCAGAAATTTTAGGATGTGCTTTAGGTGTGGAACATGTTATTACTACAAAGTCCCCTCCTATCAAGCAAAGATATTACCCGGTGAACCCTAATGTTCAAGCTCAAATAGACGCAGAATTAACCCAAATGATAAAGTCTGGTGTAGTAGAAAAAAGTCATTCAGCTTGGTCGAATCCCGTTTTGTTAATTAAAAAGAAAGACGGAAAATTTAGATTTTGTATAGATTTTAGAAAATTGAATCAAGTTACTGAACGTGATGCATATCCCTTACCTTACGTTTCCGCTATATTAGATCGCCTGCGCGATGCAAAATTTATAACGTCCTTGGATATAAAATCAGCTTATTGGCAGATCCCATTGTCTGAAGAATCGAAAGCTTATACTGCTTTCACTGTACCTGGTAGAGGTCTTTTTCAATTCACCCGTATGGCATTTGGTTTACATAATGCCCCGGCAACCTTTCAGCGTTTTATTGACAAAATTCTTGGTCCAGAATTAGAACCTTATGTATTTGTGTATTTAGATGATGTAATTATTTGTGCTCCAACTTTCGACAAACATATTGAAATTCTTACGGATGTTTTAAAAAGATTAAAAGATGCAGGTCTTACGTTGAGTAGGGAAAAATGTTATTTTTGTAAACCTGAACTCAAATATCTCGGTTACGTTGTAAATCAACAAGGTCTTGCGGTTGACCCCGGTAAAGTTGAAGCTATTTTAAAAATACCAACGCCCAAAAACGTTAGTGATGTACGCACTATAATTGGTATGGCATCTTGGTATAGGCGATTTATACCTGAATTTTCAACAATTATCGCACCTCTTACCGCTCTTTTAAAGAGGAACCAGAAATTTATTTGGAACGAAAATTGTGACACTGCGTTAAGCTTGGTTAAAGATAGTTTGGTTAATGCTCCTATTTTAGTTTGTCCAAATTTTGATGTACCTTTTGTTGTTCAAACCGATGCCTCAGGCTTTGGCATCGCTGCGGTCCTCACTCAAGAAATTGATGGAGTAGAACACGTAGTATGTTATTTAAGTCGTTCACTTACGCGTCAAGAGAGAAATTACTCTGTTACGGAAAGAGAGTGTCTCGCGGTTCTTTGGGCCATTGAGAGACTGAGACCGTATTTGGAAGGTTCCCATTTTCGTGTAATCACTGACCATTATAGTCTCATTTGGTTAAATAATCTTGTTCAACCAAGTGGTAGATTAGCTCGATGGATGGTAAGATTACAACAGTACGACTTCGAAATTACGCATAGAAAAGGTAAAGATCATGTAGTTCCGGATGCGTTATCAAGATCCGTTCCCGTGATTGATAATGTTTCGATTACTCCTAAATTTAGTCAAAATAAGAATGTAAATAAGATCCCTAATGCTCCTAAAACAATACAGGTTGGTGAAATAACCGACGATCATTCCGGTTATCATAACGACGAGGATCATGAGCTTCTTCATGAGTCCAATGATGATGATCATAACTCCAATCCCAATCCTGTAAGTAACCTTAACGATAAATGGTATAAGTCCATGTTAAGTAAGGTTAAGAACAAACCAGATAAATTTCCCCTATGGCGAATCGAAAATAACCTTTTGTTTAAATATGTAACTCCCGATTATCCTGAACTTCGTGAGAAGGCGGAATGGAAGGAAGTGGTTCCAAATTCCCGACGAAATGACATTCTAAAATCTTGTCACGATGAACCTACTGCTGGTCATCTCGGAATTCGCAAAACTTTAAGTAGAATAACTCAAAAATATTATTGGCCTTTGTTGAAGTCTTCAGTATCCCGTTATGTGAATAGATGTCCCATTTGTATTGCCCACAAACCGGAACAGAAAAAGCCCGCTGGTTTTATGACTTCCCATCCCAATGTAACTCGTCCTTGGCAGATGATTTCTGTTGACTTAGTAGGTCCCTTACCACGCTCAACCCGTGGCTACGTGTATATCCTAGTTGTAGCAGATTATTTTACTAAGTATTCCTTGTGTTTTCCTTTACGTTCTGCCACTGCTGCGTCTGTTACTCGTAAAATCGAAGAAGACGTAATTTTAGTTTATGGTGCTCCCAAAATTTTACTTTGTGATAACGGTGTACAATTCCGTAGCCGTGAATTTAGAAACATGAATTCCCTGTATAATGTTAAAATTACTTATAACGCCAATTATCACCCACAAGCTAACCCGGTCGAAAGGGTTAATAGAGTTTTAAAGACCATGTTGTCCTCCTATGTAGCGGACAATCATAGGAATTGGGATAAATATTTAGCCCGTGTTGCTTGCGCCATGCGCACAGCAGTACACGAAGTAACTGGAGTAACGCCTTATTTTGCGAATTTTGGTAAAGAAATTAATTTAGATGGAGGTACTGTAGGCTCTTCTGAATTGACAGGAGATACGGATATTTCGTTTGGAGATAGGTTATACCTACGAGGTAAACCTAAGGCTCTCCACAAATTGTATGACGATATTGTTAAAAGGCTTAGAGTAGCCTATGAAAAGAACAAGAGTTCTTACGATTTAAGACGTCGAGCTGCTACTTTCGAAGTAGGAGATTCGGTGTGGCGACGCAATTATGTGTTATCTGACGCGTCAAAATATTTTACGGCGAAATTAGCTCCCAAATTTCGTGGACCCTTTTACATCAGAAAGAAAGTTTCTTATGCCACTTATGAGCTTTCTGATGAATCTGGAACTTCCCAAGGCGTGTGGAATGCCAAAGATCTTAAATCCGCTCCCGAGTAAGTCATATTAGTAGCGTACCTTGAGTTACGCAGAGGGCGTTAACTAACCCCAACTGCGACTATAATTTAGTAAATGTATCTTGAGTTACGAAGAGAGCGTTTTGCTAAACCTGATTTGACTTGTTTATCCTACGTTTTGTTCTGGCCAATTTGATGAGATTTGAATTGGGAAACTGATTCGCTTCGTGGACCGATGCGGTTAGGCCATACCGACAGATAAATGAACTTGTATATAATATGTATGTTTTTTTTTCTTTTAGCTTCCGCTTTCGCTGTATAATAATATTTATGTATTTTGTGTTTTATGTGCTTTAGCTTTTATCTTTTAAGTGCTTATGTTATATTGGCGATGTATGCTACTGTTTGCTAAGCTCTGGTTCGTAAGAACAAAAGAGGCTTTTGTTCTTCCAGCCCGGGTGATGTAATGATATTTTACTTTTTTTCCCCGTCTAATTACGTTTTTCCCGCGATAATTTTTGAATTCTTAAGTCCGCCATCTAGCGTTGACAGAAATAGTTGGTTGTTGAGTGTCGTGTGGCGCGCGCAAAACCACAAGGAGCTTGACGAAAATGGCGTAGTAAGAAGGACGCTTGTGATTTGTGTGTGTTTGTAAACCTGGTAAAATTACCGAAATTGGTGTAATTTCTTTTGTCCATTTATCTGGGTGTGGATGGAAAAAGATCGTCCGTTGTGACAATTATTTACGTTCACCAAGGCTTGGTTATTTTTGATGCATATTTGGTATATGCAATCAACAGCTTTTATGCAAATTTATGTTACTGGAGTTTTAACGACAAAACCAATCACCACGCAATTCAATCAATCCGTTGAAGTTTTTGCTACAAAATTAGGTTCGATCTCTTCCTTAAATATTGTGGTATTCGAAGCTGATGTATTTTGATGACGCCATTCCTTTGTTCGCACATTCCTGAATGCAGGACCGTATTTCGCCCCATCGTCAATGTGTATTTATTGTTTATGTTAAATTTTGCGTAAGTACTTTTTATCAGTTTATTTTAATTAACCCCGCTACCGATTCTAAATATTACAAACATTAAATTACGTCAAATTAAATATAAATTAATCATCACTTATTCTACCGGTTTTAAACAATTGAACTCCGAATGAAGTGTTTCGCCCATCCCTTTAGTTTTTGTGTTTCGGAGTTGCTATTCAAACAATTTTGCGTTCACCTTCAGCATAAATCTCGTGAACACTTGTGGTCCGTACCCAGGTGTAGTGCATTGTGTAATTCGATATTTTAAACATTTTAGTTATCTTCACGTCAAACTTTTCAACATTATTTAGTTTATCAAATGTTCATATATTTAATTATAATCTTAAGTACTAACCCTTTTTTTTTGGTTCTCGAACGTGGAATCGAGGTATTGTTTTAGTGGGATACTACCCGAGTCAATTTTCATCTCGATTCGACTGACCGAAACCTTGTTTATGTTACATTTATGTTCTTTTATGTGTTTAGTTTATATATACAGTGTGTTGAACATTTTATGTTCACCTTTAGCATAAGTATTATTATTCTTTATATCATTATTTTATTATTGTGTATTATTAGCCATAAGTTATTTAAATCCGACAACTATTTACCGTATTTATATTTCATTATTTTACAATCTCATCAACGTTTATTATTATTAATCTACATAAATTGTCAAAATCGCTGTCATTATTATTCACATATTAAGTTTATTAGCTCCACCAAAATTAAGTCTTTTAATTAAAATATCGTTGCTCGTTGTTGGATATATTTTATTTCACTCTCGACTCCCCCCCCCCCTATTTCTATATAGGTAAGTTCTGAATTACTTTTGGGGTAAGTTTATGACAAATTCAGTGGCGCCCTAATACCCGATTGTGACTTCCCTTGATTTTGCCGTCCCGGATTGTTATTGGAGTGATTTAAGCACCACGACCCACGCGATTGAGCTAGCGGCATCCAATACAAATCCAGGTAGGTGCCACACATTCACCTGTGTGATCACAGTTTGTTGACGGAACCAATTTGGCCCGTTACAAATTCAAGAGCTCAAAACCAATATCGAAGACGTCATCCGTGAAATAGATCCACAATTATGCAGAAATGTCCTTGAAAACTTTGTTAAAAGGATTGACGTCTGATTGACATTTGCCTGATATTATTTTTCACTCATAAATTTTCAAGTCTCTGCATCATATTTCAATAAATAATTATAGAATTTTCATACAAAATGTGTGTTTCTTTTAAAATTTAAAAACAAACTTCTTATTGGTAGACCCTGTATTTATTATAATTACCGGCATCGCAAATTTGTCACGTAGTCAAGGCATACAAAGTATTTTTTTTAGTCTAAAATGATTAAAATTTACTCTGTTTCGAGTTTATTTTAGCGTCTAGTTGAATTTAACAATTTTAGAGTATATGTTGAGTAAAATAACGAATAGTGTTAATCTTAACACTAAAATTTAACACTACTTGATTTACCAACCACTCGAAAAAAATTTTACACAATGAGATTTATTACTGTGTAGTCTCAAATTATTACAAAAAGCATTTTTTAAAGTTTAAGTAAATCTTTATTTTAGATTTTCATATCTCGTGTTATTAAAAATATATCTAGAATAAAAAATCAGTTGGACATTCAAAATTGTGTATTAGAGATTATATTTGTTTTTCAGGGTGCAATATTATTTATTTACAATGTAAAGGGTTTACCGAAACTTATCTCAACCCCTATTGATCTGACCAATATGGGTCCAACTGCTCCCGAAAGCAATCACCATATTATCCAAATTTCCAAATGCGAATTACAAATTTTGCTTGTCGTTGAGGCTAAATATAATTTCAACGATCTTGTTTATTCGAGACTAACAGTTTACCGACACTTGTATTGTTGATAAACTTTATTTTTAGCTACTTTTTTGAGTTTTAAAATTACTTCACTACGATAACTAATGCATATATCTTGTAGTATTGTGCTATTTTTACACAATGGTCTGGTGTAATGCACAGTCTAAATATTCTCTCTCAATAACCATGCAAATCTGCGGATCTCTTGCATTCTTAGGTAAATTTATGACCATCCAACAGTAAATATGTGACCAAAAACTTGCGTATATGTAAATATTCGTAACAATAGCCCCGATAAGAAAATTTTACTTAACATATTACTGATATAAAAAAAACACCAGCAGTTCCAAACAAAAATCTAAAAAATCACTTACTCTTTAATTTTTTGTTCCAGATTACGATGTCCAATCTGATACAATTTCGGCGAACGAGAAGAGCGTCTACATCGAGTGTTTACATGCAGGTAAATTTTTAGACGGTTTCAGCATGGCAGGCAGTTTGAAAATCGATTCCAAACAAATTATGAATTGCTTACAAAAGTATATAAATAAATCACATCTTTAATACTCGAAATATCCTCCGGCAGTTCTGTCGTGCTCTTTTATACCTTTAATGGATTATATGTTACTCGTTTATCATTTTTATTTATATCAAAATACGCACGTTCCATTTTGGATCACTAAGAACCTTTTATGATCGACTATTTTTTCAAATTAAAATTTATCAAAAATTTTGATGTTTTATTTAGTAAATAGTGGTGCTCGTCGTTTTTAGATTAAAATATTGCGAAAACTTCTAACATGCGTTTCGGTAATCTTTTATTTTTATGTCCACACCTCAAATCCATTTGATTTTTACATTCATCTTATTAAACCCACATCAACGTGTTTCATGTAGGATGGAAACTGGAATAATGTTAAATAACACTTTTACTTCATTATTTATCACAGAATGCATTTACCTCGACGCTCCAGATGTCTATGCGATAAGCAAAACTAGCGAAAAAAAAGTTTGATACGCCTATGGCGATGAATGCATTAAACCAAAAATAGTAAATAAAATGTCACTTGCATTTTACAGCTTTCTCGTCAAAAAATATATTTTAGAAAGTTTCTATTATGAACTTCCTTTGAATAATGAATGTAGTACAATATTTTACGCTGTTTGATCTTTCAGACCCCAATATGACAATCTTCTTCGATATTCTAAATTCATTTTTGATGGTACAGGGGTGGGCTGGCAATCTGCATGTAGACATTTACAAATGGACCCCCAAAACACCAAGTTTTAGTTTCATACCAAAGCGTTCAGGATGGTGTAAAATAAAAGTAGAACTTTAAATAAATACTTAAATGTCGAAAGGACAATAAATTGTTTACTTTGTTAAAGACCGCCATCGGCAGTGCGTCCTTGTGGAAGTAAAACGCTTATTTTAAATTTACGATGTTATGAAAGAAAAGCAAAAGAAAATTAACTACATGTAAAAGTAACACAACAATTATCCACTGTTGCTTATTTTTCTTTAGAACAATTAATAACGTGATGCTCTAAAATGTTTTGCCCCCTAGTACCGTTTTCATATTTTAACCACTAATTACATCTCGTTAGTGTATCGCAAATATTATAGTAGGTTCGTTTGCAGAGAACGAAATTAATGTTTGAATGCATTCTCTCTTACATATGCCAGAAATGGAGAAGCAAATAGGGGATGTGTACACTTTGTAATTAAATAGCAATTGGTGTAGCTGACCGCGGGCTCTTATGGTCATATGGGTTTAATGTGCATTCTCTAAATTTTATTATCGTATCAATGTCCGCAAAAACCATTTAGATGAAATATATTCTAAATTGTTCTGTAAGTGTAATTTATTGAGGGTAATAAGTTACATGCAGCGTTTTCTGACCGAATTCTCATAATACGCCGTTAAGATAGAATAATTTTAAAATTATTATAACACGAAATTGTTAAAAGCTGAATAATTACAGAGGGTTAACAAAAATTATTCAGTTTTTTGTGCCGAATACGTAATTTAACTGTCAAATATGAAAAGTGCACCAAACGTTACTGTAACTTTTAAGGTGGGGAAGCAAAGGGTATACAACCAGTTTAATTTTTGCTGCTTGATATACAGTTTTGGGAATAATGGAATCGTAAACATGCGCCTGCACGATAGACCACACTATGGGCATTTGCCATGCCATTGGCTGCCACTTAAACACTGCATTATGTAATATCGTTATGTTAGTATGTAACATTGTATTACATTAAATTGTGTTAAACCCCCAATACAATATTTAATAAATTTAAATACAGGATTGTTTATGCCATTTTATACAGATATATTAGACAGACTTTTAATTGTGTTATTGTGTAAATAAATAAACTCAAAATATTGCATTTATATAATTATTATCATTTTTAACAAAATGAGGACCTGTTATGTGTATCAATTACGTTATACCACTTTACTTCAACAACCTTCGATAGCTCAGTTGGTAGAGCGGTGGACTGTAGTTGGCTATACGCAATCTGATATCCATAGGTCGCTGGTTCAAATCCGGCTCGAAGGAATTTTTTTTATTTTGAATCCAAATTTGTAAACTTATAATTATATCAAACAGTAAATATATATTAACATTTATCATAAAAATTACAACAAAAGAACAAATTACTGGAGTATATTGAAAACATTTTATTTTAAGAAAGATACAGTAGAACTCCACTTATCCGAATCAATTGGGACCGGACCCCATTCGGATAATCAAAAATTCGTATAATTGGAATTTTTCCGAAAAAAGGGTACTGTATGGATTTTTGGGGATAGTTACCTATCACCTGTCACCCGAAATCGCCCCAAAATATTTTTTTTAGCAAAAGGAACCTTATTAGAGTGTCCTGTAAAAATTTCGCCCGAGAATGTATAGTCAAAATTTTGAGAAAAATCGATTTGAAAAGTAGGGAAAAGTAAAATCGTGACCCCGGCCGAGACCACTATCGGGTTACCGGTCCCTTCAAATCGAGTGAAATTTTTTTGCTCCGATTTTAATTTTTCTTTGAAATTCGGGTAGGGGGGGTGTGCTTAGTAGATATTAGTATAAATATTCGCGAAAAAATGGAAAATAAGGCGGTTATTGCCGAAAAAGTGAAAAAATTAAATTTTTTTTGCCTTCCATTTTTAAGGGTGTGCATTCGAAAGGGAGGGTCAGCCATCGTCAAATCCTACTCCTCCGGGGCGCCGCTCCGCTCCGCTCCGCTCTGCACCCCTACGGAGCGGATTTGACTCTGGTTACTAGGCTAAACATACGAGAGGCGCCATCCATCAAGAACACCGGGATCTATGCAACCGGGATGTGAGAGACCCTCGAAATAGCATTAAAAAGTATAGTTGCGGTATGGGGCAGTAAACTATTTCGTTTAACCCCCAAAAAATCGCGTAAAAACTAAAAATAATCGATGTTGCATGTACGACGCTCGAGGTGCATCTGCTGCTGCGAAATTTTCTAAGTGTAAGAGTATATCTAGCTGCACGTACCGTCAACAAAATGCGCGCCTGCCGGGCGAAGCTAGTGGCAACGACCGGTTGTGTGGCACGATCATGCTACTTTTTCGTACTTTTCAAATCGATTTTTCTCAAAATTTTGATAATACATTCTCAGAATTTTTTTGTTGTAGGGGCCTATATAAACCTTCCTCTTTGCGATTGCAAAGTTTCAACTCATTCGGAATGACAGGTGTTAGGTAACCCTCACCGGATTTTTAATTAATTAGATGGAAAGGCAATACTTTTACATGTTATATAGCGTACTTACAAGTGCTGTACATCAGTATGTATTGTAAATGAAAGTCATTGCTTGCTGAACATCTCGGTCAAAGTAAGTTGTTTGACTCTCCGTTTTCGGGCAGCCAAGTCGCGCATCCGTTGACAGTGAGAAGTTGCATGTGATTACACTCGGGTTGATGCAAAATCATTATTTTGCGAATCGCAGTACGTTCCGTCTTAAATTTTTTTTCTGAAAGCGATTCGGATAGTCGGAGTTCAGATAATTGGAGTTCTACGACTGTACTAGTATTTTCAAAAAACCAAAGTAAATAAAATAAGCTAGTTGTAAGGGTCGAAATTACCCCTTTTGAATACAATAATTAACCCATAAAGATCTTTAATGCGAATTATTATCCCTTTGACCATTCATATTAATCCCAAAATTTAATTTTACTTTCCCATTTACGTAGTAAAGGAAAGTATTGTTATCGAGTTAAAAAAAATTTGAGTTAGCATTTTTCCCATGGACTATGAGCCCATACGAATTGTGGGGGTAGTTATCTATCTATGACTAGCTGAAAAAAAATTTTCTTCAGCTACACACTAAAGAACAGGCTTGTTTTAGTCTATAGAAATAATATTTTGCGTGAATCCGATGAAAAAAACACAAAATATCGACTTTTGAAAAGTACGGGCAATTAGCATCGAGTATGCGGCAGACCCCGGTCGATGTCCCATCCAAGACCGAAAAAGATGAATATTACGAACAACTGGAAGCAATTGGAAACAAACTGTGAAGACGAACCTAAAAAAGACACACTTATTGTTATAGGAGATTTTAACGCCCAAATTGGAAAAGAAAATTATGTAAGATCAGTCGCAGGAAAACACACAATTCATGTAAAAACGAACGACAACGGAGACAGACTCTGCAATCTTGCAGAAGTAATGAACATGGTTATATGCAGCACAATGTTTCCACACAAGAGACTACACAAGATAACGTGGGTGTGGCCAGGCGGAAAAACTAACGACGGAAATCAGATCGACCAAGTAATGGTATCAAGGAAGGCAACAGCGATGATAAGTGATGTGAGATCATACAGAGGCGCCAATGCGGACTCGGATCACTATTTGCTGATCACCAAGATAAGACAAAAAATACCAAAATTTTACAACCATGGAAAGCAGAACAAAAGAATAGCAATAGACGAACTCAACAAAACTGAACAAGAGAAAAATATAAAGATAAGATGGACAAAGAAATGAAAAAGAAAGACATTAGCAATAACATACAACAAGAATGGAACAACATAGTATCGAGCTTGAGAGAGTGTGCAGAAGGCGAAATCGGGTATAGACAGAAAATAAAGAAAAACAAAGAATGGTTCGATGATGAGTGTATAGAAGCTAGTGAAAAGAAATTAACCTCGCGACAAAAATGGTTAAGAACTGGAAAGATGAAGACCTTGAAATATACAAGAGAAACACAAAAGAAGCGAGTAAATTGTATAAGATGAAGAAAAATAACTGGATAGAAGAGGCAATGAAAGATATAGAAACTAGTAACAATAAAAATAAATCAAGAATGTTCTACCAACTTGTGAGCCTACAGAAAAGAACACACAAGATACGCACAAGAGGCATGAAAAACGAAAACGGAGTGGTAGAACACTACAAAGAGAAAATTGGACAAATATGGGTGAGACATTTCCCAGGGCTACTAAATAGAGAATACGAAGCGGATAATGTCGATGTAGTGCAAGAGACAGAAGATGAACAAGAAATAACAAGCCCAACACACAGCGAAATCATGAAGGCAATAGATGCAGTTAAAAACGGAAAAGCTCCGGGAGCAGACGGTATCTGTGCGGAACTAATCAAGTACGGAGGAGATATATTACGCGAAAGAATTAGTACACTTATGAAACAGATATGGGACAAGGAGGTTATGCCGAAAGAATGGTGTGAGGGCGAAATAATAGTATTGAAGAAGAAGGGTAACTCTGAAGAATGTAGAAACTACAGAGGCATTACGTAGCTTAACGCAGCGTATAAGATATTAACAACATTGATACATCACAAACTAATCGAACACACAGGGGGTCTGCTGGAAGAATGTGAATATGGATTTGTTGCGGGACGCTCCACAATAGACGCAATACATATTGTAAAGCAAACAATAGAGAAATTTTATGAACATGATATGGCCCTGCATCTGCTGTTTGTCGACTTCCAGCAGGCTTTCGACAAGGTGGATAGACGTGAACTGTTCAAAGCCCTAAGAGAAGGTGGTGCGCCACCGAAACTAATACGTCTGATTGGGATGACGTTAGACAAAACAATTGCCTGTATTAGAACAGACACAGGAACGACAGAAAAATTTGAATTCAACGGAGGAGTGAGGCAAGGCGATGCACTCTCGGCTAAGCTCTTTAACGTAGTAATCAGCAAAATAATTAAAAATGTTAACTCCGAAGGTCCGATAACAACCAAGGAAAGCCAAATACTGATATACGCAGACGATGTGGTGTTGGTGGCGAGATCACAAAGAAAGATTAGAGAACTGTTTGAAGCAATAGAAAGAGAAGCATACAAGATGGGGTTGGTGGTGAGTGAGCAGAAGACCAAATATATGAAGTGCGATATAAGTGAATATCACATGGGACGAAGTTATAAGATCGACAAGTACAGATTCGAGGAAGTAGAAAGTATCAACTATTTGGGAGTACTAATCGACAGAAAGGGCGAAAGGCAAGAGGAAATCAGAAGAAGAATAAACGTCGGCAACAGAGCTTACTATGCGAACAGGATCATGCTGACAAGTAAACAGTTGACAAAAAGAACAAAGATAAAGGTATACAAAACTTTGATAAGACCTGTGGTCACCTACGCGTCAGAGACAATGTGTATGTCGGTAGACGAGGAAGCAAGACTCAGAGTTTTCGAACGACGGATTATGAGAATTATATTGGGACCAAAGAAGGGGGTCGACGGAGAACAAAGAGCCTTTATGAACCACGAAATTGCAAGATCGATCGATGGTGAAGACATAGTGAGATGCATAAAGTCGCAACGCCTGAGATGGTTGGGACACGTCATGAGATCAGAGAACGCAACTGCGATAAAAGTGATAACACTTTGGAAACCTGGAGAGAGTAGACCTCGGGGAAGACCGAGGATTAGATGGTTAGACCAGGTGAGACATGACTTGAGAGAGATGGGGATCGACGGCTGGGCGGAGAGAGTCTATGATAGACGGCGTTGGAGGGATATCATGGATAGGGCCGCAAGTCACCCGAGACTGTGAAAGTGTGTGGGAAGGAGCGAACTGGGGAAAGGCTGCGGAATAAGTGACAAAGAGGAAGAAACACAAAAATGTAACGAAACAACCTGTAATACGGGGATTAATCCACCCCTATAAAAAGGATTTGTAAATCTCGTACAGAGATAGCGATATTCTTTTTAGAGTGTAATAGCTAAAATAAGTAAAAATAAACGCCGGCACATTTCACAATACCTCGTAGTGACATCACGACGTATTTAAAAATTTATTCAATTTTGAGCTTAATAATAAATTGAGTTACGAAAAAATTAAAATGGCCAAACTGATTCTTTTATCCTAAATTTTCAGAAAAGAATTTTAAAAAATGCATGAAATTTCCTTATTGCCATTTTTTGTTCAACTTGGGAAAAATGGCAAGTTTAATTTATATTTTAATTTCGATTATGAGATCAGTTTTACGGATTTTACGATGATTTTGAAAGTTTTTCAATTGATGCTGATTCTGAATATGTTCGGAACTATTAACGGTTTTTGCAAATGAAGTTGTAAAAGAAACTAGGGGCATTTCTCTCCCCCCCCCCCCCCTCTTAATCACCCATTTCAAATTTCGCATCTAAAATAGTTCAAGTCGCTTGCACCTCCTTTGCACCTCCTTTGCACATATCTGCATCTCTTTTATTTTCTTTTGTACCACTTTCGCTTTCTAAATTTTCTTAGGAGGGGGCCTGGTGTAATTTTAACCCCGCCTCCCCAAAAATTCCAAGTAGGATGAAAAACAAGTCCCCCATATATTTCGCGAGTAACTCCGCGACGGCTGAGACACAACGAAAGGAATGGAAGCTCAAGGTATGCTCTAATGTTTGATACCAATTTAAACCAAAAATTATACTAGGGGTATTATTGTCGAATAATACCCCCCCCCCCCGTTAAATATTTCTATAATAATGCTTGAGGATCGAAAGAAAAGAATGGAAGCTCATTGAGGCGCAAACGATGCTCTAACGATTGCCATTACCATTAGTCTTATTTAAAAAAATCGCACATGCACCTCAGGTATTATAAACTACGTACAAACGATAATAGACTATCTTGGCAATTGATATTTTTTAGAACTCCAAGCAAGTTACCAGGGGTAATAACGACGAGCAGTAATGATACAAGATAATTGAAGTTAAAATAAAACTATCGATTGACATTCCTTTCATAGGAAGATTGTTTTTCTAGTTTTTCATTTCGTTCTGAATACAGCCTGGCCCCTGGTTGTCGATGGTTTTGTGATGAACATAAATCTACCACGTAGAATGGACATTATGGGGAAATGAAATTAACATTAGTGGTTGTAGAAACGGGGCAGCCCCACAACGCGATTTTTTTTTATAAAATTGGTATCAATCGATAGAGAATCGTTTGAGCTTCAATGAACTTCAATTTCCATTGTTTACACCCCAAAGGTTTTTAATAAAAATTCAATTCTTTAGAACAATTTGGGATGGACTGTAGAAATGCCTTCTTTAAGATGTGATGCTTTTAATAAAATAGATACCAATCGTTTGAGCTCCATTGAGCTTCAATTTGCACCGTTTAATTCAATTACTACCAGGATCACTAAAATTCTGCGCGCTATTTGCTCGGAGCGATGGTGGGTAAAATTTGCAATTTCAAAATCTTTGAATCGCTCTAACTTTTTTACCTTTGGGGTACAAACGATGGATATTGATCGATGAAACGAGGGATAGGCATTTAGTTTATTCAAAAAATCACATCTTAAAGAAAAGCATTTCTACAGCCCCTCCCAAAATTATTCTAATAACTTCGCGATGTGTGTGGTACAAATTATTTTTATGGAAGCTCATTGGAGCTAAAACGAAGGTCTAAAGTTTGACACTAATTGCATTAAAAACTTTTGCGATGGGGGGAAGTATGTACCTCTTTAAATCACTTTTACCACTCGAACTACAATGAAAATATGTGCACATGTAAATAGCCCTTGTATTTTAAGATAAATTTAATAGTTCTATAAAATGCCTCTTAATAACGTTTTCTTATTTGAAGTTGCCAATAATGACCCATTCCTCAAATTTAATTCTAAGATTTTCGGTTTACGGTCAACTATTACTTTGTTTTACTATTTAATTTAGCTTGTTGGCACGTTGTTTTAACAATTTCCAAACTCAACAATAAAAAATTAAAAAGTCTATGTATTTTCGAAAACCTTACAAATTGAAAATCTCGTTAATCCAATTTGTGCATCAATATATTTTTTTATAAATATCTCGAAAACTAAACGGGTACAAACGAAAAAAAAGTAAAAACAGGTGTAACAAGGTACAAACGATTGAAATTATTTTGGCTAAATTACAGAATCCGAAAAAATATATTCTACTAGTTTGGAAGTTACCTGGTAGATCGTTCACAATATCTTAAATTGAGAAATAACGAAATATCAAATCTTGATGGTCTTAACTCAGGGGTACCGCAAGACTCTATCCTGGTTTCAAATCTGTTTTCGATTTATACAGCAGACAGTGAAATTAGTGGGGCTCTTCAAAACTTACTTGTATGCAGATGTATTAATAAAAAATTATATCCATGCTCCCAAAACGACAAGGATATGGCGAAAAATTAGAAGTAAATTGGAAGAAAACGAATTCCCTGCTAATCAATTTATCAAAAACTCACGAATTTGGAACCAACATTGAAGAATTTATGATTTTGCCATTACGAGACATTCGTAATTGCTGTAATTAAACTCGCTCAAGGACTCGAGGACAAAGGATCTTCTCGCTCAACATCTCGCAGTCGATGTGAAAATATTGCTAATAGAATCGTTGGTATTAAGTTACCTGAATTATGGCGACTGTATCTACGGATGTTGCATAACAAAGGAAATGGAGTTTCGCAACTAAGATAGGGTATATGGAGCATGCTACCCCAATAATCAGACAATTTGGCTGTAATTGGTTGGCGGGTTTCAAAATTCAAATATAAAATACAAACAGGAAACGTCGGGAGAAAAGGAAAGTTGAGCGTGTTAAGGGTGCAAGAGAGGGAAAGACGCAACGACCATCTTAGGATCGGTCAGAGAAAGTTAGGTTTTTGAAAGACGCGTGCTGAGTGCCAAATGAAATTTTATTTTTTTATTTAATCAAGATAAGATTCTTATCAAAAGAGATTATAGATGAATATTCTACAAATTAATGGGGTTACATGTAAGTGACAATTTTTGAAGTATTTATGATATATTTTTGTGAAACTAAATTTACACTGAAATTATCAATGGTTTTCCTGAAATGATATAAATATTGCTTTCTTCAATACGATCTTTAAAATATCAAGTTAGATCTATAATCGGTCAATAATTATAATTCTAGATTATCGTGATTTTATGCGATTTATGATAATTCCAGGGGGTGATTTCACACAGTAAATTTAGTTGTGGTGAAGTATCTTGTAATAATCTTGTGCAAAGTAATCTTTATCTTGATTTTGTGCTTGATTTTGATCATCAAAATGTAAGACTTGTTTTTCGCACCTTTCAGCATACTTGTTGAATAACTTGAAAACCTAATATTGAGAGCTACCATTCACAAGTTTGAAGAAGAGCCTGAAAGAAGACATGCTGAATGTGAAGTTTGAAGCAAACACCTTAACCAAATTCTAATAGCAGTAGTTTAGTGAAATTTTAGATTAAATTAAAATCATGGGCAACCTATGCATTTGATCTCTTCACGGTAGAGCTAAGTTCAATAAAGGAATTAGAAAATCCGAAAAGTGATGAGGAGGAGAAAAAATCGCCAAATGGATTTTCTAATTAAAAAATGTCCGGTAAACTGGTGCAGTTTTGAAGGAGCTTCATATGAAAACAATCAGACTAATTACAATATTTTCACTTTTGAACAATATTTTCACTTCAATGGAAGTTGACCCAAATGATTATGTTACCAAACCTAGCAAAAGTAACATCTTATAGACCTATTAATACTTTTTGTAATGCCGAAGGTTCTTGAATAATTGCTGATGTAAGGATTGAAAACAAATTTGCAAACGCAAATATTAATACCAGGCCATTAATTAGGGTTTAGAAAACAAAACTCGACTATAATGCAGATTTATAGAGTGGTTGGAAATATAAATGAAGATCTAAAGCGTTCATAGATGTTTCGTAGGCATTTGATAACGTTTGGCACTTGAGGCTTCTGTACAAAATCAATAAGCTGCTTCATTCTGATGTCTACCAGTCAATCAAGTCGTATATCTTTATCAAATACGAAGAAGAATAACAGGAATATATCCGATTAAATCCGGCATCCCACACTTTCCAAAAATGGAGCAAAATACTACAGCTACGTTTGTGGATGACTCCGCTATCATGGCGTCTCACAATAATCCATTGCTTGGCTCAGAACTTTTACAAATATATTTAGATAAAATTTACACTGCTCAATGGCACATGTCACTTGATAACCCAAAATGGAAAGCGGGTTCCACAAACAGAAACAGTGAAGTATTTGGTTATGCATTTAGATCGTCGCCTAATATGGAAAACCCATATCTGGACCAAAAGAAAACAACTGAATATACAATTCCGGAGAATGTACTAGCTTGAAGTCCAAGCTTTCAGTGGAAAACAAAGTATTGATCTATAAAGGCATACTTAGACTATCTGGACTTGTAGAATTCAACTATAGGATCCACATCCAGCTCGGATTTGGAGATATTGGAAAGGTTCCAAGCAGAAATGCTCCAAAATATGTGGAATGCTCCCTGGTTTGTCCTAAATAAGATGATACCTAAAGACCGTGCTATCCCACTGGTAAAGATAGAAATTGGTGCCTAGAGTGTCAATTACAGATACCGGATTAGTGTACATATTATATGTATGTATATCCAAATTGGTTGGCAGTAAGCTTGATTAATCAACAGCCCGACAGGCGTAGACTTAAGAGGTTTAAATCACAAGACCTAATGAACAGATTTAAGACTTTATGTACTATTTCGAAACACTGCAGTAGTGCAATAAGTTATCCGGTTCATAAATAATTCACTTAATGCGAATTAATATTTTGAAGGTACACTACAGCTCAAAAAGATAAGTACACTTATAATTTTTAAAAGTTTTCAAAATTTTAAACATTAAACCCTTTATAAATCAAATATTTGAAATGAAATCAAGTAATATAATTTATTTACAACAAATTTAACAAAAAAAACTGAAAAAATGTTATTATGTTGGCCAAATACTAGTTTCTTACAAAAATCCACCTTTTGCGTTTATAACAGCTCGGCACAAACGAGGCATTCTTTGGGTGAGTTTATGCAAAGTTTCAAATTGAATTGCATTCCAAGCATTTTGCAAGACTTGCCATAAATGGGTTTGTGATTTTGGGCACTTTAGTTGAACGTTTCGGTCCAGTTCCTCCCACAATAGCTCTATAGGATTCAAATCCGGGAACGGATGGCCAATCCATATAATTTAGCATTCTTCGTTTTTCATTTTCTCTCAAATAGTCTCTGGACAACTTCGATGAGTGCTTGGGATCATTTTCTTCTTGAAAAATAAAACCTCTCCCAATTAAACGTCGACCTGATGGCAGCACTTTGTTCTCCAATATTGGTTTATAACCTTCTTTTTCAAAATTCCTTCTATTTTAATAATATCTCCGAGGCAATTGTTGCCAAAAACTTAAAAAACGTAAAGATAAATTAACTGCAAGGTATAGCATTCGAAATTGGAGAATGACGGCTCCTCAACTTACTGCTGAAGTCAACGAAACTCGTACAAATAATGTCAGTTTGTCGACGGTAAAAAGAAGGTTGCAAACAGCAGGCCAATTGAAGAATTGCTATGCGGAAACTTTTGTTAAGACCTCAAAACATAGTGAAGAGACTAGCTTGTGCTAAAAAACATTAAATATAGTCAATTAGTCAATGGAAAAAGGTTGTTTGGTCGGATGGGTCGAAGTTTTAAATCTTCGGTCTTCATCGACGAGTTTTGTGAGAAAGCGCAAGGGAGAATGGGCTATGGATGAATGTATTGTCCCAACGGTGAAACACGGCGAAGGGTCCGTTATAATTTGGGGATGTTTTGGCAAGAATTGTGTCGGAGATATTATTAAAATAGAAGGAATTTTGAAAAAAGGAGGTTATAAACAAATATTGGAAAACAATGTGCTGCCATCAGGTCGACGTTTAATTGGGAGAGGTTTTATTTTTCAAGAAGAAAATGATCCCAAGCACTCATCGAAGTTGTCCAGAGCCTATTTGATAGAAACTGAAAAACGGAGAGTGCTAAATTATATGGATAGGACACCCGTTCCCGGATTTGAATCCTATAGAGCTATTGTGGGAGGAACTGGATCGGAAGGTTCGACTAAAGAGCCCAAATTCACAAACCCCTTTATGGCAAGTCGTGCAAGATGCTTGGAATGCAATTCAATCTGAAACTTTGCATAAACTCGCCCAAAGAATGCTTCGTTTGTGCCGAGCTGTTATAAAAGCAAAAGGTGGATTTTTGTAAGAAATCAGAATTTAGCCAACACAATAACATTTTTTCAGTTTTTTTTTGTTAAACTTGATGCAAATAAATTATATTACTTGATTTCTTTTCAAATAATCGATTTAAAAAGTGTTTAAAATTTTGAAAACTATTAAATAATATAAGTGTACTTATCTTTTTGAGCTGTACTGTATATATGTACCATATTATAAGCCAATGTGATTATGCTTGAATGTGTTATTGTATTTTTAGTCATTTTCAAGACATTTACTTATTGTCACTTGAGACCGATTGTAAATTTTCTGGGTAGTTAATAACAATAAAAATAAATGTATTTGAAATAATCATGATACTACGCAGCCTCATGACGCAGCCTTGTGTAGGCCGCAATTTTTGGACTTCCTCAGCGTTTTGTGTTACTTGTTTCATGTGAAATAATATTGTAGCACTTTGAAATATAACAAAGTCTTCGCAAACTACATAATTATATACCATATAGATTTGCCTGGTTCAGATTGGTAAATGCCATGGGGGTCCATTGGTTTTTTTGCAGGATGGAAATTTTTAAAAATGCACACCAAGATATAAAAAAAATCAAAAAAGCAATTAGCTCTGGGAAAAATTCTAAAATTCTGCGAGAAAATATCTCCTTTCTTAATATATTTAAAAGGTTACCTTCTCCATATTAAGTGCCGGGTTTTAGAAGAAAGTTAACGATGAATAACCCTCAATTTAATTTAAATCAATATTTCGGAATTTGTGTTAAATTACATTATCTTGAAAAAATTGCTCTTGTAGACACAAATTTTCTGTTTTCTAATTTATTTATTAAATTTATTAAAAATAGGAATTTCTGATTGCAAATGATTTTATATAAATTCCACAGAAACAAGTGATTGTTTACTATTCATAAAACAAAATTGAAAAACAAGGTGCGTTCAAGCTAAAGTGAAATTCTCAAGGGGTTCCCCCAGAGCTTAAGAAGTATATTTTATTTGAGGTAGATTAAGGGAATTGAATCAGTAAGTGAAGAATATGGCTTCAAAATAAACATGGCCAAAAGTACAATACTAATCATAGACAGGGCAAGAGAAAATCAGCAGAACATCAGAACCATAAATGGTATTGAAACGGTCAAGAGCATAATGGGGTTGCGAAAGCGAAATTAAGGTTAGACATAGAATCACGCTAACAAAAACGGCAGTGACAAAACTGACACAAATATGGAGAGATCGAGGAATATAATCGAAGTCTACTAAAACAAGACTTGTCCGATTTCTAATCTTCCCGATAGTGACATACCCTTCAGAGAGATGGACCATAAAAGCGGACAAATAAAGAAGCTAGAGGGCTCATCGGTACATGAAAATATACATTTGTTAATTCAAAGATTAAAATAAACAATACCATCAATAAAATTGAAGTATAAATAATTGCTTTTGCAACTTTGTAGGTGCAGAATAATGAAATTTTCTCGATGCAGTACTATAACGACAATATATTTAGGGTTATGTTTAAATTTTCATTACGGAATTTTACCGTACTTATCGTTATTGAGAAAATTGAAATAATGAGAAAACTCTGTCAGATTTTCTGTTTCCCTGTGCCCCTAATGAGAGGGCACCGAACGAGAACAAAAAAATCCTCCACGTGAAGTGTTGCTTAACCTCACTTTTCAACGTGGTCAACCCTGATCTTAATTAAACTAGCTCTTGATGGTAACGTCGGTATGCGAGAGTCGCAGGTTCTGATTGCGAGCTTATGTCCTGAAAGCTTTTAAAAAAATACCCCTCTCCGAGGGAAATAAAAAAAACGGTACAATTGTTAACAATTTAATAACACACAAAGTTAATAATGACAAAAAAACAAAACAACGGTTAGACAGGCAAATGAGTAGTACAACAATACAATAACTACGAGTTCCTGAAGTGGCAAAATAAGCGGTCAGTGCAAGGGTTGACGTTGACGGATGGAAATTCGTCATAACTCACACTCTCGAGTTAGATTGCCTTTTTTTTAATGCAACAGTTTTCAACCTGTGGATTGCGTAGGAATTTTAGGGGACCCAAATCTTTTAAGAAAACACCAATAAACTTTAAACCCTTCACCTGCCTTTCTTTGACAAATTTATTGTATTTGAAACACAAATAATAAAATCTCTCTCTTCAATTCCAGTTTATTTATATTTCTAGTTTTGATTGTTAATCATTGACAAGAACGATAACTCATAGACGTAGAATGTAACGAATGGAACTAATATAACTTCAGATTTTAAAAATTTTGCGAAGAAGAAACTGGGAGAAAAACATTGTTCTTTTTTCTTTAAATTTTGTGCCTCTCATTGAAAACGTCACGACCCGCCATTGTAAATACATTTTAAAAACTGCAGAGACCGGGAGTTCTGGTGGGTATTTTTTATGTATATAATAATACCTTGCATCTACATCTAAAGACAATTGCAAAAATGAGTAAGCAATATAAAAAATTGTAACATGTTATTTTATTGTTAAAATGAAAAATTAATATAAGTGCTTTTAAAAAACAAGAGTTACCATGTTATAAACAATATCCAACAAATTACAAATTAAATTTCGTAACTTTGATATCTCAAAGTAATTTGTGTATTTTATCGAGTTAAAAATTTTTTGAGTTAACATCTTTTTTATTAATATTTAATATAAAATGAAGTGTAATCTACTAAATGGGAAAGTAATGTGTTGTCACATCAGATTTTTTTATTTTGTATTGTTGACTTGAGTATTTAATTTGACAATGAAAAGTATAAATATTTTGCAGATTTTATCTGTATTTAATCTGTAATTGCAGATTACAGAAATATTTTTACATCCCCCACAGCATGGGGGTCGCATGCAAGCATAAATATTTTGAAGGTTCTATGGTCATTTATGATTTAACATTTGGATCGGTGCTGCGCTCGTTAAACGATCGCGTTTATCCTTAAGGTTATTGAACAATATATGAACAAACAATGCTGGGTTTTCTATATAAATTATTGTTTCGTTTCGTTTCGTTTCAATAACCTACTTATTTTGAGATTACAGTGGGTGGTAGACACAACAGAAAAATAACAAGAAGCCGAAATAGCTCAGTTGGGAGAGCGTTAGACTGAAGATCTAAAGGTCCCTGGTTCGATCCCTGGTTTCGGCAGTCTTTTTTATTTGTTTTGCCTTCTATCCTTTCCTTCTGCAACGGTGTCAATTTCCTCTTTCTCAACGATATGCAGATCAATCAACATGAATAATTTCGGTTAGCTCCTCAAGACGAACATGGTAGTACTTTCAGATACGCCACTGCTAATGATCCATTATTATGAGTTTATTGCTTTTAATATTATAAAGAAAGTAAAAGTGCTTTGATTATAATTTACAGCACAACATAACATAACAAAAAAAACAAATACTGAATCAGAACAAAAACGTGTTGTCTCTGCAAAGCTTTGATACGCCACTGCTCGTTATTCATTTAAGAATAAATTAGTACTCTTAATATAAAGTGATGAATGACCGCATAGAAAACAGTTAAACTGAAAAAAAAATTAATTTAATTTACTTATCTTAACAATGCCATGCCTCCTGCATTTCATCTTACTATTCAACAAGTATCTCGTACTTTAACAAAGGCTTTGTTAAGTCGGATTTATACGTAAGCCTATAAGACTTTTTTTAATTATAAGTAATCGGATTTCTTCAGCAACGAAAAAGTAACTTGGAAAAGGCAACACAGATACGTAGAAATTTCTGTTTATTTTGATTTGACTAGAACGGTTTTAAAAAATACCTGTAGTATTTCAAAGGACGCTCGGCGGTGAGAACGCTGTATTAGTGACTCATTCTTAAAATTTGTTTAATCCTTATAGGTTAGTAGCATAGAGATCATATTACATTGCCTGTAAATTGGTATCGCGTGCCAGCTAACCTGGCACATGTGCTCGTAAACAGAATGAAAGTAAAATGTAGTTGTCGGCAATCGGCCAATGTTCGTGTAAGGTTATCATTAGTTAATCCGCTTTTTGAAAAATTCGGTCGTGTGTATGAGAACCATAAATAATAAACTTGTAAAAAATAGGTGGCGTGATATGTTTTACAAGTGTGCAATTGTTTTTCTGTGTTTCTTACCTTACTGTATTAATTCTGTGTTGTCATTTAAAATGCAAATATTATAAGTACTAAATGTGTGGACGTCAACAACTTTCTATTATTTTCGTAGCAACAAATTTGAATTTATCAAATGTCTGATTATTACGGGGTGGGTAATTTTTTAATTAAATAAATATTGTTTTATGTGCATGTAAGTACTTTAGTTCTTAAACACTGGCGCCGCAATGTAAAAATCTCAAGAGGATCTATTTTTATTGTTGTCTGTTGAAAATCAAAACAAGTTTATGTTATCGTATTACATATTTTATTATTATGTAAACCATAACCAGAAGGTTAATGATTGCTTAAAAATGAATAACAAACACGGAATTTATGTTTTCTTTTATTTATGTTTTTGTACATTGTAACACTTACTTTTTTTTACGGTTGTCAAAAGCACCTGCTTCATACTTATTGGTGATCATCAGGTAGACGTAACCTATTTTTCTTATAAAAACCGTTGAATTTATGTAAGCTTCGATACATCAAATACTGTCAGTCTCTTCCTATGGGCTTCATAATCAATAATTGTAGCATTTCACTATTAACACAGTACATCCCTTGCATTTCTATTTTCGTAATATTTTATATACCTGCATGGTATTGGAGTTGCGTCAAAATGTTTCATCTTGAAGCGATCCAAGATATTTCCGGGATAGTTTGTAATACATCCGGAACGTCTACGTCTGGTTAATTCACCTAATAGTCTACGTAAAAAATTGATATGTAACTTCAATACAGTCGTCCAGTATGAGAAAACATGGCATGAAAGAAAGATGAAAAGATAACTTCAAAACATTTATAAAGAAACTCAAGAATTGGAAATAAACTCATACTCGACAAGAAAACACCATAATATGCTACTTCAATTAAGAACTGCATTTGGTGAACAATACAACAAAATTCTGCATATTATAATAAAGAAGTTAAGTTTACATAAACGTGAAATATTAATGAATAATCCCATCGATACCAGTGGTGGATCTAGGGGGCGTAGGTAAATGTACCACCAAATGTACCTGACCAGAAAAGGGTACCGGTAAATGTGCCACCGAGCAAAAGGGTTCTTTAAATAAACACAGGTATTTGTGCCACTAACAGTGAAAAAATTAAATTTTATTTGCCTTCGAATTTTGGGGTGTGCATTCGATAAGGAGGGTAATCCATCGTCAAAACCTACCCTTACGGGGCGCCGCTGCGCTCCGCTCCGCGTTGCACCCCTCCAGGGCGGTTTTGACTCTGGTTACTAGGCTAAACATACGAGAAGGCGCCACACATCAAGAAAACCGGGATAAATGAAACCGGGATGTGAGAGACCCTCGTAATAGCATTAAAAAGTATAGTTGCGGTATGGGGCAGTAAACTATTACGTTTCACCCCCAAAAAATCGTGTAACATCAAAAAATAATCGATGTTACATGTAGGAGATGCATCAGGTAGATGCCGTTTTCTCCGGTGGCACAAATACCTGTGTACTTTTAATATCCTAAATTCGTAGCAGGTAGAATAACATTACTGGTGGCACATTTACCTCCGCCCGATCTAGGGTAGGAATGCACGACTGGGGTGAGCTTATTCTCTGATTCCTTTCATAGCACTTTCTTTTATGTCTAAGAATATTAAAGTTTGGAGCGTAAAGAAATTTCTACTTTATTCTAAAACTGAAATTGTAAGAATTCTGAACTCTACAATCGCTTGAAGTGGCTCTTTGTAGTGCACAACGGCATGCACAACTGATTTAGATCATAGAATACGACAAATTCCCAGTGAAATACATACTTTTGAGGCAAATGAGAGAAATACAAAAAATACCAACAAAAATCTATTAGGAGCGTATGACACGGTCCTTATTTTGTGCCCTATTTTACATAGAACGTAGTGCGCACTGCGCAAACGTACTAAGTTGGTCGCTGCACAGAATTGGATATAAGTAATTCGATAAAATAAGTATACGGCCCTTACTCGTGGAAGAAAAAAGATAACATCCTTAAAAAAATATTGTGTTATTTTTGTAATAACTTCTTCTTCTTCACAATTCTACTCCTTCTTCCTATTAACCTAATGAGGGTTTTGGTGTCCCATCTTTTTCTACGCACGCGTGTGCGTTTTTTAAATTTAAATTAAATTACATAATTGCCTGCCGAGGAGAGACGGTAGAATAAAGTTCTTACCCTACCCGAATTTGAACCGAGCGTTTCACATTAACAATAGACGCACTTAACTGCCAAAGCTATGACCGCCGCCACTACTCCACGTTGGAGGCAATCATTTAAAAATAATACCAAAACCTCAAACACAAAAAAGGATATCGCGAAAAACAAATACTATTTCTTAATTCCTCTTCCTGTTATTCCATAATTTGTCGTACAGCCTCCTCTCTTCGATCTCATTTTTTGTTCCTTCTTTGTAGGTCTTCTGCATTTTCTCTTTACATTTGGTGTTCATTTCATTTGCTTCGATATTCTTTTACGAGGGGTTAATCACAGAGGCAGTCTGGTGTACAAGTCTCGTGGCATTCTTTGGAAGTCCGTGGCATTCTTTGGAAATCTCGTGGCAGTCTTTGGAAGTCCGTGGCATTCTTTGGAAGTCTCGTGGCATTCTTTGGCAGTCTCGCGGCATTCTTTGGCAATCTCATGGCATTCTTAGGAAGTCCGCGGTATTCTTTGGAAGTCTTGTGGCATTCTTTAATATTTCGAGGAAGTTTTTGAAAATTTTATGGTATTAGAAGCTCTAATGTAAGTTAATTATATTGGAGAGGAATATAACGCCTGAAATCAGGCTTGAAAGAAAAAGAATTCGAGATTATTATTACAGTTTTGACTGTAATGAAAGTGATTAATGAGTAGGTATCATAATATAGTACGTGATACTTGCGGAGAGTAATCCTATATCTGCGAATAATAATAATTATTACTGATTATTATTTACGCGAAAAAATGTATCTACCATTCTTTTTAATATCTTGCAATATTACTTCAATTGTTGTAAAATTTACTTCAAATTGAAGCGAGACGAATTTGCACTTCATTTATCTTATAAAGGGTGGGCCATTTATCGGTTTAAATTTGAACCACCGGTTAATTCGAATCTGACAATACTTATGTCATTCTATTCTGTCACAAAATTCAGTATATTATCTCCGCTGAACGAAATGAATCGATTTACGCTTGAGCAACGTTGGGATTTATTGGAAATTTATTTCCAAAACAAAGACAATTGGTCGGAAATTGCACGATTTTAGCCGAAATGGTGATGTCAATTGGCCGCCAAGAAGCTATGATTTGACACCATTGGACTATTTTCTGTGGGGCGCCGTTAAAGACAAGTGTTATGCCGACAAACCAGAGACAATTGTGATGCCATTGCCGAGATACGACCCCATACACTCGAAAAAGTGCTCAAAAATTGGTCCGATCGAATGGGGTACTGTGAGGCCAGCCGCGGCAGCCATATGAATGAAATAATATTCCATTTCTAACCGGAACAATTGTACTTCACATCAAAAAAATAAATTTGGCAAAATTTCAAACCGTTTTTGTTTTATTGCATTTTTAAATTTAAACTTTTAAATGGCCCACCCTTTAGTAAAGAAAAGTTCAAATAAAAAAAAGTTACTGTGTGCAGAATGTTTATTGCTTATATCGGCATGCTATGCTAACTATGCTTACTCATCAAACAAAAGTTGATTATCGTGTTACCGTTGTGTTACCGCGTTATCAAATTAAAAATAAAGGTTTTGATCACAGTTGCATTTTGAATTCAAACGTGTTAACATGGATTCAATGGAATTTTTTTCGTTAATTGAAACAAAGCTGGAGATAAATATTCCGAAATATTCACAATATCACCTCAAATTTCATGGTTTCGATAACAAGTTATCTTTATCTGAAATCACTGATCTAAAACAGATCTTCAAGTAATCATAACTAAGAATGATTTAGACAATTATTATGGCATATTTTCAAAAATCCCGATTCGTTTTTTAATAAATTAAAAACCCATATTTTTAATTGTTTATAAATGAATAATTATATGTAGGACATAATTTTTGTAGAAATAATTTTCAATCAAATTATTATTGGTTAACGCAAACATTTTGGATCAGATTACACCAAAAACGAACATTTATTGAAATGCAATTTTAGCAGAAATTTGCAGCGAGTTGCTACTAGACTATAAAAATTTGTGGAAGTCTTGAAAAAAATGTAGCAGTTTTAAAAAATATGTGGCAGTCTTGAAAAATTTGTGGAAGTCTTTAAAAATTTATGGCAGTCTCGTGGCATTCTTTGGCAGTCTCGCGGCATTCTTTGGCAGTCTCATGGCATTCTTAGGAAGTCCGCGGTATTCTTTGGAAGTCTCGTGGCATTCTTTGGAAGTCTTTACATTTGGCAGTCTGGTGTACATGAATTTCGCTTGTGATTCACCCCTCGTTCTTTTATCACTCATTCGTTATGACAGTTTCTTAATTTTTGTAATTTCTAACAGGTAGGAAATTTCTAGTTTGAATTGAAAACTTTACAGAATTTCGCAGCTCAACCTCCCAGTGAACATCGACACGCTGTGGATTTAACAATTAGTTCCATACATATTTGCGTAAGTCTGGCTAATTGACAGAATGTCAAGCTCAAACAATTTTGGAAACCACTTCGTAATTTTTTCTGGAAAGACGTGGTGTTAATCACAATGGAAATTTGGTATACAAATGTTATGGATTCTTGGCATTTTTTGGAAGTCCCAAAACATTTTTTGTAAATTGAAAGTCCCATATTATTTGTGGAGGTCCTAATAGATTATGTAGATTTTAACGCATTCTTTGCTAATCGCATGATATTCTTGAAAATTTTTCTCTGAAAAAATTCTTGAAAATAAGCAAGTTATAGGCGAAAAACGAGGCAAGGTGAGGTTTGGCAGTCTTTAAAATTATGTTGCCGTTTTAAAAAGTTTGTGGGAGTATTTAAAAATTTGAGGCATTCTATTAGGGAAGTTCGTACATTTGGTAGTTTGGTGTACATGAATTTCGCTTGTGATTAACCCCTCGTGGAAAGACTTTGCAAATTCCACGTATATTCGTGGTTATTTTCCATAGGCCATAGAAATTAGCCCATTACCTCAACCCCCAACCTAGAGGACTGGGTAATTTGTGATTTGCGCGCCCTTGACACACCTTGATAGGGACCTCCAGCACATCTTTCAAGCCCGAATGTTTGACAGCGGTGGCACTGTGAAATCTAAATCATTTTGTGGGGCGATTCAATCTTTACCTCGATGTGGATAATATTGAAAATCGCTATGTTAGAACGAATCTTCTTCATTGAGACCAAAAGCAGTAGGATTAGCTTCCTGTCCCGTCCTCAATGCATCCTACTGATGAAGTCGGAGTCAGTAGGAAAACCTTAAGTGAATAGGTCTTCCTTCACAATTTGCACATTCAGGTCTTGGTTGGTGCCCATTATGACAATTTTGAGCGGGATTTCATCCTATGGCTTGTGTAAAAAGAAGTCACCACCGACGCCCACGTCCAGGTTAACCTGGAAAAACCTACATGGATATTGCTCGATAATCTTCTGGTGTGGAGGGCTCTACCCACGTTAGTGAGCTTGGTATAATTAATGTTTTCAAATTATTCTTTCAAGACGAACGGGGCAATATATGGGGTGGTCAGAACAGGAGTGAATCAAGTCCATTTTTGTGATTTTTGGAGTTATGGTTCCTATGCGTCCTAGTTCATAATTTACTTCAATGCAAAAGTAGATAAAGTAACATTTTGTTCGTTTTGTTCTCCTACGTAACTTGTTTACTTTCTTTACTGACAAGAATATATAAAGATCAAAATACTTTAAGTTGCGATAATTCATTAACAGCATTTATGGACTTGATTCATTTCTATTCTGACCACCTCATATTATGTAGTATGTATTCCTTTTAGTATTTTAACTACGCTGGGAAGGGGGGCATAATGAATATCATGGCGGCAGATCGTGAGGGTGAACTGATTAGTTACTGTAACTTGGTATTGCTTGTAGATCGTCTTCAGCGTCTATGCTGGCTACGTTCGAGAATTTATTAGTTCTTAGAAGGTTGTCTTCAAGTGACAAGGGGTCGGTTTATGTAGAAATGCGGTCTCTTTCCCAATTGAGCGGGCCGTTTTTCCCGGCTGATCGAGAAAAGTCATCAATTGCAGGCGTGCTGGATGCAGATTAATTTGTCAGTAGCGGTTCTTTGAGGAAGGCGGCTTTGTAATTTCCTCTCGGCTTCGATGGTTTGCTTCAGAACAACCATATCGTTCATTTCCTGGCGATAACCGACTTTCTCCAGCTGAGAAGGAGAAAGAAAGTTTTCTATCTGTATTGCGGTCTTCTCACAGCTATAGTCCATCCATTTTAAGAATGCAGAGGTGCGACCTCAAACGGCAAATAAGATTTGCTATATCTAAATGTTAACCAATGACCGTTGCCGTTCGATGCCGCACCTCTGCAGACTTAAACCGAGTGGACCATAACTCCTGTTAGGCAAAAAAAATTGTTCTACGCCTATGTTTACAGAAAATTCAATGAAATTTCACTGATCTGGGGACCATATTTGCTTCAAATGAACAGGAAAGAAAGTTTCTCGAAAAATTCGAGAAAAGCAAACTTCATTGAAGTGTTTTGTATCTGGGAATCTATAAACAATAGCTTGTTTTGCTTTACATTCAAACATCTATTTGGTTTAATTTTGCTACTATCTATTTTGAACACAGAATGCATATGAAACGAATAATTCACGATTTTTGTAATATTTGGACTTTGACAAATTTTCCGCTGTTAAAATGATTAAAATTAATTTTATTAATTACACTTGTGAAGATTTTCATGTCTATCCGGAAATTTTTTGGCCTATGAAAAGTATCAAAATAATCTGATAAATACCTACAAAATGGAGGATTATCTCCCCCCCCTGACCCATCCCAAGTAACTACACTATTTTTATAAGAACTACTTGAAAAGCAATCTGTCTCCTTTCCATGTTTTTTATGCCATTAATTCAACAATGAAATATTTTTAATGTGACTTTGTCAAAATCAGAAGGGACTAGGGGGGGTTAAACTCTTCAAAATTAAGCCCCTCGCTAAAACTCCGCGAAAAACTTCTTAACATTTATAATTTGTTTCGAAAATAACCCTTCTTCCGTCTTCCATATCAGGCTCAGTCAACAGGGTCAAATTTGCCAAAAGCTCTCACAAAGTCGCGAAGGGAGCGTTTCTAATACATCCTATGTCCAAATAGCATATAATTCTGAGTTAAAACTAAAAATTGGTAATTTTCTAGCCTCCATAGATTCCGAGATACAGCCCTGAAAAGAATTTTCCCGAAATTTGTAAAATTTATGTTGTTTTTTTCGAAGTAGTATTTTACCGGTATTTTACTAAACTAAACAAAAGTTTTTTTAATTTTACAGAAAATAGATTAATTTTAATTTACTTTAAATCTAAACCAAAAACATGTAATTTTCGAAAAGCTTAAATCCTGAAATGATCAACTTTGAAATTACATAATTAGGGTCCTAAATCCCATGCAAGGATTTATAGGCGATTTAATCGATTTTCACTCATCTATTGACCATTATTTCTAATGGTACAAAAGTAGAAAATTGTACGTCGAAAATAAAAACTTATCTTTTTTTTTGATAAAAATAGAAAAAAATAAATTTATTTAAATGCGGTTGTTTGTTTATTGACCTTCCATATTACATTACAATTACAAAGGAATTCATTCCCACGGAAGTCTTTACAAACAATAATTGTTTCAGGTGGATCACTCCTCAGTCTCTCTTCTTGCATTATCACACAGTCTCATGCATGTTTTGACTTTTGCTCTTTTGCACTACTTTCCTCCATAGCTTCCCATTTTGGCACCTTTTTTTCACTCCTTCAGCTTCATGGTTCCGAGATATTTCACCACTTCTTGTGTCACTTGGCTTCCAGGCCGTAATCAGTGGCAGCACACTATCCGACTTTTGATTTTATACATCGTTCCATTTTCTATCATCTTTTCGATGCCTTCACTTTATTGGTTCTGCTACATTTTCCTTTCCTTCTGTACCATTGTCTTTTGTGGTCTTTTTTTCTCAATTTTGATTTAGCAATGTTTGAAAATGGTTTCTCGAGATTTCTTTTACTTCCTCTTCGCTGTTCGCTCTTTTTCCATTTCCATTTCTTATCGACTTGGTCCTCACATTTCATTTTCTTTTTTGTTGTTCAATATCTAAGTAGAACTTTATGTTCTTATTAATATTCATAGTAACGCTAAGGTGTTATTACTTTTACAGTTATTTTCTATTTCAGTCATCACCTCGTACAGCCATTCGTTCCTTTTCTCCATATATATCTGTTCTTGTCTTCTTTGTTTGCTGTTTTCCACTTCAATCTTGCTTGCCTATTACACTCTACCTTCTCTTCTTAATCATCATCAAATCATCTCTTATTTTCAACATATTTCTTGCACCCTTTGATGTTTTTCCCATCCATTATTTTTATTCTGTTCTTTTTGTTTGTTGTCTGTTCGCTTGTTGTCAATTGTTCAATTTTTAATAACTTCTGTACTGTTTTCTAGCGTTTCCTTAGTTTGACCTTTGCTACTACCAGGAAGTGATCCGTATCTGCATTTGCTCCTCGATAAGTTCTAACATCACAGATTGTTGTTACACAATTTTAGCTGCGCATACGTGGTCTATCTAATTTCCATTGCTGCTGCTTATAGCGGGTCTCATCCACGTTATTTTGTGTAATGGCTTGTGCTTGAACTTTGTGCTACTTATAAGCAGATTTACTACAGTTGCTAAATTACATAGTCTTTTCCCATTGTCATTTGTTTCATGGTGCAGCCTAATTTTTTCCGATATTTCGCTATAGACTTGTTTTGCCACCTTTCCCTTAGAATGATCATCAAATCCTAGCTATCCAGGGATGTCTTCTACGATATTTTCTAGGTCAGCATGAAATTGGTTTTCTTCATTGTCATCTTCGTATTCTGCTGGTGCTTATACATTTATCAGACTTACCTACATACATTAGTTTCTATGCGGATTAAACTTCATAATATTCTTCTTCCAATTATATCTCAAACAGTACCCCACTCCGTTTCTTCCTTGCTTCTCGTCACCAGAATACAGGAGTACGAATTCATTTGTGTAAATTTTTCCGCTTTCCTCCATCTAATTTATTGGACTGCCGCCACCATGATTTTATATCGCGCCAGTTCTGTGGCTATTTCTAACATTATTCCTCCTGTTAACACCGTGCTTACATTCCATGGAAAGATTTTCATATTATTTTTCTCTCTCTTCTTTCTTTTTAGCGCTTTTCCGATTTCCGATATATCCTCGATTCGATTGCATTGTCACGACCAAAACGCTTTATATATTAATAGTATTTAATAAGTCATTGTGAGGAGGGGTCAATGAAAGACTGTGGAATGGTCCAACATTTCGGGCATATATTTTCCTATTTTCTTTCCTATACAAAAAGCAAATGAAAAAAGAAAAATTATACATTGTAATAATTTATGAAAGCCTAAATAAAATTTGCAGTTAAAATTCAAGTATTTTAGCACTTGATTTCTTGCTAAAAAATTTTGTACTGTCTTTCAATTAACCGATGATGGATTCTATTTGTTACCTTGAAGAGATCCAAGTTTTACCTTGACGAAATTTTTTTACTTACAGATTATAAATTTATTCTAATGATTTGCTTTCACGTGTTAAGCTTTCCTCATTACTATGTATATACGAGGGAGATCAATAAGTTCGGTAAAAACGGTATAAGGCAAGGATTTTAATCAATTTTTAATAGTAGGTCTACAGTTTTGATATTTGTGAAAATTGAGAAACTCTAACACCGCGCTGTAATAATATTTTCAACAAAAACAGGTTAAAGTGAAAAAGAATTGCAAAATGATTTGCACTAAAAATAATTTATAAGTGGGTACGGATTTTCAAAGCAGGACAGGAGTCTTGAGAAGATGTTGATCGCACACTGGTCGTCCTGGATGCGGTTACAGTTAGTCACGAAAATGTACTAAAAGTCGATAATTTATTAAGGGATGATAAACGTCTACTAATCTTTAAAATATCTCAAGACATCAATTTATCATTTGGTGTCTCCTGAATAGAAGCAATTTTGAGCCGAAACTCAAAAAGATGTGCGAGGCTGATCCGAGAAAATTTTTAAATGATATAGGCCAGTCAATAGGTATAAAAATTCCGGATTCGCCGGAAAAAATTGCAAGAGTTTGGATTCATTGCTTGAAATTTCACTGTTAACCGACTTCTAAGGGCCGCCATGATGGAACCAGTGGACTTACGACAAAAAGTAAGGGTACCATTTTGTAGAGAATTTTATAACGAACATTATTCATAATGGGTAAATTCACGATCCGAGTCGAAGAAAACGGGATATTTGCAGAAAAACGCTTTTGTGTACCTTTGAAACAAGATGGCGGCGAAAGCACAACCAATAGGAATGGTGACTTTTAGTATGTTGATTAGGAGGTCAAATTGTACATCTCCACTAATTTTCAAAACTCTTGCAATTTTTTCCCGCGAGAAATACCCATTGACTGGCCTAATATTGTAACAGGTGATAAGACATGGATTCGTTATCAAGACCCCGAATTCAAAGAAGAGTCTATGCAGTGGATAGAAAAGGGAAATTCCGCCACCTAAGAAGTCCAAAACTCAACCGTCCGCTGGCAAGATCATAGTCACAATTTTTTGGGGCGCCGAGGGATTTATGTTAATTAATTACCTATGTCGTGAGTAATCTATCATGCAGGATTATTACAGAAATTAAAGGAAACTATCGAAGAAAAACGAAGGACCAGAATGAAACAAAAGGTTTTACTTCTCCATGACAATTCAGAAGTCGAAATTTTTATACCTGATGGTAGATATTAAAAAGTGTGGCTTCCCAAAAATAAATCACCCACCTCACGGTCCAGACCAGCCCCTGGCGATTACTTTCTATTCCAAAATTTAAAGAAAAAATTACGAGGGATGAAATTTAATACTGGTAAAAAGCTGATGTATGTTATGAGGAAAATACAATTCTTTTTTCAGTGGTTTAGAAAAATTAATTAAAAGAAGGTCCAAGAATTGACCAAGATGGTCAAAAAATAATATTTATCTCTTTTGAAAAATATTGATTCCTTATAATAAGTATACCATTTTTAGCGAACTTATTGATTTCCCCTCGTATGAAAATCCAAAATATTAGGAAGTCATTACTTTTGCAAGCAGCTTCCTTCACTAATTTACCATAAAATATTACATTTTAGTGTCATCACCGTTATACGTATGTTTATTTGCATATGAGCAATTACTGAATTCAACATGTGTGTTAAATTTCCCAATTGTTTATTATTTTGCTACGAAAATAACTTGAACCAAATAAATAGTGCATTCAACGTTAACTCACAATATTTTGATATTACATCATGTCGCTTTACTTTAATGTTTTTGCAATTTCAAACTTCATTAACTCGGTCTCCGTTTAATCATTTTTTACCGCATTAAGCTTATTAATAATTAATTAACCATAAGGAAAATTTTATAATCTTTAATGCAGTATTTTTATTTACATTGCATCGCGATTATATTATATTATCAAGGTTTATTTTCTACACGAGAGATAAAAATAAAAACGTTCTGCTAGATAAGACTTTTTAATATGTTTGAGGTGATGGTCGTAATGAATTACGAATACATTTCAAGTATTTCCTGTTTTCAACTTTCTGTTTATGCTATTTACGGTTTCTTAATTAATGAGTCATGTGAAGTATTGAAAATAAATAATATTATATAAAGTCGTTTATAAACGGATGTAGTTCAAAAAGTTTTCTTTTATGCTTATTTTCTCCATTGATCTTGAATAGAGCATGCGGACTACAACGTGGGATTTATATACGACCGTGTGGCCTAATGGATAAGGCGTCGGACTTCGAATCCGAAGATTGCAGGTTCGAGTCCTGTCACGGTCGAATTTTTTTTTCTACAACCTCGCAGATATTAATTTATTTTGTGAAAATTAAGTTTTCTATTTTCCAAATTGTTTTCATAACTCATGTTTCGTTGTTGACCATACTTTTCCAGAACATTTATTTTCATGAATATTCAAGCGGACAATGGCGTCAGTATTATTAAATGCTTCGCAAAACTTTTGAAAATTTTTCGATTACTACCAAGGCACCCAATACTGTTGTCTTGAAAAAAAAATTTTATAATTTTATTTATAAATTTTTTGAACTTATAAAAACCGATAATTGTAAAACTAAACACAGATTATAGTAATGGAGAATTGAAAATTTTAAGTAGTTTTTCATAAAAACAGTAGAAATTCTTATTTTAAATTTTAATTGTTTTGGCAAGAACCAAGCCTCCTAATCCTTTATGCTTTCCTTTCGATAAATCTCTATTCGAGTTACTAACATTCTTAATTTAGAACATACCTACATTTGGACTATTAATTACCAGAGACGGTCATAGCTTAGCAGTTAAGTGCATCTACTGCTAATGCGAAATGCACCGGGCAGAGTAAGAACTTTATTCTGGTCTCGTCCTCTCGTCTCTCCTGGGAACAGGCCCGGCTCAAGAATATTTTTGACTATGGGGCTAATGGTAAAAGTTGCGCCCACCGTAACCGCCAAATTTGATTAGTTTTATGAATGGGCGTTGAAAAAAATAAGCAATATATTAACATTAATACTTTTGGTGAGGGTTACCTAACACCTGTCATTCCGAATGAGTTGAAACTTTGCAATCGCAAAGAGGAAGGTTTATATAGGCCCCTACAACAAAAAAATTCTGAGAATGTATTATCAAAATTTTGAGAAAAATCGATTTGAAAAGTACGAAAAAGTAGCATGATCGTGCCACACAACCGGTCGTTGCCACTAGCTTCGCCCGGCCGGCGCGCATTTTGTTGACGGTACGTGCAGCTAGATATACTCTTACACTTAGAAAATTTCGCAGCAGCAGATGCACCTCGAGCGTCGTACATGCAACATCGATTATTTTTAGTTTTTACGCGATTTTTTGGGGGTTAAACGAAATAGTTTACTGCCCCATACCGCAACTATACTTTTTAATGCTATTTCGAGGGTCTCTCACATCCCGGTTGCATAGATCCCGGTGTTCTTGATGGATGGCGCCTCTCGTATGTTTAGCCTAGTAACCAGAGTCAAATCCGCTCCGTAGGGGTGCAGAGCGGAGCGGAGCGGAGCGGCGCCCCGGAGGAGTAGGATTTGACGATGGCTGACCCTCCCTTTCGAATGCACACCCTTAAAAATGGAAGGCAAAAAAAATTTAATTTTTTCACTTTTTCGGCAATAACCGCCTTATTTTCCATTTTTTCGCGAATATTTATACTAATATCTACTAAGCACACCCCCCCCCTACCCGAATTTCAAAGAAAAATTAAAATCGGAGCAAAAAAATTTCACTCGATTTGAAGGGACCGGTAACCCGATAGTGGTCTCGGCCGGGGTCACGATTTTACTTTCCCATACTTTTCAAATCGATTTTTCTCAAAATTTTGATAATACATTCTCAGAATTTTTTTGTTGTAGGGGCCTATGTAAACCTTCCTCTTTGCGATTGCAAAGTTTCAACTCATTCGGAGTGACAGGTGATAGGTAATTATCCCCCTTTAATTCCAAAAGCATTGAAAATGGGCCAAAATTAATGGCTCGAAACTTTAAAAAATATTAATAACATTTAAAAGAAATATACCCAATTAAAATTTTATTATTAATATATCTAAAGTATTTTTAAAACGTGCCGTTTTAACGTTGTTGTTTTTAAAAATTTAATTTCTTACAAAATGGTTCATATATTTTATGTAGTTTTTTCTTATTTGTTACGCTTTTTGCAGCGTGAATTATAACTCAGTCACTAATGATTCGACTGTTGTAGAGTAAAACAATTGTGCAAATTTTTAACGTTATTAAGGGTGCGATTGGAATATTTAAATAAGTACTTGCCACTGTTTGTTGAGTTTTATATTGTCGTGATGTCGTGGGCTGTTTTAGGGGACTTTTTTTAATTTAAATTTAACTATTTAAATTTACATGCAAATAAGTTAGGTTACAGTAATCTGACCATTTCACGTGGCAAAGGATGCGTAAGAATCGAACTTCTTGTAGTTCCGCACGAATTTGTTTGGACTATGAGGAATAATTTTTTGGTAACTTCATTATTTAAATTGTAAGAGCACGGTTTGGTGCCCTTGAAAGTAAGCGCCCTGAGACGGATCCCATCCTGCCCACCTCCTTGAGCCGGGCCTGCCTTGGAAGGCAATGGCAAACCACCGAGGTGATCTACTATAGGTTCCCGTCACGGAATAAAGTGTATTACATTCCCATGGTCCACCAGTACACAGCGCAACTAATTGTTGTAGTCTCTTTTTGATATCTTCGCGTAAAAGTGGAATTTTGCCATTGCCCTCTTTCTCTAAACACATCTCATAATTTTCTTTGGTTTTAAATGTGTCACTTTCTTGAAACTCAACTTGAACCCTAAATTATCTACAGGACCAAATTCGAGTATTTGAAAATAAAAAATTGACCGACCTGCTGTCGGCATTGAAACCACATGACAACTCTATTTATGAAGATAAATCTGAGACCTTAGCGGTAAGTACAAAAAGTACACAACACTGACACGATGGGCACCAGCGAACAAACCAACATTAGAAAAGACGTGAAAAACTTTTGAAAACGTGAAAAGTATGACCAGCTCAAACGAAATTAGACCTGATAAAATTGGAAATTCATTTTAAAAAAATTTTCGACCAAAGCTAACATCGATCATCATTACGGCACTCCATTCCTTGAAGAAATCTCGCCACGCCGTTGAACGCTTTTAAATCCATATTTTAGGATGGATTAGCCCGCATTTTACTTATGTATCTTTGTCGCCCATTGCACTCTTTGCAACCCTCTGTTGTAAAGAGGGAACGACCTTCTCCACTGTTATCTTCTATCAAGAGCTCTCTTTCTCCATTCGTTGACTTTCAAAATTCTTAAGTCGTTGTTTATTTCGTCCTGCCATCTTGTTCTTGGCTACTTTCTTCGTCTCTCAACATCAAGCCTCTATTTCATTGCACAGTTGATTACTGTATTATCCTGCACTCTCACCACATGACCCAACCAACCCAATCTCATAGCTCTGATGTGTTTCACAATGTTTCCTTCTTCCACTTCTCTTTCATTGCTTGTTTGTCTTCTGTGTTGTTCTTCATTAAGTTTTACCAATCCATTCGTTTATCTCAAGACCTGCTTTTTCTGCTTCTTTTTCCATGTTTATAAATGTTTCGACTAATGCTTTATGTGTTCTTGCTATCATTATGATGCCATCGGCGTTTGCTACCACTTACACTTCTTTGTTTGTGATTGTTCTTCTTACAATACTTTCCAGTACGATGTTGAACAGGGTAGCCGATAAAGTGTCACCCTGTCTTACCCCTGGGTCTATGGCGAATTCTTCGGTAATTCCTTTTTTTGTTATTTTAGAGTGTCTCTGCAGTTTTGCATGTATCATTTTCGTTCGAGCTTTATAGGTGTTGTTGAGCAGTGATATTCCTCGATAGCCTTTGCACTCTCTCATGTCTCCTTTCCTGTGTATTGGGATGATCTCAGCTACATTTTACTCTTTCTCTTCTCTTCGTACTACCATAATCAGTTCGTACCTTCTGCTCAACATTGTATCTTCTCTCATCTTCATCAATTCCGTGTTTATGCAGGGTTTCCTTGCTTTTTTATTTTTCATCGATATTAACGTTCTAAGTTAAGTTGATGTTTCCATTCTTTCTTCTCCTCTTAGTGTTAGTGTTTTATTATCTACAGAGATTTCCCCTGTTTCTGCACTAAGTACTTTTGAAATATTCTGTCTATATTTTGTTGATTACTTTTTCTTCATATTTTATTTTTTGTCCTTTATTCCTCTTACCTACTTCAGTCTTGTTGTTTTTCTGTTCTTTTATTGATTTGTAGAATTCCATTTGGTTTTTATGCATTATTACTATATCTGCCATCATTCCGAGAGTTTCACAGTGTGTCATCGTTTTTCTTTGCATATTTCGTTATTTTCTGTTCTTTGGGAAATCTACCATTTTTATCAGGTTTCTCTTTTTAGTTATATGATTGGTTCGCATTCTTCATCAAACCATTCGTTTTCAATGTTTTTGTCCTTTTTCCAATTGTCCTTTCAGCTGGTCAGTATTCTGCTTCTAATCACTTCCGGGTCTCATCCAAGTTTGCTTGTGTTTCATTTTGTATTTAAAATCAGTGGTTACTATCCTTAAATTACATATTATTATCGTTTCTAGAGGATGAATTAAAAATTACGAACAAACAACAATTTGGCTTCACCAGAGGACACAACACAACATTACAGATAACAATAATTGAAGGGCCTAGTGGAAAAAGTAGTTAAGTCAATGTTTTTTCAATTTGTTGATTTTTATATTAATTTGTAGAGAATAAATGCCGCAATGTGAAAATGTGCTCAACTACAAATTGATAAAAAAGTGACTTAACTACTTTTTCCACTAGGCCCTTCAATTACTAACGACATTTTAACAAAGACAAAGTAACAGTAATGGTCCTTTTTGACATAGAAAAAGGATTTGACAAAGTTTGGATCGACGGACTCACCTATAAATTAATTAATTACAAATTTTCGGCTCACCTTATAAAAATTAATACTTTCATACCTGACTTCACGCTGGCTGTAAAAATTAACAACGCCATATGGACGACAAAGACTATTAATGCAGGGGCATCCCAAGGCTCGGTGTTTGGTACGAAACTTTTTAATCTCAATATAAACGACATACCGCCATTTACAAAATCGAACAAGGCCCTGTATGCAGACGATACGCCAATTTATGCCTACTTATTCTACGCAAAGAAAACGAATTTCTTCGAGCAACTTTTTCAACTTTTTCCTACAAACTTCTCAAAATTATACAAACACAAGAAACCGACAAATAATATCAAAACGTATTTTTATTAATTATAAAATTTCTAGTCTGGTATAGGTCTTTGGGATATTTTTAACAATATTTTCCAACGTTTCGGGCCATTTAGGTTTGGTCCATTTTCAATTGACATTGTCAATTAATTTCATACCAAAAGTGCTCATAATTTGATATATTAATAGTGCTTATAATTTGATTAATTAATAATTTATTTTTTAGCTTTGAAAATGGGCCAAAACTAAATGGTCCGAAACGTTGGAAAATACTGTTAAAAATATTCCAAAGACTTATACCCTAAAAATTTTATGATTAAACATGAAAAGTATTGATGAAGTATTTTAAACTGTTTATGCATTTTGGAAATAATATTATGTATTATATTAATTTATGTTTATTATATTATTATTAAATTTTGTTCAAGTTCAAGCATCGAACTTCGAATCTCAAGCTGCAGGTTCGAGTTCTGTCACGGTAGAATTTTTTCTTCTGAAACCTCGCAGTTGTTTGTTTTGCGAAAATTGGATTTTCCATTTTCCAGATTGTTTTCATAACTTTTGTCTCATTGTTGACCATACTTCTTCAGAACACATTTGTTTTCATGAATATTCAAGAGCATGATGGGGTCAGTATATTATTAAATGCTTCGCAAATACTTTTGAACATTTTCCCATTACTACCAAGGCACTTCATACTGAGAGTATTTCAAGATTTATTGCACCATAAAATTTCAATTTGTTCCTTAAAATTGCAGGCAGTAATTTTATGAGACACATCTAACTTTTACTTTTCATACAGCTTCATCTCGAAATATTCGATACCAGTTCTTGGAAAAATATATTATAAAAATCATCATTAATGAGTAAACTTTATTAAACATTTTGGAATCTTACGCGGATCGGAATGCAGCCGGGTTTTAACAGCTCGTAGGTATTTTAATAAGAATATTGCAAATATTAAAATAAAATTATTGGAAAAGTTAGCTTGCACTTTTCCAACTAAACAATGAAGACGAGCAAATGTAGGGGTTTCAACGCTTCACTGGTCACGGCGGTGAATGACTCATACTTTGAACATCCCTTTACTTGGCGTAATGGCTCTTTTGTTTAAGTTCGCCCTTACACTTAATACTCCCTTTAACGATTTTTAGTATTAATGTGTAATTTTCTTGCAGCTTTTATCAAGTCTCGCAAATGATTTGGATCACATGCTTAGTGAATTGTGTACGACTCCGCCGCCTCCATATGATCACCTCTCCGAGAACGAACTTCATAACAGGTAAACGAAAGTTTCATTTTACATTGTTTTGATTTTGTGTAAGTGACGTGGGCCATAACCGGTCTTCGAGCCGGTTAGAATCTTCGCTGAAATCGAAAATTGATATTTTTTATTTTTACCTAAAAGTGCTCTGTCTATCAAAGTAACCAAAATTGGAAGATTACACAAGGGAAAGCGGTTTTATATAAGCAGGGCTTACTTTACATCAATGAACAATGCTTGCTTATAACCGAAAGCTCATTGAACCGAACAAAAAGCTCTTCTTTTCAACGGTTCCGCTTTAGAGTTTTTCAAAATTGGAATATTATAATTATTGGTTATTTTTTACGATATTGTAAACAATCTTGTATCAATTTGTCGATTGATGCTTATAGGAAACAGAAGAGGGTCGATCAAAGTCACAAATTCTAATATGGTTTTGAACGCGTAGGGGTTTCGGTTTACTCTTGCTGATCGTAAAATAAAATGCACTAAAGGATATAATCCCATTCCCTTGAGGCTTTTTTTGATCAAAAGTCATCTCAATTTTGTCGCTATCCAGGTAGCAGTAGATGGCATGAAAATTTGATAAAAATAGTAGACATCTCGACGTTTTATTTTATTGTTGTTAAATTAATGTAACATAACTTTAAGGGTTGCTACAAATATAATTTATTAATAATAAATCACATTTTGTGCGCTATTTAAACTTATATTGCCGTTTTAAGTATCTTACAGCGAGGGAAAGAAGCAGTTTATTCCTTATTAAAATTTCTTGAATACTTTTCCAAACTTATTTCAATTATGAGTGCTGGTTAATTGAGGAGCAGCCCTTATAAGTTGAGTTTTTATGCTTTTCAAATTATGATTTTCGCGAATGTTCCTAATTGCCAATGTTTTGATTATTAAAATCATTATTTTCAACCTGCTTTTAAAAGACTTCAGATTTTAATTCTCGTTCCACAAGCAGGGATCGGCCGATAGCTTGCAGAATGCGAAATATTCCTCTTCGACCGGCTCTCCCTGCAATTTGTAATACCCAAAAAATAACAAATCATTGATTTCTATGAATTTTTAGTCTTTAATTTTAAAATATTTATCTAATATTATTCATTCATCACAACGAATTAACCAGTAAGTTGTATCTACTTTGTACCTACAATTTACAGCTTAACGTGGAATTCAAGCCACGTTACAAGTAATGTGAGTACTTGAGTAGCCAAAAATCAAACACCCAGCTCAAAAACCAAACTGTTTGTCCATATTATGTGGTGAACACATCACAATAATATTATTATTATTAACCACTTCCCATGTTTGTAGGAGATTAGTAGATTATTATTGCAATTCAATAAATTGAAAAATAAAAATGCTCAATCTGTAATATCAACATAAAAAGCAGTTTTATAGCATACTTGCTTTACCTCCAAAATATTTTCTTTTTTCCACACAGGAAAAACTTGTTTTAAAAATTTCATGATTATAAGTATAAATTTAAATAAAAGTGAAAAGACTACCAGAGGCTCTGGGGTTTCTGAAAACTGAATTTAGAGGAATTAATGTTTGTGCATGACGTAATTTTCCAACTTGGAGAAAACTATAGAACCTTCTGCTGAAATCCTAAAAGTTTTAAATTCAATCCATGGTGTATTATTTTTGGTATTAAGTTTGAAAATTCCAGATTAGGTTAAAAAGGATCCCGTAGAAAAAGCCAATTCCCATAAAATAAAAAATCCGCCTGTGGCGCTCTTTTGCTTCGTTAGCTCATGTGGACAGCCTCCCAAAAACAAATTCTCTGCTGTCACCTGACTGTGATGTATTTATTACCAGCTTCCAGTTTTACATCAAAGAAAGCAAAAATAATATATTGTATTAATATTATTTTTTCTGTGTACGAAACTGTTCAAATTAATTTTTGTTTATTAAATACAAATAAAAAATTTTAACTTTCATGGTTTTCTGCTCTTTTGTAGTCTATATAATTGATATTGTTTTGATTTGTCTCCGTCATAACCTAGCACCGCCACTGGATGGTAAGGGGGATTGCAAAATATGTAAATGTCCCCAAGAATTAATCGAGTATTGTTGAGGTGATAAGATAGTATACAGAAGCAAATCAATATTAATAAATAATAAATTATCTAAGTAGAGAAGATTTGTTTCTTGCTCTTTGGATTTTTGATATATTTATTCGGTTCAGTTGTTGGATAGTTCGCCTAAATCCAAAAAAAATGAAAATTGTTGCTAATTTTAACAGCAGCAAAATATCGCCAAAAACGTTAATTTTAGTGTATTTAATCGTGTGTCTATCGATGTTTGAAAATTCATAGGGAGAGGGATTGTCACCCTCTTACCTGCTCCTTTTTAACCGACTTCAAAAAAGGAGGAGGTTATCAATTCGTCTGTATTTTTTTTTTTTAATGTTTGTTACATCATAACTCCGTCATTTATTAACCGATTTTCAAAATTTTTTCACAATTCGAAAGGATATAGTTTCAGATTGGTCCCATTTAAATTTCATCAAAATCGGTTGAGTACTTTGGTTTTTATAAATTAAATAAGACGGTCATCTGTAGTTAAACACTTCAGGTCAACGTCGTTGTCATAGTTACGTTGCGATTTTGACACTAAAAGTTTAATTAAATAATGACATTGACATATAGTCAGTATCGGCTCGAGAATAGGGGGCACAACTTTGACATAAGAATGTTAACCTTAAAAATGACATTGACATATACTCAGTGGCGTTGCACAATATTTTTAAAATTAGCAAAAATCAAGTTACAAAGTGACAAATGAATTAATTTATGACATTAATGTACATTAATTAAATTAACCTATTTACTTTTAATTTAAAGCGCTCAAAATTGGTTATTGCCTTCATTAGTCTTTTCTTATGAATATAAAAAAAGAATTATATTGATACGACGTTTAGTTTTTTAAATTTGTACAAAAGATTAGAGGCGTCTTTCAACATCATTCCCTCTCTCTCTTTCCGCAGCGCACTCTTAAGGAACGCAAGATTCACTAAAAAGCAAGAAATAAAAAAAATTTTTACAAAAAAACAAAAACCGACTTCAAAAAAATGCACTAAAAAAATTGCACTAAAAAGTAAAAAATAATTGCGTTATTTTTAGACTTGAATCTACTCACAAAATATAAATTTTTTATTATAATAAAAAAAATATAAATTGTTATTTTTGGAGTCGGTGCCAGCCAAGCTGTTAAGAAATTTACAAAATGTATTTGAAATCACATTAATACGACAATGTAGCAATACCGATGTATTTGAAATCACATTAATACGACAATGTAGCAATACCGATGTCGTGTATACCTAGTGGTACTCCGCTACTTCGTTAATACACGTTTGTTAACCTTGGCTGGCACCGACTCCAAAAATAACAATTTATATTTTTTTTATTATAATAAAAAATTTATATTTTGTGAGTAGATTCAAGTCTAAAAATAACGCAATTATTTTTTACTTTTTAGTGCAATTTTTTTAGTGCATTTTTTTGAAGTCGGTGTTTTATTTGTCATTGTTTGGTTGGTAAATATTTCAAGAGAATACTAAAACTATTTAAGGCATTACATTTATCCTAAGTTACTCCAATAGGAAGAGGATTTCTCTTTTATTTTAGAAATGTATTTATTCACAATAAACGAACGATTTTTCTCTAAAACCTAAGATCCAATTCTTGGATAAAATTCTATAAAATTCCATACAAGGATTGCAATGCTGTATTGTAACGGTTTCAAGAAATATTGAGAGAATATAAAATAGCTCCAATCACCGAGAATGTAATGGGGGGGGGGTAAGATGATCTGGGCTCTATGTATACACAGGGTGGAGAAGAGTCATACTATTTCCCATGTGCAGAGGGTTTAATTTATTTTAATTTAATTTAGTTTATTTTAATTTAAAAAAGTTCAATGTACATAACCTCCCATGGGCGTTTATGCTACATTTTCTCTACTTTAATTTAATTTAAAGTTAGGAAATATCGGTTAACTCTTCTTTCCATCTGAAATGGTATCTTCATCTTTGTTAAACCAAGTTCTAACGGTAGATATTTAAGAATTCTTTAAGCTAAGGAAAAGAAGCTTGAACTCACCTTTCGATTCGGTTAGAGTCAGAATTGTATTCCGCCTCTTTTCGGAAGGTAGTGGTAAGTAAACCCGATAAACCAAAGTGCAAACTGTCTAAGAACACCCTGAAAATGAGAGTGTATTATAGTTCATGTGATTCAACGCCCACATTAAACTGTTAATCTAGTACCGTCAATGCAATAAGCAGGGTTGTCCTAAGATATGTAAACTCTCGGGCCTATCAACATCGGGCGCTTTTGGACATCTACGCGTTTACCATGGAAATAGATCGTCATGGGTCTTTCGGGCGTTTGAGTTGGCCTTAGATGCAGTATAGTAAGAGTTAACAACATCGGGCGTCATTGTGAACCCATGCACGGTTACCATAGTAACAAGGTACTTCGGTAACTGCTGCTCTACGGTTACAGCTCTATTTACCCAATGGTTAGGGTAGGTATGACGATGAGTGTTAATATTAAGGTTTATGAAGGCGAACATCCGGACGAACTGAAAACTTTAGTTTTTGGCAAGAGAGCCTTAACGTTACCAAAACCTCATTAAGGTAAATGACTGAGACGGAAGGAAGGATTAATGTTAGATCTCTTTCCTTTCTTCCAAGGGTGGATACAAGGGGAATTAAAGGGGTTAGTTACTCTTTATTAACCTTCAAATATTAAAGAAAATCTATTAAATGTACTAAAATTGCTACAAATTTGAAAAATGTACCTTCATTTTGAGTTGCCCCAATAAAGTTGGGGAAAAGATCACGCCCCAGAAGGGACGGTTTTATGATACGAAAAACGTGGCAGGTTCGTAATGGTTTAGGTGGGTCAAGGATAGACAGGTTTAGAAGGAATTGAAAAAGGCCTATGTTCAAGAGTGGATTTAGACAAGATGACAAAGAAGAAGAATGGACCAGGCCTGTATCCTCTTTTATGTGTGCCTCTTTCTCTCTATTGATAAATACATTAATAAAAACGAATTACAGTCTCGCGAGGAAGGTAACAGCCCGGGAACTGTCACCTCGGGGTTGTAATTTACTGTTACCTGTTAAAATTCGCCAAACAGACCACGGGAAGTGACAAATTACTGGTATTTCGCCCTTTGACAGGCCCGTTGACAGTAATTTTGTCCATTGCTCAAAATGACTGTAGTCGGGCAATAACCGAATATTGTCACTTTCCTGGGGTGTTATATATTGTCGTGTTCTCTACGACCCTAAAAGGTTCACAAAAAAAAACTTCAAAACACTTTTAATTTATTTATTCAATTCAATTTTTTTTTCGAAAATACAAAAGTTAAACTTGCTGGCTTCGTGCGGGCCCCACTGCATATTTTTTCCTCTTATTTTCCTGAACACTCCTGTTATCTTCCTTCAAATTGATGACGGCAAATTCAATTGTCCATTGCAAGTTAATTTAACTTATCAACCCTTCTGCTGCTATGCAAATATAAAAAATATTTGTAGGAGGAAAATAACAGCACGACTTCCCCCTTTCGATTGAGAAAAGATTTGCTAAAAGAATCTTTACGAAAGACAACAATTATTAAACAATGCTTTTGATGGCGAATAAATGGTTTTTCACCGGTATGAGTCAAAAATAAATTTACATAAACTTAAAGTTTTGAAATTGTAACTGAAATTAAATTAAAATAAGATGGAACTTAAAATTAAATTTTCCCCCTTCAGTTTGATTCTTTTGTTCACGTTTTGTAAATATTTCGTTCTTCTTTCCAATTTGATCCGAAATTGAGTCCATGGTCTATCCTTTTAATCGGCACCCCAGTCTTCCATTTCCATCTCACATGCTTCCACGAAAGAACTTTTGTTAAAGGCGTCCATATTTTGGGTGTTGTACCAACCATCCTTTTAAATTTTATACAACTAAACCTAATCGTCCTCATATCATTTCTATTTTTTGGTCTTTTCCTCTCGTCAGTGTATCCATATTTTATCCTTGTGAAAGACAGGTAGTCCATCTCTCTCACTTCTCCAAATCTCAATGCATCTAATGAAATGACCATTTCTTCTAATTTCCATTTCATCCGATATCAAATTTCCGATATTATTTTGCTTTGTACCATGTGCATCCAAATCTTTCTCTGATACATTTGTGTTTACCTCAAAATATTTTTTTCCCTTCACTGGATCATTTTTTGTTTCATTATTTTGACAATTGTTTGTCGATATTATTATTAAATACCTCTTCGTTTTCACCTGTGTGAAGTTAGCGGCCATTTTCTAGCGGCCAATTTACCGGAAACACCCGAACGAATTAGCATCAAATTTTTATATGATTAAGGTCACCTATCGGGATCGGACTGTTCCTATACATCAATAACCCTAATATCTGCTTACTCTGAAAAAATTATCCCAATCTAATGACATTAAATGGTCATTTTCACGGTTTTCCCGCTTTCTGATCACGGGGAGTGCATCAACACCCCAATTTCATAGGAAGAGTTGGCTTGTTCAGGCTACAATTTTCAACATAGCACAACAACGATAATGTACACCGACCCTGAAAAATTGGTAAAGTTCCAATGAGGCTGGAGGGCGATTTTCACGGTTTTTCCGCCAGCGGCCAATCGCGAGGGCACTAAACGTCTCATTTTTTCATAGGAAGAGTTGGCTTGTTCAGGCTACAATTTTCAACATAGCTCAACAACGATAATGTACACCGACCCTGAAAAATTGGTAAAGTTCCAATGAGGCTGGAGGGCGATTTTCACGGTTTTTCCGCCAGCGGCCAATCGCGAGGGCACTAAACGTCTCATTTTCATAGGAAGAGTTGGCTTGTTCAGGCTACAATTTTCAACATAGCTCAACAACGATAATGTACACCGACCCTGAAATATTGGTAAAGTTCCAATGAGGCTGGAGGGCGATTTCCACGGTTTTTCCGCCAGCGGCCTATCGCGAGGGCACTAAACGTCTCATTTTCATAGGAAGAGTTGGCTTGTTCAGGCTATAATTTTCAACATAGCTCAACAACGATAATGTACACCGACCCTGAAAAATTGGTAAAGTTCCAATGAGGCTGGAGGGCGATTTTCACGGTTTTTCCGCCAGCGGCCAATCGCGAGGGCACTAAACGTCCCATTTTCATAGGAAGAGTTGGCTGGTTCAGGCTACAATTTTCAACATAGCTCAACAACGATAATGTACACCGACCCTGAAAAATTGGTAAAGTTCCAATGAGGCTGGAGGGCGATTTACACGGTTTTTCCGCCAGCGGCCAATCGCGAGGGCACTAAACGTCTCATTTTCATAGGAAGAGTTGGCTTGTTCAGGCTACAATTTTCAACATAGCTCAACAACGATAATGTACACCGACCCTGAAAAATTGGTAAAGTTCCAATGAGGCTGGAGGGCGATTTTCACGGTTTTTCCGCCAGCGGCCAATCGCGAGGGCACTAAACGTCTCATTTTCATAGGAAGAGTTGGCTGGTTCAGGCTACAATTTTCAACATAGCTCAACAACGATAATGTACACCGACCCTGAAAAATTGGTAAAGTTCCAATGAGGCTGGAGGGCGATTTTCACGGTTTTTCCGCCAGCGGCCAATCGCGAGGGCACTAAACGTCTCATTTTCATAGGAAGAGTTGGCTTGTTCAGGCTACAATTTTCAACATAGCTTAACAACGATAATGTACACCGACCCTGAAAAATTGGTAAAGTTCCAATGAGGCTGGAGGGCGATATTCACGGTTTTTCCGCCAGCGGGCAATCGCGAAGGCACTAAACGTCCCATTTTCATAGGAAGAGTTGGCTTGTTCAGGCTACAATTTTCAACATAGCACAACAACGATAATGTACACCGACCCTGAAAAATTGGTAAAGTTCCAATGAGGCTGGAGGGCGATTTTCACGGTTTTTCCGCCAGCGGCCAATCGCGAAGGCACTAAACGTCCCATTTTCATAGGAAGAGTTGGCTTGTTCAGGCTACAATTTTCAACATAGCACAACAACGATAATGTACACCGATCCTGAAAAATTGGTAAAGTTCCAATGAGGCTGGAGGGCGATTTTCACGGTTTTCCGCCAGCGGCCAATCGCGAGGGCACTAAACTTCTCATTTTCATAGGAAGAGTTGGCTTGTTCAGGCTACAATTTTCAACATAGCTCAACAACGATAATGTACACCGACCCTGAAAAATTGGTAAAGTTCTAATGAGGCTGGAGGGCGATTTTCACGGTTTTCCGCCAGCGGCCAATAAGTTGGAGAACTTTGTACGCCAGATGGTGCTTTAAATCACCACATCGCCACGCAGCGTACAAAGTTATTACTAACTAGCCATGTACATCTGTTATAATGGTTTCAAACTTAGATATGTACTTACTTAGAGCAGGTAATAAATCTTTTATTGGGGGTTTATGTAGATTATAACAAGGGTTTCTTTTAACAAAAACATTCCTATTTGATTTTAACAATACTGTTTGCTAAGATCCCACTTAAAATTTATTTTTACTTTCTGAACTCCTAGTGCCTGAAGTTATTTTGGCATTATGCTGTATGCATCATAACTTCGAAACTAAATTAAATATGTAAAAATATTAAGAACCAAAAATTACCGTTATAGAATTTACTACAGCTTTCTCCAAGGAAAGAGTACACAACTTCAAATTGCGAGAACGATGAAGATAAATATCATCATCATCCTCCGATGAGGACTGTAGCATAAAGGAAAACTATGAAGCATGCTCAGTGACCTACTTTGCAGGTTATTTAGCTCAATCCTGTATTAAAAAGTTTGGGTGTAAATATTGTGTCAACTGATTTAGTTGATAAAAATGAAATGTTGATTTTGTCTAGGGAATACGGCGTAGATGAAACTAAAATACAATTTTTAAAAAGACCCAGCACTGCTTTCATTCAAATTATCAGTATATGTCTAGGCATGGACGTAGGTCAGCTCGGCAAATGGTCAGATATTTAATCCGGGTCCAAATTTTCTGCCTGGAAATACATAGCCCAACTCGGCAAAGTACCTTTAGATTACCTGCTGCATTGGTCATTGACATTGACAGACGGTCATTGGTCTAGTAGTTACAGCAATGTACTACTAATGCTATAGACCCCGGTTCAAATCCGGAGAGAGTCAAAAATTTATTTCTGACTTTATCTTCATCTATGGCCGTCTCCGACCACAGCAGTGGCCTACTGTGATTGCTGGTTGAGTTACGGGCGGAGAGATTTCTGGTTGGTAGAAATTTCTTGCTCGGCTCAGCTCTCCAGTGAAAACATAAAGGCTATGTGGTCAAACAGCCTGGCATCTTCTTCGACATATGCAGACTCTGTGGATCGGAAGTTGAATCAAGCCGAACACATTCTGTAGCTGCGATGCCTTAGCCTGATCCAGGCTAAAAAACATCTGGGACAAACCCAAAGGGTACAACAAAGACTCTCAGGAATATTCTGTGATGTGCTAGATAAATGCTAGCAAATTTGAATTTCCTGAATACCTAATAGTAGGGGAACAAAAGATCAATACTGGTCGCAGTTCAAGAAAGGCCCTTGCGGCCAATCGACCCCTGAGTACATTACCATTACCATTACCTGCTGCATATTATGCTAATTTTAAAATCAGTTGAAGAACTTGAAGGCTATGGAAGTTATTCAAAGTCGACGTGGCCGTGATTTGGTAGTAGTAAACAAAGTAATAAATTTTGGCTTGGCCAGAACTGTGAGCATCAAAAAACCTACCCTCAGATGTTTAATTTGTAATTGTTTTTATATGTTATTTTTTTTAAATTTTATAAATAAAAATATAAATAAAAAAATTTGTAAGTTTCATAGTCGATAAAAAGCCTATTCTAAAGAGATTTTAATTATTAATCTGTCAATTGTGCACCTACTCTAATAGAGCTTGTGCCAAAGCTCAAAACTTATACAACAAAATAAAATTCTGGAAAATATCTAATTCTTCATGTACTTATTATTGGTATTTTAAAATATTAAGTTTTCTTGTTGCACTTTTTTTATCTTTCTTCTCAATCGGTATTTTACATGTACGGAACAGTTTCGTTCGCAGTAAACGGTTTATTAAAAAATTTTTATGTTCTTCACACTTCTTGTCAGTGATCCACTTTTTAATTGTTTAATTGTATCATTGTTCACGATTTTTTGAAATATGGAATCTCTAACAAGTATTTTATAATTTATAAATCTCCCTAATATTGTTCTAAATAATATCTAAGTTTTTTAACTAATAAGTCAGTTCCCCTCGCGAATTTTTACTCCAAAATAAATTTCAGTTCATATAATTAGTAAAATATTTTTATTAAATGTTTTACATATATAATGTGTTTAGTTATATTTTGTAACTAAACACGTTATTTTAGTTACACAATATTACTAATTTTGAAATAATTGAATCATGCGTAAAAGTTTTGCTTAGTTGTTGAAACCAACATTCAATGTAAAATGTAATAATAAATATTAATTTAAGTATTCATAATTATTTTATTTAGGGCCGCGATTATAAAGGACAAATATTTGTCCTAAAAGTTGTAAGATTCCTCAAAATTTGTTTTACTACAACACGGTTTTGCTATAAATATAAAATTTTTAAACAACAAAACACACGTGTTTGCAGGGCCGGGCCGGCCTGAAAATATTGAATATTTTTTAAAATAAACCGTTTTTATTTTTTTTAAGTTTAAGAATTTTTAATAGGGATTAATAGGGAAAATTATATTATTTACTTATGCTGCTGATTTATTGAAAATAAAAACAAAGTAAAAAACAAGTTTTTCCATTTAAAAGCTTTAATTGAAAATCAGATAAAAATTTGAATGAACCAATGAACAATGAGTTATTTCTCAAGTACTAAATCAGTCTTACCTTTTTGCACTTCTTCTACACAATATTTACACCCAAACTTTTTAATACAGGATTGAGCTAAATAACCTGCAAAGCAGGTCACTGAGCATGCTTCATAGTTTTCCTTTATGCTACAGTCCTCATCGGAGGATGATGATGATATTTATCTTCATCGTTCTCGCAATTTGAAGTTGTGTACTCTTTCCTTGGAGAAAGCTGTAGTAAATTCTATAACGGTAATTTTTGGTTCTTAATATTTTTTTTATATTTAATTTAGTTTCGAAGTTATGATGCATACAGGATAATGCCAAAATAACTTCAGGCACTAGGAGTTCAGAAAGTAAAAATAAATTTTAAGTGGGATCTTAGCAAACAGTATTGTTAAAATCAAAAAGGAATGTTTTTGTTAAAAGAAAACCTTGTTATAATCAACATAAACCCCCAATAAAGGATTTATTACCTGCTCTAAGTAAGTACATATCTAAGTTTGAAACCATTATAACAGATGTACATGGCTAGTTAGTAATAACTTTGTACGCTGCGTGGCGATGTGGTGATTTAAAGCACCATCTGGCGTACAAAGTTCTCCAACTTATTGGCCGCTGGCGGAAAACCGTGAAAATCGCCCTCCAGCCTCATTGGAACTTTACCAATTTTTCAGGGTCGGTGTACATTATCGTTGTTGAGCTATGTTGAAAATTGTAGCCTGAACAAGCCAACTCTTCCTATGAAAATGGGAAGTTTAGTGCCCTCGCGATTGGCCGCTGGCGGAAAAACCGTGAAAATCGCCCTCCAGCCTCATTAGAACTTTACCAATTTTTCAGGGTCGGTGTACATTATCGTTGTTGAGCTATGTTGAAAATTGTAGCCTGAACAAGCCAACTCTTCCTATGAAAATGGGACGTTTAGTGCCCTCGCGATTGGCCGCTGGCGGAAAACCGTGAAAATCGCCCTCCAGCCTCATTGGAACTTTACCAATTTTTCAGGGTCGGTGTACATTATCGTTGTTGAGCTATGTTGAAAATGGTAGCCTGAACAAGCGAACTCTTCCTATGAAAATGGAACGTTTAGTGCCCTCGCGATTGGCCGCTGGCGGAAAAACCGTGAAAATCGCCCTCCAGCCTCATTGGAACTTTACCAATTTTTCAGGGTCGGTGTACGTTATCGTTGTTGAGCTATGTTGAAAATTGTAGCCTGAACAAGCCAACGCTTCCTATGAAAATGGGACGTTTAGTGCCTTCGCGATTGGCCGCTGGCGGAAAAACCGTGAAAATCGCCCTCCAGCCTCATTAGAACTTTACCAATTATTCAGGGTCGGTGTACATTATCGTTGTTGAGCTATGTTGAAAATTGTAGCCTGAACAAGCCAACTCTTCCTATGAAAATGAGAAGTTTAGCGCCTGCGCGATTGGCCGCTGGCGGAAAACCGTGAAAATCGCCCTCCAGCCTCATTGGAACTCTACCAATTTTTCAGGGTCGGTGTACGTTATCGTTGTTGAGCTATGTTGAAAATTGTAGCCTGAACAAGCCAACTCTTCCTATGAAAATGAGAAGTTTAGTGCCCTCGCGATTGGCCGCTGGCGGAAAAACCGTGAAAATCGCCCTCCAGCCTCATTGGAACTTTACCAATTTTTCAGGGTCGGTGTACATTATCGTTGTTGAGCTATGTTGAAAATTGTAGCCTGAACAAGCCAACTCTTCCTATGAAAAAATGAGACGTTTAGTGCCCTCGCGATTGGCCGCTGGCGGAAAAACCGTGAAAATCGCCCTCCAGCCTCATTGGAACTTTACCAATTTTTCAGGGTCGGTGTACATTATCGTTGTTGTGCTATGTTGAAAATTGTAGCCTGAACAAGCCAACTCTTCCTATGAAATTGGGGTGTTGATGCACTCCCCGTGATCAGAAAGCGGGAAAACCGTGAAAATGACCATTTAATGTCATTAGATTGGGATAATTTTTTCAGAGTAAGCAGATATTAGGGTTATTGATGTATAGGAACAGTCCGATCCCGATAGGTGACCTTAATCATATAAAAATTTGATGCTAATTCGTTCGGGTGTTTCCGGTAAATTGGCCGCTAGAAAATGGCCGCTAACTTCACACAGGTTTCGTTTTCTCTAATTTCTTCGATCTTTATGATAAAATTTTTTCGTAAGATTTCACCAGCTGACATTTTATCTAGTTTTTCATGTGTTTTGTCCAATTGTGTCTTTATTAATGCCATCATTTTTTTATTTGTATCCATTTTCATATTTTCATCTAAGCTGTCCTTCAAATCTTTAATTTTTTTACCAAAATTTCTTTTTATTTCTTGTACGCTCACGTTTAGTGTTTCTTCCTTGACGACTTTTTCCTGTACATCTCGGAGAACTGTGCCCAAATTGTCCATCTCCTTTTGAAAGTCGATCTGTGATTTATTTATCTATTTCATGTTATTTTGCATTTCTTGATTTGTTGTGTCTTTTTTTTTAATTTATTGTGTCTATAATTTATTTGTTTGTTTTCTTTGCGCTCTCTTGTATTGTTTTTATTAATAATTTCTTCATTTCTTGCAATCCAACTTCAGGATTTATCGTACTCTGAGAAACATTAGCAGGATTGAAAGAATCTTCTTCTTCCGATGCATCAACATTCATTTTTTCCGGGGTGTTTATTTATTATTATCACTTATTTTAACAAAAAAAACTCTAATCTTAGGGCTAAAGTAATGCTATACAAATATAAAAAATACAAAAATATTTGTGGGAGGAAAATAACAGTTCAATATGCACAAATAAAGCAAAAATTCAATAAAACATAAACCCTGTTCGACTTCGGGCGATGCAAGAACTTTATTCTGGCTGTCTCCCCGGGAACGCAATATCAAACTACCGAGGTGTCATCTGCACTTTAAAACCTTCTTAAAATGAAGTGGTTCGGAGTCTACGTTAAACTGTAAGTTCCCTATATTTGTAAAACTTCGAACGCATACCGCAGACATAAAGACAGCGAAAAATAAACTAAATAAAGCAAACTATTTAACAGTTTCATGCTTGCCTGCGCCGAGTTTCCGGCATCAAGTTGTGCTACACGGTCATGAGACGATCATCAGTTTAAGCGGTTACTTAAAAAACTTTATTCTGACCGCCCCCCTTGGAAGGTAAAGGCAAACCACCGATGTGTAATCTGCCTAATACAGCCTCTCTAGAGATGAAGTGTATACACTACCCTCGGTCTGGCTAACCGCAACCCTGCTTAAAATTATAATATTCTCCTCTTCAATAATTTGTTATTTCAAATTAAGTTTGTTCTTGTTCTTGTTGTAATCTTGTTCTAATATCATAGCGATAATAGGAGGCAGCCTGGTCTCTGCCGGTCTCTTGTTTTTTAGGCATTGCGGAATTCATATTGACTCAACCTTTAACTGAACATTTTCGGTCCCTGTGGCTAGCACCTGGCGGTAATAATTGGAAATAGAAACGCAGTGTTCACGGTGTACTGAACTGCTCGAATAACAGCAGCTGTGTATCTGTCTAGTATTTATCTATCCGGTGTTCTCAATGCACTTTTCATTGGTTCATGTTTCAATAACTTCTCAATTTTTAAAAGTTCTGATGCGGCCTTTAGGCCGCGCAACCATAACAATCGCACACTAACGGCCTCCTATATTATAATGTCCTAACTTGGGGATCCACATTATTAGCGGATATCTCACATAAATATATTGCTGAATAGAAACAAAAAGTGTAACAAAGATCTGTTCGTCAATATAAACAATTAGTTAATTTCAGATGCTTATGATGCAAGTCTCAGGTTAATAGATTAGGTATTACAGCTGTTATAGTTATTTTCTATTGTTGTCTTCTAAGAAAAAATGGCTAGGACCATCATCATAGAGATTTGATAAAATAGCTAGCCGGCATCAGGCAACATTTGTTGATGAACTGTACTCACAAAAGACACAACAATCCTACCGTCAATTTCAATTGTTCTGTTGTTTATATTAAGCAATCGATTGGATTGTTTTTATATTTATCTGCGAGTAACGCTTGTTGTTATCTTGCACCTGTCGCCTTCACGCACGTGAATTGTTTAATATACACAAGGGGGCCCAACTTGCTACTCATTGTTTTGAAAACATCAGCTGCTATTACGAACGGAAAAGCACAAATGTAACAATCGACCCGTTTCTACTCGCAGATATTATGTATGTAGTATTTCAAACCAAAATTCAGGTTTCTATAATTATAAATCATGCTAAACAACGCTCCAGGCGATGATTTACGTATTTTCTGGATTGGTTGAGGTAACACCTAACATTGAACAACTGTTTGACATATTTCCTCTATGTTTACTTCGTGGATGAGTCTTATCAATGTCGAGCACGTGCCAAGATATCAAATAGAAACTATTTTAGGTGAACCACATATTCATTTCACGTATTTTTAGACTAGGAATACCAATTTTAATTATAAAATTGTTACCTGAAAAAAAAACTTTAAAAAGTAACAAATTTAAACATAGCACCTACTATACGTCCCGTTTGACCCACATAAACACATCGGCAGTTGCAACAAGCAATATTACCTACACTTTTTATAAATAATAGTAATAATAATATATTATTTAAATCGAACAAATTGAGGAAACTCAAGGATAGCTACATTCTAATGATTCATTCAGAAATAATTATTGTAAATTGTTTGTATTATAAGGAAGTAGTGTAAGAAATTGTTTATATTGTTTTAGTATTTCGTGCAGTACGTTATGCAAATATGTTACTTAGAAATTTATTTTATTTCCATGAGTAATTTCAAGGTTTGTGATTAAGCACGAAATAATTAATTAGAACAATAGTTAACTGAATAACGCCGATTAAATCGGTTTTGATTAGGGTTTCTAAGGAACAAAATGTACTTAACGTTGTTGATGTGGCACAAATGTATTCCTCAAAGGTTGTCACACAGGAATTTTAAAATCAAAGACTATTTGTACCGATAGGGGAGTCGAGGACGGTGTAATGTGAGGGTACACATCCCTAACATGTGTCGGTTCGTTTGCTCGTTCTGTTTACTTTCAACGTACGTGGTTCTGTTCCGAAATTAAATTAAAATTCGCCATCCACTCAGGATTCGACTAAACTATGTGTGGTTGTCGGTGGCGTAAATTTCTTTTGATATTTTTCATGCATTGTATATAGCATTGTTCGCATTGTTACCAGACGATATGCAACCCACTGAAATGGTGTGTATATCGGTACCCTCTAACATTATTTATTCAGTTCCACAGATCCTCGTTGCTTTATCCTTTATCAAAAGGAATTACATTTAAATTTTTTCCTTTTGGGTTGACGAAAAATTTTAATATTAAATTTATGCAAGCATTTCGAAATAAATGTAATTTTAACCGAAATTTCATTAGGTGCCTTATTTTTCATTCCGTATACGAAATTTCATGCTGATTTGTTAATTGCTAATTCGCTTGCGGATTAGAATACCCTCAACACCCGTCGTGCAGATATGTAGGAGACATGTGGTAAATTTGACTGTGTTCGACGTCCTTAGGGAATTTCAAAGTGTCAATTTTCTGTAATTATTTTACTTTTTGAATGGAAAACTGCTACGATTTTGATTATAGGTATTTACAATGCCACAATGAATTGAAAGAATATTAGAAAAATATGTGAGAAGAAAAATATCTCTTTTACTACGACCTGGCATCTGCAAAGATTCTGTACAAGCATGATTATAGATGCATACTTCATTGTTGTAGTTCTGCAAAATATGCAAAATGTTCATTATACCCTAACTTTTATTAAAGTTATCCCATCATGTGAATTCTGCGTAAACAATGAAAAGTGAAGAAGTATGCTCTCGATTGTTTAATTGAACTTTGGCCAATGAACCGAACCGAACCGATAGTAATAGGATAAAATTTTGATTGCGTTCGTTTGGAGGAATAATTACTAATTATACAGATTAAGATCGATACACTAGATTCGAACCTCGAATTTCCGCTCTAAATTGAATAAGCGATCAGCAAGTTAAACGAATTGAGAAATATTACAAAGCACTTTTAATCTAATGTATAAACGATGAAGATCTTCTAGAAAACTGCATTCCAGATCATGAATTTGGATTTTCGAGAATCGAGACTCTGCCATACAATAGTTCCATTTGATGTCTTGCAGACAAAGTTCATAGAAGCTTGGAAAGGCAAAATATGGTTTTGGAGGTTTTTCTGGATATCCAACAGGATCTATCAACTATCGTCCAGAGGTTCGATATTTCGACCTTTCAAAATCATAATTGGACAACTCTCATTGTTATTTTTAAGCACAACAATATGGAGAAGCTCCAGGGATAAATAATATATTTAAAAAAATGCTTTTTGACAAAAAAAGAAAGCAAATGACTCTGAAGGTAAACAAAAAAAATTGACTGATTGCAAGAAAATCTATCCTAAATCCATCAAAAATAAAATAAGAATATTATTAAAAAAATAAGAATATCGATCAGCGGTTCCAATCAATAACTCTTTTGGATAATTTGGAGAAGAAATAATACAAAAGCGACCAAAAAACCGTCTATGGCCTCTATTTCCCTTGACGTCAATTTTCTTCATGACTGTCTTCCCTACCTCATCCAACCTGCACTGACCAACGTGGTAAGGTATGGCTAAAAGCCATTATATAAAGGCCGCGTTCGGTCTGGCACTTTTTTCGGTTTAAAGCTCCGTCGAACGCATGTCTCGTTGCAGTCCCGTCCATTTTGGAAGCTTAAAACACGCAAAATTCTTAAATGAGCACAGATAAAGCTTTTAAAAGCATGTCGTATCAGAAAGCGTTTGGCGGAGCTTCAAAGTGAAAAAAGTGCCAGACCGAACGCGGCCAAAGAGTAAGAGGTCTAATCAGTAGTGGGCAATTTGTTTAATGATACCTTATCCGATTCAATAATTATATATTTCAAAGGCTGATACAATGGAGTAATAACCCCCACCCCCGCATGAATGTTTAAACATTAAAAAAAGATTAAATGCTCTAAAATCTACAAATAAATTTAAAATACACCTTTTTGCATTATTATGGAATACATTAACTCCCCCCCTCATGAAATTTGACTGGATCCACCCTGTTAAACTTTAAACTTACCTTGGAATGTTAAGATAAAACAAATTCGACATTATCATCTATTATTATAATAAACTTCCGGGTTGTGAATCTGCTATCTCCTTCGTAATTACATAAATCCCTAAAGGGTCTTCCTGCTGGGGTGCGGAGCACGTGCAAGCCGGAGGTTGCTTAACCTCCTTCAGCTGAATGAGACTGGCTCTTATTATTTAAAGACCTGTAGCCCGTTATTTTCCATATAGGAATTTTTCTTGAAATGTCTTACTTAGCAATTGTTTGGTGGTCAACAATATCTACCCCTGAGCGTTGTTCGTGCATTAATTTGCTTCCCCGTGGTGTTTGGATGTTGAGCCGAGAAATTTGCGGAGGTTTACGTCGTCATCTGTTTTATTGAGCTGTTATTTGTCGATATGTGATCCTTGGGTAGTTTGTAGGCAATTGGACGATGGAACTTCCAATTTAGTTTGGCAATTAGGTTGGTGGAATTTCCAATTGGGTTTTAAGGTGGCGTACGATGGTTGATATGGTCCTCTTAGAAATGTTATGCTGTGTCAGAGTGAACATGATGGTAGCCATCACCGTCAGGGAGATTACTGCGGTGGTAGAGTCAGATTTTATTGTTGTGCCACGCCTTGGTTAGCGTAGTAATTTTGTGGTCCTTTGTTATAATATCGGTTTTGGTACTTTGGTTTTGCTTTTGAAAATGCAGGACAAGCACGAAAATTGGTAGGGTGGGGCCCCAGCGCAATTTGAGCAGGTCGCGGGCGTGTCCAGAGATTTTTTTAAGGTGGAAGTTACATGTGCACTCACCTTGGAGAGACCTGCAGCATCGTTGAGCGTGCCCGAAGATTTGGTAACGGCGGCACTGCGAAATTCAATCTTTTCGGTGTGGACTCTCCATATTTCCACAGTTGATGGACTCAACAGTAAACCCTTGGACGAGCAGGTCATCCTTCACAAGCTGGGTATCTAGGTCAAGAGGTGGATACTTTTTATGACAATGCGAAGGCGATAGCTGAAGAAACCTCCTCCAGTGCGGTGTCCAGGTTTACCTCAAAGTACTTGAACATTTTACGATAATTATCTGGAGTGGCATGCTTGATAGAAAGGTCTTCCGCGACGTTAGTGACTTTTGAGTATTTTATTTTGGCTGCTTGGAGTGTTTTAACGAGCTGTGGCCATCTGGCTACGTCCTTCAGGACGAGTGGTGGTATGATTTCTTTTCTTGGCTTGAATGTTTGCGAGACAGGGTTGCGGGATGGATTTGGGGACGCTGAAGAGGTAGAGGTTTGGGGTGAATTTTTGTTACTGCACCCTGGCATCACATCTTGTACTATTTCGACATCTTGATTGTCCATTTCCTCTTCGAATTCGAACTCGGATTGGGCCAGGTTTGCGTATTTGCCCCATCTGGCTTCGTCTGATGGTGAGGGGGGTGGTCGCTAACTTAGTGGTGGTCGTGAAAGAGTTCGAGGTTTCTTCTACAACTTCTGCTCAGATGACTTTAAGGTTTGCAGTTGATCGTTTGTAAGCTTAAGATTGTTTTCATAAGCTGCTAATAAAACTTGGTGATTTTTCTTGCTTCCGCCTGAAGGTGGCGTTTTGGCATCGGGGGTGGTTTTTGGCGTATTATTTGTACTGAAGTTGGAGAGTGTACCACAGTCGTAGTGGCCATGTCGATCGGGGTTGTCCTTGGTTTTTTATTTTTGCTCTTACGACGCATTTTGTAGATTTCTTCTAACAGCAGCACAGAAGGTAAAAATCGGATTTCTAGGAGCACGTCTTACTGTTAGTTGTGACTAGTAACTCGCGAATCCTTCTCAGGGTTCCTAAAGGAAACGATGGGTAAGCCTGGAGTCTAAAATTTTAACTAATTCAATTGGTTCAAACCGAGTTCAAAGACCCGCACACAAATGAGCAACTTCTATCACTTAAAATTTTATTTGGTAGTAGTAGATGGTACAGTAACGTCCTGTTTAATTTTTCATATTGGGATGCGGCTGTAGTCACGCCCAGCACGTGTGGTTGCCCTAGGATCCCGGTCGTCTTCAGACACTGTGGGAGATGCGGTCTTATGATTTAAATTCGATCAGAGTGCGAACTCTTTTCATCCTTGAATTTGTCCGTATGAACTTTTCAATACCAGATTTCCGTCTAACCGAGATCGAATTGCACGCTGATCATTTCGTGGGTGGGGGTGACCCCCAATAACTTTTAATCGCTTTATTTCAAGTCTACATGCAACATCCTAAGTTTTCCCCATCCTATAGTCTTTTAAGTAAACCACCATTGTGTAGTTTCCCCTGACTGCCGTCCTTAGTTAAAACGTCCTAACTAATAAATTGACTTCCATGAGTAAAATTACTGCTTTCATTTTAGAGAAATTCCGTAGAACCATTATATTTCAGAAGGCATTAAGTAGTATTTTATAATAAAGACAACGTTATAACTTCTAATATCTACAATCTACATTTCTACATGAATCTATTTTTCTCCTGAAAACGAATTTATTAGTTAGGACATTTCAACCAAGGGCGATAGCTTAGGCCTAATATACATTTTACATGCTTGCTTTCAGTTTTCACACATTGGTAGTTGTGGAAATATGCCATGCTTCGACGCTTTACAACCCCAATCTGTATAGGAATCTTGTTGTATTCGTAGCAAGTTTAAATTTGGTGGTAAAGTTCTGAAAGAATGCTGCCATATGTAGAAATAGGAGGTAAAGGTGCGAGGTTGCAACGATTTTTTACTAACGATTTTACTAAGAATTCGAATCTAAATCTAAAACTTTTTTTGTTTTTCCTTACGCAGAGAGGTGAGAATCTCGTCCGAGTCACCATCAGCCCAATGGGGGCTGGTAGTGTGGATTTCACCCACTAAACACTAAACTCACCCCCCTATCACCGAGTACCGGGATTAGTCATTGTCCATTCTGGGTTGTTGTATTCTACTTGCATCTTTATTAATGTAAGTGGGCGTTTGTTTTTCAATTGACAACTTTATGAATTTTGGAACGTCCTTCGAAATATTTATCTTACATCAGTTCTGGTCTGAGTCTGATGCCGAAAACTTAGGTGCACTCTATTTTTCGGAGCCAAATTAAAGGGTTTTAAGCCAAAAAATTGCAGATCCGAGGTATTATTTTTTACAACGTAATAACTGGACTATTAACTATTGCCTGTAGTTGTGTAAAAATCCTAAAATTCTCGTGGCTATCGTTTGGAAAGCGTCGATGTCACAAAAAATATGCTATATAGGAACTTTTTTGTAGAGAATTTTATCTTGAATAATATTGATAATAACCCACTTTGCTGTAAAATTAACGTTTAATGAGATAATTTGTAAAACTCTCATGTTGAACGCAGACCTTGTAAGATGGGGAAAACTTATTAGCATATTGACTACAGATTTTAAATAAAGTTTTTAAAATTATATTGTGTTTTCCTTTTGGATCGGCGTCATACAACATCAGAAAAGATTGCTTAAGTTAAAATTCTTCAGACACATTGTCTGAAACTAAAACCCTTAGCCAGACCTTGCCTCCATGAATATCGTTCCTCAATCAACTTCATTATGTTCTGGATGAGGAGGTAGGAAATTATAAATAGGTGGTCTTTGCTCTACCAGCACCACCACTTTTTCACCATCCTGACTAAATGAGTAATGCAGTATGCGACGCCTCATTTGATTCAATGTATTTTACTCTGTTCGAGACACATTTTCTTTGATTTCATCCTTTATGGGGATCAAACTGAGTATAGTCAACAAAGATGTTTTTAATCTTCGATGATAAGAATCCACTTGATGCAGTTTAGTTCCTTTCAACTTTAAAGGACCAAAAAGAATCCCCTTGAAAAAAATTTATGTTAAATTGTGAAACGTAATTAATAAATTATAATATTTATAAAATAACAAAGAGAAATAGAAAAGTTCCATCATATCCTCATATCGTCACCTCTACATTGTTCTTCTTGTTGTTGTTTTTCAAGGCCCTTTCGTAACTTCCTTCTAAGTGGAATCATTCTTTCGTTCAGTGATTGAAGTCTCTACGCAGTAATATGTATGTATACTTTCTTGTTTCTACGTTTACTAATGGCCACCTTCAGAATTTTGATCGGGAGAATAATATCCACGTATCGATGCGATGGCCGATAATAAATTCAAATCCTTGATTCCAACCTCAGGAAGGGGACCGCTCCAAACCGATTCGACTGATGGAACACGAACGTGAATTCGTATCAAATGGAATAATTTCTCGTCACGCAATCAGTACTGGCATCACAGGACAATTAGATAACCTTGTGCAAGTTTAAACAAATACTGTACGGATTATATTAAAATGGTAATTATAAATAAATTATAATGCAAACGAAATTTTAAATTATGATTAAAGTGCATTGTCCCTACATGCGAAAATATACCTAAGTAATAATTTACATGGTTTCTGAATATGACAGCTGTTTACCATATTCGTCCACAATTATGACAACCCCTGTGTATAATATAATTTATATCTAAACTTTATACCGAAACCGGAAATTAATGTGTTTTTAGGTAAGGGTGGGTGTCTCCATGAATCGACAGGTGATTTCATTAACAAGTAATACTATGTGCCATGGATTACAGCCTAACTTTTGTAAGCAAAATTGTTAAAATCTAAATATTACATAATTATTGATCGAATGGATAAGGAATAAATGGAATTTTGTTTATTTAGAATGGAAATTGAATATTGACCAATGACCACTATTAACTGCAACCGTTATCCCTAGTTTATGACACGTGTTATGGAATATCCCTCAGAAACCACATTATGTGCTGTGTTGTTACTGATGCGATATTAATGGTTGATTATGAGATAAAGCTCACAACACACGTCTGGTTTGTCTACAAAAATCAATACACACAAATCATACCAAAACAATCCGAACGAAGGGTTGGTGTTTTATTTTGATTACTTTCTATAAATGTTCTCGCTCGACTGGAATGTAAACGTTTCGAATCAATCGAATAGTTTTCTGAGCTTCGGGCCATCATTTAAACTTTAGTTGAGCTGAGAGTCCCATTGATGTCGTTTTAGCAGCTTGCGGACACATTATTCAAAGCACTCTAGAGATTCTATGCCCTTTTCGGTAGATGACCTTTAACCTTCATTTTCCACCGGAAAACTTCGAAAAACACTTCGAGAGCTTAATTAACGAAAGCATTATTTTTATAATTTGCTTGTTGAGAATGCTAAAAGCAGCACCTGGAAATCGAAGCGCATAATTTCATTTGCAAATTAGAATCCCTTTGAATTATTTCCGACTGAAAATTTTAAGTATTTAAATGTGTGGAAACTTGTAAAAGCAATCCTTAAGAGTTTTAATTCAATTTAGCATGGTTCGTTCTTTTAAATTGATTGAGTGAACGCACACTGACTACACAGCGCCGTCGGTTATTCGACGCTTTAAAATTTTTAAAGAAAATTTGTACTATTCTAATCGAAATACAAGAATATTCTGCCCCCAAGCTTACATGTCTGTTTTATATGCAAGGAGTTTCTTGAATTTTAAGATGTAGAATTATATTGCATAGAGTCCCACAGTGCTATATCAAAACGCATATCTAAAGATCATAATGGACCGCTTTACACTTCCAAACGCAGGGGTGGAACCCGAATTTTAGCATAAATATTTAATAAAAGGTCTGGTTATTAGTACAAAAAATAAGGTTATAATTATAAAACTTGACAATTTTTTAATTAATCCTGGTTTTTCCTAAAAGACGCAATTGTGATGTGATAAAATATTTAATTTCAACTTTGAAATTATTAATTTGACGAGTCGGCCCTGGCTTCCCCACGGCTGTAAGAGACTGAACAGCTCTGCTGCTTCACGAAGTGGAAGATTTATGTCTGAGATTTTTTCTTCTTTTCACCCTCTCGTACTTTAAGGGAAAGTTCGCGGCAGGTTCTGTCAATGTGGTAGATCCTCTCTACTTTATTCGCCAATCCAGATTTTTCAATTCTCTGACCGTTGCGATCAGCAAAGCGTCAATTCCCTGAGAAAGACATTTTCGGATTTTTATTGTGAATATGTATTTATCGGACGGTAAAACTTTTATTGTTGTTTGGTTCTGTTTTGGTAGTTTTTTTTGCAATATTTATGTAAATTTATTATTACTATTAAGTCTAATTGAACACTCAATCATGGCATATGGTGTAGAAAGCAATGTACAAGTATCAGTTAATTGATTGATTTCCTTTTAAGTAATTGTGCATTCGAGTAATTCTGAATAATTGGATGATAAAACCATTAATGCAGCAGTACATTGAACGTGCATACCGGGTGCATTCCTATTATATGAGCGGCTACTTAGCGGCTCTTCAGTGAGCGTTGTAAAATTCGAGTGTTTGTATAGCGAATATTGAACGAGGAAGTGATGATACGGGATGCATTAGTCCATCTCCTCCGCAAATCCTGTTGTATGATTAAATCTTGAATCATACATTCAATGTGCGATATTTCAAGTATTGCATGATTTAACGTTTTATCTTCCATGTTTACTTTTTCTTTCACCATTTTAGTTGTAAACAATTTGTTTACTGAAAAACCATTTTAACGTTTTGGCATTAAAGATTGATTGTGCGTCAGGCTTAAAATGGAAGGCGTTAGGTGCTGCATTGCTTTGGTACAGGTGACATATTGCTTTGGTGTAGTTTTTCTACAAAATCTACATAACACGGTTGGATGCTTTGAATCACATTTTGAGATAAACTCCCCCATATCCTATATACTAGTTATATTTTATACCGAGATCATCGATGCTGTTGAAGTAGTCTGCTGCTGAAAAGCAAACACTACAAAAAATTGCAGTTGTGAGCACTTACGCTTTCCAACAAAAAATGTGAAATATTATTTGCTGGGAAAATTAAATTTAAATTTATTTATAGGATTTGCTAATCACGAAATGAATACAAATTGATTTAAAAATTATTTAAACGTTTTAACGATTTAATTAAGTTCAATAACCCGAATTTCTAATGCAATTGGTTGATCATCACTAATGGTCGATGATTAATAACATAAGTGTGTTAAAATTAACTCAATCACTGAACAGTGAATATGCTCGTTCTTTAGACGAATATAAATTTAACGTGATACAAATATGACAAACAAAGAGTTGGTCGGACTATTATTAACGGGATGTGGCTATTATGAATGGAGCTCATCGAAAGTTCCATTAATCTCGATTTTGTTATGTCAGCTATCGATAGATTTGGCACATTACCGTTTTTTTTCACAAATATGTATCTAATGGATTTTGCACCCTTTTAGATAAATCGACTCATCTATACATTGTTTTTAAATTCGTCGATCAGTTTGTTGGTAGGTCGATTTATTATTCCAAGTGAGGGTGACCAGCAAACCATTGACATATTTATTTAACGACACCAAAGGTTCACGTTTTAGGAATCAATTTGTACCCACGGGACTCTAACGTGTTCCCTATTTCTACGTACAAGACTATTTTTGCACTTTTGCTTTATAGGCTACACTTAACTTCACAACTTACCAGTGGCGGATCAAACAACCACATAAATTACTTTGTAAAAAAAATTTTCCTCGGTTCAATTTTCTTCACCTTGTTTTACCCCTGCAATTTATTTAACGTTGTTATGAAAAACAACACGTGTTATTATTCCTTTATTTTAGAAGTATTTTAATATAATTTAAAATAATACATTATTTTAATATAACACCTGGGACTTGTTTTTTAAACAACTAAACACAGCTACGCCAATGCGAAGAAATGAAGTCAATTGCATTTTTGTAATATCCGATACATCAGTTCTCTTTGTATCTCTTTTTAGAGAACAAGCTCATTGAATTACAGATGATGGTTTGTTACCGATTTAAGTAGCATCCTACTTCTTTTATTTCCTTCATTGATGCTGAAACTTTCCAAAACTTAATGTTTCCTTTTCTATTATTGATGTTTTTTATCATACATTTATAATACACAAAGCCATAACTTGTATGAAGTATTTACGAATTTAGCGCAACAACCAACTTCGGTTAACTTGTGATCACGGTATGGCAGGGTTAAAATTGAACACGTTAATTAATAGTAGTCAATTAGAAAATAATTTTGATAGAAAGTCAAAAAGCATCTTTTGGAGACGTTGATAAAAGATTGAAATGAAAAACAAAACATTAGAAATCAAGTTCAGGCAAGAGAAAAATAATTATGAGCTTGATTAGAAATCCATTACCATTTTTTATTAATCATATCCATTCAGGAGTGAAGATAAGATATTGCGAATTTTTACATTGTATATTTTATAATACCTTACAATAACATCTTACCCATATATGGTAGATATATTATGGGCATATGATTCCATTTCAAAATCATTTAAATTTATTTTTGTTTTTGTTTCATTGTATTATATACCTACTTATTTTCTTAAATAACAAATTAAAATAAACAAATTAAACAATAATAATATTAAAACAAATCATCTGGTTAAGCCTTTAATTTACGAGTAGGTACTATTGTAATTCTTATAAAATTAATTCGAATTAATTGTACTATTTATTATTAAATTACTTTTTATCTTTCTAAAATTTAAATAATATAATTTAAATAAATATAACCCACATTTTACAAAATAATTTTATTAGTTTTATCGTTATATTGACTGTAAATCATCAGCTTATCATCTTCTGAGATTTCCAATCAAGAAAACTGAAAAATAGGTAAAGTTTTAAAAAAAACTTCGGGCAAACTGAAATTTGGCAGATATGTGTTTTTGGGTGTCCCCCCCACCTAAATTCTCTTGCAATTGGGAATTTTAGTTCCTCTAACGTGGAACTGTTCGTGTATAACTCGCTTAATTGCACTTTTAGGAAAAATTATGGCGAGATCGAAAATTAAAGAGCACAAAATTATTACCAATTGGGAGAGAAGTCGACAGGATATTTGGGGGGGGGGTTCATTCGGGCACTCAAATTTCAGCTGGCACGAATGTTTTTTCAAGCTAAAAGTGTTCCTTGTTTGGACTATAATATTACAGTGTATTTGGAAAAATTTAAAATGCTTTCGTATTAAACAAAAGATTTAATTGTTTGTATAGATGGAATACAATACAATATAATATTATGTAGTATGTTATGACAGCTTTGCGAATATCTAATTCGAATAATCGAATTCTATTGTAAATGTTTGAATATTTTACCCATGTCAAGAGCCTAACTGAAAGCGAAACACATGTCTATGGTTTATATACAAACAATTGGATCTTTGTTTACAATAATTCATTGTAAGTTTCTTTAACTCGAATTATTAAAAATAAGTAGATACTATATTAAATACCTAACTACTATATCAAAGTCGAAACATTAATATTATTATGATATTAATAATAAGAAAAATTTCATTGTGACATAATATGAGTTAACAATAACAACAAAACCAAAGAGTCAACTTTAAAACGTATTAATTTGTCTCAATCGGGAAGCTGCAAAGCTGTTTTTATATTAAACCTCTTTAATTATGTTAACAAAGCTTTTTTCGTGCTAAACCTTCACTCAAACTGTTTCACATGTTTTTGATATCACCCTGAATTTTGTTCTCAATATGATCTTGAAAACTTATTATTGGTCCAGTATACATATTTTCATTTAGATGACTTGATGAAGGCTTCTTCCTTCATGCTCTCTCCCTTACTTTACAACTCAACGCTACAAAGACAAGGCCATGTTTTCCGGTATCTCGTGGTTCCCGCTTGCTGAACCACAAAGTGTTGATGTTCATCTGAGGGTTGCGCTAAAAAATTTCATGGAGTCCGCAATTCGAACCCACAATTTCAGAACTGTAACTCAATCAGGTTTCACACCAAGCCACTTTTCTGAACTTTCCACGAGAGATGATGGGTTATTTGTTCCCCCCTTCCAATCTATTATGCGAAACATTTAAAATTTGTAAAAATATGCGACATTGTGGGAGCCACAATAATGAAAATAAGGCTAATTCTACTGGCTTTCATAATCAGAATCATAAATTAATTTGCGGATTATCGGGCCTAGCCCACATATCCTTCAAATAGCTGGTGCGCCATAGCCCGTGAATTTTGAATAGCAGGGTTAGATTTTGAGGATCGCCATGCAAACAGAGACCGTCGGTATCCAAGGTTGGTTTTCCGCCCTTTTGGTTAGCGTCGGTCAAGGCTTTGACATTATGAAATGCTGACAATGCAGATTTAGCGTCTCCATCTGATCCCATACATAGCTGAGTCTGAATTTGGTAATGAGCAAGAAAGAGATGGGAGAGAGAGAGACAAAATTTTGCATAAGGGGTCAAAGTCAGGCTCCCGTCGGCTGGATTTCCGTATCGGAGGAGGTTCAGTCGCTCCGATACGATGGCCGGAGATCCCGCTTGCTTATTTTTATATTATGAAGGAGGTTCCCTCCCTTAGGTGGAGCCCGAGCCTACGTGCTCGAAATTCCTCAATACAGCCAGAGAGAACAATCCCCCTGCCACCCGAAACCGGGTAATCAAGAACCGCTAAAGACCGCAAAGTCTTTTCACTTTAAGAACAATTTGTATTCTTGAAGCTGGCAAGGCAAACATTCTGAAAGAGAATCTATTCGCGTTCTTCTTTTCAGAACGTTTATAAGGCCGATTGTGCACCTTGGATAGCTTAAGTCCAATAAAAACGCTACATTTTGACCTGTCAATTTGCGGAATCAGACTCGACCCTAGTGTTGTTACCATTTTTTTTCAATTTTTTCAATCAGTTGATCAAATGGCAATTTACTGCTTTGCGCTTTTAATACATAAATAGTTAAACAATATCTGAAGATAACAACAGACACAGCTTAAAGCTTGTACAAGATCATTTTTAATTATTGTTTATTTTAATTTTTATGAGATTTATCTAAATGTTGTTTATTTTATCAGAGAGAGAATGGTTTTAGTTTTATACTATATCTATAATTCTATACTACCCTGCAATCGTGGAGGCTAGTAACTCGGGTTACTGGAAGTTGATTTGATAGATATTTTAGGTCGCTGGACCTAATCTTGTCAAATCTTGTCAAAAACGTGATAGTGAGACGTAAGTATTTTAATTTTATGGAATTTGCGGTTATTTTAACTGTTTAAATTATGTTTATAATGAACACAGATTACAATTTTAAAAGTCAGTAGCGCTGATTTTTTAAATTACATGTAAGTTAACTTTTATGTATTTTGTTTTTTGCAACAAAATTAGCATATCAAATTCATTGATTAATTTTTATACTCGCATTAAACTAATTTAATCAGCGGTATGTCTGTTGCAAACCTTAAAAAGAGACTGGCAGAAAGGACGCCACTGTGATTCTTCTCACTAGAGTCTCTCCAGGTATGCAGCCTGCCTTGTATTAATGACATTGAACAATTTTATAACTAAAAAATATATATAAATATTTTAGTGGTCCCTATTTTTCATTTTTCAATATTTCCATTAACTTTTGACATTGACGGAATTTATTGGAATGTAATATACTATGTTAAAAACGGTACCCAATGGAATAATTCATATCTCAATTAAATTATAAGGAGTTTAAAACGGAAGAAGAAGGTAAATGTTCAAAAGAAGTGAACCAATAAATTAGATGATTTAATATTTTCTTATGGTCAAAAGGGGAGATCTCATGCACCAATCGCGTCCATAAGCAGGGATGAGCAAACTTTTTTTACAAGCGTTAAGCTACAAATTTAAAAATGTTGTGCGGACCGCATGTAAGAAATTTATGATCATACAAACACTGAATGATGAACTCAAATTATCTTTTTATTAACAAAATAAACCCGGAGTAACATTTTACACCAAGAAATATCGATGCGTAATTTTTGGAAATGATATTTTCTCTAGATCATACAGAAGAAGAAATAAATGCTTCAAAACATCAATCGATAAAATCAGTTGCTTTTAATTATGTTTAATTTCTCCATTATCCCAGTGTTGATTTTGAGAGAACTTACCTTTCTTTGTCGCATTTCGGCTTTCTGGGATTTATTAATATATCAGAAATACCTAAGCAAATTTTGTTAAATTCTAGTTTGTAAAGAATTTTATACGCTTCAATTGTTATCTGAAGAGAATTTTCCTTAAAGCGGAAATTAAACGAGTTAGGTGAAAAGTTGCATTAGAAGGACTTAAATCCTAATAAAGAAATGGCAAGAAATTTTAGGGTTCTTTCGGTTCCTTATCTGGACTATTTGGTAGGAAAAAATCTTTTTGTAGAAAATTTTGGTTTAATCGAACATAGTTTCCTCTAAAAATGAAATTAAACGTTTTAGGACGAAAAACCACCTTGGAGGAACTAAAATTATTAATTGGGGAGAAGCAGCCGAGGGATTTTAGGGAACTTTTGGGGAGTCCGTTTAGACACTCAAATACACACATGTCTACAAAATTTCAGCTTGCCCGGATTTTTTTGCAAGGCTAAATAATTTCTTCGGCTTCAGATGGCTCTTCAGATAAACTTCAAATTTAAATTTGTATTTAAATCATAGTACCCGAGAGCAGCCCATATTAATCATGGATTTATTTAAACTTACAATTCTTTTTATAAAACAAACAAATTAGGAAACCTGACCACGCTCCAAACAAATCGGAATAAAATCCTTTTCGAGTAACTGAGAATCGAATTCACGACCATGTACCCGACGGATAAAACTGAACTTCTTTCTTTCAGTCAGGTAATTAAAAAAAATAATAGACGTTCAACGTGAACCTGAATTGAGATTACACGATACGACAAGTAGGTATTGAAAAAATAATTAAATCGTGTTCAATCGATCTCTGCTGGGCTTTCCAATAAGGATAAATCAATATTATAACAAGGATAGCATTTCTTTCGTGTCAAGAATTTGCAATTTGTCCAATAAGCTGCATCTCGAATGTTTTTCCTAATTAGCAGCAAACATTTAAGAAGGAAATTAATTATGCGTTTCGTCTCAGTTTTCTCATTAATTTAGTATACAATACAAATTACTCAAATTACTTCATAGCTGGTCATGAATGTTAAAAAGCGTTACATATCCTTGCAGATCATAGGACATACAGGTTTTGAAAGTCATTAAGGGTACATTAAATAAAACGAATGGTAATTTTTGCATTCATACGTTCTCGTATCCACAACCGCATCTGAATTCCTTTTGTAAACTTTATGATGATTCATATAATTAAAATCACTGTTAATGATTCCATTACCAACGTAAAACATGAAACAAATATTTTTGAATAAATTTTGTTATGCATAATCGTGAGAAATATTACCATTGTAATGCCCCGACGTTTATTATTTATCTTTATAATTGACAGCAAAAAGCATTTTGTAAAGTGAAGGGTGAAGTTGTCAATGCTAAAGACATAATTAACGGTTTGTTTTAATTACAAAAAAATCACGCAGTAACAAATATGACAGAATTTATTAATACTAAAGTACTTGAGCTCCCGTTATATGAGTTGTGACTTTTATGGTAGTGCATTTCCTAAACTTGATTTTGCTCATATTTCCTGCTATATCCGGACATGAACGCCACTGGGAATCGACAAATATATTTGAAATGTTGAACACGTTTCTTGCGGGTATTTTAAGTAGGAAAATGTATCTTGTTTTAGTGACTTGCATTGGTGAGACATGTCTGTGGTTAAGCTTTTCTGGCTGTTTACTTTTTACTTATTGCTTAAATGTCGAAAAAGTTTTTCTGAATGTGTTATTGCTGAAAAATTCGCAGTTATTCAATTAATCAGTTGTAACTACGAGTACATCTGTCGATTCTATTATGCGATTATGTACACTTGAACTGATAGACTGATACCATAATAACGTTATCTAATTGGGGCAGCTGCCGATCACAAATATTTTGACACATGGAAATTTGGTCTGTTATCTCAGTCTCGACAAATCTGAAAAATATTGTCAATATGTGATTGTAAAGGTTTTATCATACAATACAACATTTATAATTTTATTCAACAGCTTATATGCTACCATTTTTAATTTTTATCTTGCTTGCATTAAGGTCAACAAATCTTATCAGTCAAAGATTTAATTAAAAGCTGTGAGCTCAGTGACGGTTGGCACGGGGAGAGCGACGGTGCGCGGCCCTCCCAAGACAAAATTGCAACTCAGAAAAATGTTGTGTAATCCACTGCATATTAGGCAATTCGATGTCGCTTGGACCGTACGATTGCATGGATTTAGAACGCTTTAACAGTGGGCAATTATTATTATTAAGCGGCCTAAAGGCCGCACCGAAACTTTTCAAGTTGATAGCAAAATAAAAGCTAATGAGCGATGCTTTATGCTTATTGCTATTTTCAAAGTAGCACCAATAATATATTATTTTATTTTTAGTTTTTATTTAAATGTTGTGCCCTTCCATTGAATGAAGTCACAATCCGCCACTGGTTATACTGTTCAAATATGCTTTCAGGATAAATAAACTAATAATGTAGTACTTAGGTACTTGAAGGAAAATACTTATCAAAAATATAAAGTGACTCAAAAAAGTCTCCATACGATACTATTTTATCAATTTACATTACAATTATCTACTCCGATTTTACTTTTTTTTTTATTACAAAATACGATTATTTGTAAATACTATATTATAATATACACTCATTCATACTTTTAATAAAATATTTCAAACAATCCGTTCTTAGCAAGAAAATTTTAAATAAATATAATAAATCGCCATAATCTATCTCAAAAAGTCTCCGTGCGCGGATTAAAAATGGCTCTCTAAACGTTTATATTAATATTTAATATTTCGTTCATTCTTTCCTGTAAAACCTTTTTAAGAGTATTTTTGTTGGTTATATATCGTGTTTGCGAATTCTTCGATTTAATTCCTCCCACAGGTGCTCAATGGGATTCAAGTCGAGACTTTGTGGAGGTGAATGCAGCTGTTTCGGTACGTAGTAAAGTAACCATTCCTTAACAATCATTGATGCGTGCTTGGAATCCTGATCTTGTTATAAGATATGAAAAAAACTATCTTCTGAATTTTTTGGCAAAAAATGCAAATATACCCACTTATACATTATTAAATCAACGAAATGTAAATTTCTCACACCCGATGCTGCCATAGATCCATAAACTAAAAGACCTCCTCCACCATGCTTCACTGTTGGAATAACATTCGTAAATAATATTAAGCGCTTCGTTTGGCTTTAGCCACATTTTTTCTCTACGATCAGAACCGAATATATTAAATTAACTCTCGTTTGTAAAAATCACTCGATTCCAGAACTCCAAGTCTTTGTTTCTGTGTTCTATTGTAAACTTGATTCTTCTATTTTTATTAATTTTTGAAATTAGAGGTTTGGGTCCAGCACCACGGCTATTATAATCGCCTTTCCTGAGCACATTTCTAATTGTCTGGTCAGAAGCACTAATATTAAATTTATTACGCACTCCATCCCCAATTTTTGCAGAAGTTTTTCTGGAGTTTTCTTCGCTTCGCGTACAATACTGCGGTTTATAAGATCACTTAGTATCTAGGGGTGTCCAGAACGGGACTTAACTATTCAAGGAATCCCTGTCTCCACATTTTTTAATTATGTATTGAATACTTGAAAATTTCCGATATCATTCTAATGCAGGGATGAGCAACCTTTTTTTACAACGGGCCAGCTATAAATTTAAAAATTTTGTGCGGGACGCATGTAAGAAACTTATGATCATACAAACACTGAACAGTGAACTAAAATTATTTCGTTTTTAATAAAATAAACCTTGTAAATAAAATAAAAAGAAACATTTTTTATATGCATTAGCGTACGCTAAGACTTTTTTGAGATAGATTATGGCCATTTATTTTATTTGTTCAAATTTTTCTTGCTAATATTTTTTATTGCGGATTTTTTTAGAAATATTTTCTTGAAACTATGTATGAATGTATTTCATAATAAAAACAATGGTAAAAATTTATAGTGGTAGCAATCATCGATTTTCTGACAAACGTAGATACCGGGTTTGATATCTCGGCTTTCGATCTAGCTGGAAGGGGGGGGGGGTTCGGTTGCTCATTAATATAACAGCAATTCGGTTTCAAAATGGAATATTATGTGAGTAACGCCATTATCTTCGTTTTTGATAAATCAGTTAGTAATGAGTAAATTAAAAATTAACAATAAGATAAGGAATCACAATAAATTTCAATTTTATTTGATCAGATGGTTTTAATTTTATATTTATTTATAAAATTAATAATTTATATAGCTTAGATAATATAAGTTGGATAGAGGATTTTGTTTAGTACTTTCTCCGCGAATAAAACAAAGATGTACTTCTGCTCTAAACAAAATCCTCTATCCAACTTATCCAATACTCCGCTTCTGCACAAGTTTAATACTTAGATAATATACTTTCAATTTCCAAGTACAATACTTGAAACTGTCTAATTTAAAGTATTTTAATGTATTTTTAACAACTTCTACAAATCGTAATGGAAATTAATGTATGGAAGAAGAGGAACTTGAAATATAGAAATTCCCAGGTATTTATTTAAAATTTTGCTAAAACCGAGGGAAAAAATGGTACGTAAGTCTAAAAACTGGCTGAAATATCCCTTAAACAGTGCTGAACGCCACACTAAAACTCACAAAACCTCCAAAGTCGGCTTTATTGACTTTAGTCTTGTTAAGTCTTCATCACAAAGGGCTGAGGCATAAAATAGTTTTATTTACCTACAAAAGTTGCTTATTTTTGAAAGACCTTTTCAACGATTCCATTTTCGACCCCCATGCTATTTGAAAATCTAGGGTTTTGACATTTTGGAGCTAACATTTCCGGGGAATTTCAGTATCACCATTCGATTCATCATGTAGGCATTTTTGCCAATCCTCTATCACTAACTTTTGAACAAAATGTCTGGTACGGGTGGTCTGCCTCACCCTGGATCTGAGCGTATTAATATAAACGTATTGTTTTTCTAATAATTACATACTTTGTTCATCATAATTTCTTTTTGGAAGACTTATAAAGGTAGAAATAAAGGAATCCAGAGTTTGGGCCAGAAACCAGGGTTGTTTAGCAAAGCATTAAGGACATTTCAACTAATTTTCAATATTTGTTTTTTGGGTAAAAACCTACAAGTCCTGGGTTAAATATATTCAATATTTATTTAACAAAATATATAATCTTTTAACCAAATTAATGGTAAATTAAAACTAAAAAATTTTGAATTTATTTAATTAAACAATGACCATCAAATTATTCCAATGAGCTTTCATCAATGAGTTATTGTTATCATCAGATATTTTAAATGCAATAACCTATTATTGCTGAGAGTTCTGAGAATAATTTGACTTTAATTTTTTACTCAACTTGTTAATTTTTAAATTTAAAATTTTAATTATCACTAGAAGGTCATGTTATTAGTTGTTATTATTATCTATCAAAAAGTTGAAAAGTCACTATTTTGGAGAAGACCTATAACCAGTTTAAGGTTCACTCTCTAAACTTTAATGCCGTCTTGACTTCTCTGACCAGGAGATTTATTTCATATAAATTTCCTAGATCGGCCCTGTCCTATCGAATTTTGAATTGAATTCTTATAGCCGTTTTATATTATACATTTTTCTGCACAAGGAACTTCCCAGCTGTACACTTAGTTTCTTGTGGAGGACTGAAAAATGTAAAACAGCTAATGGAGAGGAAACGTCTTAAGTTTTAAAAAGAAGTCCAGACCACTACGTAGCAATTGGCACCCACATTCTAAAGAAATCAGCTGCGAGGATGGGTGGACTACTCGGAAGCTGTCGCTGCATTCATCCGCAAGAGACGACCTCGAAGCGTAGTTGTACCATCGCTGGAAACCTGCCTCCCCCAGATAGAATCAAAACTGATGTCTTTTTGAACGAATGGACAATCTTGCCGCTGGATAAAAATGTCAAGGGAATTCAAAATGAACGGATAGATGTATATTGGCCTCAGATCTTTCATAAAGAAAATAACAGGAGAAAAGAAATATGCAACCCAACCGTCAAAATGAACTTACTTATGACTAGGGAACTGCTCCTGCACCCAGATTGCATTCAAAGCCTTCTGCTTATTTGAATCAACAGAAAAGGAAACGGGATGGGAAGCTCTGGAGGCCAACGCAAAAAAATAAAAGTCACTTTAAGTCAATAAAAGTTGACAGCCAGACTATAGAGAATGAGTGCGAAAGGCTTAGAATACTCAAGGAAAATGAAGCACAAAAATGAAAGACGGCAGAAAGCTGCTGTACTCACAGATTGATGATGATAGCGAGGGGGGGGGAATGCTTTAAAAATCTGATTCTTTATTTAATATAAAGAACATGTCCTTAATCCTTCCCTCAACGATGGAGAGGCCAAAAGTCCAGGAGAAATGGACGAGGGCTGTTTGCAACAAACATTATTCGGGGTATAGGAAAAGAAGAAAAGAGTTCGATCTCCTTAATCCACCCCTTATCGTAGTCGTAAGCTAAAGATGACAAGAAATGCAGCCAATATATCTGCGAAAACCGTAAATGGTCTATAATTCTTTGGGAGAAAATCCAAGAAGAATAATAATTATTTATCAAGATTAAATTTTTCTTAAACCAATAAAATTTGGTTGTTATCGAGATTTCTAGATTACCGTATGGTTTTTTACTATACGTTCTGATCTTTTTCTTTAATTTTGAAAACTTATTGATTTTATCCAATGATAAAATTGGCCTATTGGACTTACTGGCAGCCCTATGTTGATTGCATGGTTATGCGGATTGAAGGCCGCGTGTCGAACGGTATTCGAGTTGGTATAATTTGGTAACTGCAAAGCTGAGTGAATTCATGACTGCTATTTTTGGCATTTTTTATGTACCATACCATTTTTTAAATTAGTGACTAAAAATTTATATGATTATATTATATTATGACTAAAAATAAATATATAAAAAATGTTCTTGTTTGCCCGATGCTTGTGTTGGTCTCTTCGAGAACCATGGCTTTTATTGGGTGTTGGATCCATTTGGGACTTTTCTCTTCATTCTAACCTAAGCTAACGAGTCGAGCATACCCGCATTTTGAAATTCGCCTTGGTCTATTTTCAATTATTATTTTTCTGGTCATGGCTTCCGCATCAATTCTGATTTTCCAATATTGTGTGTTCCAACAAGCAGTTGCTTGTTGATACCCTTTGGAATCTGTGGATCTTAAAACAGCAATGGTCAGTCAGCAACTGCGGCAGTTCGTGCGTTACTTTGCCGTGTGTTATGTGAAACTGCTCCCTGATTTTTTATATTAATCAATGCGTCCCCCTATCCTTCTCAATGGTATTCCATCATTCGTTCTACCATCTCTTGAAGGATTGCTCTCTCATCTCCTGGATTTTATTTAATCTTTCTCTCTATGGTCAATAGATGTACTAGCAGTGCATGAGTGAACCTAAGTGCAGTATTTCTCTGAACCTCGGTCAACTTCTGCAAAAGAACTTTTGCCTGCATTTGAGTGCAACTTTTCGACTGGACAATAATGGTCAAAACTTTTTGTTTATATTCTGTTGGGCCTGCCTTCTTCTTCTTCTAAAATGTGCCATGCTTTGAACAGGCATTTACAATCCTTTTCTCCTATAGTATCTATGTTTTACGGTTGAATTTTTATAACACAAATAGGAGACCTACTGTTTAGCGTAGGCTAAGTAATACCTACAGTACTGTTCACATTTTCCACCAATTCTGCCCCTAAAGTTGTTCCCAATTCCACCAACTTCACTGTGGGCAATCTTAGGATCACATATTCCACAATAGTAATACAAGCATCGAACTCTGCGGTACTCCACTGGTTATCTAAGGGTGACCTATAGATTTTACTAGATTATTTCGACACTCCCAACGAAGAAGGACGTAACTCACTTTTACCTATTTTTCAGGAGAGTGATTTGAGAGTTTGAAAACTTCTAGAAGTATTATTTTAAGCCCGAAAAAAATATTATAAATGGGAACAATTTAAAAGGCGTTTCCATTTATAATAATTTTTTTTGGGGCTTAAAATAATACTTCTAGAAGTTTTCAAACTTTCAAATCACTCTCCTGAAAAATAGGTAAAAGTGAGTTACGTCCTTCTTCGCTAGGAGTGTCTATTTCTTCTTTGTCAATGCTATTCACGAACTTCTTAATTAACAATATTGACTGTTGCATTGATAAGGTGTTCCAATATCCAATTTAATACTGATAAGTTTCATATCAATAATTATCGTTAAATTGCAATATAGATAGTACATCAATGTCATAAATATTGACTGGAATGCAGTAATTTAGATGTGACAACATATAATTATTGGTTCCAACCAAAGTAAATAAGCAATACTTGCTTACTTAATTTCAGTTATTGAATAAAAATATACTGAAAAGTCATATTGATTTTTTTCAACGAGGGCACAATATCGAAAGAAAAATAAAAAATATGAGTTTGCTGTATTTTTATTTACTTCCAAAGTAATTTCATTCTAAAGAAGTTTTAATCGATAACTCTTAGGATAAACGCAAACATTTAATAAATTTAGGCTTACATGCGACCCCGTGCTACGTGGATGTGAAAATGTTTTTGGAATCTGCAGGATTACTTGGGTTAACTTCTTGTGTTACTATGAAATTATTAATACTGTTTCGTTGTCACATAAAATACTCAAGCTAACATTAAAAAGTTCACAATAGAATCCGGGAGGGAGGGGGGTATTCCATACCCCCCAGCATATTATCATAGCCAAGAAAAGTAAAGCCGTATCCTAAAAGATTTTTGAATGTTTTATCTTATGATCATCGGATGCTTGGGGGTATTCCAGACCCCCCCCCCGGTCACTGCAGTCGCCATTTTTTTTAGAACTTTGTAGCAATGGATCTTAATTTCTTTTCCATAGGAGGGCATCGAATTTCAAAGAGTATAACATCTTCATTGACGATATTTTGAATCGAACAATTTTGATGGTGCAACAAAGCAACGAACGGAAAACTTATCTGCTCAATTTTTTTAAAAAACCAACACGAACACCAAACCTCCGTGCAAATTGCAGTAAGATTATCGATAATTTCGAAATAGATCCAAGATGGTATTTACTATACTATCGATTAGTGGCCGATTGACTTTTTACCTTGTCATTTTTCACACTTTCACAAGTTTTTGCCTGTAATTTAAAATAGAAAACATTTCTGTTAATATTTAACTGTTTTAGTAAAAGTTCCAGTTTCTCAATGATTGCATGACTTAATCTTACTTCAGGAAATGCCTTCATTATCATTATGAAAAACTTGACAAATGCAGTGTACAATCATTGTGTAGGTATAAACACCTGCGAGTAGGTCATTCGCTTAGTTACTCAGGAAATAGTTGACCAATTTGACTGTCTCATTCTGATACAAACTAAAATCACATGATTATTGTAGTAACGGTTTAGCTTGTGCAGTAATCACATGTGCGCGACTGTGATTTGAAAAAAAAAATTCTAATTGAAATGAAAAGTTTTGAAAATATGCTTGTTACATATGGCGACTAAATTCAACACATTTCAGTGTCGGCTTTGTGGGGGACTATGCGAAGCGAGATTATGCACACGAATAAACGTACATTTGTTCATCCATACGCAAATTTTCAAATTGCAATAACTTTCCGTGCGGAATATTAAAAATATTAATGCAGCTTGTATTCTCTTTTATTAATTGAAAAACGGATATTAAACGATAAGTGTTTTGAAAAGTGTGTTTTTGGTGCTAACTTATGCTTTTCATCATAAATTTAAGCTTGATCATTAAAGGAAGCGTTAACGGAGTAATACCAGAAAATTAAGAGGGTTTCTTAAATCGATAGATATTAACTGCACGCCTTTATCATAATCTGAGAAGGAGTAATTATTAATATAATTCACTTCAGGATAACGATGAATTTTATTTACTGAGGCTTAACGAAAATATTTTGGTTTCACATTTAAAACTTAACGCATCCGTTGATACTCCAAAAAAGTTTAAATCATCTTTGAAGTATAGCTTTACAAAATCCTAGTAAAATCCTGGATAAAGGGGTAACGGTCCTTGCTCCGCGATGCAAAATAGTCCTTGAAACTCAAATTTTTAGTTTTTATTTAAAAAATTGTAGCTTTTACATTTTTTTATCTTTCTTACTATTAAACAAAACCTTATCACAAAAATTCCAGTTCAAACGATAACGGCTTGATAGCTTTCCTCAGTTTATTTCTTTTATTGTATCGTGCACGGTGTAAAACTTTCCCTTTAAAGTTTTATCGTAATTTTAATTTTGTTTATTTAAATTTCTATGTAACCGTAGAAAACTACTATTATTGTTCCATTTTTTTATTACCACTTTTCCATGACCCGTGTGACTAAAATATAATCTCAACACGAATGTCACAGTCTAGTGCCACTGTTTTGTGAGTTGTGTCCCGCTTTGGTACGTCTGATGTCATTCATTCATTGTTAGTTACTTTATTAATTTTTAACGAATTCGTGTGCCAGTGGTTGTTAGATAATAAACTAAATCAGTTTCCTTTATTAGTTAGAGAGCAGATGCTGGTGTGATTCTAATGGATGACCAACAGCCTAGTCCAAACGTAAAATCGGCTGTTAACTTTTTTAACAGCCTAACTAGAAGTAATAATGGTAAATTAGATAATTTAAATAATAAGTCATGTGTACGTGTCAAAAAGCCTCCAACGACTGAAACCAAAACAAAAGTAAATTGCACGGTTAATTCTCAAATCAGTACTTTACAAATGTGCCTTTCGTCTGAGATATTAAATACAAGTGTAAATGAATACTGTGATAATAATTCAAATTGTGATTTGTTACAACCTCAAGTGCCTGGTAAATCTAATAAAAGTTGTGGTACCGCGGCGTTAGAAAAACCGCGGGTTAAGAAAAGGGAAACCCCCTTGCCCGGAATTAAAATTTTGCCCCTTAGTGGTTTGGAAAACAAACATGCTACGAAAAGGTACACAAAGTTGCTGGCTGTATCAACTTTATCGGAATTTAGTTATACAAGGTAGGTAATCGGAATTAGACAATAAGAAGTAAATTGTTCTGATACAAAGTTTCGTGGAGAATTGAAAAGCGATGCTATTCAAAAGTTATCTCATAAACCAACACAGACTTGCCTTATCAGTATAACAGTAACAATAATTTTACGTTCAGGTATTGTAACAAAGGATGAACGTTCTGTTCTAGAAATTAATGATAAAGAAAAATCCACACCAGGAAACATATACGAGAGTGTATCGAAAAGTATGGAGTGAAGAGTTGAGCCTGAAAGCACTGATTTATTTTGATTAATATTATGAAAATCGACAGGCATCAATTAGAATTCCTTGATAAATTTATTTCTGGGCCAATACACTAAAAACGACCTTGCATTGGACCTGACAAATAATTCAAAAGAGATCAATGCCATAGAGCGAGTATACCGTTGTTATGCATACATCATCATTACATACCAATAATTGAACCGAATAAAATTAATTTTATCTATGCTGCTACTAATTTTTTAATGGCAACATGACAGTATCTTAAAAATTTATTTTTTGGTTATATTTACATAATTCCGTTTAACGGTTTTAATAAAACATTTCGGTGCGATATGTTATCAATTTAGTTGTCAATATTGGATATAACATTCATATCTTTTTTTTAACACTGTATCATATTTTTGTTTTGGAAAGAACTTGTATGCATTGCAACTTATAAGTATGTGGTTTAAATTAAATATTTCAACATTTCATTTACTTAAGTTATTTAAAAAAATTTATATCGATATAAATTTAATGTTTACACACGTGTTACATGACTATGACTTGATTTTTGCACTTCTAAAAATGGAATAATCTTTAAAAATTAGTGCACAAATATTGATAAGACGATATGATTGCCGGCTGTAAATAAAGTGAAGCTGAACCAATACAACACACCCATTTTCTTATGGTGGAGGAATCATACTTCGCATTCATGAAAAACTAAGTTGCCAAAAAATCATTCCCTTAGTTCGGGTGCCGATTGTTAAAATGAAGCAGTGGCTTCATTTGAAAAATCAAATTTAACAAAGAACTACCAATCTGTTAACCAAAATGAAGTATACATAAATATGTAAATACAAAATGGGTTTTTGCTAACCAAGGCTCAAACTCAAAGCGATGGATGAAGTAGCACCATCTGCATCGAGTATAAACCGTTATATCACTGACTTATCCAATATTTGGTTGAACTATTTTTGATTGCTGTTGCTGGTTTTGAAGGTCCGGCTTCATTAACCCAGGACAGCAGGAAGGACCATTTGAGCTGTTTTTATCTATTTTGTTATATAATTTTTTGAATATAAAAATAGTTCAGGCAACAAAAGCGAAAAAGTGATTCGAAAAATCCGGGTAACTAAAATTTGGTAGACATACTACTATGTATTTGAGTGCCCTAAAATTCCTCGCTAGCTTCTTCTCCAATTGGGGATTTTCGCCCCAACATGATTTTCGTCTATAACTAACTTAATTTTATTTCACAGAACTTATCGTTAGATTAAAATTGAAGAAGAAGAAAAATTTAAGTAAATAACTTTTCTTGGAAAGTTTTCTGCACTTCAATTTCGCTCTAATCATAAATTTCCGTAAAAATTAAATTAAGCAAATTATAGGCAAAAACTGACCTGAAAGAACTAAAATTTAGGAGACTTTTGAGGTTCATTTGAACACTCAAATACACATCTAGCAAATTTAAGCAAGCTAAAAATGGTCTTTTTCTGGGCTAAACGGAGGTGCTGCAATATTATTTAAAAAAATATAAAGTGGATGTAGTACCTACTCAATAATTGTCACCTTGTTTTGTTTTACTACTTTCAATTTTTCTCGTGTTTGAAGCTCCAGAGTAGAGCTTCATGACCGACGATTCATGAATAATTACGTTGGATCCGAATAATTCCAAGGATTAGGAGACCCCGCGAGAAAAGTTCGAATAAAGTAATCCGTAAACTAAATCGCGATTAATTAAATTGTAGAAAGTGGTCTGGATGCGAGGTAGCCCCTGTACTTTTCTTCTGCTGATGCTACCACTCAATACACTTTTTTTCATCGCTCATACCAGTGCATCGAGAGAATTGCTCATAAGAAATAACCGTCAGAACTTTTAGAATTAGTCGTTAAGCAGAATAACTTTGTGAACTAAATAAGATTGAAAATGTGCTTTGCATAAATATAAAATAGTACGGGAGAGGAACTTTCACAGTTCTGGACAATGCGGAGGTCTGAGGTGAGGCGACTGAGGCGTTTTCTTCGGGCGCCATCGCAACGAGGGCGCTAAACTTTAACAAAATTTCAAAATGATAAGCATCTTATGGGAGGGGGGCGCATATATTCAAATTTTCCTCAGGCATGTCTGCCAAATTTCAATTATCCGGAATTTCTGGCAAGCTTTTAGTTGCGGTTCTTCGCTTGTAACTCACTTCATTTCGTTTTTAAGAAGAATAATTATAGTTAAATCAAAATGTAAAGCAGAAAATTATCTACAAAATAGCTATTTAACAAGAACTTGGTTTCAATTTCAATTTTTCGCAAAAAAATGCATTTCGCCTTGCATCTTAGATTTATTTTCATTTCAATAATATAATTTCGAAATATCAAATCGGCAGATAATGTTCTGTCTCATAAAAATTTTCGGTAAAAATGAAATTAAGCGAGGTAAGACAAAATACCACGTTGGGGGCTAAAATCTGCAATGGGGAAAGAGCCGAGAGGGAATTTTGAAAAATTTTCGAGAGGTTCATTTCTGCTAAATTTCAGTTTACCAGAAGTTTTTGCAAGCCCAACGCAATTTTTCGCTTTTGTTATCTTGATAAAATCAGATAAAACATTATTTTATAATTTTTATTAAAAAAGATACAATACAAATCAAAAATTATAATAATAAAGTAATTTATTGCGCTTTCCAATTTAGTAGCACTATCTGTTAGTAATAGTTTGAACTACTCCGGGAGTTTATAAAACACCCATTAGGTTTGCGTATCTAAAACTTTAATGTAATCAAATGCAACAGACAACCATTATTTTGAATAAATTTCAGATTAAGAAAGTATAATTTACATTGTATGAATTATTAGAATATACTACAATTAAAATATCTAATTAATAGTTTGTGAAAATTCAACCAAATTAAATTTATATTGAAAATTAACAAGCTGAACAAATAATAATATTCCATTTATTTTATAAGCTTTCAACAATGGGTTAATAAAATTCTAATTTAATAAGGTTAATTTAATTTAACAATAATTTTCACAAGCTAATTTATATATTGTACATTTTTGTTTTAAATTCTCGTTTGTATTATAGTAGTAATATAAATTATTAGCTCGTGAAGATGATTAAATTATCATTTAAAATATTTAACAAGGTAAATAAAGAATGCGTAATAAAATTAAAAAGAAAAAAATCTGATGGATTCAGGAAATCTATAATTTCAGAATAATTTAAATTTTATTTATTATATACTTTCATAAAATTTTAGAATGTCTACCAATTTCAGTTCTTAGTTATTCAAAGTTCTGCCGAACTTCTGCTTCTTGTCCTTTGTCATACAATTTCCTAACCAAGCACTAGAGCAGAAATTCGAAATAGAATTTTAGAACTAAAACAAAAATAAAATTATCATAAAATTGAATCGCATTGTTTGCTCTTTCAGTTTCTACATCTGAAACATTATTGAAGTGGGTTTCGAAAACCAGATCAATCGATAAAATGTCACTAAAAAAATTAAATGTAACGGTCCATTTCCTTTGGACGGAATTACCTCATTAAATCGAATTAATTGACAGCGTAAATTTTTCACAAAAAGTTAAAATTCTATTTTTGTGTAAAAATTTCCTCATTTTAATTTTTCTTTTGTTGCAGGTAACACAAAGATTATTATTCTGGATCATACTTCTCTTTCGTCTTCTTAAAACAGGTAGTAGCAACTTTTAAAAAAAATTATTTTTCATTTTCCTCTTTAAATTTATAACTTCATTCTGTTTGTAAAACTTTTGTATTTTTTTTACACCCTTCTTTAAAATTTTCTGATAAAGTACAACGGGGACAGTTATATTGTCGTATTATTAATGACGTTAGATGGAGCGTATAAAAATTTCGCAGTGAAAAATTGCGAGCGTGAACTGTTGCCAAACAAAGTTAATCAAATCGAGTGTCTACAGTTTATAAAGTGGCACTCATTATTCAACACTTTTAATTTATGAACTTGAATGATCGAATTTTCAAAAATATTTCAAATATTTTAATGAGTTTTTGAAGGCTGTTAGTCTTCGGGGAGTTGCGACATCAAAATTCAATTATGTTTGGTTATGATCTTTGTGTTGGTTTGAAAGTCGAGGACAAAAGGAACAGTTTAGATTTTAGAGTGCGCTTTATTAAATTTCTTTTGAGATTTACTGATGTATAGAATTATGAAGGCTCGAGAGATAAAAGAGATCATCACGGGGTGGTTCTTATAAAATTTTATGTGTGGGTCTTAGAGATGAAGAATAATTTCTTTTTGGATCACTCAATAGATGACGTTTCTGAGTTAAGGAGAGAGGCCACACAATATCGCATTGTGTAATTTTATTGTGGCATAAATTACCATGTTTACGTTTTACACATTCAGCGAGGATGCCATTAGCCTGGATGATGTGCTTCTAAGTGCTTTGGTGACCGTAACATTGCTTGTAGATGTCCTCTCTAACCTTCCTTGAGGGCCACAGCTGCATGTTCACTATCCTGAATGTTAAGTATTACTGATTCAGTGTAGGGTGCTAACAACGTATGCAAAATGCATGTTATCGACGTGAGATGATGTACATTTAAATATTATTACAGTCTTATTTTCTTCCATACAGAATATTTTCTTGCAATTACATTGAAAAGCTTTCAGAAATTTCATGATTAAACCTCAGATGTTTTAACTTCTGTTTCAGTTAAAATAGTTCATCTTTAGTTAATATTTTCTTCCCAAGGGCAAGAGCATCTGGTCATCTTTTCTTTCACCAAATCGTGGTCTGAATAAACCACCACTTTGAGTTACATCACAATAAAAACGCAAATTCACAAAAAATAAAGCACCAGCATCCTTTAATTAAAATTTCAGTACGTAATCTTGAGGTTCTGAATACATCTTTAGTCTGCAAGTTTCTCCCAATTTTCACGCTTTTATTGGTCACCGTCGCTACTTTGATCGGCGCACGCGAAAATATTGAAATAGCGTTTCCGGTTATTTGCTCCTGAAATTTTCTTTAAGAATTACGCTATCGGACTCCAATTAAAAAAATATTTTTCTGAAACATTTTAAAATTAATTTAAATTGAATAAATTTTAAAACGTCACGTTTCGCAGTAAATTGATTAGCGCCATTTAAAATAACAGGATGTAAATTTTATTCCGCCAGGAATTTTATTCTTAAAAGCTTTATCCACTTCCAGTTTTCGGAATTTATTGGGATCAGCTCGCGTAGCAGAATGCAATAAAATAATTATTGATACACTTTCATGTTTAATTTAATCTTATCGATAAGGTGTACGGTAGTTTTACGAGTTTAGGGGTTGTTCGCAACACCCTCGTAATTTATCCCACAAGATGATGGATATTTAAATAGGTTTTTTAATTTTACAGGAAAACTTCTTGTATGGCATATTTTAGATTTAAGTGTTATGGAGATTATTATAGCTTAAGGTGAATGTTTTAAACTGAGATGCGCCATTTTAGGGCAATTTATAGTAGGAAGCAGCTGTAACATAAAACATAAGCGCCACTTTCCTACGGATAAATTATTAATCCCTCACTTACAAGATCAGAACGAACACCGATGTCGTCGTTAACTACTGAATGGTGAATAAATTAAAGAAAGGAAATGCTAGTTTGTTTTTCAAAATAAAATGATTTAAAAATCATTATGCTTCCGTAACATTTGTATTTAACGCGTATTTCATTGCCTTCTTTTAATTTGTTATTCTGCCCACTTAAATCCCACACATTTGTTACCAGGACAAATTATTAACATTAGTCTATGCTTTCTACACAATTCGCCAGACTCTTTAATGGTTTGTGGACAAAAAATGAAGTTTTTTGTCTAAATCCAGAAAGTTCTTGTTATATCATCAACATTTTTGAAGCAGGGATGGACTGGCCTTGATATTTCAGTGCGGAAATGTTTTAAACTTTTTTACGCTGTTTTAAACGCATAACAACAGTAAAAAATGTACAACACTACAAGCAATAGAGAATAGATTGTTTGAAAAATATCCCAAAAAAATGCGTGTACGTGGTAAAACAGAGACTGTTTTTCGATCAAAGCGTGCCACAAATGGTTTTCCTTTTTATAAGCCATACAGAAGTGTTGACCGGTGCGGCATCGAATAAGCGCTGGATATACGATGTTAGCAGCGCAATTTAGCCTTAGGCCGGAGTCTCACTGTACCACTTCCTACTATCAAATAAAATTTGAACTAATTCAATTGGTTCAAACCGAATTCAAAGACCCACCCACCCGCAAATCAGCAACTTCCATTAGTTAATATTTTATTTGGTGGTAGGAATTAAGTGGTGCAGTGAGACTCCGGCTTTAGGCTGGAATCTCGCTGGAAGCACCCACCGCCACCAAATAAAATTTAACTAATTCAATTGGCTCGAACGGACTTCAAGTACCCACCTACTTCAATTGGTTAAATTTTTGTTTGTGGTTGACGGTGGCTACAGTGAGAACTCCAGCATTCATCGTTTAAGAATGATAAACTTATTATTTTGCGTGGGCTCCTATTTCGCCAGGGATCAAACTGAATATCTCAGAATTAGTAATCAACAAATGATTCGCTAAGCTGTGACCGTCTCTTTGTGACAGATGATAATTATTATTGATATCATATTGGCATTGTCATAGTGATAACGTGAAATAAATGAGGACCAAACTGCAATCTCAAATAGAATAGTAAAACAACGACTGTTCTTCTGCAGTTTGCTCATAAAAATTACATGGGACAAAATTAGGAGCGACTGTTACGACTTCATCCCTATTAGAAATCTTTTTTATTTCATTTTTAGATTTATATTTGTTCAATTTTATTATCGACTATCGACAATGATTGACATGGTGATTAAAATTTTTATATACTTTTTTCTTACGGATTTTTCACAAATTATCTCTCCCCCATAATGCGGCCTAGTAGGCCGCACAACCATTGCAATCAACTATTAGATGTCTAAGGGCTGCCAGAGAGCTGCCCGTGGCAGACAGTAATAACAATAGTAATTAGTTATTTTGTATTACCCTTTAATAACCTCCATTTTGATCACCGATTTTGATTGCTCGTTAATCCACTCAGACGCAACTTCAAGATTTGCTTAAAGCAAATGTGTTTAAAATTTTTATACATGCAGAGAAAGAAGAGAGTATATTTATGTCGAGTGACAATAAAAATCCTTATTTTTCATTCAGACAATGTAGACAGGGCTACAACAGGGCAGACCATCTTGCCCTAAAAATTTTTAACCTGTTTTTGCTGAACCTGAACTTGTTTTTCAATCAAATTTACTATAGACTGAAGACTGCAGTTGTAGCCCATTAATTGGGCTGATAATTTGCTATCAAGAAATAGGCCTCTATTTTTAGTTTGAAAGTTTCATTTAAAATATACATGGTTGGCAAGAAAATTAAAAACAAAATTTGGAGTTTTTCTTAACATTTTTTTACCTAATTAGTCAATAACTTGAAAACCGTTCATTTTAGACAATAAAGCATTATAATCTAGTTCTTCGATAATTTGATATTTTGTTAAATCTTTAACTTTCTTTAAAAAAAATAAACTGTTTACACTAAAAATTCAATACTTTCGGTACTAAATATGACTATTTGAAGGTAGAACATACAAAAATTACTTTAAAGAGTGCATAGCGTCGGCTTAGAGTGTTAACCTGCGAACTCCGTTTTAGCAAATTTTACAGGAGAAGGTTAAAACCTTATAATGAATTCTTTTGATGTCCTATCAGAAAACCAAAAATCTCGTTTGTTCATTTTTACTTTTTCTATGTTTTAAAAACAAAATACTATAAATATTTGATTTTGTTAGTGATTTACGCGATGTAAAAGGAGATAGCAGGTATTTCTTCAAAATGGTCTCTTCAATCTTGGAGTTAGCGGTATTCAGATTGTTAAAAATAAAGCATTTCAAATTGGATTTGGAGTTGGCCGCTTTCACACACAACGTATTATTTTTTTATCTTTCAAATGACACCAAAAACGCTATTTTGCTGAAAAATTGAGTTAGCAGGTTAACACTCGAAGCCGACGATAGATAACAATGTTGCTTTGGTTACCGGTACATTTTCTTGCGAAGCAAGGGGGAAAATCTTCCAAAGATTTCACCCAACCCGTACTGGATGGGTGTGCCAGAGTTTTAAGGGCTAAAACCTCCCTCCCTGTTGTCACCTGGTTCCTCACAGCATTGCCGCAGGTGTCACGCTATTCTTGGTCTTGTTGCTGTACTTGTTCTTCTTGCCTCTTTATCTTCACGTTATCTGTCCCTCTCTTCGCTTTCCTTTCCTCCTATTATTTTCGTAATAATATCGTATGGTCGATCACGCCTTATTTCTCTTCGCTCCCACAGTATACTGGTGCTTTCGCTGGGCGTGATAGTCTTGCCACATCCTCTTCCCAATCAGCAGGCCTTCCTTGGGAGCGACGTCAGCCCTTTTTTCTCCATTCAATCCGCAATATTTTGTATTACTTCGTTAGCCTTTTCTTATATTTCGTCTTCTATTTTGGCACTCACCACCACTGATAGATCGTCAGCGAAGCCGATAATCTTTTCTCCGGGCAGAATAGGCAACCTTAGTATGCCGTCGAATAGGGTGTTCCATAGCAGCGGCCCAAGCACGGATCCCACACGAGACAGGGGTGTCCCCTGCATCAACTGTGCTTCCATCACGAGTCTTCTATGGTCAAGGTAGCTCTCCATAGTTTTTTGAAGATCGGGAGCGACTTCTCTTCTTCTCAGTTCCTTCAATACTTCCTCCCAGTTGGCCGAGATGAAAATATTTTTCACATCGAGAGTGATTAGGGCGCAGTATTTCTTCGTCCAGGGTGCCGGTACACATTGTATGTAATTAAAGTTACTTATTTCCTTTCAAAATGTTTGATGTTTCATTTGAGAACGACTGAAAGGTTTTTTATGTAGATATAAATTTGGAAAATTTCAGACTGCTTTGAAATGTTTGAATCAGTCCTGGTTAAACAATCTGGATATGGTCCTGTTGTCATATTAATGTAGGTTAGCTATGCAGAGTTTAACATCTGAGGTTATTTACCCAATTTGTTATTAGCAGTTGATTTCCTTAGCTCCCAGTTCATGACCGTCATTGGCAAAGGCGGTTAGCCGTGTTTAGGTTTAATTTTGTTTTGTTAAATTATTTAACGACGCGATCAAAAATCTCGATATCCAGAAAACCCAAAAAGGAGGAAATCTAGATGACAAATAACCCGACAAGACAAAATCCCAAAAAGGCAATGTAAAGAAATCCTAACAGAGTTAAATCTCTAACGCCGATTATCCGTATTTAAGTTTGTCAGATTTTGTTAGGCAAGGTTATAACTGGTTTGGATAAATCAAGGGCGGATCCAGCCAAAATTCATTTGAGCGGGAGTAATAATTAATAACATACTAATATAGCAAAAAAGGGAAAAAAGATAAATTTTTCTAACAAGTTTAGTGCATTTAATCTTTTTTCTTTTGGGATGTTTGAATATGTATGGGAGGTAATTATCCCGCTACCCCCTCCCCCCTTGTATCAGCCATTGGGATAAGTTAGATTAGGTGATATTTAGTTTGTTTTTTTTTGATAATGGAACAATATTTTCTTTGTCAATATTTTACCTTGTTTTGGTCGTTGGAGTTGGTTTAGGTAGCTAAGGTTAAGTTAGGTATGGTGTAGGTTAGGTGAGGTTGTGTTTGGTGCTGGAACTGTATTTACTTCGTCGATTTCTCTTAGATTGGTTTAGTTAAATTTAATATAGGCTCAGTTTAGTAACGTTTATTTTTTCGGTAACAACATAAATTTATGATGTTTTATCTAAAATAATAAATTTATGACCATCCTTAGCAATCTCGTACGTGATTGCATTGATTGCCTAGGTTGTGCGGCCTAAAGGCCGCACTGTAGGAATAAATCAACGGAATAATTTAACGTTACAGGCGAATGACGTTTTCTTCTTAAAGTACTCTATCCACTGAGCGAACGTCGAAAATAAGATGATTGGCTAGGAAAAGAAATTTAATGAAGTAGTTTTGCGTTGCTTTCCCCAATGACTTATTATTTAGCCATGATCCAATAAAGTTTGCGTGAAAATAACTCGGAAATTCGATATTTTTATACATAACCTTTTTAGTCTAAGATTGGTAAAAAGCTCCATTCATTTCTACATCAGATTTGAAGCGGAATAGGAACACATTTATCTAAGAACGTCTAAGGGGTCGTCCATACAGGACGCCCGCAATTTTTTCCGACTTTTCAACCCCCTCTCCCCCTTTTTGTAGTTGGTCACAATCTTCGGACCCCCCTCCCAGGAACGTCCTATGGTCACAAATCAAAGACCCCCTCATTTAATCTATTACATAAAAAAAATATTGAAACACAATTTTCTTCCCAAAAAGGGAACTTTTATGTGGACGTCACATTTATCCAACCCTCCCTCCCCCAAGTCACACTTGGATACAATTTGTCAAGCCCCCTAGGCGTGGAAGTCTTTTATGGACAACCCCTAAGAAGGTTCTAAAAATTAGAAAGCCAAGAAATTGATAGCCTATACATAGGTTGTGAGCTTTCAATGTTGATCATAGTTGACCCACTCTTGAAGGGTATTTGAGTGAACAGTATTTGGGTATTTCAGAAAATCATATTTCGAAAATCATTTCAAGTAAAAGCACAAAAACGATCAATATCGAAAGTTTACAGTTAGGGCATTGCTAGGGCTAGAAAGTTGTTCTCTACAGGATTTGCTGATAATTGCATTTATTTTTTTAACAAAATATGTATATAAAAATATAAAAAATTAGCTCATTAATAATTTAGGGCTCTAGGCTTGTGCCTAATATGCATTATGGTTAATACGCCTCTGGTTACTGGCCACACAAATTACCGCAAAAAATCTCCAGCCGAAATCCCTTCCGTTAAAATCTCGTATCGTGATATTGGGTATTGAAGTTTTTGCCGTCGGGATTTTATCATTGTCAGGATTTTTACCTTCACTCCATTTTGTGTTTTTTGGGTTTTCACCGTCAGGAGTTTGGGTGTCGCGTGGTCCTACTTTCGAGATTTTGTCAGAAACCCTCTATTTAAATCAATATAATTATTATTCTATCAAAAGGATACCATAAATCGATGCCAATCCGAAAGTAAAGGTAGCTCCAAGTTGCCTTATGTTTCTCTTATTGTCAAATTGTGGCAGAGCTGCTATTGGTTTACTACTTGAACCCATAATATGTTGACAGTATTTGACAACATGAATTTTCTAACATGTGTATTTATAAAATCAGAAAACTATTCTGGGAGTAAAACAATCAAACCGAACATAGGACAAAGACAAGGGCGATTCAGATGACTTCATCTGTCAAACAGAATCAATGAGAGTCAATTGGGCAATCTTTTACATCTACACCTATCGCACCCTATGATTATTCTTCTATGATTAGGAACTATGATCAATTTTTTCCCAAACGATATCAAATTTTCAACATTCCCCACATCTGTAATATAACGAGTCCGCCCCTGATTGAACGAAACTTTCATGAGAGAAATGTTCCATTTTAATGACCCAAGAAAAATTGGGTTAACGACGTATTGAATGGAATCATTTGTCTTATCGGTTGCATCTCGAATGCATTCATTAAGACCATCTTCGAGACCATTTTAGGAAGTTACATTACCAATGCTGATTTTTAGTCCGAATGTATAAGTAACGCTCACTTGTTGATTTAAATAAGTTTGGATCACTTTGATACTAATGAGATATTCAGTTTTATTTACTCTAAATTGATTAAATAGAAAGCATTTTATGTTTAGGGCTGTTAATTTAATACACACGGTACCATTTTCTTTTATAACACACTTGATGACCAAGACTTCTAACGTTCAATTGAAGCTACAAATTGAATTAGTTTTACTATCTCGTGACGTGAATCATTGCTGGTTTTTTTCCGTTTGTTATTAATTCAAATAATAGCAACAAAAATTTCGTTCGTAGTTTGTGGCCGCACTCTGTAGATTCAACTGGGACTTAACTTTCTTTCATTACATTTTTTTAATTTGAGGTTTTTTTTATAATTTTCAATCTTCTTATGCTATATAAAACAGAAACTTTTAGTAAAATTATATACTTACCAGCAATGTTCTGTAATATTCGAGTACATACTTATTTTTAAGCTAATAGCCCCTTCGGTAATTCTAAAAGCTTCCATGTTGCTGGCGTAAAATAAATTACAAAAAAGGATAATGTTACGTGCACTTAGAGTTGCATTTCCCACTACATCACAAAAATGTATATTTCTTCCTGGTTACATATTAAATTTTGTTAATATTCCTGAAGGTAAGCTTGTCTAAATTCTTTTACGGTGTGTTATTTCATCCGAGTTGAAATTTCATATTTATACGATACACAAAGGACTCTGCTTTAGTAAATCCCCTTCGGGAACGAAATTAATCTGCAAGGGATGTTTGAGGAGTTTGTCTGAACATTAGTGGGATCAGGTGTCTAATTTTTCTCATTGTTTCGATGACTGCTACTTTAGTATACGTCATCATTACCTATAGTTTATCTTGACTTTAATAAAATTTATCGTTAACTGAAACTTTTTATATTATTTGGATTTTGGGATGGCGGTTGCACCTGTTATAAGAACGAAGTCAACGAGGAAGGTTTTTAAATTTCTTTCGAAAAGAAAAATTTGACCGACATTTATTGTACTTATGATTAATACCAATACTAATTGACTGCTCCCATCTCACTTTTGTGCCATCTTTGGCTTTCCATCTTTCTCATTGCTTTTCATATTCCGGATATTAATTCCATAAATTATGTACGCTATGCGATCGCTATGACATCGTTTGTCTTTGCTTTTCATAGACCCCTTCGTAACTGCCTCCGCTGTAGTCACAGTTTGGATAAGACTGTTATTGTTCAGGATTGCATTCTTAGACTATGAATTTGTTGTATCTGTACCCATTGTTTGCCTCCTCGTGAGAAGTCCACGAATTGCTTTGTACATAATGAAATGCGCGTATATTAATTAAACATTGTTATTCACCGATGCAAAAAATAACTTGATGAAATACTAATTTATCATTTCATACACTTGCACTATCACAAACTCAGCATGAATCAACACAATAATAAATTATTATAACAATATTGTTCATTTCCTCTTTACTTTTTATCTTTCCTATGTTTAATAGCACGTAATTGTAATTCTTCCAAGGTGCGCGCCTTCGCAGGATGTTGGATATCCACCAAAACAAAAAATACCAAACCACAATATTGAAAAATATGCTGGTTAATAAAGATAATAATCGGAGAAAAGATTCACAAATGATAACAATATCTATCAATAGTAAAACAATTTTACCGACTCGGTGATCATCTAACAAATGCGGTCCAATTAGGGTGGAAAAATTAAACAAAAAATTTTGTTATACAAAAAAATGCAGGCCAGGAAAAACTTCTCGAACTGTCTCTTCACAATCAGACGCGCGATAATGAATTCGAAGTAAATCTAAAACATAAATTCACTTTAAATTTAGTAGAATTAAAATTAGGAAGTAACACAGAAGCCATTCAATCTGGATCAAATAGATAACAAAAAAATACCAGCACCAATAATTTCGACTAACCAATCTGTCGCACCGCACCGGCGCGATGTTCACAAAACCACCTAATATATTTTGTTCCGTTTTCTTACTGACTTTGGAGATCCTGTTTCTTATTTTTGTGCAAAGTATTATCACACTATAGGGGGCCTACTGTTTAATATGCGTTCCGAGCAACGGGTAATTCACTCCATTTTGAAAAAGTTTTACTGTGCAGATTACACCTCAGTGGTTTTCTATTACCTTCCGAATGGAGACGTTGAGATTAAAGTTCTTCTTTCGCCCAGAATGCAGTCGGGTGTCTCAAATAGTCACTCATATAACCGCCGAGCTACCACAGTTCTTCTCCTGGTGTTATTTGTGGTTTTAGGGGAGGGAGGAGTTTACAAAATTGTATATGTTATGTTCTTGGTGAAGTTTAAAAAATAATTGAAAAACTCAAAATTTTTCAAGTTTTGTTTTGAAAGAAAATCTTAGAAGTTTTCAGTTTTGTTTTTCGTTTGAATGGGGGAGGGGTATTAGACTTGTGTGATGATTTGTAGGGTTGGGAGAGGGACGAGTTTCCGAAACTGTAATTTCGTGGCAAAAATTAAAAAATAATTTAAAAACTCAAAATGCTTAAGGATTTGTTTTGACACAAAATCTCACAATTTTTTGTGTTTTTGAGTTTTCGCTTGGAGGGTAGGTTAGAAATGTGGTAATTTATGATGTTGCGGGAGGGAGGAGTTTCTAAAATTGCAAGTTCGTGGTAAAATTAAAAAATTATTGAAAAAATCGACTTTTTCAAGTTTTGTAAAAGCTGTGAGGTTTCTTTTTCGTTTGGTTAGGGGGGGGGGGTTAGTCCTGTGTGTGGTGATTTACGGCGTTCGGTGTGGGAAGAGAACATTGTAATTTCCTTGCGAAGTTTAAAGAAAATTTAAAAACTTATTGGTTTTTAAGTTATTACTATCAATTTGCAATTTTGGAAACTCCTCCCTCTTTCTATCGCTAATTATTTTTATACTCTAATAAACTAAAATTTCTTTTTTCATTCGCGCGTGTAAACTCCCTTCATTCATATTAAAACTAACAAAAATTTGCAGGGCGGTTTACTGCTGAGGTTAGGGTTCACCTTTTTTGCTTGGAATGGAGTTGACCATTTTTTTCAGCTAACTTGCGAATCAGGACAGTTCACACTAACCTTTCAAATCATCACACATGATGACCTAACAACGTGGTATATGGATGACTCGAATGAAATTTGATAGTTCAGAATTTTTTCAATAATATGTGGCAATTTATCCCTTAATATTAGGTTATGTTGGATTTCACAATTTGGATAATTTGAATCTTGTAAATCCACTCCTGCGCAGCACGGTTAGACTAAAAATCTGCGAAGATCTAGAAAAAAGTTACAATGCGGAGAACAGTTGGATGATCTATTAAAATTAATAAACATAATTTCTGCATATTACACGTCATAAAAAATATGAATGGACGGGTGCCACCTACAGCACCAGATGCTTAAGAAGATAGCAATCAAAATATGCACGAATTCAAAATATTCAAGATATCGATGTTAGATATGTTTTTGTGGCATTCATATCTTCAGATTAACTTACCACATGACCTAACCTACTCAATATTAAACTTGCCAAAAATTTTAATACAACATGTCGTTGCAAAGAAGGCATGTGATGGCCATTGTGAAGTTCTCAGATTTATAGGATTTTTGGGTGTGGTAAAATTGGTGCTTAATTGTCATGGTTGTGACGCATTGGCTTTTTTTAAGTTGTAACTAAAATATGAACGAATGAGAGTATGTTACGAACAAATAGACAGATACAGAACAGGTGTTTTATTATTAAGATAATAAAAAATTTAATTATTATTAATTCAAACAACGTAGAAAAAAGGGCTCAGACTTGCAAAACACCGGACAAGCTGAAATTTCCGAATAAACCCCAAAAGTCCCTTGGCGGTTTTTTCTCCAATAATTCGCAATTTTATTAGTTCTTCCAACGGGGGTTTTCGTCTATAACCAGCTTAGTTTCATTTTTAGGAAAAATTATCATCAGACTAAAATTGAAGAACATACAATTCTCTACAAATTTGATTATATCATACTATTCCTGACATAAAAATTTCAGAAAGCCTAAATGCGGAGTAATTTAAAAAATTAAATGTGGTAAAAAGTTTTTGAATAATTCTTGTTTCGTATAAAATTTTCATACATACCGTCGTCATCTGAAGTGAATTTTGAAATATTCGTTTTGTAGAGAATTTCATGCTTTTCAATTTTAGTCTGATGATAATTTTCCCTAAAAATAAAATGAAGTGTGTTTTAGACGAAAAATGCAAAAGTGCACCTTGGAAATATAATTATTAATTGGGGGAGCAATCGGCAGAGAACTTTTGGGGGGTTCACTCAACAGCTACCAAATTTCAGTTTTCCCGGATTGTGTGCAAGCTAAAAGTGTTCCTTATCTGGATAAAAATATTATACTCTGTTTTTCATGCTCTATAAAGTTTATGCTAGAGCTGAGACGAAAGTATTTATGGTAAGTATGTAGAATTTTACTTATTCTCTACATGGCCAGTCCGCCTCTAAAGTAAATATGTTTGTATTATCTAACGTAATTTATCAGCATTTCAGGAGCATAACCACACATTTTAGTGTGATATATCAATTATCATGCATTAAATTTGGCGTTAAGTAAACCCAGACAATTTAATTAACGCGTATAGTTATTGTCCATCTTTGCATAACAGCGATGTAGGATGTATTTAGTACATTTCACTAACGAGAGCTTTGCATAATTAATTTAATTTCGAAGCGTAATTTACGTGCTACTTTACAAAATTTATTGCTAGTACACCATCTCGGAACCTTTGTAATAATTTTCAATCAGTCAAATTCTGTTCATCAATCTTGAAAGCTTTTTTTCCCTTTCAGTAGCGCATGCATGGTGTTAAATTTACATGGAATCTTTAATTATGGTGCAGTTTAGTTCCTGTTTATTTCCTCCTGCATTGCAGTTATTTGCAATTGTTCTCGTAAATTAGCTTTATTGGCTTGTGTTGGTTTTTTCGTTTTACAAACAGTCTAGCCGTTATAACTTCTGTCCTTAGAGGATCGCATCGGTGAATTTTCCTAATGAATAAAAATTGAAATCGTAAGGCGAATGTTGCTTGAATAATGAAATTTCATTTCGTCTCCTTACACACTATCGTGCAATTTTGGTGTGATTCAAAAGAATATCCTTAAGCACCCGTAAGCACTTCATGCTTTTTGCACCACCTGCTCTTTCTCACCCTAATAGCACTTCTTTTGGTTTATTTCTTACATCTTTGTCGTGCTAAGTAGCTCGTTCTTTGCTGGAACGCTCTTCACAGAATGTCGTTTAATAAAATGTATTCCTTTACACTTGTGCGCGCTTTTTTTTTATTTTGTTGCACATACACCATTCTTCCTTTTCTTTTTAATACAAAATCACGAGAAACAAGTTTTGATGAAACGCGGTTTATTATTAGAGAGCGCTTTAGTTGACTGTTCCTCCGACAGAGTAACGACGCTATTTACGATAAGTTATACTCATTTTGTAACAAGTAAATGGTTATTAAATTTTTCCTACGTTTTTTTCAATTACCTCTTCTTTGTGGTTTTATATGGCTGGGTAATTTTTTATGTCTATACGATTTTGTGTGTGGCAAGATAACACTTTTAACGCAATTTACAATTTTCTTACTTCTCACTCTTGCGAGATATTTTAATATTTTGTGATGTATGTCAAAAGCTTTACAACAGAAAAGCGTTCAAAACCTTTCCTTGTAATTTAGCTCAAACAGGCCAAACTTTAAGCGACAAGTTTAAATTTAGAATTTTTGTTGCACAAGAAATTACAGCATATCATACAGTGTGTCCACTTGTAGATTTTATTTTAATCTCTTCATCGATTGCTTTATTTTTAGCTTCTTTTTTCCTATCAATTTGATTCGTGATTCTTGATGCCGTGTCGGTGTCTAATAACAGTTGAAGTGAAAATTACACAGGGAAACAATGTCAGAACTAAACACGAGAACAAAAATGAAAGAAAAATGAAAATATATTGCAAATTGCTGAAAGAAGAAAAAGTGGTTCAATGAAATATTGATTGATGGTTTATAGCTGAAGTATCAATTACAAAATGATTTTAATTTGTTGAACAAGTTGTTCTTATTACCGAAGGACGAGTAGATATAAATACATGCATCTTAGCAGTTGATGTCTTTGACTTTAGGCTTCGTAATTAGCAACTTATTTATTATTAGAATCGGGTTAACTAGCAAAGTTAAATAATTTTATGAAAATTAAATAAACTACAATGCTATAACACAGATTAATGATCGTTTTATTTTAGTGTTAATTTATACCATATCGTTTCATCTTCAGACTTTAATTAAAATGATATATTTATGATGAAACTTAAAAAAATATCATAATTAGCTAATTCCTAAAATAAAACTAATAAATCAAATTGTTATAATTAATCAAGAAGTTATCAAGTCGTTTCTTATCAATTTTTAGAAAAATTATTTTTAATGTATTATATTAATGTAGGTAATATTGATTGATAAACGAGGTTCAACGACACTAAAATGATGTCCATCAAACTTAGTTATTATTTTATTAAGTTGCACTATTTTTCAACACAACGAAATGGATCGATCTAAAAAATTGATAGAAAGCAACCTAACAAGCTGCCACTCGAAAAACTAACTAGAAAATTGTCAGAATAAGATTGATTCGTGCGTAAGGTATTACGTCTCAGAAAACCTGTAACTTTTTAATTGATATCAAAATGCTCGGTTTGATAAGCCGTGGTGCAACACGCACGTGAGAACTCACGCACGTCGCTTTCGCGTAACAAAGGAATTTTCGTTCATTTACAAAATTAAAGCAGAAATGTAGGTCACTCCAACCCCAATATTAATTATATCCAATATTTTTTCGTAATCACCAATTTTGTAGAAAGAATAGCTTTTATTGATTAAAAAAAACTATCCCGAAAGGAAACAATTTATAAGAATAAACACGGAAACAATAAGAAGAAAAATTATAGAGACATTATTAAAGAATTATTGCAGGCGGTCGCTGAAATATTGGTGGCAGAGAAATTGCACTTTCAAGAACTATTGCTTATTAACAAGAGCTACAGTGATTTAAGACCATCTGGAGAAGGGTAACTACCCAGCACGTGGTCGAGATTATGAGAAAACTTATATAATATATAACAGGTAGCATGCATATAAGTTCGAAAGAAAAAACATTAAATGGGCAAATAACGCAGAGTTCTTAAATACTGTGAATTTATGGTACAGGAAGATTAAAAATTGAATTTCCTGTTTGTAAACTTAAGGAAAATTACACTTGATCGAGTGGATGCTGTGTTGTAAAGCGAAAACGTGAGACACCTTCTATATCTACAACAAATTGGAGAAAGAAGTTATGAAAGTTCACTCAACACGTTGTAACAATCCAATAAATTCTCAGCTCATTATGGTAAAATCAATTAGCGTGTTGTTGGTATTTGCATTCAAACACTTCTGTAAAATTCCACATCATAAATTGCGTTTTGCTGGTATTGGAAGCCCTATTGCGTATACAAAAAAAAACGTTACAGTAAAGTGCAATATAAAACATCCGCATTCTTTACGTTCAGGAGTTAATTTAAAAGTTCAACGATTTATTATGATAAAGGTTAAATTTTCATAATTGAAGAAATAATTTTGAGCGTTCAAGAGTTAAGATAAACCAGTCACGAAGTGTTAAAATTAAAAATGTACTATTACAAAATGTGTGTTTACGAGGGAATATCAAAATAAAAACGTCGAATGTGAAATGCAAGATAAAGTTTTAAACACTTGTAAATCTAAATCTTATCTTCATCCTCCTAAGGAAGTTTTATTTTTCCATGATATCCATTCTGTTTCCATTTGAACATCATCCAGTTCAGTCGTTCTGGTCCGCGGTTACTTGATAAGGTTGATGGCAATTTTCTTAGGTCCGTTTGAGTTTCCCTGTAGATCAACCTGTGTGTTACCTTAATTTTGTTCTTCAGTGTGGTTTCCCTCGAAATTGCAATTTTTCAGGAGGTCTTGAATATCTTTTAGTTTTGTTAGGACCTAGGTCGGTTAATTAAACACACATTGTCTTCCTGGGACTACTAACGACTTTTGACAAATAAATTGATAAATTTGCAGCTGTTTTCCGTCTTTTTGAGAGTCTTCCGTAAGACCTTCTGGTGTTTGGCCGTTGTGTCATCACTATTCTTGCTATTTTCTCATCATCCATTTTATCTAGGTGGTCTCTCATGGAATCTTTTTCTTACTATCTGGTCCATCTGACAACGTCCTAGATTTTGCACTTATCTCGGGTTGTTTCGCTGCTCACTCTATCCCACAATTATCGATTTCAGATTTCTTATCTCTGTAGATCGATCTCATTGTGTATTTTGGTGATTGTCTCTGCTGGTTATATCAGAACTGATGGTACGTACGTTTTATATATCCTTGTTTTATCTTCTATCGAATCTGTTTGTTACGCCAATAATATTTCGCATGCAGCCCAAAATCATTGCTGATTTAGCCCCCTGTGTACGTACTATTGATATGGTACTTCGATGATTATTATCAATCTTGTGCATCAAAATAGGAAAGTGAATATTGCATATAACTGTCTTTCTACCATCATAGAATTTGTCCTATTGCATTTCTCTATATAACAAATAATTATGCTCACCTTCCTCCTTTTGGATTTTTGCTGCTTGTTTTTTCCTTATTATTTACACCAGTAGTTCTTTTACCGTGTCAACCGCTTGCAGTTTTTTTTTAAATATATTTATATGATCTTGATTTCCATGTAACCATCCATCACTGTCTCTCGGTTTCTTTCCATTTGCGAGCATTTCTGTAGGGCTATAATCTGCAATTCCTGTTTTTCCGTATTTTATTTGCGATGCAATGCTTTCTCATAGTTCTCTAGAGATGTGATAGTATTCACAAATTCTATAATTCATTTTTTGCTTGTTTATTTTATCAGAATTTTTAAGCTTGTAATGAAATTTAAGATCTTTTTAAGATCTTTTTAATTTAAGATTTTCCACAGTTTTTCTTTCACTTTTTTTCCATAATTTTGTTGATTTTATACATGACGATAAAATATGTACAATTTTCTGTTACTAACGAACTTTAGAATTTGCTGAATTCCTATTCATTTTATTTCCATTTGTATTAATTATTTCAGGTTTACTGAAGATTCATTTGAGTTTTGCTAGACAAACTTCTGTATTTTTATTTTTTTCCAGCGAATTTAGATTTTCTTTAATTATTTAAATATTACAATTATTCGAAAAGCTTCAATAAATGCGAATCACAGTGACACGGTTTATATACAAACAATTAATATTTACACGCATTAATGGTTATGGAAGTTAATTAATTTGATCTTCTTAAAAACGATTCATTTATTATATAAAATGTTGTATTACATAATTATAGATCCAATACGTGATTTCCGCGGTTGTGAGGCCTAAGGGGCGCACTTAGAGGGGTAACAACTATAAATGCAAGTCATCGTTGCTCGGCCTTCGACCTCAAAATTGCAAAATTACTTCACACTGGAGTATTTTGTAACTGAACAGCACCGTTCGGCTCCTCTGGTAGATTTTCTTAGGTAGAATTGCCTAGGTGCTCTTCTTCTTCCTTAGCCAGTGTTTGCCTGTTTCGACTTCAAAGATCGCACAAGCACTTTGTTGAGCAGCCGACATTGCTTCTCCCCTTTGGGTTATATGAGAGCATCTTATTTGGGAATCTGTGTTCTTCATTCTATTGGACGTGTGATCTCCAGTTTTCCCTCGCCCCGCCCCTCATGAGTCTCATAATACATAATATTCTGCAAAAAAAATTACTGCGGAAAATTCATAAAAATTTATGATCAAAATTTTTATTGTTAATAAATGTGGACGTGCTGTCACAAGGAAGCATACCCCCACCTGCCCCCATGTCACACTTTGTCACAAGTTGATGAACCCCCCTTCCCCTCAAATGTGTGGCATCGTTTATGGACAGTTCTTGGGGGGGTAGTGTCTTTAAATTCAAAAATTTGAGACTTCTCAACAATAAGCGGGTATTTAAAATTAAACCACCCTGAAAAGCGGAAGCCCAACAAAAAATAATTGGATTGGTTTTAAAAGCAGGGGCGGTTTACCATACAGGGCACGTGCTTTCCATCCAAAACTGAAAACAACAATTATCCAAAAATAATGTGGCGCTCTTATATTGAGAAAAGTTACGAACCGCTATTGCAAATAAAGTTTTAAAAATTTAGCTGCCAGTCTGGGGGTATTTTATTGATACATATTCAATAATCCAATTCGTTTTTAATAATTCATCATGCACCAGCGCTATGTGTTCCATTTTTGGACAAGCGCCTCCCCTAGCTGCTTCCATTCTGTTCTATTCGCCGTCAGTCCCATCCACTGTTTGCCCCCTATTTGCTCCAAATCATCTCTCCATCTCGCTTGAGGTCTTCCACGGCTTCTCTTCCCAGTTCTTGGTCTCCATTCGGCGATCTTTCTGCTCCACGATCTATCATCTTGTCTTCTTCCTAGGTAGCCCGCCCATCGCCACTTAAGTTCGGCTATGCGTTCCGTCGCGTCCTTTACTTTGGTTTTACTTCGAATCCAGGGCGTTTGTTTTTCTGTCCTGTAACCGCACTCCCAACATAGATCTTTCCATGCGTCTCTGAATAACTCTAATTTTTTCCAGATTGGTATCTGTAAAGCTCCAAGTCTCGGAAGCATACGTAAGCACTGGATAATTTTGATGGATTTTAATAATTAGCTAGACAATTTAAGCGCTTTAAGATTTATTTTGAAAATTGAAGGGCCTAGTGGAAAAAGTAGTTAAGTCACTTTTTTTTCAATTTGTTGATTTTTATACTAATTTGTAGTGAATAAATGCCACAATGTGAAAATGTGCTCAACTACAAATTGAAAAAAAAGTGACTTAACTACTTGTTCCACTAGGCCCTTCAATTGTCAAGTAAAAGGAATATTACCTTATTTGATATTTGAAATTAGGATACACCTACGGAACTTCTATGTTTATTTTCTCTGAACTGATATCATATAAAAATATAATCATTATGGTTGCCCCCCTCCCCTTTCGATCCATTATAAAGTCGAAACAAACAGGAAAATGCTTAAAGCAACTTAAGACAATCTAAATAAGAAATGTATTTTTTATGGTCACCTCACACTTTCATTGCACGAGGGCCATTTAAGAAAGGATGCTTATCACAATTTGATTTATTAACTGTAGGTCTGAGGGGTCCTGGAATCATGACAAAACTTGCTGTTTAATAGGGACTTGGAGAATCCTGATCCTTGGAGAATCCTAAATGAGGTTTAAAAATTGACTTTCGTAGTGGTTTGGGGGGTATGGATGTATGGAATACCCCCCAGCATATGGTGATCGGGCGGTAAAACATTAAGAAATATTTTACGATACCGCTTTACTTTTCTTAGCCATGATGATATGAGGGGTATCCCCCAGGCCCCCATTTTCTATTTGTATTATTTACCTGAGTATTTACTTATTGACAATCAAGAGTATTAAGTTTTTAAAGTAACCAAGAGGTTGTTGCCCGAGCCGCCACTGCCTTAATAGTACATTATGCACCAAGGTAGCAAAGTGACACTGGGCCAAAAGTCACTTTACTACCGTCGTGCATATACTGTTTTTTGCCATTCCGGGAGGTAAAGTAGGAACTTCGCCTATTTAGAAACTTAAAGCAAAAATTTAACGCATTTTTTTTTATAATACCTACACGTGGTCGATAAATCGCAAAATAGCACGGTATTTCGGTATTCCCAAAAAAATAAATTCAATTTATTTTCGCATATATTCATCCTTATCATTACTTCGCACGAAAAGTTGACTAAATCTGCTAAATGTGGCGCCATCTCACGGTTTTCCAACAATCAAAAATTGTGACTTTTCGTCACAATTTACTCGCATAAATTCATCCTGGTCACTTTTAAACGTCAAATTAAACGTACTAAGTTTCCACATTTGTGGAAATCCAGGTCTTAGTAAGTTATCTATTATAAATCAAATCAAGTGCGATTTATTTTCGTCCTAATTTGGGTAGGTCATTCCGCCAGATGGCGTTACGTTTACTACTAGCAAGTCAACTTTTCGTCATCGAGTAATATATAGGGGTACATTAGCATGAAATATTTTCGCGTCGGTGTTTTTGCCGACCGCCCGGATGCAACTTGTGCCCTCCCACTCTTGCACTCTTTGGTGGGGGGGGGGCTCTTGTATCCGCCGGAGTACAACTGTATGCTCCCACTCTGTTGTGAGAGCATCTTTTTGGAAACGGCAAAAGTCACCATTCATCTGGTGACTTTATTTCCCGCTCCCCCCCTATTTTTTAACTTTACTCCTTTAGTAAATATCAATATTATATAATAATATCCAAAAATACGAAAAAATTATTCTTTATGATACCTATTAGGACTAATTTATGACTTGGGTGTTTTTATGATTTAGGGGTTTAAATGTGGTAAAAATTTTGTTTGCGTTAAATTTCTTGTCAACATTCAAGTGGTTCAACCAAATTGTATCCCTTTATCGAAATTATATACGCATTTCAATATTTTGTGTTTAATAAAATTAAATTAAACAGTAATTAAAAATTAATTAGGTGTGCTAAGACTTTTACACAGTACTGTACATATGAAGGAAGTCTGTAAACTGCATTTTGCAAATATCTATCGAGCAAATTTGGAATTAGGGTGCTTAGGCATCTTCCCCACTTTGGCATCTTACCCCCAATTACCTTATTTGAATTTTAACACTACTTAAGTGTAAAATATATTTAAAAAAACACTTAAAAACATTTTCATTTACCATTTTGTGAAAGTAAGACCCCAAATATTTGAGTAAATACTAGAAATTGAAAGGAGGTAAATCATGAATATCATAAAAATATATGAAAACAGAGATAAAATATATAAATACATACATTGAGTCCCTGATAGCTTAATATGGCGTCATTTCACGATTATTATTGATCTTCAATTATGCTTAACTAAAATAATCTGAAAACAAATAAATTTGCTATTTTTTAATATATTTTCTGCATTATCTTTATATCTAAATTTAACCAAATATTTAAATTTTCAATATTCATTGTATTCTAAAGGAGTAAACAAAATTTATAATTTTTACAATTCATATTAAAATTGCCACACCTTACTGGTATTACTTCTGTAAGTTAAGTTTGATAGTGAAATTCTTACATCTTCTGAAGTTGAACTCACCATCCAAAAAAATCATAAACGCGACTTACCTTACAGGATGTCACCCAAACAGCTTCGATTCGTTACTTCAATCTAGAGGTGAATCTACAAAATTATGTTTTATTGTATTGAGAACATTGTATTTGAGAACCACGTAACCGCTATTAAATGATTAATTTTGTCTGGTTACAAGAATTGATCGTAATGTTTGTACAGAAACAGTTTTGTGCACTGAAGTTCCCGTAAAATACAAGGAAATTGATGGGATTGTTGCTCCTATGCACTCCCTTAGCTACTTACTTTTTATTTTTATTATTGCAGTTACCAGCAGTATACACTTTCGTTTTTTCACGCTATGAAAGACATTTTTCCAAATTTTACTGTACTACTAGTTTTTTATGTGTCCATCTGTAGTTTGTTATTTTGGGGATCTTCCCTTTGATCTCATATGCTCTAAACATCCAGTTTCATTGTCTTCAATTGTCCTTTTAGTACTCCTCGCTTACTTTTCCGAAAAAAAATTATTCTGCACCTGCGGCCCCTTTCCAATTATTTTATCCGAAATCCCCGTTTTATAATTATTCGTTTCTTTCATGTTTTATTTTCTTTATATCTTGTCCCTCCTGTTCTTTATTAGTTCCTACCTTTGAATTTTTAATCTAGAAGTGATTGAAGTCGACTTTGTTGTGTATAGATATCACGAAAATTTTGTTTTCGTGCTAGAGATTTCCTATTGATAGATTAATTTTCCTGCGGGATATAAAGTAATAACAATAACAAGATTATTTGTTAAGTGCTTCGCGTTTTAGAATGCATATTTCGATTGTGAAACCACCCTATAGACTATAAATAAATTCTACAACCCCAACTTGGCAAAAACTTTTGATTACGTTAACTGAAACAAACGCTTCAAGTGACTTGATAGTTTTTCCAAGTTTCCAACTTAACTCCGAGAACCAATAATTTTGAAAAATGAATAAGTATAAAATGTTAGAAACATAACTTTCGTGGAAATTGACAAGCTATAATTAATGTGGCCCACAATTTTCTAGTTAGTTAATTAACTTTAATTATTGTTTTGCTGGTATGGAAATTTAAATTTTTTGTAAGTCGTTCTATTCGACTTCTTCGTAGGCGTAGTGATTTATAATTTTATTTGTTTCGTGAATTTTTGTAGTGAACTCTATCGTGCCACTTTCCTCGGTGTTAAGGGGTACATTTTACATTCTTGTTTGGAAAATTGCTTTATTACGGTTCTTAGCGCCTGCTCGACGCGGCTATTACAATTTTAACTGATTTATAGCAAATTGCAAGTTGCTTTTCGCGATTATAAAACTAGTCGATCCGCCTCGTGGAAACAAGAAAACTTTTCGTTAAATATTCTATTTGAATGGAAGGATAGGTACCGGAAATTCCATTGTTGGGATTTATTTATTATTTAGCTCTCTCTGTAATTAGGATTTTACTTTACGTTCTACTCGTATGCTTCGAGAGAGACTTGATGCGTAGTCGGTGTGTAAAGCGTCTAAGGTGGGTAAACTTGGTTTAATTCGCGAATCCAAGGTCATTCGCGCCTCCTTACTTCGACAAGCTCTTCTCTTCCTCCAGTGCTTAATGCCGTCTGCTGACGGGTGTACCAATCGTTCAGACGAAAGTGATCGGCGCGTGTTGATTTCATTTGAAGTGATTAACTTTTTTAGTGCTCAAAATGATGATCACACGATACACCGCGCTACTGTTACAAACACAAGGATATAGGAACTCTTTTTCATCTTACGAGTGAGTATTCGTATGGTGTAGGCGTTATTCAGTAAGGGTTGCGCTTCATTTTCGGGGTCTCCAAATTTTGATTAGAAACGCAGAAGCTACCTTAATTGGAGCCATAATTTTTTGTTTACTTACTTCAATTTATGATTCATCAAATTAAAGGTTGAATTATTGTAGGCGTAATTTAGAAAATTATGGTAACTAAAATTTATTTAAATTAGGAAACAACAAACAAATGGAAAGGTTATCGTGCTCAATTTGTAAATATGTGTTAGGACTACCTAATTTGAAATCGACGTTACGATTTAATCTTACGAGTTAATACACATAAATACGTAATATTTATTTTGGTGAAATGTAAAATATTTTGATTTATTTTTGCTAGGGTTTAGTCTTCAGACCTTAGCAGTAGTACGTGAATATTCGCGTATAAAAGTTTTCCCCGAGAAATGAACGTGGACTCGTGGACAACTTGAGGTTGTTTTGATCAAATTAAACGTTTTACCGATATTCTTCAATATTTGTTAAATTAAGCAAATTAATGACCATGTTAACCGGAAATAGGAGTTTTACAATTATTTTAATGGTTAGATCCAACCACATAAATATTCGCAATTTTATGTAGGTCGTCGGCATTATTAATTTAATAATTGCTAATTAGATTTAGTAATGAACGGTCTGTGAAAATTTAATTACTATGTACATATCATACACATAATATAGCATTTTTAATTTCTAATTATTTTACTATGTTTCCTAATCACGGTATCTTTATTGATATCAATTTTATTCTAATAAACCATTCACTTTTATGCGCATATGAAAATAAAAATAAACTTTAATTTCTGCTTTTTAAACAAGAACTGAAGGCAATGTTTAAGGGTTTATCTGAATCAGTGGAGCTTAACCTTTTTGCCTCACAATGGACTTTTAAAGAGTGGGTTTTGTTATATTTTTTGACTCGAAGACAAAATAATAAGTTGATGGTAGAAATAACGTGTTGTAGCTGTATTCCCACGCAACGCAATTTTCTGAAAGAAGATGTTCCCTGTTATTATTTTTGTATTTGAAACTCGACTTGAAAGGCATCAGCTTCATGTGAATAGAAATTATTAATGATGTATTAACTAGAATGGACCACGCTTTTTTTTATTTATGTTTTGAATTTCGTATAGACAATGCATCCTACAGTTATTAGTTTTAACAAATCGATTTAGATTTATTTTAACTATTAGATTTAAAATTTTGCAGTCGAACCATTTATCCATCGATTAAACTGTACCGTGTTTCTCTATATTTAGTTTCTCTAAACTTTATTTACTACTACACTACCAGCTTATTATTTGTCGGTAACTGCCAAGATTGTGCGGCCTAAAGGCCGCAATAACAGAAATATCACCTTGAGTATAATATACAGAAAATGTTTAGCTTCTTCAACATTTTTTGCCTTATTTCATGTTAAATATATTGCGGTACTTTGAAATACAACAAAGTGTGCGCTAATTATAGTTTAAATTCGCCCGGTTCAGATTAATATCTTATTAGGATCTGCAATCCTACGTTCCGCTATTAAAATTCGCCAGGTTCAAATGTTCCTATCTTTTATATCATCACGTAATCTAGCGTTAATATTTTCCATAAGCCATAAGGGCACGTGCCCTACTATTCAAACCCGAAAACAACAACCATCCAAAAATAATTTTAAGTAACTACGCAATGCAAATTTATATTTTATTTTTAAATTTTGTAGCCAATTTTGTAACGTCGTGAGCCACCCACCACTGACAATAAAGTTTAAATAAAACTGGGGTATGGCACTCCACTATGCGGTGATCAGTTGGTAAAACATTTAAAAAAAATTGATGATCCTGCTTTATTTTTCTTGGCTGTGATGATACAGGTATTCCATATCCCCCAGATTCCCCGGTTTTTGTTTTCACTTTTTATTGTTAACTGACGTGTTTAATTTGACAAGGAAAAGTATTAAAGTCTACAAAGTAATGCAAAAAATTGCAAAAATGCTGATAGTCCTTTGGCAACCCCGACTAGAGGCGATTATGCAAATAAAATTTTATTACATGTGAAGCGACCGGGGGTTCTGGGGGGGGGGGGAGGTTTTGAATACCTCATAGTATATGGCGATCAAGCTGCAAAGCATTCTACATTTCTGTACGATACTGCTTTACTTTTCTTGGTTGTGACGATAGAAAAATCTGCTTAATAGGTCGTTGGAAAATACCGATCAAAGGCGATTATGCCAATGATGCTTTAAAAATGTGATTTTCATAGAGACCGGGGGTGTGGGGAATGGAATATCCCCGATCATATGGTGATCACGCTGTAAATCATTAAACAAAATGTGTTTTGATACCGCTTTACTTTTCTTAGCTAAGATGATACCCCCCAGGCCCCCCGTATTCTGGTGTTTAATTTGATAATAAAGAGAGTAGGTATTATTATTTCCAAAGTAACACAGAAAGGTGCAAAAAATGCTACTTTAACAGGTTGTTAGGGAATCCTGATCAAAGCCGATTATACAAATAAAGTTTTAAAAGAATGATTGGCAAAGGTATGCAATAAAGCTGTAAAACATTAAAAATACTGCTGTGCTTCTCTTGACCATGATGATATGCTGGGGGTATCATTTTCCATACTTCCCAGGCCCATTGGTTCCTATTTTTCACTTTCCATTATTGACTTGAGTATATTTAATTTTGTAATGAAAATATTGTGACAAATTTAGAGTAGAATCACTGCAGATTACATAAACATTTTTACATCCCCATCGTATAGAGGTCGCATGATGCGCATGGTAAATATCTCTAATGCTCCCGTTTATCTTAAAGAGATAAGGGATACTCTGGAGTACCAGCGCATAGCCCTATACCTTTTTTTTCATCATCATCGGGCTGGTTTTCACCTGGTAAGCTGGCTATGGTAAACTTGGGACCATGTCTCTTGTAATATAGGCATTGTAGGTCGGACTGCACCATTGATCCATTACATAATGGGGCCTACAGTTTAACGTGGAATCCGAAACCCAGCATCAAATATTCACGTGTTGTCCTAGTAATGACGAAAAATGGCTTTAGTAGTCGACAAACTTATTCTTATTGCGAAGAACAAGGCAGGATGAAGTTTTGGTTCATGTCCAGTAATGCAATGAACAAAAAAAAGGACAAAAAATAAATCATGACATTTGGTTTATGAAAATTGTTAACGTAATTTGGTAGAAATGAATAGACAATCACAAGTATATATTTTATTATTAGCTTTTCTAGAAAAATGAAAGCTAAAAGTTAAATATTGCAGATCATGGTATTTGTTAAGTACAAAAATTAAGCTTAATTATAAGCATATATAAATAATAAGCATTATAATTATGCGCAATTAAATAAATATAAAAATTAAAAAAAAGGCCGGTGAAATACAAGGCTTATGTTCAATTATTTGCTGTTATTTATTTATTACTTAATACATTAAATAATGTATGCGTTTTGGTTACGTAGCGTTATTTTTGCATTATTTAATGGCGATGACTACAAATAAACAATTTTCAAAAAAATATAATTTGCTGAAAAAAATAATAAAAAGTTTAATTATATAAGGGAATGTCGTAAAGGTTGGGACGGGTTTCGTTTTTGGTGTGTAGTTTTGAAACGGATGGGAATAATGTTAACTTCTATAAACCAATAAGAAGGTATGATCATTGACTACAACTTTGCGGTAGAAAGTTATTTGATATCGCAAACGAGTCAAAAGTTATATATATTTTAATGAAGAGAACTTTTTTAGCCGAAAAAAAATTTTTCCGTATAGGTTGGGACACTATCAAAAATCTGAAAAATAAAGCATAAAATGAAGTAAAACTGCATGGTATGATTAGAATATTTATTGAAACTTTCAAAGAAACAATTTATTCGTTTAGTTTGCTTTTCCTTCAATTAGGAAATGTTTTCGGGCGACGTCAAAATACTACTTTTCATCGGCTTTCGTCCACGATTTGATTTTTTAGCTGGAGTTGATGCTTGCAAAGGTCCGATCGAAGACAAAATCGATGTTAAGCCAGATTAAATGGCATTGCAGTGTATTGGAATAAAAAAAAGTTGTGTCCCAACCTTTACAAAATAGCCATTTTGTAAAAAGTCTAAAAATTACTTTCTGCAACACCCCATTTAAATTGTTCTTTCACACAATGAAAATACACTAAATACAACACACATTGAACATACTTACTTGAAATAATTGATTTAAATTTTGTAAAATTTCAGCACGTAGAAACTACCTTAAAGATGTTTTTTTAAAGAAAATTTACGACTTGCTTGGCATACACACAATGAACACGACGTCTTCGTTCTAATGCACATGAAACATTAGGTTATAACCAAACTTTACTGCGACAGTCATAATATAGGTGTCACGACTACCAACAACGCATATATTCCGCTGTCCCAACCTATACGGCGTCCCAACCTATACGACACTCCCCTACTAATTTAAGTTTAATAGTGTACTTAATTTATAATAGAATAACTGGCACAAGTGGCCATTTTACTGCCTATAGCCTTCTGATACGTGATTTTCAAGGTTGTGCGGCCTAATAGTGATTATTACCATGGTGTAGACCGTGATTGTTCCACGTTGGGTTTTTGTACCCATTTTTACAGAAAGTAAACAGAATATTCCTACAGTATTAAAAGAAATTAACAATATTTTCCTTCCATATTCGGAACAAATCAGAAAACTATTCATTGTAACCTGAATATTTATTTTTAATAAAGAGTTTTTAGTCGTGAAATTATTTATCGGTGTGGTCCGTCATTCTTTGACTTTTCCCATGTAAAATATTGCGGCATTTTGTAATACAGCAGTCTTCACAAATTTTAGTATAAAAACGCTCAGTTCAGATTCGTTTTTGGCATCCCTATGTAGGGATTTCTTATCTGGTGTCACCCGATTCAAATTCGCCGAGTTCAAATTAATGTTGCTAAGGGCCAGTTTTTCAGTCATGAGTTAACTTTTGGGTTAGGTAACTTGGTTTAAAAGTTAACCAATATCTTAAACTAGTTTAGGCCGATATGAGTTTTTCAGTGACTAGACTCCGCCTCCTAATAGTCTAGTTAGCTAACCAAAATATTTGACCGGAACGCCGTGAAATTTCACAATTTGACAATCAACGTATTGAAATTGTGAGGTTATGCTGTGAATTGTAAATAATCAATTGTTACAAATTGACTCAAATTAATCAATTGAATCAAATTAACAAATTACACTTTATATTTGCACGTCAAAGATGGTCGAAGTAACCAGGTAAACTAAAATTACAGAATATTTGAATATATAGGTTAACTAAAATATTTTAGTTAAACCACCACTGGCGCTGGTTTAAGTAATTGGTTAGACAACACTTCTAACCCAAGAGTGAAAAACCCGTAACCATGAAATTTTGTAGTTAACTATTTTTATTTGGTTTAAACCACGACTGAAAAACTGGGCATAAGAGTTCACTAGCAACAGGAAAGGGAACATATTCAAATATTTCAGCTCTAAAAACCCACGATAGCGCTTCATTGCCAATTTGTCTATTGGGGGGTGACAGGTGCTATGAAACATACGAAAATACCCGAAGACCTCAGCTGAAATTTAGGTTTTCGGATTTTTCCCGAAGCAAACAAACTTTCACCTCACTTTGCATGCCAACACTATTTGATTAAATATGGTAGATAGGGTCTAAGTTCCCTATATATCCATAATTGTACAAAAATGTCTGTAAGGAAATCACTAATCATTAAAAGCTTTAAAAGTAACACAAGTACCCGAAAACCTGTCACTGTGGATACAGCCCCAGGAACGGGTGTGATTCCGAATATGAAAATGATTTCATTGGTTTAAAATCATTTGAGGTGAATAATCCAGCGCAAGTAGGAATAATCTTTATTATTAGAGATGAGATTTTTAGGTCGTATAAATGTTATACCAGAGAGCGTTAAAGGGTTAATTGATACACGGCCCCGTTTCTTCTTTCTTTTTCATACAGCATAACTTTTGAACGGGGCCGTGTATCAATTAACCCTTTAACGCTCTCTGGTATAACATTTATACGACCTAAAAATCTCATCTCTATTTATTATTACGCCAACTACTTGTATATATTCAAAATTTTATATTATACAAACTTCATCAGAAATTTTAAAACTCGTAAATGTGTATTTCTATTTGTTCACAATTAGCATCGAAATTAGTGGAAGTCAAGCATGACTACTTTGGACTTCCAATAAAAATAATAAAAGTGCAAGTATAACCTTTATAAGGGATTGGAGCTTATCTTGGCATACGGTAATAAATGCCAGTGTGGGCTAGAAAAAAGTTGTTCTCGGGTTGGGTCTGGTTTACAAAGTGTAGTAAATGGAGACTATTTATTTTAAATTTCTGCTTCAAGTTATTTTATTAACCATACGAATGACTAGAAGTCAATCACAGGAGCGTAATCAGAACCATCTTGGGAGGCTAAAATCTCGAAAAAAAAATGTTTAGTTAAAATTCAATTAGCAATTTGATGTGTTATTCTTGAAAGCTTTTCATATTCTTGGGGTCGGGCTCGCGCCTCCATAGTTCCCCTAGTTACGCCACTAGTCAATGACAAAAATTAATTATAGTAGTATTATACGAGTACTTGCGCTATATCTTGCACCAAATTTTGTGTTTTCTTTTGTATATCTAACTATATTAATTTTCCATCCAAACATACTAGTCATGAAATTATTAGATAATAATTAATGTGAAGTGAGCAGACTTAAGAAGTTTTAACCTCTCAGGACGTAGTCAGTCGATAGATTCAGTTAATTAATTAAATTAGATTAGTCTAGCTTCTGTTAATTGTATGTTGTCACAAGATAGTTTAGCTTAGATTAAGATGCATCTAAAAAGTTAAGGCAACGGACAGTACCTTAAATATATTTATGTATGTAATTATGTTACGAATAAAAATATAATAAAAAAAAATTAATTAGGTCTTATGGAACATAGCGGCGCACGTGGAATTTTTCACAATCTTCACATATTTACATATACCGAGTCTGCTTCTGAATTGAGACGATTTTCATCTGGCTTTACGAATCCATGGTTATACCTCCAATTAACCATTCATATTTTAGTAATTTTTTTATTTGTTTTTGCAGTATTTTTCTAAATTGTTAAAATTTTTCCTTAAGCAATGCAAACAATACTTTGAAAACCTAATATTTTACTTATAATGTAAGAGAGAAAGTCACGCCTCAGATCAACACTGAAAATATGGAAAATATTGAATACGAACCAAGCATTTTTAAAGCACAAATCGTTGTGGCCACAAAGTCACTTAAAAGAATTAAAACATCTGGATGTGACAAAGTTACATCGGAAATGATCAAGGCAGTCAGACAGCAGGGTATTGATAAGCTACACATTATATTTTATGTAACAAGGTAGGCACTCGGGAAGATGGCCCATTGACTGGGAAAACTCCATATTCATACTGATCCACAAGAAGGGAACGAAAAGAAATGTAGCAACTACAGAACAATTTCTCTCATATCGCATGCTAGCAAAGTGGTATTGTTGATCATTAACGAAAGATTAACAACGTACATACATCCACAAATTCAGAATGAACAGGCTGGAGAGGTACAAAAGGCACAAGAGAACAAGTCTTAAATGTCGGACTAATTATTGAGAAACGGAGAGTATTTAACATTCTGGACTACTTCTGTTTCCTAAACTACCAGAAGGCATTCTACTGTGTAAAATGGGACAAACTATGGAACGTCACTACAACACTTACCGTCCTCCGCCCCCACCTCACCTCACCGTCCTGATCACCAAACTATACGCGTCAAACGGCCCAGGTCAGAGCGAATGACCAGAAACCTTCAGGGTGGGAAGGGGAGTGAGAACGGAAAAGAGGAATATCGATAGGCTGAAGAAAAATATTCAATTTAATATAATGCAGCTGACACGACATTGCTAGCGGCGTCAAAGATTGAAATGGTAGAGCTCTACGAGAAAATTGAAGCGACGAGTGAAGAGCATAGGCTTAAAATAAATTCGATCAAAAATAAAATACTAATCAGCAGAACATAAGTTTGCATCACAAATACGGAGGAATGCGAAGACACAGAATCACGCTGGCAAAGACGTCAGTGGAAAATCTGACACTAATATGGAGAGATCCGAAGTCCACTAAAATAAGACTTTTTCGATCTTTAATTTTCCCGATAGAGCTGGACCATCAAGGTGGAAGATCGACGACATATAGAAACTTTTGATATGTTTTGCTGACGTAGAATGCTAAGGGTGTCATGGATGAAGAGGCGTACAAAGGTATCCATCCTGATACTTTGGCCACATCATGAGATGCGGAGCAAGTAGAGGGCAAGAGAACAGATCAAGGGCTTATTAGTACACGAATGTGCGCACAACGCCATCGACAGAGAGGTATAATGAAGAACTTTTTTTCACATATAGTGGAGATCAGGAAGGCTGCCACCATACCCGGACACGCGCTTACCAAACAAGAAGAAGAAACTTTTTCCGAAATTTAAAATCTCCAATCGCAGAAATCTTAAGTTGAAGCGCGGAAAAGTTAACTGATAAACTGCAGCTACTTTTTTTTAAACAATTAAAAGACATTGTGAATAAGATTTATTTTTGAATTTTGGTAGTAAATACATTAAAAATGCCCATAGAAATATTAAAAAGCAGCTTAGAAGCTAATATCTATCGATTTACCCTTATTCTTAATAACCACCCTTAAATAGCTACTAAATATTTACAATTAAATATAGATTCTATATAAAAGTAGCTTAAGCTACTTAAGATAAAAAGTAGCTTTTAGCTCCACCTTAAAAAAATTATCAAGAATCTAGCTTGTAGCCTGTAGCTTAGCTATTTTTTAATGAAGTAGGTTACCCAACTCACAAACTCTGCTAGGCTAATGGATATTTGATTTAAACACAGCATCTCCCCTATATTTGGTTCTATTCATAGGTAGATCAGGTAGACATTGGAGAAGGAGAGATTATAGCTTGTGCTCTGTACTCTCAATTTATGCTCCCTGTAAACAGTAGTGTTTTACATTTAAATTGCAAGTACCCACCACCAATATTTATAGGCTTTGAAAGTTCTGATAAAAATTAGAGTTTTCATTGCAGTTAAAAGAAACATAGTTGCATAACGAATTTTTTATTTCAAGTTGAATGTAACAAAATGTAATGTTGTAAGTGTCTCCCGTAGCGCATGGTTTTTTAATAGCACCGTCATAACAAATTTTGTCTGCATCCCACCTTAAATTTCTCAATTACCTTTTTTTCTAATTTCAAACATGAAATAATTTTAAACGGTTTGTATCAATAAAAGTGACTTGAAAATTTAAATGTTTTGTTAATCAACACGAAGCAATCGAGTTTAATAAGCGAATGCTGTGTGGGAAAAAATGTTAATAAGATAAAATGTAGGTCATCTAACTTACTACTAATTAATCATTTACTTCCTTTAACTTGAAGATATTCGCACGAAAATTGTAATTGTCTTTTTCCTTTTACTTCTTCTCACGAAATTATCTGCACAAGTCAAACCGTAAAATAAACAATGGCAGTGCAAGTATAAAATTTAATATTTTACTGCGGTCCCGTTTTTAAAAATTTAACCAACCAGTTTTTAGGAAACGCCAAATAAATTTTTAAACATATTTACTAGCTTTGTAAATTTATGAAGCACGAAGAGTTTCAAACTTTTTATTTAAGAACATGGAAAAACTTTGTAATTTAAAATTTTCCTTGCGGTTTATTTTCTATATACTGTCGCCAATGTAAATAAATAAAATTGCAATTTTAGTTTAGCCCCTCATGTATGTGGACTGGACAGATCAACTGTAGACTGCATGGTGGTGGGTCAATTTTATTCATACTACGAGGTAAAGAAAACTGGTATGACGTTGTTATCGCAAAATGAAAATGCTCGGGTACGAGCCACTATTTCACTGAAAATGCAAATTTTACAATACTATTTTTTGTAAACAGCGCTCAAATAGCTTTACCTAATTGTCTCTTCTGTTTAAAAAATAATTTCTCGCGAGCAGTTTAGCACTTTTTTCAATCTAGATATGCAAATTTTCTTTGAGTTTATGCTGAAAATGGGGTGCAAAGTAGTGGAGCGGTTTTCACTTTGTAACTAAAATACCTTTTAATTAAATTAAATAATTAACATCCTTTGGGCATACTAAATTTATTAAATGCACCCAGGGGTCCCGGCTCTGGCTGCGATGATATCTCGCCTGTGAGTTCTTGAACTTTCACGTGGCTTTTCGGCTACTCACTGTTTCTCACTTTCTCTTGCGGTTTATCTCTTAGCAAAATGCAGTCGCATAAGAAGTTAAATCGTGTATTTAAATTTAATGGATGTCGGAAATATTATGTCTAATCCGAGTGTGCGGTTACTTTCAGTTTCTAACCCACTGGACCGTATCGAGATAAGAAATTTGTTTGCACTTGGATATCATCTTTTTATGGTGAAGGTTTTGTTGAATGAAAGGTCACATTGTGCATTCGACTTGCTTCTGTGCAAACAGCAAACAGCTTCTGCCATTATTCAACTACAACAAATTAGTTTCGCCTTTAGGTGATTTCTTATATCCTTTTATGGATCTATTGTCTCGCATCATCTATTTGATGGTATAAACCGGAATGAAAAAACTGGTGCAATTGACCCCTGCTCAGACAAATATTTCGAATTATCGATTTCGAACTCAAAACTCGCAATATTGTTTTGCAGAATCAAAGTTCTCGTTATTACTAAAAACCGTCTGCATCATATTGTAATCCCGCTAAACCAATACTGCACTGTACTGTAAGTGCAGCGAAACTTTGTAATCAACTTTTCATTAAAAATGCATTAAGCAAGCGGATTGTTTCAATAAATTAAATCAACGAATTCTCTCTCGTCCTGTCTGGGGCGATATTTGAAGCTTGCTAATCTGTTTGGATAATGAGAAATGCTAGCCATTTATTTTTCAATCCATTGTTATATAATATTATTTTCAATGAGATTTTGCGTCTGATGTCATTTTAATAGTTTTTGTTGGAAGAGCAGGGGCGAACTGGCACCATCATTTTATTGCATTCTTTTTGAATTTTGCTTCTTTGCTAATATTTAAAAAAAATTGATAGTAATTTGTAGAAAAATCCAAAAATTAATAGGCCGCAGGCACATTTAATCAATAAGGTCCTTAATTATAAAATGAAATAATTCTGTCCACTGCTGTAAGGATTAATTTTTCAAATAAATTGTTTACTTATTTAATTTTAAAACGATCTAAAGCACATTATCACACTTTATAAAATCTTCCCTCTCATTTTTGGAAAAGTTACGCACATCTGCCATATTATCCTGTAAGTATTTTATAGACGGGTTTTCAAAATTTCCTTAAACGCCAAATACACCATACAATTATCGTACCGACTCAGAGTTGTTACAATATCGGTACAACTGTTGAATGGCTAACCACACGGTACGATTTCCATACAATTTCCATACAATTTGTATGAAATTGTTTCAAATTGCATAATGGCCGTTCATGTATTACGTAAGACGTTTAGGGGGAGGGGGGGGTAGCTGACATCTTATTTTTTCTTACTCGGGGGAAGGGGGGTCAAGACAATTTCTTACGTAAGATTTTATTTTTTTAATTAAATTTCAAAATTTGAAAATTATTTAATTTAATTTAGGTGCTGTTGGTATTAATGTTAATGTGAAACACAATACTATTAATTATTTACGTTCGAAATGAATAAAATCACATTTTCGGGAGTAGCACGAATTTATTCACCTGAAATCGACAAATTTCCTATAGAGATTCGGAAAGCTGAACGTTTTTATAGTAGAATTGAAAAAGACATATTTTAATAATTTTTGGTTACTATCTCTAAGAGTCTATTATATGATAAAGTCTATGAATATAAATATACTCTATATATTATAAAAAATATGTAAAAAAAATTTTTATTATAAAAAAGTCAGGTCAAAATCGAACGTCATTGAAATTTTCAAAAATGTGCTCTATTTAACAATGCTGGCGCTCAGCAACAAACTATTAGACTTATTAGTTAGAGAAAAATAACTTACTTAGATAGAAGTTGTAGTAAATTTTATTCTCTGTAAGATTTATAGAAGTCATTTTCGTCCTAAAAAAGTCAACTGGTAAGGAAATATTGTGAGGAAACATTTTGTTTTCGCCATTTTTTTTTAAATGGCGGCACTTCCGGGCGCTCGCCGAAGTCACCAACCCAGAGTTTTTATTAGGACCACAAACCTTAAATATCCAAAAATTAGAACTCCCTGACCATTTTTAGGAAGCTCTTCTTTTCATGATTTCGAGGATGTTGTTAAAATATTTTAAGGCTGCCGTCCTAAGCGTGGGCGATTGAAAATACCATTAGACAAATGAACAATAAACCGTAAGAAGTAATTCTGATATAGAATAGACAAACTATGTTAACCGAGATCCAACTAACTTCGTTAGAAATCGACCGCATTAGATATGCTGCTCGAAATCGAGCTATTCGATATTCGCATGCAAGCAACACTTCTTCGGGCAACCACTTGGGTGGGTGACCGACTTACAAAATGAACTGCGGTCGGCCGTGTTTCGGAGGACACGTTAAGCCGGCGGTCCCCCTGACTTGTTAGGGTCAATAACAACAAGTTAGGGTCACAAAAAATTCGCCTCCACCCTCATCAACTGTGCAACGCTTCATCGGACCCTCGTCGTACGCCAAGCTGGTGACCTACGATGGCAGTGGCCTGTGGGACTCTGGAAGAACCGGGTGCCTGTACCGGGACTCATTGAGAAACCGGGGTCGCGGCCGATGGTGGGGGGGTGTCTTGGTGGCGTAAAGGGCCGATCAAAAAAAAAGTAGCTTAGCACAAGGCGCCTGGGGTGTCTTGGTGGCGTAAAAGGGCCGATCAAAAAGCGGCTCAGCGCAAGGCGCCTGGGCGCTGCTGAGTTGCTGACGTTGCACAGTCTGAGGCGAACGGGGCACAATAGGCTTAAGCTTCAGTGCAGTGGTGGAAAGCACCACACCCGCTAACAGATAATAATAAAACTTCGTTAGAAATGCAACAGAACTCTGCTCACCATTTCAAAAAATCGTTCAAAACAAGAAAAAATTATTATTATTTTCGGACGCAGTATCTTCTAGAAAAATGCATATAATTCTACCAATTTTTTTTTCAAATTAGGTCAAGCATTTGTCCTGGATGTGAAACACTTTTCAAGTTTGTAATTATAACTGTAATGATCTAATGATTATAAAAATTATTGCACGGTCACATTTTTGCCCTGTGAAATAGAGCATCTTTACAGCAAAAATTTCAATATTTCTAATTGGAATTAAAAATTTATCAGATCCAAGGGCCAAGTTTTAGCTTTACGATGATCATAAAATGGTTGCCTAAAAGTGCATACTTTTTTACCTAGTGCGTCCGCAATCTCGACAAATTTCCCATATTATATTAAACACTGCCAGGACGGCAGCCTTAAGTGTTTTTAATTTTTTTAATGACATATGATATAACAATATAGCTGAAATAGAAATTTGTTTAAAAATATTTTGCCGAAAAACATAATTTTCACTCCTTCATAAAAAAATTTCAACTGCAAACGAAGAATTCGGTAAGAAGCTCAGGGTTCCTAGAGGACGATTTTTATTATACAATTACCTAACGAAATTCGTCGAAAAATCGCAGAAGACCGATTTTGGATTTTTTTTGCAATTTTCTTACACTATAAAGTAATTTGTGTGAATAATATTTTTTTTAATATAAAATAAACATAATATCTTCGTTAATTTCACTTTTAATGTTTAATATATTATCTGACTTCTCATTGGGTAATAATTTATCTTACGTAAGATTAGTGAGGGGGGGAGGGGGTATAAATTTTCTTATTTTTTCTTACTGGGGGTTGGGGGGAGTCTAAAAGTAAGAAAAAACGTCTTACGTAATACATGAACGGCCCCATATAATCGTGAGATATCGGTACAACTGATAATAGCGAGCGCACACACTATGCAATTTGCGCATACAATCTCCAAGTTGTTACGATGTCGGTACAACCGTTGTATCGTGTATTTGATGCATTTACATAACAATTGTGAGCGTAAAGATACTGCCAACTTAATGGTTAGATGTCGCAATTATAACAGCGGAGTCACCGGGAGTGGGCCGTGATCTACCTAAAATTTGACTGACTTATCAAGGAAAATACCTTTATTAAATATTTTTCTTAAACTTACACTGCAATCATTTAAATTTTAACGCGATTAGCAGAATCGTATTCACGTCTAATTTATGGTTCCAAGATCGATCATTTCACGTCCAGTTAAAGTTTTTAAAATTTTAAAAACACATGAGTATGTGTTTAATTATTTCTTAGGGGTCGTCTATAAAGGACGTCCACGGCTAGGGGAGGGAGGTTCAAAATGTGACCAGAGCCGAGGGCGGTTGGACAAATATGACGTCCGCATAAAAATTCCATATTTTGGATTTCTAAGAAAATTGTGTTTGAATATTTTTAAGTTTATAAAATAAAGTTTATCTAAATTCTTCCTTGTTTCATTCTAATTTTTATTACAGCCATAAAAATTTAAAAAAAAATTTTAAATTGATCAGAATCATAATATTAAATTTCGGAATACGTGTTTTGAGTCCCTCAAACTTGAGTTGGGTTTAACTCTTAACGACGATCATGGCTTTGAAATTTTTTGATGAAAGGCGTTATGCAGTTGCCTTTCTGAAAAATTTGACTATGCTCATTATTTAACGTCACCACCTGATCTCTTACTTAGCTGAGTCTGAATTGGTGATAAGAAGGAAAGAAGAAAAAAATGGGAAAGAGAGGCAAATTTTTGTAAAAGTGGTCCATATATGGAGCCCGCTGCCCGGATTTTCGGATTTCGGAGATCGGTGATCCCGCCAGTTTGCTCCCGACAGTGACCAGGTTGAGGTACTTCCTGGTAGGAGATTTGTCCCCCTCCCCCTCAGGTGAAGTGCGGGCCTGCGTGCTCGAATTTCCTGAACTCAACCGGAGAAAAAATACAATGACTTGACGTTAAAGTGAAATTACCCCATGTCATGTGCGTTCACCAAACGTCCCCCATGCCGCCCGAAACTGGATAATAAAAAACCGCTAAAGTCAAAAGTCTTTGTTCTAGGCTGGCATGCCTGGATTTAAGAACAACTTATATTCTTGAAACTGGTAAGGCAGATATTTAAAATTAATGTAAAGGTTTTTTAGTTTAAAAGGACAAGTTCGATTTTAGACAAATAAGGGGGGGTCTTTGATTTGTTGCCATATGACGTTTCTAGGGGGGGGGGTTGAAGATTGTGACCAACTGTGACAAGTGGGGAGGATTTAAAATTCCGAAAAAATGCAGACGTACTTCATGGATGACCCCTTATTGAACTATTGAGAACATTTTTGAAAAACGAATTTATAAACTGGAACTTTTTTAAATAAATAATGATTAGGAGGGAGCTACGACCTTTATGCCCCCCCCCCCCTCATGATCATCAATGGTATCATACACTTAGGGGACCTACAGTGTAACAGTATAATCTAGGTTCCAAACCACAAAAAATAGGAAGTAATTTTTATGCAGATTTTCCAGGCGTTGCATTGTCAACATAAAATTCCAACTTTACCCGGAATTAAATCAGGTACTCAGCCTCGTCAGTTAACGGCACTTAACTGCAATGCCATGACCATCTGAATTTGACGTAACTGTCATAAAATGTGGTTTTTAGATGGGGAAATTTGGATTATGCCTTGCTTAGGCTCAGGATTAGACTCTATTTGCGATAATAATCTCCGAATATGGAGATGGGGAAGTTGCCCCACCATAACTTTTGATTTTTAAATGTATTTTTAGAACTCATTTTAGAACATCATCAAAAAATTAAAAATTAAAAAAATATATTTTCGAATGTTGAGAAGAATTAAAAGTAGATTTTATTTCTGCCTACCTCCTAATCTACCTTTTGGTATCAGTAAATAATTTTATTAAACCAGCGCAAGTTTTCGAATTATTGTAAATTAACTAAAATTGTGATTTCAAGATTGGTAACCAAGCGATAAATAAAATTTTCTCCAGGCACAAGGTTTTAATAATATAATATTTGAAATCTGAGAGTTTTTCTAATTTTTTTATGAATATAAGTTGGATTAAATCGCATTTTTTCTGTGGAATTCCTACAAAATCAATTTGTAATAAGTAATGCATTTTTAAATAAATAAATCATTGGAAAAACGAAAATTGAGTTTACAAAAGCAAGTTTTCCAAAATAATATAATTTAACTTAAATTCCTAAATATTAATTTAAATTAATTTGTTGGTATGACTTTGAAAACCCTACAATTCTCGCTTGCGGCTCATTTTCCCCTCCCTCTCCCCCAGAATTGAAAAATCCGGCATCTATGGAGAAGGTATCTGTATGCAAAAATGTTTGCAAGCAGATGCCGTCTTCCAGATTTCTTATTAATGCATAAGATGTTATTTTTTTTTATATTTTAACGTGCATTTTTAAATATTTTAGAGCTTGCCTAACCTAAAAAATTGTAGGTACGTCCATGTCTTCGAATGTTCTGAATGTTACGACATTCTTGACGTTCTTATCTGCTGATTGTTTTGTCCATAAAACCGTCAACCGAAAATTTATACAGCAGGTCCACTCTCTAAACCGTTTTGTGGTCCCAGTTAAATAGATGGACGATAGTAAATTGGGCCAGCGGTCAATGTATTTTAAAAATATTTGGTGGGTAGCTTAAGAAAACCTGTAAATTGGGCCAGCGGTCGGCGTGGGTATCTTAAAGGTAAAGCCATTAAATAATATTCAATTGTATATATTAAGTATCGCAAAACGCAACTAAGAAGACAAATTTCGTGTGCTACACACTAAAGAACATGGTTAATATAGTCTATAGAAAAAATATTTTTCGAGAAATCCTTAAAAACAACACCAAAATCGAGTTTTGAAAGTACGTAAATTTAGGTGTTTTTTTTTCGATTTTTGAGGTGTGCATTCGATTTGGAGGAAATGCCATTGTTAAAACCTACCTCCGGAGCACCGCTCCGCTCTGCACTCCTCCGGGCGGTTTTGACAATGGTTTACTGGGCTAAACATACTAGAAGCGCCTTCCATCAAGAAAACCGGGATAAAAGAAACCGGATAGACATAGAAAACCTTGAAATAGCATTAAAAAGTATAGTAGCGGTATGGGGCAGTAGACTTTTACGTTTCACCCCCAAAAAATCGAATAAAACAAAAAATAATGACAAAACAGTAACCTTTCGTGCATGTTACGCTTACGAGTGGTGTCTAGCCCAATTTACATGGGACCCTTATAATCTTTTGGCCCAATTTACGAGTAGGCTTAAAAAGAACCTGACCGCCTGGCCCAATTTACAAGCGCCGAAATAGATAAAGAAGTTTTGCTTTGAGAAACTTCTATAAGTACAGAAGTTGTATGACTACATAAATTTTATTTGGCTAGAAGATGGCCCATACCCCCAGATTTCACTGTCTATAAAACCGTGTAAAAGTCTGAACTGACCGAGTGTTTTCTCTAATTTTTATTCTTACCTTGCATCCATTCTAAGTAAATATCAATACCAGATTGAAAAGAGAGGCCTAACCTAGAAATGTAGTAGCAAAGAAGTTCTTTCGTGACGCTTTGCTTTGTGTGGTCTTGTAAAGCAAGTTAATGAATAATAAGATTTCTATTTTTGAATTGCTATTCTAGCGTGCAATTGTAGAACCTAGTAAGTCGACTTCCTAAAAGTCACGTTGTAAGCGCTAATATTTATGGTTTTTATGTTCTTATTGTATTGTATTGAATTTTCTATTCCCAAATGTTGATATCATCCAAATTCTGTCATTCCTTAACGCACTGCTGTTTGCTTAATTTTTTACTTATCAATTTAAGAAACGTTCAGTGCGGCCTACAGGCCGCACAACCATGACTATCACACACTGAAAAGTCACAACGAGCGGGAGGTTGCATGGCCCTATTATATTAATGAACGCAAACCTAAAAATATGATTCTGTATCTGGGATTTTATTAAGAGGTTGTTTTTGTAGAATATGCTGAAGAAGACAGTACACAAAATAAAATTATTTTTTAGGCAAGTAAATTTTTATCTTTTATTTAATTACCTAAAGGAGCCTTTCCTTAATTATAAAAATATATCCCATAAAAACTCGGAATTCCAAGGAATTTTCAAGACGTTGAAAGAATTTCCAAGAAATTCTCATGATTTACAATTTTGTGTTTAAAATAGTAACCATTCGTTTAAAAATAAATTTGCTATATAGTTTATCGAGGTTATACCATAAAAACGGTGGTCAACGTTGTTAGTTTGTCAAAAGAGTCATACCATTGATTTCTACTTTATTATATAATCTTCTTCTTCTTAACGTGCCTATCCGTTACCGGATGTTGGCGACCTCTCTCCTATGTATATGTTGTACGTTTGTAGTACTATCACATACATAGGGGACCTACTTGTTTAACGCGGGCTCCGAACCGCGGGAAGTGTATACACTTCATCTCCAGAGAGGCTGTTCTAAGCAGATTACACCTCGGTGGATTGCCTTTCGAGGGGAGACGGTCAGAATAAAGTTTTTACTGAGCCCGGAGTCGAACCGGGCATTCAGCATTAGCAGCAACGCACTTAACCGCTTAAGCTGATCACCGTCTCTTATTATATAATATTATATAATTATATATATCTTATTATATAATACCTACCCTTAATAAAGCCTTTGCTTACCTAACAAAATTTACCTACCTGGACGAGGTTTGCAAATTTTGGAAATAATTTTTATTTATTATTGATTTTTAGATGAAATATTTTGATAATAAATATATTTTTAGGATATTTTTTTATGAAGTAAAATTTTAAATGTATGCTATGCAAACAAATTTTTTATTTAGTTAATTACAGTATCCGGCAACCTTATTAAAAAGCTAACGTCGGAGGACCTGGGGGTAGGTACTTAAATACATTAAAAATTAGGGCGGAGGTAAATGTGCCACCAAATGTACCTGACCAGAAAAGGGTACCGGTAAATGTGCCACCGACCAAAAGGGTTCTTTAAATAAACACAGGTATTTGTGCCACTAACAGTGAAAAAATTTAATTTTTTTTGCCTTCGAATTTTGGGGTGTGCATTCGATAAGGCTGTAGGCCAGCTCGGCAAATGGTCAGATATTTAATCCGGGTCCAAATTTTCTACCTGGAAATACATAGACCAACTCGGCAAAATAATAAATTTTGGCTTGGCCAGAACTGCGAGCATCAAAAAACCTACCCTCCGATGCTCCGCATCTCCGGGCGGTTTTTCGTGCTCCGAGCCGCTACGCGGCGGGCGCTAAACATACGAGAGGCGCGACAGATCAAGGAAACCGGGATAAATGCAACCGGGATGTGAGAGACCCTCGAAATAGCATTAAAAAGTATAGTTGCGCTATGGGGCAGTAAACTTTTACGTTTCACCCCCAAAAAATCGTGTAAAATCAAAAAATAATCGATGTTACATGTAGGAGATGCATCAGGTAGATGCCGTTTTCTCCGGTGGCACAAATACCTGTGTACTTTTAATATCCTAAATTCGTAGCAGGTAGAATAACATTACTGGTGGCACATTTACCTCCGCCCAAAATTACTACTTATTAAGCATAGGGTATATGGGGAGGTTGTAGACTGCGCCCGATGGTTGAAGGGTCTCATAATCTAGCATGCAGATTGCGCCGGGTTCGGTTAGGGTAAGTATGTAGATTGCGCCGATGGTCAATTAATAGGTAATCTTTTTGGGTAACGACGGAGTGAAAATCCCATTAGAGGATTAAGGTACTTAATTTATTACAGGGGTAGTACTATACTGCCCTGCTAAGACAAGAGGTCCTATCTACAAATTAAGAGTTTAGAGATAATTAGGACAAATGGGACATTTTGATTTAGCACTAATGGATATTTTTCACATAGAACAATAATTTTAGGCGTATATTTATATGATAGAGTTAAGAGAGGACATTCTAACTTAGTACAACGATGGAAAACATGTCAAGTATTACATATATGCCATAAAGTGAAAAATACAAAATTTGCAGATAGGACCTCTTGTCTTAGCAGGGCAGTATACATTATGTGCGATTTTTAATTAGGTTAGTAATTTGACGAGGTTATTTTTAAATAACTGCATTATTTTGATTCTTTCATTATTAAAAACTTTTATAACACAAATTTATAACTACGAGAAATTTGTAATCTCGAGACAATTTGTGCACGATTCTGTTGGTCTATAATTTTTCAATAAAATTTGATTGGTTACAATTTTATATTTGCGGAATATATTTTAATATTTTTTATTTGGTTAGTTATTTGACGAGGCTTTTTTTCACCTTAATTTTTGGGTTGGTATTTCACATTTACTATATAAGTATAAAAATATTTAGTATGTAGTAAAAATTCAAGAACATATTATTATTATTTATTAGCAATGTCAACGATTACAGAAATGTTAAGTGAGCGCGGAAAAACGTTGTTGGTGCGCGATGGGTACAAATTTTACCAGTACATTGAATTAAAGAATGGAGAAATTAAATGGCGCTGCTGCAATCGAAAATGTTCAGCTGATATGTATACCGTGGGAGAAAAAATCATAGGACAATAACGAAAGATAATTTGGAACATAATCACGAAATGGATGAGCAAAAACTAAAGCGGCAAATTGTTAGTGGTGAAGCCAAACGAAAAGCGATTGAAGATACTTCGCTAAGACCTTCTGACATTCTTATGGGCGCCATCGCTAAAACGAAAGTTTCTCGGGTTGATATTGATCGCCGTGATGCTGAGATGATCTCTAGAGTTATATATGACGTAAGGCGAAAAGAACAGCCACCATTACCAACCTCGATAATGGATGTTCATTCCGCGTTGGACTCTATAGTAGTTAACACAGAGAATGGCGAAAATTTTCTTATGGTTAACGACAAGGAAAACAATTTGATTATATTTTCCTGTCTGACTAACTTAAGATGTTTGTGCTCTTCAGAGAACATTTTCATGGATGGTACTTTTGATTACTGCACTAAATTCTTCTATCAATTCTTTACCATTCATGAGTATGACAATGGATACTACATTCCACTTGCATTCTGTCTTTTGAAAGATAAAAAACAGCTCACTTACCAACACTGTCTACAAACGTTAGTAGACATTTGTTCTCGAAATAATTTACTTTTTGAACCGAAAACCGTTACTGTCGATTTTGAAGTTGCTATTCATGCGAGCATTAAACATGTTTGGGAAAATGTGGAACTTATTGGGTGTAGATTCCATTTAAGCCAGGCGTGGTTTAAAAAAATACAAAAATTAGGCTTGGTCACGGAATATCGAGATGAACTTTCCGAAATTGGTAAATGGTTGCGCTTCTCATTTGGGTTACAATATTTGCCTCCACACGAAATTGATGCTGCTTTTAGTGAGGATTTAATAGCGATATTGCCAGACGATGAACGACTGAACAGGTATACCGACTACATATTTCATAATTATATCGATGCAAACTCACTTTTTCCACCAAAGCTCTGGGGGGCACACACAGCGAGTATGTGCCGGACAACAAATGCGTGCGAGTCGTTTCATAACGTATTTAGTTCACATTTTTATAGCCCCCACCCAGCGATTTACACCTTTTTGGAGAAATTGAAAATGATGCAAATTAAGACATATATCAACATAAACAGTATAGGTACGGCTAAGATGCAAAATGCCGATGCAATTAGTAAAAAAGCTAAACTACAGCATTTGATCGACTTGTATTCTAGCAAAACAATGTCACGGTTGGAATTTATAAAAAGTATTTGCAATAAGTATTGTCACATTAATGATAATTAGGTACCGCAATTTAATTTTTTTATTTTTTATTAATATTTAATAAACTGATGATTTACAATAATAACCCCATTATGCCTTGGTAATACTTTGTAATCCCTCAGTACACCATCGGCGCAATCTGTATGTTACCCTTAATGACCATCGGCGCAATCTACAGGTTGCCCATGGTCATTTACCCAAAAAAAAGGATTAATTTCTGACCATCGGCGCAGTCTACATATGTCCGGTATATGAACCCCATCCCTTACTTCTTTGAAGTCAATATTATTTCTTGCATTTTACACTAAACAATTTTTTTAAATAGAAGGTGTTTTCAAACAACTTCAAATATGACTTTAAAAATAAAATACCGAATTAGTTTTACTTTTAGAAGTCAAATATAAACCGTGTAAACCTAAGCTTAATAAATTTCAAATAATTTCAGAATAACTGAAGGATAAATTAATATAAAACATAAGATTAAATCTCCCCCCCCCTTGCCCACCCCCAAATGGGGGCTGTATTACCTCAACTTTAGACATAGTTTGTCAGAGGTGGCTGGGAATTAGTTTATTGGTTAATGAAGCTTACAATTTTATGATGAATGTCAATTTTAATTCCCTAATGGTTTGGAAGAAAATTTAGAAAAAGCATCACCAAGTTGTCATTGGGGTCCATATTTGAGCCCAGATTGCGGAGCATACATAAGTGATTAGTTCCTTTAGTAACAAGTAGCATTGCTAGCATCACTGCTCCATTATGTTTTTATCTCTAAAGTAAATCAATGAATTCCTCCCTCAAGTATCAAATCCATAGGCGACATTAGGGAACATCCTGTATAATCACAGTTAAGGTATTATAACTAATAGTGTTTTATTGCGTAAAAAAGTGGGGGCAAGCTAGAATAAATTTTATTCTCTTCCCTTGAAAAATATATACTAATTTGCACCTTCTAGCGACCCCGAGTTTCGCCGCCACAGAGGAAAAACCACACGAAGAATAACATTTTTACGAATATACCTGTATATCCCGGTTTCGGTGCTATTTAGAGCAAAATTGTCTAGAGAAAAAACCTATTTAGGTTTATTTATAAAACCAGAGTCACTTTTAAAATTAAATGAATTTTCAGTCTGCCTATCTTTTTACAAAATCAAATATTGTTATCACACAATTAATAGGTACAGCGGTTTTATTTTTCTATAAACAGCGCCAAGGGCGATTTTTATTTAATTTTAAGTGTCAATGAAGACTTTAAAGGCCGTCACCTCAATTGTTTTTTTTTAATTAACAACGCAACCCTCAAGAGTGATAAACCATGCAGATACTATCAAGTCCACCCCTGTGTTAGAGTGCTTAATGATTACAAGCTACTGACCCAGCCCACTAGTGAAATTCATAAACGCCGTTTGAAAATTTCCTTGCGTAAACAATTTTTTTGACAGATCATATTTTGTATAACGAAAATTTTCTGGATCATTTGTCAATCTTGAAGTATTTTTGATGAGATGTCTAAAATTCTCACAGGAAACGCGTGTTTGTGTAGTTCGAATCGATGAATGCGATTTTGTTTTAAGGGCTTCTTTGACTTGAGCGGATTAAAATTTGAAGTTCTGGGGTTTCTTATTTGCATACATTGGTAGTACAGTCAAGTATTTGTAAGTTAGCCTATACGGGTAGTAAATAAATTAGGGGTAGGCAGGCTTACATGTTTAGGTCTATTTGAGTGATTACTCAGCTTAGTGCGTTATTGTTCAATCAGTGTGACGAGTGAATGTTTTATTTAATTTTTTCTGTAAGGCATAGAATGGCAAATATTCGAAAAAGTCTGAAAAAGAACCGCCACGAAAGGTGAGTGAAAAATTTTCTATTATTTTACGTCAACCTGAAAATAATAAAAATTGTGGATTATGTAAAATGCAATAATTTTGAATGAACTGCTTGCTAAAACAAATATTTTGATTTATCGCACAAGTTCACTATCGAATACTAAATGGAATGAATGCTGAATTTAGTTGAATATTGCCTCACGTTCTCAATACTTATTGGTCCAATCCAAATAAATAAACACAAATTTTTTTCTATGCATTATGAATTACAAGCAGGCGTATTTGCAATTTTAAATAAATTGATTTATTCAGTTATTGAATTTTTATTTAATCTGTTGTTAGGGTGAGCGACCACCTAGTTTTTACCTCCCGGTGTCTCTGTTTACTCAAAATTAAAAGTTAATGTAATTCGCCAAAAATCTTTGTTTATTTCTAGTGCCATTTAATTTATTCCGCATAAACTTTAAAGACTTAAAGGTAATAACAATAAATCTTGACGCGGCGAAAGGATTAGCGCCCTTAAAGATAAAGTGCTGTTTAACATACCTCCCTATATAATTCGAAAGACATACATTAACTTTACCAAGAGGTGATAAAACTAAATGCATTCGTTGCTATAAGGATTTACTTTTATAATTTTGTTTGTAATGTTCCTTAATTAAGTGGCCATTTTGCGCTAATTCTATTGAACAAGGATCTTGTTGGGGTTGAAAAGCACAGTTTGATTTTGTAATTAAGACGAAAATCGATTTTGTTTAAACACGGGGCAACAATCGAGTATTTATTGCTTTTTTGCTGACGTGGTTTTCGAATGTCACAGTAATGAACTGGACGTGTCCGGGCGTTTTTCACTCAACGTCTTGAATTTGTTAGCCTCTTTTTCCACCATCTTTGTGTTTTTTTACCGTATCATTACCACTATATTGTTCTTTTACATTTAATCGCTTTTTTCCTCTAGGGTCATTATTTTTATATTGTCTGCTTTGTTTTATTTGTTTTATTGTATTTGTGGATACTTCTTGATTAATAAGTACAAAAGCTGCGGCTTCTTTTCCACAGTTTCATTTGTCTCTAGCACGTCTGTTTCCAATGATTGTTACTTTTGAATTGTTTGCGTAGTTGATTGCAAACAGTGGCGTAACACCCCCATTTCTGATTTTATTGCGACGTAGTTGAAAATGTCCAAAAAAATTTGTTGCTACGCCCATGACATCACACTCGGTTAGGGCGCGTCTAATTAGGAAAGTTGCTCTCCCACACTTCTTGATTTCTTGAAAACGTTTATGGCTGTCCTGAGTTGGGGATTGTCACCAAATTAGGGACAATAATATGGAACTAAATTTTTACAATATTTGTGTCTATGGTACAATTTCATTGAGTAGGTACTTCTGAACGCAATTTACCCTCATCTCTCTTTTTTAAGTAATAACGACCGACAGTTCTATATTCCATGCAACCAGCACCATTTAATTGAAATAGCGGCTAAATAATATTATATGAAAGCCACCATATATTGTAATTTTAATAATGCGCTACTTAGCGAAATTATACCAACATAATTTATTTTGGTTTTGCATACATGGATTTTGCTGCCCGTAAACTAAACGAGTTTAGCGAAAATTGGATTGCTAATTAATTTTGAATCCACTTTATTTTATATGATGTCGTTTACCGTTTCATCTATATGATAATGGAGCTGTTGCGCTTCCAAAATACACGTTGCTCCTGGAATATTCGTAAATTTTCAAATTATCGAATATATTATATTAATTTCTGACGAGAGACATAAGAATTTAATTTTTCTACAACAACCCGCAGCATTCGTGATCATTTGGTGATAATAAAAAGGGTCCCGAGAAGATGTCGTGGGGAGAAATTCTAAAGAATTTTCTCCGATGCATATCAGGTGAACTTAGGGTTCCACGCAGGAGGAGAATCTTTATTTTTTATAATCTGTATTTTCTTTTCAATTTAATGCTTTTCCATTCGTATTTTCCCGTGAGCGTAAAAATAACTTTGTGGTCGTAAAATATTATTATGGATGCGGTAGCAAATATTTTTATTGACCCTAATAATTAAATGCGCCAATCTATTAATCGAACATAACAACAATAAAAAGTTTTTAAGTGGGTATGCTCATTTAATTGCTTTGCAACTGATAAGAGTTTATTCCTCGTTGACGTAAAGTAAAAATTATTATCGAATTGGTATCAAAATCGTTATTGATGGAAATAGAGGGGAAGTGCACTTTTTAACTAACAAGGAATGTATTTGACGGACTTGGCTCTCTAATTGGATTCTTGTCCAAAAAAAGGCTAAATTAAATTCTACTTTTATAGACGATTTGTTTTTTGTCATTTATTGAATGAGATGGGCCGAATCGAAGGCAGAGGGAATTTGTAGTGTAACAAAATTAAATTTATTAGGTTAAATAAATTTTATCTGCGATCCATTTAAATTAAACATTTTTTTGGATGATTTATTTCTTTATTCTGTGTACTTCAGTTTTACCGTTTTACTTTCAAACTTTCTGTTTATTTGTGAATGAGTAACGAAAAGTGCAAGTTATTGTTTGCCAATTTTATTCCGTAAAGGTTTGCTGGTTAGTCACCTAGTGAATCAACTGATGCATTTACAGTTTTAAATTTTTATCAACCTACACCTCTAAGTTTTCCATCTTCAATCGTAATAACTGTTCATTATTCATTCACAGTAAATAAAAAATGTTTAAAGAATGAGACTTGTCAGATAATTTTAACTTAAAACTTCAGTAACTCTTTACTGCGGAAACTGCTTCTTTTATTGTTCTTAATCTTTTATAAAGAGGTGTAATGAAAAAGTTTAGTTGAGCTTTCCTCCTGGAAGCTAAAAATATTGTTGTGTTAGGATATACAATTGAAATCGAAAGGAATGAATTCAGGATAGGCTTCAGTGAAGTACCAATTGATTAATGGAAAGCTGAAACTTTGTTTATGTTGGTTCAAACAGGATCGATAAATGTGTCGTTACGTCTTATTTTTTGTCGAAGCCAAGATGACTTACTAGGGAAATGTAATTAATAGTGGTTTTCTACTGCCTTCACCATCGCCCATAGATTCATTTTGGCTTTGAGGTTACAGCAGATTATTCCAGAAGCTTACAGTACCTTGACCAGGAACTACAATTTTCTACTTCCAAGTCTCGTTCACTTCTATTAGTGTTAAATAAACAATAAAGCCAACGTTTTTCGAAATTTGTAATCCTAGTTTAATTTTTTTATTTTGCTTGGATGTGGAAAAATATGACAATTAACCCCATTGTATATTAACCCTTTAAGCTGATCACCATCCCACATCTTTAATAATTGAAACTGGGTAATAAAGCCTAACAATGATTTCAAATTTTGTCAGAATTAAAACAAGTAAACACAACCGAATAATCTGCTCATATGTAGCAAATGACATATTAAAGAAATTGCAGTGGTTCACCAAATAAAAGAAGGCAAATAGCTTACTCTTCAGTGCTTTTTGGGTTTGCAAGATAAAAATGACAACCTATGCTCCTTTCTATCGGTGGCACTGCTCTTTTGAACTTGAATTAAACATTTCATGATCGTGGACACTTATCTTCACTTCCGATTTACAATAAATCGCGACATTCTTGGAGCACTGGTAATCTGCCCCGATTATACGATTCCTTCTTGCCTCCCTGGATAAGGTATAAAACTCAAACGACTGTTGTTCTTATTTGACAACTAGAAACAAGAATAAGGATGGATAACCATACACTGGCAGATGTAATTGGAATTTGTAATTTTGCACTCAACTGACCTAAGCTTAAATTGGTCAACACCTCTGATTTCAAATAAACCATTCATGGTAAACAAACCGATGGCAGCGGACTTGGCGAAGTGTGATGGAGATTCGAATCAATAATGGCGACGATATCTTCGTCTGATGCTCGTCGTATAATAAGGAAGTATATTACGAAATTACTAGATCCGCTATTGCGACAAATACTTCCGACCGCAATTACTAAATATTTCGAAGATAAATTTCGCGTGTCGAAAAACGTGTACTTTCTCGCGAGTTTTCTTGAAAAGAATTCGTGGTGCGCGTCGATCTCGCGCAGGTCCAAAGAAGTTTGTGCACCCTACAAAAACCGTAACGAGACCGTGACCAGATTTTTATCACCTCAAGACGGCACCCTCATGTTGTATGAATATTTGAGATATTCCTTCAAAGCAAAATTTGCTTACTTTTGCAAATCTTCTGAATATAGTAGCTCTAATTGAGGGGGGAGGGGAGGATGGAGAATTCTTATCGAACATGCTTACCGAAATAAATATTTGAGTTTTTAATTAGTGAATTAATCAAAGAAAAACTGATTAGAACGAAATGTACATATTTAAAAATATAAAAGAGAACTCCATTCCTCAGTGCTATGCAAGATTTTTGGCTTGACTTAGTTGGTACGATTGATAGTGGGGGAGGCATAACGTACACTATAAGCCATGATTGACAGTTGGATTAAGTTTATAATTGGGGTACATTCAATTTCGTAATCTGTTTTAGGAAACTTGGACAGATAAGTATATGGACTTTGTAGTTTCAAGAGCTTAATTTTGTTGTAGTTGATACTTCTTCGTTATGATAATAATTTATACTTATGACGTTTCCTGTGTATTTTCCTAAGGTGTCCAGATTGTCTGTTATAAAATATTTCTTAGTATCTGATTGATTTAGCCTCCTTATAAGATCCTGTAGGTAATCACAGGTAATAATGATAAAATATTCGCTAAGCGAAATATGATTAGTACATTTTTTTTATTGGATTAATTAAGGTAAGTTTACCTAGTTTGGAAAGATGCTTGTAAACTTCACAGTAGCTTTGCTTTACAGTGAAAATTATATAAGAAATTGTATGAAAATTCTTTTTAAAATTTTTTAATTTGAAAGTATTTTGGTAGAATTTTATTTCGTATTAATAATTTATAATGCATATATTGAGTGATCGAACAACCCCCCTCCCCATAAGTTCTCCTAAAATTATCCCCAATTTGTTAGCCCCCCTCCCCCAGCGTGGATTTCGCATATAACTCGCTTAATATTTTTACAAAAAATCACCGTTACATCACAATTTAATGGCAAAGAATTCTCTATAAGGTAGATTAATCAAAATTTGGGTTCGAAAATGTTTACTTTATCGGTCGGAATAAAAAACGTTCTAAGCCGTTTTTTTTGTTTGTTTATTTTCGATAATTATTTCATAAATAATATCACGTAGGCAAAATTTTAAAACCTCTTTAAAACTTTTCTAAAATGAAAATTAAGTGAGTTATAAGCGAAAAACCACGTTAAGGTACTAAACCCTAATATTGGGGAGGAAGGCCACTAGGGCTTCAAGGGACTTGTGAGGGAGGATACATTCCATTTTGTAAATATTCTTGTCTGGACTTCTAACGATAAGTTAAAATTAAAAACAGAAGAATTAAAATTATTTTACTCGTTTTCTCACGGTTTTAAATTTCTATACATTTTCTTCACTTATTTTTAAAATTCATACTCTTGTTTTCACTCACTTTTCTCGGATGTAACAGCATGAGGGAAGGAAAAATAAAATATTTATGGAGGACAGGTTCAGGGCGGGGTACGCCTGCGCTCAAAACCTGGCCCGACATAAATGTTCAAGTATTTCCTCCGACCCGAGCGGATGTTGCGTTGATTATTCATCGAAATAAGATTCGTTTCATCGTAGAAAGGCTTAATTTTTGCTCCTAGCAACATGCGTACCACCACGTAACTCTAATGCAATACCCCTACACATTTTTCGGAATACAAAAAGCCGTTCAATACCTTTTAGTTGAATAATCACTTATAGATTTCTGTGGAAATCCTTTTAGAAGTAAAGGGCGTATTTTTGGTGACGTTACTTTTTTAAGGAAAGCTTGAATGTGTTGAATTAAATAATATATTTTTGAATTTTTGGTGGTTATCCAAAGATAAAGATGTGATCTTTAAAAACGATTTATCTGCAAAATACGTTTGTGATGAAAATTTTAACGCTTTTCTCGTTACTTTTATATTTTCCAATTATTTGTTTCAGAGTTTCTGTTTTTCTATGTACTATGTATTTCTTTTAAAATGTTTTAATTTATTTTCTTTCAAAATTGTACAACTTGTTCTTCATCCAGTTGATTTTGTGGGATGCACATGTATTTTAAATGCCTTGTTTAACTTTGATTTAAATTTTTCTTTCAATTGTTCCCAATGCAAACTTCAATTTAATTTTTTAATATTTATGTCTTCTTCTCCTTATCTTCATATACCGTTTTACGATTCGCTCTTTCAATACTGATCCAACAACTATAATAAATTTCCACTTCCCTGTTAATTTCGCTTCCTTTCTTAATATCAACCTTCCACAATTTCCTTAAATCAAATCTTCAATGCAATCAAACAACACTTAATTTTAAAATTTTTAATTACCCAAATTCTGTAGCACAAATTGAACCAGTGTGATGTTTTCCTCAAGCTCAAGAGCGAATAAATTATAATACAAAACAAATAATCCCAAAAATAGCAAATTTAAAAAAAAATACCTCGATCATTCCGGCCAGAACGAAGCGTTACGATAGATATAATATTATACATTAGGCGACTGCTTTGAGCCATTTTGTACGTGATTTTCAATGTTGTGCGGCCTAAAAACCGCACTTGGGGTTTTATTACAGCACGAGTAAAAAAGTGTTTTTCGAAGGTTTCTTTTTTTATTCTATCTTAACTATACATCAGCAGTGATCCCGTAAAAGTTCAGCTTTGTACTTAACGGAATTTGTAAGATATCGAGTGATATATGAGTGAACATTACGAATCTAGACATTGATTAATATTATATCATGTTCGTGTTTTGGCTTTGAAATGGCTTCAAAATGAATCAACTTTCTATGGGCAATTGAAATTAAAAAATCGATCTAATTTGGGTGAACTAATTTTCCTTTCTAATGTAGTTATATATTGATATGGATATATTTAAAATAATCGGTTTGATTTCGAATAAGCGAATCCAATTACAGGAAATATTATTTTTATTATTATCAGGAATATCTAATATTATGTATGTGTACAAAAATAAAACCTTCTTTATTCATTTTTCGAGTCAAATGCCCACAGAGAGGACCTAGTACTTAACGTGGGTTCAAAACCACGGCAGAAATAATTTGGGGGTGCACGGGTTTCCAATTCGTGATCTTGATTATAACTGCCTATCAGTACTGAACAAGCGATCTGTACCAAGAAGTAACTATGGTTGCTATTCCAATAAATGGAATAATGGCAATGTTGACATTTGAAAAACAACTTTTGGTTTTAATAATATCTTAAAATTAATGTGCTCTATATTATGGATTCTTTTGGTATGTACGGCCGTTAATTATTATGGATTGCTCAAAATTTTAAATTAGTGATGTAAAGGGGGTAATTCTTCCCCTGCCCCGAATTTTAAAAATTTAAGACTACCTACGGTTAAATGAATTAAAACTCCTATAAAATTGAAAAATGTTGATTTTTTAAATTTTACATCAAATTTTTAATCAAAACCTTAATATTAACCCCCCTCCCCCGCTTTCCGTCACATTTATTTTAAATTAAATTATTTTTAAGTTGGTATAAGCATAACCTATTATGAGTAGGTGTCCATTGTGGGTTGGTAATTAGTCATTTTAATATCTGTGGATCAGATCAGGGCTGTACCTACGAATAATTGACGATGGATGGGGATGACAAAGTGTGAAATTACTATAACTGTAAAATAATTTCTAAAACGCGCTCCCCCACCAATAGTTTTGTTAATGAGGGCGGGGGAACCCCCTAATATGCGGCTGTAGATGAGAGAGTTGAAAATAGATTACTTGAATATGAAAAATTGTGGCAACTTTTATAATAAAAGTGAAGTTAATTTTATTGTTTTTAATTAAATTAAAAATTATTTTATAAATTATTGTAGCATTTAGTATAATTATTCAACAGGAGGCAATAATAGGCAACCACCTAAAAATACCATACCATGACGTTTTTACGAAGCAAATGAGTACAATAATAATTATTATATTAATTAATTGGTAGTTAAAATAAAAATAAATTGAATAATTGTGTAACCATTCATTTAACGAATTAAATTGATATCGGAATTGTAATATATTATTTTTTTAACGTGTTTAGTAAAGCGTGCTGTAGTTTAATAAAGTACTACGATATGCCCCTTATACTTTCATCTTTTAAGGATCAATATTCATGGGTTTTAATTTTTATCTTTAAGAAACAAGTTTACCATATTGAAAAATGACGACTGAACAAGTTTTTCGTCAATATCTCCTATCCGGCTCTTATTAGGATGAAAATAATTGGGTAATAAATTAAACTAGAGAAAATCGTCTGCAATTAACGTCTTGACTACTTTTTGGAAAAAAATGTTTTAAGCGTACGAGCGTCTCAAAGTCGACACAAAATAATTCGCATACCTACTTGCCACTTCAAGACCACCTGAAAAGCTGAAAATTTGCACTTCCACAAAGGAAGAAAAATTAAAAACCTTAAAAAATAAGTTTCTCAATGTTTTAAGGGGGGGGCCCAATTATTTTACCGTCAATAGATTTTTGATTTTTTTGATTTCACAGAAAAAAATATATTTTGGCGTAACAGTCAAAAAATGGAGGTGCAGGTGACTAAGTAAAACTTCGAAAAGAAAAATAAACGGAGTATAAAACATTAGAAAAGGTTTTTACCACGTATTTGTAAATCAGAAATGTTTTACAAAATATCATTTCGATGTTATAATATAAATAGTACTTAGTACATGATTTTCACAAATAGTGAAAATACAATAAATTAAAAATTTATTAAGCAATGTCTTATTAGTCGAACCTCCTCAGGCAAGCACAATCAACAGATTTTATAAACGAGACAAAAAAATTAAAATCAGGTTGAAAAATGAATAAAAATTCAAAATATTGAAAAACAAAACTTTTTTAAAATAAAGCAAAAGACAGACAATCAAATTGGAGAAGTAATCGAGACAATATTGTAAAAATAAAATTAAAAACTGAAAAATAATGGAAGGAAATTTATTTCAGAATTAATTACGAAAAACGAAAAATCCCGTTGCATTTATTTATACCTTACACGGCTCAAATTTTCATGCTACAATAATTACTGAAAGTTACTATTTACTTCACAACAAGTGAAAAATAAAGTTGGAAAGTTTTTAATGTGCTAAATGTTTTTATACTATCACGTATTTTATACTATGTTCTAAGACTGCAACTGCACATCGACTATTAACTTTTAAGCCATAATGTGGTGAAATTTAAAGACTTTAAAACTGCTAAACTTCAAGCCCAATAACCAAGAAACTTTTCCTCTTAAAGCAATTTATTACGTACAGTTGGTGGTCAATGCAACAGCAGCGAACAGTTCGAATGATTTTTTAACCTATTAGTAAATTTCACGTAGATATAAATTTGGAGTATTACGTAACAGCGAGAAAGTTCAGAACATCCAATTTTCTAATGGAAGAAACTAAAATGTGCATGTTTCTACACTCATTTTCAATTTTGCTTGAATATTTTAAAAATTTATGTCACGTACTCTGGCACAATATTAGGTAAAGCCCCGCAAGAAATATTTTCTTGTAAAATTCATACGACTTCCGAAATATAAATCATTTGTTTTTACGGTTCTTAAAACATAAGTTTACAACGTAGTAGACTTTTCTCATAATTTACGTAAGGTAACTCCCAAGGGACTTAAGCAAACCTTAGGGACGAGATAAGAGTAGATATAGGCCGGTAGTAGCGTAGGAAACATGATAAACTACAAGACATTTCTCAAATAGATATGTTGATGTTTATTTGTCTTTGATAAAGGCTCGAACTGATTCGGAAGACTTGTCTGCCCTCGTAAACAAATACAACTGCTCCCGCATTTTTTATCTCCAAAACTTTGATTAATCAAACAATGCTGACTCAGCTTCAAGTGCGTAGCATTGTTTTGTGTGCTGCAAGACGTTTATTTGTGCTAAGTAGGCGTTGTATCCACTTACTAATTTTCCTTCTTTCCAAAAGGAAGGGAGCCTCATAATGGTTAACAATATTCGCCTTGAAACTTTACAAAGAACTGGGATTAAGGGAGAACGATAAGAGTGTAAAATATAATTGAAATAATTTCTCTTAATTTCATTTTGGCTTTTGTTTATAAAAGTGAGGTAGTTAAAGCATAATGGCATATATTCTCCGCATTGTCGTTTATTATAAATTAGAGCAATTATGGAGTAATTCGTTCGTCTGGATTTTAATATTCAAATTTGGAAGTTTAATTAATAATGTGGCATTGTCATGAATAATAATTAATTTAGAGAGTGGCCGTGCCCGCCGTACCTTTCAGGATGCAAAATTTCGAACAATGAAAAACTGCTTTCTTCACACTTCACATATCAAAAAGATCTGAAACTGCTGCTTCTTGAAATCACAATAATGAAAGCTGTATCGATTGAGTTTGATGCAGTAATGCGGATTTCTTTTAATATTTGCAATACTTGAACTTTTAGCATTTCATATTGAAAGAGTTTCTAGTAAATATTTGCATCATTAAATTACTTACATAAAATTGTTCAGTGTGGGCATATTTTTTCTATGAAAAATTTGTATGTGGGAGTTCGGATTAAAGTTTGCATTGTTTAATAATACATTTTATTTTCGTACTTACTGAAGTCGTTTTCATGATTTTATTTGAAAATGTAACGAAGTTTAAAACTTAATCCTGATAAGGAGACTTTTCTAATTTCGTCTCAAGTACCTATTACATACTTTGCATATAAATTTGTAGCAAATGAAACTATATTTTTATTGGATTTTAAGGTCAGTGCCCAGAAAGAGGTAATTATAGATTGATAATATTTTGCATTAATTGGCATTTTAATTGTAATTATCTTGCCAAACAAGTCTATTAATATATTCATTCCATAAAAATTAACATCTTTATTTATATCCTATTACACTCTGGATGTTCAGTTTTGTCGGTCCCATTTATTGGACGGGGGCCCCAATTTTTTGAAAAAAGAACTGGATTACAGGAAACATCATTCAAATCAGAGCATCCGTTATGAAGTTATGTTGGCACTGCAGCGCGCTCTGGAAGTACATAAGTGAACTGTACCAATCCAAATGTACCGAACAAGATTATATTTTCTTTTATTAAGTACGTGGTTATATTAGGAAAACTGGGAAATTATACCGTGTTCGTCCAAAATTAGAGATTATTTTTATAGTGTAATATTCCACAAATATCTTGAATGAAATGTCACAAAAACAAGACTTTTGCAGATTAGAAACGACTAGGACTATATGTTTACAGGATTATCTCCGAAACCGGCAAGCTGTTTAAGAAAGAAGTTTTCGTATAAATTTGCCAACAAATAAGCCCACCAAAGTTTTGCTTTGTCTAACAATTTGTACAAGATCAACATTTTATTTGTTATTTGTTTAATCTCATCGAGTCATTAATTATGGCTGGCTATTGAAATTCACAATGCGCCCTAATTGGAGATCTATTATACTTATCTGTTGTGTGTTGCACTTCTCATTCAAATGGCGTACCTTTCACAGCTTCAATTTCCGGATTTTCACGTTTATTTCCCGAACGTATTCAGCTTTATTTAAGTTATTCATTGGAACGATTATCAAAAATTTTGCTTGGTTGCATACAAATATAATTTTTGTTTATTTATGTTTATTTTGGAAATAAGGACGCCTTTCTTTCTCCAAAATATATTTCAGCTAGTGACAATAACTATTAAGTAGAGTGTATGGGATATGTTATCTAGACAGCTATGTAAACGATTTGACTCGCGAGTTTGTGCCAGCCGTGGACGAAAATCGATGAGTTATTGTTGCAGGAACAAGTCAGTTGTGCTGTATGCTATGCTATTCTATTATCTGATAACTTTCCGGTCAAAGAACTCCGTTTATCATCATAACAGTCATCCAACAAATTTATTTTCTTTTTAAAGTCACACTTGCACGATATTGGCTGTCTCAGTTTCGTAATGAATAATAATTTTATCCATACTGAAAATTTAATCGCTTCGATGGATCAAGCAAGTGAAAATTGCCATAATTAGGTGAGATCAATCACTTAAAGTTTTTTTTCATATATCATCAGATTCTGTAACTTTCAGAATTTACTTAATTAATGGGTCTAACGTTACCTATTTATAGTTAATAGGGGGATACGTCAAATGTCATATAGATAAGGTGTCAGTTGATTTAGTTGAAAAGGGGAGATCATCTTCGTTGGCATATCTCTTTGATATTAATGCGGGATGTTTGTCGATGCTCTTTAATTAATCAATTACGTCTTTAATTAATTTACAGCACCCTCGTGATGTAATTATTTTAAGGTATGGAAGCCTTTATTAACAATTAAATTACTTACGTATATGATGCAGTGCTGATGAGCTTTTATTAAAACTTACTTACAGTTTAAGTTTATTGAATGTACCAGTACCAAGATAATTTTATTAAACTTAAGTTTAAATTGATTTACTTGCTATCAGTTTAATAACATTTAAAACTTGGTTCTTCTCAATTTTCAACTACCACAACGAATGTATGAACTACCAAAGAAAGCCATCAGAAATAAGATGGCCACAAAATTCTCCACATCGAGTTAAAAAGTAAAAAGTTTGAATTTTTGGTAGCTTTAGATATTAATAGAACAAAACATTAATTTATTCAAATCATGCAAGTAACTTAACCACCCCCCTCAGCCAATAGAAACTTTCCGTGATGATGTCACAGTATTGACTAAAACGTTTGCGAATTGCACCTACAGTGGAGTTTATTTGTAAAAATTTATGCTTTTTAGTTCCCAAAAATGTTTTGTACACGTTTTAGGTTATTTTATTCCAAAAATACAGTTATGATTAATATGAATTTTCACTCCATTAACCATGAATCCATATATCAACAAAGGAACTGCTTCGAACAGTAATATAATTGTGGCGCCGCTAACTACGCCCGTTCAGAGTTTTTGTAACTTTGAAAGAACAGAGGTGTGATGGGGTAACCAAGAAAAAATTAATATTCAAACCCAAACCATGCATATCAAAGCAATAATAATTATTTTGTTATTCAGCCAATCTTTTTGGTCACGCATTTTTTTTCAAATATCGTATTTATGTCAGGTACAGTAAGAATTTCCTTTATCCGAGTCTCTTCCAAAAAAACTCTTCCGCATTTTTCGAGGCACCAATAATATCAAATTTACTTTTCGAGTTTTCCCGATGATCCCAACTCTTCAACATGTCAAATGGAATCGGGGTTTTCAGGTCAAGGGAATGGAATATTCCTAAATCTAAGGAATCCTCATGTGTTCAAGGAAAAAGGAAATTTTTAGAAATTTTTACTGAAATCTACAGACTAAGTTTTCAGAGAACAAAATACAAACAAATCGTGGTCCGGTAGATTTGAATAATTTAAAATTATTATTTTTTTAATCTACCCATTTATTTGAATCTTTCTCGTTAATTTAAAAATGTGTACACATGTTATTTGTTTCGCCCTTTGGCCTGTTCCCAGTGGCGGCCATGGTCCCCTAAAAACCGTTAGTATTTTAATTAATTCTGCCATTTTAAAATTATTTTACAATATTTTTCTCATTAGTAATTAATTTATATTATTATGGAAAGTTATTTTGGTTCTTAATAATATAAATTTCTGAAAATTGACCGCGTCTGCAGCTGTTACTATATAAAATAATTCATTAAATAACTGCTCGACATGTCAAGTGAGATCAGGGCTGTTAGGTCTAGCGAATATTCGCAAAAATATGGAATTCCCCGGAATTTCCATATGTTGAAGGAAACAGGAAATTTTTAAGAATTATTACAGAAATATAGAGAAAATAGTCTTCAGAGGAAAAATACCAAAAAAATCTTGGTTCGGTAGATTTGAATAATTAAAATTTTTTTTAATCTATTTATTTGAATCTTTCTCGTTAATTTAAGAATGTTAACGCATATTATTTGTTTCACACTTTGACCTATTTCCAGTGGTGGTTATGGGGTGAGGGGATCATGGCCCCCTCTAAAACGTTAATATTTTAATTAATTCTTCAGTTTTAAAATATTTTTACAATATATTTCTCTCATTATTTAAAGTTTCATATTATGGAAGATTATTTTGGTTTTTAAAAATATATATTTGCGGACCCCCCCACCTATATATTATTATTATATTGGATAATATATTAAATAATTTTTTTCCAAAAACGGTCAAAATTGAACTTTTCCATTTTATTGTTGTAATCGACGTATGTCGATGCGCCGAGACCGAAAAACACAATGGGAACTGGCGGAAACGTCCACAAATTACTTAAAATCGCTTTATTAAATTTTAATTTCAATTTAAAGAGTCCCCGTAATCTAAAGTACGAACTTTAAACGAGTCTAAAATGAAAAATGCACTACTTAGGTTGAATCTGTGTGGTCCAATGTAATTTTCTCATCTAAATACATCAGAAACAGTCAAAAACCGAATAATATGAAAACTTTAGATTTTTGGCCCAAAAAACAGCGAAGGTCTTTCGTTATTTTCCAAAAACGGCCACAATTGAGCTTTTCCATTTTATTACTGTAATCGACGTATTAACCCCATGTGAACTGGCGGAAACATCCAGAAGTCACTTAAAATTGTGGAATGTAAAATTTTAAACCTCCAGAAGAAGTGAAGACTATCTTCTGCAGTGTCGAGAGTGAACTTGCACATCATCTCCAGCACCACTTGAAACTTTCATTTAGTTATTATTAATTGAGATTCATTGAGAAATTTAAAAAATGCCCGACCCCCAGCAATAGATTTGAATACTTTGAAATTATTTTTTTAAGTTTATATCTTCGAACCTTTTCAAAATAAAAATGTGTATACATATTATTTGTTTCACTCTTTGGCATATTCTCAGTGGTGGTTACGAAAGAGGGGGGTCAAGAGGGGGTCAGTTTTAAAATTTTCAGATCAGATTTAGATTTTTTTTATATTACTTTTCTCATTATTATTTAAATTTAAGTTTTGTTATTTTGGTTCTTAAAAATATATTTGCAGATATTTACCCCCCCCCCGCATATAAATTACATAATATATTACCGTCCCTACAGCTGTCCCTATTTATTTTTCATTTATTAAACAAAACTGCATAAATAGAAATTGTATTATCTAGAAATCCTTCATAATCACGATATTATTCAACTATATATTTAGAAACTTAACCCCCCTCCCCCTTCAGACAATAGGCGTCTTTATTAGGCTTCTATACAAAGTATAACAAGAAGCCTTATGTTTTATTATATAACTTCGTATTTTCAACAAGTTATAAAATGAATTCATTAGATTGAGTTTCGTATCGTAGCGCCTCCAATCCTACGAAAAAATTAATTTTAGACCTTGATTATCCAAAGTATTTCGACCTTCCCATATTATTAGCTCAAATAATCTGGGTTGTACAACTGTAATTTTTTCTGAAATACATACTCTTGACGTTATTTTAAATAGTATTCTAAATGAAATATAGAAATCAGGTATATAGATAATTTTTTTTGAGATCATTACGATGAATTGATGTATTCATACAGATATTGCAGATTTGCATCGCCTCGAACTCAACGGTTCTCTTATCTCGATTCTCTCCGATGGGCAACAACATTCTGTGATTACAAGTAACACCTTCGCAAATTTTATTTGGCGGGGGGGGGGGGGGGTACCACTAGTGGTATGGGTATAGTCTGATCATCCCCTTGATGGTGGAGAGGCTTAAAGTTTAGAAGTGAACTAGAGGTGTTATGTAAAATAACAATCTGTCTGAGAAAGAAGACTTACGCTATAAGAAGGCAGCAGGGACTGACCTGTAGAACTTTTTCCAAAGAGAAATGTTTGCGGGCGTCCCCCATAGCAACGGGAGTCCGGAGCTCTCCTGTCTATTTCTTTTTTTGGTAAATTAAAAGCGAAATAAACTTTTTGGTGGAAACTTCGATCGAAAACGAGAGGTTTTGGTAAAGGATCGTCTATAAAAGACGTCCACGCCTGCGGGATAGGGGGTTAACAAAATGTAACCAAGTGTGACCGGGGGGGGGGGGGGTTGGATAAATGTGACGTCCGCATAATAATACTAATTTTTGGGTTTTCTAAGAAAATTTTCTTTAAATATGTTTTTATGTAATATTTTGTAAAAAAGAACTTATATTTACTCCTTACATTCCAAATGTGGTCTAAACAATGTTGTATTAAGTTTGATTTTAGATCAATAAGGAGAGTCCAAAGATTGTGATCTACTTTAACAAGGGTGGGGAGGAGGGGTTGAAAAGTCGGAAAAAATTGCGGACGTCTTTTATGGACGACCCCCTAATGATTGAATTTTTCTTGGGCGGGGGGCTCCAGGCTAGATTAAGAGAAATTAGTTTTGGTATAAGAGCCATGGACGCTTCTTGCATATTAATTTTAAAAAATGTAATTAACTTTTGAATATTATTTTTATGATTTCTTTTAATGAAGCAAACATAATTATGAAATAATTTCAAGAGCCGACAAAGAACATTTAAGAAAGTTCAATTGTAAATTTGTTTGAATTTCGAATCTTTGACTTGAATGTTAAAAATTGGTTTTGCAGATTAAATAATTTTCTTCTAATTTTCAAAAATTTTAATATCGATTACATTTCTAAAATTGATTAGCCAGAGTTTCGGTAACTAGAAAATATTTTTGAACGGGGTTATATAAGCATTCCCTTACCTTTTGAAAGCTAAATCGGTTTAAAAAAATTTAATTTTCAACATTTAGGAAACAAAAATTATACCGAAGTTTTATGTAACGTAAATACTCACCAAAAAATAGTCTTAGGCAATGGAAGTTGTTTTTCAAGAAGTTTTTAAATTCCTAAATTTTTCTCATTTTTAGTTTGATTTTGATTTTTAGTCTTACCTTTTTATTTATTTCCTCAATTTCGCTGTTATTTCACTCATTTGTAATTGTTTCATTTTCGGTCATTTTTGTTTGATTTATTGCTTATTTTGCATTTTATCTTTTTATTTATTTCTTCAACTTCTCTGCTGTTTTACTCTCTATAATTAAATGCATTTAAAATTCTTACTTCTAATATTCCATTTATTTTCATGCGATTTTGATTTTTTAAATTTATAACTCATTTTCATTTCATTTCAATTTTGATTATCATTTATTCATCGATTTGGAATAATACTGAAACATCGCTCCCTGAAGCTATCGATTTTACTAATTTTGCAATGCAAATTTTAACTCCAATTTTATTTTTAAATTTTCATCATTATAGTTCATTTTTGTTCAGTGCTTGAAATCCATTAATTCTGGTCAATGTAAAATTAAATTATGTAGGTTAATTAAAAATTTTTACTGCCCACAATAACTTGACCACAGTATATGGATTTTATATTTTTTTCAATTCTCTCTTCCACCATGCTCAGACCGTATGTTACTGATTCCCGCTTATTTTAAGTTGTTTTTATCCATTTCTAAAAATTGAGACTAGAGAAATTTTAATATTACATTTAAAAAAAATTTATTAACTCTTAAATGTTACAGCAATTTATCTATTAGGGATTAGGCGTTTTTTTCTAACAATATAATTAACAATAACATTAAAAATTAACAAACTAATATAAGTTTTCAGCAATAAGTGCCTTTCTTCAGAGGGTGTTAAAAATGTATCGTAAAATGTACAGTATAAAATAATATTCCTTGATATTAAAATTTTCAAGAAATATTGCACATACGGGCATTGTAAACATGAAATATAACATTTAAGTACAAATCCAAAAATTATACACTAAAATGTCATGGCGGACATTAAGGTTCAGGTTATCTGATAATCACAGATTTATTTTTATAGAAGTTATAATTTCAATAATTGTATCTATTGAATTAACTTTAATTAATTAACACAACAGTGGCTCGGTGTTATCACTGGTGGAGTTATAGCGCGGAAATCATGGGTTCGAATCTCGGACTTAACGGAATTTCTTTGCGGTCTTCGGGTGAACATTGTGTTGTGAAGTAAAAGAGAAAAAAGAGAATTGATCCTCCTAAAACGCTGGATCGTAAAAACATTGCAGAAAAGCAGAGTAGTAATATTCTGAATGGAATGGAAAAGCTTGATATTGATATCGGAAAAACCTACCCTAAGCTGCACGGCCTTCTAGTTTAAAATGAAGTCATTACTATTATAAGGCCTTGATTTTAGCAAAAGACCAGAATCAAAAATTCTAAAAAGTCGTTAATCGAGAATTAATAAATAGGTTATTTTAAAATAATGCCCATTACACATGGATAAATAAAACTGAACAATATCATGGAGAGCCGATTTTAAATTTTCTACCACTAAGATTGCACACCTGCTTATCTGCCCCTCGCAAGAAATAAAAATAATACAATTTGAATGATCAATTGATTCGTGATTTATGTAGCGAGACTCGATAGTAACCATATCTGTATTTTAGAGTCACTAAAAAATGCACAAAGAATTCCTATAGAGCGAAATGTAATCGACTAATGGTGTCGTAGGATAAAAAGACTTACAAGTAATATAAATTTTTTTTTGTGATTATAAAAAAAATAAAATACATAAATATATCAGAATGGCGTACAAACCTCTGATATCCGTCATGCTCTAATTATTATTTAGTCACTTTTAGACCACATGGGAAGTTGAAGTTTTGCACAGGCGTGTATTCTTTTCGTTGAGATAAATTTAATTTTCACTCTGCTAAAATAGTTGTAGACTTCTTCTTCTTCTTCTTCTTAGCCTGTATTCATCCACTCCTGAATGTAGGCCTCTCTCATTCCTCTCCATGCCTTCCTATCCGCTGCCTTCTGAAACCAGTCCCGTCCCGCTATTCGCTTCACGTTGTCTAACCATCTCTTATGGGGTCTTCCCACGCTTCTCTTAGATGTTCTTGGGCGCCAGTGAATGGTTTTATATGTCCATCTTGCATAGTCATGCCTTGCCACGTGTCCCACCCAATTCCACTTCAATTGGGATACTCTGTCTATTACGTCGGGGACTTTTGTTCTTTCTCGGATTTCAACTAATCTTATCCGGTCCCTTAGCGATATACCAAGCATAGCTCTTTCCATTGATCGCTGCATGACTCTTAATCGATTCGCGTTTGTTACTGTCATCGCCATGGTTTCCAGGCCGTATGTGGTGACAGGCAGTATGCATGTGGCATATACTTTTCTTTTTAAATTTATTGGGATATCTGCGCTCTTTAGTATATATCCCAACTTTCCGAAAGCGGCCCAACTCTGTCGAATTCTTTTGCATACTTCTGCAGATTGATTTTCTTTACCCAGTTTTATAATATGTCCGAGGTATACATATTCCTGCACATTTTCGATGTTATGACCATTTATCTCTATGTTCACTTCGTTTGGGCTCAATATTTTGGTCTTGTTTGGGTTTATTTTCATTCCCACAAGTTCAGATGCTTCGCTAAACTCCTTTAGCATAGATCTTATTTCCTCTGCGTCCGTGCTCACGAGTACTATATCATCTGCAAAGCGCAAATGACTCAATTAGGTACCGTCGATATTTATACCCTTATTTTCCCATGAAAGTTTTCTGAATATATTTTCCATTGCCAGAGTGAACAATTTTGGCGATATTGTATCTCCCTGGCGAATTCCTCGTTTTTTACAGGTATCTTTTTGTGTTCATATCTTCATTTATCTTTACATGTGGAGTGTAGCATTCTGGTATATAAAAGGTTTCCCAATAGGGATGACATGTTTTCGAAATGTCATAGCGGCCATTTTAAAAATAATAGAACTGTCATTCGATGACATTTGTTTTTAGTATACTCTAACAATTTAACATGGCAAGATACACGCTTCCACATCGTTTGGAAATTATCCAAAAATTCTATGGAAATAATCGTTCTCATGTGCAAACTTATCGTTCGTTACGTGAAAGTTATGGACCAAATAATCGTCCTGATGTGCGTGCAATTCGTCGAATCGTGGAAAAATTTGAACGTGATTTCACTGTACACGATAGAAAATCACCAACTAGACAACAAAATGCAAGAAATCCGGAGAATATTACTGCTGTAAGAGCCAGTGTAGCAGAGAATGCAAATGTGTCTGTAAATCGTCGTTCTCAAGAAGTTGGACTCTCCAGAATGATAACTTGGCGAATTTTGAGAAAAGATTTAGGCTTACACCCTTACAAGATTGTGCTGACTCAAGAACTGAAGCCACTTGACCATCATAAGCGTCGTTTGTTTAAAAAAAATCATCTTTTCTAATGAAGCTCATTTTTGGTTAAACGGCTTTCTGAATAAGCAAAATTATCGTTTTTGGAGTGAAAATAATCCACATGAGATTCTTGAGAAGCCTTTGCATCCACAAAAAGTCACTGTCTGGTGTGGTTTATGGCATGGTGGCATCATCGGACCTTATTTTTTTCAAAATGGTGTTACAGTCAACGGTGAAAGATATCGAACGATGAGTTTTTGTAGCCCCAGTTAGAATAAATGGATTTGGATGGCATGTTTTTCCAACAGAACGGTGCCATATGCCACACTACTGGTGAAACCATTGACTTATTGAAAGAAAAGTTTCCTGAAACATTGATTTCTCTTGATGCGAGAGATCGAAGAAGAATTGAACAACTTCGACCAGACGATGCTTGGCCTCCAAGAAGCTGCGATTTAACACCGTTGGATTATTTTTTATGGGGTTATGTGAAGTCATTGGTCTATGCGAACAAACCACAAACAATTGAGGACTTGAAGAGGAACATAGAGGACGCCATTCGTGAGATTAATGTGGATATTCTGCATAGAGTGACCGAAAATTGGGTTCATCGGATTCGCTTCTGCAATCGTAGCCGCGGTGGACATTTGAATGATGTGTTATTTAGAACATAAATATTATTGATCAAACTTTCGAATAAAAAAAAATTTTTGATCTCCAGTTATTTTTACCGTTTTTTTTATATTTAAAATCATAACATTCTTAATGGGAAACCCTTTACATATAGCCTATAAGGTTAGTGTATCTTGAATCGATTCTTGCTCCATCTAATGCTTCTAAAATAGCCCAGGTTTCTATAGAATCGAACGCCTTATGGTAGTCAACAAATGCCAGACAAAGTGAGATGTCATATTCAGTGCACTTTTGTATTAGTGTGCGTATTGTTTGGATATGGTCCATTGTGGGATCCGGACAATTAGGCGCGACCGATTAGGCGCGACCCGATTAGGTGCGGCCGATTAGGCGCGACCCGATTAGGCGCGGACCCAATTAAGCGCCGTGCTATTTAGGCGCGACCCGATTAGGCGCGGACTCAATTAGGCGCCGGCCATAAACAAATTAAATTGTTAATCTGTTATAAGACTGTATTTATTTTTAAAAATCACAAAAGTCCATTAATAATTAAAAACAAATAAATCTTCGCAAAAAGTTAAATCGGCCACAAAGAGGTGGATCTGCCGCAAAGATTTGGATCTGCCGGTAGGTTAGTGTTACTTTTTGATATTTCTTTAGAAAACCAATAATTAAAAACAAATAAATCTTCGCAAAAAGATAAATCGGCCGCAAAGAGGTGGATCTGCCGCGAAGAGGTGGATCTGCCGGTAGGTTAGTATTAGTTTTTGATATTAATTTAGAGAACCAATAATTAAAAACAAATAAATCTTCGCAAAAAGTTAAATCGGCCGCAAAGAGGTGGATCTGCTGCGAAGAGGTGGATCTGCCGTTAGGTTAGTATTAGTTTTTGATATTTCTTTAGAAAACTAATAATTAAAAACAAATAAATCTTCGCAAAATGATAAATCGGCCGCAAAGAGGTGGATCTTCCGTGAAGAGGTGGATATGTCGTTAGGTTAGTGTTAGTTTTTGATATTTCTTTAGAAAACCAATAATTAAAAATAAATAAATCTTCGCAAAAAGTTAAATCGGCCGCAAAGAGGTGGAAGAGGTGAAATAAATACAGATTAACAATTTAATGTATTTATGGCCGGCGCCTAATTGGGCTCGCGCCTAATTGGGCTCGCGCCTAATTGGGCTCGCGCCTAATTGGGCTCGCGCCTAAATGGCACGGCGCCTAAACGGTCTGCGCCTAATTGTATCCGCGCCTTAATGGCACGGCGCATAATTGGGTCCGCGCCTAATCGGGTCGCGTCTGATCGGCCGCGCCTAATTGTCCTAGACCCGGTCCATTGTGCGGTATCCCTTCCGGAATCCAGCTTGCTCAACAGGTTGGTAGAAATCAAATTTATTGGTTAGACGGTTTGTTATAATTTTTGTTAATAATTTATATAGATGTGATAGCAGGCTTATTGGTCTATAGTTTTCTATGTTTGTGTTGTCGCCCTTTTTAAACAGCAAAATGACCTCCGAATTTTGCCAAAGTGTTGGTATTTTTCCTTCTTCGAGACTTTTATTTTGCAACACCCCCATGGCCTGCACTATTGCTTCTCCCCCAACTTTTAACATTTCGGTGGTGATTCGGTCTTCCCCGCATGCTTTTCTATTTTTCATTTGGTTTAATGCTGCCATTATCTCTGTCCTATCTATTTCGGGGATGTCTTCAGATCCTACGTTCATAATCACCGTGTTTTGGTTTATCGCTCTGGGAATCGACGATGTATACAAGTCCTTATAAAATGATCTTATGGTTTCTATTAGTTTTCCTTTTTCTGTTATTAGATTACCTTGAGTATCTTTCATTTTGTTAATATTTGTTCTAGCATTCGACATTTTTGATCTTAGGACTTTCATATTGCAATTATCCTCAATAGTGTCTAGGATTATTTTCGTGTTATAAGATCTTTTTCGTTGTTGTAGAAGTTGTAGAAGTTGTAGAAGTTGTAGACGTTTCTCTGATTTTCTGATATTGATCTTTAAGAAATTGATTTCTTCGAAATATGCAACGTTCGCTGGTCTACTGTGCATTTGTTGAAAGTTTTCCGGAAACTTCCAGTATTCGGCAACTTAAAATTTTCTAGTTCATTGATTTCCTGATAATTATTGTATTGGATTTGATCTCTCTTTATATTCGTCGGTTCACATGTTTAATAAAAATTCACGAACTACTTTTGTAATAACCTAAGCCACGAAAGGTTTCTGTTATTTATAAAATTGTTATGGTCGTTTTCTAAAGTCGTTATAATATTTCTCAATGCAATCTATTCAATTGATTGCCCATTGACGATTTTTCTTTGACTGACCTGAAACTTTAGTAAATGTAAATTGGTATTGTATATTTCTTGCGTTAATTTCAATTTTACCATCGACCTACTACCCTCCCTTGCTTTCGTATTATAATTAGTAGATTTTTCGTTCTATTGAACATGGATCGAGTTTACCGTTTTTGAAAAATAACGAAAGCGTTTTAACCATCAGTCAATTTCAGTTTTGTTATGATTTTTGATATTTTTATAGGACAACCATAATCTTTATTGACTTGCAAACTTTCTTTAATGAAAGCGAGAGCAGTTTTATTGCTTCCTGGCTTAAAGAATACCCTAGATATGTTATGTATATTTAATCGTAAAAGGTTTATAATCTCCAAAATAATCTGAAATTGTTATTTAATCTTTTAATTGACCTACGAACTGTGAAACAAAGTAATCGAGCATCTTTTCATTATGGTAGGAGTACTAACTTTTGTTTTAATGGTTTCATGTTTATTTTCAACAATCCAAATCTATGTAGTCAACTGCCGAACTGCAAAGTTAATATAATAATGGGATTTGTTGTTTCAAAAGGACTTCAAAACTAGGCAACGGTCTGTAATAGGATGGCATCAAAGTTAGTCACTCGATGAAAGTTTCAAGTGATGCTGCAGATGATCTACAAGTTCACTTCTGATACTGCGGAAGGTGGTCTTCACTTTGCCAGGAGGTTTAAAATTTTAGATTTCACAATTTTGTTTGACAATTGATATTCTAAGGAGTTTATTAGTTAAGAATTTTAAGAGCAACTAGCGGTTCACAGTTTGATGGGTGGTCACTTTGAGAACATCACACCTGAGTTTAAAAACTTCTAAAGGTAAGGTCAGACTATATAGGCTACTTTTGCTGCGCACGCTTTTTACTCTGGCTGCAAAAGCTGCATGTCAGGCTCACACACAGAGTCAAAGTAGCCTGCAGCACGCAGCTTTTGCAACTACGGCTGCAAAAGCTGCGTCAAAGATACAAACCTAGTAACAAATGCTCACACATAGCTGCTTTTCCTTCGGTTGCAAAAATTGCAACGACTGCAACCGCTAAAGTACTTTATAGCTAATAATTATTCGTGAGTAGGGGTGCGCGATTATGAAATTTCATAATCGATTATCGATTATAAAAAATAATCGATTTTTTTCGATTAATCGATTATTAAAATTAATCGATTATGAACTCATAGTCGATTATGAACTCTTTGTCATTTTTTGCACTACATTAACTATTATCGAAACCATGCATTTCTCCAAAAAAAAATTCATTAAGAATAATTTATTGATTTAATACTTTAATTTTTTAATACATGAATTTTTTATATTTTTCTAATTTTTAATAAGGTCAAAAATCTCGGAGCGATTCCTTTCAGTCGAAGAATGTAGTAAGATTTTGCAAACATCGCGTTCAAGAGATAAATATCACGTGTTGGAAACGTGTTTGTCAGCAAACAATTTTCTTAATGTACACATTTCTGCCAAGAAGCAAGAAAAAAATTTCTTAGCAAGCATGTTTGTAAAATTTGTAATTGCAGGTTTATTTTCACAATCGATTATTTCTATAATCGATTAATCGATTATTATAAATTATCATAATCGATTATGAAATAATCCATTATTCGAATTACGGTGACGATTAATCGATTATATGCGCACCCCTATTCGTGAGTATTGTGCGGTCGTTTGAAACAACAAAAATTGTGTGTGTTATTTGATTATATAATATTATAATTATATTATTTATAATTATAGATTATATATTTGATTATAGATATAGCGTATTCGTATTTGATTATATATAGACCGCGTTCGATTTGGAGCTATTTTCGCTTCGTGGCGCCAACAAACACTTTTTGCCCGTTCGGTTTCCCACTTACTCGGAGGCATTGTAAATTAAAAAGCTGCACAGCTACTCGCAGCAAAATATTAAACCAAATGAATATTTTTTTACTGCGATAGAATATATGGTTTGTCAGGTGCATTTACTGAATTACGTTTACTCAGCGCATGATGTCACCCAGGATATTCCCCGGAGCAGTTTATCAGTTAGGTATCAACTTACAGTAGGCAACTTAATTACAGTTGCGAATGCAACACATAAAATTTGCACTCACACTAAACTGCTTTTAACAGCGTACGCAGTACACCACACGTGCAGTTTTATGAATGAAATTAACAAATAAAATCAAAATAAAATGGATTGGTCAGGAAAAATTGATGATTTAATCAAAGATAAAACCTACGAGCAACATCGGAGGGTGCATACAAAAATAAAAAATTATATTTTATTTAAATGTGATAAAAGCTGCACCGCTACTCGCAGCAAAATATTAAACCAAATGAAGATTTTTTACTGCGAATGCAACATACAAAATTTGCACTCGCACTAAGCTGCTTTTAACAGCGTGCGCAGTATACCACATGTGCAGCAGTGTGCACTTTTATCGGTTGCAGTGGTGTTTACACACAGCTACTTTTGCTGCGCGCAGCAAAAGTAGCCTAGTCTGACCTTACCTTAACCTGCGACTTATCTTATAAGCGTCTTAAATTTGTTTAAGCAGAATTCAAACTGATTGATTGTTTATACTAACGAATAGATATAACAAAGATCTACTCGTCAATATAAATTATCCGTTGTTTGCGCTAATAGGTTTAGACACTTATGACTTGGTTAAGTTAGATATTTACGAGTAGAAATAAGAAGGATCATTTAAATTCTAACAATTACCACTAATTATTTCTCATGCAAATTTCTAATGGCCTCTAACTATAATGGAACTTCCTTTTATTAAACACTACAACTGCACGTCCTAAGGCGGGAAACCACCCCCATGTGGTTTGACCGCAGCAGCATCCAGTACCCTAAGCAATCTACCCCTTGTACATTACATCGCGTCTCTTTATTTCGTCTGCAGTACTATATTTATAATTGTGAATATGCATAAGTTGACGCGGTATAACAGTGGGCTAGAAAAACGGATGTGCAAAAACGAAGGGTTAACATTTAACCCTTTATTATACGTTTCATTCAGAATTACTTTTAAGACAAAAACGTTCGCATTTTTGACAAGATAAACCGTATTGCCAAAGGTTGATGTGGGGGGTACAAATGTTTTTGTTGGTTTATTAACATTTTGTTTTTGTTTTAGGTAAGTCGAGCTGCAGTGATGAAAAGTTTGTTGCCTATTGTTGGTAAAGTATAACAAAATTTTAATACAATTTATAGATAAACGCTTTTGTATACCCGCCGTTAAGTATAGAAGTCGCTATTCTTGGCTCGTAGTCTCCGTAATCGGAAGCATTATTTGTTAAGCTGACAGATTTAAGAGGTGTTGTATAAGCGTTAGGGAAATCAAAATAACAATGTTTGACGTTTTTGAATGACTTGTTGAATAATATTTTCAAATAAGTAATAATATTTACATTCTGAGTGCAATCTATTTAGAAAATCCGATTTTGGGGCATGTAAGATAATAAGGAAATATGGGGGTTCGGTAGGCATGTCTGAATACTAAACAAGAATTGATTTTCCAGTAGACAATAAGCAGAAACAGTTTCCTTTTGAAATACACTACATCTGTTTCTATTTATCAGTAATTTAAACATGTGATTGAAATAAAGAAATTTAATTTCCCTATATATCTATTCAGACATTGTTTGGTGATATTCTAAAACAGCGTTAAGCTTTTTTGTAGCGGTTAAAAAATACGGGAACTCTCCCATATTTTACACAAATTTCGTTACCCTAATAATTAGGATAATTTATATTCAGGTGACAATAAAACCGAGTTTTAAATTTCGCGCAAACGAAATGAAACGTTTTTAATGTCGGTACTTTAATTATTTGTGGCCATTTTATTCATCAGAGAGGGTTATGATGGTTGACTTAAATTAAGACGGATTCTCATCATCCGTTAGTATTTGCTATTAAAATTAATACCGACGCCCATAAACTTGAGTGGAAATTTCCACATAATAATTTTTTCTGTTTAATTTTATTACACAATTTTATTGCTGTAATTTAATAAAGTGCCTTCAATAACTGTATTGGTAATAATTGAACTATTTTTGAATAATCAGTTAAGCATTATTAAATAGGAGGGGTTCCATTCTTGCTAATTTTTTTAGTGTAAGATTTTAATCAAAATATTTGAATTACTAATGACCGAACATTTTGTTAATTAAACATTCTGTTATTTAAATTAATGCACAACTTGGTAATATTTACGCTTTCGAATTTTATTGTTTTTATTAATATTCGTGTCACAATGCATCGGTTTAAGATGCAACCAACTTTTTAATTTTATGAAATGTAAATGAGAATGCTTTAATTAAGCATTATATTTAGAAGTGAATGGGTTTCGTTAAAACTTGCCCGAGGGATCTGAAAATTCTAAAGCTTTGTAACTAAGTTACAGACTTCCTCGTTAAAATTTTTTACAATTATTTTACAATAACGATTTTATGTGCTTTGCTTGAAAGCATTAGCTTAAGTTCGTTTCAGTTTCGTTTAAGTTGAGATTACGCTAGAAGTTTCTAAGGCTAAGATTTCGTAGTTTTTGCTTCGTCCAAGTCTCTCGAGAATATTAGGTTCGTTTTGTGATAGTTTGAGTGAAAAAGGGTTCAAAGGGTAGACTAGCAATTGCCGCTTCTCAATACCTAATTCAATTTTAGGACCTATCGGGGTGAAATTCACCCGAGTTCTTGCTAATTGACACTCTGATTGATTCTCGAGAATCTCTTTGGTCCTTTTATATGCTTTTCTATCAATGCATTCCCCTTTTTTATTGCAGTACATTTTAAAAAATTTACTTCACAAGGTCACCCTTATTTTTACTTTTAATGGGGAAACTTTTTAGAAATTTCAATTTAGTAAATAGTTTTCGGAACGGGAAAGAATATTCTTATAGCTTTTGTTCACGGCATTCATAGATTGCACAGTACATTACGAAGATTTCTTGGTACGATTCTACCAATTGTCTCTGTTTTGTTACGACATTGTTTAATTTTGCTTATGTTGTAGATTCGTTATCGTTGAAGCTAACGACTTATTTACCAATTAACTTCAGTTTAAACTTTTTGTTCCGTAACTGTTTGTTATAGAAGTGCAAGTACTTACATTTTTTGTACTGTTACTGAGCTGTATTAAATTTGCTTGCACATTATGTTTTATTTTAACTATGGATTTGATCATCTTCTCTCATCTCAATGTAGAACCAGCCCGGCTCTTTTCTGAGCCCATATTAAACGAAATAAAATACTTAATAGTTTACTTTTATTTGGTTTACCGTCAATTGTATTTTATTGGAAAAGAATAGAAAAATCTGACTCCTGAACAATCTTAACTACGTTATTAACCGCAAAACGGTGCAACCCGACCTTTGTGGAGAAACGAAAAAAGCCAGACAAGAGCAACCGACGATGAAAGAAAAATGACACTCAAAAAACTTGATAAGGAGATCAAAAATGCGTGCCGAGTCGATAAAAACAACCAAATAAAGTAAATATGCCAAGAGCTCCAACAGCTTTTCAATCAAGGTTAGATATTTGACAAGAAAATTTAAGCCCCGAACACTAATCATAAAAAACAATACGGAAAATTAATAAAAATCATCCAAGGCTGAGACAACCGAATGTATCTCCATGACAGAAATGAAACGGGATATCCTTAAATCAGAGGTAGCAAAAGCTCTAAAATTGCTTAAAGACAGAAAGGCACCGAGGACCGACGAAATCACAGGCATGTATTTGCTGTGCACTAAAGTTTGAAACGTTGGCATATGGCCAGATGACTGAAAATAATTCGTACTTTTCTAAACGAATCCTGTATTTTAAAAACTTCCATACAAATTTCTAACGTGCCTGCTCCAGCAAGGCTCATAAAAGCGACTCTTTCCCCGACTGTGGTGTCGCTTCCACTATAAAACATAGTGCAAACAGAAATATAAAATCCTCAACAATAATTTTGAATTACAAACAATATTTAAATTTTAGTAAATTTTATATAAAAAAACACGACGGTTACCCTCTCCAGATTTGAGGCAAATTTGTGGTTTTTCTACCCTTTCACATTTTCTGATTCACCATCTCATCATAATAATATAACTTATTATTATATTCATGTTCACAAATTTTTGCTTATAACAAATTATTTACAAAAGCACTAAATTATTTTCAAAATTTATCATTAACAAGTTAAATTCCATTTATTTCAATCAGCAATAAACTATTTGCTTTACAACATCCTAACTATTAATTTTAATTATTACCAATTTCATCTATCATTCATTTCGAAAATTTAACATATTATCCCGTTCAATCAATTTTGAAATGGAACCTTTCGACTTGGGGACGTTTTGACATGGAGGCGTTTGGACGCAGAAACTCGGAGACGTTGCGATGCAGGGACATTTCGCCGTCAAAAAATATTAAAAATTCAAATTTCTCAGAAGTCAACGTATTTTTGTCAAATTATACTACTAATATGCTTTGGAATTTCTTTTTACTGTAAATCTGCTTTTTTTGGATTACAAAATGTGTATATATTTACATTTAGAGAAGTTTCTTTTCTTTGTTATAAAAAATATGATAATCAGGTTATGCGTTGCTACGTAGGTTAGGTTATGGTTCAAATCTTCGAACTTTTAGGTGTTACATCAACAAAAGCAGTAAATTCAAATCACTCTCGTTGTCAAACCTGTTCAGCGTTTCTGCGATGACGTTACATTAAGGTAACAATAAAGTATGTGTTACGTGACGAGGTAATACATAAATTCAAAGATTTATATTACAGCTAACGAAATTCACTTTTTGAATGCATAATAGCTTATTGATCTCACTTGTTGAATTTTATTAGATCACTAGTGTCATTTGAAGGGATGAATGTAACCTCTCCTGCGGTTGCAAGATCTATTATATTTAGAAGATGTTGGCTACTATTTTGCAAGAATTGAACGTACGTAAGTGATATCCATTAGTGCAATGGACATTTATTGAAATGAAAATACGACGAGTTGCATGTTTGTAACACTATTTACATGAACTTTGGGGGGGGGGGGACAATAATTAAACGGATAGTCGGACACGAAACCAGATCATAAAGCTTCTCGATTTATTGTAATGTATTTTTGTATCCACTCTCGCTCTCTGGGGTCGCTTATTAGTGAAGATTCTTCAGACGTGACACACAATCAAAATAAGAGACAGGATACATCGTACATAATTTATTAACAAACATTCAACACAAACAACAATACAATTAAATAATAAAATGAAATCAAGAGATAATTAACAACTTAGAGTCCCTATTGCAATTTTTGTATAATAGTGTAAAGCTTTACCTTTATCAGTTTCCTTCCGTAAAACGAACTTAATTTCGTCGCACGTACACGCACTGCCGAACTTTATACACCTTCTTTCTTTCCGCGTAATTCCGGTATTCAATGCTGGACCAAATCCACCAATTCTATTTACCCAAATTTGTCCACTTCTGCAACACTCTTTATATTCTGAACTGCAAAAGTACTATTGGTTTGCGTGTTGTATATTCATCCACTTCTTTAAACACAATTGATCTGCATATCATTAATTTAGATACTTCTTAACACGCCCGGACTGTATGTAATCTTTTCCACAACTGACTCAAAAATACGACTGGTTCGTATCTCGTTTTATCTGCCACTCAAAAATAACACGACTGGTTCGTATCTCGTGCAAACTGCAACTCAAAAATACGACTGGTTCGTATCTCGTTCAAACTGCAACTCAAAAATACGACTGGTCTATCTGTCGTTTTATTCTCAACTGTCTTCATGCTCTTTATTATCACTTGGCATGGTTACCTCTTGTTTGTTTTTTTCTTCTAAGAGGCCGCACTATACTACCTCTATTCCTTTTTTTATTTCATCCAAACAAAACTTAAATCTAGTAACATTTTTAATAAACACATTCATACTGTACAAATTTTAATTAAACAATGTTGACATATCCTCCCTCTTATCTTGATTGCGTATCACGTACACATTTCTGAGGGAGCTAGCATATAGTGGACACAACAGTATATAGAAGTCTCGTCAGATAAATTTAATGTATCTGAATATAAAAATATTCATAGAAGATACTTTAAAAGCTTGAGCCTAATTTTAAACAAAAATTCTATTTGGGGGGAGGGGGTGCAGCAACATGCATTTACAAAATGGTTTTCTCTACGTACTATTTGTAATAATTTTTGTTAAAGTCTTGCCGCCGCGCCGTTCTATAGTAAATTTGCTCCCCGCCCGTGAAATCTGAAGTGACGCCCCTGAATTTGATCCGGTTGCGTTGTTTGTAAAGACGTATTTGTTTTGATTTTCTGTTTAATGTTAAAATAATTAAATTTAACTGTTAGTAAAGGCATAATTTAGTAAATTCTTCTTAGAGTGCCGTCTCCTCATAGGAGGTTGGCTACCATGACATTATACTCGTCTCTGTTCTTCGCAAGTCTTATAAGTGTTGCGGCGTCCCGAATGTTGAACCATTGCCTCAGATTTTTCAACCAGGATTGCCTCTTCCTTCCGAGACTTCGTTTCCTCTCTATCTTCCCCTCCATGATCAGCTGGAGAAGAGAATATTTTTTGCCTCTGAAGATGTGCCCGAAGTAAGCTGCCTTGCTTCTTTTAATGGTGGTTAGGACTTCTCGATCTTTATCCATGCGACGTAAGACCTCTTCGTTCGTGATATGCTCAGTCCAAGATATTTTGAGCATTCTTCGGTACATCCACATCTCGAAAGCCTCCAGTTTATTAATGGATGAGATCTTTAGGGTCCAACGCCATAGAATAGTATCGATAGGATATAGCACTTTGCAACACGCCAGTGGGTTTTCAAATTTAGTTCCCGGCCACATAACAAGGTCTTCATCTTAAAAAATGAGTTACGTGATTAATTCATTAAAATTTGCGCAAGACCTCAAGATAAATTCGACTTTAAAATAATATTGGCAGTGTAATGAGTCTATGTTAAAACGATCCTGCAAAGAAAAGTTTCTGCGTCGAAACGTTCCTACGTCGAAACGTCCCTGCGTCGAAACGTTCTTACGTCGAAATGTCCTAAACCGTTCTAATACACCTTTCAAAAGTTCTCTAGAATCGTCTATAGGCTTCTTCGCCAAAGTTCCATTTAGTCTCCCAGCGTGATTTTCCACCTGTACCTTGCTTAATTTCAAATTTACGGAAAATTCTTATCAGATTTCTCATCATCACAGATACTCTTAAAAGCATAAAATTCTCTACAAAATAAATATTATCAATATTTTCCCGGATCATATCCCTAAAATTAAAATTAATTAAAATGAAAACTAAGTGTTTGAAAGGTTCTTATTCCGAATAAAATTTTATTACATTTAATTTTCATCATTTGATATTGAAACGAATTCTGAAAAACTTGTTTTGTAGAGAATTTTATGCCCTCCAATTTTGATCAGATGATGATTTACCGTAATAGTGAAATTAAGGGAGTTATAAGCAAAAAAATACAAAGTCGATTTTGAATAATTCATATTTATAGTGAGTTATAGACGAGTTAAATCCGCTATTGGGGGTGACGTCAACGGAGGGGGGGGGGGATAAAACTAACAGTAAAAATATGCGTGAACATTGAACAAACTTTGATTACAGATTTAGGTTCCAGATTAAAATAAAATAATGAATTTTAATAATTCGTAATTTGTCACAACACCAAATTGTAAAAAGTTTGCGGAATACTGATTAAGAACTACTGGTCTAAAGAAAAACGAATATACAAACATAGTAAATAGAAGGCAGAAATACACTGCTACCGAAAGCTTTTCAATTAATTTAGATTTTTTTAAATTTTCTTAGCTTCATACGATATTTGAAATTGAATTTAATATTTTTATCAAAGTGAATTGATGGAAATAGAAAGACTGGATATGTTCGAGATTTCCAGAGCTCAGTGCGTTATACATTATCTTTATTACTTTAAAAAAATAGCTTCATCATTAATGTAAATTAAGAAAAATGGATAATTAGAATGTAACCAAGCTCAATAAAAAATATCGGCGGTATTCCACAGATCATTTTGAACTCTTCCAAATTATTTCTCAAATAGAATTCCACAATACCATGAGAATGCGGGTACAATAAATTTCAAACCAAAATACAAAGAAAATTGTATGCTTCTTCAGTTCTTCCTGGGGTTGTACGGTCGTAGAGTTATCATAATGCGAAACACGCAAATTTAACTTGGATTCCAAACGTTCCAGAGCACGGAAAGTGTAATGAAATTCAATTTGAGAAGATTAATAGACAAATAATTAGAATCCACAATCTGCGAATGCTACCAAAAAATTATCACTGACCATAGTGAAACAATTTTAAGCTCACCAACAAAAATGATCCAGCAAAACTGAATTATTTTTAACTAAATTAACTCGAAATATTGACAAAGATGACCCAATCTATTTCTAAATTCTTTACTAAGTACGCAGCCTCAACCTCGCCAATTCAATTTTTAGACAATTTAGAATTATCTCACCATAACAACTGCTCTTCCAACAGAGAGAATGAATACAACTCTATTACTCGACTAAACTTCTCGTATTTGCAAACTTGGAAGCAAATGAAGAGTATTCGGTGCATCTCATGTCGCATTTTTTTTCACGAAGGAATCCTTCTGGATTCTGCACCACATAAATATTTTCATCCCATATATACCTCTTTATTATTGACTTGACTACAGTTTCTTTTGTGAATGAGTACCCCAGATGACTCTTCACCCAAATATTTGCGTTTTATTGGCCACTATTTGGATGTCAGATGTCAGTGCTGAAAAAGCAGAGCACTGCGTTTAGCCTTGCCATTTTTTGATTGGAAGAATGATTTACTCAGTTCTTCTACTGGTAAAGACTTACTTTTTCTGCTTTATCAGTATCATGATAACTAAAGCAACCATGGCATGGGCACAAGATATTAATATTACTTCAGAATACATTTAAATTTTGCTATTTTTATCTCAGTAATAAATCGCCGCGAGGCTGAGACTCGACATGCTACCTTGCCTATTTATTATGTTGGCGATCATATTGCTTCATCCTAAGCAATTAAAAATAATTTTTGGCACTAAATTAGACCACTATATGACTGTGGGTAGGCAGTGTAATTATGATTTGACAATTAGGATGCAGTATGATAGATTTGCTATGTGACTAATGAAAAAGTTGATAAATCTGTAAACGAGATTTTCGATAGTCCTTGCGGGTTGTCCCCAGATGAATTAGGTAAAAACTAAATTCTGCGAAGCAAGAACAACAGGTAGATACCTCTTCAAGCAATTAATCAAAATATTATTTCGCGTTGTCCTGCGTCAGTCTGTTGGGGGGAATTCTAACGGTTACAACGTCAATAATGGGGTTAGTATTGGAAACTTCTTGCCCAATATAGCCGGTATCTGCGACACCTTCATCACGATAATCCTGAAATTCATTGTTCGGTGGGGATTGGCTTGAGTGTTAGTAAAAGCTGCTAAAAACTATGCTAGCTCTCCGAGAGTCTGCGTCCAATCTCGTTATATTTTGCACCTTCTGTACACTACTACAATAAATAATTCTTTTTGACTAGTTTCTCAGAAAAATCTTTCAGAATGTCAATATTACTCTTATGCTACGTAGAAACGTTTCCCTAATGGAATCCTTCCATTGATTCTCACTTCTTATGGCCTCTGTCATGTGAAGCTAAACCAATTGCGGTTTCATTGTTGTAAAAACTCTGATAGACCGGGTTTTTAATCTCGAGATTTAGATTAAATTTTAGTTTTAAGAATTTATATTCTCTTTAATCATTGTGAGTGCTTTCTTTGACACTTGATGTTCCAATCTCAAGAAATTTTTCTTAAATTTACAGCAAGCAGTTTCATTTGCTAATGCTAAAAAATAATATAACAATTTACCTAATACGTATAGTACGTCCTATAATTAATCTTCACTTTATCGAATTTTTTTAGATAAATAAGGAATTGTTGGGTCTTAATTCCGTTAATATTTGAGGATCTGTGATTCACGCAGCGTCAAATTGCTCCTAGGCGTGGTGTAACGATGTACCTATGTCAGTTTGGTAAATTTAGGAAGAGCAGCGATCCTTTTGAGACAGAAAATTAAATTTATGTTTGTTTGCTTGATTACATTACAATTTAAATTAAATCTTCCTGAGATATTTTTTCCAGGAAGCGATATCTACCTGTGGTGTGGATAATTCAATCTTGGCTTATTACACACCGATACACCACGGATTCATACGTGAAAGTCATATTGAGTGTGTCTTACGACCGATTTTAGAGACGTCACAACCAGACTTTCCGACTTTTATTTAATAATGTAGAAGTAGCTTGACATTTACATTATAATATTATATTATAATATCAAAATTACTGACGTGTACACGAAATATATTAAATTAGAGTTTAGAGAAAGCAATAATTTGGGGTTGTATGTATGTATAATATGTAGGTAAGTCATCCATTTTTAATGAGATTGAAACATTAACGAATATTAAAATTTGCAAATTTAATTTAGCGAAAATTATTATGTTTGCTCGTCCGTCTGTTATCGGGAAGATCGGGGCTAGTTGGCTACATATTTATTCAATTAACTGGATATGAAAAGATCGGAAAAATTTTAAAAATATGCAAGTTTCAGGGTGTTTGTAATTAACCTTTCAATGATGGCAATGTAAAAAATTATTTTTCTTTCATTTTATTTTAAATTAAATTTTTTGTGCTAGTGATGTGATGCTGTACTGGTAATTGGGTTGGAAGGTGATTTTATAAAAATATTTACTACCTAATCGAATCCGTATTTTTCTTATAAAAACGATTTTCCTCGACTAAAGAAGAAAAATTTATTTTTTTATTATTTAAATTGGATTGCGGTAGGTACATGAATATCCCCGCGTGATTTGCATTCTGGTGCTTGCTTGAAATCTCTTTCGATTTAGTCTGCCTCTGTAAAGCCTAGTATATATTGATTTCTGAGAGGTGTCCATTGACCGACCGTCTCTGTGAAATAGGGAGCTTTTACAGGTTGTTTCCGGGCAGTAGAAGTTGTGGATTAACCAATACGTCACTTCCGGAAACGTCAGATTGCGGATTAATGTCCGAACCAGTTGAGCTAACTTTGAAATCGAATACTTTCCTTCCATGTGGCAGAACTCTCTAATTTTTGTTTGGAAACTCGAAAACTGTAATTATATTTAGCTCAAACTAACTCCTTAAGCTACTACTTCCACTTTTCGAAATTTGCATTCATGGTCCCAAGTATAATAAATGCAAATGATGGTTTGTTGAAAATGAAATTATGCTGGGGGAAAATAAAGAATTATAATCAGATTAAAACGAAATCAATGTGTCTCAGTGATGGATGTGTTGTAGAATGGAATAGCATTAATGAGAGGGTCCTATTTCTATCTTCGTTTACTGCTAATGGCCGCCAAATTAAAACACACGTTTTTATTCTGGAATCATAATTCGTGCGTGTGCCTTAATTACCAATTCGAGGCTTTGATGTCGCATTCAAAAGATTAAAAAATTTCAAACGAAAAGGGATTTTCCGCAGTTTTTGCATCAATATCAATTATTTATATCTGACTTTTTATCACGAACGAAAATTGTATATACATTTTTATAGGTGTCGTTGTCATAACAGGCTTAGCACTGTAATTACGAATTACCTCCACATCATAATATATATCCACTTTAATTTAAACATCAAAGCTGACTCGCGAGTAACTAACTTCGTTTTGAAAAGTGTTACTTTGACTTTTTGTCGTCAAACTTTCCCGGCTACACAAATTTATCTAAAAAGTTTCCAAAAAATAACAAATATATTAAAAAATTGTCTTGTTAGTGACACAACTCAGGCTTCAGTTTTTGCAGGAAGAGAAAGTTGAAAGTGGATCCATTTTATAACCTCGCGTGCTCTATGCTAATGTGGCGGTGGTTCATCTGAAATTTTTTAGACGCTGAAGTAACGATTTTTGAGTTTATCCCAAGTTCTGATAATAAATTAACCAAGTGGAAACAATTGTGATGTTAGGCGGAGTAAATTCAATATTTTCTGCATCGATAAGGTCGTCTTGAAATCTCCAAGGAGATTTGGAGTATCTAATTGCGAGTTAGTAACTTTATTCCTTGTTCAACCACTCAAACTCAGTTTAATGTTTCTCCGTGTAATCGGAAGCTGTAATTGTAGTGTGAGTGGCTTCGGTGGGTCCCCCAAATAATGCATTTAAACTTTTGCTTTTGAATCGAGTGTCATCAATTAGAAGATAATGTGCGTTATCGTTCGGCGGCTGGCTATATAATGATTAGAGGGCCCACACGCTATCATTCGCGAGCACGCGCTACACCCCCACGTCGAGACGCGATACTCGCGACTCGCGCGAGTGGACGTAACACCAATCTGCGCTCTCCCGCAACAGTCTGTTGGGTACCACGGTCTTAGTAGGTTGTTGATTTTCTCAACCGAAATTGTTAGTTAACGTGTGTGAAATCTAACTGAATTTTTATGAAACTATGACTTAATTACTTAAAGTGACGTTGAAAAGGTTCGAGCCGCACACACAGACGCTTTCATAATTATTTTTTTATGCATGGATTAATTAGCAAATTAGCGTTTCGGTAATTTTAATTATTGCTTATTTTATTTTTAAATTTGTTAGCAAGACACCTGTCATTGTTGGAGAATGTAAAGAATTTTAATACCAATCGATGTTAACCGACAATTTTTGCAATCAAATCTTCGTTATGTAATTTGAAGGTTATTTGCAAGTATCAATTAAAAATCGCAATCAATCTGATATAGCCGACATGCAAATATTAAATTGAACCCCATAACATTGAAATTGAATCGAATTTTTAGCAGCGACAAATTTTTGTTTTAGTCCGCATTTTGAACAGCATAGGGGGATGTTAAAAAGACCTTCTTTAGTAAAATTGCCTGCTTGGTTTCTTTGCACAGTGGAATTTTAAGTAAACATACAAGTTTAACTCAACAATTGTATTTACAATCCAAGGGTTTCAATTATGTAGGAATGTAAGCAAGCCTGAAGGAGCATTCTTTCCGAGCTTGATAAATTTTACCATAAAAATAACACATCACGATTATAATCGTTAACAATTGTTTTCATTATGACTTGGAAAACTCAGGTTCGTGAAAATCCAAATATTTAGTTGCCGGGCTAGCTGATTACGAAAATTTAATGAGTGGTGGATTTGCAGCTTTTCATTTCAAATTATTAAAGCATTAAATTTTCAAAACGTGCCGAAAAATTGTTATGCTGATTATTTCCTTTTTTCACCTTCTGAATTCTCGCAGTACATTATATAATTAATTACGTCAGTAGTATTTGATAATTTAAATTAATGCAAAAACTTGCAAAAATTTTAATTTCTGAATTTCTATAAAATACAACTCATCTTGATAATATTATGAATTCGGTTCAAAATCGTGAGAAGATGTTTTTACAAACTACAGATTAAAATATGAAATTTTTATGTGTTTTTCTATTGGTTCGCGATAAAATATCACAGATAAGTTATTTAAATTTAAAGTGTTTTTCAAGAAGTCGAATTTATTATTCAAATTTTGTTTTTTAAATATTTTTTGATACCAACTGGAGTCACAAATATGATAAATAGAAATTATTTGTTAATGCACTACAGATATGTACCAATACATCACGGAACTTTTCACTTTTTAAAATGGTTTTCTCAAAATCCGATTGAGTACAAATCCTTAATTCTAGGCAAAATTCCGTGGAACTTGAAAAAACATGTACTAACCTACCCCATTCGTGGAGTTAGGATAATTTACCCTTATAGCCATTTGTTCCCAGTTTTCCTGCAGTTACTTGAAAAATCAACACTTGCAGCAATTGATCTTATATTAGGTCTCCCATTGATGCATTTTTAATACGAAGCTATCGAGTTTAATTACACTGCAATCTTCTTCAATTCAAAAATTGATTTCACCTTGAAACGTTAAATGTGAAGTGCTTATAACTAAAGGAGGCTCTCAAGTATGCAAAATGACCTCCATTATTAGCAATCAGTTTGCATCAAAAACCAATCGCCAATCAATTTTTAAACCTTTCAACTAAAATATTTATTTACGACCTGCTTAATATTTAGTAGCAGAAGTCAAACTATTTAAATTTAACGGATCTGTTATTGGCAGTCTATTTTTAAAGAGGTCGCTAATAATCGGTCGATGATCGACAGCGTAGAATAGGCGGAATAGTAAATTCTTTATGCAGTTGAAAATGTGTTTTTCTGTGAACTTGAAACTTTTCTAATTGAAATTTCTGAAGACTACTAGAACACTCCCTGTTCGCGAAGAGCAGACTTATTAAAGAGATACGCAAAGTGATACTTTAAACAAATCTAACGGACTATGAAAGATGAAGTATGATTGCGTCTTTTGATGTACAAAATAAATCAAACAGCCCCTGGGCATGTAAAATATACATTTTGCAAGCGAAGGAACTGCGTTTGGTAGTCAATTGCTAACATTGAGAAGTATTGGATCTCAAATTTGTTTGACACAAACATTTTGCATATTTGATCTCTTTTGTTTCCGGATATGTGAATCCATTCAACAATTTTCGTAATTTCTTAAATTGTTCTCCGTTTTAGGTAATTTTCCTTTAATGAAGGTTTCGTGTACTTTGTGATGATAGATGATTACTAAGTTTCCAAATACCATTAGTTTGCAGTATCATTTACCCAAGCGATTTTAGAGAAAGTCGTAATTTACTTCCTTGTTCGTAGCTAACTTTAATTCCATTTGTGGACCAAAAATGGATTTTTAATTTAAATATCGTTACGACTTTGAAGGAATTTTTCAATATTTTGTATCATGAACTGCATTATGTATAAGCACAATAGCATTCAATGCAAAATTTCTTTGTATTTTTACGATGCAAATTATGTGGTGGTAAACTTGAAAGGCCTTCACAATGTCGGAGTAGGTTTGAACCCCAGATATCAGATCTTATGCACGAACTTCTAAAATTATACTTTCTCTTGTGAATTAATAAATTTTCGAGTAAGTGGGCGTAAACTGTCATGAACAGGTTCACCAATTTCGTCGTACACTTCTAATTTAGTGAAGCGCCAAAGAAAACAAATTATCCGAGTTAGCTCCAAAGGATTATGGCAACAAAAACTTTTAATCGAATTCTTCACGACGGTTTTTTTTGCTTTATACCAACCAGGGACTCCTCACAATATTATTTAAATCGATCTGGGTTGCGAATCCTGCATGCTAATAGAAGAGCAAGGGTTCTTCCGATATTTAAATTCGTGTACTGAGTAAATGCGAAAGTGTCCACCTAACTTTTTTTGGAAAACAACTAACTAATGTGGGTTTTCTCGTGTGTCATGCAGAGTTCAGACGAGACTCGAATTGAGATAGATGAGGTGGATTCACCACAGGAATGTGAAAAGGTCGTTTTAACCTTAAACGAGTGTGTGTCTGCATTAGGCAGCGTTTGGTCGAATTCAAATTCTGCATTCTGTCGAGTATTGAACTCAAAAGAGTTTATTTTTAAATTGCCAATTTTTTTATGAATAATTCAAGAAAATTGTACTTCCAATAGCAAATGTCCTTGAATCCAACAAAATAGCAAATTATACTTTATAATTGCTGTTTTTCGATCGACGATGACCACCTTTATTTTGATATTCTGTAGTTCTTGCAAAAACTTTTTCGTTTAAGAGAAGGTCAACGAAGTAATTTAGAAAATAAACCTTTATCATTTATATAAATTATTTGGCAGACTCCGATGGAAAAAAATGAAAAATAGAATTACTTCTGTTGTCGCAACGATTTATTTCGCTCAATTCTTCAGCTTTAATATCTTATTGGTTTCAAAAACTTTTATGGATCCGTGATCTTTGAATGAATTATGAGAGATACTCGAAGAAAATTCTTGTTTCGCCGGTTTCTCTTATTGATGACTTTATTTTGTCAAAATTAAATTGCGACAAAATCGAGGTTTATTTCACTTAATTAAGTTTCTACCTCGTTCTTCGTTCGCTAAAGCAACTTTTCCCTTGTATTTTTGCTACTTTTATTTTATCCGTCATCCCGCGCACGTAAGCTATAAATAACTGACAAAATAATTAATTTAACTTAGTGCTCCTTTCTGTTTGTTGTTCTTGCACAAATTTCCAGCATTAAATTACTTGACAGTTTTTGTTTCCAGATTTTACTTTTAAATTAGCCATTTTCCAAAAGGAAATTATTTTCTTAATTCATTTTATAAAACCTATAGTTTAACGTGGGCTCTGAACCATGTCAAGTGTAATAACAGTATAGACCAACTCAAATTTAAAAAATGTGGTGCAATGTTGTGACCCCTAATGTGTAGTACTCGTTGAAATATTTGTTAGTTTAATTGAATTTGCACTTTAGGGTTGATTACATTGTATAGCATGAAAGTATTGATTTTAAACGACAAACATAAATCTGTGACATTGCAATATGAGCACACGTTACGTTGATTATATATTCAAAATTAATTCAGTTACTTAATAATTTGTGTTTAATGTTTGAGACCGATTGAAATACAACTAATAATTTTTATGATTTCATTGTGAGGTTATGATTAATTTCGCAGTAATTTAGCTCATGAAGCCTTTGTACTACCACGTGGACAGTTTAAATGAAAACAATGCTAACGTTTTCCTTTGTACGCTCCATTAATTCCTTGTAAAGAAAGACATGCAGGGTTCGTTTTCTAAAATTGCATTCCTGAACATTGGGACGCGAAACAGGACTTCCCTATCATCATTATTAGTTAAGGGTTTGCGACGACTGGTACAATACTGAAGTTCTAATTCCTGACATATTTAAGTGAAAGTTTTTTTTAAATTTTTGTAAGACATCTTTTTGACGTTAACTCAGCTATATGGAGTCCGTTATTTCGTTTATCGGAATTTTGACTTGGTTTTCGTAATCAGCGATTTGAAAATTCTCTGGTTCTTAAGTTTTGTTGAAATTGAACATCTTTTTAATATAGCTGTCCGAAAATGCCCTGGATACCGATTTTAGTTGAAATTAGATATTTTTCTGACATAAAAGTCCGCCATTTGGGTTCACCATTTTGCTATAGAAATTTTGACTTGGAATTCGTAATCAACAACCCCAGAAAACTATGGTAGCAATTTTAGTTGAAATGGGATGTCTTTCTGACATTGAAGTCTGCTATATTTTGGGTCCACCGATTTTTGTTAAAATCAAACTTATTTTTAATGTAAAAGTTCGCCACATTGGGTCCTTCATTTTGTTTTAAGGAATTGTGAGCTTGGATTCGTAGTCGGATATCCGAGAACACCCTACTAACCAATTTTAGTTTAAATCGGATATTTGTCTGCCAGTAAAATCAGCCACATCGAATTCACCATTTTGCTAATAGGAATTTTGAATTTGGATTCGTAATTCTTCTTCTTTGTTTTCCTCTATCCAGAGGAGTCGTGGTCGTGGTTGACACCACTCTACTCCAAGTGCCATCTACTCCAATTCTGGGCACTTCTTGTACTCTCGCATTTGTTTGAAACATTTGCTCCTCTGGCTGTCCATGAACACTTCTCGCAGAACTCTCCTCCAGCACCATATCTCGAATGCGTTCATTCTTCTTCTGTCTCTAGTCTTTAATGTCTAGGACTCTGGCCCATATAGCAGTACTGGAAAAACCCATGATTTGATTATTTTCTTTTTAAATATTTGAATTTTTAACTATTGAGAATTAATAATAAATTAAACTTAAAAAAAACTTTAAAAATAAATTTTTAAAGTTTAATTTACTATTTTACTTCTAGTGGTTAGGGTAACATCATCGCTATCTCTTCATATTTTCTGAAGGCCTTTTGTAGCTCCTTTGGCCATTTTTCCCACCTTCATTTGTTAACAGCACTCCCAAATGAAGGTTTAAGTCTTGTCTTGGCTTAAGTCTTGCCTATTGTTATTTGCCTTGTTTTTCTTTCGTTTTGCCCCTATTGATTTATATTCTTAATTAGCAACCCCGAAAAACGGGGTCTGCCATTTTGATTTGATAGAAATTTTGACCTTGATTTTCCAATTAACGGCTTGAGAAAACTTTACTTACCAATTTTAGTTCAAATCGGATATCTTTGTGACAGTGAAATCGGCCATATTGAGTTCACCATTTCGTTTATAAGAAGTTTGATTTTTACATGAAATTGGAAATATTTTTCCCATCGAAAATGGCCATATTAGCCCCCGCCCTTTTGTTCATAGAAACTTTGACTTTGGATTTGCAATCAGGGACTGTTAAGAAATCTTGCTTACCAATTTTAGTTAAAATAGAATATCTTTTCAATACACAATTCCGTCATATGGGGTCCGTCATTTTGTTTTTATATGAATTTTGACCTTGGATTCGTAATAAGCGACCCGAGAATATCCCACTTATCAATGTTTAAGGGTTCGCCACATAGCCTGTGCTGTGCTATGCCAATGTCAAACATTGAAGTAGAAACATAGGTTTCAATAGTGACGTTCACATAGTTATGAGTTATGAGTTGCTATACTATTTTGCGCATGACCATGACATTGTTCAACGTTTGTGTTGACATAACACAGAGCATAGCACAGCACAGGCTATGTGGCGAGCCCTTTATTGAAATGGAACAATTTTCTAATTGTAAAGTCCGCTATATTAGAACCACCATTTCGTTTATAGAAGTTTTGGCTTTCGAGGCCTGTAACAATGAGATGAGGGTGAACCCCCCCCCCCCTTAAATACGAAAACTTTGTGTTTTCTACCGGAACCTTCACCGAAAAGGTCTCCTCCGCTCTTAATTTTTCGGAGAAAATCCCGGGCGACCTCCGCCCCGAAATTACTCTTGAAAGAAAATTTGTAGGAGGAAAATTTGCTCGTCTAGTCTGGACGGGCCTTTATGGTACCATTTAATAGACCCTAAGAGTAAATAACTTCTTTAAAAAATATTGCTATTTAACTTCCCTCGCTATTGCTTTTGGACAGAATAATTTCTTTGTTTATATTCGGTTGAAGGTCAGCAGCATCATGTAATAAATAATTTCGATTAAATTTAAAAAAACTGTTTGAAACAATAACAAATTATGTTATTACTTCTGCAAGCTTAATTTATTCTTCACGACTTGAAAATACTCATATTACACGTACTTAATTATGTAATAATTTAATTGCTAGATAGAAAATAAGAATAGTCTTCATTGTTGAAATAACTTTCTAACTAAACAATAATGGTTTGCTGTGATTAAGTTACAGTGTAGAAAAATATTTACATAAATCGGTCCAATAGATCTGGCGCTGTTAACCAACATAACTTCATAAAGGATGCACAAATTTTAATACAAGTTTTTGTTTACCGAGCTAGCAAAATCATTTTTCTGGGCGTACGACCATTAAATGATATGAGAACTAATTTAGTTCGACTACAATACGCCTAGAACCTAGAACGTTCTAGGAAGAAACTAGCAGGCAATTATTAGATAAAACGAGACCATAAGTTCCGATACAATGATTTTAAATGACCCGTTAATAAACGAAAGTTTTCGATTTTTATTCAATTCTCAACTTTAACATTTAAATTTGGATATTGTTGAACTAATTGCCCAATTAAAACTAAAAAACGGTAAAGAATTTTATATTTACTTATTACAATTTTCACACTCGTTTGGCCGCCTTAAGTGGGTTAATTGCACTAATTAAATGTTGGGTGACTATAATTTAACATGCGGTCTAATAGTTTGATATTTTGTATTGAATTTTAAATAATTAATTTATAGCGAAAGACGCTGGCTTTCTATAATTAATTGTTTGTTTACTGAAATTTCTGTACAGCCTTTGGCTGCATTCAGCAGTAATATTCCCATATTCGCCGGTGAAAAACAAAGGGAATGGATTTGTAGAACACGAGTTGAAAATTTCTCTAACCACAAAAAATTTTGCGGTCGCTTTAAGTAATTTTCGAATGTTCTATCCTTGAAAGTACTCGACTTACAGGTTTTACTGTTACTTAAAAAAAGTTGCACAGTAATTTTTGCATAATTTTTTGTGGCTGGTTTGAAACGCCAATTAATAGACTGCAAGCGATGCATCAACTATCACCATAACAATTCTGATGAGCAATCAATTCATTGATCCGTACACGATTGAGTTACATTTCCTTTGAGAGCATAGATAATTACGTTTAAATAACGTTTGATTTACTGTGATTGTCAGTCAGTGTTGAGATAACTTTGACGCGATGTCAAAGTTTAGAGAAGTAAATTTGAACTGTAGTAATTACACCAACTTGGTGAATTGTTTTAAGTTTCTCCAACCTTTATAGGTTATTGATCCGTTTTATTTCCCTAATCTCTTTCGCTTCTAGTCGTGTCTAGTGTGTGTCGCTCACCCTCCATTTGTCAACATTTATTATAACATAGGCGGACGCGTCATAAGCCACCGATTTTAAGATAAGCGATGGAAAGTGTCTATAAAACTGGCAGTTACAAAGTGATTCTACTTTAAAAAAGTGGGTGAAATGTTTGCTCGATCTCATTAAAACGTCATGCTACCAGAAACTCTGGACAATGGACTTCGTAGTCCCAATAATAACAGTCGATTTCCTCGTGCGAGGGGAAGTTTGTGCCTAAGTCCAACGACAGGAACTCCAATCGTCGATAACAAGCGTCGAAGTTGGTGTGGAACTCCAACTTCGTTTCAAACACCACCACGAAGATATGGAGAGTTGGGCCACTTCATCAAACCACGGTAAATGAAAGTTTTTATTTCTTGATTAATCTCGAATTTAAATGAACTTTTTGGGTAAACGAAACATTCCAATAACTTTGGTGTCATTTGCCTGCAGCCAAACTGTCACCAGCACAACCAACTCGTTAGTAAATGAAATGAAATTTAAACAAAACGATCAAAGCAAAATGCCATTTAAAATCCATCAACTGTGTTGTATAGTGTCCTGATATTAATGTCGCATATCAAAGTCGACGTTATTGAGTTTACAAAAAAAAATCAATGTCTTTAGCGAGGTCGTTTCCAAGTTTGATTTGGAAAACCATAAATTTAAGATTTCAATATCATTTGGTAATATTAACAATTTCCGTGGTTCTAAAAGGACGACCCGATTTAGTTTCGTCGTAAGTCCAGAATTTATTTTTAGGATTTTGGTTTTATTTTTAAATGTGTTTTTGTTACTATAAATATTACAGGTTTATTACACTGTTTTCAAGGTTATTATGTAAATTCTTGTTTGTTTACTTTTTACTATAGTAGTACATTACCTCGAGTCTGTTGTATTACAAACTACAAAACATTGAATTTTTTAATGTAAGATATAATTAATTACAGTGGAACTCCGTTTATCCGAGTCTCGGTTTATCCGATCTTCCGCGTTAACGTAATTCGATGCGTCAATATACGATCTTGATCCGAACCTTGTCGATTATGTAATTTTCTGAAAATTTCAGTTTTGATAAGCCGAGGTACTTTCTCACAGTAGCTCGGATAATCTGGGGTTCTACTGTATTTTGCGCAATTTATTTGGCGGTGACTATTTACATGTTTAAAAGCGCCTCGAACGTGGGAAAACTTTTATCAAATCGGACCGTACCAGGAATTGTGTTCGCCTTGAAATACTGTTTGTGTGAATGGGAACGTACCAAACTCGATAAGCCAGACGGACACAGGTTGCTAAGCTAACTTAAAAACATAATCTTAAACCGCTGAGTTTGATTTAACATAGCTTATCAACCTGTGACCGCTTGGCTTTTAGCATTAATGACAAATTCTATAAATTTTGAAGTCATAATTGGTTCGACCAGGGTCTGAAAATTAGTCGTCGCACCCCTAATAAGACGTCAACTTGTGTATCTTCAGGTTTACGCTCAAGTGCATTCATTAACCCGCTGTAGATAAGAATAATCCATATCATGGAACTGACATACAGTTTAAAAGTCACACACATGCGGTCATACCGCATTATTGAGCGGTAAAGAAACCATATTTTCCGAAGAATTTTTATTCCGTGCCTTCGTTCTTTGTTTGTAATCTTCGATTTAAGTGATTTTTTGACAGATTTATTTATTGGAATTTATTCGCTCCCTAACGTGTTGCTTCCCTGGCCCTGGGGAGAACGAAAATTATTTTGTCTTACGACTCTTCGATAATTGCCTCGTTATTGAAAATTCCATTCCCCAAATCGATAGCATTATGAATATTTTTAGGCGACTTTATCACCTTATCAAATATTTATTCTGATAACTGCACGACGCTGCTTTTAGATAACTTCAAGAGCTACCCAATTCTAATTCCCCCCTACAAAAATAATAAAACTGTCGGAATGTACTTTCAATTTAAAAATTTTATAGGAAAATGCTCACGAATGACGAAATTTTCCTCGAGTTATATGCTCGAGTTATCTTTCACAGCACTTAAATTTGTGCTGGACACTTGAAATTTCTGTGGGATACTTGAATTTTCTGATGCGGTTTCCCACCGACCACTTTCCTAACAACTTGGTTCTAAATGGAACATTTTCGAATAAATTGCACCGAGAAAATTTTGATTTTTATTTTTATCGGTCAGTTTCGCTCCTCGTGTGACCTTTTTGAACAACCAATTACGTTAAATTTCATCAGCGGCGCACGAAGAAAATTTTTATTTTCGGTGTAAATATTAATTTCAAAGTTTACTTTTCTTAAAAATAAACTCGTTTTGTTATACGTAACTACCGGATATAATATAACTTTAAATAAACAAAACTTCCCGATTGTGGTTTTTCCTAACCGCAGGTGAACCGCACTGACATTGTTCTTACTGTTATGGAACCTAATTAATATTTACGTAGCCAACCTCATTTAGCTCTTGTTTAATATTTCATAAAATCATGTAACCGACTGATTTAGGAAGTAAAACATTTTATTTCACCCCGGAACTGGGTTTATGTTAGTGGTACTTAAAAATTTATTACTTACTTTGCACACCTTTCACATCTCCTTCAATAAAGAATTTAAAAATTTATAAGTACACCAACGCTTATTGGACTAAAGGAGCCATACGCCTTTCTGTTTCGTTTTTTTTTTGCAGTTGTTTCTTGAAAACTGCGCAGTTTAATGTGCCCTAATCCTATATATTATAGTTCAATTTTTTTGTATTTTTGTAAAATTGTATTACAGAACAGCTTCATAGATTACTTTCAAAAGAAGGTTGTAGACATACATAAATCTGATATCATTATCGAAAAGAAAAAGAAAATTTTCTTCTATAATTTTTTTCTGTATGAGACTCCAGTGGTACAATTATCATATTTTTTTCGCAGAAGCTTCCAATACTATTGTAAAGCATAGTACTGTATATTTTTTATAAATCGATGGAAGTGTTAAGAAAAATAAAATATTCTAAAATATGCTTTTTCTTTTAAACAGCTTAATAAATCACTTTGACACTTTTAGAAAAGGGGTTTACTAAAAATGTATCAGATCCAAATTGAGAAAAAAGGATTTAAGATCTGATATCATCATAATAACTAAAAATACCAATTTATTTTTGCTATTTTATTTATATTCTTATTCTGCTTCTTCATTAAATGAGATAAGAATAATAAATAATAGTTAAAATGTAAGAAAGTATTACTCTTAATTAAAACAGAATTCGTTTGTAAGGCAGTCGAAAGAATCAAGTCGCAGCGGGTACAGTAATACAGTCTCAGGCTTCCTTGACGTTGGCGATCTTGATTCATAATCTATGTTCGTGATACGCATAGAGGGACTCACTGTTTTAGTTGAACTCGAAACCATGGAACTGTGATACAGTTTATTTTTAGAAAGTTTAATAGGCAGCTTATATCTAGATTGTTAGCCATTGCTTTCGAGAGACGATGAGCCGAAACGGCCAGAATAAAGTTCTTACTGCGTCTCGATTCGAATCGAACACTCCTCATTAGCAATCAATGCATTAAATCGCTAAGCTATTACTATTAAAAATTTTATCACGTGATACTGGCGGTCATAGAAGAAAATCGTAAAAACATATTTGAAAACTGAGCAATTATTAAAATAATGCTTTGGAGGCCATGGCCGCTTGCTCTCATCATAACCGCCGCTGGAATATCGATCGATTAAATCATTTATTGGTGCTCATACATATTTTACACAAGTAACAAAATAATTATAGCACTGCAATACCAAATCAAATCAACAGAGCGGAACAAAACCCTGCAAAATCATAACTCATGATTAGAGCTTTGTAGATCATTAACTCCATCGGTAAATGTTTAATTGAAACCATAAAGACGCTTCAGAACACAGTTTATTACTATCTGTGCATTTGCACAAAAATTTCATGTAATTTCAGCACATCGAACTGATTTAATAATTGACTATTTAGATAAATCTGGCCAATGTACAGAACGTTAAGATCAAAAGAGAGAAAGAGTAAAAAGGGCCGATCTGTTCACCTTCAGTTAAAGTTCTAAATTCTGTTTCGTGGCAGTAATTATGACGCGTATTATTGCAACGATATGTCACTAAACAACCAAAGAATTTTAACTAACAGTTAGTTATCTGGAACTTTAACTAGAGGTGAATGTTGTGCTCTATACCAGGGATGAGCAATCCTATTTTGTTAATAAAGAGATAATTTGAGTTCATCATTCAGTGGTGTACCTGTTGGAAATGGGCAATAAAAAATATTGCTTCGTTTAGCAGACGTAAGATTTTATTTAATATCCCAAGCAGTGTTTCCTTCAATAATTGAGGTATTTAATATCTTATTTCTATATTATAAACGTAATGCGCTTGAAATTGCTTGAAATCGTATACTACTTGTATATGTAGATAGTTGTTTTATATATCCTATTATCCTCAAAGGAAATTCTCCTGTGGATCTATCTGATTAAAAACTTGGGAATGGAACACTCCCAACAATATTAAAATTTTACAGAACGTCGAGCTGCGAATTTCTAGATCAACAGAATGTTGTCACAAGTCTGTAGATGCCGTGATAATATGGAATATCAAAGGTATATGGCGTAAGATCATAAAGGACATTTCGATTAGGGTACATCGAAAATGAAGACGCCAGTTGCAAATGTGAACTGGACGAATCTACAATTTTCGTACTGTCTTATTTGTAAGTGAAAGAACGGCTGAAAAAGCCGAATAGCCTTATGGTAATTATTCCCACCAGTGCGGCCTTTAGGCTGCACAACCTTGACAACATACTACACATAATAGGTGAAGAAAACAACAAGCCGTATAGATAGTTTCAAAGGTCAAGAACCCTAATCTGCGCGAGGATAAGCCAATGGGGCGAAATACATACATATACGAATTTCAGCCTTCTGCGTCGCTTTTTAGGATTCTTGACCTTTGAAATTATCTCTACCATGTCAGTGATTTGATATATATTGTAATGAACGGAGTCCTTTAATAAATGCCCCACGTTGGGCGCCAAAAAGTGCTATGCACTTACGTAGCCTTATTAGGCTTGCACTCTGAATTATTAAAACCTTGTACGAGTGTACGTAAAAGTACCTCGTCAATAGAAATGTAAGCAAATTATTCTTGACAAATACAAATAAAATAAATTGATGCCTCGGCTTGACTAGTTCGGATAGCACAGACCTACCTTTTCCCAAGCTGGGTTCCTTCCTTAGCCAAATCTCAAATCTGAAATGCAATATTGTGGCTTTTGGAATTATCATACACAAATTATGCTCCGTTGATACAGCAAATCGTTTTTTATTATGAATTTCAAATTGTAAATAATTATAGTTAATAAAATTCTTATCTCTAATAACAAAGATCTTAATTCTATAGTAAACCTAAACGTTTTTCCCGCACGTGTGAAGTTAATCGTCAATTTGCACAAAATTTTTATGTTTTTAATAATTTTGAATGGGACGGTACCTTTTATCTGGTGTAATTCTGTTTGTTTGGTTCATATACCATGAAATTATGCAGTGGTATTCGTTCGATGACCTTCAAGGGTGCGATCTCTCTGGATTGAATTTCCTCGTGGTAGTTTATGGTTGTATCGTGACCAAAGTTTTCGTTCAATATAATAGTGAATCTTCTCAATTTTGCACAGATTTTCACTTTTTAAAATACGTAAGTATAATGTTCTTTCAATTACTAACTTTTTATTCACTTTCTTAATCAAATTTTATTATATTTTTAACTTTTTAGCTGGACGCACAAAATTTGCCACCATATATTTTATTAAGCCATCAACAAACTCTTTCCATTGTCTTTTTACCATAGCTACTGGTATTTTCAAGGCACTTCTGATTTCGTTTTATTTGTCGATATAAAATCAATATTTTTGCGTTATAATTTTCCAGGTTCGTACTTAGCCCAAAATAATTTGTAAAATTTTTAATGAATTTTTATGTTTCAGATTTATTTTGAAGTATTAACATCTCCTGTGGTCTTCCGGTAAACTTTTGAAGAAAATGTTTTTCGCATTTGTGGTACATTGAGTTTACGGCGCACTCCGACACGTATAAATATTTTGTTATTTTAAAAGTTCTACGTTTTAACATATTTTTATAACTAATACCTTGAACAAATTGTTTTTGATTTCAAATTACATTTTTATATATCACTACTTAAATTAATTTACAATTTTAACAAACCTTTAATTTAAAAACAGAATTAAAACGTTGCATTTGAATTTACCTTGTTTTCTCATTCCGTGACCTTTTTCTCCATTAGATTTATGACGTTAAAACAATTCTTTGGTGTCGGATAAAACCCTTTCGTTTGAACAAATAAGTCTCGTGCTACCTTTGTTAATAAATTAAAAACTTTGATTCAAAACGTGATCATTTCTATTGACGTGGTATTGGTACACCGCAATATATATCCATGCTGCAAAAAATACCAATGTTATTATGTAATTAAATAAAATTTATTAAATTATTTAATACAACATGTTAAATAATATTAACAAGCCAATCAAACACAATACAATTTAGTTTATTGCACCGGTATTGAGCATCAATATATTATTGCAATATTGCTTCTTCAGATTGTTTATTTTGGATTTTTTGTTTTTATCAGTAGTACATGAATATGAATTTAAAACGTAAAATCATACATACAATTTCATGCTTCCCTGATTATTTTAGAGCAAAAGCAATAGCAGTAAAAATGATTCAACACGAAAAATTTACAACATTAGCAATTTACTTATCACAAATAATTCATTCATTAAATAGTAGAATAAATTTTTGCTTGCCGAAAATATAAAAAAAACACTTAAGCTTAAGGGTAGAGAAATAATGCAATGCATTCATAAAAAATTACAGTTAAATAAATATCATATTTTAAACACTAGACGGTCCTTTTATTTAAATACTAGCTGGCACGCTTAGCCATCTAGACCCAGAATAGATCCGAAAAGGCCATAGTTGTTTGGCCTTCGGCCTCACAGGGGGAGGACCATAATAGATTCGCGAAGGCCACAGTTGTTCGGCCTTCGGCCTCACAGGGCGGACCATAATAGATCTGTGAAGGCCATAATTGTTCGGCCTTCGGCCTCACAGGGCGGACCATAATAGATCCGTGAAGGCCATAGTTGTTCGGCCATGGGCCTCACAGGGCGGACCATAATAGATCCGTGAAGGCCATAGTTGTTCGGCCATGGGCCTCACAGGGCGGACCATAATAGATCCGTGAAGGCCATAGTTATTCGACCGTGGGCCTCACAGGGCGGACCATAATAGATCCGTGAAGGCCATAGTTGTTCGGCCATCGGCCTCACAGGGCGGACCATAATAGATCCGTGGAGGCCATAGTTATTCGGCCGTGGGCCTCACAGGGCGGACCATAATAGATCCGTGAAGGCTATAGTTGTTCGGCCATCGGCCTCACAGGGCGGACCATAATAGATCCGTGAAGGCCATAGTTGTTCGGCCTTCGGCCTCACAGGGCGGACCATAATAGAACAATGAAGGCCATAGTTGTTCGGCCTTCGGCCTCACAGGGCGGACCATAATAGATCCGCGAAAGCCATAGTTGTTCGGCCTTCGGCCTCACAGGGCGGACAATAATAGATCCGTGAAGGCCATAGTTGTTCGGCCATGGGCCTCACAGGGCGGACCATAATAGATCCGTGAAGGCCATAGTTGTTCGGCCATGGGCCTCACAGGGCGGACCATAATAGATCCGTGAAGGCCATAGTTATTCGACCGTGGGCCTCACAGGGCGGACCATAATAGATCCGTGAAGGCCATAGTTGTTCGGCCATCGGCCTCACAGGGCGGACCATAATAGATCCGTGAAGGCCATAGTTATTCGGCCGTGGGCTTCACAGGGCGGACCATAATAGATCCGTGAAGGCTATAGTTGTTCGGCCATCGGCCTCACAGGGCGGACCATAATAGATCCGTGAAGGCCATAGTTGTTCGGCCTTTGGCCTCACAGGGCGGACCATAATAGAACAATGAAGGCCATAGTTCTTCGGCCTCACAGGGCGGACCATAATAGATCCGCGAAAGCCATAGTTGTTCGGCCTTCGGCCTCACAGGGCGGACAATAATAGATCCGTGAAGGCCATAGTTGTTCGGCCATGGGCCTCACAGGGCGGACCATAATAGATCCGTGAAGGCCATAGTTGTTCGGCCATGGGCCTCACAGGGCGAACCATAATAGATCCGTGAAGGCCATAGATGTTCGACCTTCGACCTCACAGAGCGAACCATAATAGATCCGTGAAGCCCATAGTTGTTCGGCCATCGGCCTCACAGGGCGGACCATAATAGATCCGTGGAGGCCATAGTTATTCGGCCGTGGGCCTCACAGGGCGGACCATAATAGATCCGTGAAGGCTATAGTTGTTCGGCCATCGGCCTCACAGGGCGGACCATAATAGATCCGTGAAGGCCATAGTTGTTCGGCCTTCGGCCTCACAGGGCGGACCATAATAGAACAATGAAGGCCATAGTTGTTCGGCCTTCGGCCTCACAGGGCGGACCATAATAGATCCGCGAAAGCCATAGTTGTTCGGCCTTCGGCCTCACAGGGCGGACAATAATAGATCCGTGAAGGCCATAGTTGTTCGGCCATGGGCCTCACAGGGCGGACCATAATAGATCCGTGAAGGCCATAGTTGTTCGGCCATGGGCCTCACAGGGCGGACCATAATAGATCCGTGAAGGCCATAGTTATTCGACCGTGGGCCTCACAGGGCGGACCATAATAGATCCGTGAAGGCCATAGTTGTTCGGCCATCGGCCTCACAGGGCGGACCATAATAGATCCGTGAAGGCCATAGTTATTCGGCCGTGGGCCTCACAGGGCGGACCATAATAGATCCGTGAAGGCTATAGTTGTTCGGCCATCGGCCTCACAGGGCGGACCATAATAGATCCGTGAAGGCCATAGTTGTTCGGCCTTTGGCCTCACAGGGCGGACCATAATAGAACAATGAAGGCCATAGTTCTTCGGCCTCACAGGGCGGACCATAATAGATCCGCGAAAGCCATAGTTGTTCGGCCTTCGGCCTCACAGGGCGGACAATAATAGATCCGTGAAGGCCATAGTTGTTCGGCCATGGGCCTCACAGGGCGGACCATAATAGATCCGTGAAGGCCATAGTTGTTCGGCCATGGGCCTCACAGGGCGAACCATAATAGATCCGTGAAGGCCATAGATGTTCGACCTTCGACCTCACAGAGCGAACCATAATAGATCCGTGAAGGCCATAGTTGTTCGGCCTTCGGCCTCACAGGGCGGACCTTAATAGATCCGTAAAGGCCATAGTTGTTCGGCATTCGGCCTCACAGGGCGGACCATAATAGATCCGTGAAGGCCATGGTTGTTCGGCCTTCGGCCTCACAGGGAGAGGACAATAATAGATCCGTGAAGGCCATAGTTGTTCGGCCTTCGGCCTCACAGGGCGGACCATAATAGATCCGTGAAGGCCATAGTTGTTCGGCCGTGGGACTCACAGGGCGGACCATAATAGATCCGTGAAGGCCATAGTTGTTCGGCCTTCGGCCTCACAGGGCGGACCATAATAGATCCGTGAAGGCCATAGTTGTTCGGCCATCGGCCTCACAGGGCGGACCATAATAGATCCGTGAAGGCCATAGTTGTTCACTATTATTTTCAAGTTTCGAAAGCCATCTGTTGACAGTGTTTTGAATCACTGACAGTATGTCTGTTGACAGTGTTTTGAATCACTGACAGTATGTCAGAATATTTCGATTTGTGACAAATAAAATTTTTTGTTTGCAAGAATAACATTTTTCCCCCCGCTCGAATTTTTTCTCCATTTATGCACGAATAGTTGCGCCTGGACCTATAGAATAACTGTGCAAAATTTGGTTGAGATCGGTCAAAGGGTGTAGGAACGTATAGCGAACAAACAAACAGACAAGCTCTTTTATATATATAGATAGATTACACGACTACACAGGTGGTTAACCGCATAATAAGGAACAATGAATAAACGCGAAAAAAAACCAGCGTATGGCCCCTTTAAGCAAAACAAACTTGAATATTTATTTTTAAACTTGGTCCACTTTTTAATTAATCGTTAAAATGTAGCAAAAAGTGGTCGTCAGCAGATGTGTTTATTTTTTTTTCTTGAGCACATGTTCTGTTAGAAAGTGGTGCATTAACATTGCAAATTTGAACCGAGCCCTACATACATACTTAATTGTTCGCTGCAGTTGCATTTTAAGTTGCAGCAGTTGAAACCCATCTTCAAAACCCATTAGAAACTTCTTTATGAAATTTGAATAAAAGCTTCACTTCAAATTTTCACAATTAACGTTTCTATTTGTGGTTGTTTTTTATTTGACACCCAATTCGTGGTGCAAAAAAATTGTCGTTCACTTGGGAACACGAAACTTGCAAACACCAGAACCGAATATAAACTTCTTTAAGAGCCTTTTTATGGTTTTCGTGAAATAGATGGGCTTGTGTAGTTTTAATTTCGTCGATGTTTAATAATTTATCGTGGGAATAGAAAACGTTAAACCGCAAAATTTGTAGTTTGCAGTAAATTTAAGAGAAATTTTGGCCAATAACTTATTTCACTGTATCAATTTTTTCAGTTGTCACTCTTATTAAAAAAAGTGCTAAAATATAGCGGAATTGTGGCATTTCTAATATCGTTGCTTGCAGCGGAAAAACAATATAAATTGCAACAATTTTTCTTTTTTCTCCGACTAAATTTGAGATTAAAAAGCCTCTCACGTACAAATTGTGACTTGGATATGTTTTATCAGACTTGAGTTGAAGTGGAGAACGGCAAAATTAATTCAAAATTTAATGCCAAAAATAAATAACTTGCAATGCTTTGTCTGATAAAACTAGGAATACCGCATAAGTAGTTTATATTTCCGAGTTGGCAAAAATCCAAAACATTAATGGTTTTTTTTGGGTGGAACTTATGCATGTGAAGTTAAGTGGCTGCTACACTACAAATGCTACTTTAATGCCACTTCGGTGATGCAATTTGTGTTTAAATGGTATGGACGTTCGGAAATTTTAAATTGTAAGGGACGGATTAAGCCATTTTATCTATTTAGTTAATTCTTCTTTGCACCCTAATTTGTAATGTAAGAAAGAAATGGCACTGCTTCGCATTTTGCATTCAACTATCCCTTTCCGTCTGCGATGCGGATTTATCGCGGTTGCCATGGAGTTTCGCCAATGCTCTATTGTCCCTACATCATCCCGAATTACGGGAGACGTGAGTGAGTGTACTAAAAACATTATAAGGAACTTTGCAAATTGCATGGAAATAAGGAAGGTGTCGTCTACATTGGCCCTTGCAAGATTTATTTAGTTTTGATTCGTGATTCTTTTAAGTGCTTTCTAAACCGAAAACTTTTTAAATTTATGATTTATGACTTCCGAATTAATTGGGTAAACGGTTAAGTCTCTAACAAATATAATGAAATTATATTAAAATTTTCTCATTTTGAAAGGAAATTTTGACGTAGATTACAAAAGAAGTTACGTCGTTTATCGTAATCGAATTTAATAACTTACATTTAATATAATTAAATTTGTTTTTTAAAATTGAAGGGCCTAGTGGAAAAAGTAGTTAAGTCACTTTTTCTTCAATTTGTAGTTGAGCACATTTTCACATTGCGGCATTTATTCTCTACAAATTAGTATAAAAATCACAAAATTGAAAAAAAAGTGACTTAACTACTTTTTCCACAAGGCCCTTCAATTCCAGACCACCGGTTGTAATTTTATTGTAAGTGTTGCTAATTAGTTTGAAAAGCTTTCCTTAAGATGGTAATTAAATTTGGATATAACTTCAAATGATGGAACATTTTGTGCGAGCACTAATTGTAATGTTAATTAAAACTTAATTGCAAGTACATTTAGGATAAAGTTTTGAATTTTATTAACTGTCGTTTCCAAGTTAAATAACCGTAAAATTTGCCTTTACTCTTTAATCGATGGATTTTACGTACTGCGAAAACGTAAACTGTTGATTAATTTTTCTTTAGTTCTGTGTACAATGTCAGACGTGACAAGACAAGGCTTACGCTTTAATTTATGGATCTAAATGAAGTGAACGGGTTTTTTAATTCACAATTTCTGTAACGCTTCCTAATATAGGAACAGGAATTTAACATTTTCTCTGCTTCATTAATATTAATTTTGGAGCAATACCAAATGATTTTGTGTTTGGCGCCATGAGCTAGGTTATATTTTGGGGATCACACCAATATTTTGACTTCGTGCACTTTAAGTCACATTGTTCCTTATCTGCTTCGAACCAAGATCTAAGGACTATTCCCAGACATAGACATTAGCGAGGAATGACATACATAACTAATCATCGAAGAAGTCCCAAGCTTTGACCTGGAAGATCTAAAAGTCTTCTGGGCAAAACTTTGAGGCAGATAATCGTTCACCCTACAAAATTTAAACCTTTCTAACAGTCATCCAGGTTTAAGTACACAATAATTTAATATATTTAATTTGGTTTGTTAGAAATTCCTATACCATGCTGGTTTAAAAATACCACCCATGCAGTTCTACCCTGGAGGGACACACCTAACGTTGATTGCCCTTTAATAAAAATTGAATGGGCTATTACAAGACGCCACAATCGTATATAATTTTTATATTTAATATCATCCTATACTTGAAATTAAAGTGTCTCCGCTGCATTGATTTTTCTATCAATTATTCATAGTTATTAATCCACAGTTTGCAGCACTCGAAATGGAACTTTCAAATGGAAATAACTGAGGATGGCGTTTCAATCTAGGATAACATAGCTTAAAAAATATGCACATTTTGTCTCAAATTTCAAAGTTCAATTCTGTATATTTATAAAACGAACTGGTGACCTTTCCGCCATTTGAAAAAACGACGCCACTTTTATTTCACGCTAACTATGAAACCACTGCCATTGCATAGGGTCATTTGACACATAAGCCGAGTGAGGAATTGGGGATGTAGGATTATCACTCAGTGCTTATGTTCTGGAGAAAAGTCCGTGTCCTGAAATATCAATCTTACTTCTTAATCCACCACCCTTGACTGTCGGCAGCATTCATCAGTTTTCAATTTCTTACTTATCTTTTTCATCATTTTCGAGAAGCAAATTGGAAGCAGTTGCATTCCTCGACTCCCAAAGACCACAATTTGTAATTTCCGAACGGATTGTTTCATTTAATGCAACATTGCTCATGATTGTTTGCAAAAAATTAACAACTATTTTCATCATTTATGTGTACTATTATTGTAGTTTGTAATTAAGCAATTAATTTTAATGAAGTACAACGACCACTCCACTATAAAGAGGCTTTGTTACTCATTGCGGCCAAACATTTTGTTACGTAATTCGTGTTACATTACGAGGTATCGTGTGCATTTTTGGACCATTAATCCTAACAGATGTGGTTTCAGTTTTTACAACCGACACGAAATTTGCATTTACTGTGTGTGTGTACAAACTTTTACATTCCAAGTCAAATTTTATTATCTTCTGGGGAGCGAGTGTCGACTCAATCCAGGACTGCGTGCATTGCTGCAGGAAACAAACGATGGAATAATTCAGCATGCATTTGTTTTTGCTGTATTTTGAGCAGACATGCATAGTGATAGTTCTTTGCGAATGTTTTATGAACTAATGCTTAGCATTTTAATATAGCGGGGATTTATTATCAGTGCGAGCTTAATTTTGTGAAAATTATAAATCTGCCAAATAAATTTTCAAGGTTTTATTGTACTTGCTTTAACAGTTATTTTTGTTTAATCTTAGATGTGCACATCTGATTTATTAGCTTTCCTGTTACAGTAGCATAGAATTGTGTAATTAGTTCCGCATTTTACACATTTTAACATTGACTGCTAAATCCACCTTATTTTGTATCATAAGTTAACGGGTCATTATCAAGAATTTTGGTTCTTGGAATTTTACTTTGTGCTGTTAATTTATTTTAACCTTTATTATCTTGTTACGCGTTATACTGTTATACAGTACTCAATTATTATAGGTCTCATTCAAAGAGGCAAAATTCTGTAATTCCTTAACGCACTTCCATTGGCTAAAATTTTAGTTACTAATCTAAAGAAGTTCCAGTGCGGCCTTTAGGCCGCTCAACCACGACAATCGTGTAACAATATTATTTATTTGAAACTTATTTTTAAATTTTTTCAAAAATTTGCCCGATTTACATGTACATAAATGCATCGCATATTGGTAAACTGAACATGTTTTGAATAAAATTTAATTAAATAAATTACAATGGTTTGGTTACAAACCTGTTAAAAACAAAAAATGGAATTATTTAAATATTTATATTACTTTTTTAATTATTTGTTATAAATTTACGAATATTAATTAATATGGCTCTATGATAATATTATTCCTCGTATAATAGAGGTTTTATTTGAATATAAACTAAAATGGACTAAAATGTTATGTTGACATGTTTTTAACTAAAACTCGGAAGTAAATATTTTAATGTCGAATTTATAATGTTGTTAATAAAATTAATAGGTATAATTATATCACAATCATTATCTAGAATATGAGGATATGTAAATTAAATTTATTACATTATGTAAGTTTTCGACAGTTATTTTTTTGTCTTTGTCAGATATAATAATTTAAAACTAAAACAACGAGTTTAAATTGATTCACATATCAAAATATCAGTGATTGATTTATAATACACCAATCAAGGATATTCAGTTGCTTCTGTATTCCGTAATTAAGGTACCTAGTATAGTACAATACAAAAATATTAAATTAAAAATAAAGTTGCTCTCAACCAGAAGTGACAGATCTTGTGTGAGATGCCCAGTGTTGTCTAGACAGTTAAAATCAGCAGAAAGCCCAATTTGTAATAATAACAAACAGCTTCACAAACAACAATTTGAACTTCATTATGTTTATATACATACATACAGATCCGGAAATATCTTAAAAAACGATACCTACTTTTTATTTTATGACTGCTTTATAGAGGCATTTATTAACCTTTTAAATATTAAAATTATTTTGTAAATTATTTTTTAGGGCCGGGGGGGGGGGGGGTTAAATATAATTAGTACTTGAATGTTATATTACAAAAATTATATTACAAGAAACTATTACTATTTATGCAATGTAGTAATGCATAAGATCACAGATTGTTGTTACAACATATTAATTTATTTTTACATTTTTCCTGAAGTCATCTAATTTTTCTAACATTTGATTTTGTAAATCCCTCCCCCCATATTTAGGCAAATCTATGACTAAACTATAAAATTTTATTTTTAAATATCCGGTTAACTGCAATCATTGAATAGTTGTAGTATTTATTGATAAACCTTACGAAAATTTTGGCAATAACTGATGCGATTTATAGGTTTATTACTTAACAGGTGGCATTACTAAATTTGACGGCGTAATAAATTAATTTAGCATCAATCAATTCTAATTTCCTACAGTTACCAGATTTATCTATCTACTAACAGTATAATTTTCAATTTAATAGAATTATCTATAGGTAATCCTTTAAACTAGACCAGATGTTTCCAAAACTGATAAAAAGTTTTTAGATCTGATTAACCGTCTTAATCCGGTTTAACTTCATAATAATTTTATAGACGTTAAATGAAATTATCTTTTTGCAAATTATTGTTATATTTACGTAGTATCTAACAACTAGAGGGGTCCCGTGTGTACTTGACATGGCTGTACGGCCTAAAGGCCGCACTGGCCCGAATTTAGCTTTATAAGTAAAATATTTTCCATGCAGATGTGCGGTAGGGGTGTTTTTTCAAGTTTTTACTTATACAGGGTGCTTATTAAACAAACAGCAAACATTCAAGGGGCTTTTCCCTGGATTATTATAAGAATCTTTTGTACTTTAATGATTTTTGAAAAGCTGCTTTGTTTCGAAGATACATTTCATGGCGATAATAATTTTCGGCAATAACAACATTTTATTAACAAAAATGACGTGTAAAGCTTCTTAATCTACAGTATCTAAAATGACTACCTCCAGCTTGTATGCAAGAATTCAATCTTCTCCTCATGGACTGCCGAACTCTTTGAAAAACAAACCTGGGTCGTTTCTTATTGAGTTACACCTAGCAATTATCCGATTTCTCAAATCTTCCACATTTTCTATTATAGTAGTGTAAACTAATATCTGTAGAAGGCCCCATAGGAAATAATCCTGGGGTTTTAAGTCCGGGGAACGAGCAGGCCATAAGCGAGGTCCACCACGACCAATTCGGCGATCCCCGTATGTTACTGTTAAAAACTCACAATCACACTAAAATGCTCTGGTGCACCATCGTGCATAAACTAACAAAATTTTTATCGCCCTGTATCTTTGAAACAAAGCTGTTTTTCAAAAATCATCAAAGTACAAAATATTCTTATAATAAACCAGGGAATAGCCCCTAGAATTTTTGCCGTTTGTTTAATAAACACCCTGTATTTAATAGAAAAAAAGCCTTTCAGCCTACGTTAATTATTATAGGTTAACAAATTGAGCTTGCTGATTGATGAATTGTATGACTTGTTCCTCTTTCTCGGCCTTCTTGGACTTATTCAATGTGAAATACTATGGCACTTCCAAATACACAAAATCTTTCCAAATTGTATAGATTTATTCGGTTTAAATACGTAGGATGTAGCGAATTGTAATTTGAAGGTAGAATAAATGACTTGAGCACCAATCGAGCACCTCTTAAAGATTCGTGACATCAATACCAATGATGTAATTACAAAATAAAGCATTTTATTCGACTTCAAATTATGTGGCGCCATCTGTTGATTGCCTTTTGAACTGCTAAAGGCTTGTTTTGAAAACTCCCATAAGGTTTGACAATTTGATTATAATATAATCAAAGATGTTATTTAAGAATTATTATATAATTAAGAATTATTGTGGGTTAGAAAATTGAGCCTGATGATTGGTGCATTGTAATCACTGAAAGGGAGTAACAAAGAGCCTATAAAATCGTTTGAAAATTCCGAAAATATTTAGAGAAAAAAATTAGTTAGGTAGTTCAGTTCAAATTTGACCTGGGATCATTGCATATTCGTAATTAATTTTTTTACTTTAATTTTTTTTTAATAAAATGAACCATTTTTAAACAATCTGATTTCCATTATTTAAATTGTATTGTATTTTGTTTTCGCGTGGCCACCATATTTTAAAGGGTGCAGAATAATAATTAGCAATTTAAAGGGAAACTGAAATATCTCAATCCTTGTTAATGCGTCCAACATTGGAAGCATTTTTCCAATATTATTGGAGTTGAAAGTAATATTTTCAGAAAGAAACCGGACGACAAAATCGATCTCAACAGTGGGTGAGAGTTCCATGTGGGAGGGGGGGGGGTTACATATTATCGGTAATGCCTTAATTTGGCAAACGAAGCGTATTGAGTTTTCGTGTAAAAATTCGCGGGTACGAATCCCGTGGACTGGATTTTTCATTCACCAAATATATTGTGGTATTTTCTTTGATACTTACTTTATTAATTTTATAAAAATTATTCACATTGAAAATTAGTGAAGTTTTCAAACCAACGATCAAACTACATCTTTTAGCTCAATCGTACCACCATTCGACCTAGTGAAACATACGCTTTCCACTTGCAGAATTTAAAAACTCGAATTACTATTGATAAAATTATTGTGTTAAAACAAATTAAACACAAACATGTGTCCCAAAATTTACAAAAAGGAAGAACATCCAAGTACACAATTGTAATGCAAAACTGAGCATAAACAACTTGGATATCCTTAACCCAAAAACCCCCAAAAAAATTTGAATATTAATTGATTTTGCGAAAGAACCGTCATTCTTGTTTTGGTTAATCAGAATAAGTTCTGAACCATATTACACATCTTCATAAATGTCTTCGCAATTAGGTATACTTCCATAAATCTCCAATTTTCATCCAATCTTCGAATTTCCCTTTTATCCAAATTTTTAACAATCCAAAGCTATTGAATTAATCCATCCCATAGTTACAGTAGACGCCGCTTAATGTGATCACATCGGAACTCGAGGTTTTAGATCACAATAATCGATTGATCTGCATACACGAAAAACCATTAAAAATCAGAAAACACATATTTTTATTTATTTTAACATAAAACTTAAAACAATTGAAAAATAAAAGTAATTCCTTGGAATTAAAAAGTAATCTAGTGTTGTTTGTTGCATAAGAACTTATCTGCACAATAATTATAATATGCTTGCATAAACATTGTTTCTTGTCTTTGAAGAAATGCACATTAAGATAATTCGTTTGCTGACATAATAATGCATGATGTTTATAGACACAACATAATATTTATTTAGTGTCAGGAGGAATTTTGTCCCTATCATTTATAAAATGCTTGTAAATAAATTTTTTATTGAATAGGAAAAAATGTTTTTTTTTCTTTGTAAACATAATATAATAAACGGCGTCTACTGTACAATCCAGCAATTATTTTATTCCAACCAAATAATTCTAAGCACGTGAGCATGAAAATCCAACATCTGGTACCAAAATCGAGTTATTCAGAAGCAAATTACAACTACTACAAAAACTTAATATTCGCACGAATATTCAAAATTCTTTCCCGTTGATGGACGCAACCAATGATCCTTAAATTTGAACCAACTTTTCCAAAACTAAACCTAACCTTACGCTAAACCAAAAATTAACAAAAGATTGGCTCTTTAGCCTGCTCCTGGGAACTAGACGTATTCCTTTTTCTCTTTCAAATTTTTAATTTAAATTATCATAATTTGTGTAAGGACTCAATTATTTTTTATACAAACCAATTAATAAAATCCACATTTATACAATTTATATGGAATAGTGGCGGCAATTTCAACTCATCATTAGTACATTCTACCATTAAAAAAAGGATGGCTGATTTTTATAAATCGCACCGGTTGTCGCGATCAAAACGCGAGGTAGCGTTTACGTTCTGCCTTTTTTAGGTCAATATAAGCGCACAAATTCAACGTGTAGAAGATCTAGGCAGCGCGAGAATGCAAATTAAAGTATAGATGATCTCAGCTTTGGTTTGAAATATTGAAAATTACTTAACGAGGAAAATAGCATTTTATATACTATGTACTTGTTGACCCCAAATAGCGTTATAAATGATCTAAAAACTTCTCTTGTGCGGATTGACGGTGTAGAACCGTCCGATCCAGTAGTTTGGAACTCGCATTAAACTGGAGGTCCCCTGTGTTCGTCACACACATTTACTACGCGACGGAGATAAGCAGGGAAAACCGGAAATAGCTAATTAATTAAATATTTTTTGATTAAATTTGATTTGATTATTATCGATTATTTGTCCTTAAAAAAAATTAGACCTCCAAATAAAATAGTAAATACAGTACGAACTTGCTTTAATCTGGAGGTTAAGCGAGCGGTCATGTGTTTTATGACCAAAATATTGATCTTTTGTTTTAGGCATCTTATGCGGGACCTTTCTCTAATTTACCTTCGTAATTAATATTTCAGAGATCTTATATCTGCATGCAAATTATTTGACCAGCGAACGACCTTTAAGCGGTGCGAGATTGTAAAAGTAAGTTTGTAAAATGGCATCAAAATGTCAAACATGGGGAACGTTAAAATGCAATAAAACGTTTTATCATCCTGACTAATTTGATATAGTAATTCTTTAATACGAGAAGAAAACTTTTTTGCAAGGATAAATCCTTACAAATAGTGCGCGATTTAAAGGGCTTAATGCGCGAGCTTTGAAGTAATCTCGGATAGAAAATTGCTGAACTTCATAAATTGTAAACTAAAGGCTAAATTTAAATGAAATTACATATTGTATTTTCGTTGCGTGGTTACTTTGTTATGCCATAATGGAGTAAAATGATACAAAGGCTTAGCATTTTACAATATTCACACACGTTGTTGTTGTAGAAATGGGTTTCAAATGCAACGCCTTTGAATGGTGCCGGAAGCAGATTTCAAAATTCGCCGGTTAAGATTTATGCACAATGGCTTAACACCTATACATTAATAAACTTCAAGTTAATCCATAGTAGCTACATTTATACACAAATATTTCACTCTTACCGAACTTTATTACCGCCATGTAAAATATTTTTTGGATCCGTTTTAATTTATTTAATGTCAGAAACAGTAAAATTACTACGAGTTTAAATTATTTTATTATGTTGTCACATAACAGGGCGACATAAAATATGTACTGCTATATAAGTGGAGCGGATTATATTTTGCATGTTAATAATTCTTCCTCGTGTGACTGGACTAACCGGGATTTGTTATTTTTATTGCCTTAAATTTCCAATTTTAAGTAAAAAAATTGCGATAGAAGGTGATAAATATTAGTTTACCTGGATCCGTTGTTATTTGCTGAACCTTGACTGGATTTTTTTGTCGAAGTAATAGGATTTAGTAAAAATAAATCAACACGTTTCCGGTTCTTTAGCCTAAGGCCTAAGGATTACTACTAACTTCCTGTTAGGCGTACTACCAGTAATATGTTTTATGAGTTGATAAAAGCTTTGTTGTGTTCGTATTTCGTAGTTTTCGTTGTTTGCCCGCGAGTGAGGTTTCCCAACAACGGTTGTGACACATTCAATTTTCTATATCAATGGCACTAATGTAGTTGAAAGATCGTATCGATTTAAAATTAATTGCACTGAAAGGTTGAGAAAGTTGCAATTTTTGCTGAAATAGGGACGTGCACGATCAAGATTTTATTTTCATTAAATCGCTCAACGAAATCGTCCGCTATCTGTTGTTGGCTGCGGTTTTTCATGTTTTACTACAACATAAATTTTATAGGAACTACAAATAATATAAAATCTAAAGTGTTAATAAAATTTCTTGCTTTTATGTTTAACATGTGACGATGCGAACTGAGAAAGTGAAATTATTGCATAATTTAAATATTTGTTTATCTTTGGATGAGTGGATCCACTCGACTTCGTTAATAGAATTATGCAACTTCAGGAACTCGAATCGTTCCTTTTAGTTTACTTTTTCCCGCAGGATTACGTATCATGTTAATAATATCAAGATGCTCTGATTAAGTTAAATATTTTAAAAATTCTCCAACTGAAAAAGATTACTATAAAACAATTAGGGAAAAAAGAAACGAAGGAATTTTTTACTACACTTAAGTATATTATACAAAACAGCATTGGAAAAGGAATGGTAAATCAATAACAAACGAAATTTCAGGGATGAGTTCAAAAACATTTTGAATTGAACTCAAAAATACTCGTATATTGAACTTAAAAACTACTATAGGGCACTTTCTCGTAATTGGGTTGAACATGAACTTTTGGTTCAAATGCCACAGGTCACATTTTTTAATTAATCTCAAGGAATCACTACATTTTTTGGTATGTTCATTGGTGGAAATCGGTTTAGTATAGTTTTGGAGGAATTATATTTTAAGTAAAAATATGAATGTCTTTAAAAAATTTCAAGAAATGATAAAATATAAACATAAACCACCATAATACGCATAAACGCTCTACAACATTGTTAACAGGAAATGGAATCAAAATGAAAAATTACGACTAGTCGGGAAGCTACATTCATTATTTGTTTCAATTCCTGATTTATTTTTAGTAATTTTAAGAATTTTTAAATGGACGTTTATAGAAATCTCTAAAAAAGACGCGTATGAATGGATATGAACGAGTAACCAAATCGGTTGTCAAATTTTAGTAGATAGTCATATTTTATTGTAACAGCTATAAGGGGTCGTATAGACACGGATAGTAATTTAGTCTAGTAGCAAGTGTTGCTATGATACTAACAAATTATTTTGACATATTTCGGTTAGTATCTTAGCAATACTTGCTACTGGACTAAATTACTAACCGTGTCTGAACCAGCATTATGCGCCTTTTAAACTTCACCCAAGCAGACTATTTTTCAATAAGTTGCATATGGCGGATGCAAAATGGCGGCCAAATGTAATAATCTCGTGTACTCTATAACCATTCCGTGCACTGAGAAAAAGGATTGGTGTCTGTAACACAACAGATTTAGTTGGTGTAATTTCATTAATATCACATTTGATATAGTAATGTGAACAAAGATAAATGTACTATAAAATTTTTAGTCAATTTATCTCTACACAATGCTCTGTTTGAGCACATTGTTTTAATATTAACAAATCATTGGGTTGATAATCTGTACAAATAAATATTAGTTGATATTACCTTAAGGAAGACGTTACTTTACCTTATTTTGTTTATTTTTACTATTTCTAATTATTGCTGTAAAGATTCGTTTAGATTGATTGTAAATTTCAATATTTTTATAATGACAGCACGCAGAATTCAAAGAAACTTAGACCTTTTATTATAAATGAATGCAAATTACAGTAAGCAAATAATATCGTAACTATAACCAATTCTAGTTTTGTATCAGCCTTACATATTATCCGTTCATTAAATTAAATATTGTTTTATAGTGTTGATATGTAAGTTACAATGTGACTGATAGATGGCGCGACATATTTATGTAGCTAGTTATCTTTATACCAATGCTGAATATAAGGACACCTTGGTTGTACATTTGGTCAGCCCATCGTCAGTTGTCCGTTAAGACCGAGAGAAGGCCGGCCATGCCGGGAAGCTCTAAAAATCAGTTGAGCAAAATAGCAAAATAGCACATTTGGTCACCTAAGTATGAGTCCACAACCAGGTTAGTGATGTAATGACAACAACGAGAGTAATATCTTAATTGTGAAGAAAATTTATTTCTATCAAACATTCTCATTCTTTTATAATTATTAACAATTTATTTACTGAACGTTACATTTTGGTAGCTTTTACCAAATGTATTTTTAAAAGACTTATATCTGTGATAGTATAGATTAAATAATAATTTGTAGTTAACTTCATTTGCTTATAGTAACCAAATAACTTTTTAAATAGTAATTGTGAATGTTTGTTATTTATCAAATATAATTTTGTGTGCCCAACATTCTGATATGTTAATAATTACTAAATATAATTTTACTGTGAAAATATTCACCAACAAAATACTTTGATTCTAGTAAGATAATATTTTTTTTTTTTTTTTTTTAAAACTTGTAAGCATTTTTATTGAAACTTTTTAAATCATACCACTTAAAAAGAATAGGTACAGTACAGATAATTATATAAAATTTTCTAAGTATTTATTTTGTTAGTCAATATGTGGGAGGGCAGCGCCATCATCAAAACCGAGCCATCTTGCAACGGGCTTAAAGCGGTGCCGTGTGCCGCGGATGCACATGCTGGTTGCACGTATTATGGCAACACCAATTCTAGCCCTCAGCCAGCCCAGTATGGTGCTTAGGGAGCAGTTCCAACGTTCAGATATGGCCTCTCCCATATGCCTAATGAAGGAAGACATTTGGGGTGCAAAGACACCATCGACTGATGTTACAAGTGGGGTGAAAGTAGCATGTCGCATTTCACAGGCGTTGGAGTATTTTCTTTTCTTTTCGTCTTCAGCTGATCTTAGGACGGATGTAACAGGACGTGAGAGGTATGAGGGAGCTTCGGTGTCAACAACACGGATATCAAATAACGCCTCCCTCTGAGCATCCCATACACCCCGGCAGGATAGGTCTGCACGCAGTCCACCGTCATTTTCGGAAATGATCGGCTCTTTTGTCACATTGCCCCAGGCGTGTTGGCAGAGCTCACAAAGAAGATCTCTGATCTCATTGTGTCGCCGTGTGATTAGGCCTCCGGTTTTACAGCAGAGCGCGTGATCAATGTTGAAATTGCTGTTACCACAGCCGTCACATGACTGTGGCATGCAGTTGGGTATTCTATGGTAACGAATTGATAACGCATCACTGAATTCTAATGGGGATAAATCAAAGTGATCTTTTTTCGTAGGGATAACAGAGAGCCAATTTGAGGATTTCGTTTTCATCTTGGATGCGATGGATCTTTCAAATGCCCTTTTCTTATTTGCGCTGAATTTTGCTAGGGTAGTTTCTAATAATTTATCATCAAGAGCTTCTTTTTCTTTGCGGCCCTCTTTGCGTGCGTCTTTTAGAGATGTATTATGGTCAGACAGGATAATCTGTTTTTTTTTCTAATAGGGCTATAGTGAGAGCTATGCAGCCTTTCTTGGAAATTTCATAGCTTAAATTTGTGGCTTTAAATGGGTCAGAAATTGCCAATCCACCTTTCTGTACAGGTAAGGAGAATAGGTCCGCTTCTATGGGAGAGACGTCACTGCCAAAAAGCGCCGGTAGGAAGGTAGTGCGTAATGCATGTGTCAGTGGTTCAAAAAATTCATGGGAGTTTTTTAAGACTCGTAATAGGAATGACCATTGGAACTGAATTGCTTTGGTGAGGGCAGTGTAGGCAGCTTGAGGGGAGTCTTTGCATATTTGTGATATTTTTTCTACGGTGGAAACGAACCTGTTTACATTATTTTTTATAAAGTCATCTTTTCCTTCACCGATGTAGCTTCCTAAAAAGCGAGATCCAGTAACTATTGTTAGATTGGTCCCCTTGAAAATCTGGTGAGCTGTTTGTTTATCAGCATCAGCTACAATAAGCAGTGTTTTCTTGGCTTGCGGAAAGTATCCATAAGATGGTCCTATGATATTTATTTTATCCCACCAAATGCGTAGGCTTTTGAAGTCACCTTGGGCTGAAGAATCATCTGCATACCAAGATTGAATAGTGCTTTGTTCTTCTTTCATTTTATTTATGATAGGTAATGTTGCAAGAGCATAGAGCGGCATGGCTAGTGGGTCTCCCTGAGTTACGCCTTCTTTGCTGTAAAGTCTCATGTCAGAGTCACGAATAATAAGTTCCGCATGACCGTTATAAGTATTATATAAGAAACGAGCACAATGAGGCCAATATATTCTTGCTTGCCAGAGAGCCAGTTGTCTATTGACGGCATTGAATGCGTTGTTTGCATCAACAAGGAGCATTCCCCAGTTTGATCCGGGGATACATTTATTTTGATAGAGGTCATTCATTGCATGTATTGCACCTTCGATACCGCTACTAAGGCCACTGCAAAGTTGTGACTGGCCGCATGCTTCTGTAACTTCGGATCCGGTGGCGAGAATCATGCATTTTGATAAGATTCTTCGTAGGCATTCGCCTATGCCAATCGGTCTCACACCTGGGCATTTGTCTAAAGCTACGAGGCGGCTTGACATTAGTGCTTGTATTTGATTCCATGGGACGTATTCATTACTTAATTTCATGGTTAGTTGTGCTATGGATTTTCTAAGGTGTAGGCTTGCGTTGCCAAATCTTAAGAGGTACTCCTTCCAATTTTCAGAAGAGGTACCTGTTGGGCCACCACCACCATGTAACTTTCTGGCAACATGTTCCACGTGAATGCTGGTTATGTCGACCTCTAGTAGTGGCGGCATTTCCGTGATTTCATCTGGAAGGGTAAATAAATCAATATTGGGCGTTTTAGGACATGGGTGTTTATCTTTCAAGGCATCGCCAACAGTTTTACCGGTAGCATCAATTTCATCATTGATATTACCAATCATCATAAACCAATCATTGGTATTATCAGTAAGATAATATTTGGTTCTCTGTATTCATACTCAGCATTTGGTTACACCAAACGACATTTGTTTTTTATAACCAAACAGTTTTCTGAGTGTGGGTTTACAATTTCATATAAAAAAACAGCATCAAAATCCGCTGACGTATTAAGGACTTATAGGGAAACGTACAAACAAATGTACAGATGAAACGTACTAGTATATACAAAATTTAACTGTTTATTCTGATACGCAGGTCGCAATATCATAACGCTCAAATGTGGGATGCGCTTGTCAAAGGTCAATGTGCAGCAACTTCATTATTTCTCGTCTGTTTGTAATGGCATCTTTTATTGGTTCATTATTTAGTTTGTAAACTGAAAGAAAGTCGACTGCGGCCTTTAGGCCGCACAACCTTGACAATCACGCACCTGAAAATTTTAGTGTCATAGCCAATACCTTCTCATGTCATAATGAAACGAATAATTCAATTTTTTGTCAATCATAATTTTATAATTATAACAATTCACTTTGTTTTTAAATTCTTCTGCTGAGAGAAATCTAACGGTTCTTCCCAAATGTGACTATCCTAAGGGGTTGCTCATAAAGGACGTTCACGCATGGGGGGAGGTTTACAAAATGTGATCAAGTATGATACTAGGGGGATGGGAGGTTGGAAAAATGTGACGTCCGCATGAATATCCCATTTTTTTGGGATGTTTGATTTCTATGGCTGTGCGATCTAAAGGCCGCAGTAGAATCCGTTGAAGTTTGTAACTCAGAAATGAACTAATCAAAGGTGATGCGTTATATAAATATTTGTACGCATTTGGCAGGCCATTTTCAAGGCCAATAGCCCAGATAATAATGGCGGCCACATATCGCCAACTTTGCAGAGTCACCATAGCTTTTTAGTGCGGGATTACCATGGTCGTGCGGCGTAAAGGCCGCACTGAAATAGAACTATCATATAGCATACCGACTGCCATGACTTATTAGTATATGATTACCATCGTTGTGTAGCTGTAAAGGGCACACTGGAACTTTTTTAGGTTGCTAAAAATTAACAATTACAAGTTTCGATTATTTTATTTTTAGGATAAAATATTTTATATGTAAGAAGATAAGTAATTATTACTTTACAGCCTTAAGTACAAGGATGATTTTTGCTTTAAAATAATTTTCCTTCAGCTACAGCCACCCGCTACTTTTTGGTTCATAAAAGCAGCTGAATAAAAACCTGTTTTAACAAGAAAATATACACATTGAATCTTTGGAAATTTATAACTGTAGGTACTTAGATTTACTACGTAAATTTACACAATAAAATAGGGGTTTTTATATAGTATTTTAAAATAAAAACAATGTTTTAGCATGTAAATTTACATGGTAAATCTTGTTAATTTTATAGCTTTACATAGATTAGCATTAACTGTACCTATTTACATATATTTACCATGTAAATTTACACGATAAAACATAGGTTTTAATATTGTACTGTTTTAATATAAAACCAATGTTTTATCGTATAAATCTTTGTAATTTTATTAGCTTTGCATAAATTTACCTTGTAAATTAAACAATGTTAGCGTGATCAACTGCTAATCCACGGTTCCCCCCGGTTCGATTCTAGGTACAGTGCAAAATTTCTTGACCGTCTCCGTGCTTCGGAGGTCACGTAACGTCATCGGTCCCCCTGGTGTTAATGATTCTCCATTATAACATTAAAAGCAGGGTACAGGCACGTGATGCCTGAATCGGAATTTTTTATTTTTACCAGCGAACTTACACCCTTATAGGGGTAATTACCTATCACCTGTCACTCCGAATGAGTTGAAACTTTGCAATCGCAAAGAGGAAGGTTTACATAGGCCCCTACAACAAAAAAATTCTGAGAAAGTATTATCAAAATTTTGAGAAAAATCGATTTGAAAAGTATGGGAAAGTAAAATCGTGACCCCGGCCGAGACCACTATCGGGTTACCGGTCCCTTCAAATCGAGTGAAATTTTTTTGCTCCGATTTTAATTTTTCTTTGAAATTCGGGTAGGGGGGGGGTGTGCTTAGTAGATATTAGTATAAATATTCGCGAAAAAATGGAAAATAAGGCGGTTATTGCCGAAAAAGTGAAAAAATTAAATTTTTCTTTGCCTTCGAATTTTAGGGGTGTGCATTCGAAAATGAGGGTAATCCATCGTCAAATCCTACTCCTCCGGGGCGCCGCTCCGCTCCGCTCTGCACCCCTACGGAGCGGATTTGACTCTGGTTACTAGGCTAAACATACGAGAAGGCGCCACCGATCAAGAACACCGGGATCTATGCAACCGGGATGTGAGAGACCCTCGAAATAGCATTAAAAAGTATAGTTGCGGTATGGTGCAGTATACTATTACGTTTCACCCCCTAAAAATCGCGTAAAAACAAAAAATAATCGATGTTACATGTAGGAGCGTCGAGCTGCATCTGCCGGTGCGAAATTTTCTAAGTGTAAGAGTATATCCCAGTGCACGTACCGTCAACAAAATGCGCGCCGGCCGGGCGAAGCTAGTGGCATCGACCGGTTGTGTGGCACGACCATGCTACTTTTTCGTACTTTTCAAATCGATTTTTCTCAAAATTTTGATAATACTTTCTCAGAATTTTTTGTTGTAGGGGCCTATATAAACCTTCCTCTTTGCGATTGCAAAGTTTCAACTCATTCGGAGTGACAGGTGATAGGTAATCCTCACCTTTAACTAGTTAAAACTGAAGATTACTATTTTATTTTTCAATTCACATGGTCCCTAATGAAAATGGAATACAATAGGATTATTATATAAGAGCTTTTAGATTAATTTTTCATATACGAGTACTATGTTTTAACAGAAGAGGAAATTAATCAATGTGACTTTTATGTCGAGAATTTTTTTAAATTAAATTTTCTTTTCAAAACTACACTCGAAATTAAAAGCCCTTCGGGTTTGTTTTTTAAGTACTTCGCTTGAATGAACGAATGTATCATAAAAGTGAAGACAAAGAGGCAAATCTTAACTAATTTAGATTTTTTGCTACGAATATACTGCATAAAAACAGAAAATTACACGTTAAAAGCTTAATCGCCCCTTCTAGTTTTCAGTCAGTGAATTAAACAGAAGTTTAGGATGTCATGCATTTTTAGTAGTGACTTCATGAATTATCAAATATTACAGCTATCCACTTATTGTTTCACAGTGAGTTTTATAATATGTTCGTACGAGTATCGTGTTATCAGCATTCTGAGGACACAGCACGTCGCTATTATATCCGGTTTTAACTAAAAAGACCGAAAGTATGGCGAAAGTGTAGCATTTTAATATATTTTTGTACAATGCAAGCTACTACAGTAAAAAGCTTTTAAAGGTGCCATATCCGGTGCGTTGAAGGTTTTTCATACTCATTTCAAAAACGGCACATCGAATTGACTTCAAGTTTTGAAATTCTGTTTAAAACGTGCTAACTAAGAGCACCTCATAATTTTTCCCCTTTATTTCTTTTAATTAAATATGTCTCCAAGTTGTTTTAAAAACTGCTTAAAAGGTTGGTTTAAAATTCGGAGGTACACCAAATTATTTACACCGGATATCTTACCTTTGACATTCCTTTACCGGTTTCTTTGATGCAAATATGGCTGAAGCAAATTATTTTTCCGAGTGTGTAGTTACACCTCGTACATGCCTTGTCAACTTGAGCTTAATCACATGTGACTGAAATTAGACTTGAATTTTCGGTAAAGTTGACGTAACCTTCTTTCATGTTAAAATTTTCACAGAATATCGTTTATCCTGGTAGTCAGTTAATTGACTTGATTGGGGTGCCCTCCTATCTGCATGAACAATTTAACTAACGAAATCATTGCCGAACTACGAAGAGTTAATAAAGTTTCGCTTACTTTGGGAATTTTTTGTCACACTTCGTTTAAAACACACAATTCTATCCTATAAAGTTTATAAAATTTTCTTCTTCAAGGAATTTAGTTTATTTTTCTAATCAATATTGGCAAGTTTGGAGGTTTTTCTTATATTTTTATTTCCTTAACGATTTCAAGTTACACGAAGCTGATTTTATAGAAGTTTCGTTACAGCTCAGTAGAAAAAGGAAAATTTAGTTCTCTCAGGGTAAGCGGCTATCAACAACTAAACTAAACAAAGTTTTTTGTTTTTGTTGTTTTTTGTATTTAGTACGTAGATGTAGTACGACATCTAGCGTTGGTAAGTAAGTAACCACGTTGAAAACTATTCAAATTGATTTTTAATGTATATTCAAATAATAAATTTTCTTTATTGAACTATTATATTATATCTACATTTATTTATTCTTTTCGAAGTTTTAACATTACAAGCAGATGAACCGTTAAGTTCCTTTTTTTAGCACTTATCTTAAGTATTTTAAATGCAAGTATAACTTGGCACCAAAACGAACATTCCATTGCACTATAATCTAAATTTATTGACTAAACCTATCTTGTTCTAAGTATTTTTATCAACTTGGTTTTAGATAAGCACCTCGAGAGAATTTTATAATCGAAACGTTGATTATGGGAAAAACTATAAATATTGTCCAATCTTTTCATAACATAATCGGAATCCAATAAAATCTTCTTCGTTGAAAGGTTAGCACGTGTTTCATGCTTTGGATAGGTTTTTGCAATTATTTCACTTATTCTCTTCAAGATGCCTATTATGTTAATTGGCCATCCTTATTCCGTTCTTGTTTTTATTGTTTGCTATATTTGCATATATTTTCAATTTGTTTTGTACATAGTCGTGTTTATCTAGACAGCTTGTAATGAAATTTAATGTGCAAGGAATACTTAAAACGTATGGCTAACAATATGATTGGCATAGAGCAACAGGTTTATTAGCAATTCTTGTGTATTTCTATAATAGACCAATTATTTGTAATTGACAACTTTTTATTTGTTTCAGAAGTGATGCATTCTTGGAGCCATACCTTCAGGGTCTCGGTGACCGACAAAGTCCTGGAGTGGTCACATCTTCACCATCGCCCCCTCCGGATTGTCGGATAGCACCTTGCCTCCTACCAACCCCTACTCCACGCACACCATCAAGAGAGTCGTTAATTTCTTCAAATGGAGGTTCGGATGCGGGTAGTGAAGACAGTACAGATACAGGTTAGTTTTTCGTCTAAATTGGTCTTGCAGGATTATGCCTGACTCGAGCCAATTTACAAGTTTAGACATGTAGAAGAATTTCCTATATGTATTATATTTAAGGAACGACCGTTGCAAACTTATTCAGTATTCTGCATACGTTTGCGTGATTCGGGTGTATTAATTAATTTAAAATTTTAAACAAAGACGTGGTGATAGTTTCTAGACGAATAAATTAAGTTTTTTGACTTTGAATTTAAGTTACAAAAGAGTAAATACTTTTTTGAGGCCTAAGTACATTTATTAGTGTCTACGCTGTGTCTCTTGAAATGGAATTTTGGCTAGATGCCATCACGCAATGTTTATTATTTCCCGAAAGTTTTACTATCAGAATGCTGTAAAATGCAATTTTTCTAAAGTTTGAGTTTCTTCAGGATCTTTTTGGGGCGTTTGGGTACCGAAAGGGAATTCAATCGTATATTAATTAACTGAAAATTAGGGTCAATGAATGCAATGTTTGTGACGCCATGTTAAAGTCGTTAAAAAAATTTCGGTTAAATTTTACTTTCATGAATGTTTTGATGGAGAAGTTTTCATTTATTGCCATTATGAAACGTAAGTAAACCTACTAGAATTAAAATAAGTTGTTTGGTTATTTCATGTAAAATTTAGGATTGGCATCGAACTTTGTGCTCCTCACGTTTGCGTATCTCTAGTGCCAAGTGAAATTTGGTACTTGAAACTGCAGTCGTGGTTATCTTATTATTAATTATTATTCACTTAATAATTCAATATTATAGTAATATTATCCCTATTTTAGTTATTACTATTAAATTAATAGTGTAATATTAATTTTCAATAGTTATAAACTCACACAAACTTCAAAATAATTCGGAAATGCGATTGCAGCCATCCAAAGGACCTTGCATTTTTTCCATTTTTGTCCAAAATGAAGTAGTTTTCAGAGTTTGGCAAAGGTGGCTTGTCCCAAAAAGGTACAAGAGCACGCGAGCATCCATCAAACACCGAAAACAATAACTATGCAATAGTAATTTAAGTAATTACATCAATAAAAATACGGTGCAAATATATTTTTCTTTTTTTGTTAAATTTTATACCCTCCTTTTAAAAAAGTCACGAGTTGCCACTGTAAATAAAGTTCTAAAAAATTGATGGCTGCTGAGACCGGGGGCATCAGTGGATATAAAATGTATTGAAAAATGTTTTATCACACTTAACTCTTTACATTTCTTGAATACGATGATATTCTGGGGGTGGGGGTATTCCATACCCCAAGATTTAATTAAATTACTTTGGAAGTAAATAAAAATGGCCAAGTTATATTTGTCCTTTTTCTTTCCATTTCATACCTTCCCATTGAAAGAAATCACAAGTTGCCATTAGATTTTAATATTCACTATTTTCGTGCTTCGTATTCGAATAACGTAAAAGTGGTTCCCCAGATGAGCAAAACTTCTTGCCTCAATTCTCTACAAATCTTCTGGCTTTTGTCAGTTCCAAATAAGCATCTACCAGTGCGTGTAAATGACCCTATAGGATTTACAGAAAGAAAATTATTTCTGAAAAATGAAATTATACAGTTTTAAGTAAAAGATTCCAGAAAATTAGAGTTCATTGGAAAGTCATATTTTGAAAACTATTCGTGTTCTTTTGGGCAAAAATAAATACAAAATATTTTTTTTAATATAATTTTATTAAGTGTTATTTTGCTAATACCTATTTTAGGCATAAGCTTCATTGGAAACGGTTAACTAACGATTTTGCAATTTTTTTGAACCTTTTGATATCAAAACTAAGGGGCTGCTTTCTGATTCCAAATAAAACGATTCAACCCAAATAATTTCCTCGCGTAAGTACTTAATAAAACTAATATGGTATGCGACTCTTCAGCCATTTAGAACGTGACTGTCAAGTTTGTGAGGCCTGAAGGCCGCACTGGTGGCCGTTATCACTATAAAGTAATAACCCAATGATTTAATCCCGAATTAAAAATTCTTATATTTTCCCCATTTGTAATAGTGCTGCACTTTTTAATACAACAAAGCATTTACAAGTCAGCTCTGTAGGTAGCTAAGTTTGTGAGATATCGTGACGAATGTGTGGACGTATCTAGACGTTTATTATTAATAGTATACTAACTGTCATAGGCAGCCCTTCGGCGGTCTTTAACCATCTAGTACGTGATTGTCAAGGTTGGTAATAAGGGGTTTATTACCATAAGTGTAGGCCGTAATTGTAGAGCAATCAGACAAAAGTAGATATGTAAATCTATTCTATAGTTTTTGTTTTTTTCATAAATTAAGAATTTATTTCCTCGGATTTGTCGTGCGTTTCTCTGTCGTCTAGGTATTGAGTACGAGTTTCATTAGCATTTATCCTATTTAGGCTAATTATGACATCACTATTGATTGCATTTTACCCTTATTACTAACAATTTATATTACCTAAATCATTTTTTATGAAAAATTGATTTATATGCTTTTTTTAGATTGCTCCAAAATTGTTCGACTTCTTCGTTCTTTTTTGTCTTTTTTTGCAATGTATTATAATACAGCAGCTAACACAATACATTAAAATACCACCTCGCACACTGAAAAAAACTTCATATTGATGAACACCGATCATAAAATAAAATTCATCATGGTAATGAAAAAATCAACAATACGACGTAAACATCATCAAATCAGTTTGAGGTTTGATGAATGCTTATATCAATGCAATTAATTCGATTTCATCAATTTCTGTTAATAAAAGTGATGAATAATTTCATCATTGTGATGAATTTGTTGAAGTTTCTGAACCTATTGTGTAATTATAACTTTTCATTGATATGATGCGACCTTTTCTTCAGTATTAGAAGTTGGGTTTGTGAGATATCAAAATGAATGTGTGGACGTTACTTACATAGACGTTTGCGATTAACAGTGTACGTGATTGCCAAGGTTGCGCGGCCTAAAGGCCGCAAGGAGGCAATTCATTACCACAAGTGTACGCCGGAATTGCGGAGCAATCAGACAAAAGCAGATATACCATTCTATAATTTTTATTTTTTTCTTAATTTAAAAATGTATTTTTTCGGATTTATCGGTTTTTTCGATTGTCCAGGTTTTGAGCCCGAGTTTCATTAGTATTTATCCCATATATCGTAATTCAACATCACTATTGGATTTATATGTTTTTACAGGCTGTGTCAGCCCTTCGGTCGTGTTTAATAATCTGGTACGTGATTGTCAGAGTTGTGCGGCCTAAAAGCCTAAAATTTATCAAAAAACAGATAAATTTATTCTATAATTTTTTTTTCCATAAATTAAAAATTTATTTCTTCTGATTTATTAGGTTTTTCTCCATTGTCTGGGTTTTTAAGCGCAGTTTTATCGATATTTATCATATATAGCCTAATTCTGACATGATTACTGGAGGTATCTAACCTCTATTACTAAAAATTCAAATAGAATTTTTTACAATGGATTTTTATACTTTGGATTGATTGTTAAAAAATTATTCCATTACTTCGCATGCTTTTGACTGTTTTGTTGATACTTTATATATTTTTTTGAATACACTGGTCCATTTCTTCATTAATCTTTATGAAATTTGCCACAAATTTAGTAGCTTGAATGGATACAAATTCAACAAAAAAATAGCTTCTCATCTTATTTTAATTACATTGATCTTATCAAAGGTTAAACTTATTTTATAACGTTTTATAAAATAAAATCAAGAATCAAGAAACAGTTTAAATGTATTAATATTACACAATTTACGCAATGTTATAAATGCTTATTATAATTATATAAAATATTAATTAAAGGTTACAAATTGGTTTGTTAAGCAACAACAAACCATTGCGCCAGCGACTTAATTCTTACGGCTGGCTTCCTAGTTTTTATTCTTTATTATGACTTTTCAATTTTATTCCTTTTGTAATTTTTTTGCTTTTATTAGTTTTCTATATTAAAGATTTAATTTAACTATTCTGCCATCTGCTTAGTTTGCAGTTTAAGCTACTTTCCGAATTAAGTTTTTCTTTTGTCATTATTATAAACTACGTTTGATGAACAATACTTTCAATAGTAACATTTTTGGGTATTAACTAAATAATGTAGAAAGAAGCTGGTCAGCAGTTGCGTGAGTTTTAACGAAAAGAAATTGATTTTATTAATAGAAATCAAGAAGCCATTTCTGCTTCCGTGGGCTCGAATCTGTTAAATGTTAAATGTGTAAAACTTTAAAGAAAGCGGATACTTCAAATAAATACAAAGTGCGTGAGATTATTTCAGCTAATTAAATTTTTTAATTAAAACTTTATTAGGTCTTAGATTTTTTAATAAAATTAAAATTCCAACTTGAAGTTGCAATTTGCTAATTTCAAATGTTTGCTCATCCTCTTACTAGATAACTTCAGCGCAGTTTATTGATTGTAATTATTGGAAATTGCAATTATCGGTAGTGGTTTAATTAACACCATTGTTGAGCACTAATTAACGTTAGGTTATCGGTTTAGTAATAAATCAGCGATTTATGTAGCTAACATCACAATGTAATCTTTATTTATGCAATTAATTTTTAAAGGGCTGATCGGTCCTGCTACAAAGGAAATTAGAAATTTTCCACCGTAATATTCAAATTGGAATAGAATATTTGATTATATATATTTTGATTATAAAGAATAACAACTTGTTTTCAAACATAAAAAATTAGCATTCAGTAATTTGCCCCTATTGGGTCATCGCAGGTCATGTTTTTGTTGTTTCGATCGGAAATACCAAATAAAACATTGAACTGACAAACAAAGCGTTCCAATATTAATTTTTTAAATTTTCTTTAAGGATATGGAGCCGCATGTGATATTGGACTTGTGGAACGGTTAATTCGTTCCCATCCGATCTGGTTTTTACCTGGCATTCAAAGAGCTGGAGCGTTTCACCTGCTGCAAGGAAAGGAAGAAGGCTGCTTTGTTGTACGGCAATCTTCACAGCCGGACACGATGGCTTTATCCGTTCGTCTTCCACCAGATAAAGGCCCCTACATAGAACACTATCTGATCCAATCAACCGGAGGCCGTTTGGGTCTCGAAACAAGCGAAAACCGTTTCGATAACATGCCAGCTTTGATCGCTTATTATGCAAACTGTTGTGATGAATTACCTGTACAATTAACCCTTCCTAAAGCAATTAGAGAAGCACGAAGTCGACAGCAACTGTCCTCTCTAGCTCTTCTTGGTCAAGAATTTTGGAGGTATAGCCCTCCACCATCAACCGCTTCTAGTCCTGATGCAGATTTAATTCTAAATTTGAATCCTTTAATGAGTACATTTAAAAAAGCCGAACCTTCAACGCCTACCAGCACCGAACTTCGCCCAACCAGACCTAAGACCTTAAATCTTGTAAATAAAACAGACCCCATTAAAAATGAACCGAAATCATTCGAAAGCTCAAGAAATACTCCACCGTTAAACAGAAACGATTCTGCATCAAAAATTCCACCTCCTCCACCGCCAAGATGGTCGAAACCTTCCACGCCTCAAAACAACTTCACAGTAACCACCACCGTTACGTTTAGCGTAAAACCCGACAGTCCCAAAAACGACTTCCCTACCCAAATGGAAGTAGTTTGTGATCCTAAAAGAATGTCACCAGACGGCCAGTGTACTTCAACCATTTCGTCAAAAGACAACAGCTTAAGACGTGGTCCCGACCACAACATACTCTCACCTGTTGGATCAATTCTGTCACCAAACTCTGACCCAAATAGTTTAATATCTCCCGATACGTTATCACCCCTTTCGCTAACAAAAACATCACGGCACAGTAGAAGAACAAAGCACAAAATATCGAAACATTATCAAGAATCAGACATTTTAGAATCGCCCACAGTTTACAACCGCAGCGCAGTCGGAGATAAAATTAGCGACTATGAAGACTTATGGACAAACGATCACTCTAGTTTTAAACCAAAAAATCGTAATTTTGCATCACCCGATATTTTACAACACACTCAAAACGTGTTATCGTTAAACAACAATGTTCTTAGTCCGAGCGATTCACAAACTGGTTCTCAACATAGTCACTGCAGTACACCGTTAACAAATCAAATATCTCATCACAGCTTATCACAAAATTCTATTCAGTCGCCTTTGTGTGACGATCCGAAGACACCTTTAATTAACACAAATAATAACTCACCTAAACAAAATAGTCCTTTCTATGCGGAACCAGCCGACTCTTTAGGGCCCGTTGTCGCACCGAGGCGATTACTTGGAAGGAATTTAGTACCTATACAGCAAAGACATTCCAATCCCCCTACTTTAAATTTGCATTCCGCTTTGAGCCCTGGCTTGGAAAGGATAGAGTCTCCCGAGTTTACCGGTAAGTCCTTTTACCGAAGGTAAAAACCCTAAATGTTACGCTTTCACTTCATTCTAGGAACGATATCGTCTTCTGTTGACAATTTAAGTCCCAAACAAAAGATCACCGCGCTCAGGAGGCCCGAAGTGAAAGCAGTGCAACCGCCGTCGATAAAACCTCGTGTTAATGATACTTGGCAGATCGACAACAGTTGGAAGTTTATGGGTAAGTTTTATGTAGTACATATAGTTTTAACGTAGTTAAATTTAAATGTTTTGTTTTTGTGTCCTGTGATCTTTGATAACATTCTTTATTGACTAATTTTGTTGATAACCGTATTGTATGGACATAACTGGCCAGTGTAATTATTTTTCTATTAGTCATAATTTATGTTTACCTTGATTAAGGCACAAGAATAATAATTATTGTTATAGCAGTTATGTGATAAAGTTTAACAATTAAAAACGTTTTTACCTTTGAAATGACAGAATGTGTTCAAATATTATCAAGTATTTTTTGCTATTTAAGAACTGCCGCCGTGGTGAGTTTATTATAAATTTCGAGAATGTCTCGGTTATGTTTTGTGATGTTAATTTAATTTGCTTTACAATTTTGATTGAGTTAATGGCCAATCAAATTAAGATATTAAATGGAAGTAATTGTGGACGATATAAAGCAGTTTTATATGAAATAAACAAAAGTTATGTTAAAATCAGGTCAATAAGAATAATAACTGTACAAAATAAATCCGTCGTGAACTTTCACTGAAAACGCTGCTACTACCGTAAGAAATAAGCAAAATATTTTAGGAATTGTAATTACAACAATTTTGTAGGTAATTAAATTGTTTAACAATATGAAGGAAATACGGCAACTATGTGTGCTTTTTCGAAATTATCTCGTGAACAGTGCAACGTCTGAAAAATTTTATAGCGGGTAAATTGCTTATTATTTGCGTGCGTAAATATCTATGAAACAGAAATGGACAGATATTCAATTCTGAAGTAGTACTCAAAAGTATGTCTTTAAAATTTCCAAACTGTATAGGTTTATATGCAACGGTCTGCAAAGCTGTGTTGCAAGAAATGCAGCGTTTGTCGTGAGTCAAGTGGTGCGTCCGCGTTTTATCCCGCGTTTCGGTTATTCAGAGTTGTGTGTGTCAACCGCACTTAGACGTGACTGATGTACTCGTGCAGATTGACGTTCATCTTGAAACCGACCCTAATAGCAGATGAAATTCCACCGCAATCACCATCGGAGCGTGCATCGCGGCTGTTTAAACGCGAACGCAAACTCCAGCCCAAACGCGACCCACTGTGTACCGCTACGTTTAAACCGCGTCGTTTCAAACATCAGTGCAAAGATGCTCTAGAGCAGGGACGAGCAACCTTATTTTACAAATTAAAAATGTTGTGCGGGCCGCACGAGAAAGTCTGGCGGGTCGCGGGTTGCTCATTCCTGCTGTAGAGGATATTATGGTTATATTAGACTTCAACGTTGTTTTTAGGAGTTGAGTGGGGATTACGGAACGGTAAATATAAGACTTTCAACGTAGAATTGAATGATACATATTTTCTTTCCATGTTTTTTTTATCTTCGTACGAACAACGGTTTCGATGAAAAATTACAAAAACCAACGGGGTTGGTTTATCGTAAAAGAGGAATTTTTCATCCAGCGGACAGGTGGAAAGCTTTCAAATTTTTGTCCCTGAGCCCATTGAGGTCCTGACCCTCTTTTTAATCCAATTAAAACCTTTTAGTTTTAATAATAATTAATAAATAATTTTCATAAAGAAATGTTTTCAAATATCAAAAATCATTTTCCCTATATTTTGGAGTTATTTAATAAACTAAATAAATTACATTTCGAGACGCGTTTAGAGAATTTATAATATTCCCATCGGTCGATAAAGACGACAAACGTTTATTGAAGTCGACATATCTGATAACACTATTAATTTGTAAAGCAAAAAGCTAAAAAAAACAAGCAAAATACAAGTTTTTTTCAGTTAAAAGCTTTATAAGAGCCAGTTTTCAGTTTGATTTGTTGTATTTTTTTCTTTATTTTGGTATTTCTCATTTTTCATTTTGGTAATAATTCACAGTTTTATCTTTCTTCAATTTTCTGTTATTTTACTATTTGTAATAAATTATTTTACTTTATTTCCTTTATTTATGATTTTTACTACAAAATTTCCCACTTTTCCATTTTTAAAATTTTTCACAAAAGGTTTTCTAATTGATATTTTCAATTATCATTTATTCTTTGATTAAGTTTAACTGGTTTATGATATCATGATACCGAAATGTTCTTATCGTATGCTATCGTTTTATTTTCCAATATTTTAATTACGTTTTTACCTCCCTTCTTTTAAATTCTTAAGATTTCATTAATTGTGGCTATTATTAACATTTTTGGTTTTTGGCCTATTTGTTAATATTTAATTATTTTAATATTAGTGCTTTTGAAAATATTTTATTTATAAAGGTAGTAACTCAAAAGTAGAAAATGAAAGATTTGATGACTTCTATCTTTCTTCACACATTCATTTGACTAACACCATCAAAATTTTAAAGCTTTAAAAGAAAATATTGATGCAAGAAATTTTAAAGAAAACGTTATTTTCAACTTTTGAGCTCATGTTTATAAAGCTTTTAACTGGATTTTTGCCATGGTTTCATAGTTTTATAACTTTTACCTTTTTAAGTCTCTTAAAAGATTTTGTTTAAACTGAAATACTACAATGTTTAATTATTTTTTATTAACATTTTTAGAGATATATGCCTCCACCACAAACGAGGAGCTGTATATCTTTTAATACATTTTTAACAACATAATTATGTAAAAGGTACAGGTCTTGGTCTGGAAATTTACATGTGAGGTTAAATTGAATTGTGAAGAGATTAAGCAGGTATAACTTTGATTCTCGAAATCCATTCATGCGCGCCGTTAATTAAATCACCATTAATTAAATTGTGTAGTCGGATTGCCTTCCAAATTTGACATATTAAACTGAAATGATTATAAGTAGGATAAAAACCCTTCCAAAGTTTGTTTACCGCACAAATGTAGATTATCTATCTAAAGTTATCTATTAAAGTTAATATAAAAAATATCCTATAAAATAGACTTTTTTATATTTCGCAGAGAGTTTCAACGTTATCAAATTACATTTAAATTGTGAGTTCACGTTGTGGGTTTATTGTTTGTATAGAATATTAAGACTTTTTTTGATTAACATTGCTTCTATAGTTCTTGAAATAGATTTAAAGCAACGATTTCAAGTGTTTTTTAAATACTACTACATTTTTATGAACAAAATTTCCAAAATAATTTCCGAGTTTTCTTTTTATTTAATTGTTTTTCAAAACAAAAGTTTAAAATTTTCATCAAATAAAAATAAACATCTCGTAAAATATTAACTCAAGATCAATAATGCTTACTTTTTAAAATTCATTTAAAAAAAATGATCAATATTGTTTAATTTTTAAAATTACTTTTGAAAACAATTCCGCTTTACATACATACGATGGAAAATACAATATTTCTTTATAAAAATATCAAAATATGTCTATATTATTCAATTGTTAAGGCAGCCACAGACCATCGGCTTTGTTCGACGTACTTGTTCGACTGCTTTGTTCGACGAGCAAGTCTGTGGGTGTGTGGCAGTAACTCCGTCGTACTTGTTCGCCAACAAGAACGACGGATTTGTTCGATGCCTTTGTTCGACGAAAAGTCAGTCAGTGTGTGGGGTAAACGTACTTGTTCGACAGACTTGTTCGTCGAACAAGTACGACAACAAGTACGTTAATCTGTGGCTGCCTTTAGGTATGTACCTATTTATAAAAATCGTTTTTTAATTAATATAAAATTCATTATACTTTCTGGTTTTTCTTATAGAAGATCAAAAGCGTGTTTGCCAAAGTCTTTTTCACTAGAACGCTCCTAGTGCGCGATTGCCATGGTTGTGCGGCCAGAAAGCCGCACCGGAACTGTTTTTACGTCACTAACTAAATAATGAACCAATCAAATACATAGAACCGGTATTTTATTATCAAAATGCACAACTTCAGTCCATGACGGAATCGGCATAACTTCACACTCATTCGTGACGTATCAACATAATTTCACTTACGAACCTTTATTACGATTTATTTTAGCATAAGTAAACGTGAAACTGTCAAGTTACAATACATATTTAAAATCTTTTCTAACGAGAAAGATTCTGCCGTTTATCTCTGAATCTACCCGTAAGATCGAATTACAACTTAGCGATACTGACCTAACGATATAATTGGATAATTTAACGTGGAAGCCTAACCACCGAAAAAATAATTTCGGAGCTACTGGGAATCCAACCTATGGCTACAACACCCGTAGTCAAACTCATAATCCAATTATATCAAACCACCTGTAAGTGAATAGGGCCATTTCTTTACTTAAATTTGTACTAAAATTTTTCGCTAGAAAACTCTGTCGCTCTGCTACGGTCTAGGGCTTCTCGGCGTTGTGCATAAACCCATGTTTCGTTTTTGTTAAATCTTTTCGTGCCTAGTTTGTAAATTCTTTCAAACTAAAACTGTTAAAAGTCGACATAACATTCTCTTTCATTAAAAGTTTTAATGTAAACATCCATTCGTGTTTACATTTGCAAAATAAGCATGTGTTGAAATACAAACTTACTGACTAAAGTTCTAGTGGAGTCGCACTTTTGTTGTTAAGCTATAACAACTTGATAACTTTTATTAGAAGTTTTATTTCTTTGTTTTTAGGAAGCGAATGTGATATAACCATGGATTCAAGTGACGCAGATTACGATTCCGATTGGCCTTCTGCACCTCCACTTCTACCACTGTCGCCGTACACACCTGACCCAGATGATAGGATAACAGTGCAGGATATGATAGCGCAAAGGTACTTATTAGATTTTTGATCGAGAAAACAGTTTTTTTTAACTGAGAATTTACAGATTTCCCGATATAAAAACATCGACCGATGTGATGTTCGAGGAAGATTTGTGTCGGATGTCGTCGTACGATAACGTGGAAGACAGAAGAGTGCCAAAGCCACCCCCCTCAGAAGCTAGTGAAATAACCGAATTTTCGGATCCTTGGACGGAAATTGGCCAGGGAACGTCGTGTGTTGAGGTCAATTAACTTCGTTTATATTTTTATCGCAAAATTTATTCTTAATTTTTAGACTGATGATACCCTATCGGAAAATTGCATTGCACCAGGTAAAGTGGCTTCCATAAAACGTTCCAAAAGTTTTAAGGATAAGTTGGACCCATTGCTTTGTAAGTTTCTTGCATTCTACCTTTCATTTTCACTTAAACTCCAATTACAGCCGGGTCACGTATACAAGCTTTACGAAATCCCGAAAATGGAAACACAGGCGTTGGAAACACAATTAGGCAATACGCATTGGACCTTGCTCAAGATAAAAGTACAACTTTTGCTCAAAACATTGATAATTTTATAGCGTGCACGTGCGAATCAAAGGAGACAAATCCACAAGTTGTTATGCGAAATATGAGACAATTCATGTCGGGAATAAAAAATTACTTGGTTAAAAGTGGCGAAAAGGGTTTTGATAAGGAAGTGGAACGGGAACGAAATAACGTATATATTTTCTTGTTCTGAATTTTCACCACTTAACAAGTTGTTTTTAGTTGTCCTCGACTCAATTTTTAAATTTAGACGCAATTTTGGAAGGAGTATTACATAAGTTGGTGGTTAGGCCGTTAAAAGGCCACCTGCAGAAGTTATTTGTGGACCATTACACTAAGTCAGGTGCAATTCGATTATTAGCTGATAATATTCAATACGCCAACACACGACCAATTTCTGAATTAGCAATCAAGGTGAGATAATTTCGGTTTTTCGTGAATTGTGTGTAATCTGTTTTTTTTCAGGCAAGCATCAAACCTCCTTCTGAAATTGTTTTGCAAACTATTTCGCAATTTTTGATCCGACTTCAGGCTGCTGATTCTCCTTTAGAGAAGTTGGAATACCTTTTGGCAGCTATTGCAACTATTTTTAATTCAGTAAGTTTTGTTTTAAATCTCTATTCAGGTTTTTACCGGAGGTTTTTCAGGTGAAAACGACTCAGTTTTCCGGTTCAGGAAAAGGTTTGGTTTTAGGAGCCGACGACTTTTTACCTTTGTTTGTGTGGGTTTTAGTCAAAACAAATTTTGTTGCTGCTGAAATTGAGGCTGAATATATGTGGGGTAATAAACCATGGTTTAATTGTCTGGTTGCATCAGTAACGATGTTTTTTTTTTAGGTTTACTACATCCTTCTCTGCTTTCTGGAGAAGGTGGTTATTACCTCACAACTTTGTCTTCAGCAGTGCACGTACTTAAAAATTTTAAGGACAGCAACGAACAGAATACTAACAACCATTTGAAACCGGATGTAAGAAAATATTACGATTTTTATGGTTTAATTTGATTATTGTGTTTTAGTCCGTTTTGAAGGTAGTGGTTCCTGATGAGCTTCATGGCTCAATTTTAACGAAAACATTACCAGCTAGACCGCATATGACAACCAAAGAAGTGTGTAAAATTATTGCTCATAAAGCTAGGATTACAAATCCTCAGGATTACGCACTGTACAGATTAGTGGAAGGAGAAGGTGAGTCTGAATCCGAACCTGATCATAAAATAATTTTGTAAAAGGAGGAGGGGTTGTAACAAATGTCTGAATAGTGAATAAATTAAAGTTATTTTGAAGTTTTATTTGATTTTCAGCAGTTGTAAATTTTGTGAAATTGTTTTCACAGCTGTGTATGCAGCGTGATTAGGAATAGAACCGCGGTTTCCCGCTAATTCAAAAAATAATGTCAAGAACAGCGAATTTGAGGACACAACAGCTATTTAGCTGTGCCAGCAAATTTTCTAAACTATTTTCAGTAGTTAACGAATCAGAACCCGTCGATCCGGTATATTTACTTTCTTAATGATTCATTTCTTGTTTCAGAAACGATGTTGGCAGACAATGAATGTCCTCAGGATTTCATGAACGACGGGAAACATGTGATGTTGGCCTATAAACGCATTGACGCGAAGATAGCATGGCCCAAGCAACAGTCAAACTAATTTTTTATACTAGTCACTGAACCTCCCTGAGGTTTGGCTGTAATTTTAATAGTAATAATTTTTGCTACCTATACACTTTGTAATTTATTAATAACATAACGAGTGTATGTCTTTTGTATTTAAAATATAAAAAACTGTTTAATTTGAAAGTATATGAGGTCGTTTTATACTTTTTTAAATTAATGACAATGTATGTGTTAAAATTGTTTGTTTTCATTTTGTGAAATTTAACAAATTTTGTATTTATTACTTACTGTACTGAGTATTATTAAAATAGATTAATTATATTCTTAACTTGCTTAATGTTTTACATTTACCTGCCATTTGATCTTCTAACAGTTTGGTGCCTGTTAGATGATGTGGAATCCCAAAGAAAGTAAATTCTAAAGAAAATAAAGAAATTTATTGATAATTTGACTCGTAGCTATGGCAAAGTATTGAAATAAACCAGTCCACGTGGTGTAAATAACGAAAACAATAACTGATCTTGAACCATTTGAAAAATATTAAAAGAATGAAAATTTAAATTTCTTCTTCAACATATAAAACACCAGTTTTGTGCATTTGTCTATCCATATATTTGTAAGACACCTCTCATTGATTTATTTATTAATACTTATCAACCTAAAATACCTTTTAGTGCGGCATTTCGGCCGCACAATCATGTATATCACGTTATTTAATCAATACCACTCTGAAATTTTAATTGTCCATCAATTCTAGGTAAGATAGTAAGTTATATTTAAATTTTTTAATTTATTTCCTAATTTATTCATTTTTGTCTTCTTTTTCACTTTGATTTATTGTCTATTGCGACTTACCTTTTTATTTTTGGATTTTTTTCAATTTAATTTTCATTTCACTTTTAATATTTGTAAATTTTTTCAATTTTCGGTCTGATTTGCTTTATTTTACTTTCATCAATTTTCTGTTATTTTATTATTCGGAACTATTTTATGTATTTCTCCTTTATTGAAGATTTTCTCTTCAAATTTTCCATTTCTATCAATTAATTTTTCATTTTTCTAACAAAATGTTTTCTAATTTAATTTTCCTAAAATTTAAGGTTTTAGCTCAAGAATGTATGCATTTTTACTGAACGAAAATAATTATTGGAAAATTATTTAAATTATTTGATTAGTTAAATACCATGTACTAAATTACAAAACTGTTTAGATATTGTTTTGTTTTTACATATTATTATTATTAAATATTTTTACTAGTGCGACTTAAAATGTTTATGTTAAATAATTCACTCCAAGAATTGTACAAAAATGAAAATAATTGCTAGTCACTATCTTAATATTTATGTAATATGTGCGTGCCAGGATGAATAAAAACTCGAATTTGCTCATAGGAATGTTAGATTAGGTCAAAATTAGGATTTGGTCGAATCCTAAGCATATAATTTCGACTTCAAGGATTCAAGGAATGTTTTGACTTCAAGCAATGTTGATGTTGGATAAATAAATTAGATTTGTGTCGTGTCCGCCCCTGTACAACCAACGACAGTTGGTAGTATGGAAGAAAACAATGTTGGTAATACTGGGGGCAACGTAACCTAAGTTGACAAACATGCTAGATCATTATTATGTATTTATTTAGTATGGAATAAACATCGTTAAAATATATAGTCTGCACTTAAATATTACATTGGCGACGACGACGGGATACAAAACGAGTTAAGTGCACGAGGAAAAATGGCAACATCATTTGGAAACATTGGAGAATTCGACACATCGAGGCCAGAAAAATGGAAAACATACATCGAGCGGGTGAGATTTTTCTTTGAAGCCAACAACGTAAAAAACGAGGAAAGTGAACGACAACGTGCAATTTTTTTGAGCATTTGTGGTAGTGAAACGTTTGAACTTATAACCTCGCTATGTGCTCCGGCAAAACCAAGAGCGAAAACCTTCGCAGAAATCGTAAGCTTACTTACAGACCACCTGGCTCCTGAAAAATCAGAAATCGTGCAGCGTTTTCAATTTCACAAACGTGACCAAAGAACGGGAGAGAGTATAACCACATACATTTCGGAACTGCGAAATATCGGTGAAACGTGTAATTTTGGCGATACCCTAAAGACAATGCTACGTGATCGGTTAGTGTGCGGAATCCGGGACGAAGGTTTGCAACGCAAATTATTAGCGATGAAATCGCTTACATTCGAAATCGCGCGTGACGAATCGGTAGCAGCAGAAACAGCAAGCAGAAACGTGGCGGAATTGCGAAAATCAAATAAAGAAATCGATAATGAAGTGCATCAAGTTAAATCCAACCGAGCACGTGTAGATAGAAATCAAGACGGACGAGAAACAAAAAAACCATGCTTTAGGTGCGGGGATTTGCACAATCCAAATACATGCTCGTGTAAACGCGTAAAATGTCGATTTTGTGGGGTTGTGGGCCACATCGAGAGAGCATGCTTTAAAAGAAAAAATCAAAGAAATGACGATAATAAGATTCAAGTGGTTGTTGAATCAGATGAAGAAAATTACATTTATCACTGCAGCGCAAGAATTAACAAGATATCGAGCGAACCACATATAGCAACGGTGCAGCTTAACGGAACACCAGTAGACACGGAGGTCGATTCGGGAGCTAGTCACACAATAATAAAAGAAGAAACGTTTCAGAAGATCGGAAATATACACAGCGAAATAGAAGAATGTAAGACCATCTTTAGAGATTTTCAACAAAACGAAATTAGAATTGTAGGTGCAGCAAATGTACAAGTCGAGTTCAAAAACAAAAAAGTAATGTTAAAAACAATTGTCGCACAAGGGGGTGGTACAAACCTGCTGGGCCGTAATTGGTTTGAGAAATTGGGAATTGAAGTTACAGGAATTAACCACGTAATGGAAAACACAGGAGCGCTGTCGGAAGTCGTTCAGGATTTCGGTGATGTGTTTTCAGGCGAGCTAGGAACTTTCAAAGGCCCCCCAATCCAGCTAAGTGTAGACCCAGCGGTGACACCAGTATTGTTACGAGCAAGGAAAGTTGCGTATGCTCTGCGACCAAAAGTGGAGGCCGAGCTAGAAAAACTTATTCGACAGGGTGCATTGGAACCAATCGAGCATCCAACATGGACAACTCCAATAGTTCCAATCATTAAAAAATCAGGTGAGATTCGATTATGTGCTGATTACAGGTGCACGATAAACAGAGCATTAAGAACGGATCCATATCCAATGCCAGCAATAGGAGATGTATTAGCATCACTAGGAGGTGCTAAATATTTTGCAAAATTGGACATGGCACAGGCATACCAACAATTGACGGTAGACCGAAAATCAAGCGAGCTTCAAACCATTATCACCCACAAGGGGACTTTTCGGGCAAATCGACTACAATTTGGAGTCAAAGTGGCACCGCAACTGTTTCAAAGGTTTATTAACACAAGACTAAGCGGTATTCCAGGCACATTTCCCTATTTTGATGACATTTTAGTATGTGCAACCACGACTAGCGAACTGAACAATCGAGTAAGAGAAGTCTTAAAGAGATTTAGGGCAGATGGGTTGAAATTAAAAAAGGATAAGTGTGTAATAGGGGTTACAAATGTAGAATTTCTGGGATTCAAAATCGACAGTACGGGCATAAGGCCCATAGAAGACAAAGTACAGGCAATCAAGCAAGCAAAGACACCAACGTGTAAGAAAGAATTACAAAGTTTTCTAGGTCTAGTGAATTTTTTCCACTCATTCTACAGGGGAAAAGCACACATTGCAAATTCCTTGCATAAATTATTAGAAAAGAACACGAAATGGGAATGGTTAGAAACGCACAATAGAGCATTTGAGAATCTCAAAACGGAATTATCATCGGAATCGTTATTAGTGCATTTTAATCCAGAGATGAAAATAATTGTATCTTGCGACGCATCGCCGTATGGATTGGGTTGTGTATTAAGTCATGCAGACCAATCGGGGAATCAAATGCCAGTGGCGTTCCACTCAAGATCACTTACACAAGCCATGAAAAATTACTCGCAGCTGGACAAAGAGGCAGCAGCAATCATCGAAGGAGTTAAAAAGTTCCACAATTATTTGTTCGGGAACGCCTTCGAGATACATACTGATCATAAGCCGTTGCTGGGCATCCTAGGCGAAGATAAACCAATTCCGGACATGATTTCACCAAGATTAAGAAGAATCGCATTATTCTTGAGTAATTATAATTACATACTCAGATATGTTCCAGGAGAAAACTTAGGTCATGCCGATGCAATGAGCCGTCTACCAACTGCAGAAACAGTAAACGAGCACACAGACGTGAGAGAAGTATTGATGATAGAATGCGCTCCGAAACAGCTGGTGGACGCACGAAAGGTGGCAGAACTATCAAGAAAAGATCCAGCTGTATCACAAGTAATAAATTGGACACTCAGGGGCTGGCCAGAACGAAAAATGGAGTTGGAGTTTCAGGCGTTTGCAACACGGAAAATGGAATTGTCAGTATACAAAGACTGCCTATTATATGGATCAAGAGTCGTGATACCGAGCAAAGCTCAAAAGCAAATTTTAAATTTAGTACACGGGGCGCACATAGGCATAGTCAAGATGAAGGCGTTGGCAAGAAGCTACGTATGGTGGCCGAACCTGGACAAAGACATTGAAGAGAATGTGCGAAATTGCGTAACGTGTCAAGAAGCGAGGAACATGCCTCCTAAGGCAGCAATTCATCCGTGGGAGTGGACGTCAGAACCCTGGACCAGATTGCACATCATCAACAGTTACAGGTTATAGTCCAGCCGAACTGTTATTCAAAAAGAAGTTACGCACGGCTCTAGATATTTTACACCCTGATTTTGCTAACGACATGAGAGAGAGACAGAATAAACATGTAAATAAGAAAAAACCAACAAGAACATTCGCGCCGGACGAATTGGTGTATGTACGTGGTTTCGGACAGTCGAATAAATGGATGCCGGCCACTATTACAAAAGCAACAGGACCACTATTGTATTATGCACGCACAGAAGAGGGAGAATTAGTGAAAAGACATGTGGACCAAGTATTATCGAGATCAGCAGGATGTCGAGACGAAGTGGATACACATGAGAACATACCTGCAGAACAGCATGCCGAAGCAACAATAACCACAGAGGGATCGGAAGAAGATGCCGAAGGAAGCGACAGCCTACGGGAAGAATCGAGAGTAGCGGATGTGGAAAAACCAGAGCAAACAGAACAGGACATGACACCACGAGCACGAAACCCACCAAGGCGATTCCAGGATTTTGTGATGGGCAACAACTTGAAGGGGAGGGGTGTCGTGTCCGCCCCTGTACAACCAACGACAGTTGGTAGTATGGAAGAAAACAATGTTGGTAATACTGGGGGCAACGTAACCTAAGTTGACAAACATGTTAGATCATTATTATGTATTTATTTAGTATGGAATAAACATCGTTAAAATATATACTCTGCACTTAAATATTACAATTTGCCTTGATGCAGACTTGCTCGTACATACTATGTATACATATCGTCCCCTTAATACTATAACTAGGTAACTTCGTAACAGTACACTGTTACTGTGTTTCATTCAGCGAAACAATTTGTTTTTTATTTTTGATGCCTGGATAGGTTGCCTGTCAGTTATGTGACCAAAATGACGGACGGAATTTTTCAAAATTAAATCAAAAACGTCGGTAAGGCAGTTTCCAAAAAGGGCAGGTCGATAAAATTTTGTAGCACGAACAAGACGTATAAATGTTTGCTCTGCATGGTTTTGCAATTTTACAAATATTTTTAAATGGTAAAATTTGATTTTAAGTGCGGAAGCACCAGTGCATTTTTCATTTAGCGCGAGCCCAATTTTTTTTGACGCTTCGTGACCGATTTTTTTTGGAAGCTGATGTCCATACGAGGGAACGAAATCACTCCGCCATATTTGGAAAATCCGCATTCTGGCCGCATTTTTACCTTAAACAACCTAACCAGACGTCTCCAGGTATTTTTGTATCATTTTTCTTATGTTTTATTGTTTTTTAAATTGTTTTAACATCTTGGTTTACTTTGCCTCGCATTTTGCTTCGAACGTCTTTTTTTGGCCGAAGTTATCGTTGGTTTGCAGGCTTGCATCTTTGTTTCAACGTGACTAGAGGCCGTCTAATCTTTACGTTCGCCGGTGTCGATATGAATGCGATATGTTCGAATTTTTGTGTTTTAAAATTATTAATGAATAATAATTTTTGAATTCGAACATCGCATTATTTTTCACTGAATTGTATCGAACAGCGCTAGCCGAATGCATTGGTATAGGATTTCCGAACTGGCCGTCATACGTTCAAATCTTGTATTTGAAATTTTATGTTCGACATTATTTTTGTGCTTATTTTTATTTAGGTGTTTTTAAACTAAGCAGCGATGTAGACCAATGTACAGGGTGTTTGATTTTTGTCGTCGGCGCTTCCGCTTGTTCGGCTGTAAAGTTCGTTAGTGGTTCCACTTGGTGGGATCTGTTATGACCACTCGAACGTTTTGTTGGGCGATTCTAGGGAGTGGTTCTTGGCGATGGTATCCAAACTACTGTACTGGTTTTGGTCGGCAAACATCGCAATATCACTACGTTAAGGCAACGACTATTTTGTTGCCACTTGATGTTTGTTTTTATTGATTTTGTTGTGTTGTTAATTTTTTTTTTTGTGGTTATTCCACAAGCTAAAATACGTTTTAGCTTGCCGTGGATCTAAGGGTGGTGGTTGGAGTAATGTTTGTCCACTTACTGGTTCGATAACATCTAGAATCAGGACAATCTGTTAAGGTTCGTTCACTTACTGGTTTAATAACATCGTAAACCATTTTATCATTTTATTTTTCATAACTACGTATCACAACATCTAGATAATAGTTATTCCATCTTTCTCAACGGATAATGGCTTTGCTTTAGCCTTGGTAGTTGTTTTTTTGTTGGTTAATTAGTTTAACCAAATTTTGGAATTCGTTCTTTTTTTATGAGAAGTATTCCGCTTACCTACCATGTGCTGTAGTAAAGCTTATTTCACATCAGTGTGTACTCAGATATTTTTTTGTACTTTTTATTTTCTTTTTGGTGATGATTTAAGGGACTAAGATGTATCTGAAATCTTTTATTTTCGCCTAGCGCCCTGGGTATAGTTATTTTAGCAAAGCAGATCAACTATATTTAAACGAAACCACGAACGCTTTCGAGCGACCCAGCGAGCTCCGACACTGGGTAATTCCTATGAGCTAGACCGTTTTGTACAGTCCATCTACAAACGTGAAAAGAGGCAATGGAGCGGGAATTTAACGGTTTTCGCCACAACTTGAAATTACTGATATTGAGTAAATGGAGTTTAAAGTTTACAATAGCAAAAAAAGTATTAAACTTCAAAATTATTTTTGTTTTAACGTTTAAAACTTTAGCTACTTATGTAAGTTAAATGTATTTAATACCCTCACAGTCTAATGTTTTATATTTTAGGAAATTTTTAATTAGAAGTAAGATAGTTATATCCATAATAAAAATGTGAAAAATCAGACTTATCTAGTTCTTTTATTTTATTTTAACTTTGTATGTTTCAAAATAAGTTTTGTTCATAACGACTGATAAATAGTAATACATAATACAAAATTAGATCGAGAAATTACATAACTATTATAAAGAATAAAACTATAAAACTTCACAATTGCATAAATAGATATCTCAACTGTCTTGCGAAGGTCGCGCGGACGTATAGTTTGTTTCAGAATAATTGAAATTAAAAAAGGTCATAGTATCAAATTACGTTGATATAAATACGTACAAACTATAAACGAAACATAATATATAGAGATAAGGTTAATTATTTTAATCTTGCGCCAGCCTTTAGCAATGCATATGCTTGGTCGACAGCATATCTTATCACATAGTTCGTACGCTTTTATATCAACGTAATTTGATTCTATGACTTTTGTTAATTTCAATTATTCTGAAACAAACTATACTATACGTTGCTATACGTAACGTTCGGAATTTGCACAACTAGGTATCTCAAATTATGCACTTATAGCATAACAGCATTGAAGGGATATGGGACTTATCTACTTTTAGCAAGTGGATATTTGATATTTAGAAACATAATAGAATATTTTTAGTTGTAGCACTAAATAAAGTGGGTAAAATTAGGTGGTTACATGTAGCTAACTCAAAATAGCCAAAATTGGAGTTACCTAGTTATAGTATTAAAGGGACGATATTATTATTGTAATTTAATGTTGGTTTGTAATAAAGAAATACTGGACACACATAAACTTGTTTATTGTTAGAAACACACTATGTTAACACCATTAACATTCTGCGCGCGTACGACTTCCATTCCAAGTAGTACCGCTAATAATCATACCTAGATGGCATGACAATACCGTTGAGAGATAAAAATGAACACCCCTACTCTCTCGAAAAAGGTATTAAGGCCAGGCCTTTTGCATTTTTGTCGCCAGATGGCTTCATCTACAAAAATTGGACCTAACTTTGATGCAAAGAATCTTTTGACACACTTGAAAATTTTTGTTCTACAACGAATATATATAAAGGCAATACATTGACTTAGGATGTGATATAATTTTCATTACAAAATTAATTCCAGGTGGAAATTTATTGTTAATTGAAATTTAAAAATTTAGGATATTTTGTTGTTAATAAAGTAAAAACTTTTTATGTCACCCCCTAAGTTACTATATAAGTGTCGCAATTTGAAAATATAAACAGTGATATGTTACTAATAAAGTTTATCCTTTGCATTAAAGTTTGTTTTTATTGCAAGGAGCAAAATAAATACTTAATATAGACGATCCTAGTTCAGCTATTTTGTAGTAGATGGCACGCGTTAATGTGACAAATCTAACCTCTAACTTGGTTTAAAACAATTAATTAATTATAAATAAACAAGACAACACGAATAATTTTATAACAGTAGAATGAAAATATTGAATTCAATAAAAGATTATTTTTTGTGTGCATAGTGAGTGATATACGAGCTCTTATGAATCCGATATCATCAGCTGTTTTGTTTACAAAATTTAATTACGAAGTTTGAAATAAATACGAAATAAATAAACACAATTTAGAATGGAAATTCTTTATTAATCGTAAAATCAAATTGGAATCGTATTATCCTTGATCTCGGCTCAAAATTCAAGTTTTATCGAAAAACACTCATATTATGGTGGCGTTTCTGTTGATTATTGAAGTGCACCCGAAAAAACCGTTATCAGCTAGAAGAGATGTACTTTTCAACCATCGATTAGTTTAATCGTATTATTAGTAAAGGTGCCAAATAATTAAACAAAATTTAGAACGTAAATTCTTTAATATAAATTTAAACTAAAAATAAAATATTTTATTTTAACATAAGCTTTCAGCAGTGTTTATTAAACAAGTACATGGAAACGGGTATATAGAATATATTGTCATTTGATACGATCTAGAACTTAGATCGCGAGTTAAGGAACGACCTAATTTGTGAATCCGTCAAAATAGGAAAAACTTAACTCCAATACGTTCAAGTAATAAATTAGACATTCAAATCAAATCGGAATCAAATCGACTTCTTTTAACAGTCACATCTAAAAGCACTGATGTTTCTTCTTTAATTTTAAGTACTTGCTCAAAAACCTCAATCAATTAGCCTTGGCTAATCTTTAATTTGCTCTACAGCAATTTTCTGTTTACGCGTGAGATTATTTCCCAGATCAACCCTGCGGAGGAAACAATCTTTAACCATTAGTGTGCACCATCATTTTCTTTATCACTTTTTGCTAATTTTCTTTTATTAAATTCTCTAATAGCATCTTGGACGCATGGTGGATCTACACATTTTTTGTTTTTTATTAGATTGTTGCGAATTAATTCAGGAGCTATACAATCAGTATAAAATTGTTGTAATTTCGGCAACATAACATCATTCCAAAACTGTTCATTTCTGTAAATTACTTCTATGAATAGGGGTATGTTGTCATTGACATTGACATATATTGAGTTGTCCTTGGACCTATAAATATGTTATTAGTATTAAATGTACATAATATTGGAAATAATGTAGTACCTCATAATAATAATGGTGTTTGCGATTTAACTGTATCTCATTATTTTCTATTTTTTTTAAACAAATCTTCGATTTCTTTATCTCGATTAGCTCTGACAAAGTAGTCACTTTTGTATCTGGTGCAAAAATGCATTTTACTTCTAGAATTGCATCTTCTCCAATCAGACCTGGAATTAACATAATTATTTTTTTAATAACTAGCATTACAAATTATTGTTACCATCAGGTGAAGCAGCCAAAAAAACAGAAATCTTCATCAATCCAGAGACCCGAATAATGAAGCAGCTACACTCTCTTTCGATATGCCATATTCGGTAGCCTGGGAATAAAACGAATTGCCATTTAAACATGATTTGACCAGGTTATGGCAAGGTGTGTGTTGCCGACGTTTAATAACACTTCCAAATATGGATGCCGTTAACCTGGGACGTCTCTCGTACTCATACAACTTGTTCCCAAATTGACCCACAGTCTCACACTGTATGCAATCTCTTTCCTTCCTACTAATGCCTAGATCACACGGAACGAGTACAGTGGCGAGACAGTGCTCTCGGCCGAGTGCTCGGTTGGTCTAAACGTATTACCGAGCGCTCGGCCGAGCGTTATTCACTTATTTCGCCCATATCACTCTCTCGGCCTAGTGACATTTTACTGTCTCGTCACTGTACTCGTTCCGTGTGATCTAGGCATAACCTAAAAAAATCAATGTAAGTCAGAATTGCCTTATAAATTTATCATACTTATATTTACTTGTAACCGTAGTGTTTGCAGTTTAGCTTCATTATTGATAAATTCTATATCTTCGATTTCCTCCGGTTCATCTGCAAACTGTCCATAATCTGTATTTTTATTCACACTTGCTTTTTTTGAGACCCGTTTATTTTTATTATTTGTAGGAAATAAATTTTTTCGACAAGAAGTAACCTTTTTTCGTAGGTGCTTGTTAATAAATTTTTTAAAATGGCAACCTGGACTACTTCTCCAACAGATTTTTTCCACACAATTACATCGTTGCAATCTTACGCGGCAAAATGTTAATTATTTGAAACATGTTGATGTTAAACCCACCGTCTTGAATTTTGATTTTTCATTTGTATTTTTGAAACTTTTTTACTACAAATAAACTGAACTTCTAATTTTTAAATATTGTAAGTCGTGTCATGTAGTATACTTAATATGGGTAGAACCAATAATAAAACATAAAACAGAGATTTGTCGGTCTAATAAGACCATGAAAAAATATAAACATTATAAATTTTGATATGTTAGTAACAATTATTTTGTTTTGCGAGTGATTTTTGTCCATCTAATAAAATCGCCAAAAACTCCTGAAAGAACTATAAAATTTTTGAAACCAAAGTTGAAATATTAAATATTTATAAAAATTTTCTGATATCAACGTAGGCAACCCTCATTTTAATTATGTCTGGCGATATAAAAATGTAATTATTTTAAATTACGTTGATAGTGTTGCCACCTAGTGTTAAGTAGTTAAATGTATTATTCATATATGAATATGTAATGAATACGTAATGAAAATGAATATACAATGCCATGGTCTTAAACCAATTTTCTCTACAAAATAATCATTCTTGACTTTACACAAATCTTTAGTCAGAATATCTGCAGTCATTTCATTAGTAGCCAAATACTCAACACTTATTAGATCGTTTGAGATTGCATCTCTAATAAAATGATGCCTCACATCAATATGTTTAGTTCTCTTATGAAAAATTGGGTTAGCAGACAATTTTTGAGCTCCCTGGTTATCATTATAAATAGTAATACAATTCTTATAATCTATTAATTCCGACAATAAATTTCTCAAATAAATAGCCTCTTTTGCCCCCTCGCTTAATGACATGTACTCGGCTTCTGTACTCGATAAAGCTACTGTTTTCTGTTTACTACTTTCCCATGCAACTGCACCATCTGAAAATTTAAACACAAAACCTGTATATGACCTTCTATCCGTTTTGTTACCTGCCCAATCAGAGTCGACAAAACCTTCAAGTTTAAAATTATTCTTATAATATTTCAATGCATAATATTTTGTACCTTGCAAGTAACGCAATACTCGTTTGGCACTCTTCCAATGAGTTTCCGTATAGCAGTTGTTAAATTGACTTAAATAACTAACGGCATAGCAAATGTCTGGTCTTGTCAAAACGGCTAGATACATTAAACTACCTATCAGCCTCTGGTAAGGCAAATCTTTACCCTCTACCTCGGTTTTACAATTGTCTTCCAGACAACTTTTACTTTCCATTGGTGTACTACTACTTTTACATTCTAACATGTTGAATCTACTCAAAACCTTAAATCAGGTTTAATTTAAAGGTTTAATTATATAAATGTAATTCTCTTGATCTAAATAAATGTTTGTGAGACGGTCGTTAGCTGAAGCGGTTGAAAAATGCCTGGTTCGACTCCGGGCTCAGTAAAAACTTTATTCTGACCGTCTCCCCTGGGAAGGCAATGGCAAACCACCAAAATAATTTGCTTGCCGAGGTGTAATCTGCCTGGTACAGCCTCTCTGGAGATGAAGTGTATACACTTCCGGCGGTTCGGAGCCGGCGTTAAGAAGTAGGTCCCCTATGTGTGTGCTAATACTTCAAACGCATAACACATGCATAGGAGAGAGGTTGCCAACGTCCGGGAGACCGGATATGGCACACGAAGAAGAAGAAATAAATGTTATTTTCCTGATCTCTAGTAATTCTGAGGATACAGTAAATACCCCAACAACATATCTGTGGTAATGTGAACATGTCCTCACCTCTGTGGTAGTGAACACGTCCTTACCTCCTATAAATTAAAATATTTACCCGCGCTTTTGGATTTTGTGCTGTGCTTGGTGTCCTTTTGTGTTAGAGCTTTTGTCTTAACACTCAGGTTACAATTTTAAAGCTATCGAAAACTTTTCTACTTTGTTACAATTTCGTGATATGGTATTATAAATTAATTCTAATAAACAGCAATTATTCATTGCTACAATAGAACTGAATACATAATTTTGTGTAACGTTTTGTGTAACGTTTTGTGCACGAAGCGGTAGTTTTGTGTTGTATTTATAGGTTAAATTTTGGATTTTATTTGTCTGCCAGGGATTCGTAAGATATTGAAGCAATCATTTGCTGGATATGGGAAATTACATAACAATTATTTTTTAGTAGTGAATGCCCTCATTGCCTTAAAAAGTTCTACGATAGTTATTCCAAAACTCGACATATGAAAAAAATTCATTCAATTGCAGTACCTGAAAAAACAATTAAAAAAGGGCACATATTTTGTCCAATCTGTGTCGAAGAAAAGAGAGTAAGTACCTATTGGATCTTATATTTTATTAATGATCTAGCAAACCGGGGCTGTCCGTGATGTTGTTATTACCTGACGCCGGCACTATTGTAGAATCCCGCAGTTGATCTTTGGGGATTAGCTGCCACCAGATTATTTTTATTTAATATGAGAATAATCAAACTCATTGGTAGCTGTAGCTCGGTAAATTGAAGACGTAGGGGATAAACTCGTTTGCCAAATTAAACACAGCGATAAATTTAATGGGGGGTTTATTAATAAAAAAAACAGTAATAAAAAAAATACACAAAACAAAATAATAGTACGAAATATAATTAAATGGTGTAAATAAAGAACAAAATGAGTCGATTCTCTTACCTTGTAGAAAATAATCCGGAATAAATTGTATGTCGATGTCGCGACACTAATAAAATTAAAGAATTCGAATTTTTATGATTTAATAACTTAGAACTTTTTTATTTGAAAATGAATACTTCGATAAAAACACTTAATTTAAATTCAAAAATCAAACCGGCGTGAAGTATTTAGCTATTGAAAATTTAAGACGCGACTGACCGTCTGACTAATTTTTGAGTCGTATTTATGAAAATTTCGTCCCTTAGGGGGAGAACTTATCAAATGATAAATTGGTCTTTAGGTTGAATACTGACCCTTGGGGTCGTATTTCTGTCAAGTTAATTTCCTTTTTACGTAAGAGAATCGATTTGGGCTTAAATTTAATAATTAGTGTGTCAACGCTTATATGATAATATTTGTTTAAAAGATAAAAACAATCTCTTTCAATTGATTTTGTCGTAATTGTAAATCTTAATTTGGTGAAAATAATGCAATTTCACCGGTTGTTAATTTCTAATTGTTGATTTATTACTTCTAAATATCGTCGGCATACAATCAAAAGTGACCATCTGCAAAACCCTAGTTTTACTTTAGAGCAGTTTTTAAGTTATACTTCGCCTGTAAATAGTCAATTTTACCAATTCTATAACTTATTCATTTAATTTCTAATAAAGATTGGCATTTTTCCTTGTAACCGTACTGGTTATTCAATCCCATTTAGTCAATTTTCTCATTTTCAGCATTTTGTAGTTGGTCACTTTTGCTTGTATGCCGACGATATATTAATTGAATCTTTGCTAATATTTTTGATTACTCAATGATCTTTTAAAGTTCATTAGGGCGAGAATCGCATGAATCCCATAAAGATAAAAAATATTTTAAGAAACTTTTGTGACAGTTCGAATCAATTAAAAGAGATTGTGGTAGGTCGTAAAAATTAATGGGTTTTGTTTAACATATACAGGGTGGTTACTACAATGAAACATATTACAGATATTTTTATTGATAAGGTTTATTAATTTGTTTATTATAATAACATAATAATATCAAACATTAAAATGTTCCACAATAACTAGATCCTTCTATTCTGTATCCAAACTGTTATAAGCATGTTAGCCTGTAAAATTTTGTTTACAGTTTCGTATCTATTATTTTTAATACCGCATAAGCTCTAATATCTGGCTATTATTTCATTAACATTTTATTATTTTAGAATTTACTTTTGCGATGATGAAAGAATAAAGATGTGGGCTTATTGCCATCGGCTGTATGCAGGAATTAATACTAATATCGCTTTGGAAAGTTTTAACAAAACCTTAAAAGATTTACTTTCCAGAAATGCGAAATCGACTGTGGAAAAATTATTGGATACGATAGATCAAGCTGTGGAAGGGAAAATATGGACAACAATTGCTAATAACATCAAATGATAGCAAATCAAGAAAAATTTCTAAAGCACATCGAGCCGCAGTACAATGTAATAATGTATGTAAAACTGGAAGAATTTGGAAAATTTAAAGTGAAATCTTCAACAGGTGAGAAATTTTATTCTGTTTCATATGATAATGTAGCCGTGTGCAACTGCAAGGGAAAGAGATGTCATATATGTTCAATTTGCATGCATACGTATAAATGTGAATGTGTGGAATATGCTGTGAAGAAAATCATATGTAAGCATGCACATATGGTTTCTTTGTACGAAAGAGGAGTGCTGCTGGCGGCTTCTGTTTCAGGTGAAGATAATGAAGAGGAACCGTCTGGAGATATGCTAAAATTAAATGAAGCTATTGCTGAGTTTATAGAAGAAAATGTGCAACATTAAAGGATGGGGATCAAAATCTCCAAGGTAGCATAGATAAGGACACACGGAAAAAAATTCTTATAGAATCATGGAAAAGCAATATATTGAAAGGTTTGGAAGAATCATATGATTTGGATGATGCATCGTTCGAGAAATTTGAGGTCTACTGTAATTCGGTTGTAAATTGTTTTTCCCGATTTCGGTCTGAAAAGAGAAAAATGGAGACACAGACATATTTCCCACGTAAAAAGCAAAGAGAGTAAAGTAAATATTTCAAGTAAATTTTAATTTTCCTTTTAACTATAATTCTAATTTTTTTCAAAACTTCTTTTTGAAGTAATTATTTATTTTTAGAGTAATCGTACTGATTTGTTAATTATTTTTTGATGTTTTTAAAATCTGTTATTTATATTTATTAGATACTTTATAGAATATTAAATTTGTTAATTTTAAGTTTAATAATTAAGGTAATTTTAAATTGTACCTATAATAAAATATTAGCAAAATAATTAACTATTGTATAGTAGTAAATAAAATTTGTATTTGAGAACTGTAAAACTGTTAATTTTTCGAAAATTAAACATCTCATTAATTTTTAAATTTTGATCAATTTAAAAGTGTTACGTTCATACGTAATACAATTAATACACCAATAACTTATAAATCCGTAGCAGTTTGACTAAAAATGTTTTAAAGAAAACCAAATTAAACTAGGTTTAAACATAGAAATTCATTTGAAATAAAGATTGTAGTGAGTTATGAATAATATCCTGTTTATTATAATTAATTTATAATACCACATCACGAAATTGTAACGAAGTAGAAAAGTTTTCGATAGCTTTAAAATTCTAACGGGTAAATTTTTCAATTTATAGGAGGTGAAGACAGGATTAGACATGTTGTTAGGTTATGCAACCCACATAACCACTGTAAAGAGAAGAGCGTATAACCCCAAATGTTAGTGGGGTATTTACTGTATCCTGTAATTCTGACCCCTAAAAATTCTTTAGCTTCACCTAAATCTTTAATTTTAAATTCTGAATTCAACTGTTCCTTTAAAATATTACTTGTACTATCATCATTTGAAAAAATTTAAAAATCGTCAACGTATAACGCTACAATTGTTAATAAATTTCCCTTTCTTTTAAGATACAAACAAGGTTCAAACTTTGATTTTTCATATCCTAAATTTATCAATACCTCATCTACCTTTTTGTACCTATTTAACTTGTAGACTTTAGTTTCTTTTCCCTTTTGTATAAAACCCTCTGGTTGTTTCATAAATACTTTTTCATCTAAAATACCATTTCAAAATGCTGTTTTTTCATCTAAATGTGTAACCTTTAAATCTAAGTTCACTGTTAATGCCATTAATAATCTTAATGTTGAGTGTCTAACCACCGGAGAAAAAGTTTCTGTGTAATCGACACCTTCTTTCTGCGTGAAACCCTTAGCCACTAACCTAGCACGATAACTCTTATTACTTTCATTGTTGCACTTCACTTTGTAAACCCATTTGCAGTCAACTACAGTTGCCCCTGTTGGTGAATTCGCCAATTCCCAAGTATCGTTGTCCTCAAAGGATTGAATTTCCTCCAACATAGCTGATTTCCATTCCTGACAATCCGGTCTCGACAAAGCTTCCGATACCGTCAATGGTACGTCGTCGAAATTGCTTCCCGCACATAACTACGTCACGTAGTCGTCGAACTTCTTCGGAATTTTTTGTCTTTCTAACCTTCTAGGAATTACAATTTCTTGGTTTTGATCTTCTTCTGAATTGCTATTTTCTTCATTGTTCTGATCATAAATCTCGTCTGGCTGACTTTCATCCCCTACTGAATCCAATGAGATACATTTTTCTTGAGGATCAATTTTTTCAATAGTTATTATGTCTCTACTAATAATTACATCTCTTTTGTTTTCATCGTATAATCGATATCCTTTTACATTTTCACTGTAGCCCATTAAACGCATTTTAATAGATTTTTTGTCCCATTTTTTACGCTTTTCTTTTGGTACGTGCACCATCACTTCACTACCGAAAATTCTTAAATTGCTAACATCTGGTTTCTTTGATGACCATGTTTCGAAAGGAGTTTTCGTCAGACCTGCAGCTATCGACATATTTCTTAAGTATACTGATGTATTTACTGCTTCTGACCAAAAAATCTTTTCCAGTTTTGCATCAAAAAGCAAGCATCTCGCCTTTTCAACTATGGTTCTGTTCATACGTTCAAGCATGCCATTTTGCTGTGGAGAATAGGAATTCGTTTTCTGATGCGTAATCCCGCTTTTCTTCAAAAAATTCTCAAACACCGCACTGCAAAATTCGTCACCATTATCAGTTCGAAAAATTTTAATCTTGGCGCCTTTTTGATTTTCTGCAAAAGCTTTAAACTCTTTGAATTTGTCAAAAGTTTTGTCTTTATTCTTTAAAAAATATACAAACGTCATTCGGCTAAAATCATCTTCAAATAATGAAAACTACCTGGATCCACCTAGTGATCTTGTTTCCATGGGTCCACATAAATCTGCGTGTACAACTTCCAATATCGATGTTGCTCTGTTTCCTTTGTGGTTGAACGGTAACCTTGATTGTTTACCTTCGCAACAAACCTCGCATATTATTTTGTTGTTTTGCTTTTCTGTGTAATACATACCATTAACAATTCCATTTTTCATTTGTTCCAATGATTTATAGTTTAAATGAGCAAATCGCCTGTGCCACAATTCCTTTGAAATTACTGCCAACGCTTTTCCTTGTGTTTTCTCAAAATTTAATTTGTAAACATTACCATGCAAATTTGCTGTTGCTAAGCACTTTTTACTTCTGCATTTTTATTCTTGATTCCATTCGCGATACACTTGTTCATGTAATGACCTAGCTGTTTACATTTGAAACATATGATTTCTTTGTTTACTGAACTTGAGTTAACCTCTTTCGTTTGACGTTTAAAGTTCCATTTGCTTTGTTTATTTTTAACCATAAACGCACCTGCTGAACTAACACTGCCACCTGTTTGCATATCAAGTAACTTGACTTTTATGGAATCTGTAGTGATTTCTATTCCGGAACTTTCAATAGCCATTATCATGGGTTCAAACCAGCGGCGGCTCGTGACTTTTCCATTTGAGGAGGCTAATTTTACAGCTTAACTACCTTATAAAATAAAACTTAAAAAAAAAATTTAATAAAATATTAGTAGACACGTGTTTCGGGCTCGTTGGCTATCTTCAGTACTGTGTACAATGGAAAAAATTGTTCGATGAGTGCAGAGTGTTTTTTGGAAAAAATGCTGTACAATATACCTACAGATTAATATTATTTTAAGTCATTCGAAATTTATGAAGCTTTAAACGTAAGACGGCGACTTTTAGTATTCGCCAAGTGATCGATGATATTCTCGTAGAATTCATTATTTCGAGACAATAAGGTAACGAATTCCTTTTCAATAGACATTACCGCGACGTTACTTAACCGATTTTGGTTCATCGTATTACGAGTGTAAGTTTTAATACGTTTTAGTGTGGAAAAACTTCTTTCAACCGAAGCCGATGTTACCGGTATGGTGACGACCACACATAAAAGTTTGTAAAATTCAGGCATACAACTGTGTAAATCATTTTTGAAAGTAAAATCTAATATCTTTGATGGAGTCCTACATTGTCCAAACATTTTGGGGTCACTCGTCACTATATGCTACCGATAATTCATTTTTGAGTTGGATTTGATCAAAAAATGGATACTGCTCTAATGGACTATCTAATAAATTTTGAGGAAAGTTTTTCCTATAATCTGAAAATTTAGCAAATGTTAATAGATCAAAAAATTTTAATTTATGTAAGTCTGCAAATCTAACTTCAATTTGCACGATAACCGTATCCAAAATTTCCGCAAAAATTTGTTTATAACTTTGATGCAAATCTGGTAAATCAAATGTCCTCTTTTCTTTTTTTTCTGAGCCAGCTCGCAATTTAATTCTAAACTGTTAAATATGTATGTTGTCAAAATACAAATCATCACTACTGTATCTATGCAGAGTTTAGATTAATTTTGTTAAACGACATTTGGCGAAATTAATATCGGTAAGTTTACTTTGTAAAATTGAAAATACTACGTCTGTCTGTTCAAAAATTAATTTAAAAGTTTCTAATAAAAAGCAAAATTTTGATTCATTTAAATATTGTCTTAAACCTACCGCTTCTCCAATAGTTTGAGAGTCGTTTTTAAAATCATCGTTGTCGATTATAAAATTAAATACGTCAATTAATTGTTGTTTTCTTAATTGCACTGTAAATACTGCACTCACTTTTATACGTTTACAATACAAGTGATTATATTTAGAACATAATTATGAAGGAATAATGCAAATATTTGCAGGTGTCTCTTTGATAAAACGCATATGAGTCTAGCCTCAAACGTGTGTAAAATTAGTAAATTTAAGTAAATTAGTAAATTAGTAAAATAACACAGAATAGTATGCGTTTATATAACAAGCTTATTACTTACTGGTAATGGCCAACATAACCATGCAGCCTTCAGGCCGGAATATAAATTGTCGAGGTTGCAACTAAAAAATGAACTAACGAGAAGTGTTATGTTTTATAGTTATGTGGTTATAAATTGCTGTTTGAATACTAACTTTTGAACACATAAAAAGTATTTATGAATTAAAATCATTTAGAAGCTGCAAATAGTTTTGGACTAAATAGACAAGGATAGTGGCGGTGTACCCTGAAGGGCTCAAGGACACGTGCCCTCCTATTCAAAACTAATTATAAATAAAATAATTTCAATAGAATATTGGTGATTCTGCGAATAAATTTACTTTATGCGTACATGAAAGCCACTTCTTCAAGTTAAATATTTATTTGCTGACCGGTTTCGTGAATTTTGACTTATTGCTCTGAAGATGCTGTGCTAGTATAGCACGAAATCGCTCAGGAATTAAATATGTAACCGTGAGGAGTGGCTTTTATTTTATAACAATAATTTTAAGTAAATAAACTACAGTAAATTTACATTTTGCCTTTTCCTTCAAATCTTGCCATAGAAAAATTTAGGAGTCGCTGCTGGAAATGCAGTTATAAATATTGGGCAACCTCCAAGACGACGAGGGGGGGGGGAGGGAAATTTTGTTTTGAATTATTTGAATTATTATATTTGGCTTGACAGCAATTTTCCCGACTCGTTGAATGCATACCCCCTGCGTTATTTAAATGTTTAGCGGGAAGTTGTGAGGAGAAAACTTATTACAAACTTTGATTATATAGGATCAAATTGGGAAACCTTATGAGAGTTTTGGAAACTTCCATCAATATAAGGGATTAAAAGTTCCTTCCTTCTGTTCACATTGTCAACATATCAAAATTAATATAAATTTTGTATCCAAGAAATAAATAGGATTGAATGTTGTACTTAACTTTACCCCAGTTTTTTGCTCTCATATTTGAGTTACCCCTCTCATTAGCTCAAGCCTCCATGTGACGGGAGGAAAAGTGACTCTCACTGGAAATCAGCAGTAAAATGGGGAAAAGCAAATTTGGTCCCGAAAGTGCGAAATAGTAGATTGTATTATATGGATTGTATCAGCAAATCACAGGGGTACTTCCAGAGCATTAGTGTATGCTAATATTCAAAATAAAAATCAGAAGAACATGATACGCTTTTGCTACAGATTCCCGAGCCAGGATCCCACAAGCTTTGAGGGTTTAGAACAGACGAGGGAATGGGGGGAAAATTCCAGATGAGGGAAATAGGGTTATCAAGATAAAATATGCAGAAAAGAAGCAAATTGCTTGGAAGTTGCAAATACTATAACATACTTTGAAAAAGGAAAACAGCTGATAGGTTCGATTTTGCGCGGAATTGCTGTGTGGGCTTCCTGGTTGCAGTACTGAAATATGGTTTCGGCAGGAGAATGTACTATGTCAATGAAGCTTAACGCATAATGCCGAATAATATTAATAATAATAGAAACAAGAATAAAATGTTTTATTACAATTAGGAAAATTACAATTAATTGATTTGGAAACTCAGACTATTACAAAATACGTTTTACCTGTCAAGTTGAATTAACCATTCTTATAAATATCTCACTTGACCTAGGACCCATTCAATTTAATTAAACTAATATTTTTTTATTTTATAATACCTTTTAGATCCGAAATTGCATAGATTCAAAAGTCACATCTCCTCGAAAGCTTTTTGGAGTATGAAATGAAGTTCAAAAATCTCGAGATACATAGAGGCTAACATAAGATTATTAAAAACAGACGGAGTCCTTTTAAAAGTTTCTATGTCCATTGGAAGAAGTAGTTGTTTATAGTTACTTAATGTTATATCATCTAAATGTAGTAGTGGATCATCTTTATGATAGTCTGCCCAAGAAATTAACCACTTCATTGTAGAAGTATCAATCTGTTTAAATAAAACGGTATGATCAATATCGAATTCGAAGTCATCGTGAATCTGTTCAAAATACCTATCTACCACTCTATCAGACACTTCAAATTGTTCTCCTTCGTTAGATATAAATAATACTTTTCGCATTTTTTTTATTGGTAAACGGATTGTGCCTAATTTACATCAATACCAAAAGATTAAGATTAACACAAAAAAAATTATCTTCAGACTAACACACGCTCACACTTTGATAGTTTACAGCGGTAAATAAATACAAAAGTACATACACAATCAATTACGTTTTAAAACAATGCAGAACAAATTTTGTAAATTCTAGTTTGCTATAGCTAATATCGCGTGTTTTGTGTTATAATCACAACTGCAAATAATATTTGTTATCATATAGTTTAGAATTAAAAATTAAAAAATATTGAAGGTAATAAAATTGCAGTCAGATATTAATTACTGATGCATAGTTTCTCTTGGTGCATTTAAATAAGGAATAAGTTTAAAATATTTACATGGCTTGGCATGGCATCAGGCCCGGCTCAAGGGGGTGGACAAAGAGGGCTCATGTAAATCATACGTTTACAATTTAAATAATAAAGTTACTTCAAGAGGCACAAAACAGTAGAATGAATGAATCTTATTTAAAATGGGTTACTGAAATATTTATGGTAATGTTCAGTGTATGGAAAAATCTGTTTTGTTACATTTTTAAATAACATAACTGGCCAGTCGATACGACACAACATATTTGATATATTCGACCGTGCTTAGTTAAAACGTCCTAACGAACAAGTTGGTTTTCAGGAGAGAAATGACTTTATGTAGATGTTATAACGCTGCCTTCGTTGTAAAATAAGCTGACAACTAGAAATTTGCAACAACTTTAATGGCTAACAAAACATTATTTAATTTTTGTTAAAAATCTTTAAACCATGGCTAAAATTATAAAATTATTCCTTATCATATCATTTTTTAGAGAAAATTAGTGCACTTAGTCAAAATGGACCCTTATCAGCCACATGGTGTAATGGAGTCTCTGTTAACGTGATTTGTCACATTGCCGAATGCACGATCAGATTCTATTGACGAGTTGTTATGTGTTTTTCGTTTCCAGTTGTTCTTGTACACTTCGACACTCAGAGTTCCAAAAAAAATCCCAATAGGACGGCATTGTAGTAAGTTGCGGGGGTTGTGATTTTTAGGTACAAATTGTGTGAAATTCAGTTCAAGAAACTTCAGCGTTTTTTTGCATATTGGATCAATACTAGGTCTCACCAAAATACATAATAATTATCATCCCCGTGATGTGCGTTCAAAAACGGGATTAAAATTTTTTTAGTCTTGCCATTGTTAATTATTAGCTAAATAGTTATTTAATTGAGAGAACCCAGAAAGTTCAGGGTTCAAGCGTTCCGTAGGGTTATCACTTCAGGCCTATTCTATCTCTACTATTCATCAACGATATTGGTACATTTCCTTAGAAATCTTCAACGTTGTTGTTTGCTGACGACTTAAAGCTCTTCAAGGCGATTTATTCCTCCAATGGTTGCTCATTGTTATAAGACAATTTGTAACGTGGATTTGACGCTCGCGCGCACAAAATTGTTTGTGGTTTAATCTCGGTTGAAATAATAGAAACTATTTTCATCATTGTAACGTTTTAAAAATCGAATTTTCGTAAGTTAATTTGAAGTCAGTTATTTTTAATATAAAAATTTATACAATCCAATGTCTTAGTTGAAATTTTACCGCTCGAAAAATACTACCGATCAAGTAGACAATCTAGTTATAAGAATGTTAATTTACGTATCATTATATTTATACATCATGGAAGAACGAAGTCAATTTAACGTAGCATAACTTTATCGGCGAAATTTTTTTGCTGACCGATGTGTTTTAGAAGGACAAATTGGTTTTATATTCACGCAGCTAATTTATATGCGATAATAAGAGTATAATATTATATCCAAGTACAGACGTTTTCAAGTGGGATAGAGTAGCCTGCCTTCGGTGGCCCACATGTAGGTGAAAATCTGTTATTTTTGCTAGGCTTATCGGTCTCCAGATGGATAAATGTGGTAAAATTTAGCTTTATCGCGCCTTTATATTGCAATTTACTTGATAAAAAGTAGTAAAAACGAACAAATGCACAGCTGCATTTGCTGATAGAAACTTAACTTTCGTGGTAAAAACTACACGTGCATGCACATGTTTAGACAAGTTTGCAGCTCTTTTAGATTAAGTCCCGCCTTAAAGTAGGAATAAGATTTACATCAATCAAAACCAATGCAGGTCGAGTGCATATATGCTATCTTTTGTTTTACGGTCCTTTTCAAAAGCGGGGGCTAATTAGAACCTCGGACCGCCGCATGAGGAGAATTTTTCGGATCCCCAGAAATGCATCTTTTGTTCAGATTTTACGGGAGTTTTAATATAAATAGCATGCACTTGGCTACAATCAGGGACTTCTTTCGAACATTTACAAGTGCCACTAGAAACTCTGCCCGACAGTTGGGTGAATCGCTTTTAAGCGGAATTAACAAATTTACTTCAGTAAATTAAATTAATCGGGTCTTATACGTTTAAAAACTAGTGAGTGTAAACCAGGCAAGTTAAACACTTATTATTGACGTTATCGTACATTATTTTTGTCGCTGTAAACTAAATATTTTACGAACATTATTTTAAATCATTTCCGTATTAAATATTTATGAACATTACGTTAAATCATTTCCGTATTAAATGTTTATGAACATTACGTTAAATCCTTTCCGTTATTAAATATTTATGAACATTATTTTAAATCATTTCCGTTATATTTTATGAACATTATTTTAAATTATTTGCCGTTATTTCAACTAAATATTTGTTGGACGCTAGTATGAATTGTCAATTGTTTAAATTAAACAATATCGACGCGATATAAAACCACTCTCGCTGTTTAAATATCGTTGCCGTAGTTTAAAAACCATTTCGCAGTGTAAATTAAACACCTTAATATGAATGTTAATTAAAGTTAGTTTGTTGAACTGTTTCTACGCTCTTTAAACCAGTTGCATTGACTAAATTAAATATTTCGCATCGCTTATGAATTACTCTCGTTTCGTGCCGTTATTAATAATTATACTAATTATTTTATATCGTTCCATTTAAATATTTCGTTGTCGTTATTGACGAATTTTGTAAACTCTTTTTAAAGCGGTTCCTTTAAAAGCCAAACGGTTTTCTTGTATAATAGTTTGGTTCATTTCTCTAACAACTATTTTTGTGCGCAAACATTTACGTTACGTATCGGCGTGTTATTTGTTGCTAAATACAGTGGCGAACTCAGTATAGGTCGGAAAGCGGTGAATTATGTCAACAGTCGCTCGTTCGAGCTTCGGTTCTTCGTTTTTCGGAAAAATGGGAGAATTATAACTCCCATATTACGGCGAAATTATTTCGCACCTGACTCCTCGTTTGAGAGGGAAAACCGTGGAAGAAACCGAACGTACCTCGAAGGAGTATTTATTGGTATCGCATTTTTATCACCTCAATCATTGGAGGGACTCAATCAATCGACATTTATCGATATTCTCACGCTGGGAAAAACATCTACCCGAAGGACCGACCCTGAAGACAAGAAGCCTTCATGTAAATTATTACGTAAGCATTTCTTTTATTCTTCTTCTTCTAGTGCCCTATCCACTGTGGACGTTGGCGATCATCATAGCCCATTTTACTTTATCAGCCGTTGCTCTAAACAACGCTGAAGACGTCATTCCGGTCCATTGCCTTAAGTTTCGTAGCCAGGAAATTCTTCGTCGTCCGGGTCCTCTTCTACCTTCAAACTTTCCTTGCAGAATCAGTTGGAGTATGCGGTACTTTTCATTTCTCATCACGTGACCAAAGTATCGGAGTTTTCTTTCTCTTACTGTTTTTATTATTTCCTTGTCCTTATCCATACGTTGCAGCACAGTATCGTTGGTAACCATATGTGTCCATGATATTCGGAGCATATGCCTGTAACACCAGAACTCAAATGCTTCCAGACGTTTAGCTGAGTCCTCTGTCAGGGTCCATGCCTCCGCGCCGTATAGGAGTACAGAGAATATATAGCATCGTAGCACTCTTACCCTGAGATGTAAATTTAGAGTCATACTGTTAAGTACCTTCTTCATCTTCATAAATGTGCTTCTTGCTCTCTCTATTCTGATCCTAATCTCTTGGGCATGATCCCAGTTTGCGTTAAGCGAGCTGCCCAGGTATGTAAAAGATGTAACATTCTGCAATGGTTCTCCATACGCATAGCATTGTGCATCAAGATTCGACGTTTTGCTGATTATCATGACCTTTGTCTTTTTTATGTTCAATCGCATACCGTATTTCTCACTCTCCGCGATGACTCTGTCTATCAAGCTCTGTAGTCCCTCGGGGCTGTCCGATAGAAGGACTGTGTCATCTGCATATCTTAAGTTGTTTATTATTTCACCATTTACTATTATGCCCTCTGTGGTCTCTTCTAGGGCTTCTCTGAAAATATATTCTGCATATATGTTAAAGAGTATAGGTGACAGTACACAGCCCTGTCGGACTCCCCTCTGAACTCGAAAATCCTCCGAAATATCATCTTCCACCCAAACATTTCCCGTCTGTCTCCAGTAGAGATTAACAATAATGCGTTTGTCCTTTTCATCTAAGGTTGTTTTGTTCAGGCTCTCAATTAGGTGTTCGTGCTGAACCATATCAAAAGCCTTCTCAAAATCAATAAAGCAAGCGTACACGTCACAGTCGACATCTCTAGCCCTTTGAACCAATACCTGCATACAGAACAGAGCCTCTCTCGTGCCCATTCCATTCCTGAAGCCAAACTGAGTCTCACTTAGATGTTCTTCAATTTTTCGAAAGATTCTCTCATGTATCACGTTTAGAAAGATCTTAAGTATGTGGCTCATGAGACTAATGGTTCTATGCTCCTCGCATCTCTTCGCATTAGGTTTCTTCTGTATGGGCACAAATACTGAAGTTAGCCAATCTTGAGGAATATCTTCCGTGTCATATATTTTATTAAAAAACCTTATTAGGAAGTCAGTTTGACCCTCTTCTAGTAGTTTTAAGAGTTCTCCATGTACTTCGTCTGGGCCTGTTGCCTTGTTGTCTTTCAGTCTTTTCACTGCTTTCAGTACTTCAGTCTTTGTAATGGGTAACCCCTCTACGTCGTCAATGATGGGTCTTTCACCCCTCTTACTATCCCCAAGTAACTCCCTCATGTGTACTGTACCCATCTCTCTTTCCTTTGGTCATGGTCCACAAGTATCTCTCCTTCCCTGATCGTGAGTATACACATACTTCTAGGTTTCCACATACCTGCCGCCTCTTTCACTCTTTTATGTAGGTTGAAGGTGTCGTGTTTGCTTTCTAATAGTTCGATCTCCTCGCACATTTCCCTCAGCCAATCCTCCTTTGCTTTTTTAATTTTCTGCTTGATCATTCTGTTTATTGTGTTATATTGGCAGATGTTTGATACTTAATCTTTCCTTACTGCTCTAATGAGAAGCAGTTTGGAAAAGATAAAGTCCACGCAGAAGGATAATCCATCTACTTTAAATTTGCGTGGGGCCCTGGTGGTCGATTTAAAACTAGCTCGTTTATTGCGGAAGCGAGAGTCGTGGATCGTGTGAAAGAAACACCCCGGAGAGATCAAGGAAACAGCTTTGCTAACACAACACAATTAAAATTAACAATAAGAAGTTCATTGTCAGAAGGCAAAGATATAAGCGATGTCGGATGTAAAAGGTGTTAGCCGACCAAAACAGGCACAGTAGCAACGACATTGCCACCGAAAATCACTCCCAAACATAAACCAAGGGCACGTTCGAATGGTTAAATAAAAATCCCACGATAAAGTGGAACCATATCGAATTCCCAATGATAAAACAAACGACAGCAATCTCGATGAAATGCCGCACCCTGTATATGGGTCGAACATCGCAGCCTTTCATAAAAAAGAACATAAAATCAAAAATAAACACCAAAAATAACATCGAAAATAAAATTTCAAATATGCAATTCGAACGTACTACGATCATTTTGGAATTCCTTCGTCAATGCATTTCACCATAAGCTGTTCGATGTAATAAGTGGAAATAAATACCCTGAACAAGTTAATTAAACAAAAACACAATTATATCATATAATTAATTCAACGCTGTTGCGAAAGTGACAAAATTTCGTAACATGTTTTTGTTTCTATGTGCTCTTCTTTTATCCATTAGTTGCATGATCTCATCAGTCATCCATTTCTTTTTTTTTTTACCCTTCTCTGATTTTAAGTGCTGATTTGCTGTTGAAACTAACATATTTTTGATTTGCTTCCATGATCCTTCCGTGCCTTCGTTATTGTCATCATTTAGTTGTATTTCCGTGATTTGCTCGTTCATAGTGTCTTTTATCTTCTCTCTAATATCTTTAACCTTGAGCTTTCTCATGTCTATCTTTGATGTTTTTGGTCTGTTATGCACCTTTTTCAAGCGTATTGCTGTGAAATTTCTTGTATAAAATCGTACGCCTCGGTTTGCCTTGAGCGCCACTTTCAAAAATGAAAGAAAATTTTTAAATTATGAAATTGAAATGTTCGAGGGTGCAATTTTATCAAAAAGCTCACCACCCTTGTCCCTCTAGTTTAGCTCAGCCTTGAGATTCCCTCAGAGTATGGTAGATTCTGGTTGATTAAGGGATGCTTATGGAAATCGAGTTAAAATCTTTTGAGAAGTTGAAAATCGTTAACAAATTGATTGAATGGAGGAATAATCGTGATTCACCTTGATTCTGATTGATCTTAAAAATTGGAATACTTCACTGTTATTGTACTTGAATTAATAAAAGATTGCATTTAGATAAGAAATAATTTTATATTGGAATAAAAATGTCGCAAGCGCTTAATTTTCAAAATTAACAAATAAATGCAGATAAATTTTTATCTGTTGGCAAAAATACAATTATCAAATATCAAAAATAATGTCGAGATGCGTTGATTCAAAAAACTTCTTCTTCTTCTTGTTTGGCCTGAATTAATTTCAAGACCTCCGTTGTCCAGTAACGGGTTTAAATGTTTTTATAATAAAATTTGTTCGTCGAAAAAGTAAATAATAGAAAATGTTTGTTAATGAAATATTTAGTGAGGATAGTGAGACAAATTCTTCACGTCCTATATTAATGTGCTGAAGGCCAAAGTTTAATAAAAATCATAAAATTTATTTAAATACCTTATTTTCAAATATATCCTGCTTGTCAAAAGCATGCGCAGATAACACTATCTAAAACTACCGGACACTTGTTGAACTACACTGATCAGCTGTTGTGTTGATTATGATATTGAAGTGGTTGTTCCCCAGAATTGGTGATTTATACGGCGTTGATAATCGAGATTGAGTTGATAACCATTAGTGTTGATTACTTGGAATGATGGTAAGTTATTCTGATATATTTTCTTACAGGATATTTAAATTGAATTGATCTTAACACTTTTTGTTGTCTGCAGATGTCCCAACCAAATCGGTAGCCATTTTGATTACTTGGATCAAACTTTAATTACGAATATTTGGCGAGGTCAGACATCTGGATGATTCTAACTTTGAGTTTGCACTTTACTTCACACACGTCCTGTCGTTTCAAGCGTTAAAATACAACTTTACGAAGCCACACATCCGTCCATTTCGAGCGTTTCGGTTCAACTGACTGTTTCGTTGCGCACTTTTCCAAAATTGGTCAATTTTCGTTTATAGGCAAGTCAAATTTTTACTTCAGAAAATTTTACATTAACCAAATCTCTTTAAATTTTCAGGGTGTCTTCCATATTTTGGTGAATGAATTGTCCATCAATTTCCAGACGTTTTGTTATACAGGAGCCGTTTTGTACGCACTTTTTGGATAGATTTTGAACACTTCTTATCACGAAAATTTGTTATCGCATTTCAAACGATTTTGAGCAGTATTAACCTTTTTGTTGATTCACAGAATCAAATTATAACCTTTACATAGAGCGAATTATTTAACACATTTGCATGTAATCAGTTTTACACATAATAAGTTATTCATGAAGTAATTTCAATTTTTATGGTACAAAATTATTGGTTATGTTTTACTGATAACAATATTCAGTAAAATTAATTATTTCTGATCTAAAATGTCTTTTTTATGAAATTTTGATGAAGTCATATCTTTAATGAATTTATTTAACAGCTTTATATCTAGTATTCCTATCTTTAGCGATTTTTATATGCTTATAATGTTGAAAAATAGTGTGAATTGTTTATCTTTCCAATCTGTAGCAATTTAAGTAGGTCAAATTTATTCATTATTTCAAATTAAGTTAGAAATTTAATATTGTGTATTGGCTCGGTACATTGGATCACAGCAGTATGTTTATGGAAGCTACTAACAAATTGTGGTCAGAGAGCACATCTGCTCCTGGATACGTTTTTGCAGATGAAACTGCGTTCCGCCAACGTTTCGGTATCAGGATGTAGTCGATCTGATTTCGTACTATACTTATGTCATTGTCTGTCGGTGCTTTCCAAGTGTATAATCTTCGGGAGGGTAATTTGTAGAAGGTGTTGGTAATTATGAACTGATTTTCCACGCAGAAATTAATCAATATTTGTCCTCTTTCATTTCTATTTCCCAGGCCATAATCTCCTATTACCTCTTCGGGTCCTTTCCTTCCAACCTTTGCGTTAAAATCGCCTATTATCATGGTAAGTTCTTCTTTTTTCGTTAGTTTTATAGCTTTGTTAATGTCTGTATAGAAATTCTCTAACATTTCCGGACTGCTTTCTGCAGTTGGGGCATATACTTGAATGATATTAATTTGTCTTAATTGGTTTGTTGTTTATTCGGAGAATGATGACTCTATCTGATATCGGGGCGCAACCTTCAACTGAGTGTAAAATGTCTTTGTGGATTATTATGGCTACTCCGTTTCGATTTCGTGGGCTATCATCACCCGAATGATATATGACGTATTCTTCAACTCTCATTCTTCCATTTCCTGGCCATCTAACTTCGCTGCACCCCATCACGTTAACTGCAAGTCTGCGCATCTCTTTTATAACGTTGTTGATCTTCCCGGCCTGGAAGAGGCTACGTACGTTCCACGTACCGATGTTTATATGTTTATTTCTGTTGGCGTCATTCAAAACTTCCCCCCCCCGGAGATCCGATTGGGGGAATTGAAACTCCGGATACTAATTTAGAATCGAATGAAACCATGATGAAATTTCCTGGGGATATCCAAATGGATCTTTAATGTAGTGGTTTCCCGTTGCCTTCTACATTTTATGCCGTTGACCATTACGAGTGGTTCATTCGCCTTTAGAGATAATTTCTTGTCTCGAGGGCAAGAGAGTGCCCTTGTCTCTTGAGAGAGATACTTATACCGGTATTCGTTCGGTTGTTGGTGCCTGTTTGGTCCGCGGGAGGTATTTCATTTCCCTCCTACCACCCATATCTGGGAGGCTTTCCCTATCCGCCACCTGGGGACGCGCTCTCTAGGGATACAGGCACCCCCCGAGAGTTTCTTTTATTATTATTAAGTATTATTGTACCTAGTGGTCCCATTGATCACAATTTTTCAAGGAACATTCCGTTCCACCGTGCAAGATGAATTCGCACTCGTGTATCCCTTTGTTTATATATTAATATTTAATTGGATGTGGTGTTACCACCAGTATGCCGTTAGTGTTTTAAAGTTTGTTTATTGCAGTAACGTAACGATTAGGATTGTGTTTCATGTCAAGTTTATACTCCCACTTATGGGGATTTCTGCATTCAATCTTTGTGGTTTAATAAACCAATCATTGCGCCTGTTCCATTTCATGAACAGCTGTTGGTGTTCCAACATTAATACTTTTATCGTTAACTTTTATGTTAGTCAAGTCATATGTAAATATTTTGTCTTTCTGCAATTGTGTTTGTAAATTTGATTGTACAATTGTTGTATTTTGTCAAAACCCCTTGTTTATTCCGTTTTTATTATATCTGTGTTATTATTTATTTATGTGTTTTATTGTCGTCATATGTGTGTTATGTTTAGCTGTTTTTGCCGAAGGAAAATCTGTCTACTGTAAAGGTAAGGTTGTTCGGGAAGATTTTCCCAGGGTGAGAATTAGCGTGAAGAATCAGAAAGCTGTCGTGAACCAGCTTGGAGGAGCGATTTTTCATCCCCTTCGAATAAACTTCGGTTTAAGTCCACGTGGCGCCCATTTAACTACCCCTCGTGTAAATTTATTCCCCCCGATAGTGACAATATTCCGAATCACGGTTGTGGATCGCCCAATCGTTGATGAGAGACCCTCAAATCGCGACGTTTCGTCACAAGCCCTTTTGCTCGTTCAATCCACCCACCCCTTCGCGGCTAGAGCTAGTCACCCTATTTAGTTTTGTTCGGAAGGTGTCTTGTTTGCGATTTGTAAGGTAACAAATTTTCATACCTTAAGTATTAAACAAGGTGAGTGAATGGCTGAAATGCTAGCGTGTTCGCTTTCAAGCCAATATTCACGGGTTCAAATCCTGTGAGGTACTATCTATAGAAGAAATTTTCGCTCACCAAATGTCTATCTGCTGGCCCCAGATAACATTATTTATGGCTAAAAAACTTCCCTGATGGAGTAGGCGGTGTAAAAATCGTCTATTCCCGTGGTTCGGAATCCACGTTAAGCTGTAGGTCCTCTGTGCTCGTCACACATTTTCAACACGCAACGAGCAGAGACAGGGAGGTATCGGGAAAATGTCGCAAGACGTTCATAACCGAATATAGAAGTATTAAACAAGAGATGGTCATAGCTTCGATGGCAGTTAAGTGCGTCTACTGCTAATGCGAAACGCTCGGATCGAATCCGGGCAGGGTAAGAACTTTATTCTGGCCGTCTCTCCTCGGAAGGCAATGGCAAACCACCGAGGTAATTTGCCAAGAGCGCCCATCTCAGCATGAAGTGTATTACACTTCCCGTGGTTCGGAGCCCACGTTAAACAAGTAGGTCCTCTATTATGTATGTGAAAACACTTAGAACGCACATCACATGCATAGAAAGAGATGGGTCACGACGTTCGGAAACGAACAATAGGACTTACAAGAAGTATTAAACAATCTTGAACTTCATTTCGATAAGTCCTCTGTTATATCTTTAAAAATATCAATGCCCTTCTCTAGGTCTCTTAAAAATTATATTCTCTATCGTGTGACTGTGATCAATGACCTTGGTGTGCATTTGGATACTGGTCTAACATTCACAAGTCACATCTTATATGGTTGTTCAATAAGTTCGCGGAACGGAAATGAAAAACGAATTTTTGTTCAAGGTGTTTCGATAAATTTGATTGCTTTGTTTGCTCATTTATTTGTTTACTGTTTGACTCATTTCATAAGGAAAAATACCAAGTAATTTAAAAAAAACTTCAGAAATACGTTCTTTTACTTAAGCAACAATCTGTGTAAAGGGTTTATAGTTGTGAAACAACCGGATTCATTATCGGCACTCTTTGAAATTTTACAATGGAACCATACGTAACCCCATTAGAGTTTAGAATTATCTTGCTCTATATTGCGCATAGCATTATAACAATATTGATTGTGTTACTCTTAAATTTTTCTTATGTTTTAATTATACCGTCAATTATTCCCACTTAATTCTAACCTTTCGATCTTTTATATTTAACGACTTGCTCGAAGGACGTGAGCTGTTCAGTCAGTTGTGTGTGTACCTGATATGTTGAAAGTCAGAAAGTCTGTTTTAAAATGGACTCAGATTTACCGCCGCTGTATAGTAAAGATTTTACCCTTGAGACGTATGATAAAAAGTTTCAAGGCAGCGCCAGGGCTCAGGAAATTTATAAAAGATCAACTTTGAATTCGGCCGACGGAAAGACCAGGGACGACCATGATCAGTTTTATAGAGACCATAAATTACTACTTAAGCTATTTCAGGTACGTTTTATTAAGCTTTAGACTTCCCAAGTGTTGACCAAAATTTTTACGTAAATCGCTAATAATTTTTAGGTGCTTGGTGTAATGCCGATCCAAAGAGGCAAAATAGGCACGATCACTTTCAGTTGGATAAGCATTCCCACAATTTATGCTTATTGCTTCTATGCAATTACAAGTGTTTTGGTGGTTTTAGTCGGATACGAACGTGTGCTGATTTTGACTACCAAAAGCAGCAAATTTGATGAATATATTTATTCTATCATTTTTATTATGTACTTGGTTCCACATTTTTGGATTCCTATTGTCGGCTGGGGTGTAGCTAGAGAAGTTTGCGATTATAAAAATAGTTGGGGTTACTTTCAATTGCATTATTATAAAATTACAGGTACAAAAATTCTGGATGACTTTTGGTCCAGTTTAATTTTATATACTTTCAGGAAAAAGTTTGGTATTTCCTCACTTAAGTACCTTGATTGTTATAATTAGCAGCGGATGCCTTGTTGTTGCAATAGTATTTCTATTATCTCTTACTGCACTTTTTGATGGGTTTACCTTGTACCACACTATTGCGTATTATCACATCATTACAATGATAAACATGAACTGCGCCTTGTGGTATATTAATTGCAGAGCAATTGGTGACGCCAGTAAGTGTGTTGCGGAAAGTTTCGAAGCGGTATGGACGCTTATTTTTGGTTACAACAAAAATTTTAATTAAAAGTATTGTAGGATATGAAGAAACACATTTCGGCGTATTTGATCAACCATTATCGGCTGCTATGGTTAAAGCTCAGCGATATTCTGCAGAAATTGGGAAATGCTTATGCAAGAACTTATTCAACATATTCCTTGTTTATGTTGACTAATATTACTATCGCGGTGAGTTTGGGGTCTTGGAGATGTTTACCATAAAATGATTAAATTAACTCGAGTACGTAATTTTACAGATTTACGGCTTCACATCAGAAATAGTGGACCATGGATTCAGATTTACCTTCAAGGAAATGGGTCTATTGGTGGACACTTTGTACTGCGCCGCATTGATAATAATTTTTTGTGATTGTTCTCATCAAGCTACAATTAACATCGCTAGCAAAGTGCAAACAACTTTAATGCATGTAGATTTAAGCAAAGTCGATATAGATGCAACTAAAGAGGTATACTATTCCAAATCCAAAGTCATGAAGCTGTTAAATTTGGGCTTTTGAGAAACCAATTCTATTGTTTTGATTCTTCCAGTGGGTTTCTCTAAACTGTATTTGTTAATGGAAATAAAATGACCTAAATAAAATTGGGCACAATTTTATTTCAAAATGCGCATGCGTGAATCCCCAGGCGCAGGTTATAATTGTTACATATCTAAATATTGTAGAGAAATGCAAATCTATTTAATATATATACTTATTCAGTGGTTTATCCAAAGTTCTAAACTTAAGCTAACTATATTATTTATTTAGATCGAACTCTTTCTAACTGCAATTCAAATGAACCCACCCAAAGTATCTCTGAGAGGCTTCGTCATTGTAAACAGAGAACTAATCTCATCCGTGAGTATTTCATTCCAAGTAAGGGCTTCGATAATGCTTTTATTTCAGATGGTGGGAACAATGGCAATTTATTTAATCGTGCTATTACAATTTAAAATTAGTCTGGTAAAATTTTCATGAGCAGTTATGGTTGCGTGTCTCTCATATCAGCTAATCGAGGAAGGTGTTATTTATTTAACAATAGTATAGCATTATTATGACCAATATTTTATGAAAGGTTCAATGAAAAATTGATTAGGATAATTGTTATTTGGTATTAAGTTACTGTTGGTATAGCAACAAATGTATCGACAAATGTGTGGTTGCACTAATACATGTTATTATCTAATTTAACTGACCTTACACATGTACTACCTATATACATACATAGTTTATAAAATTGAGGTATCGATATAGTTCAAGTTTAGCAATGAAAGCTGTAACACTTATTATTGTACAAATATTTTTAATTAAATTCACCAATACTCAGGTAAAAATAAACGTTTGCAAAACACACACCCATTGTGCATAATTTTCTTAGACGGAACCTCTCGAATATTCCATAACTGTTCCAAAAAATTTCTGTAGCAAAAGTTCTGAAGGAACGATAAGGTGATTCGTAAGTATGGATAAGGCCAAAAATTAAGACTGAATTTTCAGAATTGAAGGAAAGGATGCTGAAAAATTGCAATACGATTGGAATGTGAAGTTTACCAAATACGAAAGCTGCAAAAATCAGCAAAGATGTAATCTGATTGCTTGGGATTCGGCCCGGAGTATCCAAAAAATTTTGAAGTCCCAAAACCAATCACAAAGTATTTTGCTAAATAATGCAACGGTAATAAAGAAAAGCTTCACTGCAGAATTTAAATTGAAGTAACCTGATTTTAGATGCTTCAAGGAGTGGAATATCTGCTGGAAGTTATAGTTCGTAATAATGGTAACGTTCTGGATCAAAAAAGTTTTAGTTTTGAATGTAGTAACGCGTCAAGTGAACCCGAGAGTGCCCAAATGGTAGAACATAGAGAAATATTACCCATTTCTCTTAAGTTGCTTGGGCCGAATGTTACTTATCGTGATTTGACTTATATTTTGATCGCCATTGTTGAAAATTGTTTCGAAAATTGCACTTATTACGTAAGGTTACATTGTGTTATATGTATACTAAAATTAAAAAAGTTTAACCCTGACCTAGCAAGGGTCACACATATGACATGTCGTTACCTGAAAGCTACAGTGAGGTATAACGAAATAGTCAATTTGAGATAATTCATGTTAAAGATTTAAATTGCAATTAGAATTTGAAGTGTGAATATTTCTTTTGAATTTAATTCAATACTTAACTGAAAATCGTATTTTTGCAAGATATCTCCCTGTAGCTTTCACGTAGCGATGTGTTAGGTTATCTAATTTTTAGTACAAATGGGAACTATTGGACGAGTTGCAAAATCCAATTCTAATTTATAACGTAAGAGGGTCAGAATTAAAAGTTTCACCCAATACTTTCAAGGTGGCACAGTCATATACATTAAAGTGTAGCATTATTTACGATTCCACTAACGCAGTAATCGATATGGTGAGGTCGAAACTGCGTTTGTTTAATTTAAAAACTCAGCATTTTTAGGCGACGCAGACCCTCAAAGTTCTTCCTCGAGCAGTGATTTTAAAACTGTCGGTCGTTACTCTACTGGTAGGGCAAAATAAACCATTTAAATTAATTGGGTATTTAAAGGATGTCAACAATTTTGGATTCCCGACAGAAGTAGACCATGAAAAATGAAGGTTAAAACTTTTGATAACAGATTTTTTTTAGATTAAATGGACATGTACAGTAAATGATGGTGATTGTGAAGGTGTTTCTACGGTAAACTCGACTGTTCTTGAACATCCTGGGTTTTCCGGCATAAACGAGTGAGTTAATCTATAAAGTAATTTTTTAAAGGTAGCTTTATTGAAGTGGACGAAACAGATATAATTTAAATTGAATATTATTAAAAAAGGGAATATAAAATAAAAAAGACGTAAAACAGGACTGATTAATCGGTGGACATAAGAATTAAAATACTCATATTTGATGGCCTTGATTCAAGAGTACTTCAACTTAATTAGGAAATTATTTAATTATTAAGTATAATAATAAAAACCATAAAATATAAATTAGGCACTACAAAAAATACATTTTTGTTCATTTGAAACCAAAATTATCATGAAATTATAGAAAATTCCTAATTCCTTTTATGTCAATGTTCATAGAAATAATAGGAAGATAATTAAAAAATGATCGAACTCCCTTTCGCTTGAAAAATAATTCTGATACATGAAAATCGATTTTGATCACCCAACGAATTATGGCAGTAATTTTGGATAATAAACACAACTTTATTATCTTTCCCATCTTAAACTGTGTTGCTTTCCAAACCGAAATATTAGAAAAACCGGCAACTTTAACGCCAAGTGAATATTTCAACAAGTTACATGGGGTACAACTTCAGCAACCATCCAGTCCGAAAAATCTGGTCAATATCCAGAACTAATAAAAAAAGATTGCAGAAGAAATGAAACTGAGGAAACGTCGAAAAATTACTCCGGCACCAATTGACATAACACATCAAACCAAGTTTAGAAAACCATCCGAAACAGAATATTCCATTACAAAGCACGGGTAGTTGCGATAGAAAGAATGAAGAGATGGCCCAGACCTTTGCTAAATATTTCTCTAATTTGTTTTATCCTTTACCAAAGGAAATCTCCAATGATGAAGAACTTCCTATCCTTGTATTGCTAAGTGAAACGCAATCAAAACTGCTATCATCAGAAGAACAAATCCAAAAAAGCTCTAGGGTATGACCTAATAACGGGCAGGATTCTAGAAACCAGATGAAGGATATAAATCCATTACAAAGGTTTTCAATACACTTCTTAGACTCGACACGGCTGCTTCCCAACTTAGGTAGCACAGCTGATCCAAATTCCAAAACCTGACGAATATTCCACCGTAACTCAATTCTTAATTCTTCAATAAACCAATTCTTCAAGACACTGACCTGCACCAATCATATCTGGCGTAAGAAACTTCAATTAGGGTTACATACATAAATATGGTCGTAACTCTCATATCTGTATTGAAAACAAGAGGTTGTTAAACGAATCAATTTTGTGGGGTGGTGCCAATAGTTCAAATATAGCTAGTTTATAGCGTTTCCAATCAAAAGTGACATTTGCAACTCCTATTGTCCGTTCACAGTGCAGTAATACATTTTGACCTGCAAATCAAAACGGTAAAAGAAGAAATTTCATAAATATGCTAAAAGCAGCAATTGCGATTAAGCAGCCCTGATTATAATGAGTGAGTTGGTCTTAAAGCGGACAGTAGCAATCCAATGCACCTACCTCAATGTAAATGAAGTCTGCTGGAAGATAATAAAAAATTTAAAAAATATGTCAAAAAAACAAAAAATTTAGTAATAAAATAACTCAAAAATTTTAATTCAAAACAAACAACTGTTATGAAAAGCAATTGGCATTTATAGGATTATTGCAATTATTAAATCTTAACTTAAATCTTTAATATTAAAAAATAAAATTCAGTCATCTTTCTCCCAAGACCTTTAATTATAAAATTGGGACGTGTTTCAAGAATCCATGTTATTCTCATCTTCGGTCGATAAACAGGACAAACGTAAGATTTGTCAATAATTGTCAATAAGTACTCCAAATATTGGGGTAACGAGTTTGATATTTTAACTATTAATCTTCTTATATATAAAAATGCTTGTATGTGTGTGGGTATATATGTGTGTATGTTCCGCATAGACGCCTAAATCCCGTAACTGTGGGCGTTGAAACTTTCACGAGATCTGGCGACATTCAAGAGTAAACTTTTCGTCGTCTTTGAATTTAGTAATTCGTCACCATAAGACGGTCATCAGCAGTTAAACGCTTCAGATCACAGTCGTTGTCATAGTTACGATGCGATTTTGACGCTAAAAGATTAATTCAATGACATTGACATATTATAGTCAGTAGCGGCTCGACAAATAGGGGGCACAACTTTGACTAACCTTAAAAATGACATTGACATATTATAGTCAGTAGCGTTGCACAATAAAGATTCAATGACATTGACATATTATAGTCAGTAGCGGCTCGACCAATAGGGGGCACAACTTTGACTAACCTTAAAAATGACATTGACATATTATAGTCAGTAGCGTTGCACAATATTTTTAAAATTATCAAAAATCATTTTGCATATACAGGGTAAAACATAAATAGTGCGCGTTTTAGCAAGACCCTTTTCATAACCTAGAGAGTGACCCTGATAGTGTTGAATAGCCCCCATGGGCCCCCCGATAGTGTCAAAGTGACGGCATTAACTACATAACCTAAAAATCATTTTGCACATACAGATTTAACTTTACATGAAGATGTAATGTATGTATGTATGTATGTATGTATGTATGACAGATGACAGATGACGGATGCCAGATGACAGATGACGGATGACAGATGACAGCTGACAGATGACGGATGACGGATGACAGCTGACAGATGACAGATGAGATGACGGATGACAGATGAGATGACAGATGACGGATGACAGATGACGGATGACAGATGACGGATGACAGATGACGGATGACAGATGACGGATGACAGATGACGGATGACAGATGACGGATGACAGATGAAGGCCGTACAACTTTGGCCTACACGGATCTATTATTGTCCGCCCTGTGAGGCCGAAGGCCGAACAACTTTGGCCTTCACGGATCTATTATGGTCCGGTCTGTGAGGCCGAAGGCCGAACAACTATGGCCTTCACGGATCTATTATGGTCCGGTCTGTGAAGCCGAAGGCCGAACAACTGTGGCCTTCACGGATCTATTATGGTCCGGTCTGTGAGGCCGAAGGCCGAACAACTATGGCCTTCAAGGATCTATTATGGTTTCACCTTGTGAGGCCGAAGGCCGAACAACTATGGCCTTCACCGATCTATTATGGTCTTCCCCCTGTGAGGAAGACTTTATATAGGTCGCAGAACTCGCCGGAATTGTGCAAGAAGACGCAAATCCACCTCTTCGTGGAAGATCCACCTCTTTGCGGAAGATTTAACTTTACCTGAAGATTAATTTGTTTTTAATTGGTTTTCTAAAGAAAAACTCGCCGGAATTGTGCAATAAGACGCAGACCCACCTCTTCGTGGAAGATCCACCTCTTTGCGGAAGATTTAACTTTACCTGAAGATTAATTTTGAAAAGTGAAAATTGTGTAAAAACTTTGGACGTATGTAGCGCTCTTATTTACGCCAGAAATGGACGGGCAAACCGTTTTTGGGATTAGTTCCATCAAGACAAAAATTGAATTTAACATTGAAAGCATTTAATTACGACAAAAACTACGATTACATGAATCACGAGGATGTAGCAATAGGTGTTATGAACAAACTTTGCTTGCATTGTCGTGTTTCGAAGTTCGCTAAGGAATCACCAGGAATGTGTTGTTCGAACGGCAAAGTTGTTTTGCCACCGCTGATTGATCCACCTGAGCCGCTTCTAAGTTATCTTATTGGCACCACTGCAATTTCAAAACACTTCCTGCTAAACATTCGCAAGTACAACTCATGCTTTCAAATGACTTCATTCGGAGCAACAAACATTTTCTCCAACGTCGGTTACATGTCCACAGTCATTTTAAAGTTGAAATAATAAAAAAATTGTTCATAATGTGTTGGTTCTGTTTACTATACGTATGTCTAGCGCCGCAGGCGCTAGTCTAAAATAAAATACAGAATAAATAAAAAATTAAGAATTCTAAATGGCTGGGGGGGGGGGGAGTATACATTTAATACTAAAATTTATAGCTTGCACGATCGATGTTTCAGCATTATTATAAAATCGTCAGGCTTATTCGAAGAATAAATGATAATTTATTGAAAATAAAATTAGCATTAATTCTGTTAGCAAAATCAAAATAAATTAAAAAAATGCAAAATTTGAAGTGAAGAATTAAATTAAAAACAGTGAAACAAAAACGGAGAATTGAAAAAAATAATTGCAGAAATAAAATGCAAAAACCACAAAACAAATTAAAAATTATTAAAATGAAAAAAATTACAAATATATTATACTAAAATCACAAAATTAATAAATAACATTAGATTATAATAAATAATTAAATATAATATATTATATTATATATTAATAGCTTTACATTCCAAGAGGAATAGAGCTGTTCCTAAGGAACTTACAAAAATCCACATTTTTGAGGTGGATTAGGCCTCATATCTACATCCCCATGTAGCACACAATGTTGGCGCAATATTGGTACAATATTGAATATCAATATTGTACCAATATTGTAAATATTGCTCTGTACCCTCGTAGTTACTAATAATGCCTCACGTTGGGCTAGCCAAAAAGTGCTATGTTGTAGTCGTAGCTTTACTAGGGTTGCACGTTTTAATGTTAATGTTTTGTATGGGTGTACGTAAAAGGTACCTTGTTAATAGAAATAATAAAACTTTACACAAATAACAAAATATTAAAATTATTATGCCTCGGCTTAGCTGTTCGTAGTGCATGTGCCTTACCTTGTACAGGGTGAGTCCGTTCCGTGACCAATACTGCTATACTGAAAACAAATTTATGGGCTCGGAACAGGTCGAAATAAATATCCTTCGTTACAAAGATAATGATGTTTTTATTTTACACAAAAATGCAATTAAAGGTTTTATTATATAAAAAGTTCTTATTATTAATTCTAATTATCGAAATTCTGAACGTTAAATGCAAAAAAGCACGCGTCGTATGATGTCCGGAAATTTCACTTAGTTAAATTATAAATTGTATTTAATGTACACGTTACCTTAGAAAAGTACAGGAATCTTCTATTTACTTTTACTTTGTATGGTACAATTGCGCACGAAATTCCACTCGATGGGTTTATTACCATGAAAATATTCCAAGATGCACTTTGATGACCTCGTTAACGTCGATTTTTAATTCGTTAAAAATATTCACAATCCTTTACGATTTTCAACTTATTTTTACTTATTCGTAGGTAAGTGATTAATTTACTGATTTTCATACTTGTATTTTTAATATTCACCAATTATTTTCACAATAAAATTAATTTTTATTAGGACGATCAAATTCGCCACCATTCCATGCCAAAAATTAACACAAGGACCTTTTCGATTGTTTTTTTATTATTTTTCATCCCGAAATTCAAAGCAATCTTGATATTTGCGTAAACGCATTCGTATTGGTTGATTGGAAAATCAATATTATTGAAATTTTCAGGTTACAGGTCTGTATTAAGCACACATGTGACTCGTTGGAATTTTATAAGTAAAATTTTTATATTTTTAGATTGGATTGATTTCTTCATAATTTCTTCGTGTTTGGATTGATAAAGATGCTGGACATGAAATTTCCATTCACAGTTCATTGACTTATGACACGTCGAACTCACGTAATGATTTAAGAACTTATTTAAAATTTAACGCTAACACAAATTTTTACATTAATCAATCAATTAACAATATTCTAACTTTTGAAATACCTTTCTTATCACTAAACAATCTTTCATTTTCTATAAATAAACATTTTACAACAAAGAAAATTATTAAATGTTACATTTCAATTTATTTTATTCAAACCTGCTTCCTGTCTTTCTTTACAAATTAATTGACATTGAACTCAATTTCTTGGTATCGGACGAAGTTTTTTCTGATTACGTTGATAAGTCACATGCTTTATTAAAAACAATATATTCCCGAATCTTAATAGACGTATTTCTATTGACGCGGTACCTCGATATAGCAATATATATTGGACCAATATTGCAAAATGTTCACATCTCTATATTGGCGCAATATTGATTTTCAATATTGGTGCAATATTGCGAATAAATATTGGACCAATATTGCAAAATGTTCACATCTCTATATTGGCGCAATATTGATTTTCAATATTGTACCAATATTGCGAATAAATATTGGACCAATATTGCAAATAATAATTGGTACAATATTGCAAATAATAATTGGTACAATAAAAAAAAGATTTAATTTAACTTTTTACGTAGTATTTATTTTAATAACCTATTACATAAGTATTATTATTTCAGTCTGGTTTTTTCCTAATTTACATATTGCTATCTTTATCTAATATGTTGGTAATGTTGTAAGTTTTGAGCCTTCACTAAATGATATAGTTGTATCTGACAATCATATTAATTTATTTATTAATTTAATTATAATAATTAAATTTTTCTATAGAGGTATCCCCCCCCCTTTGGATTGTTGTAGTACCGAAACATCATATAAATCTGAAATTAAATTAAATTTAAAGATTTTTTTTACTTACCGCTACCGGGGCTCGAACCCATGACGTTTCTTTTGAATGTTGCGAAAGCCTCCACCTGTTACCATTCATCTACGAAGCTTACTTATGGTCTATTTATGCACACATTTAATGTAACGTAATGTAGTGAGGGTAAGAGATGTACTTATGCACTTCCATATAGTTGTCTTTGTCGTTGTCTAGACACGACAAAGACAACTATATGGAAGTGCATAAGTACATCTCTTACCCTCACTACATTACGTTACATTAAATGTGTGCATAAATAGACCATTATTTAAATCTATTTGGTCTCGAGATTAATGGTGTATATCAGGGGTGGCCAACTTTTGTGTACGTAAGATCTACTTTTTATTTTAAACATGTGTGGGATCTTAGTTGAAAACATATTTAAAAGAGAAAGCACAAATAACGTAAAAATTTGAAAATCTTGACACAATTTGTTTCATTCGTAATCCGACGGCTCTTGCCAGATCAGTGTAACTACTTTTTCCCTATTTTTATGTAATTCGTAATCTCCTTTGCTTAATAATCTAAACACAACATTTAACAGTAAAAAATTATTGTACTCTCGCAAAGAAAACAAATCCTTTAAAATTATTGGACCACTGAATAGTAAAAAAACCGATACTCTGTGGACTGTATTCACAAGTTTCGGTGTTTCTTTGCATCACCAACCACGGTTCTCCATGATTTTCGGTCCATCACTAACTGTTTCCATCCCCTCACTGCCATAGTCTCCAAATCACTTGTCACCTCATCCCACCATCGCATCATCGGTCTGCCCCTAGCTCGTCTCTCACTGGGCTTCCACATCATCAACATTCTCGTCACTTCCTCCTTATTACTCCTCCATACGTGTCCCAGTCATTTTATTCTCTGGGCTTTAATGTATTTGACTACATCTTCGCCTCCCATTTCTTCGAGCAGTTCGAAGTTCATTCTCGTTCTAATTTCGCCGTTTATATGCTTGGGACCCAGTATTGTTCTTAGCACCTTCCTCTCAGAAACCCTCAGCTGTTCTTCCTCTTTTCGCGTAATGCACATGACCTCGGACGCATATGTTAGAACCGGCCTTATCAATGACTTGTAGATCCTGATCTTTGTCTTCTTCGACATTCTTTTGTCTCTTAGAATGTTCTTATTTGAGAAATAGGCTCTGTTACTCGCTTGTATATTTCCTTTAATTTCTATGTATCTCTCATTTCTGCTATTTATCTGCACACCAAAATAAACAAAACTTTCAACTTGTTCGAGTCTGCAATCGTCTATTATTAAGTCTTTTTTGATTTTATTTTCTCTTCTCTGGCATATCATGTACTTAGTCTTTTTTTCACTTATAATCAATCCCATTCTGGTTGGCTCTCTTTTAATGGTTCTAAATATTTCAATCATACCCTTTTTTGTTCTCGATATGATGACCACATCGTCTGCATATGCCAGGAGTTGACTTTCCTTATTTATTATTGTTGTGTCCTTGCATTTCGTACTTCTAATTATCTTCTCAAGTACGACATTAAACAGGGTCGCCGACAGTGCATCACCCTGCCTCACTCCACTATTTACCTTAAAACTGTTGGTTTCCCCGTCTAACGTTCTTACAGTGGCTGTTGTTTCTGCTAGTGTTGCTAAAATAATCTTGATCAGTTTTTCTGGGACTCGAAACTCTTTCATCACTTTTTCCAGCTGCCTCCTATTCACTTTATCAAAAGCCTGCTTGAAATCGATGAACAGCATGTGCATATCTATATCATACTCGTGACTTATCTCCATAATTTGCTTTATAATATGTACTTCATCCACTGTTGACTTGCCCCGCCTAAAGCCACACTGATATCTACCCAGTATTTTGTTAGTACCTAAGTTCTTCGAGACGACTATGTATTATCGATGACAAAATTTTGTATGCCGTGTTAAGTAATGTTATGCCTCGGTAGTTATTGCAGTCTTCTGCATTTCCTTTCTTTTTTAATGGCACTATCACTCCTTCCTTCCATTTCTGTGGCATCTTTTCATGCTTTCATACCTGCTTTATCAATTCGCAAACTTCAAAGTGCAACGTATCCCCTCCATTCTTTATCATTTCCGCAGTTATCTCATCGCCACCGGGCGATTTTCCGTTCTTCAATTTTTTTACTGCTTTCAAAATTTCTTCGCTTGTCGGTTCCGGTGTTTCATCGCAATTTCCCGGGCTTTCCTCAATAGTTAGTTCCATTTCATCATCTTGCCGAGTATTCAATAATTTCTGAAAGTGGTTGGCCCATATTTTCTTGATTTTATCTGTACTGCTTTCCAGTTTTCCTTCTTCATTCTGTAGTGCTCTTACTTTTATATCGTGAACTCTTCTATTGTTCTTTATTTGTCTGTAGAATTTTTTTACATTATTGGCACTGTTCTCCTCCATTTCTTCCATTCTTCTCCCGATCCATTCATTTTTCTTCCTCTTATAGAGTTTGTTCGCTTCCATCCTTTTTTCTTTATATTCATCAGAATCTTCCTGTTTATTTCTTGCTAGCCATTTAATAATAATTTAATAATTAAATAAGAAGGAAATAAAGAGAACTAAAAGAAGAAATAAATAAAAAGGTAAAACGCAAAAATGCAACAAATCTAATTGCAAACGATGAAAAATGAATAAATTAGAAATTTTGTTGTATTTTTTTGTGGCTTATTTCAATTTTCTGTTATTTTACTATTTCTAATTTTAGTTTATTACCTTTATTTACTATTTTCACTTTAAATTTTACCTTTCTTTTTAATAATTTTGATTTTTTATTGTCTAACAAAATTTGTTCTTTTTTTAGAACTTTTATTCTCTGATTAAACTTGCCTGATGATGGTGTAATAATACCGAAACAATCAATTTTTTGGTTTTGGCGTAAGAATGTATGCATTTACTCGTATATCAATACTTTAAACTTAATTATTTCAAAATAATTAAAAATATTTTAATAAAGTAGGTAACATTTAAAATAAATATTCATTCATACATCGGTTTGTGACGTTCACACCGTCTTCCGATTTCCCTGTCTGTGCTCGTTGCGTGTTGAAACTGTGTGACGAGCACAGAGGACCTACAGCTTAATGTGGATTCCGAACCACGGGAATAGACAATTTTTACATCGTCTACTCCGACCAGGGAAGTTTTTGAGCCATATATAATGTTACCTGTGGCCAGCAGATAGACATTTGGTGAGCGAAAAATCCTTTTATAGATAGCAACTCACAGGATTTGAACCTATGAATCTCGGCATGAGAAGTTAACACGCTAACCGCTCAGCCATTCGCCCACCTTAAAATAAATATAAATTTTATAAAAAAGAAAAATAATAAAAAATAAATAAATATAAATTTTATAATTAATTGAATTATTAAAAACAATTCGCAACAATGTGTTGGTAGTAAAATTGGAATTGAAATTTCTAAGCAATAATTCGAATAAATTTTAATAAGTCGAATCAAAATTTTGTTTCCTGTCATAATTGAAATTTCGATTGTGCAGGATGTAGAGGAGACCAGAAAGTTACGTCATATTAAGAAAGTGAATTTATGATTAATAAATTTTCAATTTTTAGTCCGGGATTCTCGAAAAAGTAACGAAAATTTACTAATAAGATAACTGAAATAATTGAATTCGAAAAAGAAACTTTGATGAAAACAACGTGGTATTTTTAATACGCATTTTTGCAAAACTCTTATTCTGAGTGTGCAAGGAAGAAATTCTTTTGCCAAAATAAAAAACTAATGAAATCCAGAACGAAAGAAAAATTATTTGGGTAGTTGGCAATAAAACAAACTGATCTGTAAATAATTAATTAAATGGCCGTTTGTATTTGTAAATTTGTTATATTTTGAATAACCGGTTTCGCTATTAAAAGAAAGAAAACTTCTTAGGAATTTAAAAAATGTGTACCGCCGGGTACACATAACAAATACAAAATACAAATACAAAAAACAAGCTGGAAATCAACATATGTACCGCACTGAATTCAACATAATATTGGATAAATACAAAGAATTTGAACGCATATATACAGACGCTTCTAAACAAAATGAATTGGTAGGATGTGCCTTTGTACATAAAGATATAAATAGACAATATCGTTTACCTAACAACACGACAACATTTACAGCAGAAATCACCGCTATACACCAAGCGCTAAATTACATCTTAAATGAAGGTAAGGAGCAATTCTTAGTTATTACTGACTCCTTCAGCGCGTTACAAGCAATCAACAAAATTAATCCAAGTAACATAATAGCGGAACGAATACATGATACATACCATCAAATCAGAGCAACTATGAAGGATATAATATTTTTATGGGTGCCGTCACATATGGGAATACCGGGAAACGAAACAGTGGATAAAGTAGCAAAGATGGCAGTAAACAACCCAAATGCAAAATTAAAAACACGCATGATCTACACAGATGTATTGTCAATAATAAAAAATAATGTATACAAACAATGGCAAGATGAATGGAAGGAGTTAAAACAAAAACTAAGCAAAACAAAAGAAACCATAAAACCATGGAATTTACAGCCACAAAATAGATCACTGGAGACCACATTAACCAGGTTGAGGCTAGGACATACAGCTATCACCCACGCACACAAGTTGGCAAGAGAGCCACCACCACAGTGCATAGTGTGCCAAGTCGATTTAACTGTCCAACACATGTTAATCGATTGTCCGCAATACATTGTCCAACGGAGAGAAAGTGGAATCCTAGAACAACTTGGTAAAGCACTGAATCCGGAGGAAAACACTATCACTATCTCTAATACAATAAAATTCTTGAAAGATATTGAAATTTTAACAAAATTGTAAATTAAAAATGTATGTAATATTATGTAGGTGCTAATAACCTAGCAGTTGATGCACGTTAGGAACTTCAAATAAAAAAAAAAAAATTTAAAAACTAAATACGAGGGTAAAATGCAAAAAATATAACAAAACAAACTAAAGATTACCAGAAATGAAAAAATTTGAAATTATACAAGGTTTTTTAAATTTAACCTTCCCTTTTTTTATTTTCTTAAGGGAACGTTTTCAGCGGTAATACAGGGTTGTTTTTTTTACAAAAGTTCCGTCGGTTTTGAAATCGAAAAAGAAAAGTATTTTACTTTCCTAATTGAAATTTCGACTGTGCAGGTTATAAAGGAGGCTCAAGATAAAGAATATTTGATATTATTAATTAATTAATATTTTGTTTAGAGGTTAGGCGGTTAGCACTTACATCCAGATGATTGTCTTGCAGTTAACTAGAAAATGTTTGGAAACAAAATATAATATTAAAAATGAAATATGAAGGACTAAATCTGCTGGACTGCAAAAGCAAAATTAACAAAAGAGGAGCATTGCTCCCCTAAATAACTCAGGAACGATTAATTCATCGTTGCAAATATATTAAAAGCAGTGGATTACCGACACAAAATATTGGCTTTTTTTAGAAATTTCTATGCTTAGGATGTCCTTTACCATGTGACACAATTGGATAATTTTTTGCAACTCATTTCTATGTATAATTAAATTTTGACATTTGAATAGCGCGTGACGTTAGAAATCTACAATTTTTCTAACCAATCACTTATTTCTTAGCTTCTTGATAGAACTAAATAAAACATTTATTACCTGAGTTATAAATATTCGTGACCTTTCATTGGAAATGCTGTCAAGAATAAACCTCCTCTACAACCTGAATTATCGAAATTCTGTTTGCGCATGTAAAAAATATTTTATTGAATTTGAAACCCCGCTTTGTAACATTTTTGTTTCATTTGGTGGTAACTGTGAAGTAATCTTAAGATTATAATATTATAATTATTAACAATATATTTGGTCTTAGGTACAAAATCACAATCACTGTAAGTAAAGGGAACTCGGTGGAAACGGCATCATGTACAGTGAAAACAGTAAATGAAGGATTCGCGAAAATCGATGTGGATAGTACGGGTGACAGAGTGGATCCGTCTAAACGAATTGGAATACCTGCTTACGTATCTGGATTGGTCACAAAGTGCGCTTTACAGTGGACATCCCTCAAAGTGGAAAATTATGAAACCGTTAAAGACGACGTAACGTCACAAATGAACTATTAGTACTCAAATAGGGTAACATTTTTCGAATTTTAGGTGGGAAATCTCAATAAAGTTTTAAACGTAACACTAACAGAAGACGAATTTTTGAGCGAAATCGACGAATTCAGTAATAAAGACATGGATTTGGATTACAATTTAAATTTGCCCGCACCTGAAAGTAATATACATTTTCACTTAAAAACCAGGCAGTTTTCTTGAACAAAATTTAAATATTTCATTACAGGTTGGAGTGGACTCTTAGAGAATTCGACGTATTTATTTCGACTTAACGTAACGTGTCCGTACAGTTATGAAGAAAATAACGGTACCGAGAGTTCGGAGTCCTTAGCGATAGAAAAATTTGTGTCACTATACGCAGACGTTGAAGTGCAAACCGGACGTTTACCGATTATTCAATCCTTGAATGTCGTTCCCACTAATGGAATTGCACTAAAAACGTTATTTAATTTTAACGTTGTTCTAGAAAATGTTACTTACGATCGACCAGTGCTATACAAATTTGGTTATTTCTTAAACGACCAACTCATTTTTACCTATAATTTGATGGACAGCCCAAATTCCAGCTCAGTATTACCATATTTAGGTAAGTTTCGTTCTAAATTCTATAAGAAGAAAGTTTCAAATAATTTATAACAGTTGTTTTGTAGATAGCGGAGTGAAAACCATAGTAATTGGATGCAATAACCAACTCATGTGTTCGCAAGTGTACGGACCAACTATCACAACAAATCTGCCCACAATTACAGAAAACGATCAAGCGTAAGTTTTTATTAGCAAAATCCTCGCGACGTCTCACTTTTAGACTTTTAGCGACCTAATGGAAAAGTTCCAACATTTAATTTCGACGGAAGAATACTACAAAGCTTTTACGTTTGGGCTATCAATTTTGGAAACATACAAAAGCATGGACAATAATCAGTTTTCGAAAAACACGAGAGATTTTATTTCAAACTCAACGTCTAATGAAATTAAAAGGTTGCTGATGTTGAACGCAGATGGCGACAAAAAATGGAGCCAACCTGCCGGCGATTTACTAAAAAATGTCGGTCTTCTCCTTAACGGTTACATCGCATCCCCAATACTCCTAAACGTAAGAACTTTCCATAACCTTCCGAAACATTTTCCAAAATTTTGGATTTTTAGAATGTGGTTGCACTACGAAACGAACTTGCGCGAAGCAAAAGCTTAAAGATGGTAAAAGAAAAAGAGGAAACTTACTATTCAGGAAGGAAATTATTGCAGAACACAAAAATTAGAACAAAAAGGAGCGTGGAACTTTTCACTCTTGAAGAGGTTAAAAGTTTCCTGTTGATTTACGAAATTGTGATTACGACGTCAACGGATCAAAAAAAGGTCGAGTTGGAGAGGCAAAATTTTCTCAAACAAATCGATAAGTACATGCAGGGATTGTGTGCGTCTCTATACGAACAGTCCCAAACCATGAATTTAGGTAAAACGAATGATCGGGTAACTTTAGGAAAAAAATTATTATTGTAAATAATTTTTAGAATTGAAAACGTTGTTGCTTTCAATCGAAAAGATCGACACAAATTCCAATAGCAAGTATTACCATATCTTGAACTATGACAATTCTTGGAAAATCAACGGAAGGATTAAGTTGGGACGATGTGTGGCCAAAATAGCTCAAGAGCAAAGACTGTGTTTGGGAAAGCTTGCGTTGAAGGATTATTTTAATAAAAAACGAACAACGTACATGGCAAAAGTATACAGTGTGGATGAAGACGATTTCAACCAAGATGATTTGACATGCGACTACACTTTGGTACTACCAGTGAACACCGCAATTAAGAATAAGGAAGCGAAGGTAAAAGTTTTTCTATTTTGAATTGTCTAATTTAGAGGTAAAATAATTTTTTTAGTGTGTACTTTGGAGAAACAGGTGGGCACAATCTTTGTGTCATACAGTGAATTTATCGAACAAGACTATACAGTGTGTTTGCAAAAATATGGGCTACTATGGGTAAGAAAATAATGGTCATTATACATAATATGTAATAATTTAGAGTTGGGGAGTAGCTTAGCTACAAGGTAGCTATAGATTAGAAGGTTTTTTTTATATAATTTAGTTAATTCTGTGGAGAAATAGCCACAGCTTAGCTACGTTTATCGATAACGCAGCTGTAACTTTATTAGCTATTTTGTATTTTCAAAAAGTTGACATTAGTAGCTTATCAAAAAGAGTTCACCTCAAAGGAGAATTTATTTTTACTTTAGGTCTGGTGCCAGCATTTTTGTTATTGTTTTAAATTAGTCTTTGAATATAATTATTTTTACCTTTTAGTTAGCTTGCTATGCTGACCTTTAATATGCAAGTGACCCTGTTTTATAATAAATTGTAATGGTGGCAAACATTAATTCAAGAGTATTTAAGTATAACTCTAAGAATATCATAAACTTTATGTTTGTATTTACAAAAACTATATACAAAACATACAAAATGTTGGATCTGGATCCGTAATCCCTTGATTGAAGACCTTGACCGTAGACCGTCGATCAATATGTTATTCAATTAAATTAATTGAAGGGTTAATAATTAGCATGTTGTCATAAAAACTGACGACCAGGTAATTACATCATAATAGTAATTACCCCATTAAATGAGCACAATGTGATAATTTAATTTATTGATACCTCGATAAAGCGTTTTAATTAATCAGCGAAAAAAACTGTATTGTTTATCTACTCTCTTAATATCAACGATGGAAAGCGATTGGATGAAATAGCGGTGGCATTAAAACTTCTAGTTAAGAGAAGATAGAATAAAAAACTTGCCAAAAAAATTTTATCGTTCAAATTTCATCATACTGGCTCAAGATCACTTTCGCAGCTATCCGAAATTTTTGATAAAAATGGATTAAAATTAAACAAAGAAATATGTATGTCATATACAGATAATGCGTCACCTTGCTTTACACGTACTAATTAATTAATTAAAATAAAAACTGAGAATTAAATTAAATCTGAGGGCTTGTATTATATAAGATTACTTTGAATTGGATACCGTTATTGGCCTAGTAGTTAGAGTGATCAACTACTGATGCTAAAGGCACTGGTTCCAGTCCGGAAGAACCTAATCTTCTTTCTGACTTTCTGTCCTTCTATAATCGTCTCCCCAACTAATCTGCACTGGCCTGTGGGGTTAAAAATCCTTCTCTAAAGAGAAATAGGATTGATCAGAAGTGAGTAAAGATGACTGGAAGATGATTTTGTATTACCTGTAATTGAGCGGTTCATACGTCGATTCTGGTCATTCCTTTATCTCTTAAAGGCATGTAATCATTACAAAGAGGTGGGGCTGAAATAAAATCATTGATTTTCATTGGAAAATTTAGTCTAAGTTAAAGTTTGGATGCATTAACAACTTTAATAAAAAGGCCAAAAATAGTAGTATACATTACTGAAAGCTCATGTTACAATAAAAAATAATTCCATGTTTAATTAACTATTTAATTTTTGAAGTTTAATTTGTTAAATTATAACAAATTATAAATAAAACAGGTAAAATATACGAAAGACATCCAAACACATAACGTATCATTAAAATCTATTAAAAATTGATTAACTTAAATCAGATATTACAATTCTAAAAGCTTCCTAGTTATAGTCATATTTTTAAAGAAGGATCTATTTAAGCATTATCAACTGTTATTCTCTCAATTGGAATATATCAAAAACTGGCATATTTGACGCCATAAACTTCTAGTTCAGGCAACAAAGCCGAAAAATTGACTTCAGCTTGCCAAAAATCCGGATAAGCTGAAAGGCATTTGCAGACATGTGTATTTAGTGTCCGAAAAAAAAAACCCGCAAGCCTCCTCCTCAACATATATGGAAGATTTTAGTTAGGAATTTAGGAATTTTTATTCTAAAATTTGAGAAGTTTTGGAAGTGTTTTGTTAATAAATGACTCATAATAATTTAATAAATAACAAATTAAGGATATGGGGTTTCAAAATACTTAAGATACTTTAACTTTCCAATTTGTGAGATGGTAGAACTACAGATTTTCTGAAGAAAGAGAGGAAAGAAAATGAAAAACCTGGAATTTGTTTGAAAAAGTAATAAAATAGTCCAGTCAATAAGGATTTCATTGGGAAAATAATAGGGGGTATGCTGTAATAAATTTTGTTATCTTTATTTGGACCTTTAAATTATACTAGACATATTTTGCACGATTAAGCGACCCCAGATTTGGCTGCCATATTGGATAACCTACGCGAAAAGGGTCAGTTTGATAAATATATTATATCAAACAAAAATATATATATTATATTATATTACATTGTTATGATAAACAAAAATTATTATATTCAATTGCACAATAATTATTATCAATCAATGTATTCTTTTAAAATTAATGAAATGTATTCAACTATTTGGCATGTTCTTCCGCGCCTCGTGGACACCCAGGACTACTCAGCACTAAAACCTACAGCCAACATAACACAAATGAAAAATATATATTTATAATTTAAGCCTAAAACAAAATACATTTTAAAAACTTTTAAAATTTTACAATGACCCGGGGTCTTACCATAAAAATCATTGCAATACGCATAACATGGAAATATAAATCGCGCGCTCTCATCGCTGTAACTCTGCAACCGATCGTTGAAGTTTTACTCAAACCGAGAAAATTTAGTTTACTTTATTTTCTATTATTAAATATTTGGTATAAAGTGAATGCCAAACGAGATATTCGCGAATATTTTGTAGAAATGTCTATTTTAGCGTGAATTTTCTAATGACAACTACGTCCGAGGTCGCTAGACCGTGAAAAATTAGTATGTAAGTTCTTTCAGGATCATTTGCATAAAGATGAACCTCTGATCAGAGTTAACTCAGATGTACGATGTTTGATTGATATGTACATACATCGAAATTATGCGAGTTAACTGTGATTCAAGAAGTCAAAATGAAGATAATAAAATTTATTCCTTAATTCATAGTTTATGACGTCAGGGACGAACACCAGCAATATTTTTTGAACAGTAAAGTCGGGGGTCTGGGGGGGTCCCCGCAGGGTGAGGGTTCAGCTCTATTAGAAAATATTTTTGAAAATTAAGAACGAATAAGATCTTAACGAGCTTTATTGACGGAGATTCGGCGGAAGTAATTGGTTTTATTAAGGTTATTACAATTTTTTTATAATTTCATTATTGTTATTCTTATACCAATTTGAAAAAATATTTTAAAATAAAAAAAATAAAAAAGTTTACATTTTCAAGCACGTGTATTTGAAAGTCCTAAGAAACTTCTCACAATTTTTTTTAAACACCCTTGTCGGTTTTTCTTACCTGGGATTTTAGCTCCTCTTATGCAGTTTTTTGCTTTGTGGAAAATTATCATCAGATAAAAATTTAGGAGCATAAAATTCTGTACAAAAAGGAGTTTTACAAAACTATACTAAGTTATACCATTCGTAAAATAAAAATCTATTGCAGAAAGTCGCAATGCGATTTATTTAAAAAAAATTGAAATTGGAAACGTTTTTGAATAATTCGTATTTCAGATGAAAATTTTTAGGTGATGTCACCTTCGTCATTTCAAGTAAATTCAGGAAAAATCTATTCCGTGGACATCTTGATGCTCTTTAATTTTATTTTGATGATAGTTTTCCATAAAAATAGAATTTTCCGTTTATAGAGGAAAAACCACGCTAGAAGAACTAAAATTATCTCTGAGGGAAGAAAGCATTAAGGGATTTTAGGGGACTTTTGGGGGATTCATTCTAAAACACTCAAGTACACGTGTTTCTTGCATGGACTATTCGTCGATCATAAAATTTAAATTTATTACGAATGATTAACTAATAAGTAAACGGTGCACAATAATTAATTAATTATTTTAAACTTAATATAATGATATTACAACTGGAGATTTAAATAAATTGCCACCATCAGAAGGAGTCGATTAATTTAACTTCTACACTTCTTTATCATTCGTAGATGAAAATCCGGAACTAACTGCTTCTAATAGTTTAAGCTTATTTAAATATTTGATTTTTTAACTATCGAGAATTAATATTAAATTAAATTTTAAGAATAATCGACTTTCCAAGGTGGGATTTTGAACTGACCAATGGGTAAATCCTTACCACTGGAAAAAATTACTTGAAGCGTGAAAAATTTTCACTAAAATAAATAACAATAAATTATGAATTTTGAAACCTTAAGAAAATAATTTTGAAGCGTAGAAAAGTACCACTAAATTAGGAGAAATTTTTCGAAATATAAAGGCTTTCAAATCTCAAACGGATTATTTTCAACGAAACTAACGAAATTTATGCACCAAAAAGACTTTCTATTCAGAATGGGTACATTAACTCGATAATTCTCGTTGTATGAATTCCACGTTAAACTGTAGGCCCCCTTAGTAGCTTAAATAATAAAATTTTACTAGCTTTAGTTAAATTACCAAATTAATTTATAGTTATTTCTGCGGTTTATTAGGAGGTTAGCTAGTAGCTGCAGCATCTTGGCCAATTCTTTACGAGTGAAATACGAACTGCAAACCATTTACAATTTATCTTACAGGTTAGAATACAGCGTAAAAGTTTTAACAACGGAAGTTCCAAAATTAATCACTACTACTTCGCCTTCGACAGTTGTTACTACGACTACTGAGAGTCCAAAACCGTTGACCACGAGAACTACAGCCAAAATGGAATATTTATCCCCTATAAGTGAGATAAACACAGATGTTGAAATGATAACGAACGATCCCAATAGCAACGTTACAGAAGTGGTGTCTCTTGACAACTCTACAAGTTCGAATATTGAAGGTAAGCTTTCGATTCGACTTTACTTCTTCATCAAAGTGGGCTTTCAGATGGAGACGAGCTGACCCTGTATTTTGTAATCGGATTTTCTCTTTTCGGAATTGGAATAATAATTTTCGCTATTCGGCGGTTGCTCTCTGAAGAAGACGAACTTCAAAGTACCGAAGGTCCCGTATACGCACGGCTGCACGATGAACACATGTTGGAGGATGTACCAATTCTTTAAAAGTTTTCGGAATTATTTCTCCTGATTGAAATTTTTAATAACTGCGCATCAAGTTTTCGTTATCACCAGTATTTTATTAATAACAAACTATAATAATGTTATCTTATACATTGCTCCATCTATTGTTGTTCTTGTTGTGAATGCGAAATTTGGCTCTACTATTTCAGCAATCAATAGTTATGGTGCGCAACTCAGCTGAATGTCGATTTTAGATAGAGGTGTCGCTCAGAAGCAGAAAAGACAAAAATATTCCAACAATCTCTTCATTTCAAGAAACTCAGTTTCCTCAAGAAACTCAGTTTCCTCCAGAAACGAAGTGAGGTACTTTTTCAGATGTTAATAATATAATAATACTGCAGTAAGATTGTAAATTTTCAAAAATTTTTATGTTTTGGCTTGCTTACATTAATAAAATTAACAATAATGAAATATAAATACATTTTATTATCCAAGTGTTTTTTAACATCATCGAAGGCAGTAGTTTTGCTGAATGGAATAAAATCCAATTTAAATCAAAAACATAAAGTCACATTGTACTACAGAAGACCGATCTTGATATTCTATAGTATGACAATAATTTTTAAAGTATAAAATCATTAACTCAAAAGTAACGAATTTAGCGCTAAATTTAAAATTGAGCTCACGACTGCGCTCTATGGTAAACAATGTAACTACAAGTAGGTACAATAATATAACAGTTTTTTTACTTACACATTATAGTAACAAAGAACTAATTAATTACTAATTTAATCACACCACAATATAAATATTGTATAATAACATTCTAACCGACAAAATCGTATAAATATATCATCATTGTTTTCATTTTTTACTTCATTTAGAAAAATACATCAATTACGGTTTTCTGAATTTTTAGTTTATGTATCAAGGATTATTCAGATGACCACGAAGTTGAGCAATTTCAACAATTAAACTTTTCAGATTACAGCACCATCTCTCAAAATGCTCAGGTTACTATTCCAAGTTTTTAAGCTTGTTGTCAAATGCTTCACCTAAAAAATTATAAACGCTAACTTTTAAATCAATCACGTGGCAAGATTGTACCGCTTACCTGCTATTTAAGCAACTCAGACTTATTGGAAGTCCATCCGATGAAGGTGACGCCATGTAACCCGGTACCGATTCCAAAAGTGGGTACCATTGTGCTACTGGTCTCCTAGGATTATCTAACATTTCTAACCAATGATCTTTTCCTATTCCAATAAAACTGGATCCAATAGCAGTACATCCCATTAATTCGTTTGAACCAATTCTGAAATTTTAGAAAAAAAAATTGTAAGACCGCAGGGGAAAATGTACTTAATCAAGAATGATGAACAAAGCGAGTTTCAAATTGAGCGACAGTTAGGATTTCAAATATTTGCATTTGAATCATAAATCAAAACAATAGAATGACTGAAAGGTCAAAAGGATTTATACTGCATGCATGGGCAGTCGAAACGCAGCTGATTATGCTTATCAATTTCCATTTGATAAATCAATAGTAGAAATGTTGCTATTTGCAGTTTGTGATCCGAGCGTAAATACAATTTCCTGTGTCATAAAAGGAAAGAAAGTGGAAACGTGTGCATTCAAGTTAGCATTATCCGAGTTACATAATGTAAATTATCATTTAATTGCATTGAACAAAATCATATTTTAATTTAAATCAGCTTACCTATCGTAATCGATGACTTTAACAATCAAAGACACGTCTTCTATATTATCAAACGGTACATCGAATACTAAAGCTTCATTATATACTGGGCAAAGAGTCGACTTCTTTACTGTAGTTTTTTTCTTTTTAATCCTTTTGCCTTGGCAAAGTAAATACACTTTGACGTATGGATCTAAAAGATACCAAACGAAAGTAAATCAGGGAAAAAATATCGTGATAGCTTAATTCGTTACGACAGAAAGATTGCAGTAGTAAACTGAAGTAGAATTTAAACCACTTTACCTGATTTTCCTGTAATATCCATTGCTTTTAAATTTCTCCCTTTGATTACAGTCAATGTAAGACGGCCAGCAGTTGGAAGATAGCACAAAGAAAGCATTATTTCTCCTAAATCAACTTTATCCTAAAACAATTATAATAATTTGCATAAAGCAAGATTGAAAAATTGAGGTTACAAAAGGTTTGTTTTATCGGATTTTGTTAAGATTTAATAAATTCCGGTTTTAAAATGTGGGGCAAGGTCGCGTTGGTGGAAATAAATTACTTTCATGTAAAGCGCGTAAATATTCCAATTTTGTGTATCTAACTCCAACTTGTATAATTAATTCATTTGTCGTTTGTTTGTATACCTTTACAGATTAGGCAAATATTATTTATATAATAAAAGAGAAACTCTTACGATGAGTGATCCCACACATCGGGTAAGCAATGTGGAAGTAAATTACATAAAACAAGAATTATTCAATATACCCACTATTCAGTACTTTGAAAAAAATTTCTATTATTGGTCGCAACGCAAAAATCAATAAGTACAAATTAATTCGCATACTTAAAGAGCATAACGGTCATCCAAATGCTGCAAGTGTTAAAAGAGTGAAAGAAGGATATCGTTTTTGAGCCAAAATACCAACAATAAGAGTACGCTAAGGTATCTGGGTGGGGGTTGCGATAGATTCACACAGGAGCAAATAAGATGATGCCGGGAAAAAGTACAGGGTTCAGAAAACATTCTTGCCAGAATAATTTTTAAGCTAGAGGTCATCGGAAGAGGCTCGAATTTCTGTAAGTCTTTAATTCACACTTACAGAAGGAATTATAAACGAATTATAAACGAATTATAAAACGATACCTCATTTATGTCACAGGTGTGATATCACAAAGTGATATCCACGTGATACCTATGTGATACACACATACACATTATACCTCACTTGTGTCAGAGGTGTGATATCACAATGTCATATCCGCGTGATACCCATGTGATATTTTGTGACTTTATTACTTGTGATTGTTGTTGATTTATTCCTACAATTTCCTACAATTTCCTATACAACATTTTTTTCTCTCTTTTTCACTTTTTTAATTTACGAATACCTGTACAATTACATTTCAAACAATACTGTACAATTTTTTTTTTTTTTGCATCAAAATTACTAATTTTTTGAACCCACGTGTTTGAAAAACATTTTTTTCGCTTTTTTCCATTTTTTATTTCACAAAACACTGTAGAATTACATTCCAAACGTTACTGTAGAACGATTTTTTTTGCATCAAAATTACTCATTTTTTGCCATAATTTCCAATATTTTTGCGATACATTTTTTAAATTTACGAAAAAAAAAAATTTTTTGGCTTCTTTTTTGTAATTCTTGGCTTAGTAAGAAATAAGAAGACAAAAAATCATTGAAAACACACGAAAATTAAGAAAAATGTCATTCGATTCACAGTTGTCACCGAGTACAGCCCTCCGCGGATTTTATTACAAGTTACGATGAAAATTGGAACAGCATTTTTATCGCTTTTTTTCACTTTTTTATTTTACCAATCCCTGTACAATTTATTACATATCAAACAATACTGTACAACGATTTTTTTGCATCAAAATTACTAATTTTGTTGACGTGTTTTATGATTTGAACCCACGTGTTTGAAAAACATTTTTTTCGCTTTTTTCCATTTTTTATTTCACGAAACACTGTAGAAGTACATTCCAAACGTTACTGTAGAAGGATTTTTTTTGCATCAAAATTACTCACTCACTCACAAATAAATTACTCACATTAAATTTTTGTAGTCATAAAGCAATTTTACAACTAAAATAACAACAGCTAGGTGGCACAGAGGTTAACTCTGACGGACAATGAAGTGAAAGGTTACAGGTTCGATCCTCGCACAAGGTAAGATTTATTTCTAATTTTCAAAATTTAATTCCAGACTCCAAGAAACAAAGAAGACGACAACATCATGAGATATATCACCACCAACAAGTTCTTACTAATGAGAATAAATAATGAGAAATGGGTAAAATAAAAAATTATATGTTGTAGAATTAAAATTGTTAAAATTAGCAGCTGAAACGAAGAAATAAAATTAATGGTAAATTAAAAAAATTCAATTTTTTTATTTTGATTTTCAAATTTGATTATAGTAAATTATAGTATATTATATATCAAGGTTGTGAAGGCCGTCATTATTGCCCTAGCGCCAAGAATATATTCCGAGGTGCTTTGCACCGAGGAATATAAGGCGCGGAGGCAATAATGGTCTTCACAACCGTGGTTTATATACGATTTTTTCCACTACTAGATTTATTACCATTTTTAAAATTCTTTTTAACAAAAAAATTTCAAATTTAAAATATTTATTTCAAATGACAGTTTTGTTTTGTTGATTTGACAGTTGATTTGACAGTTGTTGACAAATTTAGGTTATTAAATAAAATAAATCGCGGTTCGTCAAATTAACAATGGATGGCGCTGTCACTTGCTGTCACATTTAATTCGATTATAATGAATTTTTAAAATTAAATTAATGTATTAAAAAAGCGTTTTAAATAGTTTAAATACAATTAATTAGCATTTCTTGGTTATTCTAAATCATTTAATAACAACATTTTTCTTTAAAATAGTCGCCAAGTTATCAAAAAATGTCATTTTGTTCATTATTAACCTAGGTTAATAATGGAAAATTTATTCACCACTAGTTGAAAACGTGTCACTTCTTGATCGACTAACCTAAGTAAAAATGATAGCCTATATGACTAGTAGTGGAAAAAATTTATTACATACTGGTGATGCTACGGCGATATCACTGCGTCACAAATCTATGTCACAGTGATATCACTGTGAAATCACTGTGATACTACACTGTGATATCACTGTGATATCGCTGAGGCTGACATTAATCCATACTGGTGATGCTAGGGTGATATCACTGCGTCACAAATCCATGTCACAGTGATATCACAGTGATAACTCTGCGTCTACTGGGTTATATTACTAAACTTGAAGATCAGAAAATTCTCTAAAAAACATAGTTTTGGAAAAGAAAATTTTATTCCAAATAATAATTATTCAAATATTTGGTTGCAATTTCAATTTTTTTGCAATAAAATGCATTCCACTTTTAGTCCATGCATCGAAGCCCAAGAAATGGCTCAAGTCTGAAAGAATCCGAGTAAGCTGAAATTTGGTAGATATCGGCAGCTTTGCCCTCAATTGGAGATTTTAATTCCTCAAACTTTGTGAAATTTTGTGAAAAATGCTTTGTTCTTCAATTTTTATCTTATTTAAGATATTTTACTAAATAGTAAAATAAATAGGAAAATGAAAATTTCCGTATAATAAGTGAGTTATAGGCAACTCGTAAACTCAGTCTAAAATTCACAATTGGAGAAGTAGCCGACAGGGATTTTAACCGATTCATTGCGAAACTCAAATGCACGTATCTGCCAAATTTCACTTTACCCGGATTTTTTGCAAGCTCAAAGCAATTTTTTGCTTTCATTGCCTGCACTATCCGGAACTCCCAGATCGCGAACATCGGTAAGTCGTCTTATAGACCTCATGTCTATATTATGCGAAGAAATGTTCCAGGCGAGATTACAAGCCGATATAATTGCATCAAATGGGCTTGCAGAGAAATAATTTGAATTCGTAGTCAGTAAAGCAACAATAGAGGAAAAACTAACATGAATAAAATCAGAAACGGTCGAAAATTCAAGAAAAAGAACATACAGAAAGCACAAAGCATACAAAACCGTAACGTTAGCTGCAATTACGCATATTTAAAACACTTATGATCGTCGTCGAGCCAGTTCTGCTAGAAGAGGAAATGCTGAAATTTGGTTATCTAAGGGGCTAAAGATTAGGTTTAAAGCAATCTAGAGGAGGCAGACAAGGACCTGACTTGTTTTGCGTTAAGGGGTTTCTAGAAGAAGAAGAAAAGCTGTCTTTGGAGGCTAGTTTATCAATTGATGGAAAGGGTAGTCGAAGCAAGCAGAACTTTGCTGCAATCGATCACAATGCACTGTGAAGTATGGAGTCCTTAAGTACAGTGGCATTGCACAACTTTTTTCAAAATTCAAAGAAAATAAAATATGTAAATTTACTATCTTTTTATTTACTTATTTATTTCTAGAGCATGTAATTAAATGATAAAGAAGCTTTAACCAATAACCTTTAAGATACATTGTATTACTTTGAAAATAACCCTTCATTGTCCATAAAATACCTACCGTGCCCCAACAGGTAGATGATATCTATACACAGATTGGGCGATTGTCAAAAGTGTCCGGACCCACATTGGACGCCTGCAATTAAAACTTCCCAACCCAAATTTGGCCAACGTGAGAAGATATGGCCTAACCTTCAAGTCATAAATAGTACACATCAAGAACCGTCCTCAGTTCCCAGTACCTCCGTAAACCCTGACCAGGGAAGCAGCCAGCAGGTGAACGGAGGAGCAGGTGAAAAGAATCACTGGGTAAGACCAGGTAGCCACTCAAAGACTCTATGGATTGGAGATGTAAGGACATTGAATGGCGATGACAGGCTGCATTAAATGGAACACAAACTGAATAAGATTAAGTTTGATGTTGTTGTTGGACTTAGCGAAATCAAACGCAATGGGGGAGGATGGATAGCGCTTAATACGATAATCATTTTCTATAGGTGGCGTTAATAGTGGAGTGAATTCTACCATTCACAAAAAACAGCTCATCTTGTGGAAACATTTGAAGCAGTTTAGGACAGAATAGCTTATATCATAATGCGAATAACCAACCCCCTAAAAACAGAAGTAATTCAGGTTTATGCCAACTTCATTACCAAGAAGAAAATGTTGCACAAAAAAATCGAAGAATTATGAATGAGGGATCGGAAGAACTCCTGAAGTGGACGTGGATAAAATGGAGATGGCATTGAAAGGTATGAAAGCAATCCGAGTCCGTGACGATGAAGTTTAGCCCTACTGAGTGAGTGCCTAAATCATGTAAAAATTCCTAGTGGTGTTACGATGCAAAAGGGGTGCCGCAAAAATTTTCACTAACGACAGACAAATAAGGTTTATGTCACACCTCTATAAGTAGCTCACTGAAATAATTACAAATCGTTTAACAAAGAAACTTGATGTTTACCAACCCCAAGATGAATCTCAGAAAAACGAAAACTATGTTTGATGGAGATGAGATCGGCGTGATCGATAATTAAGAAATTGAAAGGGTTGCTAGTTATAAATACTTGGGCAGGAGTCTACTTTGGGTAGAGGCGTATATACAAAAGAGGATGGAATAGCTGTGGAAGAAGGAGAAACAGGTAGAATATAGACAAAGGGAACCTAAAAAAAGAGAACTTGGAACAAATCGCGCTATAAGAAGTGCCGTTCTGAGAACAAAATTTGATTTCATTTGGCAGACGGTACATGGGAGGAATTTCCTAAAAGTGAATTCCCAGTTCCATGAAAAGATGATGTTTTAGTGGGTGAAAATCCCACACTGTTTTGTGAGAAATTTACTCCTTCTGTATGAAGCGGTTCACTCTTTAGAACCTCATCAGAAAACTAGTTTACTGTTAGCCCAATAGCAGAGTACTCGACTGTTAAGATAAAACTATCAGGTTTGGTAAATGGGAAACTAACTGCACAAAAATTTTCGAACGGTGGAAGCAGCCGTAGGGGCCAAATTACTCCATATTCAACCTTAACGCAAAGAAAAATTTGTAGTAAAGAAAGGGGTGAAATTCAGAAGTGGACGTTATAAAGTTGAAGATGATGAATCAAATGAGAAGCCCTATGTATGTAAGTCGTTCTTTTTCTTAGTTGCACACTCGTCACTATATAATTTTTCTGAATTTAAATTTTCTTTAATCGATTTTCTACGCAATCTCTTACTTTATGGAAATTTTTCTACCACAACGCAAAATTATCTATTTTTATTTAAATTATTATTAGTGCTGGCCCTAATTATACAACAAATCTATTCAACTTTCTTCGGGGTTTACAAAATGCTCAAAATTCAAATCTACTACAACATAAAAAAAATTGCAAAAGAAATAAATTTTAATTAATATAATTGAAAATTTTGCAGACAACGAAATAAATATAATACCAAGTACTTGAAATTGCTAGCTGTATTTACTTCAAACACGAACATCTAACATTAAATTAATGATATCTTTAAGTAAGTCCATCTCAGAAAAATTGTAATATAAAGGCGAAATTGATCTCACTATTCAAGTTTTCAAAATCAAAAAGACTAATTTTACATTAAAAGTTGTATTTATAGGGTTTGACAATAGCAAATGAACTGTGAGTTAGAAAATCCATTTCTGAAAGTAAGTATTGGCTCAAATACCCACTACTTCTTAATGAATGGCTTAAAAGTGAAGCGTTAGAAGCGATTAGAGACCTGAAAGCTATATACTAATAATTTTTACGGTGTAATAAAAATGTTTCTGAAACTAAAACACGATTTTCATTTGCAGGAAATAAGCTTTTCAGGGAATTTAAAACCACAAAATATTTTGTTTTAATTGAATGCATTTACGTGTAATAAAATCTTCTTGTGGTAGCTCTGCAATTACATAGTTCTTATCAGTATTGGAGGATAATTGCTGTAACTATCAGCAGGAAGCACTGTACGAGTCTTTAACAGAGCTAATCTTTCATCAGCTTACGACCACGAATAGAACACCCACTGAGAGTCTTTTTGTAATGAGTAAATTCAAAAGTGTGGGACAATAATCGAAAAAGTGGGTCTACTAACATTAATATTTTGATGATATAAAAGAAGGAAGTGTCTGAAAATATTGACGGCCGTCATATTCCGCAGTAACGTGAACTTCCAGCTGTCATAAAAGACTCCTTATTGATTTCAAGATATTAAATTGAAGCACTGTCTGTCACAAAATAAATAAAAACATAACTGTACAGTTTTTAAATGTATACCACTTGTGCTACAAGAAGAGATAAGTGAACTGGCTTTCATTTAGTATGAGATGCGAAAAATTATTATTTCGTGCTTTATTTCTAAATTTTATATTTTTAGACGTAAATTAAAATCGATGTAACATTTTTTAATATTTCACAAAGCATTAATAAGAATTTTTAATAATGTTTTTTGATTAACCATTGATGTCAAATTTTTAATAAAAATCTGAAACATCTGTAAATATCAGGAAAATAATATTAAATTTCTAAATATAATACTTACTTGAGGAGGGCATAAAATATTCATCGTGTATTCAATTTCCTGTTGAAGGTCCGTGGTTTCTACAAGACCCTTTAAAACCACGTGTCCAATTAAATCGTGTCGTGAAAACCTGTCGAAATCGTACACTGAAAATTGGATGTACCTCTGCTTTAATTCTTCAAAAGGAACACTGAAAATATATCACAATACAAAACTTTTATCATTATATAATAGAAAATTAACACAGGTGAACAATTTTCCACGAGTATTTTCTAGGATTATATAAGTAATGCATTTTCAAGCAAGTTTAAAATTTAGTTTTCATAAATGCAATCAAAATACTATTTTAAACAATAAGCAGCTGAAAGTTGAAGGTTCCCGTAATTTATTTATTAAATTTATTAAAATATAAAACTGGTGCTTGTCGTAGGCTAAGAAGTTATATATGTACTCGGATATTAAATTTCAGAAATTCGAAAATTAATAATGATAAAGACAAAAATTATGCAATTACAATTTATTAAAATTAACGTTCAAGTCACGGAGGTATATTTATTGTTTGCTCGACCAAATTTTGAATATTTTAAAATTTTATCCTGAAGGAATCTTCAAACAGAACTTTCCTTTTGAAATTAAATTATTAAATTAATTTTACCTTATAACAAAAGTCCTGGAGCAATCTTTCTTACGTGTCACAGAAAGTACTTAAAGTTAAGTTAAGTGTAGTTTATTTTCTGTAGCTTCAGGGTAAACAGTTTTATAGTTGGACTTTTTTGTTCATATGGAACTAAATTTCAATTAAGTTGGGCTTAATTTTTAAGGCATTTTGACAATTTTCTTTTCTTATGTTGTTTTATTTATAGTGAAATTGAAGTTTGTAAAATGAACAATGTAAGTTTTAAATACCCCTAGCTAAGTCGGAATCGCATAGAACTTAGTTACCATTCATTGATAGTAAGATATTTTAGAATACATCTCTATCTGAATGCCACTTATGACTTAACACTTAAAGAAAGTTTAAATTATATGGTAATCTCTATAGTTAATACAATTGGAAAGTAAATAATATAATTAATTTGAAACACTCCGTATACTGATTATATTAGCGACTTCTAGAAAGGCCAAACTAAAACTGGCTTTTTTGATTTTCGTTCATATTCAGGCTTAAATTCCTTTATTTAAAATATGTTTCCATTTTTAAATCCAAGCTATAGAAATAAAATTTATATGAAATTAATTGTTCAAATATAAAGCTTCGACATTATTTCTTAGACCTAATTTGGAGATTTTCACGCAACTGTAATATCTAAATAACTAATGAATTCTAAATTCGTTAATATTATGAAAGGTTTATATTTTAACTTTTATTTCTATAAGTTGGATGTATTTTAAAAAGGTAAATATAATTAAAAATATTTTCTACAAGTTAAAACTCAGTACTTCAAATTTAAATTCCTTTAATAAACAGAAACTTATGTACATAAATTTTCTAGCAACAAAGTTTATAAATAATGTTTAGCAATATTCAATAATTGGGCTTTCCGCTGTTAAACCTTATTAAGTTGAAAACTCAATCGCCGTAAAAATTCTAAAAGTACATGAAGATATTATGTTCAAATCCCACAGCAATAAAACATCAGGTACATACATATAAACGAATCAAATACATCGCCTTCTCAAGGTTTTATTCAAATTAGTTAAAGTGAAAATTTCAAACGAATACCCACAATTATCAGAAAACAAAGTTTTGGGCTGTTTAATCATAGTTATTGATTTACATATATCAGTATCTGTATTCGCTATCCGTAATATTCGTGGCTCAGAATATTAAAAATTCAAGTTTAAACCTTATTACAAGTTTGTTGTTTATTTAGTTCAGTCGATAATGAACTTCAAACCACTAAATAAATAATAAATTAGTAGTAAGAAGTTTTTGCATCAATTTTTTAAAATGAACTTTCGATCTTTTATTAATTATGCAGTATTATATACATATATTTATACTAGCTGACATACCCGGCTTCGCATGGATTTTACTTTGATTGGTGAGCAATTTTGATTTTTAGTGCCACTAGATTGGTGATCATCTCAATTGCTGATCAATTCGATTAAATAAAATAAAAATAAAGAAGATATTACAGAGACGGTCATCAGCTTAAGCGGTTGAGTGCGTTGCTGCTTCCTGGTTCGACTCCGGGCTCAGTAAAATCTTTATTATGACCGTCTCCCTTTGGAAGGCAATGGCAAGCCACTGAGGTGTAATCTGTCTGGGTACAGCATCTCTGGAGATGAAGTGTACACACTTCCAGCAGTTTGGAGCCCGAGTTAAGCAGTAGGTCCTCTATGTGTGTGATAATACTTCAAACGAAAATCCTTAAAATAAAATCATTTTAGAGAACTTCTTGCTTAACATAACCAGAATCAGCGACGATTGCCACGATCCTTAAGTTTGTCCTCCAGTTGGAACGGCTTGATAGATAATGAGATATTTATGAAAAACTCATTTTTAGCATCTAGCACAAAAAATTCCAGTGTCACAGGTTCCAAGACTTCGGGCATCCGCAACGTAATTTCAGGGCAGGCCCGAAGTGCGTCAAGTACACTGACGATCACCTGACACCTACAGGAACTTGTGCAAATTGCGGCTGAACGCATCCGGTAAATTTCAAAGGCCGAATCAAAGATAACCTCCAACAATAACAACATAAATGAACGAGGATCCGCCAGATCTGGCCAGATGAACTGGTCTTATCCAAAACGTTAACGAATAAGTAGAACATAAACTCCATCCTTCTGATCACCGATAGAGCCAAGGACCTTGGTCGACCAAGGACGAGTCAACCTTTATTTATTTAATATGAACGGATCTACCAATCTCAATCGACTTCAGATAAAAACTTACAATTACGAAGACAAACCTCTTCCTTTTCCTGCCTGCTATTTTCCGCCATTAACTAATTGACGTCACCCGAAAACAAATTTATCCCAACTGATGTAGCACTGCGCTTCGACAATACCATGGTTGATTTAACACCTATTTTTCCAAACGCCAGATCTCATCCACACATGAAAGAGATATGAGGCCAAGCGTCGGTGCTCCACAAGCCATTATTTTCCCGCGTTCAGCTCAACTTAGAGATCGAAATCCTATTAATTTAATCGTTCATCAGATGAAGGAGGTATAATAAATACTGTACCCCGTTAAGAAAGGGCTTCGTCAATTAGTACAGGCAATCTTGAATATTAATAATTAAGACTTCAAGTGATTGTCCTCCATAACGCCTGGAAGACAAAATAAAATACGGGAACGACTTTGTGTCCAAGCACAAAGTCCTAAACCATCGAAAAAGTAAAAATGTCCAAGTTACTTCTATCTGTCTTGAAACAAGAAAATTTCACAACGCTGCAAAGGTTGTAAGTGTGTTTTAGCTTAAAAAATTCAGCCTCTAAGAAAATAAATATGCGGCCACTTTAGCTTTACTTACGTGTCAAAGGAGGGTAAACCCGAACAAAACTAAGGTAACCTTCTTTGGAAAACTTCCGGCAAAGAAATTTGACTCTTCAAGAAGTCTCAAAAGCTTCCAACAAACAACACTGAGATTAAGACTGAAGTTGTACGTCCAAATCCTTGAGGGTTTATCCTAAATGAAGGGTTTCGATAGGGCTTCGATAGAACAACGACCTTTGACACTTTTCGTATCAAATGTATGTAGGAAATCGTGTCCGATAATTTGCACGACAGCATTATTTGTACGGCACAAAGTTGTACAACTGCTGCTGTACGACTAAGAATTTTTGCGACTGACCACTTAGCCTATTGGGAATTTTAAATGCTACACATTTTTATGAAACTTTTATAATATTTGTTAATTTTAATATTTTTTCCCTTTTCACATTTTGCAAAATTTTCATATATAATACCACAAGAGACTATCAAATTGTCGGCAATAATTTTTGAAACTGGAACTGAGTGTTTGTCGCCCTTAAAATCACCATGAGTGCTTTAGCACGAATGGTGATTTGAAATGGCGACAAACACGAAGATTCCATGGTTTAAAAATTAACCGACAATTTTATAGTATCGTGTGGAATTCGTTTGACAATTTCGTAAATAAAATTTCAATTTTTTCTGACAGCAAATAATTTATAGTATGCGTTCACGTAGTTTCCATCGTTACTATGGAAATTTGACAATACAGACCACGGTGGTCGTATTGCCGCGACAATACACCACCGTGGTCTGCATTGTCAAAGGAAGTAGATTATGATTGGTTCAAATTGATGAGATTGTAACATCCTATTGGTTGAATTATTATGAACGAAATTGTCCATGAGTATTTAAAAATAAAAAATTCCCTGATTTTGCCTGACCGAATTTATACATTTTATAAATTCCACCAATTTGTTAGGTAGGTATTTCAGAAGAGTGGGGCAAAATTATCATAAACAATATCATCAATTATCAAATCAATACTTTGATTTATCAAATCTAATAATTTCCAATTTCCGCGAATACGTGATTAGCAATTTGGCGAGAGAAAACTTGGTTGACTAATGCCCGTACTAATAGCCGAGATTTAAGACCTACCTGATCCAGAATTAAGTCTCAGATTTCCGTAAAATTCTGACCGTTCGTTATTGTTATGGTAAATTTCAACAATTTGATTGATAGAAACTAGAATCGATGGATTTTTAGGGTTAATCTTGAACGAATTTTCTATAGTTAAATTTTAGAAGCACTTATGAGTGATTAGAAATTAAAAATTATCGGAGTAAAAATCAAAGCTCAAGTTGTATTTGCTAATATAATTTCGAGGGTAAGCGATGAAATTGTGAATAAAACTATTTAAAACTTTAAAATTCATTTAACAAATCATATATGGACCCACGAGTGGAATTATCTTACGTTTTTTAATTCCTTGCGGATAAATTTCTTGAGTAAAATGTTCATATTTATATTGCGGTATTTTTAAAAATCGGTTGGATTTGAAACCTAAATTCAAATTAATAAAAATTTAAACCTCCACAAAATTGGGAATGTTGGAATTTTCTGAATGAAAATTAAATTAGACGGTCCGACGTGTCTCTTCTCTTCTTCTTCATCAGCTTGATGATGTTCTTTCAAAGATCTAGTCCACTCCTGGACCAAAGCCTCTCCCCCATGAGGGGGAGGTTCAATCCATACCTTACCACGCTGGCCAAGTGCTGGTTGGTAGGAGAGCATCCAGCGGTGTTTTTTTAAAATTAATCAACAATTAATCAAGTACAAACCGCGAGCTACCTTGCTGGACTCACGTGATCAGTATTTGCATTGCGTTACGTCGCTACTGTAAAATCACTAAGACATGGCTGCTCTAATTTAAATAACTGTGCGATCCATCTAACGTGTCTCCAATTTAACTACGCGACCCGACCGACGTGTCTCTAATTTAAATACTCGACACGTCCGACGTGTATGTAATCACTCTCATCAAAAAATTTAACAAACTCATTATTGATAGGACGTAATTTATTCTTATCTTACGGTGGATTAAAAAAATGCTTCTTTACGAAGAATAAACTTGTCAAATTTATTTGGACTTATGTTATTCAGTTCTGGGAAGCCAAAAGTGACTGTCAAAAATTAAATTTGAAAACAAACTCAACAAATACAACCAGTAGTTACAAAGAAAAGCACATATAGATAAATGCAACCTTTACACAAGTTCATCATCGCTTACGCTTAAGTTTTGGTTATTTTGTAAAGATTGTATACATTTAACATGACTTCTCTTTTAACTAAAGCATCTACGTAATATATGTATACGTTTCAAACGGGTTATGTGGAAACCGTGAAAAACCAAATATGTTTTTAGCATTTTTTTCAGAACCATAATCTCAACGTTCAACTTTAAAAAATAACATGTTTAGATCTTATTCGCGATTTTCATTCTAGGACTGTAAGACAAATTGTAACGAAGTCACGGAAGTCAAAATCTGCAACTAAATTTATTGCTTAAGCTTTACTTAAATCATCGAGATTAGTCTGGGGAGCATTCTAACGGTTACCAAACAAAAACCGTCGACAAGCTTTTGGTCTTTTGTTTCCAACATTATTAATTTTAAATTTAAAATTTAATAACCGATTTAAAAATTTTCATAATATTTAGAATAAAAGCGAAAAGAACCTGGTTTCGATCGAGGTTTAAGTGATTTATGATGAAAGCAATAGTATCGTATCTAATATTTAATGCTAAGCGCATTAATAAACTCCGGATTTTAATAAATTTGAAGAGAAAGCCTTTTTAAAAGTTTAATCTTGTTAAAAAGTACAAATCTTTTTACCCAGTATAGGTAGGAAAATTCAAGGAGCTTATAATAATTAAGCTTTAAGTAACTAATGTATTTAACACGTAACTCACCGGAGTTTAATCAACGTTTGCAAATTTATTTTAATAACATAACAAAATCTCCCGGACTTAATCTAAAAAATTATAAATTATTGAGCAAGGACGAGTGGTATCGACCGAGAAAATTCTTTTCGAGAAAAACTAACATCCCGAAGACAATAGCACGAGCCGCAAGTGTATAAACACAAATGTTAAGCAGTTACAAAACATCAAAAATATCTTAAATGAATGGCAACTTCAAAGGAGTTGGAAAGTGGGTCAAGAGTACAAAAATATTGGAATATACACTGCGAAAAAGGATGGAACCAACTGGACAGAGTTTTTCTCACCAAATTGTTCTAGAATATGACTTAAAAAATGTAAAAAGTGCTCACCTAAATATGAAGGTTTCGTTAAAAACTGGATTCAAGTTCTTCCTATGCACTTTTGTTTGAAACTTCTTTTTTCTGTCTGGCAAAAGGTAAATTTTTATGTAAGGGTCGCTGCTTCCTGTAACATCCTTAATTGGCAAATCTCTTGATTCAAATACCTAATCAATAAAATTGTTATAACAAATTATATTTTGAAAAACAATTAAAATTAACATGCAAGTATGGGGAAATTAACTGCTTATTTACCTAAAAGCAAATTTTTATTTTCCAAATTAGAAAGTTCGCCCTGGTCTAATTGCTTTGAAAAATTAATTATAACTTTAATTTTATTATCTGCTATACCAAATTAAGCGTTAATGTTTAATAATTTGCTTGATTATAAAATGTTTAGAGCGATAAATTTTGTTGGTGTCCTAATTAGTTTATGAAGAATAAAATTAGAACCCTTACAACAAAGTTAACTCATTAAATTTTTAGATGCCACATACAAAATATTCTCTTTAAAATTTATTTTTATTTAATTAAACTTGTATTTGCTTTTAATTAAAAATACTTATTTACCCTAACAATAAGTCCTTCAACTTCTTTGTCGTAGCGAAGAGCGAAATGTAATTTTCCGCAGTATTCCATATCAGGACCTCCGGAGCTATCATTTGAAGACTGCCTTACCAAATCCTTTTTGTATAATTCAGGCTGAAAATATTTTATTATTAAACACAGGACTTTCTGAATTTTAAGTGAAAAAGTGCTGATAAAATATTAAAAGGTTTTTAAACTTTGGAAATCTATTAGAGCGCAGTAATCGTTAGTCGAGTTGAGAAAGTTTAGCTAATTAATAAATTAATATCAATCTATTTTTCTGCATAAAACTTCTTTTTTGGTTTAATTGTTTTTTAACATATCAAGGTATTTTATTTGTTTGTATATTCGTAGCAAAAAGATCCAAGTTCGTTAACCCCTGAAAACCTCTTGACTTGGTGGAAGTGATTTATGAAAAGGAAATGGAGAAATGATAATTAAAATTTGTCTCTTCACCTTGAACCACTTGAACATTTTAATTATGAATGATCCTCTGCCCTTTACGATACCGTAAATTAAAATTTCTATGAGTACTTCAATATACTACCTTAATAAAATTCGATTTAAATTATCGCAATTGGGTCATTGATTGCTTAAAATTATAATCTTGGGATCACAAGGAGTACGAGGGCCAAATTTAAAAAAGTCTACGTTGAAATTTCCTGCAAACCTCATCTCAATATTGCTTTCAATTTCCTAGATATGTACATTAAAGCAAAACCTGATTTCATTTTCTTTACTTCAGAAGATAGCATTTTCTAAGAGTTATAATTTCAAGTTACACGGGGTTTGGTGTAATTTAAGATTATAAAAAAGAAACCATGGCGGAGAGAAGCATAACGGCGTATTTGTGATATTGGGTGTAATTTCAACAATTTTGTGTAATTTGGTCAATTAATTTTCAGGTATCTAATTAATCGGTAGATCTTCCTGGAATTGAAATAAAATTTGACTTTTTGACATCCTTACACAGGACGATTTTTGATTCCCGACCCTATAGAATTAACCAGGTGGTTTTGCATTGCTTTTTAATTATTTTTGACTAAATGGGTCCTCATCACAACTATAGAAGCCCGCTCCTGCTTACTCTTTTGTTTTATTCAATTTATATACCATATCTAGAATTTATTTTAATTATAATAATTTTTACAAAAGGAAGGTTACAAGACAATGTCAAAATATTGATTTTAAGTGAACTTGTATTTTAACATCACGTCGAAATAAACATCGCCGAGTTCTGATGTTGGAGAGGAGATTGTCGAGATCTCGGAGCCGTACTTCAGTTTGACCTGAGCTGCATACTTCTTTTTTTATTATATTGATCGAAGTATTTTTACTTTTAATCGGATTGCGAAAAATTATTTTGTGAACAATTTATAACTCAAAATGCTGCTTAAATCAGCGATGAAGAATCTCTTCCTTTAACAGCTTTGTTTATCTTCTTCCACCATCAATTACCATAACTGTTTGGCCATTGAATTATTGTTTATCTTATCGTTGACAATAAGTATTTATATGTAGTTTTATTTTGAATTTTTTATAGCTATTCAACATAATTAACTAATTAATACAGATGGTCAATAGCAAGGTAGTTAAGTGCGTTGATTAATAATGCTGAGCACTAGGTTCAACCCTGTAAGGGCGAAGCAAGAACTTTTTTTTAATCGTCTTACCTCTAAAGGCAATGTCAAACCACCGAGGTGTGATTTGCCTAGAAAGTCTCTAAAAAAATAGGTCACCACGCTTCTGTCCAGAGACAAACGACAATGAACAAGAAAGCTCGATTATTTCTATTAACTACACTTTAGAATTGTAGTTTTCCAATTTTTGGATTTTCTTCACAATCTGTATACCAACGACGAGCATGAATTGATTAAGAAGATTCAAAATTCTAATGACGGCAGTTATTAGTTATTACATATTTACTCTTCTTCTTCTTCGCGTGCCTATCCGTTACCGGATGTTGGCGACCTCTCTCCTATGTATGTGTTGTGCATTTGTAGTACTATCACACACATAGGGGACCTACTTGTTTAACGCGGGCTCCGAACCGCGGGAAGTGTATACACTTCATCTCCAGAGAGGCTGTTCTAAGCATATTACACCTCGGTGGTTTGCCATTGCCTTCCGAGGGGAGACGGTCAGAATAAAGTTTTTACTGAGCCCGGAGTCGAACCGGGCATTCCGCATTAGCAGCAATGCACTTAACTGCTTAAGCTGATCACCGTCTTATACATATTTACAGTTGGTATTAATAATTTACCAAATCACGACCAAATTTTAAATTTTATTTTATTAAATTTTGTAAAAAATGTTTTGTTCAAAATGGGAGCAAAGGTCGCCAGAGTACGAGAGAGCATGGCATAGAGCACGGTACCTGAAGAGGCTAATAAAAAGAGGGAAATAAATTTAAAAAAATAAATCAATTAAAGGAAACTAAAGCTGTAAAAAATGCTATTCAAACATTGCCCACTGGCAGCTCCTTGACTCAAGTAGTAATAAATGTTTTATAGTTAACTCTACCTTACTGCTTCTAAAATTTTTCGTTATTAATAATTTATTATTTAATGAAATTGACAAAAATTATGAGGTTTTTAAAATAAATAATAAATTATTAGAATAAATAATCAAATTGTGTATTATTTTATATATTTGTGACGCCTTTCGCCATACAAACTGCCATCATGTGACAAATTATGTTATAGGAACATTAAAGTAAAATTATGATCGCTTTTCAATCAATTCTTCTTCTTCTTCCTACATTTCGTCTTCCGACTGATTTCTAGAGACACAACTGTTTTGGGGGTCGGTCGCTTGCTTTTCTCGTCGTGTGGTTTTTCCATTCGCTTCGATATTGTACTATTTTTTCGCCCAAGTCGAAGATGTTCAGAGTGGCTCTGAAATCTGTGTTTCTGAATCTATCCAGATGTGTTAATCTCATTTCGGCATGTTGAATTCAGCTCTCGGGTTTATTTGTGAGTGTCCAGGTCTCGCTTCTCTAACAGTTATGATAACAAAATAATATTCTTACGTATTATAATTTTAAAGTATGAAAAACTCGTCACAAATATATAAAATAATGTATAATAATTTACATAATATTCAACAAGATTGCATTTGATTTATTCTAATTTATTCTAATTTATTTATTATTCCGTTCTGGTTCATTTCTCGAATTTATTTTTGAACTCGATCAATTCCTACTTTATCAATAGGGTAATCCCCTGTAGTGACAAATTTAATTTTGACCTACAAAAATCGATTCATAATAATGATTACATATAATTATATAATTTTAAAATGCTATACTAATCGTAGTAAATTATACTAGTTATTTTATATTATAATATTATATATAAGTGTAGGGTAAAACGTTTTTAATATTACAAATGAAGTAAACTTCTAAACATTTTAGGCGAAGATATAAATGCTTGTAATATTATACTGATTAAATCGATCACACTCGTAGTATTTAAATTGCATAATTTATTTAATATAAGAAATACCTATAAAAATTTTTTAAATTCCTAAACCTAAACAACTTCTTTAATGATGGCAAAAACATGCCATCTATGACTTTTTAAAGAAAATATGTTTTTCTGCAAATGCTTATAGGCCAGTCATGTAGATAAACTTAAGGGTTAACGCTCCAATTAGTCTTCACAGGTTTCGAACACCATGAATCAATTTGGTTCAAGTTTCTATAAGTGGAATCCATTAAACTTCGAAAAATTACCGCGCACTAAAATCTTATTTATCAATGTTTGATGCAAAGAACGTGACACTATTTGTTTTTTCTCAAATATCTAGAGAACTAAACCAGATACAGCAATAAATTGTACTTAATGATTTGTATAATATTTATAATCAAATCAGTCATTTAGCTAAGCACGTGCCTTTAAACTCTGAAACTCAGGTTCCGAATATTATCGACGTCGTCGTATATTTGATCCCGTCCCGATAAGTTTTGTCTGCCATTTAAAATGGGATTAAAAAATTAAAAAGAGCTTAATTAATTCAAGGCAAAGCCTTTGTAGCATCTTTGAGGAAAATGTTAGCAGATCTGATCTATGATATTTTATTTCAGCTGCGTCTGTATAAACTGTGTGTACATAGCCTCCGTTTGTTTTAGGCTTCTATACAAAGTATAGCAAGAAGCTTTATGATCTGGCTCCATGTCTGTCTGTCCGCATAATTCAAATCTAATCAGAACCCTCAAAATTGTGATTGTAAACACATCGTATGTATAATAAAATAAAAATATTTTTTAAATTTAAAATCGACTTTTTAGTCACGTTCTACAAAAAATTTTACTTATATATAGAATATTTCGTCGGCTTACTGCTAAAACAAGATAACTCCAAAATGATAGTTTTGAGTAAAACTAATTTTAAAGTTTGATTCACCATAAACAAGTTGGAGTTAGTTGGGGACCGAAATCCTACTCACACCTCCTCGGGGTGGTCCCTGGTAACTTGCGGAGGACCCTCAGAGATCGGGCGCGAACCCCGGTGGATGGGGGAATCCGCAAGGCTGACGTGAGAGGTAACATCAAGGGGACGTGAACACCAGTCTCCCCCAACGGCAAGCTGAGGGAAGTCGACCCGACAGCGGTGCAGACCGGGCAGACCGGGTCAAGACTCTGCACATCAGGGTGCAGAGAGACGAGCCTCGCGGGCCACTAACTAGTGGCTCCCAACACGCATCTGTACAAGCGATTCGGGTGATGCCGGGGGGTCATTGCGATCAGCCCGGGCCACGTACTCCGTGGGTGCCGAGCGGGAGCCAGCTAATCCGGTGATGACGGGAGGGCGTAGAAAAATGACAAACTGAAGACCATCGCAGACGACAGCGGAAGTGATGCCGAGACGGTAAATCCCGCTGCTCGTCGGGGAGGGAGTTTTAGTGAGTAAAAATCTCACACTACCATCCCAGATTGGGGTAGTGCCTATGAAGGTTTCCCCCTTCCCTGCATTACGAGAAAAAAAACAAGTTGGAGTTAGTTAAAATTGAACTTCTTAATACTCCTTTAATATTTGACTTACAGTGATCAGGTATTGTCAAAATGTAGTTTGCTCTTATTTGAATGCAATCATGTATATAACTCATTTTGTCCAAAAATGGAGTTATCTTGTTTTGGCAGTAAGCCGACGATTTGTTAGGTTGCTACTAAAGATTCAGATTATCAGGATTACCACAGATTTAAGAAATGAAATATTCTGAGATTTATATTTGAACTTAAAATGCTATCTTTTTGCTTTTATGTGAAAAAAATAATTTTTTATCCGATAATAAAGATACTAATCTGAAAATCGAAATTTTTTGTCATTAAATTTTACTTATAGTATAGAATATTTTTTAAGTTGGTGACTCTCGGTTACCGAATTATCGGTAACAACAACTTTTCACACCAGAAAAGTAGTTGTATAGAAGCCTAGGAACCGCTTCTAAAGCAAGTTCCAACTTGTTTTTAATCAATTCACTCCCGATTACACACCCACCCTAAATTACTCTCAGTTGAGCGGAGTCGTAGCATCAACTGTAAATTAATAAGTAATTATCTTGAATGCATTTGTCGAAATAATTTCTCGAAGTAACAACTATGAAATAGTAAATAGGGGGTGTGGCCTATGTAGATAACTTTCTTGTTATTGATTAACTGCAGACTATGTCACAATTTAGCGCTTTTTAATTTTGGTTTAATAGGTATTTTATTTTTTGCACTTCAATACGACAAACTGTTTTTCAGGTTTTTCAGGAGGTTTACTTAATCTAAATTTACAATTTCAACGATAAAAAATTTGAGGGATCCGACCATTTTTTATCGGTAGCTTTCAATAATTTTTTTAAATAGATTCTTGTGTGATCTGAAACGACTGGTTTAATACCACTGTCTATATAATAACTATGATGACATAAAAACATGAATTCGTCAGTATAGCACCGAGTAACGGTCTTAATTATTACTTTTATCTTCTTCTTGTGATTTTATAATAATATTATAAACCAGATAATTATTAAAAGCCTAAATACGTAATCTGTTGACTGTTGGTATTTAACACACATAGGATTAAATTATCATGAAATTTAATTTGAAACTTACTCGTTCAGTTAACAAAATTTATGTAACCTCGCCGAGGACAATACAACCACTCAACTTTCTTCAGTCTATAGATATACCAAACCTAGATTTATAATTGTAAGATTTGTTTACATTGAGATATTGACGAAAATAAAGGATTAATCATAGCAGTAGGTAGATCACGTGTTATTTTCAGTTTTATGTTTAAACCTCATTCAATAACTGCAGCGAATTTATTCATCCTTGTTCACTGAACGCAATAAAATCTCTTACTTGACAATTTTTCATGTCAATTTACTCATACAATTCGAAGTTGAAAATTTTTTACCACGATTAGAAGCTACGAACGAATTCTGACTTCTCTTCTGTTTCTATTACGTGAGGGTAATAATGCTATCATTTCAGCTTTACAACCTTTTTGTTTATTTATCACTGCTTTGCATAATTCCTTTATCGTTTATGTCATCTTAACGCAATACATTTTTTAAACATCAATTAAGAACTTTCTAATTAACTTTATTATAATTTAAATCTAGGTGATGTTACAAAAGATTAAACGTCGTTGAAATTACGAGAGGATTTATTTTCCCTAATTTCAAAATTAATAAAAAATTGTTTCAAGTTTGATTATTAAAAAACTTTGTCAACTTGCTCGGATATTATACGAAAGTACAACTTTTCATTATGTAAGGTTTTTGAAACATACGGAAATTTACATTAACACAATTAAATTAAATCATTAATTATAAGTAAACTAAAAGTGTAGCAATTATTAAGCGTTGTTTACTTAACAGGAAAAAATTTATTAAACTTAAAATTTATGCATTCATTATGAAATTACCGTAATCATGCGATAATAAAAAAATCTGAAAAATGTGCGATTTTCTAAAATTCCTTAATTAAATACAAATTAAACCTAAGAATACAATTAAGTTCGATTTAATCATTTTATGGTGGGTAATGAAGCTACGCTTTAATTAAAATTTGTTTAAAGATAAGTAATGTTAGGTACCGCACCCCTAATCCTTGCGTAATAATGAAATTTTCAATTGAATCTTATAAACCTACCACAATAATAATTAATTAGTTACGCAAGATGTTGCTAATTTTATTAAGAATATTTGAAAAATATTCCACGGTTAACAATTTAAATTCTTCTTGTTATACAATAAGGAAGTAAACATGATTAATAATATTTCGATAATTAAAACTTTAAAATGAGAGCAAAATAACTCGATTAAAATTTTCATAGGATAATCGTAATTTAAGGCAGTTTTAATCGGGTTATTATTACAAAATTATATATTTTAAGAAAACTTGGTAATTTTATTGTACACGTGTGGAGTACTGGAGGGGAATACTTGTTAGGGAGAAAGCAGTGATATTTCTGTACCACTATAAATATGAAATGTAACAACAAGAAAATCAACAGTTGGTCATCATCGTGGACAAACATGAAGTTTCAAGTGAGTGTTTCCTCGACAAGTTAACAAGGATTATTTATAAAAGTGTGTTTGTTTTCAGATTAGCTCGTTATTCTTGTTATCTGGATTAGTCCTTCTGTCTGCTCTGCCTGCAGAAAAGAAGGAAGTTTCCGATAATAAAAAACATGAAAAACGTGGAGTTTCCTATTCACATGTGAGTCATGGTGACGACTACGGTGGACATGCAGTTATAGACCATCACGATTTTGATAAACATGACTTCGGAACACATGATTTTGGTGATCTCAATTTGGATAAACACGACGATCATGATGAGCATCATGTGAAAACTATCACCATCCACAAAACTGTTAAAGTACCCGTACCTCATTATATTCCATATCCAGTAGTAAAGAAAGTACCAGTCCATATTCCAGTGAAGGTTCCCGTCCATATTCCAAAACCATATCCAGTTCATGTTCCAAAACCATACCCAGTGACTGTTGAAAAGAAGGTTCCATATCCAGTCGAAAAATTAGTACCTTATCCAGTTAAGGTTCATGTTAAAGTACCAGTCAAGGTTCCGGTTCCTGTACATATTCCAAAACCATACCCAGTGCATATCGAAAAGAAGGTTCCTTATGCAGTCAAAGTACCCATCATTGTTGAGAAAAAAGTACCAGTTTACATAAAACACAAAGAACATCACGACGAGCACGATTTCGACAGCCACAGTTTCGACAGCCACGGTTGGTAATTCGTTCAGTCTAGACAAGATTTGACTGATCTCTGTGATTCTTCACTTATGTAAATAATTTTATTGTGTTCTATATTTTCTTTAATAAATTGTTAATTTGAAATTTGTGTAATAAATTTTAGATGTTTAACATTTAAACGATATAAAATTTACATAAATACTTTTATGTGTTATTGGAAGCTAATTAATATTGTTATATTTCCGTATTTAAATTTAATAGTTTCCATGGCGGTTATTACCTTATTGCGCTATATTTGAATATTGCATCAAAATTTCTATTAAGTTTCCTTCATAGTGCATTAGGAGAATATTTTCAATTTTGAAAACTATCAACAACAGAAGCGATCGTTAGGTTTTAATAAACGAAGGTGATGTTATTTATTTTATGTTTAACACAATAAAAAATTTAATAATGGGTTTGCTGATATGAAGTTAATAAAAAATTTCTTTAATATCGCAAATACTGGAATAAAGTGAATTAAATCGAAATGGTGCAATTATAATCCACTTTTCTATTAAGGGGTTCATGAGGATATGATTATTTGGGCAACGTAATTATTTATTAATATATAGTAATAAAGGTTTTTCTAAAATCGTCACAAAAATACTAGAAATAGGTATTAAAGTAAAACATGATCGGTGCTAAAGTTAAACTTTTTTGTACGATCTTGGGTTATGCAACCCGCCTTTTAAAACAGTATTACAGTTACGTAACCTAAGAATTGGCTCCAATTAAGGTGTAAAACAGAAGTTACATCCATATTTGGCATTATTTAACATTTTCACTTTGTGGATAACCTATTGCTTATTTAATACTTGTTACATGCATTTCAACAAATCAATCGTAGGTTTCAGCATAACAGAAAAGTGGCTCTTAGTTTGTTATAAAAGAGATCTATGGTTGTGATGGCATTTTAGAAGTTAAATAATCATATTTTCATGTTTGGTAATAAATCTATTTATTATTCTAATATTGATAATTATTGCGAAATTTGCCAATAATTACAAACTGTTACAAATTTATTGCATTAAGTTCTTGACGGTAAAAGACACCTCCAAATTTTAGAATTACAATACATACTGTTGTGAAGGCCCTTGCCTCACCGGAGCTAAACGTTTTTAATATTAATACCTTGTACGAGTGTACGTAAAAGTACCTCGTCAACAGAAATGTATGCTAAATTTTTATTTATAAATGCAAATAAATTAAGTTTATGCCTCGGCTTAACGATTTCGGTTAGCACTGACCTACCTTCTCTCAAGTTGGGCTCCTTCCTTGACCAAATCGTAATGCTGGAATAGACAAGTAATGGTCTTCGGAAATGATAGAATTACGCTCCGTTTTATAATGCAAATTGTGAATTTTATTAAATAAAATGTAATTAAGTTTAAACAAATCTTGAACATCAATTAAATAAAACCTTAATATTACCCCAAATTATAATTATTATTGTGTCGACGCACGCGGTAGAAAATTTTAAGTTCGCACTAAATTTTGTGTAAATAAAATTGTCTGGCTTTACCTTTAAACGAAATCTAGTTCTTTTCTGGTTACCAAGATGAATGACCATGAAACCCAGTATTAATTTCTTATCGATGGTATACAGTTGCTTGAATACAAGTGGATTCGTTTTGCCACACGTGTAAAATCGTATAACGTAATTTGTTCAAAATATTGTGGATCCTTTAATAATTTTGATCAAAAACACTTCCAACATAGGTAAGTTGACTTCACTTTTGTATTTAATAACTTTTCTCTGGTTTTAATCACCAATTTTACTAATTAACTTTATCTTTATTAACAGCTACAAAAACTCGACCACCATTAAATTAACTTAAGAAATCAACAACCTTCTTTCAACCAATTGTTTCACCATCGTTACTTGTGTTTTCCAAGGCAATTGTGATTTTCCATTAATCGATGTAAAATCAATTCATTTGACGTTAAAGTTTGCAGGTTCGGCTCTAGCCCAAATGTGACTTATAAAATTTTTAATAAAAATTTTTTTATGTTTCAGATTAATTTGAAGTACTTGGCTCTCTTGTAATCTTCCAGTAAAGTTTTGAAGAAAATGTTTTTTCCATTTGTGGTACATTGAATTACGACGCACTCCGACACGTATAAATATTTTCTTATTTTGAAGTTTTACGTTTTAACACATTTTATAAATTAACTTTGAACAATTATTTTGATTTCATTTAACATTCCTTATAATTAATTAATACAATTTATAATTTTAACAAACATTTTCATAAACAGAAATAAAACGTTGCATTTAAATTTATTTGTTATCTGGTTCCGTGACCTCTTCTTCATGTAAATTTATGACGTTAAATCAAATTTTTGGTATCGGATGAAACCTTTACGTGCGAACAAATAAGTCATGTGCTACCTTTATTAAATAAACAAAACTTTGAATCAAAACGTGGTCATTTCTATTGACGTGGTAGTGGTACATTGCAATACATACAATCAAATATTTGATGCTTAAAATTATTATAACTATAATGAAAATATTCAAATAAATTAATTGTAAGTTTAAATGCATAGAAATTTAAGTCACAACATAGTTTATTAACGATATTATAGAAAAATGAAAATTAAAAACAACTGAAATATGATTTTAAAAATGGCGGGGGGGGGATAAATTAATTTAAATGTAGCTCATAGACGTAAATTGTTTCATCTTGTCAAAATTTCATCAGGCAGTAATCAGATCTGATTGTATGAATCGAAGATGATAAGATGATTATAATATTTCAAAAGTAGCCAGGAGAAATATTGTTTTTCTGGAGGATATTTTAGAAAAACAAAAAGAATGTCGGTTTTGATATCGACGGGAACGTTCAAAATCAATACTGCTTGAATTTTAAGTTTCACCCCTTACTCACCATACATCATTTTAAAAGTAGAGAAAATCTTCGTACATCCATATTTAAAAAATTGGATTTAGTGGATCTGTTATGAGGTAAAAATTAAAAGCTTAAACAAAAAATAATTTAATTCGGGAATTCTTCTTTCTGCGAAACGTTATCCAAAATTCTGCAATACTTATTAATTTTGTTGCATACGGAACCAATTTCTTCAAATTTGGATGATGTATCGCAATGTAGGGGGTGCTATGTACATTTCAAAGTAGGGGTAGCTGGTGCGGAGGAGATTAAACTTAAAATTCAAAGAGTATAGATTTAAAACGTCCTACCCCCTTCCTGAACCCATGTGTTTTTCACATACTTTAACTTGTACTGAACTTTAAAATTAATACTTATAAATTCATTATTACATTAACAGTACGAGGTTCAATAGCCAATATAATAATTAAATACAATCGAAAGGACCATTAAAACAATTTTTACAGTAAAAATAAAATTTAAAAATCGGGAAATTAGGATTATTCAAATCCCAATTCGAATTATTTAAAACACCACAGTTCAGAAATATGTAAATACTTATAAGGAAATTAAGTAGTCATGACCATAATAATAAAATATGATAACAGATATCCAATGCATAATAAATTATTCATATCTGTATTTTTAGAATAACCTAAAAATTGCACAAAGCACGTTTGTTTTACTACAAAATCACAAATTTCCACAAGCACTTAATTAATTAATGAAAATTTGTAGTAAAACAAAAGTATTTTGTGCATTATTAATTGTTTTAACTTTTTTTAAATTAAATATTAATAAGGACTTTTATTTTTAAGAATTAATATAATTATTATAATTACGAATTAATTTTCGATCATTATAATATATTATGATATAAAACGGAAATTTATTAATATATTTAATTAAACATAATTAAATAAATCATAAATTTTATATGAATTGATTTACTTTTTTTATTATAAAATATTGTGTTATAATTATCTCTTTATACATTCGACCCGAAACTCGGTTTTTTACGCTAATTTTTACACTGGAAAATACATCCTACTCTGGAACGAAATCCCGAAAACAACGACCCTGCCACCCCAGAATTCCGATAGCAAAAATCACAATACAAAGTACCGGTAAGGAAAAAATTCCAAGGGCGGATACAAAGGGGCAAAGGGGTTAGTCTCCCCCAAGGGCTTGGCAGTATCTCAAATACGTGTAATCAAAATAGGTATTTGAAGAAAATTTTTATATAACACATTAATCAAAAGTATTTTGTATTCAAATACTGAAATAAATTCTGTTTTGGAATTTCTAAATATTTCAAATGCACATTTTCTTGAATTTTGCGAACCCCTGCTCCCTTTCATAAAATTTTTAACATTGAACAAAAACGGATCAATAGAATAAAATTTTGCAATTAAAAAAAAATTGTTAAGAATTTTAAAAAAGAAGGATTATTAAGGAAAATTTTGAAAAGAATTTTATTCCAATACGGAAGAAATCCCAACAGGAATTTCCTGACCTACAACGTGTGGTAACGTATGAGAATTTTCGTCGTATGGTAATCGTACGCAATAATACATAATATTTGCGCATTAATAAAAGTAACATATTGAAAGTTTAAGTAGGGAAGATAAAATAATTATTGTAGAAAAAAAATAACGTCCAATGAGAACGGCAAAATTTTGATGAATTGGCAATGGTAGCTGCGATTGAGGCGGTTAAAGAAGGCGAAATTGCTGCAGAAAAAGTAGGTTAGACAGTTGCATCACCGACGTGATCCATTTGAATTATCAGGGAAGTAATTAAAATAAAAAAGTTATTCCGGCCTAGCTTCATTTTTCATACCAAGGTAGCTTCTTACAAGAAAATTGCAGTAATATAATTGCTCAATAGGGTATGTTTATAATAAGGAATAAAGATTCCACAATAAGATTTAATTAACTGAAATTGTTGGACTGGTAAAAAATGTGTTAGAATTAAGAAAACAAGTTATTTGCTGCAATTTAATCATTAATTTGAAGGCTTCTATTTAGTTTGATAAATAACCGGTGATATTTTAACACAAATCAAATTAAGTAAGTTTATTCATTGGGTATTCATTGAATTCAATCAAGATATTATATAAAATTTATATCTGGCCATAATTATTAGTTTGGTTTTGTTTTGAAATTGTAACATGGATTATTAAAACTGACAGAAAACCTGTCAAATCAAATCATCAACCTTACCAGGAACATAAACCATCAACTTACCCTTATGTAGTGGCAATTAAAACATCGTTTTGGTTGGAGATGCGGGAATCGGGGAAAAACCGCAATGCTTGTACTAAAAATTAATGACTTTCATGAAATTTTAAATGAAGAAAATTTAAGTTTAAATAGCGATCTTTCATCAAATATGAATAAATAACCTCTAAGCTACTTTGAGGTGAGGTGAGGCCCAAAAAAAAAACAAAATCTAAATTATCATATCTTTGATGACCTATAAGGGGTTAAAATGAATCCAAATAGAGCATAAGGTATTGACAATCTCACGTCCGATATTTGAATTGCATTTGCGGACGTTTTTCATGAGTTCATTACTAAACTAACGGGCTCCTACCTGACGACTGGCCATTTCCCAAAACCGTGGACTTTTCCAAAATGTTGCTTAAGCCGAATAGGTCTGATCATAGACCCATTAACCTTCTCTAGGCATTCGGAAAATTATTAGAAAAACTATTTACAAACGTCGACACTATTACTGCTATCACCATGCGGTTATCGAACCATCTATAACTTATGGGGGTCAATATTTGGTGTGGAGTGCTGAAGCACAAACATTTTCAGCATTCGTTATGCGCGTTGTATGCGGGGTTGCAATTCGAAATAGATTACTGCAATAAACTTGAAAAATATTACAATATCTGCCGTAGCAATTCGATATTTTAAAATAGATTTATATGACCTTTATCAAATAGGATAAGAATTGTTAGTTAGGTTTTGAACTGCGTTAAATTTGGAAGTGATCTATAAGATATTTTGTTGCCCTCAACAACTTCTGGAGGTTTCGTTTTCTTTTTATATACGCTATCCCTTACTGTCGTCAGTTTGACAAAAAGTTTTTTACAAGTTTGGTGGGATCACAAGCATCTCAGAAGTAGTGACTCATTTATTCTGTCTTTTGAACTCTGGAGCTACTCAAAGGAGCGTATATCGTTTTACACAGTCACCCCGAATTTGAACCATATCAACGGCATCCGTAATATCTGCGTTTAGCATTAGTTCGATTTTTACCAATGAAACGGACAACGCAGTCGGACGAAACATTTCAGTAGAACGCCAACTGATAGATGGCGTTATTTTATTAATAACAGCTTATTTTTGAATAAATATGAAATATATTTCAAATTATATGAAATTAAATTATATATTACATCAAAGATAATAACATGTTATTAGCTATAAAGTAGTATTAAATTGCAATTAATCAAGTTTTTATTAATTTTACAAAGATTGAAATTTCAAATTGTTTTCATATTATACCTGGAATTAGGGAGACAGCGTGCCTCGCTGCAGGTACGTGCAAAAGATAAGTTTCTGCGTAGGTGGTCAGTTTCGAATATTGTATAAACGAGAATATGCAAATCCTGTCATTAATTAGACGAATCCACAGTTAGGGGTTGAGACGTTTGTTTTTCATGAAGGTCTGCTAAGATTACGGGAAAGTGGGGATTGCTTTTTCGGGACGGGGTTGGAGCCTTTGAAACTTACCCAAAATCAATGCGACCTAAATGAAAAACTCAGTCGGCTCAAGACTTTACAATGTGGAGGGGTGGACAGGTCCGCATCACGTATCGTCCACATTGTTGACTTCATCAACAATTACTTTGCTGGTAAACCGCCTCACGGTTTACTGTAGCCTTTTGTATCATTCAGTCCGGCCGGTGCTGTACTTCCTCCAAGCCCAAACGTATATTAATTAAAATTTACACTGCTTTCAAAGTCAGCTTCTCAAGCACCCGATGAAGGGAGTAAGGCGGGCTTAATCTGCAAAATATCTTACAATCCCACCTAAAGCAAGCAAGCAGCAAATCCTATGTTCAAGTTTGTGTGTGCATCTTCGAATCAGTCGTGCATAAACTAAGTTTTGGTAGAAGGGACGTTATATCTCCACTGCAGACAAACGATCTCGATTAACTGACGGAAGCAAGCTGGAAGAGGGGCGGGTCGGAATGAAAATTGGTATTTATCACGAGAGTCGGCAGGAAATATACAAGTTTTGTTTGCATGATTCATATGCACCGTATTACAATCTGAGCTATATACGATAGATTGGATCTCCCCAGGAGATTGCACTCAATGTGCATATTTCCCAAAAATCTATCTGCGCTTGATTCTATCAGCAACAGAAGTGGAGCACATACACTCTTAGTTAATTCCATTCATCGTTCAATTCTCCAGATATAGAAACAAACGAAGATAAAATTTGTGTGAATTAAGGCTCATTGCGGTGTAGGCGGTAACGAGATTGCAGATTTATGTATGTATATGCCAAAGATGAGGTTTGCCTCTGAGTTGTGCAAGAAGAGTGATTTGCCTTGAATCGGCAAATACTTGGAATACCGTTAAAGGCTCAACCGGCCGGCAGCGTGTGGCTACATTGTGTGATGTTCATTTGTGCCGAGACGCCTTTGATATCTCCTTTAAAATGACGCAGATAATGACAAGACACTTTTACGCGCGTGAATATCTATATAGATTTAAGATCGGTCCTACTGACGTGTGCCCCTGTGATTCCATAAGTAGGCAGACATTAGATCAATTATTGGCTTACTTCCCACGCTTTCTTTGCTCTTGTTAAATTAGTTAAGTTAATGTTTTACTATATTGTAGCAACCTGCATTAATTATATTCCCTAGTTCGGTGGCATAACCCAGTCAGAAAACAGGAAAAAAAATCTCACCTAACCCGGTCGAGAGGTTTGGACGTGAAGGGTTTAGACGCGAGACCGTTTCGATACAGAGCCAAATTATTGCGGGACACAAGTAATAAGTTTTTATTATAAAAAATGTGTACAGGATGTTGTAAAAAGCAAAGAGTTATAGCTGATAAAAAAATGTGCGGTAACAAATAATGCATTTGTTCGAGTTTCCTATACAGGCAGGTGAAAAGAAAGTGTAAATTTTGAGGTCATCAAGAAAAAAATTAAGTCATGCCTGGTAAGGTAAATTCAGACCTGGTGATGATTTGTGGTGATGGGGGGCAGTTAAAATGTGGCGCAACAAATAAAACAGTTACAAGAAACTTCGTTTTCCTTAAAAGTAAGACAAACCAGTCTAGATTTCATCTGAAATTTAGAATATTGATTTAGGATTCCCCCTACATAGGATGTGTAACATCTACATTTTTGTATTTCTCTAATAAAATGGGTAACTGTTGGAAAATGGGTTACCTTTAGGTACAGCTGTTGCTTAATTTATTGCTATTTATTGTCAGGAATTACATTATAAATTGTATTTTAATTTTAATTTTATAAGAATCCTCACTTTGAGTTAGCCAATTGCTGTTTCCTTTCAAGTTTTATAAATTTCCAGTTATAATTTTAATGTTTTAAACGTTATCGGTAAATTTATATGGTTCTTATCATAACCATCTGCTATACATATTTTGTACGTCACACAAATGTGCACCACCACTTTATAAACACAAAATTTTTATCGCCCAATGCTAAACCACCCCTCCAACTTCTGATTGTAACAATTAAAAAAAATGAATAATTTATTTTACACCCTTCCACACAAATTTTAAAACATGCCTGCTTAAAGAAAGCTCAAAAAGCAACTTTTTACAAATTCAAGCGTTCCTTCCCCAGCAAGGCTCAAAAGGTGGAGACGTATACCATGAAAGGTAGGTACCTCTCCCTGTTCTTCCTTGTAGAATTCTTCTTCCTTGTGGGTGATTCTACCTACCTCCCCTACGTTCCCTATGTGTTGTCATTCGTTCATAATTACGGGATTACACGATTTTAATAAGTTTTTAGTCAATGGATGATAGATATTTGATGAGTAAAAAAATCTTTCTATAGGCACCTCACAGAATTTTAACCCATGAATCTTGGTACTGAAAGCTAACGTGCCAGCCGCTCACTATTATTAAAATTTATTCGAAAAAATAAACAAAACAATCAAAGACAAAACGAACGGGATCACTTGATATTCGCCGTCGGTATTATTATTAATTGTCAGGATTTTAGGGATCACCCTTTTTACATACAGAGCTAGAGAGGAAAAGCGATATAATTTCCCTACAAATAATCACTATAAACTGATTACCCATTCCTGAAATAAAGGAAATTGAAATTAAAAGTCAACTAGACTTCCTACAATGTTGGCAAATAATATACGTAGTATATGTGACATAATATCAGCAAACTGTTTTTATTTCCCCATCAAAAACACTGCATCGCTCCGAAGGGATAACCGGCGTTTGATTACACTCCAAATAATCGTGAAACCAAAAATGTTAATTAACATTTAGAAGTAGACATTTTCTTGCCTAGGAAACTATGAAGTGAAATTTTACACAATTGCAGGTTTTGTGATTTATTTGTCAACTAATGTTGTCGACCATCGCTAGTTTATTAAACGTCTTTGTTTTACTATCATTAAATACCGTTAAGTTGAGTTGTAAGAGATTGTTTTATGCACATGATGTACTCGGAATTTACATTTCATTTTTTTGATGTCTGATTAAATCTTGTTGTTACAGTAGGTAGTTGATGTATAGTTTGTTTCACTATAAATGGAATTAAAAAAGTCATAGCATCAAATTACGTTGATATAAAAACGTACAAACTATGCGACGTAATATAGAGATAAGATTATCGCGTCAACCAAGACAGCATAATATAAATATGCATTGCTAAAGGCTGGCGCGAGATTAAAATAATTAACCTTATCTCTATATTATGTTTCGTCGCATAGTTTGTACGTTTTTATATCAACGTAATTTGATGCTATGACTTTTTTTAATTCCATTTATAGTGAAACAAACTATACCTTCACGTTTAAATATAAGTTTTTCATAAAAACTTGGTTAAGTAGTTTCTTCTATATTCAATTAATTGAAAATGCGGAGGAAATCGTTTATATTGGCGCCCAACGTGGGGTCCATATAAAATTGTGAAAAAAATTTATTTTTAAAAAGTCGGTTTAATGTAACTTTAATAAGATGTTAGGAAAACCCAGGGCGCTGAAAGTGATTTTTAAAAGTATCTAAGTTTTAGGAGAATAGCTCTCTCAAGCAACAGTTATAGTAAAATAACGATCAAACTTAATTTAAAATAAATGTATTTTATCATTTCATTTGTTACTTTTGAATAATACCAATACTATTCAAAAATTGCTACCTTTGGATACCATATCAATCACTATTAAAAATAGATTTCTTTATTTGGAAATATTTCCTGGGTTATCATCGATCATATGACTTAACAACACCGAGTAATATGCCGCTACAACAAATAGGGTGTGGTTATAAAGCTTTGTTTTCACATATAATATTGTTTTTCGTACAAAAATTTTAATTTGAATTCCATCATAAAAGTTGAAAGAGTTCTATTTTTGTTTAACTAAATAGGAAGTAAATAATTTATTTTGTAATATTATAAAAAATTGAAATATTTATTTATTACTTTTGCTTATTAAATTTATCCTAATATAAAATATTTTCATAAAAAACGTTTTAATAAAAATGTTTGCATAATTTTTGGGCTTTTAAAAGAAACCTTGAACTCGCTGTTGCATTAATTGAATATGTTGTTGTTTTTGATTTAACCTTGTAATGTATTACAAAATATTACATCATTTTCAGTATACCCAAATTTCAGAGTTGGTACATGTTATTTATTAACTCGCTTTAGGCAATAAGCTTTCTGTAACATTCTTCTGTTTTCAAGATTCACGTTTCCCTTTGTTTCCTTTTTATTTGCTTTATCAATGTAATGTGATAATTAATAATTATTCGTTTAAAATACACATAAAGAAAATTTTTGTTATCAGCGAATTTTCAACAAAAGGATTTTAATTCAGTTTGATGTTGAAATTTTTAATATTTTATGTTAATTACTTTTAAATTTTAAAATTAGAACCTTGTACAAAATTCTGAAAAGTCCTGAAAACTTCTTTTAACATTCATTTACATTTTTGTTTTCAATTTTAAAATAAATAATTATCAATAAAGTGATAAATTTCCTTAAAACAACAGTCGGTGTAAATTTTACTTTGAATAATATGTAAATGAAAACAACGATAAAGTGAAATTAAAAATTTATCGAGGTTTCAAACTGTTTCATTTAATTTTAGATTTTAATTAAGTGGCGTTTATTTAGTTATTTAAAATGATAACTAAAGAATGAATTTGCAAAATAATACAAACCATTACAATGTACAAACTAGGTTATCAAATGATTACAGTTCATTTGGGTGGAGAAATGTTGGTTTTATTACAGTTAATTGATTATCCAACTGAAAATTTCATTGTAACTCTGTAAATATAAACAATACGTGCTTACTTAAATTAAAAACCGAGTTGTACAGAAAAATGATGTAAAAAAAATTTACAAACGAATTAAATATGCACTAAGAAAAAGTCAGAAAAAGATATTCTGACGGTAATAAGTTCATGGGATTCCCCTAAACAATACGCCGAGGTTTTGTTTAGTTACGTAGTAGGTAAGTGAATCTGTTTAGTTTAAATTGGTTAATACTCGCGTATTAATTTACACTAAGGACAGTAACAGACGTGAGATAGGCGTAAACGACACCTAAGTTGTAAAGTGAATTAGAACTGATAAGTTTGGAACTTAGCATTTCAATTATGAGAATATGCATGCCGCTTATTTTAGCAGTTTATTGTATGTACATATTTGTTTTGTTAGGTCGAAATATATTATGGTACATTCTGGACAGATCATTCCAGAAAATTTATATATTAAAATGTTCCACTAGTGAAAGTCGAGAAGCAAATTTCACCTTTTTAGAAATAAATCCACGCAAATGAAAGTCATGTTAAGTTAAATAAAAGCTTGTAAAAGAGAATAGTTTAGTACATTAACTATTTGGTGTAGTGGTAGAGGTTGCCCTGCAGATTCGACGTTCTTGAGTGTGGTTCTCAATTTTTCCATGGCTACCAACGTCCGGTCTACTAGACTATGCTACAAAATTAGTAAGTTATATTCTAATGGGAATGAACCCAGCTTAGTTGTCCAAACCAATTCATTTAGATATGGGCGCAAATATTCCGAACGATTAGCACGATCCGCTAGGGTAAAATTTTGATCGAGTCTGTGGTAAGTATAAGCTATTCTGTGACCAATCCCACAAAGCAAATTTTGATTTAGAGCTAATTAAACAAATTCTTCAGATTGTTAATTAAGATGTACTATACCGGCAATAGATTTCCAAGTTCAGATTACGTACTAAATGTATAATTCTTACCTTTATTAACCCTACTATGCTTGATTCGCTTTTGTGCTCAAGACTACAAATACTAAATTGAATACTTGAAGGCATCTCTAAGCGATGCGACAATTGTCTTTGAAATGTTTGATGCCGTGTAGGAACAATTGGCAGAGTGGTTTGACGTAGCACCTAGAACAAATTAATAGACACGTTTAGATGTTATTTCATAATATATTAACAGCCTAAGATTGTTAACTTAACAAAATTTGATTGTTATTTACAAATATTTTAAGAATATCTTCAATCGTATTACCGATAAAACTTTAGATGTCTCCAAGCGGGGTAAGATTGACACTTCTATGTGTTTTATTTGGTTACATCACATTAGGGGTGGATAGGGGTCAAATAAATAACTCTAGTCTGGGAACGTGAGGACAAAGGCTGACCCTTACACTTCAAATACTAAATTGAGATTTGCATGTAGCAATAGATGTCACGTCGTAATGAATAGCGCATATGACAAGTAATGATGACCTATGCATGGCCAAAACAAATGGAATTAAAAATCCCTCCAATTAGATTAATTTTATTGGGACGTTTAAAAAATTTCTAGACTAATTAATTGCAGTTAAACTCGGAGAATTATGAATCATACATAAATTTTAAAGTCAAATAAATGTAATCCGTTTGCTGTAAATGACTTTGTTTTAACAATTTATGAAAATGGCTAACTCATGCGGAAATTAAGCAATTACATAATTATTTGAGCTTATTATGATATTACGTGTCCCGTGCCTCGACTCCTGGCAATAATGTACATGGTGTTCAAATAATTATAAACACATGCAATTTAGAACGTTAATAATCATTAAAGTAATTAAAGCAAGCTTTTGCAGGCTAATCGATCGAAATGGATTACAATTTAGTTGTTAGTTGCGGAAACTTTATAACATGCACGAGTTTAAATAAATAGAAATTAGTCGAGGAATTACGGACAATGTAATTTTCATCAAAAGTCTCGTGGTGAGAGAATTTACGTTTAGAAAATTCTCTTTGTCGTTTAATAATGAAAGACATAAAGTTTTCATTTGCTTTAATACATCGTCTTTTATAGAAAAGTCAAAGGCTTCAAAGTCGAATAAAAGTTTTGTTAACTTAAGTAATTGGAATTATTTCGATAGTGCAGGTTGTAGAGGAGACTATCGGGAAATATATACTATAAAATAGTTGTTTTATGTTGTCGGTGGATAAATCAGAAGTTTTATTATGAAATTATAGGTGTGTACGTTACCTAAAAGTTTATAATCTCTCATTAAGGGCAATTACATTGCATAGGATCGCGTCAATTATGTTAATTATTGTACGCAGACTAAGTCTTGATATTTTAACAAGATAACAAAACCTGGAACTTTGAGATTGTAAGTGAATTTGCATTTTAGCATCATTACTAACATTTTGAAATCTTATTAGTAATTGATCATAAGGAAAGGCCGAAACTTGGGCAGATCTCTAAAATTTAATGGAACCAAGCCAATTTTCTTGTCATTTATGTACAGCTTTTCTTTATTTTTCATTAACCATGTTTCCAACTTCATTTTCTTTGTTCCGAGTTTTCTTTGATAGCTTGGTATCTCCATTTACAAGTTGTCCAGATTGAATCTGTCGGGCAGTGGATCGGTTTCCGTTTTATCAGTAAATAATTTTCTTTTATCCTCCTGTTTAGCGTATCCATTTTTCATTGTTTTTTGTATGAAATATTGTTTTGCCACCAATTTTAATAATTACTTCAAACGTTTTCCCATTATATTCATTTTTCAAATATCACTGTAAACTTCGTCGAGTTTAGCTATTCTATTCCGATTTTGCTGTCTGAACCACTCGTTTCGAATTTTCAATCTTTGGTTTTATTTCTTTTTAGATGTCTGGTATACGGGCTAAATTGTTTTCTATTATTTCAATATTTTTATTTATTTCTTGTGTCGTTTTCAGCTTGTTTTCATTTATTCCTTCCATCCTACTTATAAAATTTTCCACCATATCAATTTTTATATCTTACTCCAATATCGTTTAATAAATCGCCTGTGAATATGGCTGTTTTAAATAAGGAAGGGTTCGGTTTATAATATAATAGCAGAAGTAAATCGTATGGATAATAACAGTTTAATTAACGTCGTTGATATGGATGTATTTTTACCCACATGTAATAAATGGAAAAACATTTGTACAGCACTGTACTTAAAATTTATACCCTTATAGCTTTTAATTATATTTTTTCTATTACAATTTCAACTTCATTTTTATTTGTTTATCGACTAACTCTATAAATTTGGGTTGTAAATTTGAAAAACGATTAAACTTTTTATTTATTCTTGCAACCCTTTCAACCCCCTCTTGCTCAAACGACCTTGGGTTGACAATGGAGAGGAGCTCCTATATGTTGGACTCTTGGATTCACTCAGTGTTAACTATTTAATGTAAAAGTTTAGAAACGAAACCCCCCCCCATTAATTTTTTTTAACTAATCTTATTAACTTCTATTTCCGTCGTGTGAACCTCAAAGGTTCTTAATAAAATTTCAATTGCTAGCACAATTTTGGGAAGGGCTGTAGAAACGCTAACCTCCCGCCGCCGCCATTCGTAAATTTTCTAATACAATTTTTATTAATTGTTTGAACTTAAATGACCTATTCGCATCGTTTACACCTAAAAGATAATTGAACGAATTTTAGGCAAATTTGTGACACTTAAGCTGAATAATATCGCTTCTGTTTGGAAAAAGGCATTCTTGTTTTTTGAAAAAATCGAGGAAAGGTATTAACGAATGATTGATGAACTCATTACTTCCAGAATTTTACAACAAATAAACATAATCGCTTTGCCTACCAATTTCGATACATCTGTTAGATTTTGGGAATCCCCTAACGCTATTTTGTTTTTGTGGGTTATTATGATGAGTAAATAAATTTTTTTAAAACTAGCGTTAAGACTTCTTAAAACCCATTTACTCGTTGCAGCTCAAACGATTAGTATTTATCTTATTACAAAAATCACAATTGGGGGGGCTTAGATTTACTACAACCACTTCCAAAATGATTCTAAACAATCGAATTTTTATTAAAAACCTTTTAACCTCTAAATTTTACTTTTCTTCTTAATTCCTTTATTTTGTACTTTAAAAGACTTTGTTAATTTATCCTTTCTATTAATTAATGCTGCTTTCAGTTTCAATTCAAATTTAAAATTTTATAACTATATAACAAAATTATTATTTTCTTCAGCCTTGTCTTCTTTTCTAATTACAGACTTTTTTTATTGCTAAAAGGTACGTAAAATATAGGGGACCTACTGTTTAACGCCGATTCCAAACGAATAATTTTATTCAAATTATAATTTTATGGCCAGATGGCCATACCGAGTTGGCCAAGTGCGCGTTTGTAGGAGATCAATGACAAGCGGTGTTCTTAGATCTGTTATGAATACAGTCACCCATTCAAACGCAAACTGTTAGCAACCTTTCTGTACTCATGTGGTCTGAGGAAAACGAGAATTTGCATTATGGTACGTCAATGTCCAAAAAATTTACTATTACATCTTCTTCTTCTTTTTCGTCTAAATTTTAACCTAAAGACTTGTTACTTCTAGCTTCAGTTTTTAATATGTTGGGTTCTCTTTAGACATTAACTGCAAACAACTGCCTTACCACCTTGTTCGCGGTCTTTGACCTTTTACCTTCCCATCTCTTGCGATTTTAGTTAATCGCTTTTATCTCATGATAGGAAACCATCTTGTGAGTACCATCTCATAACATTCGGCACTTGGAAGGTCTTCCTTGTTCTGCTGTTTCCTACACGATCTCTGCCTGTTTTGCCAGCCATGGTTCTGGGTGTCCTCATTTCTGCTGTTCTAATTAACCCTTTCATTAATCCTTTAATTTTAACTCTATCCTCGATATTAAGAAATTTATTGATCCATATCACATTTCTCAGACTTACCGCTTACCGATATGACTTTGGTAACTTGGCTATAAACTTCAGTTCGACTGCCAGTTATTTTAAGCTCATTACCTGCTCTAATTAGCATTTAACAGGAAAAAAAATTAGCACAGCAGTTACTTGGTGTGATCGCTGCTTTAGTTATAGCACCGAAATCGTGGGTTCGAATTGCGGACTTCATAGAATTTCTTAGCGCAGCCTTCCGGTGAACACCAACACTCTGTGGATGAGTTAAGTTGAAACAATTTTGATCGAGTCGGTGAAATCCAATCGCCACCGCCTCACGCAGGCTTCTGTAAATAGGAGCCTACTTATTTATTGTTATTCCCCTTTGATGTTCGGTTTAGGCTAGCTTCTGTTTTTTGCGGGGACTGAATCGTAGATAAGTTGGGGGTAATGAAGGAAATTCTTCCCGCAAATAAAACACCGATTGGCATCAATAAATTTAATAAAGGTATTAAAAATCTTAAAACATTACCAACCAAATACGAGTAGTATGGGAATTTCAAGCAGTTATCAATACAAGTGAATTTATATCGATACTGTACAGTGGTGCCATCACAGGTAGTAATCGTAATGACAGAAAAAATTACCAATATTCGGCCACTCCAAGATGAAAAAATAGTATTGACTCACCAGTATTGAGAAGCTCTACAAGTTTTAAGGTTACAGAAAATTCTTTCCACTAGGCGTAAGAAAAACCTGCAGAACGATGCTGACTTAAATGGTTTCTTTCCAGTTCCAGGAAAACTCGGCACAACGCACAATTGTTCAAAATAATGGAATTTAAGGCGTTTAAAAATAAGAGCAGTAGGAGGTTGCAGTAATATTCCAAAATTAGCCTAAAAAATTTATTAAATGACTGCTTTTGGAACTGGATAAAGAGGATAAGAGCCCTTAACAACCAGATTTTGCTACACTTATTAGATTAATCTTCAATTTGATGAAGTTCAGAATTAAGCGTAATTGGTTAGATAAAATTGATTGATTTATTATAACGGTGAAGAAAGTAATTAGTTTAACATGTTTAATAAAAATATCAATTAACAAATTGGTACTGAGAAACATTGCTATTAAAGTAGATAAATGATAACAATTATTATAATATTAAATACGTTGTTCAAGCCTCCTCTATATCCTGCATTATCGGAATTCCTATTATTAAATTCAGAAAAGAAATTATTTGACTTTTAAAAAACTTTGTAGGTTACTAAAACATAATTACTTAATGTTAATATGTAACATCGGCTTTGAAAAGAAACTACGGCTAATTTGAAAGTGGGTGTGACAAAATTTATTAATAAGATAGATATATTAGAATATAACCTCTTAAAATATTTATAATTTTTTGTACTCGATGACGAGCACATCAAACAAGCGTCATGTAGTTGATGAGGTATCAGATCTGTAGTAGGTGGGAAAACCACGAATATAAAATATCTGGAAATATTCAAATTTCATTCCCTGCTTAGGAAAGCCGATCCTAAAACAACACTTTTTTGCATTATACCCTGAGACCACGTATACGTTTATTATGCCTAAATAGCACGATCAGGTTAAAATAATCTAACGGAATTTTATTGCAGGAAAACTTGTTGCACACATCACGTAAAAGAAACTTCTAACTTGGTACATTTGTTTTATATTTTTATTTGGTGGGTTTCCACTTTTTTATGTTCACTAGGACTTTACTGCCATCCCGATTAGAAAACACAAAATAAACCATCCTTAAAAAAGTTTTTACTATCCCGAGGGTAGAGCAAACCGTTTGATTTTTTATTTCCACTATTGTAAGCCTTTTTAGTTTGCTTTTATTTTTTTAAGTTTATTAAAACTGCGTTCTTTTACCGACATTAGAGAATTACATATCGTAACTTTGAAAAATCCAAACCAATTTCTTTGGTTTTATTTGCATTTCAACCTGAGAGGAATTCAATCACCTAAAAGCATTAGCAGGATTTTTTTATTATAAAGGGAAGACGGTTTGCAATCACTATAAAATAATATTTTCATTTTCATCGTTAATTTTGAAAACTGTTGAAATTTTTATATTTTGATTATTTATGTAAAAAAAGGAAATAAATATTTCTAAAATGTAAAAAGAACCGAGAAATTAAAACGTCAACATAAATTATAGAAAAATAAATTATAAAGTTGAGAGCTAAAATTTACTGGTTTAGCAATAAGCAGAACTTTTGAACATACACATTTACACACAAAACCTCAGTTTTAATAATATATTCCCATTTTGTATGACAGATTCCAGTGGCGTGACTACAAGTAGGGCAAATAATTAAATAATTTTAAAGTTACTTACTTTCTTAATTGAATCTTTATGCTCTTGAACGTATTCCTGCTTAAGTGGTTCTGTTTGTAAATCTGGAAGTGAATGGCTGATGCATATTGAAGTTTGTTTCCGCCTGCACTCGTCACTATCTGACAAATCCCTACAAGTCTTTTCTCTAATCCATTTCCATGTAGCTGTACATTGATAACTAACCGCGGCTAAGAGCACCAAAGCCATGGCTATTATTAAAGCACCGCCGACAATGTGATACGGTAAAGCTTTCCACTCTAAATATTCTGAAACAAAAATACAGGCAAATGAAAATTTCAATAATTAGAAAAGAAAAACGTTGCCGAGTCTCAATTATCGTTTATTTCTTAAGGCTATACTTAAAAATTCTTTTGTATTAAAGCTTCTAAATTACTTTGAAAAAAATTCTTTAGTCTACATTATTTAAAAATTTAAGTAATAACAGATTTGTCTTTCACGTAAAATATAATTTAAGAGAATTATTGAAAAATTACGTTTTAACTCTATTTTTACACATATGATTTTTTATACACAATTATAAAATAGATGCGAAGTGAAAGTGTAACAACAAACAATAAATTATAAAAGTGATAGAACTAGAAAGTAATCCATTAAAGTTAATAGTATTATAAAACCTAAATACATAAAATTATTATGTGTAGTATTTTATAACTTCTGAAGGATTATAATAATCGGTTTTTAATTTAAATTAATTACATAAAAATTATAAAAATAATTTTTTGATTTGTTTCATATTTTTGTACGTATTACGAGTACCTTTGTATTACCTTTGCATTACTTATTATGTTTTTAATCAAAATTTAATTTTGTTTTGTTGCTTATTGTTCGATATTTCTTTATTTAAAAAATAACCCTGACGAATTTGACAAATTTCTAATACTTTTTTTAGTTAATTATTAGGGTTATAGTAATTAACCATTTATCGCGGTTTTAAGTAAATTAGTATCTTGCCATAATTTAATTGGCATACCTCTTGTTGGGAGGTATGTACAGAGAATTACCAGCTTTCTTTTAATTATAAAAGTATGAATTAAATGCTTAATTCTGAACATATTTTTTTACTTCCTTTGTTCATTTACAGTAACATCACAAGTAACACCCCTTGGCAGTGGCGGACTAAGGTGTTAAGAGGCCCGGGGCGGCAAAAGTAAATGAGGCCCTTAGCACAAATATCCTGCCGAAGGCGCCGCCGGAGGCGAAAAATTTTTGGGGTGCCACGCCCAATTTTTACCCTAAAGTCGTGAAAATCGTTTTCATTTTAGCCGTAGACAATAGAGTGTGCAGGATGCGTCATGCGACTCGCGATTAATTAGCTGCTGCAGTCTTGACCCGGTAGAGGCACTGATGTAGGTTACGTAGGTACGCTTTACCTGATTATTAAATCGGGAATAATTCATTTACTTATTTATTTATTTTTCGTGTAAATGTTTTGCAAAAAGAAAAATATTTTTTTAAATGAAAATATTGTTTAATTTGACTCTTAATAAATTTTATATTGATAGAAATAGGAAATAGGTATAATTTTATTCGGTGTGAGGCCCCTCCGAGCCCGAGGCCCGGGGCGGGCCGCCCCCTCCGCCCCCCCCCCCCCCCTTAGTCCGCCACTGCCCCTTGGGTATCCTTTGGGTACAGATGTATGAACATTTTACAACACTGTAAGTAAATTTTGTGGATGTTAGTTACTCGCGTGGCAAAGTGTCCAGCGACATTTGCTAAAGATTATAATTTTTACACTCATTGTCAGTGTTTATTATATGTTACATTTCAATTTTAATCAAAAGAATATTCTTAGGCTTAGCCTTTTAGGTTGGAAAGATTGTTTGAATGGTTAGGCAACCTAGGACGGTATCTAATAGTATTTCGTCTTTGACCTTGTTTATTCTCAGTTATCGGTGGATAGCTTCGTTAGTGATAGACCATTGAGCGTTTTTTATTTTTCGCAGGGTTTGGATTGAAATATTGATAGGATCTTGATATTCAAGTTGCAAGCAGTGCCCTAGAACTGGATCCCATATGACCAAATTCGGTTGATGATGGTTTTATACAACAATATTCTGTTTTCCATTGTTAGCTGGGATTTCTGTCCAATTAACCAGTTTAATTTATATAATTTGATGTCAAGCTGTTTGCGTTTGGACCATATATGTTTCTTCCATATAAGCCTTCGGTCCAGATACATCCCGAGATATCTTGTGTATTCTGCCTGAGGAAGAGCACAGTTGGGCACGTTTCTCTACGCGCTGTGAAAGTGACATGTACAGATCTGTTTTAATTTGCTCTAATTCGCCTGATTGTTATCAATTTTTGAGTGTAAATGCATAACAATTAGTCAAAAAATATTTGACTGAATAACTGAATAAAACATTTTGTTGTACAAAAGGTATAAGTTTGGCCACAAAAAAATTGAAGATATCATGAAATTTTTGATCTGTAGATAAATGATGCAAATTGTAGAGTTAAGTTCGCGACTTCTAGTAGTAATTAATATGGAATCCCAGTGGTTCTGCTTCACATTGGGGTCTCCGGCCGCCAAGAAGCGAGTTTAAAAGTGGTGTAAATTGTTCCTGTTTAATGATTTCCTGTCCTACTTATTTGGTGGGAAGTAGATCACCGAAAAAACTATTGTACCCTTCCGATCCCCAACCATAACAATTTCTAGTTCGTTGTATTGAATTGAGTTCAATGGAGAATGAAACAATTTCGATATCAAGTGTTACATACGGTAGCGAAACATGTACACTGACAAAGGGAAATGAACAGCGATTACACTGACATCCGACAGGAGTTGAATTATTCTTCATAAACGAACGAATTGCAGAATATAGAAACCTTTGGGAGCAGCATCTGGAAAGGATGTAAAGGCCGCATCCACATGTAGCTTGACCAATTTGATTCTAAGAATCTTTAAGAGGTGGGATACGAGGATGAGGGTCTGATTTGGTGGTGCATTGACTGACGTTCTTAATAATCCCGATAATCTGTTGTTTTCTTGTGATTGGGTTTAATCTACTTGGGTTTGTAGTTTTGGATGTAGTGGAGGGTTCCGAATCTCTTTATAGATCTTATAGCATTTGTAGCTAGCTGGGTGAGAATCCGTGCTTAAAGCGTAGATAACCGGTGTATCTCTTAATACATCAGAAACATACAGGAAGCGCTGGATGAAATTTCCGAAGGTTCTGCGATTGACGTATCGAGGTAAACTCGGACAAAAGATAGGCAATCATATTTACATGGCGCCTACCATCAATAGAAACAAATCTCAAGATATTTGACGAAGAAATCCGTTGGACCATTTCCTCTAAACACCTTGGAGTAACCCTCGACAGTAAACTTACTTGGATAAAGAACGTCAACCAACCAGTGAGTCAAGCAAAGGTTCGATAGCAACATTGAGCCCTTTAATTGGCCGACAAGGGAAGTTGACGCCGGAACTCAAGCTATAAGATTATTCAAGACTATTATCCGACCCGTCCTCACCTATGCAACCCCAGCATGGGCCTTTGCTTCAGATCCATAGATGCGCTGGCACCAGGTATTCCGAAAAAACTTGGTTTTGGTGCAACCTTGGACGCACCTTGGTACGATTTCACGTGTAAGATCACGGAGAAAATGTACGATCGGAGTCACGATAGCGAAAACCCAATAGTGAACCAATTTGGGAAGTATAAAATAGTCGACTTCCACCGGTTTAGGAGGTCGAAAAGCATCTTGACCTCGAAAAACACAACTCTCTAGGCATGACTTCTTCCTAATTAACCCGTTTTATTGCAGTGAAGACCTTTAAATTTTTAAACTCCTTTAAGAATTTTAGAACTATTTTTGATGATTTTTGACATTTTGGGAGCAGCTGCAATGACTTCAGCATTTTGTTCCTAAAGATCAACCGTTTTTTGTGTGCACCCCTAGCAGCCCCAATAGCCTTGCTTAACTTCAGGGACCAGCTGTTTTTGGCTCCTACTCGCGATCGGGGATGTGAAAATTTTTCTTCAAAAATTCTCACAGGTCCAACAAGTTGACTCTCATTGGACAAAGTCGATGAAGCACGGTATTGGGCAACGCTACCCCACGATAGCGTTATCCAATAACCAATAGCAACATCGGATCACATTTGATATTTTCAACCGCAAAGGAGAAAGTATTAACGTGCTCAGACCGTTCGACAGACTAAATGTAGCATCTCACATTGCGACCAAATTGAAATTGCAAAATTCAGTTAAAATATTTCCCATGAAGTTGAGTGGTTAGTTAGTAAACCAAATAAGCACTGGTTGATTAACTAACAAAGCAACTTGGCTATCCGACTTTTATTATGTTATTATTCCACCAAAACCCACCCACCCAAGTCCCCCTCATCCAACCCCCATCAAAACATCCCAAACTCAAAGAGGCACAGGCTCCAACGCCATTATCGGGTTGTTAATTCTTAATTAATTGTTTGTTTTTAACATTTCAATTATTTTGCGATAACTTCCAATGTCACTGGATTGAATATTTCTTATTGGCCTATATTAATTACGTTGGTATAATTATTGAGGAAGGTATTGGCTGGCTACCTCATTTGAACCTGGATCTCATGGACCTCATTATGTTGGTCGAAAACTAAATAATCTCATGTTATGACTTGGGCCGTTTTCTCGTTCCCGTTTTGAATAATAATCTGTGCTCCAATTCCACACATTCGAATTCTGTGTATTTGACGGACCTTGGATGTTGTTATCGAGTTATCTATATATAAATCCTCAGGATGTTTAAGATTGATTAGATTCTGATTCAACTTGACGCCTAGAGTAATTTCATGTGGCTTTGGTATATTATTTGATTACTCTTTCTCGGACTTCCTAAATAATCCTATTTTGAATAAACTTAACCCTTAACTGGTACAGTGGGGTCACTATGACCCCAATTGTTTTAAATCGCGTATTATCTCGTTACAGTTTGAAGTAGATGCATGTGCTTATCAGTAGCTTCAGTAATGAGTGAGATCAACTTAGTGACGAACGCGCTCGCCTGTGACGTGATTAGTTTACGAAATAATAACAATTATCTGTACAACTTGCGAAGAGATATAAATGTAAGTTTAAAAATACCCCAGTTGTTTTTTTTCTGTTGCGCTAAATGTAACTTTTTTTATTTTAGGTAATACATCTAAGTCTGTTGTGATGTAAATTTACTCACCCAGATTACAGAAATTTTTTTCGGCGATTCCATATTCGAGAAACCAAGACACTGCATTAGAAAACTGCATTTTTTTAAATTAATTATTACCTGAGTAAAAGTTTTATTATTTTATTTTTTTAATGTTTATTGTATTGAAATACATCTAAATAAAAATATAAAATACAAAATCACTGTACCAGTCAAGGGTTAAACAAAAAATATAAAACTTTAATGCTTCGTGTCATTATCACTCTAATTCCATTCTGTAGTCGTTTTTAGAGTTCAATGAGAAGAATATACTTTCTGACAGAGTTGACATTGTAATTATACTAAACATGGTTAAATTTGACTTTTTAACTCTTTACATTTATTATTTGCTTAGGGTATTTTTTGCGATCATATTCCTGTTCTTGTAAATGTTAAAACCGTGAATAAATATTTTATTATTCTTCTTTTTCTTTAAGTGCCGTGCCTGATTTCAGACGTAGGCGACCTCTCTCCTATGCATGTGTTGTGCGTTTGAAGTATTATCACACACATAGGGGACCTACTGCTTAACGCGGGCTCCGAACCGCGGGAAGTGTATACACTTCATCTCCAGAGAGGCTGTACCAGGCAGATTACACCTCGGTGGTTTGCCATTGCCTTCCGAGGGGAGACGGTCAGAATAAAGTTTTACTGAGCCCGGAGTTGAACCAGGTATTTAGCATTAGCAGCAACGCACTTAACCGCTAAGCTGGTGACCGTCTCGATTAGGCAAAATTTTATTATTGACTGACTCCATTCTTGAGACTATGCTACATCGCGTTGTGTATATTAAGTATATAGCTTTCCACGTTTGCAAGTTAATCTTGAGCAATCAACAGTCGACTTTTAAATATAAAAAAAATTAATGAAAAAGCTCAACTATTCCGGTGAGTACTTCGCCGCATCAGAAAATGTTATTAATTTTATTAACAAAACTTAGTGCTCTCTAAAATATTACGACGAAAAGTTTTAATAACTTTCGGTTAAATTTTCAACCTTTTGCGTTTGAAGTTGAAATTTTGTACACAATTTCGGTATTCTCTCACTTCTCGAAGGTTTTTCTTAATAACTAGTGCAGTGAACCCTATAAAATATTTACACCGAAAGAAAGAGCAGTTTAGAATTCTGAACTAAAACTTAAATTTCCGGAGTTTACTTTAGAGTAAAATTCGATTACGTCTATAATACAGTAATAACAATAAAAATAGATCTTGTAATGTATATGCAAAACGGAAAAAATATATTATACCATAGGGCGATATAGAGCGGTATACAGCTATGGTATTGCTGAAGAAATACTGTAAATATATTAAATTCAAGCTTTAAAAATAATTTAGTCCTCGTGCTAATAATAGTTAAATAATAATCATTTAACATGTATACGTGTTGCATACCTACCATTCTTGATTATAGATTAGGCAACACCCACACTTTGAATTATACAAAATTCTTAAAAAGCGGTTATATTTCATAGATTTGTCGCTGATATATTATAATATTTCGTGCACGGTTTGATGAATGGTAAACTTGATTGTAAATTTCTACGGCGTTATTTCTGATAATTGGCGTCAACTCGTAACGCAAGACAAAACAAAGATTTTTGTACAAAATTGCATGCCACAAATTATTACTTTAATAGCCCTACCCAAGTAACATTTTTAGCCTGCAAATAGCCTGTAAATAGCCTGCACCTGACACAGGCCTGTGTCAGGCCTGCAATTTGTCTGTGCCTGCATTTAACCGGTAATTTAGCCTGCGTCAGGCCTGCCGTTGGGTTATTTATCTGGGCCTGTAATTAGCTAATAATTTAACCTGCGGCAGCCCTGCGTCAGGCCTGCCGTTGGGTTATTTATCTGGGCCTGTAATTAGCTAATAATTTAACCTGCGGCAGCCCTGCGGTTATGTTATTTATCTGTGCCTGCAATTTAGCTAATAATTTAACCTGCGGCAGCCCTGTCGTTAGGTTATTTATCTGTGCCTGCAATTTAGCTAATAATTTAACCTGCGACAGCCCCTGCCGTTAGGTAATTTATCGGCATAAAACAACATAACATTTTTTTGAAAAAAAATTTGATTGTAAAAATTAATCAAGGTAAATTAACGGTATCTTGGAATATATATTTTCAGAAATTGAAAAATGCATATTCATTATAATAACCTGGTATAAGTGTGTACACGTGTTGCTCGGAGCTGCATTTTTAAACATTTAATAATTATCGGCGTTTGTTCTTTTTCCGAATGCTGTTAGAAAAAATTCTGTTCACACATACAGTGGAAAGTGTATTTTAATAAATAAAAATTTTTAATAAATTACATATAAAACTTAATACACAAAAGTGTAAAAAAAATTGTGGGTTTCTGAGATTTGAACCCGGGGCCTCTCAGTACCAATAGTTTGGTTAAAATTTTTACAGGTTTACACTGCCCAAATTTTATTTGCGATTGATGACTCACGAATATTTTTTTCTAAAAGTTTCTGGAAAATTTAAATAATTTTTAATTGTAAAAATTAATCAAGATAAATTAACGGTATCTTGGAATATATATTTTCAGAAATTGAAAAATGCATATTCATTATAATAACCTGGTATAAGTGTGTACACGTGTTGCTCGGAGCTGCATTTTTAAACATTTAATAATTATCGGCGTTTGTTCTTTTTCCGAATGCTGTTAGAAAAAATTCTGTTCACACATACAGTGGAAAGTGTATTTTAATAAATAAAAATTTTTAATAAATTACATATAAAACTTAATACACAAAAGTGTAAAAAAAATTGTGGGTTTCTGAGATTTGAACCCGGGGCCTCTCAGTACCAATAGTTTGGTTAAAATTTTTACAGGTTTACACTGCCAAAATTTTATTTGCGATTGATGACTCACGAATATTTTTTTCTAAAAGTTTCTGGAAAATTTAAATAATTTTTAATTGTAAAAATTAATCAAGATAAATTAACGGTATCTTGGAATATATATTTTCAGAAATTGAAAAATGCATATTCATTATAATAACCTGGTATAAGTGTGTACACGTGTTGCTCGGAGCGCGATTTTTAAACATTTAATAATTATCGGCGTTTGCTCTTTTTCCGAATGCTGTTAGGAAAAATTCTGTTCACACATACAGTGGAAAGTGTATTTTAATAAATAAAAATTTTTAATAAATTACATATAAAACTTAATACACAAAAGTGTAAAAAAAATTGTGGGTTTCTGAGATTTGAACCCGGGGCCTCTCAGTACCAATAGTTTGGTTAAAATTTTTACAGGTTTACACTGCCAAAATTTTATTTGCGATTGATGACTCACGAATATTTTTTTCTAAAAGTTTCTGGAAAATTTAAATAATTTTTAATTGTAAAAATTAATCAAGGTAAATTAACGGTATCTTGGAATATATATTTTCAGAAATTGAAAAATGCATATTCATTATAATAACCTGGTATAAGTGTGTACACGTGTTGCTCGGAGCTCGATTTTTAAACATTTAATAATTATCGGCGTTTGCTCTTTTTCCGAATGCTGTTAGGAAAAATTCTGTTCACACATACAGTGGAAAGTGTATTTTAATAAATAAAAATTTTTAGTGAATAAGATATAAAAATACAAATTTTTATGAACACCCACGTGGTATGTCGAAAACAAAAATATTGTAGAAAAGAAAACTAATATTGAAATGTGAAAAATATTTAACATTAAAATATAATATATTATAAAATTAATAATTAAATAGCAATGAATTTTAATTCCGTCTTTTAAAACAGTTTTATCCAATCAGAATTAAGAAACATTTCACCGTTAACATAACGCTTGTTACTCATTGGTTACATGTTATTATAAATATATATTATGCTTATTTGTGATTAAAAGTATTTAAATTAAATTAATTATTGTTAAAATTAAAATTAATTTATTATGACAAATAATAAGAAGGTGTAATAGTGAAATAAGATATAAAAATACAAATTTTTATGAACACCCACGTGGTATGTCTAAAACAAAAATATTGTAGAAAAGAAAACTAATATTGAAATGTGAAAAATATTTAACATTAAAATATATTATATTATAAATAATTTAAATTTAAAATTGATATATCGAACCATCAAACGTTACAATGAGACATCTACGAAATTAGATCCGATTAGAATTTTTTTTCTTATAAAAGTAATTCCCTCGACTTATAATTTTATCACAACTAAAATAAACAGTTCTACGTGGCTCAGACGGCAACGCGGTGGTACATGGAAGGCAAAGGTCCAGGGTTCGATCCTCGGTAAGGGTAAGAATTTTATTTCAAAAATTCAACATTTAATTTCAGATTTTTCAGACTCCAAGAACAAAGAAGGACGACAACATCATCAACCAATAAATATTAGATATTAGATATATTACAAGGTCCTACAAATATTAAAAAAAACGGGTAAAATAAAAAATTATATGTTGTAGAGTTAAAATTGTAAAATTAGCAGCTGAAACGAAGAAATAAAATAAATGGTAAATTAAAAAAATTAAATTTTTTTATTTTGATTTTCAAAATTGATTATAGTAAATTAAATTTATTAAACGAAATTTAATCTATATAAATTATTTTTGTGCCAGGCGCTGCCTCGAGCCTGCGATAAAGTTTAATGCAGGCATTTTTTTTGCCTGCGATAAAGGTAACCGCAGGCTAACCGCAGGCTAACCGCAGGCCTGTGTCAGGGCTGCCATGAGGCTGCCATTAGGGTAATTTTTTACCTGCGATGAGTTAACCGCAGGCTATTTGGTGCCTGTAATCAAGTTTAACACCGGCTATTTCTTGCGCCACTTAAGCTGTTTCGTACCTGTGTCAGGGTGTTATTGAGGCTGCCGCAGGTACAGGCACAGGGACAGGCTGTACCTGACAGGCTGTTTACAGGCTATTCGCAGGCTAAAATGTTTATTGGGTATGGCTAGAATGATACGCTCCGATAATATGCTAGGTAAATGTGACAGTATTGAACTACTACACCGGGCGGAGGTAAATGTGCCACCAAATGTACCTGACCAGAAAAGGGTACCGGTAAATGTGCCACCGACCAAAAGGGTTCTTTAAATAAACACAGGTATTTGTGCCACTAACAGTGAAAAAATTAAATTTTTTTTGCCTTCGAATTTTGGGGTGTGCATTCGATAAGGCTGTAGGCCAGCTCGGCAAATGGTCAGATATTTAATCCGGGTCCAAATTTTCTACCTGTAAATACATAGACCAACTCGGCAAAATAATAAATTTTGGCTTGGCCAGAACTGCGAGCATCAAAAAACCTACCCTCCGATGCTCCGCATCTCCGGGCGGTTTTTCGTGCTCCGAGCCGCTACGCGGCGGGCGCTAAACATACGAGAGGCGCGACAGATCAAGGAAACCGGGATAAATGCAACCGGGATGTGAGAGACCCTCGAAATAGCATTAAAAAGTATAGTTGCGCTATGGGGCAGTAAACTATTACGTTTCACCCCCAAAAAATCGTGTAAAATCAAAAAATAATCGACGTTACATGTAGGAGATGCATCAGGTAGATGCTGTTTTCTCCGGTGGCACAAATACCTGTGTACTTTTAATATTCTAAATTCGTAGCAGGTAGAATAACATTACTGGTGGCACATTTACCTCCGCCCCCAATCTCATGCTGAATTTAAACTTTCAGGTATGCAAGGCTATGGGGCATGGATAAGTACATATTATCCTGTTTATAGTGATATTATATTTTGTTTTTAAAATGGTATATCCGTAAATATACGGCAGTACTATAGTTTTGTTTACATCCCGGATTATACTTCCATCAACATAGATATAATTTAATAAAACACTCGTTTATTATTTTTATTACTTTTAATACCAAATTTTAGTTATTCCACTTAGATTAAGCTCAGCAAGCTACTTTTCATCATTTCATTAAGCTACAGCTTTGAAATACTTTTAGAGAAACAGATAACAGTAGCTTCCAAATATGGAAGTACATATAATATGTTATATGTATACGACTTTTATACAATTAAGTAAAATTTTATTGCACAAAGAAACTCACTAAATGTTAAAATATGCTAAGTTTCACTTCAACTTGAGATATAGTATTTATTATTTCACAAAATTACAAATTAATGCAGCAACCAAACGTACATGGATTCCCACCCGGTGTAGGTAGCCTTGGGATCTAACTACTGAAAACTTCTATAATTGAAAATGTAGAACTGTAGGTTCCACCTACACTAAAACTTAGCACTGATCTAAAGAGGATATATATAACTAGACGAAAATAAGACCCCAATAAGTACCTACTATTATGGTAATAGATAAGATCAATTTTTTTATCGTAATCTTTCAAAGCCTATTAACGATTTCATGCAGAAGGATATAATCGTAATGATATCAATCGGCAGTTAATGAATAATAGGGGTGTTAAAGTTCTATATAAATTACGATAATTTGCTGAAACATTTTAGCGACATTGACGTCGGATGAAAAGGAAGTATCGGTGTTTATAATTCAAAGAAGACTTACGTAACTTAGCAGTTAATAACCACAGTGAATGTATATATGTAATATCTAAGATACACATCAATGTTGAATTTGTATTCAATAAATAAAGGAATCGCAACTCAAGTGAACTAAGCAAGACTTGAATATCATGCAGTTTAAATAAACGTTGCACACCTTCACTAAACATTAAAGGATTTGATTTATGTGATATCAAATCATAAACATTGTAAAATAAATATGACCAATTCAACATTTTTCTCAATAGATTTCAGCAAGGGTTATCGACATCATCACATGGTTTAAATTTCAATTGAATATTAGTTTTGCAGGGTAATAATTTATATATTATTTTGAATTATTTCTATTGCTTTTGTTCCCACTGATCTAAGTATTTTTTTGTTCTTTATCTTCCTAAAATAAATCATCACATAATTAAAGATATAATTCTTCTTTAATTATGCGTTTTCTGTCTTTCGTTAATAGCGTCCTCATCTTAGTGGACATTCAATTGACGATGATATCAAAATTTTCGCCCATCATTTGGGCGGTTTACCGGGAGTACTTCGGCTTGATGTCGAAGTAACAGCTAATTTTTGTGCTGCTGTTTATCCTGAATATTTATAAAAATGGGGATAATAATAGAGTAATTTGGTGCAGCAGCGTTTTGAGGATTTGTTTTGCTTAAATTCGATTAGCGATAATTGACCATATTGGCACCGCCATTTTTATCCCTGGGAAGAACTGTTTTATAGTACCGACTATGCAGAATATTTTGCTTAAAATCAAGTTAATGCAACTTGGGATATGCAGGAGTCAAGTTTACCTTTATGTAGATAGTCAAATATTATTTAACAACGCAACTTTGGAGTTCATGGTAAGCAACTACGTTTCTTTCATTTTGGCAGTCAACAGTTACCAGCATTGTGTTCGAAAAGCAACAACCTTTTTTGTCATTGAATGTTGGTTCTGGCTGCAACACAATTAAGGAAGCCCGCATTATTGGCTGGGTTAAAGGTCGTGTTAACACCGGAAGCTGGCAGGTTTGAAGTCATATTTTTTATTTCTTAATTGCAAATTTGTAGCATTATTTTATCAAACCATTTATTTATTCAGCTAACTACTTCTAGTAGTTATTACGGGGTTGTTGAATATTGAACCAAATCTATTACTGATTCTAATAACCACTCTGTATTCTTGTGAACTATACGTGTTACGCTTTTTGTACTGTAATAACCGTTATCATTAACTATACTTACAATTTTTAACATCATTTTTGTATTTATTTATAGCAACGATAGGCAATTTTCTTGCAGTGACCTGCTACCCTTTTGCCTCTGAACGTACCGTGAGCTAGCTTATACCGAACATCAGGGTTTATCTATCATTTCAAATATTAATTAAATCATAAATTTACATTTGTAATAAAACGCTAATTTTTCATAAATTATCGTAATTATTTTATTTTAGATAAAAGTTTAGATAATTTTACCTGTATTAGGATTTAATTTATTTATTTGTTTTAAAAATTAAATTAATTTACAAAATAATAGCGAATCAATGATATCTAATCACCAGAAGACAGCTAGAATAAAATATTTTAATTTAAAATTAAATAAATATGACTAAACATCATAAATTTGAAAATTCTAGCCATAATTTAAAGTCGAGGGGAAATTTTTCTGTGCAAAAGAGAAGCTGAGGTGAGCTTCCATTCGGCAAGATATGTCTTTGGTGCGCAAGGCGCACTTTGTCCTAAAGTATGTTTTCGGTTCACAAGCCATATTTTCTCTCGAGTGTGTTTTCGGTTTAGCAAGGTATCTTGACTTCCTAAATGTTTTTTTCGTTTACAAGGCGTATTTATTTATTGCGTACAAAAGCAGTATTGATGGGGTTTTAAAAGTAAAAAGCAATTATTAATTATATGAAACGTGCTCGTCACAATTTATGAAGGAAAAATCATTTTAAGAATTAAAATTAGAAGAAACAGTAATAAAAACTTTTATGAAATTTATAGCAAAAAGCTGGATCAATGCAAATTGAAGACGTCATCTTTGTATTTGTTTAAAAAATTGTAAGAATTCAGTTTAATGATTTAATTTTAAGTAGGTTAAGAAAATTGTGGCTGGATGCAGTAAAAGTTTATAAATTCCAATTTCTGTAAAAATTTCATGTATAAAAAATGAAATACACAATTCAGCTAGAAAATAAATTTCATTTCAAATACAGTTAAATCTAAAATGTTAAATTTTTTTCAAATATCAGAGCATCTTAAATTGGCAGATCCCGACGCCTTCTGATGACAGGATAACAGAGTTCTTAAACAAATCTTCATTTAATTTCAGATAAAATTTCGCTCCTGTTTGAACCTTCCCCCCCCCCGTCTACGATCCATTCTTCCGTATAAGATTGAGATCACCGATCGGAGAGGGCAGCATTCAGCAATTGTAATCAAATATAATTGAAATTAAATTTTATTTGTTAGTTGATTATTAATAATCAATTTTTTTTAATTATTCGAGTAATTAATTAGTAGGCGATGAAGCTGTATACATGATTTGTTCACAACAGATACAACATTGTAGAGTTTATTTATTTAAATGAAATATTGAATGAATTTAAAGCAACTCCACCGCCAGAGTGAGAAAATTTTTATGGTCAATTAGGCCCCCCAACCTGGATCAAGTTTCCGGAGTTAACCGTAGTAACGTTCAACGTCTTCAAGGTTTACTTGAGGTAATTTGGATTGTTACAAATAATTTATATATTATTTCCATATATTTTGATATTTGATTTTCTGCTGTATAGCTTGTTATAATATAATGAAAAAAATATGAAGATGTATATGGACACACGGAAAATGGCCGAATAAATGGTCCTCGTCTATCATGATACCCATACACAAAAAAGGAACAACTACCCTATGCAATAATTACAGAACAATAGCATTAATCTCTCATGCCAGCAAAGTTATGCTGCACATACTAGCTAGCAGAATAAACGCCTTTCTGTTACCACAGATAGCAGAAGAACAATCCGGTTTTATGCCAGGAAAGGGCACCCGAGAGCAGATACTAAATGTGAGACAAATCATTGAAAAAGCAAGAGAGTTCCAGGTGAAGGTATTTATATGTTTCGTGGACTACAGCAAAGCCTTCGACAAGGTAAAATGGAACAAGTTATGGAGAATAATGGAAGAAATGGGGACGCCCATGCACCTCATAGAACTAATCAAAGAACTATATGATAATAATGAGGAATATGTGAACGTATGCGAAACTCGATCAAAACCATTTAAAATAATGACTGGAGTCAGACAGGGGTGCATACTATCTCCTATACTGTTCAACATATACACGGAACATATAATGCGAAGAGTTCTGGATGACTGGGATGGCGGTGTCTCAATAGGGGGAAAAAGAATCACCAATTTGCGACATGCGGATGATACTGTCATATTTGCGACCGAACAAGAGGAAATGCGGACAATCATGGCACGGCTTACACGAGAGAGTAGACTCTTTGGTTTGGAAATAAATAGAAACAAAACAAAAATAATGATGATAGATAGGGCAAACAATAACATGCCACAAATACAAAGAGTGGCAAATCTTGAGGTGGTCAACAGTTTCCAATATCTAGGATCAAGGATAGACAACACGGGTGGATGCGAACACGAAATAAGAAGACCATTGGCGATAGCCAGAACAGCTATGACGAAACTCAAAAAAATATGGACAGATAGATCCATAACAGTTAACACCAAGCTAAAACTAGTTCGATCCTCAATATACGCATCAGAAACATGGACAATTAAAGCTGCTGACGAAAGAAGGGTAGCCGCCTTTGAAATGTGGCGCTATAGAAGATTGCTCCGCATACCTTGCACAGCGCGACGCACCAATGTATCAATAATAGAAGAGTTGAAGATCACCACTAGGCTACCCCAGGTAATCAACCAACAGTACCTAACATATGTTGGACATATTGCGAGAAAGACCGACGCCATGGAAAAGACAATTGTGGAAAGCAAAATAGAAGGACGCCGACCAAGGGGCAGATCACCAACACGCTGGATCGACCGCACAAGGAACTTAATAGGCTGCGGACTACATGAATCAGTTACAACGGCACAAGACAGAGAGGCCTGGCAACAGATAGTCAGACAAACTGTACATTGATACCACCACACCCTGACGAAGGGTTATGGACTGAAGAGAGAGAGCTTGTTATACTATTAATCGTTCTTTTCTTATTTATTTCTCTTATATTATTATCATATCATTTTCTGATTTTCTCTTTTCTGCTTTATTGTGCGTCTTAGTATTTTCTTCTTAATTTTTTATTTTTATTAAGTACTCAATATATTTGTATATAGGTATATAAATACCATTTATTTTATATTACCTATCATAACATATTAAAATTTCCTTCCACTTGGTTTCTATTGCAACAGAAGGGAAAAGGTAAAATAAAATAAACATTTACTAAATCTATTCATTTTTTTATTTGAAATTTCTTTTGTAGATTGAACTATGTAGTATAAGCCATAGAATTAACATTAAAAATAAATAAATAAACATTTAACGATGCGTCCGAATGACTATGTACAATAATACAGAATATTTATTCAATAACATAAAAACGAATTATACTTAAAAAAGCAATACAAAATACTCGCCATAGTTAAAAACAATTATTGGCTATAGTAGTCAAACAGATACAAAAATTATTTATTTAAAATGTTATTGACAGTTTAAACGAAAAGGGAGCTATACGGAGTCCATAACTATCGATTCTCAATATTATATAATTTTTTCAACTGGTGCAGTGATGCAGAAAATTAATGAACAATTTTTTTTATTACAAAGAAATTTAATAAAAGTAGTTTACTAAAATTGTATATTAGTATCTACAGCGCACAGATTCCTTGATTTCCTTCATCTGGCGCTTGAAAAATGTTCATTTTATAAAACTAAAATTCGGGGCAGCATACTAAATCCATTGTGTCGACAGTACCGACTCTGTTTTCTGTGCTTAACTACACGAAATCTTTCTTACTGTCGTTACCATTCTGACTATATTGAAATACTTCATTTTCCTTTGTTAACAAATTGTTCACCTACGCAACACGTTTTAAAATTTTGTATTAATAAAACTAAAAATCGAAAACACGTGATACGCGTGGGAGAAAACAGGTTGGAGTAAAATAATATCTGCCAGCATTTTCAAATTCAAGTTGTAACGTGATTCTGCAAAATATTTGACATTTAAACGTTTTATCTTACTTCGAAGCACTCAAAATTTTTTTTGTTTAAAAAAAAATTTGATTTTCAATTTCAAGCAATGAAAATAGCATCAAGTAGCAATGAAAAAAGTTGGAATCACTTTTTATATAGTTGATTGTGAATGATTTGTATATTTTAAAATTAAAAATGTATTTATTCCGTCGTTAGACTTCCACTGAAGATTAAAACTTAATTTAATTTATGCATAGGCACAAAAATTTAACTTTGCCTACGCGCGCCGTAGTAGAATATTGAACTTCTTGTAAATTTCTTTAATTATTTATCTACTCAATATCCTTAAATTATTTACGACTTTTAAATAAATAAAGCAGTTTCTTTTTAATTTTGTATAAAAGAGCAGAAAGAATAGTTATTCTCAAAATTTCATATTATATTTGAAAAAAATTTATGGCCATGGTAGTGTAATATATGCTTTAGTTGCTTCAAAGAGAAGGAAAAGCCAAATGTGACTCCACTACATAAAACTTTTAAATTGAGCCATCAGGAAGAATGCGTATTGTGTACTACCTATATTAAATTTTTCACGTGATACCTCTGGTAATTTTGTTTTTGACAAATTATATTTATGTATATACAAATTTGGAGTGGGATCAATAATTGGGTTCTCAAAGGTTTCCATTTCACAACGATTTAAAAAATTGGTAGCTATTTAATTTGCAGCCCTTGTGACCTATATACATTTTCCTATGCGTATAATAACATAATAATTACCTACTTATTTATCAAATTTTGTTTTGGTATATTTGGGATGTATCCGTGGAGTGAACTCGTCTTTTTATTAAATTACTTAATGCATAAACTTTGTTAGAACTTCAATATGTTTAACTTAGAAAATGTGGGAACTTAATAAAAGTTGACTATAATTTTTAATCAATTAGCACCATATGCAGATAATTAGATTTATAACTTAAAGTTTATTATATTACATTTTATCTTGAAAGGAAGCACTCTGAAATTTACATGTTAATTTCCTAAATTTAAGTTTTTAATATTTTTTTTTGTTACAATGGCATTTTTATTCCATTCAGGAAGCAATAATACAATGTAATCGCGATAAAATTTCCTATTGTATGACTTGAAAATTTCCAACATAAAATTTTATAAAACTTGCACGAACGTAGATTTCATAATATAAAATCAGTGTTGGCGATAACAATAGAAATAAAAATAATTTTAGAGCAAAATTGCCAGTTCCACTACTTGAAGTTTTAACTTGCATTGGAATTGCCAAGATTTTTCTTATTGTTCCTACAATATAATTACAACTGCAATCAGTTCATGGAAAGCTACGTGAACAAATTACACATCTTTAAAATTTATGAAATACTAAAACTGTGTTAGTTTTTAGTCTTAGAGTACACTAGACTAAGTCTACTTAATCGAATTTACCCAATTTGGTAGATCCACAAAGTAGGTTTACGTTGAATAAAATTGTTACGTCAATAAATTTACAATTATTTTTATAGTTTTATGATCATTTTGATTTTGGTAAAAGTTAGCCGTATACATGGTCTATTTTGCGTCGTATGTGCTTATATGAAGTAAACGATGCTAAATTTAGTCACAGCAAAAAATAGTTAATTTATCCTCTCCAATTTGGTAGATCTGCAAGATAATGAATGCTGAATAAAGGAGCTTTCGATATAAATTTACAATTTTTTTTATACTTTTATGATCATTTTGTTTGTTATGAGTCAGCCGTACGCCTAGTCTATATCTCGTCATCTGTGCTTATATGAAGTAAACTAATTTAGCTAAAATAGTAAATTTATTCTATAATCACAAGTAGTTGCTGTGTGATTATAAAATATGTACATAAATTTACAAATGTTTTCATAGTTCTATGATTATTTTGTTTTCTATAAATCAGTCGAACGCCTTGTCTACATCTCATTATTGTGGGATATTAATTAAGATGTATAATTAATTAGAAGATAATAATAATCGTTTATATATTAAAAATAATTACATTAGTAAGATCGTAAAAGATTACACATCTTTCCGAGCCAAATGCTGGTATATGACTGCCGTTAACAGCGCCCGGTCCCTTTTGCTACCTGCTAGCAAGGAAGGAACCCTCGACGTCCGGCCGTTCGAGCCGCCTGCTATTTCATTCACACACAGTTTATATTTGTTTACATTCATACATTTAATTTAGATATCATTACATTATATTATTACATTCCATACGGCCTCTCATGACAAACAAGTGCCGACCTCGGTACTTTCGCTATCTTCAAAATCTGTAAATATTTCGTAACAAGCTTTAACCCTGGCTTGTATTCAATTAGGTAACCGAATTCTTCTACAAATAACGCCCAGCTAGCCACCCGTGCCCATAAATCTTTCCTTTTCATTGTTACCATAAATGCTTTATAGTTCGTAACCATTTTAAATATCAAATAAGCTTTCAATTACTTTAATGTTTTAACTACCGTTAACACTTCAAGTTCATTACTGCTACATTTTTCTTCCGCCGGAGTGTAACTTACACAATTTCGCACCACTTCTTCGATATTTGTACGCGCATTGGGAAATAAATAATCTTTCTTTATTAAATGTTCAGTTTCACCCGCCGAACTATTTCCCTTTTCATGCCCCGCTACCTGAGTTTGCATCGTTTGACTTAAACATTTTTCACTTTCGATTTCACTCGTTTCAACGTTTGGTTGTACACTCTCATTTGCTACTAAATGTTCTAAAAATTCAACTTTTGTTTCGCGCTCGTAATTTAATGCTGGTTTTTTAATCTCCTCCGTATAATTAGGTGTGACCACATCTGCTACACAAACTTCGTTCACATCCTGTGCGCGCTCGATTTCACAGATGTGCGATTTTCCTTCTAGTGGACGCCGCTCGTCTTTTACCAATTTATGAATGTTTACTTTGCCTTTTCGGACCCGCAATTCTACTGAATTAAGAAAATCGGCCCCTAACAACATTTGGAAACTCATAAATCTACTCTAAACGACATGCACCTTTAGCTGATATGCCTCTTCGTCGATCGTTGCCACAGTTTCAAAATACCCCATAGTTTGTACCTCTGCCGGCGATCCAATTCCTTGAAACATTATTTTATTTTTTGTGAGCACCGGAGCTCCGATTTCAATATATGTCTCGGCTGTGACCATAGTTATATCACTGCCTGTATCCACAACTGCAACAACTCGATTATCGTTTATTATAATGTCTTTGACAAATTTCCGGTCAACACCCCGTAGTGTGCCACACGTATTAACCGTAAATTCTGCCGCCGTTTGAAGTCTTTTACCACATGTTGACGCGATATGCCCGTATTCATTGCATTCGTAGCATTTTATGCCTTGTGTTTTAGTAGGACAACTTGCACTTAAATGTTCCCGCGACCCGCAATTGTAACATCTCTTCGGAGACCGCCAACTTTTATTGCGTACACTTTCACTACACTGTTTTTCTACCACCGGATTTAACTCTATCGTACTCCGAACTGTCTTTGATTTTAACGAAACTTCGGCGAAAGCATCTGCCAACGATCTCGTGGTATTATAGAGTTGAATTCTTGCCTGATTTCGCAAAATCTCGTCGGGTATGCCGTCGATTATGAAGCTAATTAGTTCATCTTCGTCGATTTTTACCTGATTGCCCAGGATTATTTTTTTGTGCATATAATCACTGAAGTTTTCTTCTGCTTTCCATTTTTTCGCTTCGAACTTCCTGCGCAGTACCAATTTGCTTGGTCTGCGCTCAAACATTAATCGCATTTCCTCCAACAAATCCGCAATTGGCATTTCGAGACCACCGCCCGAAGGTTTTCTAATTCACGCCGCATTATCCGTAATTCGCGTTCCGCAACTCTTTCTCACGGCGAGTCAGCTCCAGCTCGCGCATACCGTGTATTTCGTCGTTAGATTCGTCGTCACTAAACTGTTCGTCTTCACTGTTCGTTACATCGTTTGTTGCAGCACTTCCACCGTTAATAGCGTTGCAACCGCCGTCGTCGTCTTCACCGTTTATTACATTTTTTGTTGCAGCACTTCCACCGTTAATAGTGTTGCAACCGCCGTCGTCGCCACCTAACTTGTCCATCCATGATCCCGTTGGATCATTCGTCATCAAACGATTGAATAAAATCGGTTTGGATCCCGTCGTCCCTAAACCTTGCCGCCGTGATATTTCCTTCAATTCGTTTAACTTAAAATTTGCCGCCGTTCTATTCATCTTAACTTATGCACTTTTTAATCAAAATTTTAATTATTAATTAATCTTCTATCCCGGACGAGCCCCCAATTGTGGGATATTAATTAAGATGTATAATTAATTAGAAGATAATAATAATCGTTTATTTATTAAAAATAATTACATTAGTAAGATCGTAAAAGATTACACATCTTTCCGAGCCAAATGCTGGTATATGACTGCCGTTAACAGCGTCCGGTCCCTTTTGCTACCTGCTAGCAAGGAAGGAACCCTCGACGTCCGGCCGTTCGAGCCGCCTGCTATTTCATTCACACACAGTTTATATTTGTTTACATTCATACATTTAATTTAGATATCATTACATTATATTATTACATTCCACAGATATCATTACATTATATTATTACATTCCACATTATCTGTATTTATATTATGAATTAAGCGAGCGATTAGCGGAAAAAGTAATTTAATCTTATAAAGACATTAGTCTTACAAATTGATTAGAAAAACAATGATGTCCGTATTTAAATTAAAAATAAAGTAAAAGGACGAAAGGCTACATAAAATCCCCTGTGACCCCACACGGTTTCAAGTTCCAATTAAGCTGAAGTTACCTCTAGTAAATCTATAACAGTTGATAAAACAACTACATAACAACCAGAAGCGCCATTATAAATTGGCGTTTAAAATGTGTATTGGAGCTGACCTTGTAAGGTACAAAGACTACTTTGATAAAGAGAGCTAAAAACTTTCACCCAGAGTTCAAAAGACGATATATATTTTCAAAGAAAAGGACAATAATAATAACAAAATTCGAAAATTAAGTGAGTTCAATAAAATCTTAAAATTGTTCTAACGCAAATACCAAACAATAACAAGCTGAAGTTCAACGCTATCACATCCAATTGAAAACATTTTAACAACAACTGTTTTCTTGCCAATAAAAGGAAGAATTATTTATTAAGTGATTCGGAGACAGGTAAATAAAATAGCACTAATTTTTTAATAAAATGTGTTTCTATAGAAGTCAGAGATTTTACTTAATCGCGATAAATCTACAGCTTCTTCGTTTTACTCTATAGTTCACTAATTTTGCTAGGATAATTAAAAACATAAAATTTGTAATCAACTGTAATTGAGGTGATCGTTGACCTGTAAATATACAAATAAACTCTTTAGTTAGGAATCCACGTTAAGCACTATAACCAATTTATGGGCAATCGCCTTAAAGATGCTATTAAAAGCCAATGATTTATTATAGTAATAATTACTTCAGTTATTTAACTTATTTTTACAATCAAGTAGTGTACATTTGAATTTTTAAAAAACCGAGTTTAATAAATTATTTAAAATTTAGTTGAATCGAATACAAATTTTTTTATAGTTTTATGATCACTTTGCTTGGTAAAAGTTACTCATACGCCTAGTCTATATATCTCGTCATCTAAATTTATGTTTTAGCTTAGTAAAAATTACAAATTCATTCTATCCAATTTGGTAGATTCACAAGTTGGTCATATACAGAATAAAACAGTTATTTTCATAAATTTACAAATGTTTTTATCGTTTTATGACAATTTTGTTTGATAACGGACTGTCTGATAGATAATTAGATAATAATTGATAACAGACAGTCAAACGCCCTGAGGTCATTTATTGTATTTATGCCAATTATTGGTTCCGGGTTGCATGCAAATTTCTCGTCTCTTTTAAATAATTAATTTTTACAGCTCTTAAAATTCTTTTCCACTATTTCACTACCCGTTCTCACCTGACACATTGTCAAGAACCATCTTAAAAGTGCACATTTTCTTGTTTTTTTTTTCGTAACATCAACAGTTTTGAAGTAATCGCAATATGCGAGATTTTATATTTACGTATTTAAAAGTTAACCAGTTAATTAAATAATAAAAGATCTAAATATTTCGTTTATTATTATCCTTTTAGATGATTATATCCGGAGCATAACTTAAACAGTAGGTCCCCTATAGTAGAGGGGCTATGGGCGCTTCCGGACCACTTCTGATCGAAAATTTTCTCACGGTTTAACTTTTTCGACCCTATATATAATTACCGGATTACTCTCACTGATCCTAGAGCTGCATTAAGTATTCTCGTTTTATCGCTTTCTGTGAGAATTTGCAGTGATACATGTGAAAAACATATATAGAAAGATATAAAAGATATATGTAAGTAACATGGCCAAAAATATTGTGTTACTTAACTTTAACTTTTGTAATAAACTGCGTGTTAATATAAAAGTTCAAAAGTCCGTAAATTATTAAATAAAATGTAATAGCATAAAACGCAATATAAATATAATTTTTTCAACAATCTCAACTTAATATAAAGTTCGCTTTAAAAGCAACATGAAAAAATTAATATCTGATGGAATCTCATTTTACAACTTTTATTAATAAATAAAATTTTATTTTTATATTAGAAAGGTTTTTTACTACCATAATATATTCAGAATAAAAATTTTTGTCCCTATAAATAATAAACTCAATTAACTTTTGTTTTTCCTTAATTTCGTAAGCTTCTCGTGTGTTAGGAAATTCCAAAATAAAACAAACATTCTTTTCTATTGAAACTGTGAATTAACTTTAATAGAAATAAAGATTCGGCGTTATCCTTAAATCCCATTTTACTTGATTGATATTTACAACCCAGCAAACGAACAGAAAAAAATAAAGAAAAGTGAATTGAAAAACTTCTGTTAATTTTATTTTAAAAATTGGGTCGATTTTATGAGCAACTAATATTTTTTTTTATTTGACGAAATGTCCAACTTGACGGAGCTAAAGTGATCTTCAAATTTTCACTTAATTTAGCTTCTGCAATAAATACAAATTAAGCCACGTTAACAGTTTGTTAACTTTTTATCACTTTCTTGACATTTCAAAAGAAGTACAGGAATGTCGTTGAAAGCAGATGCTTTCAACTATAAGAAGAGAGAAAAATTAGTTGGATTAACAGAATCAATAAGCCTGTTTACTTTTGTGCCATTCTTTCAAGTTTAATGTAGTTAAGATTATCAAGTTTTTATAGGCCTACTGATCACGTTTTAAAATTGATTTGGGCAATCGCACCCTTCTTACGTGCTGTATATTAAGTTTAGTGACCTTAGCTTTTACAAATTCCGTATAAAATATTCAGTTTGTTTTTCGTAGCCACTAATGCATATTTTATATATCAGAACATGAAAAGAAGGTCAAAAGGTTCTGATGGATGTAGTGAACCTTTTAAACTAAAAAATAATATAATAAATTGCCGTCTTCACGTCCTTGCAAAAGCTTAATAGGCCCTAAAAAGCTTCTATGCGTTGAGATACCTTTAAACAACCAATTTAAGGGTACAACGACCCAAAAGGTACAGAAAGCGAGCGCCTTATTAAGTTAAAACTTTTTGTGAACTTGAAAAGCAAATGCGCAGCAAATGGTTTTTATTTTTGTCTAGCGATGATTACCACTAAAAGTTAATTATCTTCTCGAAATTACATTTTAATTGCTGAAAATGAAGTTTCCTGAGTAGAATATTATCTACAGATAATTTTAAAATTATATTTTAGAATTAAACTGTTGACGCAGTGAGGATTATATTTCAGTTTTATTTTGGCCTCACAATTGTGCAAAGACAACGTTTCGTGATATAAAAAAATGTCTCTTTCTATATCTTACTTGACAGTGCCATCCCCTATTCCGTTTTATCAAAATAATTGAAGAATCTTTATAAGTACAAAAAATTGTTTTCTAGTTTTACTGGTTTGAGAAGTGTATACTATTGCAAAATAAATAATAAAGTGTAAAGTTGATATGTATGTATCTGAAAAGTTTTTCGTCTTAAATCGATTCCACTTTTTATATGACTAATCAAAAATTGTATATCTCGCGATCAAACGAAATCATCAAACGATGAAATTAAAATTTAAAGAAAAGTTAGAGAAGCTCAAACTTTTTAAGTGTTCGGTTCAATACATAACGTGGCGTGGGTTGCATATCAGATAATGTAATTTGACAATAATGGAACAGTTACAAAATATTTTCCACGAAAATGAACATTTAAGTATTTCTTGCTATTTTCAGTTTGAAATTCTGAAACTTCCTTTTAATTTATTATTCACAAGAAAATTAATTTTTTTCGGTAGTTTCATTTTATGAAGTAGGTATATGAAAATTTTAGCTCTAAATATGTGTTTTAAAGCATCATAAATTTTGAAAGGCACAGAGTGCATCGTTCCAAGAAGACGTTGTTATATGAACGCGTATGCATAATACAAACTTTACTTGGGTTCCTGTTACAGTGGTCACACGCCAAGTTCTTTACAATGTCCGTATTATATTGTTGAAACTAAAGTCTTCAGAACATCGCAATCAACTTTGATTGTGAAATTTTTAAGTTCCAGAATCAGAAAAACTTGTACCTATTGGTGGTGCTGCCCCTTTGGACAAGAAAAACCTGCTGGAATGTGAGATATTCTAAACGAAAGAGAAATATAGCTATGTGGTTAAGAATGGCTCAAATATAATAATCCTGATTTTAGTTTACCATTGACTTGCTGCCCTTGCTTCCGCATTTAACAGTTATTCAGCCAATTACGCTTATAAAAACATTAATTAATGAGATAATTATCAAGAGTTTGGTGTCTTCAGACGCGAAATAAAATTCTCTTTCGATTGATACTATTTTAAATCTTATACAACACAACAGGAACAAGAAATCTTGTAAAACTTTAAGTTACGTCCCGGTATCGGAACATATTGGTTTTCTACCTTACAAAACAATTTCGTCACAACCGATTTTGTTTTTTAAATACAAAATTGAGCTTATTTAATCAATTACGAAACAGTCGTGAACATGTAAGCAAAATTTGACTGAATAAAATATTACCTCATATGAACAAACAGTCAGTAATTTCCTATTTCGTTATCTGAATTTACTTTATAAATACGGTTTTAAACTATTAAAGTCAAACGTTTGATATAGATTTTCACGTAAATTGGCATATTTAAGCTTTTAATTCTTATATTTCCAGGTTGATCCTGGATCAACCAATATTTGCATAGATAATCAAAACTCTTTCAAGTAAAAAAGTAAAATGTGTCAAAAAATTCGTTATTGAGTTAACAGGGAAAATATAGACAAAAAAATACGGAGTTGACTAATTTATTATTTAGGTTAAAAATTACCGGTAGATTTTCCAAACCGTCTTTGACTTAAAGTCACTTATTGAGTGGTAATTCTAACATAAAAAATATGTGGAATATTGGCTCCATTTCTCTTCTGTTATTTTATTATTTACTAGAATTTTGTATTACCGTAAGATGCGATAATATTATAGAAACTTTCAAATTCAAGCAAGTGAACTAATTATTTGGTCACCTGCATGGAAGGCTTCTTTGTTCAGCATCCATAACTATTGAAATCGATAACATTAACGTTAGGAAAAAACTGTTTAACATATAAATTGATAAACAGCCCGAGGCGCTTTTTTAATCGCTTTAGCCGACTTTTCTTACGAAGTGAATTTTATAGCAGTCTTGGTGTTATAATACTATTTAATGATGATTTATTGTGTTACTACCGGTATAGGTTAGTGTGCAAGCTGTTCTATGTTGTAATAAGAAAGTATCAAGTTTAATACTCGGCACTATAACCCGCAACTATTTCTTGAATGTACTATGAATCTTTGTTGTTAAGCATTTTTATTGTTTTATATTTAATTTGGAGCGATATTAGTTTGCTTAGCTGGATTAATTACCACGGTGTTGTCACTGACTTTGTTTGTCGATTGGTCTAATGACCTTTGCAGTTTCTTGCCCTTATACTAATTTTGGTTAGGTACAACTCAAAAGTAACCAGGATGATTTACTTTTTAATATTTTATCAAAGCTATTATCAAAGTATGTTCATTGGAAACTTAAAGATAGTTTCCAGGAATTTTCTTGTTTCAGGTAACTATGCTGGAAATTTTATTCCGAGACGCTATACAAAACCTGCTGTTCTCGCGGGAACCTATGTAAGCCCTCGAGAACGTGTCCTTAGGTGGTGAACGAGGGAATGCCTCCGGGGTCCAATATGTCCCGCGAACCAACAGGTAAAGATAGCGTCTGACTCAGAGTGAAAGGCTATCAACAGCGTCTACACCTATATTAAATATTTGGCGGCTGAATATAATATTCACCGGCACGCAATCGCCAGGGTGGCATTTAATGCCTACTAACCCTCAAATACAATATCGTCATTGATCGGCGGGTCGGGTCTGGTCGAGTAGTGACGGTCGTTCGACGGGGTAGGTTAGTGTCGGTACGACGATAGCGCGTAGACCCTCTGTGGACATAAACTCTCGTGCTAATCCAGAGGGGGACGATCGCGAAAATAGTGCCGTCAAATATAAAGACGAGTGGACTGGCATTTTGCCAGTGACCACAAGTTTTTCAAGATGACCCGGTCGCATCGCGCTCTGTGATTTAATATGATTTGCAGGGTCGCTTGGGGGCTCGGGGTCTCCGGTATGGATGACGGTCGGCTCGGCCTTGACTTTGTCGCCGGAATTTCCGCCTATTAAGTTAATGACGAGTGGACTTACACCTATACTGACGACCGCGGACCACTAGGTGACCCGGTGAGACGTGTTGGATCGCGGCGAGCGGTGTGTCCGGTTCAATTGAAAAAGTAGAATCAAGTGATAGTGCCTGACCTCCCGGACACAAACTTTCGTGCTAAACCGGGAGGTCATCGGGAGCCTGCATCATCGATGCAGCATGGAAGATCGCAGACGACAGCGGAAGTAATGCCGAGAAGGTAAAGCCCACTGTCGTCGGGGAGGAGGTTTTAGTCAGTTAGAATCTGACACTACCATCCCTGATGGGGTGGTACCTATGAAGGTTTCCCCCTTCCCTGCAGAAAAAGAAAACCTCAAATACTGCCTACGATATGTGTCAAAATTAAATTACCCCAGGTGGGTACACTTTTACACTCACACTTTTACACTCGTCTGCCTTATGGATTCCGGGGGAGGCAAAATGTTCGACTAATAGACCTTTGACTATGTTGTATATTGTTTCATAATTATGACTCTTTAACTGTTTTTTTTTCATTGCATTGGTTGGAAAACAAAGAATTGGTGCACCGCTGTGTGATTCAATCATTGTGAGGCAATAACGGGGAGCTGACGATTTCGGGATGCATACTCGAAACCATTTTCCTCGGTCGGTTCAAGACTATTAAACGTCTGCGTTTTGCTAACACAGAGCAAACTTTCAAAACACCAGAGCCATGTTTATCTTTGAAGATTTCTCTGTTATGTTTGAAAGCTTTGCATTATCTGAAAACCTGCGCTGAAGACAAACAAACGATCCTGAAGCGGTTTTGTTAAGTTTCATGTAAAATTTGTACATAATGATTAAGGTAAAATACTAAAAAGTTTTTCTGCAGATTTGGCCTGAAGTAGTATTAAGCACAAGTAGTGTACACCAAAATGTGTTTATGTGGTAATCAAAAAATATTAAAATCACGATCAAAAAAGTGCTCTCGAAGAACAAATTTCGCACAATTTTGAACAATTTTATTGCCAAAATGATTTTTTTATAATATACAATTTTTTTGGTATAACAAGAACCATAAAAATTGAAAAATTATTATTATAGGGTCCTTAGTCGCGCCCTAAGCACGTGTCCAAAATGTCTTAAAGAAAATAGGTCTCTGGGCACATTTTCATGCAAGTAGACATCACTCATACTTTTCTGAACAGATTAAATCTATTTTGGATATGTCTTAAAAATTTCGTTCTCACCTGCACGCATGTTCTTATTTCTTTCGATGCTTACTCCTCAAAGGGGGTTGGCAATAATTACGGAAAAACTCTTCTCTATCCTCTGATGTTCATATTAGACCTTCTTGCCGTCCACTCTCCAATGTTTTTTTCCAAAATATCTGTCTTCTTTCCGATGCGTGTTTTCCCTCTATTTTGACTTCTACTATAATTATGTATTATTTGCTATTTCGGTGCAAGTGGCCCATATAAGTAGTTTTTCGTTTTTTTTTAATTGCGTTACTATTCGCATTCCTTGTAGAAGGGTATTGTCAGATATTCTATCCGTCTAAGGATTTTCAAAATAATCCGAAATATCTACATTTATTCAGCCTCTATTGTTCTCATTATCTTCATCTTCAGTGTCCAATTCTTCATACCATAAAGCAAGATGGAGTAAACGTATTATTCGTAGCATTTTACCATTCCATATTGGAGCTTCTAGCTGAGGGTACGACTACACCGGAATTGTTTTATGTTCTGCAAAGCCGTTTTTTGCTATAGGCAAAGAAACAAATACGGAGATGAGCCAATTATGTTTTATTTCAGAAGTTGTATATGAGTTGTATATGAAGAGTGTCGTTCTTAATCCAGCATTATTTTCGTCAATGAGTTTCAATGGGGCTTTCCTAGATTTAGAGACTTTTATTGTATGTTCTATTTTAAGATTAATTTTAAGATATAAGGACTTTCTTCTTTTTGTATTCCAAAGTTTTTAGGTTCTCCCAGTGTTCTCAGCTAGTCGTCTGTAACGGATTGAATTTCCTGCTACAATTTTTGGATGTTTGGGATATTAAGTGGGAGGTCGTCGACGGCGCGGAACTAAGCTGCGAGGGTCGAGGAAGTGGATTTTAGAAAGTGAACTCAAAAACATCGCAAGTTTCTCTCAAATTTTTGCACCGAAAATTCAAAACGAATCTTATGTGGACAATTAACATCCAGGATTGTAGTTATTGAGTTCGATTTAAAATGATAGATCAACTTTTATATTTTATGTGTACAAATATTATTGTTTCTTTGAATATGTAAGAAGTTTAATCCGTTAATATAAATGAGTGTGTGCATTCGAGAACTTTTAGGGTAAGAACAGTCAACGAGATAATTGGTTTTAATCACCAACCACAGAGTTGGAGAAATTTGTTCGTCTGTTTCTTTTCCTCGATTTCCCAATTTATTTACAGGTTAGCCAGTTGGCGACAATTTTGTGAGGAACATTCCAGATTTCTTCGTCAATGGAGAATAAAGTCTGTATTATATTTTTTTGTCTAGGGAAACGCATGCCTAGGGAAATTCTCTAGATCCTTACTAATATTCGACAGACAAGCTATTTTCGTATCGTTTGAGATTTAAAATTACATTAATTTATTTAGAAGTTTAATTTGAGATAATAAATTTTGCGTTGTAAATTTCTATAGGTGTGCGTTGTGCGAATAGGCAATTTCGTTAGACCATTTTGTTTTATTTTTGTACGTCAATGCGACGTACTTACGTACAAGTTATTACCTTGAGGAAATTATTTTGGTTTTTAAGTATTGTTTAATTTTAATGTTTAATTATTTTTGTTTGTTCTAATTTAAAGAAAGCTTATTTGTTTATTTACGCATCGATCGATTTTCTGTTATCTGGTTATTCTTGAATTATTTACTTTAGGCTACAAGGGCCGGGTTTAACTACTCTTTCGTGATTTTTAATTGTGGTACCTTTTCTGTGATAAATAAGTGGTCTAGAAATCATGTGGCGCCTTAATCCAATATCTAATTTTGCTAGTACCTTTGGTGCACATCTGTAGAATTTACCACTCTTTTATCCAAAATACATCTAGTAGAAAGTGAGTAAGTTCCTTCCTAATTAATTATCAAGCAAAGAATCTTATCGCTGCGCTTATAAGAGGTAATGGTTCGATTTATTTTGTCTTTTGGCCCCTAGAGCTAGCCAAAGGGGAAACCCATAATTTAAGATGGACGCGTTGAATTTAGATCGTCTTATTGCACCAACTTTGTCTTCCCTGATTTTCCGGAGATGTGTTGGTCTCAATAAACTTTTATCGTTACCCTGGAAATTCGTAACAATTTTATATGGCATAAAGTTGGCCATTTAGACGTCCGATTACAGCCATATGGTTTTTAGAATAATAATGAAAGAGATATCAGCTTATCTTAGATTTCGAAAACATGTCTAAAATGTCTTGTTTGCTGGGTTCACTACTAGCATTTTATGAAGCTAAGAAATAAGAATCAACTCTCGTGTACATTCGTACAGGCTTTGACCGTTAAAATTATTATCGAAACAGGAAATTGAACGGGTATGATCCAACACTACTTCCAAATCAATACAAATGTCCAGGCATAACTTAACAACTAAGATCCAAAAGTTAAGTTTAAGTTCCAAAAAAATTTAATTCCAGAAGATTATTGCTTTAAAAATAATTTTGAATAAATCCACTAAGAAAAATAAAAGGGTTACAAATTATAGTTGCTGTCAATTTAAATTGGGATTACCCTATTACTTTGGATTTATTTCGGTTAATTTCAGTTTAAAAAATCTATTGTTTAATTTTATAAAGAGTAGTGAAAAAATTCTGTCATTATTACTGGTTTAATAATTTTTGAAATTTATTAATAAATAAATTATTCCATCAACTATTGTTATTTTATGTGTAAATGCTAATTTATTAACTGAAACCAACTTTTGTGGTCAAAATCTAGTTTAAAATTGTCACAAAATAATTTTGAAGTTTTAAACTTTAATTTTGCCGGATTTGCCAATGTTAGTCGTTCGTTTAGTCGCTACTAATGTGGGAACGTGCCATAATTGTTAGGTAATTCTTATAACTGAAAGTTGAAATTCTTTATTTTAAGATTTCAATATTTGTTTAATTTTTTGAAAATATTTTTAAGAAATTATATCTGTTTACACAAAGCTATCTCTGATCTTGAAGGTGTGGTCTTATTTTGCATGGATGTACGAGGCTTGTCCAGAAAGTAAGTACCGTTTTTAAATTACGCCGCCGCAGCGCTGCGGTCGCCGTTTAGCGCATGCGCGCCAGGTAGCTACATCTGTTGGGAAGCTACAGACGCCATTACGGAACCATCCGATCGAGTCTACATCTGTTTGCGTGATTTTTAAAAAGGCCGCACCTATTAAGAAGCCCGCCGACTGCGAAGTGCGTGCGTTTTCTCAGTACTAAAGGCTTCAAAGCAGCTGACATTCATCGCCAAATCAGTGATGTTTATGATGAAAACATTATGAGTGCTGGAATGGTGCGGAAATGGGTTAGGGCCTTTAAAGATGGCCGCACAAACATTCATGATTAGGAACGATGATGAGACCGTTCCTCATCATGAATGTTTGTGCTGCCATCTTTAAAGGCCCTAACCCATTTCCGCACCATTCCAGCACTCATAATGTTTTCACTAAACATCACTGATTTGGCGATGAATGTCAGCTGCTTTGAAGCCTTTAGTACTGAGAAAACGCACGCACTTCGCAGTCGGCGGGCTTCTTAATAGGTGCGGCCTTTTTAAAAATCACGCAAACAGATGTAGACTCGATCGGATGGTTCCGTAATGGCGTCTGTAGCTTCCCAACAGATGTAGCTACCTGGCGCGCATGCGCTAAACGGCGACCGCAGCGCTGCGGCGGCGTAATTTAAAAACGGTACTTACTTTCTGGACAAGCCTCGTAGGTTCAAAATTATGCCGAGAAGAATTCCGAAACTCTAAATTTCACGCGAAAAAAGTTATCGGCGTTTATCCAATTTTAATAAACATACCCTGTGTACGATCTTGATTGTTAAATGTAGAGTAAGGGTAGATGGCGTGTGATAAGTTTATCGTAATCGCATCGTATCGTAATCTGATAAAAGGCGCTATCTTATACATATTTTATATAAAATGTTCGCAAATTGTACAAATTGCAGGTAAACATCTGAAAAAGATATAAGGCTATGATTTGGTTTTCCTCAGTGCGACAACGAAAAGGCAAGAAAAACAGGAACACCGATTCGCATGTTGAAAAGCCATCAGGGAGTCCTGATCATGAACCTGAACTGCATCCAGGATATTATTTGAACTAACTCATCTGTGTATTAGTATCTGTTCTTATCAGTTTACTTTACATAAATTGTAATACTGCACTTAAAGCTCCCTATCCGGGACTGTTACGATCAACACTAAAGAAATTATTTTCAACGTCATAAAAAGAAATGGAAAACAGATGCAAGGAAGATGACAATCCATAACAAAACAGGCTTGGCCTTTGGCCTGCCACTGTAGGTCTCCATCCAGAGTTTTCTGACATCGTTCCCGTCATCATCCGAAAAATGATTTTAAGTTGACAATAAATGAAGGAACCAATCACAAAGGTGGCACCTGTAAAGCTTTTTCCGAGGGGTGGAATTTACAGATGAAAAATGAATACCTGCTTAATCTTTTAACAATACAATGTATCCTCGATCAGGTATATTTCAAAACAAGTAGACATAACTTTTTGACATTTTTTACCTTGACTTTATGAACGTTTCGGTTGGTTTTGCTCTTGCTCTACGGATGAATAAATGTTTGGTCACTTCTTGAGCACCTTGCAAGCTGAAAACTCATTGGTTGGTTTAACATAAAATAACGACGTTGCCGCAATTAGCCTGGCACGACGAAGCCAAATAAATGCTCAACGAAGATCAAACGTGCGAGACTGAAGGCCGAACTAATCATTGCGGCCATAGCCCTTAATTTTCGCAGGGCTAGGCAGTCGTATGCAATACAAAAACAATAGTAATTGATCCCGTTGTATCTATAAATAAAAATCCCTGTTACAGTCCTACACTAGAACAAGCAATGCTCCATGTAGTTTATTTTTAACTCATTCAGGGTGTTATTATACATACATAATAGATCGAAGGTTTGGGTGACATCCTGGCGCTGAACTGCAACAAATTGACAACAGTATTTTGTGGAATAATTTTTGGAAGCAAACATATTTTTCGATCTGATAAATATTCGTAGGTGATCATTAGAGGAGGGGGGGCTCCAAACTAACTTTATTTCAAATTTACTAAAATAATATTAAAACGTTTATACGTATATAAATTTATAAATTATTGGAACACTGTATGTATTTCAATAATAAAATACATATATAGTAAATGTATACATGAACTGATTACGAATGAAGTCTATACGATACGAAGAACTTTGATTTGTTTTAAAATTCAATCCAATATCCCAGTATAAACCGATAAATTAAACTTGGTAATAAGTTGATGATTCTATGCATTATTTCGAATATAAGCGAAATTTTTTCTGCAAAATTAAATTATCGATTAGATTACCTACCGAAATTCCGTTCAACATTGTTTAGTTGACATCAATTACTTCATCTTCTTTACATCTGAGATAGTTTGTAAGGCTAACCTTCGATGTGCTTGTGACCCTATTATTTGTAGTAATGATGACAAACACTAACATCATTAATACAATCAGTGGATACTACCATGCGTAAGTTGAATCAATTAATTTAAACAACTAGAAGTTAGAAAACAGTTTGGTTACGTAGCGTAAACTGCAACTAATAATTCAAAGAAAATACATTTTGTTGGTTTCTACCTGACTTTATCTAAATCTCTGTGGTTATTTTATATGGATGGCACCGATTAGAATTTTAACAAATTTCATAGGGTAGCCCGTAGTGTAAACGAGAACTGCCACTGTCAAATAAAGTTCTTAATTTTGTTGTTTATTGACTAAGTATTTACATTCGTAACAATCTATAACAAAATATTTGTGAAACTTTTGATGATGAACTTTGCATTACTACGAGCAACAGGCGTACGGTCACTTAAATCTCATGCAACTCCCCTGCACTTTTTCCTGTATAAGCTCTAAAGAACCTGTCCAATCTAGTATTATCATCGAGAACATGTCTTAAATACTCAAAAAAAACCCTAGGGGAACCCGAAGGGTATCATTTAGTAATTTAGTATTTTTCTGACACGAGTGACTATTTCGGCAATTATTCAACGAATTTTTATTCTCCTTAATAAATTATTTATTGCAAAAAATATACTTTTTTTTTAAACTCTCATATTTCTTCATTTTTCTCTTCTTTATTTTCATTTACACACAGTTGTTGCACCAAGCACAACTGTATAAAACCTACTCCAAATAAACTTGTTGCACAAATAATAACCATTTCAAAATAATTTAAAGAATTTTAAAAAACGAACAAAAACAATAATTTGAAACCTCATAATAAACGTTTCTTTTCTTCAACTTGACTGCATATATTAAATTTGAAAACAAAAACCAGACAATCATTACAAAAATGTATTTAATTTTACAGAAATTAAATAATTTTCCTAGCTAAACTTAACTTAAATCAGCCATTATGAAGTACGTTCGAATTGGAAACTAATTTGATACCATTGAGAGTTTCTCATATTCGTCGGACCTAGCTAAACTTAACTTAAATCAGCCATTATGAAGTACGTTCGAATTGGAAACTAATTTGATACCATTGAGAGTTTCTCATATTCGTCGGACTTTAAGCCGAATTTTAGTAAATAATTTTCTGTTATGAAATACTTCATAGAAGGAGTTTTATGTTTCACGATATATTCGTCCTTGCAGGAAGTACCAACCCGTAATTTGCAGGTATTGTTTTTCACACGATTTATCTTACTCGCATTGTAAGTGAGGTCATTCCTTCAGATTTATTTTTCCTATATCTTTATACTGCAATTTTGTCGTTGTATTACCAACGGTGATTTATTCGTTAAGCCATTTAAGTAAGTGCATATAAACCATAAATCTCTATTTTGACTTGCACTCTCCGTGCAGAGTTGTCAAGTGGTTGCTTGTTGAGTTTATAGATCCTCAGTACCTATTGGAAATTGCTACTTTTGTAAATTTTGTACTTTCAGTGTGGCTCTCCTATCTATACATAACCTCAAATCTTATACCACGGAAAGGTTTATAATAATTATAACACTGCCGAATTAATTACTAAATTTTTCAGTTGCAACTCAACTTGGAAGCATTTGTATAAAACTAATACCTATACATTTTGTTTAAGTTTCGTATTTCAAGTAAATTTTTACTTTTATGTCTTTATATTATAATATTATAAATTACTTTCTATGTTGATTATTTTGTCATGCACATAGTACATAGTTTGCTTCCAATTTTTAAATAAATTTAGGTCAGAGTCTCTACAATGTATGTTTTTACGGGAAAATTTTATGTACTTATAACGGCAAATAAAATTTTTCAGTGTTACTGTTGATATTTGCCTGCAGTCGTTTATTGAGCCAACAAAGTTTATGAATATCCATCGAAAGAGAACGTGATGGAACAGCTAAATTATTGTTTCATATATCGGCGCACAAAATAGCTTTAAAATTATTTTTCTTTGTTACAAAACAATTTTCTTTCATAAACACTTCATAACCTCAAAGGAAAATTAACTATGCAAATATGGTTGTGCGCCACAAACAGCAAATAAGTAAAGTAATAATTAATATTAATTAAAACTCCGACAAAAAACAAACATCATAGAAAGTAATTAGTGTAAGTTTTCAGTTCTACACTAAATTAGAGGAAACACTTTTCACGGTACTTTACCCACAATCATTCAGTTAAGCGAGAGTGGGAATAAAGCAATTCATACGCGGGCTTAATTAAACAAAAGAAAACCGTTACACAGTTTCACTCTAATATCAATACGGAATACGAAACATAAATTTTGTGAACCATTTAGTTTCCCTAATTAAATTAATTTAACTATAATAATTTAGAAATTGTATTCTCTTAGGTAGGTTCGAGTTTGCGCAGTTTGGGTTGATATTTTTTTATATCAGCAAAAACATCCAATTGATGGGGTTTCAACTTCCGCAAAAACTCGATTGTTATCGTTTTGCCTTAGGTATGTTTCAATTTGCTCCTCAGTTTTGTAAAGTGCGGAAGTAATTTAAGCGTTATTTTTTTGCTTATAAAAGAAAATGTTTGGGGACATAAAGATAAAAATGAATGACCTTCTAAATTGGATAATCTTTTCTAGGTTGGCAGCAATCGGTATTTTTTTAAGGTGGAATTATCCTGTAGACCTTCGTTTTAACCTTTTCTTTTATTATAGCTTCACACCTATGTTTTTGTTATGGGGTTCATGCGTTTACAGTAACTAAAATTTAATCATACGATCGAATGCGTTGTTTGGACTAAAATTTTATGTTTTAACACAAATGGTAATCGCGTGTCAAAAAAATGTGATAAGCTCACTGAAGTGTATAATTTTCCACTTAAATAAGTGCTTTGTTCTTATTATAAGATTACATTTTTAGTTTTTATACCATTTTAAGAATAAAAACTAATTTTATATTGTTAATCTTGCACTTGAAATTTTCTTCAAGGTTACGGAGTTAACGTCAAGTTAGAAAAACAGCAAAAAAGGAAATCCGTTTGTGGTCTCATAATTCAGACACAAAACATTACATAAGAAAATCAAACCGCATTGATCATCTGAATATTTTAGTAAATTCGAATTTTACAAAAAGCGTGGAAAACGTTTCCTAATTGGGCAACTAATTCTGACGTCAATTCCGTTGTTAGTAGGGATGTATGGCTCCTACACGTGAATTTATTTATTTTTAAAACGAAAAACAAGATTTTTACCTTAGTTACAGTACAAAGACTTACAAAATGTGTTTCAAAATTTGAATAAATTATTTCGTACTAAAATGTTGATTTAATAAATATACCTAATGCAATCCTTACTAAGCACTTAACAAAATTTTGCTCATAATTAGGGTTAGCAAAATATACCGTCTAATTTGTTATAATAACTTTTCGACTTAGTCGTACGAAAATTTACTATTTGAAAATGATTAAAATTCGCACACGTAAAATTAAATCTTTATTTTGTTTTAATTTGCTATCATTACAGTTCGAGTTTTACAATAAATTGGAAGACTAATTGCCTATTATTTTGGGATAAAATCTGTCCTCAAATCATTAATAGTGGTGACATCATGTAACTAATAACAAATAGAAAAAAAACAACGAAATATAGATGGCATCATTAGTTATCAAGTATTCAGATGATATTGAATGGTTTATGTGGTTTCAGCGTAGACGCTGAATTTGACGCTGACGTTAAATTTGAAGTATACAAATTACGTATTGCAATTTATAGATTTTGTGGTTCTGATGCTGACGCTCAGCTGTCGTACTTTAATATTATCAATGTATATTGATGTCATATTACCTAGTAAACGAAAAGTAATAATAACCTCACAATATTACTAAACTAAATTTGCGTCATACGGTAATCTATGTATAAATATCTAAAATTATTTTTAATTGAGTACGTCTTCGCCAGAATCACTGTCGATAGATCCACCTTAATCAATGGACTCCTGATGAAGGAGGCGTGGATACCTTATAATTAAATTTTTTTTGTTAGCTTTGCTCACTCTTCAGTCATTTAGCTTCTTGCCAGAGGTATTGTAAAACCATTTCTTTCATGTATATGATACATGTGAACCTACTTGAGAGGATCTACATGCTTAAAGCGGGCTCCGAACCACGGGAATCACTTTCGCCTTCCGAGGAGAGACAGTCAGAATAAAGCTCTTACTTAGCCCGGATAATAATAGATGCACATTTGGCAACTAGATAAACAATACCACAAGGGGTTTGATTTAAGCGAATAATTTTTAATTTCAACAAATACGTGATTAAATGCTTGTGATTTTTTTTTGACTTAGATGCCTAATAATACCGAAACATCAACGTCGTGTGTTATTGTTTTTCTAATTTTTAAAATCAAGCTTTGTACCCCCCTTCTTTTTTAGGCTTCTATACGCAGTATAGTGAGAAACTGTTAAAAATAATCGATTATTATAATATGTATGCTGAGTCAGTTTTATGATAGCTTGACTGTTTATGTGTTATCGGTTTTCTTGCTACTAAGCATTTTTGTCATGAATATAAGAACGCAGTTTTGCATGATGTACTGTCGTATAGCTTTGCTGCTCGTAATGAGCAAACATTATTGTTAACTAAACTTTATTTTATAATATTAAAATAATCATTAACCAATACCTGTTTTGATTAAATTCGATCCACGTTTATTCCAACAGAAACCATAATATGATCTGGTGCGGTATCCGTCTGTCCGTCCGCAAGATTCAGAGTCATCAGAATGCTCCAAATTATTATTTTTTATTAAATTGCTGACTTATTTTTTATAATTTTGTTATTTTTAATTATGATTTCTATATAAACATAATATGAAGCTATAAGTCCTTACGAACTAAGCCCTATTTGGATTTTCAATGTTATTTATTACTATTTGTAGTAATTTCTAGTGTGATTTGTGATATTTTACCTTTCTTCAATTTTTTGTTGTTTTACTATTTGTAATTATTTTATTTCTCTTTTATTTCATTTTTTTTATTTGAGATTTTCACTTCAAATTTTCCATTTCTTCAATTATTTTTTGATTTTTCTTTTTTCAACAAAATGTTTTCGAATGTTATTCTTAATTATTACACTATGATTTTTGCCATTTTGATTAATTATTTTTTGTCATACCTGATTATGGTATAATAATACCGAAATATCGATATCGTATAAATATCGAGTGGAGACAGCTACAATCTCTAATAAATAGAAAGAGCAAGTTGTCTTCGTCCAACCAACTTAGATTATACAAAGCATGCGTCAGACCTGTAATGACGTACATAGCCGAAGCTTGGAATTCCATAATTCATAACCCAAAGTATCGCAGTAAGACAAAATTTGAAGTCCCCCAAGATTCACTTCAAAAAACCTGATTTCCGGAATAGAACCAATCAGCGACTTTTTCCACCGCGTAGCGGAAAGATTCAATTCTTACTTGGACACCTCCGAAAACCCGTTAATCAGAGAATTGGGTGACTACCAAATCGCAGGTATAAGATGTCGATCCAGTATCCTGAATCCTCCTGAACCATCCGGTGTAAATTTTCAAATCTAAACCCTGAAGTAGTTAGAATTCTTCACGTTGACACTTTGTCCGTAGATAAGAAACAGAGCTGCCTTCCCAAGCACTACGAAAAACTCATTTTCACAAAGTATAACGGTTTGAATTTTCTCGCTTAAAATTTTGTTTATTTGAAATTTTTAAGTGGGAGGAACATCGCAAAGAAACGCGGAAACATCGCAAGTGAGTACATTCGAGAAATATTTAGGGTGTGAGCAGCCAGCGAGGTTATTGGTAATTTGCCAACCACCGAGGTGGAGGATATTCGTTTTGCCGTTTATTTACCTGAACTTCCCAATTTATTTACCGGTTGGTCATTGGCGACAATTTTGAGGAATTTACGGAAGCTTCGTTAGAAGGATCAAGGCTACACCATATTTGTTAGAGAAATTCGCTATTAATATGCGGCAAATCAAGGTATTTTCGTATCGTTTGAGTTTTAAAATTACATTATTTTATTTAGAAGTTTTACTTGATGTGATAAACCTTGCGTTTTGTGGATATTTTATTGCAGTGTCTCGTTGCGCCACCGACAATTTCCCAATTAAAAATTTCAAATAAACAAAAATTGCAACGAGAAAATTCAAACCGTTGCAAAATTTTGGGAAACCAGCCGAAAATAGCTATTTTTAGTCAACCCCAAATAAGGGAAGATGCCTAAAATATGTTGGATATAAAGCAGGTTGCCATCAACCTAAATTCCTAGAATCCCACCGAACAACTCAGACATGAAGGTCGATCTTCCGCAGAGCCAAACTCGGGAGTAATTCAGGAAATTCGTGAAAATTCCGCTGGCTCGATTTCGACGATGCCCTTGATAACTTAACTGTAACTTTGTCTTCCTTTCCTCAAAACCAGCGAAGCAGAGTCCCGGTCATGAATGGGACGACGAAATGCGTTGTGAATATCTTCCAGATGGGTGCTAATGACAATTATTAACATATGCACATCCGCACTTTCCTAACCGCATCCTCTTTTGTTGTGTATTCACAATTAACATTTTGTTGACATAATTTGAAGATAGCACTTAACCTAACTTACTTCCTCTTGGTATATATTTCAAAGTTGCAGCAATAATTAGCTCGGCCTGCGGCCTTGTACTTCTAATAACATTTTCTTCACTACCATAGTTGTCCACATGCTTGCTATCTCCTCGGACTACATGACGTCGTCACCCCAAAGATTATTCTAGATTGGTAGCAAAGGTAGAATAGTTATTTCTTTAACAATCCTCATTCATGAACTGTTTTATTGGATTCGTTCTTGCTGTGAAGAGAATTAAAGATGTTCGATCACTTTTACTACGATATGGAAAGCTGATAAGTTGGATTCATTTTATACCAATCTAAAATAATCTTTGTGACGACGATGTCGTTTTACCTGAGAACTGCATCAAAAAAGTCGAGAATGACGTCCTCAATAAATTTTTGATAAATTTGGAATCTGGAGGCCGGAGGCCGTGCTGACTATTTTAGTGTAATATATAGAAGACGGAATAGCTTAGTCGAGAATAATTGCTGGATCAACCGGTGTATTCATCGCCTTAGGCTAGCCTGCAGCCAACTAAAGAAAACCAAAACGGACGAAGACCCTACTGCAAAACACTTTATAATTTTATAAGTACGATTTATAAAACTAGTTAAGATAGTTAGTAACTATTTATAATTATAGTTATTACTTTACTTGTATAGATGTATAATAATATTTCCTTATAAAATGCCTCTAAATTATGCAAATTTTTATTTTAATCCTTTGCATATATTTATTTCTGCCTAATAGGGAATGGCACAATTGGATAAGAATCGAATGGGTGCATACCAAACTGGGCGCATCCGCAACAGGCTACGAACTAAAATTTTATGGTTGATCGATATTTTTTATTTTTCTTTTCGTATGCTAAACTGTTTTTAAAAGATGAAAGAATAAAACCAGGAATATAAAAAATAATATAGCAATAGAAACATTTTATTTTTTTGTAATTTAACCATTAAAACTGATGATTGTTATCCTAGCCCGTGACTACTAAATGTATATTATTCCAATCCTATAAATTCTATGAATGTTTAAAGTTTCGGGGTTTTAGTTTTAGCTATAAAATAGTTCAATAGTTCATAATTTTTGACAAATGTCACTGATCTGGTCGGCTGCACACATATTTATTATTCGGCACGAATTTATAGTGGTGTTCTTTTTGAAATTATTTTTATAAAATTCGTAGCAGATACTTGACTTAATAAATTAGTTGATTGCGAATATAAAATGTTAATAAATAATTTTTTCAAGTAAATTATGTTGAACAACGAAATTATATTAACACCAAAGAACAGTGGCGGATCTACATTATATAAGTTGTATACTCTGTAATAATATGGTATACGTAAATCTAAAAATATTCATGCAATCAATGTTATTCCCGGGCTTATGCCGGTTTGTGTGGAGCCCTTGTTAGAGTGATGGCCCAAAACTTAATTTTTATTAACCTCTGTGTACATCCACTAGTGCCAAAGAGAGACTTACTACATAATATAATATAGAAAATCGGCACTACTGACCTTTAAAATTGTGATTCGTGCGCAAAGGACCGATTGTAAACATAACCTACAATGCCAATATAACCGGCAATATAACAATTTACTAACATTGTAACACTTGGACAGAATTTATAGGAATGGAATGGATTATAATTAACATTTAACTGAATAGAAACTTATTTTATTTTGCTATTTATATGATTTAACTTTGTTTTAACCGTTTCCTCTGTGTAATCTGCCTCATAAACACTTCTTAAATTGAAGCTTATTACACTTCCCGAAATCATATGCGGATTAATATTTTATTTTTGTCGAAAAATTAGTATATCAAATTTTGAAATCTATTACCCAAATTTAACTTTTAATAATTAATATCTAAACCCAATTCACATGTAAATTGTACTATTTATGCATATTATTAGAAAGTAATCTGAATATCAAATTATCAAAGTTCCTATTCTAAGTATCAATTACCCATGATTTACTGTAATTTATACTGTACTATCAGACTTGGTTGCCTGGCCTTTAAGACGGGAGTCCGGTTATAGTCGCATTTGGGGAGGCTCATAAATGTATTAATAGTGTTTTGTTAACCAATTCCGACTCTTTGAAGAATAAGTGAGGGAAGACCCTTATATATTCTCTATTCAATCCTGATGTGGATTGTATTTGTATTTATATAAAATAAGCCCCAATTCAGGTCAAATGTAACTAATAAACAGTTAATACAGATTAATAGTGTAGGTTTGAAGCTTATAACTTGAACTAGTTCTTCAAAAAATTAGTACTGCTGGTTAATTCTGATTTTGTTTAAAATTTTCTCGTTGAGAAGCATCTTAAAGCATATCTGAACATCCCTTTTTTTTAAATTTTAACAAATCCCAATATGTGGCGTGCCGATTTGGTATTTTTAAAAATAATGATACTTGCTTTACCAAAGGAATGAGTTGGATTTTGAATAGCGTTGAAATGTATTAAGGGTGGTTTTCGAAGAATTTTTGTTGCTTCCATTTGGGATGATCCAGTATACGAATTAATTTGGAACATCGTTTTTCCAACCCATCTGGGGATCGTTTTCGTTGCTGGTACTGGATATGTGGATTTTTTCCGTTGATTTGATTTTTCTCGTGTCGAAGCTGGACACATTGTTCAAACTTCTTTTGAAGGACTTTTTCGTTCAATTGATAAGTGCAAATCTGTCGTTAACTTCTCCAGAAATTAAATTTATCAATCAACTCAGAAATTTACATCTGGAGGTGGTAATTTTTTACGGTCGCCCTGAGTTTGGACCGTATTAAAACGAAGAATTTTCAACTTAAATTTGAACAGGGAAAGATCTAATAATTATTTATTGAATACCATGTAGAATAATCTGGACTGTGGCAGCCATAATTAGCTCAACCTTCGACCTCGCAAGTGACTTATGACTTATGACATATACGGAAAAAACTGATTTTTACTTGATTCCTTTGTTAACCCTCTATTTATTATACTTAGTATATTATAGAATATAATCGAACATTTACAAATTGATAGCTTGTTTATAACTGACGAAATGGTATTATACGAATATTGTTTTATACAATACACATTATTTAATATTATCCATTTACATAATGGATTTACATAATGTGAACAACAAAATTACATTAAAACTTGAATTCGAATTATATAAAATGAACGAATTATTGTATGTATGTTCAATTTGTGTACAATATGATTTCGTTCCTTTATTCTGACTCATCAACTGCTTTTGTGTTCACGTACATCTACACAAGGGAACTGGTTCACAATATTGGACAATTAAAAGCTAACTTATGTACAGGGCGTTAACTAAAAACACAACGTGGGAAAGAAGCTGGACGGTATACGCCGACGTAGTTTTTCGGTTTGGTGGCCAACTTTTTGCGTATAAAAATAATTAGATCAGATTTAACGGGTAATTAGTTTGGTTAATTTTTGACGCTGTACGGTATTGAGTTATTTTAAATATAGAAAGGTTAGGTCTAAAATTTATTTTCTAAACATCCTATCGTACATACATTTTAATTTAGCAATGTTAATATTAACTAGAATTATTAAAACAAACTGACCGACCTAAAAAAAATTCAAATAAAAATATTCGAAGAGAGAAACACGGTAGTACCGAAAGCTTATTGAATTAATGTTTATATTATTATGTTCACTAAGCTTGTTAATTTTAGATGTAACAATTTTCATGATATAATAATTTTAAATTAAAGTAAATACTATTACGTTCACGTTAATAATCTAGGTTGTTAATTTCATGGTTGTAAATGCAGCTTTACATAAATTAAACACGATTATTTCCACAGTGATTATAATTTGTGCTTGAGATCAAGTAGTACACTCTCGTGTTGCATTCAGATTAAGGAATGCAATATTATACTGCATTTGATCTACCAAAACATCTGAACAGCTGTATATTTAATGGTAATCCACAAGGTTATCTACAAGGTATTTGTTGACAATTTAGAAAGTATTCCATTCGCACCCAAAATCTGCTATAAAATAAAAGAAATACAAGGCAAATTAGCAAAATTACACTAATTACACAATTTAACTAAAAAGCACCTTACACAAAGAGATTGGTATATTTTGGTGGAAAATATATTTTGTGTTGTGTAATTTAAAACAAGAAGTAACCATAACGTATCACGCTTCAAGAATTTTCAATTTGAAGTTCATCGCAAGTCCCTACGGTCTCGTCTTTCACGACGAGTACAACATTAAGCTTAAGTTACAATTGCAAAAGACTACGCCGGATGATATTATACAAAACGTCCTATACAAGTAGTTGGCTACCAAATATTTATTAAAAATATGTAGTACATGCCTACAAAAAGTTGCTTTCAGAGAATACAGAAATTTTAATATTCAAAATAAATCTAAAAGCTCCATAATGATTTACCTTCAGGAATTTATGAGGTGGTAGCAAAAACATTTGTTTAGTTAGGTACAAGGTTTGTTTATAATTGGATATTTTATCCGTTATCACGTGGAAATTGCTTTTATTTAACAATTTTCCTATACAATATATTTCATGACAAATAAAACGTGATAAATCAGGTTTCAGATTCTCGCATTCGCAATATAGTTTTCCCATAGAAATCTTATTCATTTCCTAATCCGATTTTGATTAAAAGTTAAATTTCTAGAATTAAACCGATTTATTTGTACAAAGAGGAAAATCTAAAAAGTATGATTTCACGTGGTAATTATTTCTTCTCCTTCGTGTGCCATATCCGGTCCTCCGGACGTTGGCGACCTCCCTCCTATGCATGTGTTATGCGTTTGAAGTATTATCAATTATCACACACATAGGGGACCTACTGCTTAACGCGGGCTCCGAACCGCGGGAAGTGTATACACTTCATCTCCAGAGAGGCTGTACTAGGCAGATTACACCTCGGTGGTTTGCCATTTCCTTCCGAGAGGAGACGGTCAGAATAAAGCTTTACTGAGCCCGGAGTCGAACCAGGCATTCCGCATTAGCAGCAACGCACATAACCGCTTTAGCTAACGACCGTCTCGTATTGATTAAATTGTAAAATGATCTCGTATAAAAAATTGTTAATTATTTAAAGAAGTCAATTATTTAAGCAACACGATCAAATTTATGCGTTTCAAAATTGCTAAGTTAACAAAATGAGTTTGAATCCGTGTTACAATATACTGAGAACTAATTGCTGGATTATACGTTTTGCAAATATTTGTAATAATACTTAGCGTAGCTACATTAATTACAATTTATTGAATATATTTCAAAATTAGTACGTGCTGTTTGCCAATTTTTCAATAATGTTTAAATAAACACAGAACTCGTAAATACAATTTGCTGTGGGTTAACAGTACATGAAAAAATTGAAAGCAGGTGTAGTTTTAGTTAAACCTTACGGAAATTTTCAGGAATGCAAGGTTTTCTTTAGTAGAAATAAATTTTATTGTAACGTAACGAGGAAGAAAGCAATCAATCAATTTTATTTTTGCTTTTCAGACGCTTTTCGTAGCTTTTCAGTATTGTTTAAGGACTTTAGTATTCAAGCAGTTCATCGTGGAACTAGTTTTGAATATCGTATCAAGCTGGACCGACAAGACCTTTTGGGCGCTGCGTGGAACAACAAACATTTCTCAGCATGAATACAGAACACAACACCGAAGAAAATTTTATTGGAAAAGCACTGACGGTGTCATTTTATTATAGAGTTGACTTTTTATTATTGGATCGCAAAAATTGTAACGGTTTCCGTTTGGATAAAACTAAAGGTAGACGTAAGGACAATAAAACTGAAATTTCCACATACGGGTAGTTCTACCATAAATTTTAATTAATTTCAGTTTAAGTTATGGCATTAATATGCAAATTTAAGTGTTGAGATGTTAAATGAAGCGTTTGTTAATTTATAAACGTAAAGCGCTTTTGATTGGAGAATTCGACTATATCGATTAATGAGAAAAGGAAAACGACTGCTTATATCTGTGAGAAAATTGAACAGACTTAATCTCGCAGGAGAGAATGAACCCGAAAAAACGCTGGTGTAAAAATGGTTATCGACATTCGGTAGTGCAATACGTCGTAAATGATCTCAAGCTCATGGTTAATTAGTTTTTGTTAAAACCCTACTAAAGTTTCATTCCAAAAACTTCCAATGTCTGTATTTTTTATGAAAATAAACTTCGATATTATACATTTTTGCAACAACTATAATACTTAAATGATAAATTGGATAGAAGTGTGGTTTAGTTGCAAATTAAATCGACTAAGGGCGGAATAATTATGTGGAAATTTCGGAAAATTCCCTCACGCCTCTTGAATGTATTTATTTCAGAACCTTTCGTACATTGTTACCACAGCGAATATTATAGGAGGACACTGTCACGGCGAACGGGCGGCCTTACATTTAAAATCAGATGTATCTGCATTTAGAAATTATAAGAGTTAATTATTATGGATATATGTATTTCATAAAAAACAAAATGAAGGTGTGTGTAGATATAACATATTTTACTTTACATTTCTATAAGCTGGATTGAATCGCAAAAACCATGCATCCCCAATCCGTTTTATTACATTTGACGTTGATATAAAATACAAAAATTTATGATGCAAATGGGTCGACGTAAAAAGTTTTCTTTTAATTTTAATTTCCCAACCGATTTAAGTCGATTTGCTGTTGAAACGAAGAACTAGAGTTATAATTCGTTATAACGAACTGGATAATTGGCCATTATGCACATCTACATATGTCATTATCTGGATACTTACTACATATTATATGGAACGATTTATAGGGTATTTTAGAAAAAAACAACAATTGCATTGAAAATTTTAAGCGATCGAACAAATAATTGCAAATCCCTAGTAATTCCTATACCGTCATGCATTTAAAAACGATTCTTCCTAAATATTTCATGACCTAAATGAGATATTGATATCAGAAAAGAAGGTTAACCGATTTAACGAAGAGATCGAATTATGGTTTTGTAGAAATTATATGTTTTACCCCTCATTCACAAATACTTCAATTTATTAAATGTTTAAGAATTACCTAATCCCCATATGACATACTTCAAGTTATTAGATTATTATTCAAGTGTTACCCTTAATATTTCACAAACTAAAAGAGTAATTAAAATGCGGCGAGTTGCAAGTGACCAACGGTGACTTACTCCACAAAAGTTAAAAAGGGTTCAAATTCATCTCCTCGTCCTCAGCTCAAAATTATTTAAAATTATTTAGTTTTATATGATTTTATAAAAGTGTATTTAATGTGCTTTTGCATATTCATATCTATATATACTAAAACCAATACGAAACACAAGTTGAAATATTGAGTTCTTTGAGGGAAAGGAAAATTTTGTATAAATGAGTCGCTGTTAATCGTTTTCCACTCACCGCAAACCACATCTTTACGGGGACTTAAAAAAATATGAATTAGTTCAATATGTTATTGATAGATGGCACAATCAATATGAAGGCCTAATAAATTACTTTAGCACCAATGTAAACTGAATTACAACAACAAAGCAATTAAGTAATTTTTGAAATTTTTAGTCAGAACTATCGTATGCTCTGACCTTTGACAAATCCTTCCCGAAAAATCGTTTCGATTTCTTCTATAGAAAGTTTACCAGAAGTATCGTAATTGTAAAAGTAGAATATAATAATTATTGTTTTAAACTTAAGTAATTTAAATTTAGATGGTGTAGGTTGTAGAGGAGTCTTGGGGTATTCATTTGAAATTAAAATATAATATATCCTATTAAATTTTATTTGTTAAATAAAAATTTTCGTCTTGTCGAAGCCAGTAGCCATTGTTTTCTAACTATTGAAAGGAAACTTCGTCTCTAATCTGTACAACTAAAATTTCATTTCTGTAAGTTGGAAACAATTTTAAATGACGTTAAAACTTTTCATATTTATGTTAAATTCTCACTTCTCGATATGTTCCCAGTACAATATTTTAAATATATTATTATATTCTAAGACAAAACCATAAAACCACAGCAGTGACTTTCGTCAAGTAATAAAGCTTTTTGAATTAGAACCTTTTTGTTTGCTTTTTAGTTTACTAATATTCCTGTCTAACAGAAGTCGCCAGATAAAACAAAAAATAAACAGAAACTTTCAATTCAAAACGCTTTGTGCTTTAAACGCACCTCAGTATAAAGAGGTTTTAAAACGCTGATTACACTGGAGATTTCGTAACAGGTGGAAAGTTGTATACTGGGTAATCCGGTTTCAAATCTTTACGGTTAAATAACCGCATGTGGTTGCTTGGGATACGGCCACACTGAACAGGGGCGCTGTTAATAATTAGCAATATTTTTTATTACAAAACCATAAAGTCATAGCGGGGTTATAGTACATGATTACCATGGTTGTGCGGCCTAAAGGCCGCACTCGAATTTTTTAAGTGGGTAACTATGTGAAAAGTAAGTTGTCGAATCCACCAATTATCATCGTTTCGAACCAAAATTTTCAATTCGCACTTTTTCTAGCAATTTTAAATTTCCCCTTCATGAAATCAATTTTAATTTCTTTATCTGCTTCGTTTTTAAATCTCATTGAGATATCAAATTATTCATTTTAAAAATAGTCACGCTTCATTTTATTCTTTTTCTGAACTTTTCCAGTTTTTTTAATATAATTCATGCCTTTAATTTTTCTTCCGTCTTTGTACTGGTAGGTGGTGAATTTTCCTCTTTCTTCTTGAACTGCTTTGTCCATTTTACCGAGATTTTTCACTTGGGTATTTTTATTTTGTTGTTTTTATTTAATTATTGCTTCGTTCATTTTGTTGTTGATTCCTTCATTAAAACCCTCGTTTTGGATACAAGAACCATTACGTGACATTATTTTTTATCAATGGTGATATTGACACATCCCTCTTATTTTGTTATCTAATTCAGGTTCGCTTACTTTGTTTACCCGTTCAACAAATTTTCTACGCCATAGTAAATTTTCACTCATTCCTTTGTTCTACTTATCTTCGAATTGACAAATAATTTCACGTTTCTTTTTATCCAATTCTCCTTTTTAGCATTTTGCGCTATTATTTAAAGAATCTTCAGTTATGGCTTGCATTCTTAGATCTTGTATATCTGCACACAGATTATCCATACTTAATTGAACCTTCGTTTGTGATTCGTTATATTTTTGTTCAATGATTTCTTGTTTATTAATTCTTGTTTATTTGGATCAATCAACTCTTTTTTATTGTAGTCCAATTATTGATTATTTTCGTCCAATTTTTGAATCATCTCTTGTATATTTGTCCACCATTTGTTTAGATTTTCCATTCCAATTCATGTTTACTATTCTTTTCTTTCAAGATTACAGTAGGTTCAATTTAATTTCATTTTTATAAATGCCATAGACTCCCCACTGTATTGGTTTGCCAATAATTATTGCTACTGTTAATTAATTTCAAATCACACGTTGGGCACCAATTAAAATGTTTTTAGATTTAATAAAAAGCGCCGTTTGGGTTTATCCAAATTGATATGATTTTAATTATTTTATAAGTTCAAAGTTTCAAAATGTTGCTGTGTTCAATCGATATGGTTTTATCGCAACCATTCGCTATATTTTCGTATACACCATCACTTTTCAAAGGAAAAATTTTTATTATCTACTTGTTATTTTACCTATCATCCAATTCTAAAATACTTTTTCAACATAATATTTAAACACTTTTCTAAATTAATCTTTTATTTTAAATAAACTCCTATATAAATTTTAACATGCCAGCTCAAGCAAGGCTCAAAAATCCAACTTCACTATTCGACTCCGCTGTCGTTTCTTACTATATCACAAACATAGTCATCATCAAAAAAGACAAAACGTTGTGCTCGAGTCATATTGGACACATCACGAATTACATGGTGCTAAGTAATGATTGCCAAAATAAATAGATTTTGCTTCGGGCGAAGACAAAATGTATCTACGAATAAAAAAGTATAATTATCTTTCCAGATATTTCGCAAACTTTATATGATAATATTTATGTAATTTATTAGCAAAACGAGGTTTAAAAACATTAATATTAATATTTAAAATAAATATATAGCGAAATTAAAAACGAACATAATGAAAAAAAAACTAAAATTTTAAATGCAGTAATCTCAGAATGTAGTACAATTTTTATTCATATGCACTATCAGATCGACTTTTGCCCGTGACATATTATATTGCCATGATATTTTTCAGAAAATAGAGTTTTAAAGTTTTTGAATCAAGATTGTGTGCATAGGTATTTTACAGAAAAATTAACTATTTTAGTTGAGCTGAATACTTGTAAAATTGTGGGAATGTATTTTTTGAAAACCCACTCAATCTGTTTTAAGTTGATTTAATAATTTTGTAGATGTCTGTCGTCTGAATTTGTATTACGTTTTCGATATTTGAAGAATTAACAATATTAAATTTTATAAAAATGAACAAAAAGTGGTAATAAAGTGAACACTCGCGAATCTTACCAAATCCAAGAATTTACAATAAAAACTGTATAAACATGCAAATGAATTTCACGAGATTATTTTATTATGTTACTATTTATTTTGATAAAGTAGACAAGGCGCTATGAAAAGTGTAAGAAAAGCTGGAATTGGTAAATCGTGTGGCGGCTGGTAATATCCTTTATTCAATTTTGAGCTACCTTCACCCTGAGCTCTCACTAGCTAGCCGAAGCTCCGTTCCCATAATAAAGGCGTTATCTGGAGTCACTATTTATTTTATTGTTTAGCCACACGTTTTTATACGTAGCTGGTGTGGTGACCCAAGTTACGCTATAAGTTGAAAGAAATTAATAATTAAAGGGAGAAGTATTGAAAATAATTGTCAATTGAAGATATCAAAATTAAGAAGTAGATAATTTACAAAATTTCATGGTCAATAAGTAGAAAATTTAAGTTTGGAGAAGACACATTTTAAGAACATTTGGAGAGCCGGCCGTGAAATAAGAATATTATGTAAACAGATTGAGCGAATAAAGAAACAATTTTAATAATTAAAAACACTGCAGGTATAAAATTGAAGAACATTAATTTTTATTTATTGTAATAACATTGCACTGGATTGGTAAACATAGTGGTTATAAAGGCTAGGATATTTAATTCAAATTTTGGATAGTATCGAGCGGAATAATTAATAGGAGTACATTGAGATAGTAGAAGAATAGATAGTGAAAAAATACTAGTAAGAGATAAATCCTAATTAACTATATTGGTAACATTATAGAATTTCACAAATTGGTAGAGGACGTTCACCCGAAGGGTTGACCTGTGAACGCTCGCTGACGCCAAAGTTAGGGGAGATCTGAAGAGAAATTGTGATACAGGAGGAACAATAACGATAGTGGAAATTTTTGAAAAAGGGTTAAAAAGTGGAAATTAGTAAACAACGGACGTACGAAGGAGAAGGTAGGCAACACATATAACAACATTTCCAGTATAAATGAGTAGCAACGAAAAATTAAAACAAGATTAATTAAAAAAAAAGCTAACTGTATAGGTAGTCTAGACGAATACATTAAAAGAAGACGACCACAGGAGGTTGGCAAAAGTAGCACAGCCTTTAAGCGAAGCAAAAGAACTGCAAGAACACCAACTAGAGAAAACAAAGGTATTGAAACTGAACTGGAAATAATAAACGTGGAAAATATGGACAAAATCAAAAAGTTCATGTAAACCATAAGCTCGGATATAAAAAAAATGAGAGTAGAAAACTCAGAAATAAGACACGAGATAAGGGAAAATAACAGAAAAATGCAACAACAAATAGAGTCCCAGAAAGAAGAATTGAAAATAATGAAAGAGGAATTAAACCAGATAAAAAATAGCTGGAACCAAGAAAAGATAACAAACGAGAAGAAAATTGATGAACTCAAGAATAAGCTAGAGACAGTTGAATTTAAAGTAGAGCTACAAGAGAGAGAAAAAAGAAGAAACAAAATAGTGATGACGGGGATGAAAATAGATGTAACGGGAAATTCCACAATCGAGGAAAAAATTGAAGATTTTATAAGACAAAACTTGGAGGTAGAGGTAAAGATAAGGAAGGCATATAAGATAGGAGAAGAGAGAAGTGTGATCGAAGTAGAAAACTGTGGAGAAAAAGTAGAGATAATGAGGAATAAATTTAAGTTGCGGCGTTTGAGGAGTGAGAGGGTATACATTGAACATGATTTGACGGTTATGGAAAGAGGAATACAAGCAAAAATTAGAGAACAGGCAGAAGAGATGAGAAAACGCGGGAAAAGGGTAAACGTTGGATACCAAAAATTACAATGTGAAAATAAATTACTAAAGTGGAAAAGAGAAGAAGGATGCCTGCAAGAGGTGCCAAACAACTGACCAACCATAAAGATCACAAGAAACTTGAGACGGACTGGCGAGTAAATGGAACAAAGATTGGTGGAGGAAATGAAACTATAAATTTGGGAACATGGAATGTTAGGGGTACTTATGTAGAAGGGGCATTAAAACAATTAATAAAGGTTTTGAAAATGTACAGAATAGATATATTAGCAATACAAGAAACAAAGCAAGGTAATAATGATGTAGTTGATTTGGATGGGTATACCTTTTTCAAGAGTAGTGGTAATGACAGAAGATTGGGTATGGGTTTCATGGTGGGAGAAAAAATGAGAACAAAAGTGATTGAATTTAAGCCCATATCCGACCGAATGTGTACATTAAGACTCAAAGGAGGACATAGAAAAATAACAATAATAAATGTTCATGCGCCTACGGAAGAGAAGGATCTAGAGGTTAAGGAGTGCTACTATGAGACATTAGACAAAATATATGACGAGGTCTCTAAACATGATTGTAAACTAGTAATGGGAGATTGGAATGCCAAAGTGGGGCAGGAAGAAGTTTATCAGCCCACAATAAGAAAATATAGTTTACACGAGGAAAGTAACGAAAATGGAAGATTTTTGATAGATTTCGCGATGGGAAGATATATGAAAATAAAAAGTACATGCTACGAACATAGAAATATACATAAGGGAACATGGATGAGCCCCGACGGTAGAAATGTAAACCAGATTGACCATATACTGGTAGAAAGAAGAGACGAATATTACATACAAGACATACGATCATACCGCGGAGCCGATGCAGACTCCGACCATTTCATGGTAAGAATGAAAATGAAACAGATAAACCTAATGATAGCCGAAAAAAAGAAGGAAAGTATGAAAAAGAAAAGTAAGAGAATACAGCTAAGAAGCATACAGGAACAGATAAAATATGCAGAAAAGATGGAAAATACACTAGTAGCGACGGGTAAACATATTGGGAAAGACGCAATATTAACGGTAATTCAAGAGAGCATAAACAAAGTAGTAAAGAACCAGTCTAAGGAATGCGTGAAAACCAGAAAGGAATGGTACGATAAACAATGCGAGGATGAAATAAAAAAACATGGAGCCGCAAGAGAGAGGATGCTAAGAACAAAATCCGAAGAACACAGAAAAACATACGAGGAACAGCGCAAGCGATGTAAGAAGATAATAAGAGAAAAGAAAAGAGAATACAATATTCAAAAACTAGTAGAAATAGAAGAAAAGTACAGAAATAGAGAAATTAGAAATTTTTACCAGGGGGTAAAAAAAGTAAAGAACAAAAGAAAAAATAACTGAAAGATGGGCAGAATACTGTCACGGCCCGCGAGATCCTAAAGAGTTCTAAATAATTATTTTAACATTAATTCATTTTTACAAACAAAATTTAGTACATCAGTTTAAAAATAATTCCTCATAAATTAACAGCATTTTTATATACACCTGTAATGTAAGTATAAATTCAAGGTTAGGCGGGTGGACACTTGTTTTGAACACGACCAGATCACGTGATCAGTGTATGGTTGCTACGTACATTTTTGGCGTAGTATTATGCTAGACAAGGGTTCAACCAATGGAATTGGCCCATTGCTAGCAGGTGATACCATTTTCAAGCGCGTAACGAAATGCAGTTCCATTTTGACTTCCTGTAGAACCATAGAAAAGTGCAGTCACGTTTTGGTGGAAAGTCAATTATTTTGTAATATGTGAAAAAGTTAAATTAATATTTTGTGTCTTTTGTGGTGCTTGCAGCGCTTTAGCGGATTTGTTGAAGTACATTTATGCGAATTAATAATTCAGTAACAACACTTTTGTGCGAGTCGCCCATAAATACCGCCATTTGCAAACTTGATGCAATCTTGTGTTAAAAAGAATGGTAATGAACTTTTCTACAATCCAATTTAAACATTGTCAGTTATTTCGTTAATATTTTACAAACATTTTATTAAAGTTGATATCGTTACGTGTGGAATTTTTAATCGGCCTTTATGTTGTTGGGTGTTTCCTTTCTATCGTTTTATCGTTGGTCATGCGACTTATTTGCGCGTCCTTTAGTGACGGAAAAGACACTGGAGCCCCTATAATTCAACTTTAGCCGTTTACGGAGGTTTGGGATGTCCCATAACCCTATGCTGGACTCAGGAAATTTACCACTCGACGACTGCGTGTGCATCAGAATTCCATTCAACAGATGTCCACCTGGAATCTCACGTCAGCTTTCTCGTAACGAACAATTTGATGTGTAAGTAATTTTACGTTTTTATTGTGCAGTGCATATCGTGGGATTGTACCAAGGGTACATTTATTGTTCCTTTTTATATACAGTTTTTATTTTTAAACGTAGTTATCGGTCATAACATAAACATTATTTTAAACATATTCATAGTTCAACATATAAACATTATTGCAAACGTATCCATTTTTTTGTAGAGACAATAAACTGTAGTAATTAATTTCAGTAAGTTCATTTGCTTATAAACGTTTATTTTTAATCAGTCACCATAGGTGACTTGGGTGAGGTTCATCTATCTAATAAGTAGCACGGACGTCCGAAATTATTAGGGGGGGTTAGTGTTAAGATTTGTTTTTTTGTAACGTGCATTACATGCACATATTTGTAATATTCTGGTACGACTCGTACACCAATTCAATATTTTTGAATATATGTATTAACCGTTGTTTGGAGTGTTATTTTTGTGTGTTAAGATTTGTTTTTAGAATAAGAAACCATTTCTGTGACGTCACGAGGAGGTTGAATGAGATTCTTCGTGATCAAGGTAGAGCTCCTTGTCGTATACCGGTCACGTGTGGTAGGTTCCCCAGAGGGCCTTTGTAAGTTTTAGATAAGGTGGCGCCCAATTTTTCCGTTACAACCACGTCTTTCTCCGTCTCGCATAACCCCGTGTCGTGGCCTAGAGGCCGCACAGACGAAATCCCTCCCTTACCCCCCCCATACCCTGAGCTAGTGAGGGCATTTTACCTGTAAGGGGTCGTTACGACGCCTTCCGACCGTAACAATACTTCCAGGAACTCCTAAGTACACAACAAATAAACAGTGAAAATAGATACGTGGAATAAATATACAAAGAAGAGGAAAATTTTAGTAACGAGGTAACAAGAGAAGAAGAGATTTTGGAAGTAATACGAGGCCTGAAAAATAACAGAAGTGCAGGTGAAGACGGAAACCAGGCTGAAATGATCAAATACGGAGGACGAAAATTACATGAAATGATTGTGAAATTGATCCAAGAGATTTGGAAAAATGAAGATATGCCCAAGTCATGGAGGGTGGCATTGATATGCCCAATACACAAGAAGGGTGACAAAACAGAATGTGGGAACTTCGTATCGTGGCATAGCCCTTCTGAACGTTATGTATAAGATCCTGTCTACCTGTATAAAGAACAAACTAAGAACATATTCGGAAGATAGAATAGGTGAATATCAGAGTGGTTTTAGAAAAGACAGATCGGTGACGGACCAAATATTTGTATTAAAGGAAATACAAGCTACAAGCCATGAATATAGACTGAACACATACGCACTGTTTCTGGATTTTAAACAGGCTTACGATACCATCATAAGAGAAGAAATGTATGAGGCTATGTACGAATTTGAAATACCAGCTAAACTAATCCGTCTGACAAAAATGACACTAGAGGAAACGCAAAATAGAGTAAGAGTAAACGGAGAATTATCTAGAGAATTTATTGCAAATGTGGGATTGAGACAAGGGGATCCATTATTGTCACCGGTCTTGTTCAATTTGGGCCTTGAAGGAGTGATAAGAAGAGCGAATAGAGATAATGCTATAGTTATTCAGACGAAAACACCAGTGTTTGGTTTTTGCCGATGATTTAACAATTTTGACAAGAACAAGAATCGAGTTGGGTGAGACAGTAAGAAAGTTGTTGCTTGAAGCAAAGAAGATGGGACTCGAGGTGAATGAGAGAAAAACGAAGTATATGATATGGGAAGACGCCCCTTTCAGACCAAAACAAACGTTGAATTTTAATTGAATGAATTGCAAACGTTGAAATTTGAAGAGGTTGAATTTTTTAATTATTTGGGAACGGTAATACCAAGAAAACCGAGCAATGTACAAGAACTAAAAGCGAGAATTTCGGCTGGGACACGGAGCTCCTACTTAATGAAACCGATGCTGAATAGCAAAATCTTCTCGAGAACATTGAAACTAAGGCTATACAAAACAATTATTAGACCAACAGTAACATACGAATGCGAGGTATGGAATTTAAGAAAGCAGGATAGAACTATGTTGGAGGTTTGGGAAAGAAAGATTCTGAGGAGGATATTTGGAGGAAAGGAAGTGAATGGATGGTGGATCAGAAGAACAAATAAAGAACTGGAGGAACTATATGGTGAACAGAGTATAGTGGGTTATGTCAAGACACAAAGATTAAGATGGTTGGGCCACTTAACAAGAATGAATGAGACAAGAGTTCCCAAGAAAGTTTTGGAAGTGGATTTTGGAGGTAGGAAGAGAAGGGGGAGACCAAGAAGTAGATGGTGGACTGAAGTGCAAGAAGACCTCAACATGATGGACTTGAGAGATTGAGAACAGAAGGCGAGAAATAGGAAGCAGTGGACCAACGTAATCAAACAAGCCATGGACCTAACTAGGCCTTTAGTGCTATTAATATAATAACATTTAACTTTGCAATTTGCAAGTAATCTATAAAATCAAAATGATAAATATTTGTAAAATTCGATGTACAAAATTAGGATAAACATTCACCTCAAGTAATTTATTTCAAATAATTTCATTTTTTAGCGATAGCACAGCAACAAAATTTTTTTAAATAGCATAGCAATATATTATTTAAAATTCGAAGGTTGTGAATTCTGACTGTTCAATATTTCCTCCTTAACTGAAAACGTAGAAGGTTATGAAAAGCTTCAATGAAAACACAGCGTAAACATTTCTTGATCGTCTCCGTGCTTCGGAGGGCAAGTAAAGCGTCGGTCCCTCTATGTTAATAATTTACCTTCATAACAATATAAAACAGGGTACAAGCACGTCGAGGACCAGATTAGCAAGCTATATAAAATGAAAAACCAATTATGCCCAGAGAACTAATTTGAAAAGCATTGATAAAATACAGGTCCCATACCTAACTTAAGAGAAAGACATGCTAACCTGCCCGTGTTGTGTGTAATTACATACATAGGAAATCTACTATTTAACGTGGGCCCAGAACCACGGCAAGTGCAATACATATGATTTTGATATGGATTACAATTGCATTTCTAAGTTCTAAGACGGCAAAAATAAAGTTTCTCCTGTTTTACTTCGCCCGGAATCCAATCAATAAAAGTCAAAAACACAGTACAAATTCTAAAAATAAACAATACAATTATGCAACTAGACACCGTAAGGAAGACAAAACAAGTATAACAAGGACAACAAAACAACACAAAATGTAAACCACATCCAGATATTTGCTAATACTACTATAAAATGTTTTAATTAACAAATATCAAGTTGTAATTAGCAAGTAAATAATGCTTAATGTTTTTGTCTATACAACCTAAAATGCAAATCCTTATTTTCCTAGGGACTGTTATAAAATTTAATGCTACTATAAAGAACTGTTTACTTAGGTCACCTCTCTATTCAACTACTGCTATTTAATTTTTCCACTAATAAATCAGATCCTGCCCGAATTTCTTTTTCTTGCTTATCAGTATTTATAAATGTTTTTCAGGATTAAGCTCACAGTTTAAGTTCTTTGCGTAGTTATTCTTTGAAAAAATTTGGAGTCTCAGGAATTCACTTCATTATAAAACGTACAACTTGGACAATATTGACTTTAACTTGTTAATAAACTGCCTGCAGCACTATTACAGATTTCTGAACAAATAAACTACATTTTTAAAAAATGAAAATTTTCTTTTCGTTTTTATTAACTTATACAGAAATAACAGAAATAATTAGTTTTCCACAAGATACAACATGGCGGCTTGATGAATCACCATTACAAGATATAATATGATACTTTAGAGTGTTTATTTAATATACTACTACTATTACTACTATAATAATTTTGCATTCTGTATCTACTAATTGGAATTAACTTTGCGTACTCTCGCGAAACGTTTGTAATTAATTTTAAAGCTCCACATAAGTTCCTTTCAGGCAATGTGATTTCGATGTTTCTTCATCTATCAAAATTTCAAAATGGACGAATAAAATTGTAAAGTTCAGAAAAAAGAGTTCTAAACGTTCGTGCGAGCACTGTCAGATCTGGTATTAACATGTTACAAAAAAAACTTGTTTAAATAATATATCATTTACTATATTTGAACATGGATCAAGTACCACAGCTTCAGGCATGTTTTTTAGATAACGATTGTTTAAAATATTGTCGGTATATCTCAAGGATATAAATTTCAATATTTCAACCGAGTTTTATTTAAATCACAATTTTTATTATGTTTTATACAGGTGTATTAATTTTTTTCTGAAAAACCAAGAAATAAAAACTTCACACACATTTATTATGATGTGATTTAATTAAACCGTAAGCTGTTTCGCGGCTTGCGAGCGAAGCGTTACTGATCAAGGAACTTTTTCGATTATTTATATTTAATATAAAAGCTTTTGTATATAAACAAAATTAAAATTATACAATTCGTTAATGGACGATTAGTCGCTCCTGTAGCCAAATTTCAATTAAATGTAATGTATTTTATTTTAATGTCAATATCTAAACATTTTCGAATATTTCTGTTAGACCTCAAAAATTAATACAAAGTGAACCATTTTTTTATAATTTTATGTAATTTTATGCCACATAAAAGCTACGGTTTATCCTCTTTCGGTAAAAAACGACGAATAGTCCAGATAAGTTATTTATAGTCACAACAAGTATATAATACTTTGGCGTTTGAATAAAAAATTAATAATATAAGAACGGTTTTGACCTACTGGAATACAAGAGCTTGTTAGAGAAATAGATGACTTCATTACAATAAGTCGTTCAGAAGCGCTCGAGAGCGCACTCATCGTTCGTGCGCGAGAGCGCGAATCCAACCTCGTAATCGTGAGCTGACTGCATGTCTGCTTTATCGAATTACAATAAGTGGGCATTTATTAATTTAAAAATTTTATTATCAACAGCTAATTAATTTTAATAGGTAGTTTGTGGTTACATAAACAAAGTTGATTCGATTATCAAGTAATTCAAAACATTTAATAATTAATCTTGTGGTTAAGTTATAAATTTCCGCCGTTAGAGATAAAAATACAGAACATATTTTTAAATTTGCCCAGACATCGCAGTAATAAAAATTAATTTATTGTAATAATAGAGGAGATCTCGACCATAGAAAGAATATTTATGCTAATTCATGCGATAGCAGCAACATATTGATCGTTGTTAGACCGAGAAATACTTTCAGGTTTCAAAAAAGTTACTGAAACCAAACCGGTATTATTTTTTGTAAAACACACAAGTTTTTGTTATCGGAAAATTTATTATTGATATAAAGAAAACTTAATTGCTAAAAGAAACATAAAAACTTGTTCAAATATTTTGAAAATAAAATCGTTGGTCTAGACAAATAAAAAAAATTGAAAGTTGATAGCTCATTCCACCGATTTTAATTTGATGCAAGCTTGAAACAAAATCTCTGTGGAAAAAAGGAAACTTAATACTTAAAACGACTTAAGAAATAAGGAATGAGAAATAATGAGAAATAAACAAGGAAAAATAGAAGACGACACCGAAAAAATAAAACAGATATGGGTAGAACACTTCCAAGAATTACTAAACGAACAACTAGTAAATAATGAACCTCCCCCTAGAACAGTCGAAGAACAAATCACGGAAGAACCGACGTATGTAGAAACAGTTGAAGTTATAAATAAATTAAAAAATGGAAAATCACCTGGTAAGGACGGCATCAATGAGGAACTATTAAAATATGGAGGAGAAATATTACATAAAAGATTATAATATGACCTGATAAAACAAGTATGGACAGAGGAAAAAATGCCAAAACAATGGAAAGAAGGTGTCATAATAACTCTGAAAAAGAAAGGCGACGCAGATAAATGTGAGAATTACCGTGGAATAACCTTGCTGAATGTCGCCTATTAGGTGTTAGCCACACTAATAAACAAAAGACTAAGAAAACATGCAAAAGAAATAATAGGGGATTACCAATGTGGCTTCCTGGAAGGTAGATCGACGGTTGACGCAATATTCATGCTAAAACAAATACTGGAGAAAAGTCACGAATACAACATTGATATACACATGGCCTTTGTTGACTTTAAACAAGCATTTGACAAAGTGAGCAGAGCTGAGTTAATGAGAACAATGCAGGAAATGGGACTACCAAGTAAAATAATTAATTTGACTTACATGACATTACAAGAAACGACAGCCTGTATCAGAACTGCAAATGGAGAATCCAGAAATTTTGTAATAAATACAGGAGTGAGACAGGGAGACGTGCTGTCTCCTACACTGTTTAACATGGTTTTGGAGTCGATAATCAGAAAGACAAGGATTTATGGAACAATAGTAAACAGAGAGGTACAAGTGATAGCGTATGCAGACGACGTGCTAATAATGTCAATGACATCAAAGAAATTAATAGAAACAGTCCAGAAGATAAAAGATGCAGCTGAACCAATGGGATTGAAAATAAATCAAACAAAGACAAAGTACATGCGCCAACAAAGGCAAGGAATGGAGAAGATGTCCGGACTGAGGGTGGGAAATCAGATTTATGAGGAGGTACAAGATTTTGTCTATCTGGGAGTCCAGATAAGTAGCAAAACCGGAAGACGGGAAGAGGTGAAAAGAAGAATTCAACAGGGAAACAGAGCATATCATGCGAACAGAAACCTGCTGAAGAATGGAATTCTGTCGAGAACAACCAAGACACAAATTTACAAGACACTTATAAGACCGGTGCTGACCTATGTGGCAGAAACAATGAGTCTCAGTCGGAAAAAAGAAGATGAGTTGAGGGTGTTTGAGAGGAAGGTGATGAGGAAGATATTGGGCCCAAAAATAATTAGTGAACAGGAAAACAGACCAATGATGAACAGCGAGATACTAAAAGCAATGAACAATGAAGACATAGTAAATGTGATCAAATCTAGTAGAATGGGGTGGCTGGGGCATGTGTGGAGAAGAGATGAGGGCACGATGTTGAGGAGAATCGCTGAATGGAGGCCGATGGAGGACCGTGCAAGAGGAAGACCGAAGTTGAGATGGTACGACCAGGTTATGGAGGACCTGAGGAGGATGGAAGTTTTTAACTGGAAAGAGAAAAGTAAGAATAACAGTACTGGCGAAAAGTTGTGATGGAAGCAAGAACGGATAACAGAATATGATATGAAAATGTAAAGTATACGAGGACTAATCCACCTCAAAAACGGATATGTAAAGTCTCGCAAGAGACTGTCAAATTCCTACAGGAATAAACGACTATTATTATTATTTTATAATAGATGAGATCTCGACCATAGAAAGAATATTTATGCTAATTCATGCGATAGCAGCAACATATTGATCGTTGTTAGACCGAGAAATACTTTCAGGTTTCAAAAAAGTTATTGAAACCAAATCGGTATTATTTTTTGTAAAACACACAAGTTTTTGTTATCGGAAAATTTATTATTGATATAAAGAAAACTTAATTGCTAAAAGAAACCTAAAAACTTGTTCAAATATTTTGAAAATAAAATCGTTGGTCTAGACAAATAAAAAAAATTTAAAGTTGATTGCTCATTCCACCGATTTTAATTTGATGGAAGCCTGTAACAAAAGCTCTGTGGAAAAAAGGAAACTTAATACTTAAAACGACTTAAGAAATAAGGAAAAATTTTGTTAGCTAATACTGTTCCAGGACTGCAAGGTTAAAACTGCAAAACTCTATTAACCTACTGGAAGTTCCTATTTATCTCACCCAACAACAGCGCCAGTATTGCAGTTTGGAATCGTTGCATATATTTTTTAAACTTATAACAAGCAAACTTTACAACGAAACCTAACTTGAGAAGTAATCTTCGTAGTATATAATTCAAATGTTAATTAAGCTGTAATAATTTATTAGAGATAAGTAAACGTAAGATTAAATCTTCACACCAACTTGATCACCTGTAAGTAGTTGTTTTAGTTAAAGGTTTTCTTGTACGAAACTTGAGTTTTGCCAATAATAATAATACATAATTAAAGTTATATTATGTATTATAATATAGAGCATGTAATTTACCTTGCCAAGTTTCAAAGTTATCATAACAAACTATTCGCAATCGATGCAAATTTGAATTTTATCGGCTTGGCTGATATTTGGGGTAAATTTTCGTTGCATCAGGGGTTTTCAATGTTGACTTAATCCAATGTTGCATCACTTATGTAAAGTTACCTAACCCTGCTGTAAAGTCGTGGATGCAAACGGAAAAATTTAAATGTATTATAATACAGAAATCTTTAATTCGATATTGCCAAATGCATTCATGTGATTTTGTCTGAAAGTTTCTAGATTATCTATGGTAGTAAATTGGATTGTTATTATGTATCAATGCGGGTCTCAGGAGATCAATATCTCATAATTCTGAAGGCGACCTCAACTGTTGGTGCTTATCATGTTGAATATTGTTGTTGATTAATAATTCACAATTTTATGTAAAATACGAATACATTTTTATTTTGAAAAATTCGCACTCTTTTGGTTTTCAAGATATGCCTGTACGAAATATCTCATTTAATGCTCCCATGCAAGAATAGATTCATGAGTAGCTTATGTTTTTAACAGCATCATTTTATGTGTTTGTTTATAAAGCTTATTCGAATAATGTGTTCTGACAGCGGTTCGTCTCAAACAAGATTATTGTTTGTAATAAATTCAACCTTAACATTTTACTTACATGGAATAAATTGGAAGTATCCAGAGTAAAATACCTTATAATAGACACCCTGTACGAAAACAATGCCTATTTTTATTAGCATGAAGATAATAGCCTGAATGCAGAGGTTCAATATTTTGAACGGTAGGTACGGAAGACATCAAAGAAGTCCACAGTATTGATACAATCTCTATGTAAAACAATAAATTAATTTATTGGTGTTATAATAATTTATAGGTTAAATAAATTTATACACTAGACAATAAATTTTAGATTGTTATTTAAGTACATATTTGAACATTCATTATTAGATATCGACTTCTAATATTATTAATTATTACAAGGTAGCGCTTAATTACTTATTTTATAGCGAAACGCTCTATTTCCATTGTAACTGATTTTAGGGGATTCGAAGCGACCGTGAAAATCAGCAAAATGTCAGGGAATAAAATATAACACGTGGAATTCCTTACATTTACCTAAAATTCACCTAGAAGTCAGGGAATATGTATCAAATAAATGAGATTAGTACTTTAAACCTTAAATTCTCGCTTTGCGATCACTTTGGAGCAAAATATTGGGTAATTGAAAATAGTGTAAACTAAATTCTCTGTAAAAAATAACATACACTTTTTTCTTGTCAATCGATCGGTTGCCGAGTTATAGCCTTCATTATTTATTTGTTTATTTTATTATTTGATATTTTGGGTGTTTTAAAATATTTAATCATTTTTAATCGAGATATTTAGAAATATTTTTCCAGTGGGTTGTCCAAATCCAGATTCACTACGCAGACCGTTAGTATGTCGTTTAGAGGTCCAAATATACCAGCCTGTTCTCAATTATTTCAGTATCTAGCGACCTAGTATTTGACCGCCATATTGGAATAATCGTAAATATTTCAGTATCACATCATTTATATAAATAATGTAAGGGATTACATGTGAGGCATAATTTAGGGGGATCTGTGAGCTGAGCGGTGGCTAAAATCTTAAACATTCAGGGCTGGTCTGTAATTTTGGGGAATAAACAAACAACTTAAAAAAGTTCGACCGTTTGGATCGAGTGTACCAAAATCCTCCAAGTCGATAAGTTGTCTAATCATAAAACGATATTATTTTTAATCGGACATAAAAATGAATGTCATGGTAGTCAAAGAAATGATCAAATGAACAAACAAAATGTCCTGATTTTTCTCCGTAATATTGACGGGTTGATCTACAAAAATTTTCATATGAAAAATTTGTTATAAAATTAATTATGATTTTTTTCGATCGCATGTACAATTTGAATGCATAGATGACGCCATTAAATTTAGATTTTTGTATGGCAAAAATAGAGACTTAGAAACAAATTATTGTGGGCAAATACACAAGAGGTTGACTTTTGCGGGATTTAATTGTTTTTAACCAAATCTTATGTGCCACGAAAATTTCTCCAAAATCCTTCGGTGTCGTGACTTTTTAATTGCTTTGATTCTAGAGGAAATTTTAAGTGGAAATCAATTTTGAGTTAAAAAAACAACTTAATCCAAGGAAAAAGCCAATCTAGAGTGTATTCTAGGGAGATTAATAAACACAAAAACTTTTACCCAGGCATAGACAAAATTTTCGTTGAGAAAATAAGTTGCTAGGAGATGTCAAAAGAAGCAGCATTTTTATTAGGGAATTATAAGAGGCGTTTGTTAAGGAGAAATAAATGATCCATCATAGTAATTCGTATACTAACGTACTATTTAAATTTCATGAAAATATCTAATTATCAAGATTTTCAATATCATCAATATTTCTATGATATTTCAAATTTTAGATGGAATTAGTATATTAAACACTTCGAGGGTAAAATTCCAATTTCAATTCCATGTGTGCTTTATTTTCCCGAGGCCAGTCGCAACGAAATTGTGTTTGTGAATTTTTCAACATTCAAGGAAATTGTGTGTCCAAGAAATAATTAAGATTTAATATTGTGTTTTTACTTTATTCCCCCTAGTTTGCTACTGAATTTGGTTATCTCCCTCTTTTGCTGCTGCTTTATGTGGTGGGAGGAAAAGTTTCACTTTACTCCCAGAAGTGCGAAAAGACAATTTTAACGCAAAGGTTTAGATTTTGATTTACGGTATCTTATAACGATGTGTTGACGTATAAATCCCACTTTACAAAATCCAAATTTTCACTTTGAGATTTTCAAAATTATTTATTATTTAAATTTGTTTTACAAGGAATGTGAGATCGCTAAAGTAGTGGCCAAAGCAAATACCATCGTAAAATTGTAAGAATTACTTTAAGTGTTTTATGGTAGCTGGGTGATGATTGAAGACGTAAAACTTGGAAGCTGATCTGCAGTTATGGGAAAAAGGAAAAAGTCATGAATAAGTTAGAAGGTTTGCGCGGCGTGGGCCACAAAGTTTTAAAGGTTAGAATCGCCTGACCTTCGTAAGGAATTCTCGCCACTAAATGTGGGATCCATCATACATTTTTTGACCTTGTCTACCGAATTTAAAGGAAACCGCCTTGTTGTTGATAAGTATCGCCTGGGTAATTTCTTAAACACATCAAATAAAAATATTTTAGGACACAAAATATCAAATAATTAAGAAAATTTTAAATCCCGAACGACAAAACTATATTGCGCGATCTGAAGGCTGTACCTCTGCAACTAATCGATAAACAAGAAAAACTATCAGATGTTTTCTTGCAGAGAATTTGGTGGTGTCCATTAGTTTTGAATAATAAACGTTTTACTCTAAAGTGAACCCAAACTGAGATTGTGATCTATTTTTGGCAGCCTGTTCCGCGTTCTCGCACTATGCTGATTGAATTTTCGCTATCATTGCTCGACGCTTAAATATTTTTAGATGATGCCTCTCCAACCAGTATATTTTTGATACGAATTTATGTACGTTGATAAAAATTTTGATTTTACCAAACTGAGATATTCACAAATAATCATAAAAGGGTCTATTTCGTGAGGTGTTTCCAATATAGCGACCAAATCTGGAGTCTTTAGACTGTCTTTAGGCGTAAAGGCCGCACAGCAATAGCAATCACGGTGTAGAAACTTACATATTTTTTTTAGTTTTCCACCGTCCAATTCTTTTTGAAACGAATTGCATGAAGAAAATCCGAGTTATTGAGGTGTACAATCTGTACGTCTTTGTACGTTCCGTACAGTACAAAATTGTTGCCATTCGCCGAAATGAATTTGCATAGTTTCAGACACATCAGAATTCAGTAAATTATCTTATGTACAGAACCCAATTCTCATTTCATGTAGAAAATCAAAATTCTATTGTTCCTTAATGAACGTTTTAGTTGGTTTATTTATTAGTTACCGAGGTAAAAGAGTTGTAACTTATGTAACTTATGATAGTCGCTGTGGCTCTCTTATTTGTTCCAACATTTGTTCTTCTGGCTGTCTATGACACGCGGAAAATTTTCCTCCAGCACCACATTTCTCCTGGTCTTTGGGAAAGTTCTCAAAAATATGATCAAACATAGACTTTGGATCACAGGAAACCATTTAATTCAGAGAAACAATGCGGTTTCGGCGAGGGGAAATCCACCTTGGATGCAATAAGAAGTACTGTGGGAGTATAAAATTAAAAGAGACAACATGGGGTGGCCAGTCCTTTTCCGTTCTTTAAACAAAAAGACGTCCCCTATGGACTAAAGGTATTAATTAAAAGTTATGTAATGACTAGAAACGTATCCTTATCATAGGAAACTATTACAGTCCAGAAAAGGTGCACAAAAGGGTGCCCCTAGGGGTCGGTCCTTGAACCGATCTTATGGAACTTGGACAATTTTCTGAACCAAGAACAGGAAAAAGGCACTTGGACGCGATCGCGTTTGCTGACCACATTGTGTCGATAATCACAGCTCCATCAAGGCCAGAGCTGTTTAGAAAAATCCAAACTAATACGTGGACAACCTGAATAATTGGTGCAACAAATAAAAGTAGTCAATGAGATGAAATACTTGGGTATGATATTGAATAATCGATTGTCAAAGCAACGGCACGTCAATTACGCACATGACAAAATTATCATCCTGGTCAAAAGCCTGCAGCGTAGGGCGAGGGGCAGCTGGGAGGTGCATTTATCCAGCTCCACGACCAAAATATACAAGGGAGCAGTAGTTCCCATAGTGGTTTATGGAAGCGAATTTTGGACATGGAGATCTGGAGAAAACACACGAAAGACAAACTTCTCTCCACCTACAGATTCCGCAGCAGGTTAATAGCTAAAGGATACAGAACATTTTGACACTAGGGGCAGGAGCCACAGCGGGGATATTAATATACAATGTTATTTTATTATTTTGAAAACCCGATTAGCTCTGCCAATTTGCAGAGAGTAGTAACCATGGAAATCATACACTAGAAGCTAGTCATAATTATAATATATAGTCTTCTTCAGCCTTCTACTGCGCTATCCTACATACTTCCTCCTTGTTGCTAAGCTAGGGTATGGAGGATCTATCGTTTACAATCGATTCCGAACCACCAAAGTCCATTGAGAGTTCTCAGTCATATCTATGAATTACAAATTCTTCTCGTACTTGATTAATTAATAAATATATTTCAAACTAATCCTTTCCAATCATTTTAGATATTTTTGTAGCTCCAAAGATTCCGCAAAGTTTTCAAAAAATTATGTACCTAAATCATGAAATTATGAACGAAACAGTTTGGGAAACGCCGCTGTAACATGTGCTCTGAACCGTGGCACACGACCATTTTGAGAAGATTTTTCTAAATGGATTAGACCTGAATAGTTTGCTATTTCCTTCTGAATAGAGACGGGCACATTAAAATTCTTACTTCGCTCGGACCGAACCGAGTACATTAGCAGTTCACGCAATTAACTGCTACATTATGGTAATCGATTTTCGCTTAAAAAATAAATATGTAAATTGTTTAAGCAAACCAATTGCAGTCCACCCCAATAATTTTTTTTCGGTTATTAACTTTCAGTATCAATATACATACATAATGAAGTACATAGCAGGCATCGCTATCTAAACCGTATTACACGACACTGTCGATTCGCTATCCTTTTCTGCATATTATTTGGTTAGAATCAAAAGGAAACGAAGAGAATTATATGTACAACGTAGTCCGATTAAAGTCAGTAGCCTGTATTTACACTCACTTTAATGAGTGTAAAGAGCAACTTTTAATGTGAGAAATAAACGTATTACTGAAATTTGTTCAAAATTTTCATAAAACTATGAAACCCATTTATATACAAATGGCTTCCTATTAATTTTTTTCTTGCATAATCATAATATGCCATCTGTATAAAATGAAAGAGTACCTCCCTACAGTAGTCATTAAAAAACTACTTTTTCATACCCTTAAGCAAATTGCTCGTTATACGATTGAAGTTTTGTTCCGAAGCATATCAGGTGCATTTGACGTTAGAACTTCTCTAAGCTTCATTGCTTTTCCAGTGGGTACTTCGCAAAAATTTTCTGTTTACCACGTAATTGGAGATGAAGTTTCCCTTTTGTGGACCACCGCTACGTTTCATCTCACTTTATTGCTTTAATAATATTAGTACGTTTTGAAATACCATGTAGAGCAAATAAAGCTGTACAACGATATTTATTTAGGTAAATATATTATAAGGGCAATATTAATACAAACAAGAAACTTTGTAAATGATAACCGAGATGAAGCGCCAACTTTTAGTGCTATATTACCTGGCTATGCAAATTAATGGTTCATTAAGTAATGAACGATAATTATGGAAGGGGCGAATGGGTGAAGGTATTCATTTATTAATAAAAAAAAATTAGTAATAAAAAAGTATAATAAAATAAATTAACACCTCTATTCGCACACCCTTTCGGTTACAATTAGCCAGTACTTTCCGACTTACAATTTTCTATTATATTTAATTGCTTGCTTTCAATGTTTAATTTAGTTAATTTTATAAGTAATAATATAAACCCCAATAGAAGATACTGAATTTCCGGCACGTACCAGATTTTCAGTGCATTTTTAGAAGAGTGATTTTTGTTGCCTTAATTAAATTTAATTAAAACTTAAGATATAATTAAATTTTAAATTAGTTTGCGATACTATCGATAAACTTTATTAGAAAACTTTCGTAATGAAAAATAATAAAACTTTTATTATAAAAAAGTTTTGTCTGAACCTGTTGCATTTGTGATCAAACTGTAGAGCAACAGTTGGACTCGCGGAAGCTTTTGCAAGGTCACACGCCTGAAATTGATTTTCACAACGACTATTACGTTGCAGCTTTTGCACGACCATACAACTGAAAATTGCATAATAATTACAACTTTAATATCCTTTAATGCTCATAAAATTGTGCACATGATTATGTGCTAAAAATAAACATGGCAAATTAATAACCGAAAGCTTTTTGTCCAATTTTTCAGATTTTCAGAAAATAATTTCGATTTTGTTACTTTAGATTATTTCATTTCATTTCGTTTAAATTTTCCACTTAGCCTACTTTTTCAATGTTTTTCAATTTTAGATCCTGTGATGTTAGGTAAAAGTTCTTTAGAAACTTGAGAAGTATGGAAATTTTCTATTAGTACTTCTTGTTATTGCATCTTTGTAATTGAAATTTATAATTGAATTTAAAATGCCACTGTATATAAAATATGGGTAATCGGTCTAATTACATCCCTCCCCCTTTTTCTCTTTTATAATCATAAACTTAACCAATTAAACTGGAATTTACGAAATTAATTCAAAATAAATTTATTCTTTTACTTTGTATAGTAGTTATACTGAGGTTTTCAATTCATCAGTTGTTCATACACGTTGCATTAAATTGCATTGTAATTCTAACGAGCGCATTCCATTTTAATGCACTTCAAAGCATATTCCTTGTTTGCAATTTGCAGTATTTGTTTAAGTAAACGAGCGCTATTTTGTTGTTGTGAAATTTGCCACCTTCTAAAACTCAATTGATGGAAAATTATAGACATGCTTGCTATGTGGGAAAGGATTCAAGTTTAACCACTTCAACAAGCTTCAGTCTATAATTGAGGTAATTAAAGTAAACTATGTTTAGCGAAAAATTACTTGCAAAAACAAGAATAAATTCCACACTTTTCAAATACAACATATAATTTCACTGTTTCGGTTTTGAATCACTGATTTAGAATAATTTCAACGTTACACAAAGCATTAAATTTACATAGTCAACGAGATGTATACCCAACTTGCAATCAATACAATACAATTTTGTTTCGTTTAAGTAAATTTTGTAAATTGTTTTGTAAACGTCTCTACAAAAATAAATAAGATGTTCCGTTTCGTCTTACCGGAATAGGAATTCAAGAGTGACAAAATCGATTACCACTGAAATTGTATTTTATTTCGCACGAAGCAAATTTCAGTTGGCCATTTTCAAATTCCTCAAATTCATATTGAATGACAACTTTCGGTGTAATTATTAAGACGAATGGACAAGTTTATGTCGACCCATTGTAAACCCACTTAAAACGTGATGTTAGGTAATCAACTAATGTAACGAGTTTAGTAAATTACATTCCAGCTTTTCACTTTCTCTATACGTTTGTTTTGTATAGGGTTGGATTAAAGTAATGTAATTTTCTCAACACTAGAAATTTTGGAACTAAAGTACTGGTTATGATTCACTAATAATATTCTTAAATTATAATTGGACATGTAATAGGAACGTGTTCTACGACTAAACTTAGAAGCCACATGAAAATGGTACAAATTGGTTCAGAATTACAGAAATTATCATCGATCGTACCAAGTAACAGATGTAGCTTATAATAGGTTGTTATTGTTAATATCAGAGGTTTTAATGCTATATACTTACAAATGTTTTCAGGATTTATGACCTTTCTTGTTTGGTAGCTTAAAGTAACGTTCACATAGGGATTAGTTGCCTTGTGTTGCAGCGCTGAGGTCTTGCAGAAAAGCTGGACTTAAGCGTTCACATTCACATTGAAGTTAAAAGGCAATTGTCTTGAACCTCAGAAGGTTGAAGCTTCTTCAAAAGCAAGACAAGCGACGCAAGCTCCAATGAAATTTAAGTATGAATAGAATGTATAGCGCGAGCACAATACAATATGGCGACATCAGCGAACAGCTGACCATATTTTTTCTGGAGTTATGATTTTATTCCAAGGTGAAGATCATGTTAAACTAACTTTTAAAATTGAAAAAATAAACATCGTTGTGAACGGTGAAACTAAGCATTGCAAAACGATACCTCTGCACTGAAAGACAAGACAACTAATTTCTCAATGAATGCTACTTGAGAGTAAAACTTGGTCGCGTTTTCATCCCGGCTTCATAGTCATAGGCTGTCATCATAGTCGATCATGCTAATTGATTATTATTATTTATATTACTCTGCGTATTTTTCCGTTGAATAATGGAACATATTATAGAATTATTATGTTTATTACAGGATTTGATGGTGTATTATGTTATTTCCGCTAGCAACCCATTCCAGCTCGTTACAACGGGTTTATTTTAGGTCGTATAAATACATGATTTGGATTCTATAATACACTGTAATCTTTTAATTAGAAAACCTGTCATTGCCAATGTTAAACGTTTAAAATGAAACTTATTTCCAAATGTTTTTATGGTTTTATGACCATCTTTGGTTGAGAGGTCTATCGATTTTATTTCATATAAATTTAGCAATTGCCTTACATGACTACACCAAGAGCTTAATTTCCTAAATACTAGTTTAAAGTAAATATTAGCAATATTGAAATCCCTAAATTTCTATTATTAAGAAGGGTCGTAATCTCCTTATCTATAACGGCTCGTTTCGCTTTGACCATAAGGCTGGTCGAGACATTTTTATCTATAAATTTATATATTTATATTTTACTTGATATTGATTTGAATTATTAGGGAATTTTAATATTTGTTGAGTTGTGGAAACGGAACTGAACAGATTTTGTTTTATATTAATTCACTATTGGGACCTTGAAGTGGTCTGTTGATAAATAAGTTCAAGTTAAAATATAATTAATTAAATGTATTTGTAAATAAATGGTAAAATTATAGAAATATTTGATTAAAAGTTACAGTTTAAATCGGGGGACCAAAGCGAATCAAATGGCACAAAATTAAATTAAGAATTACAGGGTAGAAGAAGGTGGAAATTATAAAGGAAAAGAAATGTTAAAATTTATAATGGAGCAGGGCGTTATAAATTATATTTGCCATTGTTAAAGGTGTTCATTTAGCGGCCCGGCGAATTTTATGAGATTTGAAATTCAATAAATCGAAATATATCCTTTAGGCAGAATAAGTATATTAATTATTTACTGAATGGCTAAAGACGGCCAGATGACCGCCTATACTGACTAATGGATATAATATATTACGAAAGTTTTTCATGGTTTTATGACCGTCTTTGTTTGAGAGAATATTATAAAAAATATTTGTTACAATTTTTCAAATAAGACAAGTCAAAGAAAATCCGTATAATTACGGTCTACATCACTTGTTACGATAATGATCTACGTAAGCGCGGCCTTTACGCCGCACAAATTTGATAAACACACAGTAGATTACTAAAGACGGTCAGGGACCGTATTTTAGTTGGGAGCTTATGCGCTTTTAGTAACAATTATTTTAGCAGTTGAATAGGAAAGTCCGTACTAAAGCTTCCATTTCGCGAAATTCCAAACCGAAAAGCCGAATGAGGATAAAGTATGAAAAATTATAAATTATTGGCATTCCTCACATGAATGTTTTCCCATCTTTCTTATAATTATATTTAATACATATTAAATTATTAAAACTTATTAAAATTACTAAAAGGTATTACTAATTACTAAAATATAATAAATTGTTAAAACTCTTACAGAGTAACCATAACGACATTACACATCACTTTCTTTCTCTGCTTGTTTAGAACTCAAGCGAATAAAGAGAAACATAATATGATGTTTAAACTTTAATTGGTCGAGAACTCGTACTTGATAATTATATATCGATATAATTTAATTATAAAAAGTTTATCTAGTTACATTACGAGCCAGGATAAGTTTTAAATGCACACGGGAATTTCATATATTTATTAGTAGTATAACATGTTGTGTGCAATTTAATTTAATTTACATTATCAGTTCATGTTTAGCAAACCAGTTAATTTTTGGCAATATGTACTTCGAAATTTGTCGTTAACCGAATTTCTTCGTTTAATTTAGGGTAGGGTGGTCGACAATGGATCACCAATGTTTTAAACCCATATATCTTGGAAAATAATTCATGAAGTTTGTTGAAATTTTGGGTAGAGTAACATGGACTATAATCTTATCGAAATATGGTAATTTAAACTAAGTTGTATTACAAGCAAACTATGAAAAAAAGATTTAATTTTAAGTGCATAATGATTCAGTGTTGACCAGGGGTGGTCCACATTGGATCGGCCTACGGTTAACAGTGGATCAGCCACCACGATTATTGCACACATTTTAAAATGGAAAAACTAACAGATTTTCAAACTAAAAATATAGAAAAACAATATATTTTCGAAAAAAATATATTATAGAGAAACAGAAAAAATACATTTTCGAGATAAAAATATAGGAAAATAACAAAATTAGTACATTTTCAATAGAGAAAGATCAACTGAGAACTTATAATAAGACCGTTGCCTAGCGGTACCGCTAATTATTGGATTCGGAAGGATGAATCTTATATCCTGTTCTATGACCTTATTTTGGTTAACCATGTAGCACTGATCCACTGTAGACCAACCCACCATTTAATTTTCAAACCGTGGTTTTGACAAAACAAATTGAGTAAAACCTGTTATTCAAGTGTCCTCACGTGCGTTAATTATTTCTTAAAACAATGAAAACATCCAGAACTCTATCATAGAAGATCTGATCAAATTACACAAAAAGTTCAACTTACTTGATAATAACAAATGGAGGCTTTAAACCACAAATGTAACTGGTGAACATCCGACCATCAACGGAACCGCTCAGTTGTGAAATGAGTCAATGAGGGATCACATTGGCTACCACGTACATCTCGCGGAAGCGCATGCATACAACGGTTTAACTAATAAATGAGTGATTCACTGTGTACCACCGATCCACTGTTGACCACCCTACCCTACAGTTTTCGAAGTTTTAATTTATTTTAAATTTTTTCAAATTTGAATCTCATTTTAGAAAACGTTTCAAGAGCCGTTCTAAAATTAAAAATTAGCCTGTAAATAAGGACGTAAGACCATTGAAATGCTTTCTAAAAGTTTTACTTAAATGTGACCAACAAACTATTTATTAGAAAATTGGAAAATTAAGGTATTTGATGTAGTTATATATTTTTGCTAATTACACATTTTCTCAAAAACTTTAAATAAAGCCGCAATTTCAATAAGTAATGTTGTAAAAATTCTGATGGGTTTTGTTAAGCTTTCTATTCAAAAGGAAATATGTGAGTTTTGTGAAAACTTTATTTTATATATGCCTGTATAGATCTTACACATCGAAAGAAGTTTTAAATAAAATAATGAGTTCTAAGGCTGTTGCTCAACTAGTTTGAATGAATTTTTTTGTCAATAATTTTTAAATTTACATTACATTGCAGCGTTTGAAAAATTATACAGCAAATAACAAAGTAGCAGAACTGTATATTTATTAGTGTACCAATTTACCGCTCGTATGATAGATTCGAATTCGTATCGAAAAATATATTATTCTATTATTTTGCTTAAATATAAACATTACAAAAAATGTAAGAATCATTGAGATTTTCAAAACGTTATTTATATATTTATTGGAATTTCTTATATAAAGGAAAATTAACTTGACATATTTTTAACAAATACTTTTTTAAAATTGTCTCCGAATCGAATTTTGTCGTTAAATTTCCAATTTTCAGTAACTTAATTTGTTTAAATTTTTCGAAGAAAAAAGAAAGCGGAAAATAGAATATCCATAGCCTGTTTATCTTACAATAAAATTTAATATTTTTTGTAACTTGTTTACTGAGAGCACTTAAATTAATTAAAGGCCAAAATTTATAACATTTTAAGAACCCTGTACATTGCTATTGAATGTATTTACTTTAGTACCAATCCTCATCTTAAATACATAATTTATACACAAATCGAGACAAAGGTCGACACGCAAATATTTCCATTGGGATAATTTCAACAAATTTGATTGTGTTTCTGGTTAATTAAGGGTTAATTAATTAATGAAGTTGATTTTTAACGTCTATTTACCTTGAGCAGCTTTCATTGTATGACATTTAATTCTCACCCTAATTGAATCCCACATCTGTTGTGAAGGAAATTTGCTTTGATTTACACCTCTGCTTTGAACTTGTGGTTTATGTGGTAATCGAAGCTCGAATGGTCAATGTTATAATACCGATATTCCTCATTTGGTTATCGTCTTGATCCAGAATCGACGGTTTCCTTTTTTGCGCACTGACGCTATCAATCAAATTAATTAAAGTTAAATTTCCGGATTGTTTGTTTTTTTGGGAATGTTACTAAATTTCATACATTAATTTTGAGATCATGCTGTCAATTTAATTTCTAGACTTCAGTAAACCTTATTGGGGATTTCTTTCAACTATAAAATTATTTTTGTAACAACAAACAAAGTCACGAACTTGTGAAACTTCTTAATTACAAGTAAATTTGTGCTTTAGCATTACATTGAAACCAACCATCAGCGACTTGATATTTTTTGTGGAAGATTCTGTCACGTTGAAACGCCACGACCATCTGTCAGGAGGAAATTTCAAGTATTGTTACTGTATTGTTACTGTACAGTTTCTGTAGTTTCTAGTTTAATTTCACCTTCAATGCAAAGTAGTTGCTTAGTCATTAAATTGCAAATTCGCTTCCTGTTGACAGATTTTGTAACTACTATTGCATTTCCACATTGTGGACAGGTTCTCGACATGTTTAGTTTTATTATCATCACTTCATTAACCGCGAGGGTCTAAATCATCAGTCCTCCCTTCGACCAAGAGCTACAAGGGTATGTTGCTAACCACTTTCGGACAGAATGGAAATGTCGCTACAAGTTATGCTGTCGAACGCTAAATTAACCACTCGCTATCTTAGCTTTCGTTAGCAGTAGATTAACTAAATAAAAATATAAGAATCGCGTGTAATTTTTATAAAACTTTCCGGAACCAAAAGCTTATTAATATTACATAACCTTTATCATGCCAAGCTTTTAGTCATTAAATACTAATTTTTCTTTCCTGAAGAGAGTCGATTACTATGTTTTAAAAACATGACACTTAGAAAACACAAGAAAGTTTTCGTATTATTAAATTCAAACTTGTTGACGTTAAAGTGTAAAAAGAACGTAAAATTTTCCATGTATGTATAATCAGCGCCGCCTCATAATTACATTTTTACAGGAAATACACTTTCATGTTACAAATTCTTTCCAAGTCTTTTCAGAACTTTCCGAACGATAACCATCTTTTTTATACGGAATCAAAGCCTGGTGAGAAGTTGTATTTCTAAAAGCGTGTAGTACTTATGTAAGCTTTACGGGGCTCTTTCATCGCAATTTCCTCTTGTGTAATTACTTTTAGACTTATAACGAATAAGAAGTGTTTAACAAAAGCAAATTGTTATGAATTTCACCTGACTCGCACGTTTGAATAAAGTGAATGAAATTTATATTTTCATTTGTCAAAATTTCAACTAAAGAATCTGTTCAAATAAGTCCCTTTAACAAATTTTCCGAAACACAATGAGCTTTAACATTTCAGGTGTATGTAATTTCCTTCAAATATTAAGTTGACAAGTAATGGATGGCACAAAAACTTATATTCTTTTAGAAAATCTAGAAAACATGTTACGGAAGCGTGGAAATTGTTGTGTATGCTAAATGTGATGTTCAAAAATGATTTATCCTCATATAACTTTCAACCCGAACCGATACCACTCAGAGCGTCCTCAATATGGCCACTTCGGAAAAACTAAAAAATGAAATATCTTCTGAACGACTTAACCTATTTTTTTTCACAGTAAATAAAAAATCAATTTTCTAAACCCCTTTGAGGGTTTCTCGGTGAAATAAAATCTGAAAAATTTGCAATATAACCTGGTTTATATCGAACGATTTATATTCATCTGCACTTTTAAATTTACAGATTCTTGTTAACAGACAAGAAGTTATGGCTCACCAATGGTTTTCTACTGACCAACCAATTTACTTTAGTAGAGCTCTGTGCAAACTATCAACTTATTTTAAATAAGCCGCAAGTAATGTTTTCGAGGTTCACCTTCCCTTTTTTTTTAGATAAAAATAAAGTAAAATTTATATTTTTCAGCTCCTTCACACGATCGCAAAGACTGCAACGTCGAGTAAATACAGTGGATTAGGCATTACCTTCCAATTAAACTTCTTAATTTTCTGGATTGTTGTTCACTCAGTATGTGGTACAGCAATCTGGACTTAAATCAATTATAAGTTTAATTTCGCAAGCTGTTGATAATGGACAACTCCATTTATTGCTTTGCTGGGTTTCAATAATTCATAGTGAATTATACTGAGCATATCCCATCAAATAGGCACGATAATAGGTTTTTTTTTTGGTATAATCCTCCCATTGTTGTTGGATGGGGTTTCTTATCCTTGTCTGTCCACTGTATTTTTCTGATATCATGATGGATTATCCATTTGTCGTCCATTGTCACAATTCAGCGAAAAAAAGTGCATACTGACGAAATACAGTTCGATCAGAAGAATTGAGTTTTCTGTTATACTACAGAAAACTGTGTTATATCCGCAAGAGTATGTGGAATGTAGTTATCGAATTCGGTTCGTTAACTACAATCAATGGTTTATTTATCTCTTAATCTTTGAAGCCATTTCCTATAAGTGATTACTAATGGCGTAACCACAACGCCGAGGGCCTCTTCGATTTAAGTGCTCCCCAATTACAACATACATAAAGGAAATAAAAAAGTAAACCTTTCTTAATAACGTATTGTTTCCCCATAGTTTAAGCCGTCTAAAATTATAAATTTAAAGCTTCTATTATTTACATTTCCAAATATTATTGTGGTTTTATGATCATCTTTGTTTGAGAGCTTTTCCATAACGAACTTTAGTGGCGATTATATATTTAAGCAGTCGTTATGAACTATTTATACGCAAGGTTATGCGGGTCACAAAGCAGTGGGGTTATGCCGATTGCATCACGTACGGTGGAAGTGCATCGTAAATTAATAATAAAATTTTTGTAAAATGGTTTATCGTTAACCAAATAAATAAAATATTTATTGAAAGTTTTCAACGATCAACCGATAAACACGTGGTTTGTACGTGTTTTAAACGTAAATGAATTTCCTTTCTTGCCAATAATTTCCTTTTTTCTTTGCGAATAAAGTATAAGTGCCTTTTTCTACTTTAAAGTTAAGATCGCCAAGCTCTCATTTCACTCTTTGTTAATTATTTGTGGCTAATGCTAGTTCAATTATGCTGAAAATGTACTAAAACGTGTCAGTTTAGTCGCAAAGAGAAATCTCTTGGTTAAACGAGTTTTCAGTGAAAATTCCTCCAGTTACAGTAACTCATTATGCAGCAGTTCAAATTTAATCATCTTAGCTTTTCACACAAACCTCATTAATCGTTTAAAATTTTTTTATTAATAAAAAGTTTGCGATCAAGTTTGCATTTAACAGTTATTACGTTAATTTGAATAAAGCAGAATGGTTCCGTCAATGATATTGAGGATTTTATTTCAAAGGATCTAATTCACGTAATACTGTAATATGAGAATATAATGAAAAATTATTAAATGCAAAGAGAAGTGCAAAAGCGAAAAGAGAAACATTGAATTGAAGCTCATTTTTCTAAACGAACAGTTTTGGTTAAGTAGGTTTTAGCTAAATTGGTACAAGTTCAGCATGGATACTAACAAAAAATAAAAATCGCAATCATCCAATATTGTGTTTTCTTTAAGAAAACAAATATTTGTTTACTTAGCCCCATCGATTTGAGTTCCAGTAGTAGATTGCTGCTATTTCTAAGAATTGATCAATTTATTTTGTATCACAATAGCGTAATTGAGAAATGTAATATGTATGAGTAATATAATAAATATTTTAGCAATTCCTTTCCAGAGAAGTTTGAAATGAATGAATGTAAACAAACATTATTATTGAATTACACTGAAAATTCAGAGAAAACAAGTACATAAATCAGGAATTTTCACCCAGTCTTGCAGTCATAAAATACAGGTTTCCATTGAATGATTATACCCTCATTAATTATTTCCCGGTTATTGCATACTCATAGATTAGGGAAGTTGTTCAACATATCCACGGAAGTCATAATTGATCATTTAGTTGGAAAAGTGGAAAACTACGTGGTAATCAGAAAAAGTAACTTTTTCATATATGAACAAAATTCCATGAAATTTATATTTTGAGATTTAAAAACTGATAAACCTTCTTCGTATTGGTCAATCAGTTTACTAACATTTAAATTAATTAAAATATTAAAACATGATTATTTCATCCGGCAAAATATGGCATAAAATGTCATGAAATGTGTAACGTGGGTCCACGTTTCAGTAAATTAAACTGGAAAATATGTTTAGATAAAAGTTGGCAAGTACCTTTGTCAGGTTGAAAGGCTTCAATTAATAACTTTTGAACTAAAGGAACGCAATTTTCAGAAATTAAGATAAAATGTTATGCTATGCAAATCAATAGAAGTCACGTGCTGAAATGTTATGCTGGAAGATCAAACCAAAGAAAGGCGTAATTATAATACGTAGTAGTTGTATATTATGATCCTAATGTTATTCGAATAAGCAGCTTATTGTTATTATTTCAGCCCGAGTATGAATTTCAACCATGGAGCAGTCGAAATTCTTGTAGTTCCCAAAAGGTAATCAACCGAAAAAAAAATTAAATCAATTAAATTTCAGAAGTACAAAAAAGATGTATTTCATAAATTTACGTAAGCACTGAATAAATTAAGGAAGGTTTTTTTTGGTATTTTTAAGGTCCTAAGCACGTTAATTACGTAATACAAAGCACACGTATTACAACAAAGCACAAATGAAATTTTAACTTAGAAGGTTGCTTGAACAAAACAAATACATACGGTTCCAATACTACACAAAGCTTACGGCGTAAGTAGCAAAATTACCACCAAAAATAATTAATTACCCCAAAACTTGGCAAAAAGTCTTGCCAGCACCTTGCAATTTTTGATTAAAATCTAAATAAAAATGAAAAAATAAGTTTTAATTACCAAGTGATAATCTAGATTAAAAAATATTCAGCCCTTGTTTTAAAAAAGTTATTTTGACACTTTTCACTCCTAAACGAAAATGGATCCAATTTAGCTCAAAAAGTTGTGGTAATTAAAATTTTTAAAGATTAAATTACGCGTTTCCCGTTATTAATCAAAGACGACCCCATTTTCAATTGATAGAAATTGGTGATTTGATTTTAAATATTTTCAGGAATAAGTTTTAAAGTACGAAAATTAATTTTATCCAACTAAATTGCGGTGGTTGAGAACAATAAATAATGGAAAATCTCGTATAATTTTTCTACCAGAAACGTCAAATATACAAAAATAAATAAATACGCTGCTAATTTCAGTGCAAATAATGAAAAGCGAAGATGCTGTTTTATGTAAAGTAAACAAAATTTTTGTTTTTCAAATTTATAATCAAGCTTAGTCAATGAAAACATCCAAATATGCTCAGAAATTGCTTCTGGGGAATAAATAACTTTGTTACAAGTTTACAATAATTATACAATATAAACATTGATTTTAAGTCAAATAGAATCGAATTGGTAACTATCTATCAATACTACGATTTCTTTTAAATAATTACCTTGAATTTGACTCAAAATTTGAAAACTTGTTTTGCTGTTAAGATTTTTTCCTTGAAGTTTTAACGAATTTAAAAGTTTTTAAAGTTACATCACACGTCATTTTCGATATTTTTATTTTTTTCAATAAAAAAGTTTATAATCACAATTTAAAAAAATAAATTCACTCACCGGATTCACTGTGAATGTTTGAATTGTTTGATTCTTCGCTAGGAAGGAATGACGGTGTCGGACTTCTCACTAGTCCCATGGTCGAAGAATATGTGTGCATCGCGACGCTTTTCATAAAACTTGGCGGGAGAAGACGCACGCAACCTGACGTCAGAGTCGACCTAGCCACCGATTGGTTTAGGCCAATGTCGGGTCTGGGTTAAGGGTAGTTGTTGCAAGGTAGCCGGGAATCCAGACTGCGCTGTATATTATCCTGGATCGAATACTCATTTAAATGCGCTGTTGCATGACTTGTTGCTCTCGTAAACAGTCTGGCTCAGCTTTCGTAAAACCTGAACCACTTATCGTAATAATTTTAATTGCTTCTCAATTCTTAAACTTTTATTATGTTAAAGTGAAAGTTTATGATGACAAAATTACATTTAAAATTCTTTTTTTGCAATTTATTTGCGTTAGAACTTAATCTTATAATAGCTTTCATAAAGCTTAAATTGGAATAAAATTAGTTTATTTTTTCCTTTTTACCAAAATTGTATTAGCTCTCCAATATTATCAATTGTTCTGGGATTTTAATTTAAAAAACTTTATTTGTTTATTTAACGAAAATTTCTATTAAATTTTTGATTATTTAAAATGGGTTTTTATTTACTTACTAGATATTGCTGCAAATAATATGAAAAAATTGGTATAATAGTTTTGTTCACTTGCATGGTTTCGGAGATTAAAAGTCTGCTCTAGATGGTGTGGAATAATATGAGAAGATTAGAGTTTTTATGCAAACTAACTGCTTTGAAAGCTATAAATAGTTTCGCATGCTATACATACAATGTTCCTATTTAATGCGAGAAAAGCATACAGAGTTATATCCAGCACGAACCCATGGGCGCGGAATTGACATGTGAGGTACTTGACGAGCCATTTAATTCAATGTTGATAGTCCTTAATTTATTACTCTCCAGTGGGCCTGGCTACTTCACTTCCGACTATGCAGGTCAATGCTCGATTTGATTGTTATTCGGGTATCCAAATCATCCCTTAGCTATGTAGCAGAAACATTATCCTACGTTCCCAAACACCTGAAAGGACAAGATTTCAACTTCTTAGGAATTAGATTGAGATTTAAGGAAACCGATAAACCTTCGGAGTCAACTCATGGATGGCGAGATAATAAAAACCAAATTTCAAACCGAACGGGCCGCAATACTTCCCAAAACCCATGGGTTTACATGGGTTCGACATAACCAAAAAATGCAAAAGTCGAGTGTGAACTTAAGTGTGACTTTCGCTACCACCAATATAGACAATTTCATTCTGGATGGCATCTCTGACTGGAATGTACAGGAGTATCGATTAAACAGTTACACGGATATGAGGACGCTACCCTCCTGCAGTCCTAATAGGAATCACCGCACTTGTTGCCGGCGAGGATTATAAATAGCATGTAACATTCTGCAGAGCCGTCTACATTGATGCTTATGTAATATTTGACAGCTACTTGACTAGATGGAGTCCTTGAACTTGAAGGCTTCGAGGTTTTCCTTTTCCACCTAGCGGTCGGATATGCTATAAAATTGGTATACTTGTAAAAATTAAAATCATTTGACCACTATCTGAAGACCGACTTTGTAAACAATTTGGATTCAATATAAGGATATTTATATTATGAATTTAATGTCCTCGAAGTCAGCTAAGCTTCACAGATTTCGCTTGGGTATTATTCAAAATTATGACAGTGCAACGTTTCGGAAAACCAATTTTGTAATTATTTTCCTGTAAAGAAATGGTGTATTATTACAATAATTATATTACAAGAAGCTTTGAGCATGAGATCGATATGATGAACTGGCAACGTATCTTGTCTGAGGTACCTAATTAGGTAGATTTGAGAAATTAACATTTATAAGTCAGTTTTATGTCAAGAAAAAATACGATAATTGAGGTGGTAGATTTAGAGTGAATTCTAAAACTGTAGTCTATAATACAGTGTGTCCCCACTACCGATTTATCCTGTTAGGTGGTTATAGAAGACACTTTTCTAAGAAACATTTTTAACTACAATTTTTGTTTGAATTCTAAAACCCTAAAGGCATCCCTCTTCATTGCAGTTTTTTAATTTTAACTTCAAATGGCCATAACACCGAAAATATTGATTTTTTTACTTTAAAAGGTGTAGTACTTTTCTAAAGAACGTTAAAGTATCTAAAAACTATCAATTAAATTTTCAACGATTTTCGAGTTCTGAATAAAATTAATAAAACAAATTCGAAATTTTACTTTTTTGGTTTTTCTTGTACATTTAAACGAAACGAATTACAGTAAAATTAACGCCCTTTTCCGGATGGTGAATTTAACGGGCTACAACTTTAGTGTAATAGACTTTTTTGTAAAACCAATCTATTTCGTAGAAAAACAGAATTCGTGGTTCTCATTCCACAGAATCTGTATTTAGTTGCCTTTTTCGTTGTAATATAAAAATTATTGTTGCTATTATAGCGTATTGTTGATATAACATCATCAAATTTATTCAAAAGCAAAATAATTTATTAGCTTTTGACGTTACCTATTTGTACATATTTGCTTTGTGCATTGAATTTTACTAACAAACAACATTTTTTCTCACCTAATGTCAGCTTTTGTTTGAAATGGATTGATTTAAAAAAAAAGGTTTACTTCACTAAAGTTGTCGCCAGTTAAATTTGCTATTAGAAATGAGCTGTTAAGTTTATTTTTAAAAGATGCAGGATTTGTAACATAAACAAAAAAAATAGAATTTCAGTTTTTTAAGATGCTTGATTTAATTTGATTTGTAACTCGAAAACTCTTGATATTAGACAATAAAAGGCTATAAACTTTTACGATAATTTTACGCTATTCTGGAACCATAAATACCAGATATTTGATTTTCATTACTATTGAGAATTAATATTAAATTAAATTTTGAATTTTTTATGGTTTAATTTTAACATTAACACTAGTATCTGGAGTGGACACTCATGACTTTTTACGGCTTGGCAAATCCATGAGCGGTTTCTTGGTTTTAGGCATTAAATCCATTAGGCGTCGAAGGTTAGGCATATTGAGTCTAAAGCCCTAAATGTTTAAAGGGTCTAAAGGCCGCACTTGAAATTTTATTACCATTATTTTAATAATAAGCTGTAATTATTCGAATTTTTTAACTTGGCCCATGTGAAATATTGCGGTACTTTAAAGTACTGTATAAATTTAACAAATTTTTTTGCGCATTATTTATTGCAAATTCAGAAAAATCGAACAAAGCAGTATTAGCTTCATAAACGACAGAGCAAATAAATTTAATTTTTCTGATTGTTTTAATATTCCTGCATATACAGAAATTATAAATGAACAAATTGATAAAACTTAATATATATTTCTGAATTATTTTTGACCAACAAAGCTGAGTTGGAATTAATAATAGCATTTGCAGAAGGTTTAATTCCACATGTCGATCGATATGTATGCCTATTGATTGTAGTTATTACATAATGTTTATTTAAGTATAATAATTAAAACTGTTAACTCCGCTGTATGCAATGACAGGCGAATTCTCTATAAAGCCCGTCTTACATCAGGACATTTCTGGCGTCATTTCTTGAGCCATTTCTGCGCACAACGGTATACGCACGCGCAAATACTATGAACTCGTCTCTGCGCAGAAATGGCTCAAGAAATGACGCCAGAAATGTCCTGATGTAAGACGGGCTTAAGACATTTCAAACATGTCCCGAAAATTTTCAAGGCCCTATAATTACACGTTCTTAGGCTCATTCTGTAACTTGTAAGAAATCCTTCAAGTAAAGGATCAACCTATTCTGTAACTATAGTCGATGCCTTACTTAAAGGCTGTCTTTTCCCAATTTTCCCATTCGGTAACTTTAAAGGATCTGTCAAGAACATCAAAAATTATCGAAATTGTTCCCCTGTGTTTCGAAAGTGTTTCTTTAAGGAAAGGATGGGTCTATAATAGCTGCTTCAAAAATTAATACTACTGAATTACGCTGAAAGTATGTGTATTTTAATAATAAAATAAAAATAAATATACATATTATATTTAAATAAAATAGTTTTTTACACATCAACAAAATAAATACCTATCAAATCTGAAAATGTATATATCCATAAATAAGAAAATATGATCTAGCGATGTGGAAATAGAAATGATTTATAATGTCATGTCTGGGGTAGCAAGATCAGCTGCTTAGGCAAAGTTCCCCGGTTCGACTCCAGGTAGAGTCTATAAATTTCTTGACCGTTACCGTTCTTCGGAAGGTATGTAAATCCGTCGGATTTGCTGTGTTAATGATTGTTATCATAACAGTTAAAAACAGGTTCACATGCTTATCGAAGGTCAGCCTAGGAAACTACCTAAGAAACCAATGCTTATAAAATTAATTGAACAAATTAGTAAAAACAGGTTCTACTTTGTTACCTTACAAATTCTAAACACGACACCTTTCGTACAAAATTAAGGTGTTGGATAGCTCTGGCCGCGAAGGGTGGGTTTAACTTGATGAACAAAAGGGCGCGCGACAAAATGTCGGAATTTGTAGTCTCGTATCAACGATTGGGCCATCCACAATCGTGATTTCTGATGTTGTTACGGAAGGGGGGGGGTAAATTTACACACGGATTTAAAAATGGGCGCCACTTGAACTAACCAGGAGTTTATCTGAAGGGGGAACAATACCACCCTTCCCAGTTGGTCCAAGTCAACTTGTCGATACGTCGCGTTGGTTCTCACACTAGCAAAATCTCGCTGGATAACCTTACCTTCACAGCTGACAGAGTTTACCTCTACAATAATAGCTAAACACAACATACATGCAATAATAATAAAACACAAATATAAACAATAATAAAATAGATATAATGAAACAAACGGAAGTACAAGGACTTATTAACAATTTCTGACAATGGTAGATCAAATTTACAGAAACCACTGTCGGTTTGTAATAATAGTTACACGTGAATTGATTCACACACAAGTTGACAATTCGTATACTCCAAAACGGAATACTGACATATAAACAGCTGTTCACAAAAACGGAACATGCATTTATCAAAGAAATTCGTATTTGACGTTATTGGTTATTAATCCACAAATATTTACTGCATAAAACCACTTACGTGGGTGTAATACTTTATAGTGAAACACAAATCTTAAACTTTACGTTATTGACATTAACCACAAAATCTGACTATCACATTTGACCTTAGCTGTTCGACAAAACAGCGTTAAAAATAGACACACACTAAAATACTAATTCAAAAGGCTACAATGGGCGAATTCGACTTAAATTCACGGGGAAGCAAAAGACTTCTTTGATTTTGGTCTTTCAGACCACAAAATACAATAATTCTTATTATTTAAAATAATGCTTACGTAATAACAGGTGGTAGGCATCTGTCCTTAGATTCGGCTTCCAGAGATTGTCCAGAGTGAGAATAATAATAATAAATATGTCGGCAGATAGTGTCCTTCCAAAAATCGAGATGACACAGACTCGATAGAACAGAATGCTTCGATAAGGTGGGTTCGTTATTTTACAATAAGGTGGAATGCTCCATGATTCCTAAACTGACTAGATACGGCCCTGTCTTTTATTGACAATGATTCGCGCCAACCGTAACGTAATCTTGTTCCATGAATTGAACCACGAAACAAACCAAGACGTAATTTAATCGAAAATGTTCGATGAAGTTGTTTATGTTTAAACAATTCAATCCGAACTCGTTCAAACTCGGCACAAAACCTTTCATTAAAGCCACGAGAATAATTTACAATGATCATGATCCGAAATATTTAGCTTGCACAATGCATCTGGTTTAAATCACGAAACTAATTTAAATAACGTCAAACTGAATGTGTTTAGTTTACACAGCGAAGATGGGTTTGAAGTTGCGTCCATAATATTTAATTTAACCGACGAAAATAGTTTAAACTAACATCGATAATATTTAAACAACGGATAGTTCATAAAGCGTAAATGGTTTTAAAGGACGTCACCAATATTTAATTTAAACAACGGATAATTCACGATAGCGTTCATTAAATGTTTAATTTAGAAACAACGGCAAGTATAGTTTAAAAATAGCGTCAATATTAAATGCAAACTTGCCTGAATTTACACTAACTATATTTTAATTTGCACAAGTCTCGATAATTTAATTTACTTTTTCGGTGATAGTTTAAATTTCACCCTAAACGTTAGTCGGTAGCCCGCTTCCAGCATAGCGACCCGCTGCACTGTGTGGGACTCGTGAATCTCTAATAATTGCATTGGAGTGCATCGCTTATATGTGATTCCTCCCGAAAATTCTACGCAAAGAAGTGCATTCAGGGGATACTAAGATTCCCCTTAAGCGGCGATATATGATCTTAATTGGTTCTTGCTTTGAGGAAGACAGTGGTAAATAAAGACAGAATTCTTAAGCTCGCACCTAATTGGTCCGATTTTATGTCATGATTTATCCCGCTAACTTAACTAAAATGTAAAACGAGACGTGAAATTTGCATTGACATGTGGCATGCATGCTTGTGTTTTTACCAAAATTTTAAAGTGTTATCGACAAATGCAGCTTGCAATATGATTGTTTTTGCTACTTTTTAATGAATAGATTTCAAAATATTCTTGCGATAAGTCTCGATTTTAACCTTTTTCACATCTGCTAGACGATAAAATTTGAACATAACAATCCTTCTCACGTGCACGTGTCTAACCAAATGTCTGTATACATCTATCCCATGGATAAACGTCCGCACGTCGATATCTTCTGTTTCTAACATTACATATAAATTTAACTATGTGGATACAAAATCAATCCATTCCTAAAATCTGTATGGGTCAGCACAAAATTTTGCCGGTAGATTTATGTTCCGTCAACACGATTTTATTCGTTCATGATGTGTAAATTCAATGATACGTAACTCAACATTATTTCGAAACTGATTTATATACTTTGTCGATAAAACATTGGAGCGGGAGAATCCAACTAAGATATTTGATTGCATGAATCTTAATTTAAAAATACTGACTTTACATTATCCAACTAATATTAAAAATTTTAAGACATTACTACAATGAGAATAATTTACTCTATTTAAACGAAACCAAATTGCAAAACATTTAAATTGCACGCGAGCGTAAAATTCCCGTGACAACTTAAACCTGATATTATTAAGAAGAAGAAATCATGACCGTGCGAGGTTGTGGGAAGACAAAGCTTTGCGGAGCTCGCCCATAAGTTATTTTTTCTCGACCATAAACCTGCTGTATTTGAAGATGATGTGTTTTACGGGATCTACTTATTTAAACGTACAGGTGCACCACTCTTCTTGCCATTCTAGACTACTTTAATGCTTTTTGCAACTTTTTGTGGTAATCACTTATTATAATCATTGTTGTTGTTGGCCCTGAGAAAGTTTTTGCATTTATCTACAGCCAGGTGGTATGGATGGTATAGAGCCTATCACCAACGTCGTCTCCGTGGAGATGATGCTATATGCGATAATTTTGTAGGTCGTCTATAATTTTATCATTATTATCCTTCTTCTTCTTCCTTTTGCAATAGGATAAAGTCCTAGTTCTTTCTTCCATATTGCCTGATTTCCTATTTTTAGGAATTGTTACCTTGTGACGACGACGTCCACCTTCCATATCACCTCTTGTGTGGTCTTCCCGATAATCTTCTAGTATGTAGTTTGTGAGTTTGCACTATTATGGCAAGACTTTCCTTAGAGTAGAGAATTTTAACTACCTCGGAGTCTTGGTTAATAACGGAAATGAAAGACGCTCAGAAATAAGACAAAAAGTTCAAGCAGGCAACAGAGCTTACTATGCGAATAAAAGTATACTCAGAGATAAACAAACACACAAGAAAACTAAGATAGAAGTATACAAATCCACATATACACAGCCACATATGCGGCTGAAGTAATCTGCATCACTAAAAGAGAGGAAGAAGAACTGAAGGATTTTGAAAGGAAAGTTCTTAGAACGATAGTAGGCTCTACACGACTAAACAACGGTGAATATAGAACGAAAATAAACACAGAACTACGTTAACTAATGGATGGAGAAGACATAGTGAAGTTCATTAAGGCCCAGAGATTGAGATGGCTTTGACATGTTATGAGAGCCAACAAGGTAGAAGCGATAAACGCGATAGTGATGTGGAAGCCGAATGAAGAACGTGCTAGGGGCAGACCAAAGACGAGATGGTGGTACGGAGCGATGGGCGATTTGGAGAAGATGGGAGTGAGGGGATGGAGACAGATAGTGATGAACCGTGCAGCATGGAGAATCGTGATTAACAACACAAAGACACATAGAGACTTGTAATAAAATGTATCAGAACAAACATGTAAACTAAGAAGATTAATCCACCTCAGCAAAATGGATTTTAAAAGTCTGCGGACAGCCAAATTCTGATAGAATGTAGCGCTAGTCAAATAAATAAAATAAAATTTCCTTACCCAATTTTCCAACATGGTTTCTCCTGTACCTTCATCTTGCTCTCGCCCATCACACCACGTACTGTACGTCACACATTTTACGGATTCGCTCACTTCTAATTGTGATCGATCTCAAGGTTCTCATTTCGTCCTTCCTTGCAACCTGCTTGGTTTTTGACGTATCGGCTCTTGTTTCAGCTGCATAGGCCAGGATTGGTCTTACACAGATTTTGTATATTCGAACTTTGTATAATCCGTGGTCATGTTCTTGTTCTCCATACAATTTCACAAAAGCACTCCTAAGTCTAAGATGTTATTATCGCTTTGATACGTTGACGCCAAGATATCGTGTTGCCAAGACTTGCTCGATTGATTATCCGTTAATTTCTAACTTGCTGCCTGTTGGATATTTGGAGATCATCAATCATTGGAATTCTGCGGTTATTCTTGGCTTAAATAGTAAGCGTTGCAAGCCGTATTCGTTTTCCGTTTTGAGGATGGTGTCGTCAGAATATCATAGAATTCGTATTTTGTTTTGTAGTCTACACCCTGTGTTGGTACCTTTGACATTTTTAACCATTTGGTCCATAATTACATATATTTCAGAGAGCGAGTCTTAGGCTAGCATGTATATCCTCCGTTAATACATCATTTGTCTTGATTTTAGTTCTATTTTTAGTGTTTAATAATATTTTGCTTTTATGGATCACTTTTTTGTCAATTTCCTTTTCATGCGATATTCTTATTATATCGAAGAGCTGTAGTCTATCAAATACTTGAGTGAGGTCAACGAAACAGAGGTAGAGAGGTTGATTAAATTCGATGGCTTTTTCGTCTAGCTGGCGTAATATAAATATTGTCATGTTCTAAATATCAGAGATGAGGGGTATGACGTAATTGGGTCAATTTATTAAAACACTCATGATTGAATTATTACAATATAAGACCATAACAGGCAATTACTAGATTGTGTCTGAATCTTCTTTGGTTGAAAGATTGTTTAACTGCTTTTGCCTCACATATCTGGAAAATGCAAACGTTGTTAAATCTAAGAATGTAAAAAAAATTGAAAAGGACAAAATATTGGTGGTTGTTTGATTAAATAAAAATTTGAAAAACAAATTAAATTAATTTGGTTTATTTGGTAAGTTAGGATTTTCGTGGAAATAAATTAAGTGACAATTTGTGAGATTCGTGAATGCGCGAGTCGAGGACAATTTAGTGGGGTTTTGAAAATGATAAGGGAGCGAGAAGAGGATTCTGAAGTGAGCCGTCGAAGTGTGAAGACGGGTCGTTAGAACTTTGGAAAATTAGTTTTGGATTCTGAGTTATGATTTTTGAGTCAGTCGTCAGCAAGAAAGGACGTACATTTTTTTTGATGATAGAAGATAATTAAAAGCGATTAGTTTTGGATTTGGATATTATTTTTGAAATTTATGAAAAGTTTTGGAACCACTGACGCTAATTTTCATGGTTATGTTTTATGGATCTGTAAATGGGAATTGATTGGAGAAAAATTGTTCAAATTGCTTACCTGTCATTGATTATACGATTCGGAGGAAGATAATTATCCACTGGTCGTTCCTACCTGTTTTGTTTGGTCCAAGATTAGAAGCTGATTTCAACTGTTATCATCACGCTTGGATGCTCCACATCATATCGGCCGCATCGGTAAACTCCGGAAAAACATTACACTTCGGTAAGAGTTTATGTGACGCACTAATTATTTTGATAAATAGACAAATCGTTTTGAATTCGGGCGCGTATAATAATTTAGGGGATTTTATTGTGAATGCTTGATTTTGTAAAATTTAATTTGTTTAGGTTTAACAAAACTAATATTTTGTCTGCAAAATTTCTATTGTGTAAAATAAATTACATTATATTTGGTTCTGATAACGTTTGCGTTTAATTTAATTTATTCACAGCAGTAGTAGATCGAAGAATAAACAGATACAATTTTCCATTTCATTGAGTTATCTTTATAAGAAAGATCACTAATTTAAGGTGACGTATATGAGTGTTTTGATTGATCTAGATGGACCCAATTTTCGACCCATAAATAACGAGTTTTCAGGCAAGCTAGTCGGAGCATAATTAAATTAAGTGCCATTAATATTCTCCCGCTATATAAATCAAATTTTGAGTTTTACAGTAGCAAAACATGGCAATATATATATTTGAACGGAAGCCTTGCTGCTCTTTGCTGGTTCCAATTTGACGAGTTATTTTTTCAGATAATATTTTTCTTAGTAGCTTTGAAAGGCTATTAAGGAAGCATATTCCTCTGTAGTTTTTGGGGTCTCCTTTTGATCCTTATTTAAATATTGGAATTGATATGCTTGTTCACTACAACTGGTCAGGAACTTATGTATATTACCAGTTGGAAGTACCTTTAGGAATAGTTTGAATATTTCTTTTGTTATTGCGTCGATGCCTGGAGGTTTTCTATTTTTCAGTTTTAAAATTGTATTCAATATGTCGGCTAAGCTTATATCCATATCGTCGGTCTCTTCCTCATTTTGTGCGTTGGTATCGGGGATTTCATTGTTCCTTGTATTGCCATTGATGAAGGAAAAGGTGTTGTTTATTCTTAGTTCATATTTTCTAAAACGTTTTTGTTTAAAACATTAAAACTTAGTTTTTCAAATTAAAGTCCAATTAAATTTAAGTTTCTAATAAAGCTTGAAATTAAGCTTACTTTTTGACTTATATGCTGTTTGTTTTAACAGAAGTTTTCACTGTAAGGGTAGATATAATTATGCATCTTTTAAATCAAGTCATTGTCAATCACCTTCCGTTATGCCAAAATGCATTAAACATGTAAAAAATTCTCTTGTCTTCTCTACATCATTTATGCTCAAATTATTTATCAGTGCTGAATATTTTTTCCGCCCCTTTAGGATATTGTTTTCCTTGCTACTGATAGTTCGCAAATACTTCTTAAATTTACGTTAACATTTAAAAACGATTTATCAGATTGTTAATTTTTAGATAAAATTAAAAATTCACTGATGTAATAAATACCAAAGTTTAGTTTACTAAACCCCAATTTTATAAAATAAAAATAAGTGTGAAGTACCACAATCAAATTAAGGTAATGGGATATGAAAATCAATTCAATAATTAATTACAGTTATAAAGTTGTTACCTCAAAATTCAGTTAAATATTGTTATCACGTATAAATTTCAGCTGTAAATAAGGAAGAAGGTTTCAATTATGAACCGACTCCAACACATCATAATATTGATAATCTTTCACAAAAATAACAAATACAACTTGATTCACCTTAACGTGTTGATTTAATCTTGAAATAAGGGTTTAAATAAGAACTTCCTTCAAACAAACGATCTTGTTCCTTAAACTATGAAGTCTTCATTTGGAATTCTAGAAGTGGAGTTTATGAGAAAATTGATTTCCATTAATTCATAAAAAATATCTTTGATTTTATATAATTTCACCCTTTTCAGGTTAAGCGATGTTAAGTACAGTGAAAAAGCTTGAATAAACGAGTTCAGTCAATACTCATTAATTATGTTCAGCTATTCTTCGTAGTAGTTTATACGTTAGGGTTTGTAATTTTCTTCAAGTGCCGGCATTATTGACATCTGATGGATTTGTATTTGTTTTGGTATCACCCATTTCGGAGAATGATATCAAAGCATCAAAGTATTCCTGCTTATAAATATTTTTTGTGCACTTATAAAAAATTTATGATTGCAGTATTCCGCTGAACAGAAACGTTAATGCAAACAATACCTAGAATTTAATTAAAAGTTAAACTAATTGCATTTGTTTAACTATTATTTTGAAGTTTTAATTAAGGTTGTCATTTTAAATTCATTATCTTAATTTAATTTTTGTAATGTAGCTGATAAAAATGCAATTTTAAAGTTGCGCTTTATTAATTTAATAGAAAAAAATTGCATCTTGCACGCTAAACTGTAGTTAAGTGGTTTGTTACTTTGGTTGCAGGCAGATTAACTTCAAGTAAAAAATCTTCAAGAATTTTCCTTTTATGAAAAATTAAATTATTTTAATAATTTATAAGACTTGGATACGCTCTCAAAAATAACTTAAATGACGTCAAAACTAATATTACTGATACAATATTGATTGATACAATAGGTATATTCTGGAACACCTTTATTATGTAATTTAAATATATAATATTGTAGTTTGTAACCGAAGCAGGTAACTACATGATATTGTTTTAAATTATTTTGTGATATCCTGTTCTGGAAGTTTGGTAAGATTTACACACAAGTCAGCAAATTTTACAAAAAATCAATGTTCGTATCAAGTACTCGAGACTTGGTTTATAGAATGCCAGTAATTAAATGGGGTTCAGTTGTTGCAAATTTACGAAGTTAATATTCGGGTTTCATATGGAATTACTCGCGTGTGCATGGATTAATCAGAACTAAGTAATAATTTCGTGTCCACTATTAGTTCTACTTGCGTGTCACGTAATTTAATTATGAATAATTTCTTAAATGAAAATTACAAATTGTCCTGGGCCAGTTTGTTTGTGTACCTACTTCTATTCTATCTCTATTTTTATAATATAAATTAGGTAATTTTCGTCTCATAATGTGATATGAATTTTCTATATTAAGCTAACATTCATGAAAGCATATTACAAAATCAGGATCAGACAATTGCTTTGACCTTAAAAAGATAATCTGTCAGGACTGTTTTGATGAAAAGGATAATCAACTACGAAAGCTATCTCTTCGTAAAGAAAGCTGATATTAATAATGCAGAAGGCTGAGCACGGTGACGGTGTAGCATTCGGTTATCCAATAAAATTTATAAGTTTGATTTTATAGAAGAGCCTTCTTGAATTAACTTGATCAAATTTATTTTTCTATTATTACATTTTCAATTTGTAAATTATTGCTGAACGAGTTAGTGAATTGTTCATTACAATAATTGTGTCACACTTTTAATTATACAAAAATTTTGCAAGGCGCCAATAAATGGGTTTTTCCTTTTAAAAGTTTCCATGTTTGTACAAAAATTGTCACTTAGCCACCGAGATAATTATTTCATGAAACTAATGTTTCAGTTCCCGTATCGACATTTCTGAAAACCTATCTATTTCCAATAATAAATTGTTACCAAGTTAGGAAAACGTTATTACCTTTACATAATTGATATTGTCTTATTAACCTTACTAATGAATATTTAATTATTACGTGCGTGACTAACAAGTTAAAATTAATTTTGCCTTGAAAGCGTCATAAGTATGATAATTATATATCCTGAAAACTCCTGAAAATTCATATCACAAGTTCAGAATCACAGCGTAACTTATGCACACCAATAGAAAGCTTTTATATTTTTAATAATTAATTGAGGAAATTGCATTTGCAAACGTCCATGAAACGACCAATGGGGAGATGTGCCGATGAGTTGGGAATAAAGTTTAAAGATTTTTTATGGTACATTTTACTTTCCAGTTTTTTGACCCCGGCATTCATAAAACTTTCATTCAACTGCAGCGTTTTTCTCCCTCATGAAATTTTAATATTTTAAATAATCATAGAAAATCGATTACATTTTAAGGCTTTTCGGGAAACTTGGAACACAATAAACAATATTAATTACTTTTCATTTTTTTGATATTTTCCTTTTGTAATTACATGGATGTAACAACTTGTCTAATACAGTTGCGATCAAGTGAAACAAAATAAAAATATTTCACTAACATTTTAGCGAATCTAAAACAATTTATTTAGTTTCAAAGTTACAATGAAAAATTCTTCGTTTCAGTATTCGATGTAAATATAATATAAAAAACTTGTTTACCTTTTTTTTCATATTGAGCTACAATTCAAAGGTTTTAGCCTTAGGAGGCTTAGCTAAATAAATTTATAAAACTTAAGGAAGGAAAAAATTCAATTAATGGATAACCTACCAATTTCGTTAACTGTTGAGGGAGACCAATAAAAAATCCTCGGTGGTTTGTGAGAAACTGAATAAGGGAATTCGATCATAACAAATTTATTAATAACAAATAAGGATTGGAATTTGGGACCTAAAGGTTAAAGTTTCAATTTCAGAAAGTCTAAAAATAAATTTAAAAATGTACAATTCAAAGTGCCGGAGGTTACTCAAGCAGGACGAAATACGACGGATAGTAAAAATATGTATTACATGGTTAATTCGGAAGAAATGTGCAATTGTAGCTTTTATTTCTCATGTCAGTTTAGCATTTAAAAGAAAAGCCGTGGATTTACAATTTATTGCAATGATGGTTTGCTATTTTACCAGCATCAGTTACTATATTTAAATTAAATTTTTTCGCTGCATGTTTTGTTCATGGTTACTTTCCTCAACAGAGGCTAAAAATAGTTATTATACAATGTTGTATTGTTTTCATAGAAGTTTTATTTTTCTTTGGTGAATCTTCTCGAACAGTAGTCGCTTATTAGCCATAGGGTCTTGGATCAAGTGCATCTTTGAATTAATCTATTAAGTAGTACTATTACATAAATTATTCAACTCGTTCAGTGTATCTGTCAATGAGAGAACTTTAACAGACTAGCCTATTGAGGGTGACAGGTGCTAGGAAATGCATAGAGATGGTATCGGACGCTGAAAGGTATTTGGGTATCTTCGTAAGTTTCGCAGTCCCTGTTATCCACAAAGGATAGAGTGGCAATGGAGCGCTCTCATTGGTCGATTCACAGAACGAGTTGAATATTAGCCTAAACAGCCTTGGGGATGCGATAAATATTCCGTCATTTAATTACACATAGACTCCTTGTTCCCAATTCTTCCTTGGCCTTTCACTTTTTCTTCGTCCATGTGGTATCCATTCCAGTAGTTGATTAGGCAGTCTCTCTTCGTTCATTCTCCGTACAGGTCCATGCCACTTTAATTGTTTCTCTTCTATCTCTTCCACGACGGTTTTGTGTACTTCCATCAGTTGTCTTACATGTTAATTGGTTTTTCGCTTCAGCCTGGAAATCCCAGTCGATCGCCAATACCTTTTTATTTTCATTTTCCGTCATCGTCCATATTCCACTGCCATTAAGTTAGGACGCTTTTTATCATAGAGTTGTATATTCAGAGTTTACGTTTACTACACCAGGAGGATACTTCCTGATTCAATAAAATATCTCTTTGCTTCTAAGGCGGTATAAACACAAAATGGAAAGGTTCATACTATTTTTCATATTTTATATTCTTCATGTATACCATCTTCTGTCACCCCAAAGGAATTTAGGTACTTTCCAAGTAAGCAGTGTTCTGTTAGAATGTCTATTACGGGAAATCTTGCGGTAATTATGATGATATTCGCACAGACAAGATGAATCACAAATTCTTACATGCAGCAAGAATCAACCGAACCGGAAGACGTAATTAACCACACTTCCCCATTAATATAAAATATTACGGTTCAACACTACTCGTGTCTTGTACATCAAACCCTGGGTCTTCCATCTGCAGAAACATCAAAAAACGATTCTCAAAAACAACTACATTCATACAACATTTATTGAAAACCTCAAACGCAGTCTGACCTAGGAATCAGATCATAGTAGTCAAGAAAAATTAGTATTGGCTCGCTTTTTGATTAGCGATTTCCTGAAAGCCGATGTAAAAACACCGTAGGATATAGCCACATACCTTTTTCTATAATATTAATTAATAGATAGAGATTATATTGAGAGCTTTCCTGTGGTATCTCCCCATTGCTGTCGCCAAGGGATCAGCAAAAACTATCTTGATTCTTCCCTAACCATTTCACTTTTGTACCGACTCTATTGCGACAAGAACCAAGATCGACAAACAGTGTGGAGAAAAGTGTTTATGAATCTGCACTTAAATCTCAGCTTGAGTTATACATTACTATAAAGGAAAGGGCTTGCGAAAAAAAAAGGATAAGATAATTTCAGAGAAATAATGCAGAAGGAAAAATTGTAACCTGCAATTTTGACTTGCAACAAGTGCCTAATGATCTGAAGAATAACGCTTTCTTTTACAAACAACATCTTGCAACTTTCAAGTTGACTGTTTGGTTATAAGATGGTTTCCAAGGAAGAGAGTTACTTCATGTGGTATGAAGCAGAGGGTCGAAGAGAAAGTTGTGAAATAGCTATAGCTGCTTTTATAAATATTTTCATTCCTTACCTCATTCTGTTGAACATATAACATTTTTTAGTGACCGTTGGTCGAGGTGAGAATTTGAACGAATACATGGCAACCATAGCTCCGAAAGCTAAAAATCCAAACAAGGGAGAAAGCACGAAGCCCTATAAAGTATATGATTTAAAAAACGAGGAGATAAAAAATAGGACGAAATATCAACAGCAAAATATTAACATGGAACATGTTTTTATCGTACACAAACAAGACGTGAATGGACAAAACGTTGGCTGGCAAAAAATGTGTTGCTTTCAGTTTTGAATCAACCGTTACCAGTTTGTGTTCGAAAACAACAACCTATGTTTGTTCATTAAGTGTTGGTTCAAGCTACTAACAATTAAGGAAGCCCCCATTGTTGGCTGGGTTAAACGCGTTGTGTGAACGTGAGGCGCACGTTTTTGTCAACTGACTACATTAAGTAGTTTACTACGGGTTGTTGATTTGTTGACCAATTTATTGTTACTGGTTGCAACTTTAATCATGCTGTTGCATTGTTGTGTACGATACACATACTCCTTTTGTACTATAGTAATCCGTCACTATACAATTTTAACATTATTTCAGCATTTATTTAAAGCAACGATAAGCAATTTTCTTGCAGTGCCTGCTACCCTTTTTGCATCCGATGCATTGTGAGCTAGCTTATACCGAACATCAGGGTTCATCTATCACGGCAAATTTACTGCTGTTACAAAGTTAATTCAAAGTTGCTGGATAATTTGTTTACTTTGTAGATGTTAACAATCTTCAATTGGACCGTCTCATTAGCGGGAAGATTGAAAATTGTGACAAGTTGCAACCAAAGAGTCGAACCGCCATTATTTCACTACGGTTTACGGTTACGTTTGTAATGTTTTTATTTGCTTTTGGTTCAATTCCGGTTCTACCATCCATTTTACTCCAATTACGGTTTGGGTTCAAACCCTATTCAAAACTAATTTTCCAACTGCATATTTACACTAAATTTTTATTTCAATTTTAGTTTGCGTATGTGTGTTATAATATGTTTATAAAGCGGTTAATTTCAGTTTTGGGTTTGGTTTTGATTCGACTCTTTGGTTGCACCAATCCAGGTTATCTTAACCGCTGTTTAAGAATTGCATCCTTGGAAATAAACAAACTCCGCCTGCGACATTGGCTGGGTGGATTGAGTAGCTCAGTGGATGTCGTTGCCGGTCCCAAGCCCGGATAAAGGAGGAGGGTTCCTAGGTTAGGCTAGCTACGTGCCTAGAATAAAATACAATTTTTCTCACAGAACCGCAAGAATTGCCTCGGATGTTGGATGGAAATCAACGATGACGACGTACGCGAAAAAATGGAAAACGAGTAATCGGAAGCGATGCCACACCACAAGACTGGCATGTTGGAACATCACCTCTTGGAACGGAAGAGACCAGGAGGTCATATTGGAAATGAACAGGCACAGCATAGACATAATATGTGCACTTTCAGAGACAAAAAAGAAGGGCCAAGGAACAACTCAGTATGGCAACTATGTTCTAGTCTACAGTGGAAAACCCAAACATGAACGAGCACACTCGGGAGTTGGAGTCTTGCTACATGAGAAATACACCCCAAGTGTGACAGATATCGAATATATAAATCACAGAATTCTGAAGATCACTCTTAAATTGAACTCATCTACCTACCATATAATCAGCACGTACGCTCCGGATATATCCAAACCCAGAGAAGAGTCACTTGCATTTTATAGAAAGTTGCAAGAAACCATCGACAATATAGACATCACGCATAAAGTGGTAATACTGGGGGACCTAAATGCTAGAATCGGCAATGAAGTGATAGACGGAGTTATGTAGAGGTTCAACGAACCCACGATCAACGAAAACGGCGAGCTCCTGATAGACTTTTGTGCCAGAAACGAGATGCGGATTAACAACACCTACTTTATGCACAAAGAACAACACACGACTACCTTCAACAATACCAGGGATCAAAAATCAGTGATCGATTATTTGATAACTAATCGACAGATCACACCCACACAACTACTGGATGTTCGAGCACTGACCTCCGCCAACTTAGGAACAGCACTTTGAAAATCTATATAAAAACGAGGAAAAGACTAAACCGCCGGAAGAGGAAAGAAGACAAGCGGGAGTAGAGATAGAGATAGAATATGCAGATGTGCTTGAAGGAATGAGCAAACTAAAAAATAGAAAAGCTCCGGGAATAGACAACATCCCAAATGAACTCTTAAAATATGGTGGGTCAAAGATATGCGCAGAATTCACTCTGTTCTTTAATAAGATCTTAAAAACCTTAACAAGACCTAAGGAATGGCATAAAAGCATCACGATCCCTATCTTCAAGAAAGGACAAAAGACAAACCCCGAAAACTTCAGAGGAATAACTCTCTTATGCGAAGCTATGAAGTTGTTTATTGAAAACTAAACTCGAACAATATATAAGCAATAGAGAAGAACAGCAGGGGTTTAGAAGAGGAAGATCCACCACAGATGCGCTATTCACGATCCGACAAATAAAAGAGAAATCCATCGAGTATACCAAAAAAGCATTTGTATGTTTTGTCGATCTCACTAAAGCATTCGATAGAGTTCGGCTGGAAGATGTGTTAAATATATTCAAAAGAAGGTAAGCTCCAATGAATATTATCAGAGTGATACAGATTTTAAGCACAAATAATACAACGAAGGTCCGAGTGGATAACCAGAAAAGCAGAGATATAGAGACGCCAGGCGGCATCTGGCAAGGAGACAGCCTAAGTCCTTTCCTATTTAATATATTAATGGATAAAATAATAGAGGAAGTTGCCGCGCTGAACTTGGGTTACAGGATGAGCACAAAGACAATCGGCATAATATGCTACGCAGACGATGCTACATTGATAGCCGAGACTGAGGACGACTTGCAGAGGCAATTGTATAAATTTTATAAATGTGCTCAAGACCTGAACATGACTATATCTATCAACAAAACAAAAAGCATGGTTATATCCAAGGACCCGCCAAGATGTAAGCTGGTGGTAGAGAACAGAGCCATCGAGCGGGTCATGCATTTCAATTATCTTGGTGTGGCAAGCTACCACGACCCAATGAGAGAAATAAAAACGCAAATCAATAAAGCTGCTGTGGCGTCTGGATGCTTGAGAGAGCTAGTGTGGGCCAATAAATATATGACTATAGAAAGTAAGACTCGCATATATAAAACCTGCGTAAGGCCTTTGTTAACATATGGCATAGAAACCCGAGCAGATACAGCAAAAACAAAAAGCACATTGAGAGCGGCTGAGATGAAGACACTGAGACCTATAGTGGGTAAGACATTGAGAGATAGATTAAGAAACACGACAATAAGGAAAGAGTGTGGAGTGCAAGACATAGTTAGGTGGGGGAGACAAGGGAGACGCTACTGGAACGAACACGTCAAAAGAATGAATCCAACAAGACTACCGCGTATCGTCGTGGAAGGAAAACCTGTAGGTAACCGTCAACCGGGTAGACCTCCAAAGAGATGGAGAGACAGCTGGCAGTCCATCTCCCAAGAAGAACAGAATGTGGTTTGAAACAGATCATAAGATCTTAAAAAAGTAAAAGAAGAAGAAGGAAATAAACAATAATAAGGGTTAGTTACTAGTTGACATAGATGTAGGTGCAATTTATTCACCCTTACATTTTTAATTTTATCTTTAACTTCATTCAAGGGACGGTGTTTAATCAATTGGTCTATCACACCCAGGTAAACTCTAATTTTTTGTCGGTTCCACTAATTAAATTTTATTTTAATATTTACTCTTATCTTCCTCTCCTTACGTGTTATTTCTCTGATACTTACGATTAGCTTCTGTACCCATTCACTTACCAATTATAAATATCTAATTTAACTTAGTTTGACTTGGTGGGATTACTCCAGGAAATGTGCCAAGCTAATAAAATAAAATATCCTAGACTAATTCATAAACTTCAAAAAACTAAAACCTTTAAGGAAATGTCTTGAAGCATCATTCTTCTTGATAATCTTAAATTTGATGTCTGAATATCGTGGAGTTCCCATCCAAATTTAAGATTTTCCTGAAATATAATTCCAAATCTTATTTTCTTCCCTAAGTATAAATCCATCCATTAATATTATTATATTATTTATAGCATTACATTCTACTATAGGATATAGCTGTCCTTTATGGACTTACAAAATCCCTTTATTGAAGTGGATTAATCCTCGTATAATTATTAATAATTAAATCAAAATTATCACAAAAACATTCATTATATTCCTTATATAGTACATCTTATAAATTAGTTACACTTTACCACAAATTTTCGCTGGTTACAGCGCGGAAATTGTGGTTTCGAATCGCGAACTTAAAAGAATTTCTTAGGGCAGCCCTCCGGTGAACATCAACATTGTGGATAAATTAAATTGAAAGTAAAGGAGAACGAAAAGAATTGATCCATCTCAAAAAATGATTTGTGAAGATTTTGCAGAGAAGCACAGTAGGAATAATCCGAATGGGATGGAAAAGCTTGATATACTATACAAATTTTCAATCTGTTAGATTCTAGACTCGAATCCCTTCGAAAATTATTTATCACAGTTCAGAAATTTCTCCTAAAATTTATAGAAAAATTTCGAATCATAAAAAATATAGGAATATATTATAAATATTATTATATTATTGCTGGTCATCCTTAATCATTTACTAGGTTATTACTTTGGTTGTGCGGCGTGAAGGCCCCCACTGGTGATGCGGTGCTCGACCTATAAATTGAGTGTTACAGACATTATAAATTACGGCTACTATATATTTAAAATTTTGAATTACACTATGTATGTAGTTATTAATCACATATTGGTATTATTGCTTTTCGGACAAACACTCAAAATGTACATTTTTGTTTACAATCTTTATTGATTAAACTCGGATTGTAAATGAAGGTCGAAATTTATTGAGTGGAGCACACTGAAGTGCAGTGGCTATTAAACCAACGGAGCAAAGACTTATGATATATTTATGTAAGTACTCGCATAAGGTGTCCTATTGACAAATGCAAAGATCTTAGGTGGTGATAGATTTATTTTTCTACTTATGATGGACATAAAAATATATTTATACGGTTAAGCCGGGCCAAACTTGTCTGTTATTGAAAAGTACTACTGGCATACATTTGACCGAAGCCAAGATGACTTACTAGGGAATTAGATACCTAAAAGGGTGACTTTGCATCGTCTTCTTGGATCAATGTGGAGCTCTAAATAACAGCAATAGTACCATGGTTACCCGCTTGCTAGCCTTCCACACACCACCCTAAATTTCTCTGTTTATGTATGCAGTTACATATTACCGTGTTATGCAAGAGTTTAATTTTTTATTTATATTGCGGGGTAAAATTGCTCCGACTAGCCAACAAACAGACTCTTATCCTAGTAATGTCGTAACAAGGTTCATTTAGAAAAACACATCCATTGAATTCCATAAAACAGAATTCATCAAATCTTACTAAATTTCAACTTCTGTACCATTGAGCTACTATGTCCGCTGTAATATTGAAAAAATAAGACATAAAACAAACTCTGCAAGTTAGAATACCAGTGCATTTATTCAAATTAATGTGTAAAAAGAAACAACTCAATTAGCAAATTTATGACAAATAAAGTTTACAAAGATAAATAATTGTTTAATTAACGTGTTCCCCCTTATTCGCGAAGCGCTTGATAGTACCGAACCGACTCTATCTATTGTTTTTCGATCGAACTTATGTAGCCGCACCAGAATAAATTGTTCACAAAAACTATTGCTTACCGGGACTCGCTTAGTTGACCGGTTGATCCATGTGCCGTACGTCGTTTTCCCAGCTGATCGAAGAAATACCCCTCGCAGTTGAATAATTGAATAAATCGAAACCATAAATTATTCCAGATACTTCTCCATAAATTGATTATAGGTAAGTAACGTGCTATGATCCATAACCTCAAATTTTTCCAGTGGTCACCAATATTTTCACCTCGGACCGTTCTCGTTCGTTTCCTATATAATTCATTCATACAACACTAACAATCTCGTTGTCAATTTTCCAATTAAATACTTTAAAAAATAAACTCGGTGAGCGAATGGCTGAAATGCTAGCGTGTTCGCTTTCAAGCCAATATTCACGGGTTCAAATCCTGTGAGGTGCTATCTATAGAAGAAATTTTCGCTCACCAAATGTCTATCTGCTGGCCCCAGATAACATTATTTATGGCTAAAAAAAACTTCCCTGATGGAGTAGGCGGTGTAAAAATAGTCTATTCCCGTGGTTCGGACCCCACGTTAAGCTGTAGGTCCTCTGTGCTCGTCACACATTTTCAACACGCAACGAGCAGAGACAGGGAGGTATCGGGAAAATGTCGCAAGATGTTCATAACCGAATATACAAAAAAAAAAAAAACTCAAAACTTGTGCTTGTAAAAATCATATATCTTTTTTCAATTCAACGACGAATCGAGAGTTCAAAATTATTAACTCAGTAACCGTGTATCCTTACGCCTTCCAAGTCCGGATCGCAAGTCCCTCAAATTTTCTCCTGCTTCCTAATCAATCAAACATGCGCGGCTTTTACCTTCTCACAAACTTTAATAATTTATCTTCCCGCACTTTATTTAAATTGTTTTAACATCGTAACAAAAACCGGATGTCAACATGCTCAATTTGTCAAATTAGATATGAATGAATTATACAATAATTATGACTTGTTTCTCTTAATTAATTTTATTTTTAGGAATTTACGTCTACTAACCGAGTTTATTTTGGTCTCTCCGATATTTGAGACAAACAGCTTTTAATTTTGGATGCATAGAACGCTATGGTACAAATAATCAATTATCTTTCTTAAGACAAAAATCAACCTTTTATGTATTAGATGTGTTCTCTAAATAATACAGCTAACAGAACACCGCAATATATTAAAGTTATACCTAAAGTTCTGCTTTAATTTAATTAAAATAAATAGACACTTTAATTGTGTTAGCTCAGTGATTTTTCAAACAAAAAATACCAAAATAGATCAGCCTTCGTAAGGAAACCGATCAATATTATATATTTATATTTAAATTCCTTACACCATTTTATATTTCTCCAGGTTGTAGTTTCCCACAACATTTTCGAAATACTCGGATTAATGGATTTATCTTAAAATTTAGATATATTATATTTATCTAGCGATATATCGCATGTCACTTTTCTACATAGCATTGGTATTCCTGACTCAACTATCCTATAAAACTACTTGTTTTCCGTTCCTAAAAGACGATTTATTGAAAATAAGGTATCTTCCGGAATCGACGGTGCTCAATGAAAATTTCTGTATCCACTGCGTTGAAAGCGTTCAGTATTTTGTTTCATTTTCGAGTTCTCGTACATGGAAAGTGAGGTCCATTATTATATTTATCGTGCTTTATTTCCCTTTATTATAACCCAAGTGTTTTGTTGGGGCGATTTCCGGTTAGAGTGGTTACCGTTTCATTTCCATCACACCCTTTATGCCAGGTACCTGAAAATTCACATTGCAATCTATGTGTAATGATTTCACATACAAACTTCGAGGTCTGTAGAGACCAGATTATAGCTTTTGTAGTTTTCCCCTCGTATATAGAAACAAAACTACTACTTTGATGCAATCTACCTATGATGCTTTCTAAAGTACTTGTTGTGCTCTTTTGAAACAAGAATATTGCTGTAGGAACTATTATGGACTTCCAAATGTGGTCTATGTAGTTAAGCTTACAATTACATTATTTTCTGGAAATTTCATTGATATAATTTTGGTTCGAGCTTCTTCTTGTAAAATGTTTAGACATTTTTCTGGTAGTCCCAGTTAAACCATCGCTTGTCATTAAAAGGAGATTCCGTTTTGGAAGACTTCTGGTCTAATATCACCAGTATTTATAAAACTTGAGGTGGATGGAAGAGGAAACGGGATGACAGGATGGTAAAATTTAGAGGTAGCGCAAGATTTTATGGCCCAATGAAGATGTAGAAAAATATCATTAAAATAGACTTTTACCGCTAAAATTCAGTCAGAAACAAAAAATAATTAAGAGAAATAAGGTTAAATGTTAGTTCTAACTAAATCAGTCACATTTTAGAAGCATTAAAGCAACCTTGACACGAGATAAGACTGTTCTTAGCAATCCATCACAGTAATTCTTCGAAATCAGTAATTAAGGGTAATTATAAAAACTGTGTGCAATTTCTTAATTAATTTACATAAAAGCAAATTAAGAAACGTCTTTACTGTAATATTTATTGAAATAATTAACTAATACATAAAAATTTACACTTAAATATTAAACCACAATTATTCATAATTAAAGTTTATAAAAAATGTTATAATTGCACGTTATTGGTTTTATTAGAAATAACGAAAGTTACTAGTAATAATTTGAACCAAAAATTTGTATCATCAATAAATATAATGAAGCAGTAACAAAGCTTAGTAAACTTAAGAATAAATGTCACTCATAACACTGGAACCTCGAAGTATGGCAAAATATATCGCATCAGTTTCTAAGATTGATGCTCAAGATAGCGTGAATCCTGCAACAGCAGTTGCAGGACACAGCAGAAATGACTTACTTCCGGCAAACCCGGAATTATTGATCGTCGTCACTTCTTGCAGTTGTTATTTGAAAACGATTTGATTTTAGATTTCTAGTTTTCCACCCATTTACATAATTTTATTTTTAAGATTTTATTTTATTTTTACTCTTGTATTGATGATTAATTCCATTATTTTATTATTTTTTTTAACAAGTTGAGTTGAAACGAAGAGGGAAATTTGCAAATTAGCAGAAGTTACAGCGGATGAGACCTACTTCATCACAGTTCATACATTTTAGAGCGACAAATTCGGTGGTGAAATCATTTCGGTGCACTGATTTTTTGCTTCCATTGCAGAACGGACATGGAAGTAAACGGTAACCACCGCACGCTTTACAAGTTGTACATACGTCCAAACTCTGAAAATAAATATGTATTTAGTTTTGAAACATAAAGTTGTAGTACTAATGGACGAGGTTTTCATGAGAACGTTTTTAATAAATTACTTTACAGGTTCTTATTATTGTTTGCTACTTGAAAAAGTTGGGAAGTATTTTGCGGCTTCAAGCTTTTTTTTTGTTAAAACCTATTGAATACAAATACTTTCCTGAACAATTGGAAACATAAACTTTTTCTTCAAGATTAGTTATCAAAAAGAAAATTGTTACAATATTGAAACTTAATGTCGGTACTTGATTACTTTTATCCAATTTTTCTATTAAAGAACTTTAATATACCACAATTTCAGAAGATATCTAACCTAATTTTAACTAAATGTTACCAATAATATTCAGTTCATTGTAAAATAAGCGAATCAGAAATTTTTGTTTAGTAAATGTTTATTGATGTTTGACTTGACTCGGAGCTTTTAGCAGGAAATTCAAGATATTGTGAGCTTTATTTCAAAATTTAAATTAGGCCAAGGCTAATCATTCGATACTTTCTAATTAGGTCACCGGTATAAATAGAATGAACTGAATGAAAATATAAAGCCGTATTTTTTTTACCACGAAGTTTACCTTGTATGGTTTTAATATTCTCCTCAACTCCCCAGACTCGTTCAATCTCTCCACGGTTTCTGCATTCTGTAACAAAATGTATATATTAGGTGGCTGATAAAATGCATTTTTATAATAACATAAAAAAATGTACATAAGTGTATAATGTAGGAATATATGACTCGAGTTTATTATTGGACCAACCACACGACTTCTTTATACGTATTTGCTACTGTGATTTTGGAACAAAAGGTCGCAAACGATATAACTTTATTAATTTATTGTAAACGAATCTGTGTTTTAACTGTATTCCATTGAAATTTAGTCGTCATACGATTGTGTACCATGCTGTATATCAGTAAATACTAGAATATCTGTGACATAAATTCCTCAAATATTGCTCCGGAAACATAAGCAATCTTTGCTTTTTCTCAAAACGAATTGACCAAGAAAGAGAATAATTAACCTAAAAACTTAAAGAAGTTGCCCAAAGAGGAGACACTGGTTTCCTATGTGAGACACAAATTGTCAACCTTCTAGCAGGGCAAGTAATATATCTATAATGATTTAAGTCACAATATGGCAGAGTATTCGAATTGAGTTGAAAATTCGGTGGGGTACTATTAAAAAAACTAATAATTAATAAGTTCTAGCAGCAAAACAAATAAATAGTGACGGTAGAACGCATGAAAAAATTACTTAGAAGCTCTTTTTCATGATCAAGGAGCTCCCGGAGCACTGAATAGGAAATCCTGGGGATGGACCTTCCTTCACTAAAGAAGATGCAGAAATAGCCGTTCTACAGCATATTTGATGGAAAATGAGATAAGTATAGAGCTGGATTACTAAGTGAAATATTTCGAATAAACTTATTGACAAGGATGGTTTCTGAATAGAGTCGTTCATAAATTCCGTCGTGCAATTTTAAGTACTTTTTATCTCCCCACCCCCATCATCACATTTCGTCATAAAACGTATCATGAGCCTTCCCTTGATTGTTTATCCTCAATCCGTAACGCCCCCCCCTCCCCATTCTTCAGGATATATCGCAAATCCGGCTGAACGGAATACGGAAATTTGACTTTATTTTACATTGCCGTTGTTGTTAAGATCAGATATAAGAAAGTAACACTCGGGTTTTCACTTCGCTATCATAAAAACAATATAAATGTAATTTCTTCGTTGTGTATGAAAGCGTTATAAAATCTACGAATGAACCGGAGTTCAACTTAATCTGAACGTGACCTAACCCAAAAAGAGTTTACGATACGATTCGTCAGATAGTAGAATTTTTCTTTCTTCCAAAAATGTGTTTTGAAATTTCTTTTGAATTACAAAATAAAGAAAACACTTACAAAGAATACACTTAAGAAAATCTTCTTATTTTTTCTATACTTGAAATATGGCAATCCGTAATGTAATCACTTTTTAGTAGACATTTTTTACTCACGAAATTAAAAAACAGAACAATTTTCTTTTAATTTTGGTTATAAAATTTCATTCTTCTTTCGAATATTGTGCCTGAATTCACAGACTTAATATAGTAGCTTCCTCCTCACCTCTCTCAACCACTCATCTAATGAACAAAATTTCATTAAGTTTTTTAATTCTACAAGTAAAACTGTATTTATTTTAGATGTTGCATTTCGAAATAAAATCTATTGCATTTAAAAGTATAACATTTTTTAGAGTTTAAAAAAAAATTTAAAAATATGAACTTCCAAAGAAATTCTGTGGAATCCAAATAAGTTCGACGGTCCGACGTGCCTCCAAGTTAATTGCGTGACCCATCCGACATGTCTCTAATTTAAATACGTGACACTTCCGACATATCCGGAGTTACTCTCTAACTTAAACTAATCTAACCTAAACTATCCTAAACCACAAATCACCTAGAAATCGCTAAGAATAAATCGAAAATTTGAATTGAAAAAAGAACCACTTGACTCATTTTCCTGTTAACAATAAAAAATAGACATTTTGAAGCGAAAGAAACACGTATAGAGAAACACGTCTAGGTGTATGTTGGTATAAACAAATTCACTTGTCATCCGTGTTTATAGTATTACAAAGTCACGTTTTAACAAACCACTCTGCTTTAGCCAACTTTTTGCTACTAAAGTATCACGTTGTTTTAAAAAAAAATTTCCTTTTTGATTTTTTCATTATGGAAAATGGATTTTATGGAAAGTGGATTCTGGATTTTAACTTATCGGAGTTTTCGATGGTTTCCAGGATTTCGATGGCACCGATTGCGGAAAGTTTTCTGCAGTGTGAGCGCGTTTCAGAAATATGTATTATGTATCAATACGTGCGTAATTCCAATAGTCAATAAAATATTAGGTTTCATATTCCCCTAATCATTTTAAGATTACGAATCTCAGAAGATATATAATATATAGGATTTAGCCGCTAAAATATCTCCAAGATTGGGAAACTTCAATAGCGCGTAGAATCAAGTTATACTATCTGTCAATTAGAATGTTACAGTGTGTTATTGCTATGGTTGTGCGGCCTAAAGGCCGCACTGAGGTGTTTAAGAAAGCTTTATAAAATCAGTGAATTTCAATCTACGAATCTAAGTTCTTTGATGTTACGAAGAATTTTTTGAGTATACCATATTATAAGACTAATTTTCAGTATGCGATTGCCATGGTTGTGTGGTCTAAAGGCCGCACTGGAACGTATTTAGGTTTATGACTTAAAATTAACCAGTCAGAAGTACGTTAGGGAACAACAAAATTTAGATTTTCTAAGAAAACTGAATTTTAATATTTGAAACTGCGTCAGATCGAATTTGGTATTTTATTTTTATTCCTGAAAATATTGAGAAACCAGGGTCACATAAAAACCTTCTGGAGAATGGCAACAATATATGGAATGTCCGTCTCGAAAACTCAGAATATTCTTCGCGTAATTCGCTTCAAAAAGTAATAAGAAAAACTGCTTGAAATTTTAATTTAGTCAGCTGCCTTAATTAAATTTTATTACATTTTTGAAATCTGTAGCATTTCATCCTTTTATCGAGAAATACTGTGGGAAGTTAATCTAGGGGACGATGCAGTAGGAGGTGTCCAAGAAACATTAACCTTCATCTGTGACGTCGCATTTTTAACAAGATTGCTTATGACTCGGTATTGGTCGATTAAGCTTAATCTATCCTCATTCCTAAAGTCAGGTCCCTCCATTATATTAAAACAGTTGAAATAATGTGCTGGACCTCCTAGGATTCAAATTTCCCTTTTAAGGTAGCCAGAGATTTTTATTTTCATTATTAGGATAATCTTTCTTCATCCATCAGTTGAATGATTTTGTCAGTCATCCTAATCTTTATCTCTTTGCCTTTTCCTGATTTCATAAGCTGCCCTGCTGTTGTGACCATTACATCTTTGATTACTTTCCATAAGTTTTCCATGTCTTCCACGTTGTTTTCATTTACTTACTTGCATTCCTATTATTTTTCTTCCGTTTAAGGTCTGAAATTTTTTTATGTTTCTTATTAGATATGTCGCTTCGGAATAATTCAATTATTTTAAATTATTTAGTTGGATTTTTCGTTAAAAGCACTATAAACTTTAAATTTCCATTGTTTATTACTGCGTTGAGATGTTCCTGCAGTACTGTACACAGTCTAAAATTTTATTTATTGTTCCTTTTCTGTTTGTCTCAAATTTTGGAATTTAAACACGTCTTCTCCAGCTTTATCCTCATTGTGATTTTATTAAGCTCCTCCGTCAGGTAACCGCTAATTTACTTTCCACTGTTAGCTATAGGACAAGCACCTGACTCGAAAAATCCACAAGTCTTCGCACTTCGAAGTTGTAAATAAAGGCAATTCGTCCTTTGAAGCTTTAATATCAGTTATGACTACATAGCTGCGGAAAAAATGTAAAAACTTTATTGACTTGAGAAATTAATTTGTGTTCTAAACTTTCTGAAAGGTTCATGCCTGAAAATATGAATAAATGCATGTATTTCGTGATATTTAAATTCCACATTTTGAAGAGCTTGTTAGTTCTGCTACATTAAACATATCACTTAGATTGAATACTTTATAATATAACATTTCAAGATTACAGTACATCAATGCTTAAATTGCGAGGAAAAATTTAATACTACATTTCATGTATATATAAGAAGTTATATTGGCGAATGAAATGAAAATCGATGAAAACTCCGCTCTAGTTTGTACCTATGTACTATGTACATAATATTTTGAACTCTTGTAAAAAGAAAAAAATTTTATATTTAAATTTTGGTAAATTAAAAAAGCATTTTTTCCTATCTACACGAATTTAAAAAAGTTTTTTTACTTTTCACATTATTGAAATTTTTTACATATGAAACGATTATTAAAAAAATATACGATTACAATCCAAACGTGGTACAAAAATTTAAAATAAAATTTTAAAAATTTCAATTCGCTTTCACATTTTCGTGGGTTTGAGGACACCGACTTTCAGCACCGACGTTACATTTTCCACATCTTTCTTAAAATATAAAAACCTTTTCTTGTTCTACAGTCACCTTTGTGTTTGTTTCCGCAACCATAAAATTACTCGAGGACTTCAACAAGGAACTCGTTCCATTTTTCTATTGCTATCTTTATTATACCAAATTTGTGTGTAGAGTCAGCTTAATGTAAAATATTTCTGAGAAAGTACATCAAAAATAGTATATTCATTTTACGAAATGCGATAAAATTTTAACAAGAACAATATAAAAATGATTTTTAATTTTAATATTTGTGCAAATCAGTCTTGGGTGGCTTACGATAATGTAGTTCGAAATTATTGCATTATGCGTTTACACGTTATGCAAGCAGAGGCTTAAGGGTGGAAAATCTGGAAATAAAATATCGAAGAAAAGACGAAAATCGTATAATCTTAAAAAAATATTTTAGTAGGAAATTACTTTCACTTACATACATTGAAATATATTTTAAGATTGCAAATTACCGCGTCAAATTTAAGATCCTACTAAAACATAGACGAAGAAAAAATCGTATTAAGTTTTTATAAAGTAATCTGAAAATATCATCTATAAATAATAATACGCCAAATAATGGTAAAAAATATAATTTTCTGCCAAACTTCAGGTATTTAACCAAATATTGTCAAGCGCAGGCGTACTCACGAAATTTAATTAGCAGCGACATTATCGCCTTTGTAAACATTCAATGGCAAGTCAATGAATAAATTGATCTCTCCTCTAAAATTAAACGAATAAGAGCAACATTGGCGATGAAATTAAGTTTATTGGTTTATTTTGGTTACAATTTTCAAGATTAAAAGTTTTCCACAAATTTGCAACCATTTTCGCTACTTTAGTTTACGAGTATTAAAAGTTTTGCGATAAAATTAAAATCTAAAATTTAGATTTTTCAGCGGAAGGTATCCAGTTTCTCACAACTTTTACGAAATCGTTTTATTGAAATTTATTATCTTTATATTGCAAAGTTTTAAAATATTAAATTTGTGAAAACCACTATAGTATTTAGTCGTATTGAATTTGTCCAAAAAGTTGAAAAACTATAACTGCAAAACAAAGAAATCCTGAACCATTTATGTTTAATTTTTATTTTGCATTCATTTCTTTGGAAGTGGATTTTTTCGACTACTTTTAAACTTAAATATAAAAATAATCGTATAATATTATGTTTGTTTATTCTCTGATTGTCTCTGATCTCAAACCAAACAATAAATCTCGGAGGAATTTATATTGCGTTCCTAATGGAAAAATTAATATATTCGAAGCCGGGAAGGTTTTTTATTTAATTTAATCTTGTTTTTAATCAATTAATTCGCAATGAAGATGTAAATAAATTATATACCTGCTCTTGAAATTTTGATTTGTCTATCGCCGTTCTATACCTAAATAGCAGACCGAAATAATTATATTGAATATAAGCAGTCTATTTGCAAGATGCAGTGGAATATCTCTGTGAAAGGATTTTCTATTTATAATTCACAACTGATACTAATACTGTAGCATAGAAAGGAAATTCAGTCAATAATTTCCGTAATATAACGGAAACAGCATCACTACTGGCATAAGAGAAATATAAATAATAGTATCTCAGAAATCCAAAAGCTTAACTTAAATTACTAAAATGCGTTCATCTTCCTTACCCTTTCTTCTTCTTCTTCGAGTGCCTATCCGTTACCGGATGTTGGCGACCTCTCTCCTATGTATGTGTTGTGCATTTGTAGTAGGTACTATCACACACATAGGGGACCTACTTGTTTAACGCGGGCTCCGAACCGCGGGAAGTGTATACACTTCATCTCCAGAGAGGCTATTCTTGGCATATTACACCTCGGTGGTTTGCCATTGCCTTCCGAGGGGAGACGGTCAGAATAAAGTTTTTACTGAGCCCGGAGTCGAACCGGGCATTTAGCTTTAGCAGCAATGCACTTCACCGCTTAAGCTGATTACCGTCTCTTTACCCTACTTTAATCTTATATTTATAGTACTTCGTTCGCTTCAGAATTTGAATATTTCATAATATTATATGCATGATACATAATAAATTATTATAATGTAAATATTCTTGTAAAACAATTGTAGATGATTGCCTTGGTTGAGCGGCCTAATGGCCACACTGGGGGGAGACCAATCAAATAATAAACTTAGCATTAAATGCAAATAAATGAAGACTATTATAAATCCAGTTTAAAATAGATGAAGATATAATTAGGTGTAAAATTGTCACACTTGCAGGTGACTGCCTTGGTTGTGCGGCATATAGGCGGCATATTTATATATTATATATTTTTATAATTTTATATAGTTGTATTTTATAAATCACTTTGAATTTGCTAAATTTTGGTTACCCTAGCAATTTTAATAGTGAATGAATAAATGCATTTATTTTTGACATAAAAGATAATTAAGGCTATCATTGCACCCCCCCATTTAAATAAAAGAAAATTCACTTTAATTGGTTGGCACAACGACGTGATCCATCGAAATACCATATGAATATTTACTATTTTAAAATAATACGATTCTTTCGAATTTAAATAATAGCAGGCCCTGCTCAAGAGGAACTCCTCAAGTGACCCTACATTAACAGTTGCATGATTTCATTTGAACCCCCCTCACAATTCTAAATTTAAAATTATATTCGGAGACTCGTCAGATCATTAGAAGAGCACGATAGCAAAGAATGAGCATATTATGAAATTAAATGTAAGCATGTGGTTTGATCTAAATCCAATACGTGTATAGTAAAAATTTTCCGGTAAAAAGAATTTTTAAGTAAATAAGTGTAGAGGTAATAAATGTCTTCTCCGGTGCTACTTTCCTTCAAATCCCTATAGTATACCTCTGACAACACATAAATATGTAGTGACATCTTATACTTCAATTAAATGTATTAAAGGACTCCTGTGTAAATATTGATAATAAATAATTTCATATTTAAGAATTCATACATTAGATTATTCAAAAACCTCTTAAGACGACAATTTAATTAAAATTACAATAAATTTTCGATTAAACGTTCGATCATAAATGGATTAAGGTTAGAGCATTCAAAATCTTTATAAGACGCGCACAGATGGATTAACGAAAAACAATTATGAGTTTTTAAGAATACAACATAGTTATTGGACGATTGGAAAACATTTCAAACGGCAATTTAATTAACATTTTAATACAACATCAATTAAAAGTTTGATCATAAAGTGATTAAGGTTAAGGAACAATTCAAATCATAATAATGACGCGCACGAGTGGATTAAGGAGTAATCAAATTCTCGAATCAAAATGTCAAGGAAAGGTAATTAAATCGCATTCTTGTGGTATTTAAATGACATACTAGATAACAATGTAAATTGTATTTAAATAAAATAGAAGCGGTAATAAATTAATATGATTACATTTGCGACTTATATAGAAAAATTCCTATCCCTTCAGGTCGTATCAATTATTGAAAACACAACGTAGCAATATGATAATACGTTATTATAAACATATTTACTACAATGTATTATGTGAAGATTAACATATAAATGGTTCAATCCAAAATCAATAGGACATAATGTAATTAGGTTTTTTCAGAACAGAACTTTATTGTATTTTATATATTTAATGTATTATATTTAAATATAACAACACCTACCGTCACCCCAGAGGTTCTGTATATTGTATATTATAAATATATTTAAAAAGGTTGCTACCTAAAACTTCACCAGGTTGACAAAGAACACCCTTTCGTTATACATTTTTATAAGAACAGCTTGGTCTAGGACTCTAGGAGGTTAGCGTTGAGTTCTTACCGCTAAGGTCGAACCTTCAAATCCTAGCAGATTCCAATGTTTTCAATATTGAGAATTGAGACTAAGCCGGCTGTGACTTGATATTGTATGTGAATACACCACCTGTTAAAATGTATGATCTATGCAAAGCAAATGCTGCCCACTATTCTAGCCCATTAATAAATATAATGTAATTGGCATTTCAAATACGCGAATCAAAGGATTAAGCATAATTGGTTCAATGGAATTGATTTATTAAAGGAGTTATGTAATTATTCAACTTGTTAGTAAATAAATCGCAATATCATAATTCAATTAACAAAATGATAATGTGACTAATGAAAACCGGGAGCAAAGTTTAATTAAAAGTTTGATTAAATTAATTCGCAATAAAATCGGGACTATTCATCCAAAGTGCATTGGTTCCAACATCTTACCTTCTTACTTTATTATAGTCAATTACGGCCTTTTCACTTTGTATTGGCATTAAAAGTTTTTCTTAAATTGTTCCCCGAAGCAACAATTTGGCATGAAGGCATTGCCAGTAGGAAGAAAGAGGACCTCGAAAGCAGCTTTCATAAATCCTTTATGAATAATCGCCATGTAGAAAAATTAACTATTTGGCTCGACAATTTTTCGAGCCGAAGCGCCGACAGCTTCCATAATAAAGTAGAGGATACCATGAATAATTCGACAAAGGAAAATGAAAAATTACGACTTCAATGGCTTTATTAAACTTTTAAAACGTTCAAATTCTGACCAAGTTGATGTTCATGAAACACAAATAACCGATTTTACAAATTGAATTGATTGGTGTTCGCAAGTAAAACTGAAAAAGTTGGAAATATGGCACCGTCTGTGTATATTTGGAATTCAACAGAAATAAAATGACGTTTACTTACTGGACCGATTTTGTAGGGATTGGTATTGAGGTCGAATTTTTTAAAGGAAACCTACTTTAAAAAAGATTTAAAGAAATGGTATTTCGAGTAGTTCTAATAAAAATTCGAAACGGGAAGAGATAATCAAGAAACTTTTACCTGCTAGGAAATCAGCAAAAGTTTTAGAAACATTTTATGCCTATTGATCAAAATTCAATTTGTTACGGTTTTTTGCGGCGTGCTAAAACGTAATGTCGTCTTCTGTATATTATAACTTACGACGGACTTCCCTAGCGGAAGAGTGAGGTCTTGTGTTATTTAGACCTCCTCCCCCACCCTGCGTATACGAAATTTATGATGCCGATTTTTAAAACAAAAATACGCCAGGTGTGTAGGGATAATATCTCAGAATCTCACACTAATTCTAAATCAGTCTGCTTCATAGATTCTGGGGGAGTGAAAAACTCGAAGAATGAGAAGAAGAACAGAACAATTCAAGAAAGGAAAGTATACGTGGCAATATTCAATATGAGATTATTACCAACAGGCGATAAGCTCATAGAACTAGAGCAAGAATTGGACAAGGTGAAATGGAATGTTGTAGGACTCTGAGAGGTGAGAAGGATACGTAACTGTCCAGAGTGGTCATTGTACTGTTTCACAAAGGAATGGAAGATAGATGAATAGGAGGAGTCGCGTTTCTAGTAAATAAATGTCTAATGTCTGAAAGGGTGATTCTGATGGATATACAAATTAATAAGAAATGTCGATTCCAAATAATACAAGTTTATGCACCAACTTTAGACTACGAGGATAAGGAGGTGAAACAATTTTATGAAAATATCGATACAGCTATATTAGATGACCCACGAAATACGGACTTATCGTTGGAGACTTTAACGCGAAGATCGGAGAGATGCATGCTGTTAGCGAAGTAGGTGTGGGGCCCTTTGATTTGGGGAGAAAAAATGACAGAGGAAGCATGCTGGTAAACTATGTAAGCGAAAATAGTACGTATAATATAATAATGAACTCTTAAAAATATTTTGATGGACTTGGCAAAGTCCTAACGGAAAGTCTAGAGATGAAATTGATCTCATAGTGCCTAATAACAATGACATCATAAATTTGATACCAGCGTGCTTAACTCCATAAACGTGGGGAGTGATCACAGCATGATAAGGGTTAAACTATAAATAAGAAATAAAAAACAAGATTTGATATGGAAAAGTTAAAAATATTGAGAACCGCCTATCAAGAAAAATCGAAGACCTTGCACAAATGATAAACACAAATGCTAGCTTAGATGCTCTGAGCAAGAAATAATACTGATAGCCTACAGGTAATCAGAATGAGTGTCGAGAAAGAAAGCAAATAAATATAACATCGTACTGGGGATGGCCTTCGTGGACTATGAATAGGCATTCGACTCCATTGAGACTTGGACTTGGAGAAATAAGTATCTACAAAAATGGAATATCTCAAATTTTTCTACATGAAACACCAAGAAGATAAAAATTAATAGAGGAGTAAGACAATGAGATTCGATTTCCTCTAAACTATTTAATCTTACCCTAGAGCAGGGATGAGCAACCCGCGGCCCGCAACACTTTCTCGTGCGGCCCTTCAAAGATTTTACATTTTGACTTTTAAGGTTACGTTTATAGGTTTATTTTGTTTAAAGAGATAATTTGAGTTCATTATTCAGTGTTTGTATGATCATAAGTTTCTTACATGCGGCCCGCACAACATTTTTAAATTTGTAGCTGGTCCATTGTCAAAAAAGGTTGCTTATCCCTGCCCTGAAGGATATGTTTAAGTGATTGACCTAAAAATGAATATCACAAAGACGAAAAGTACATGACGAACAACACAAAACGGACAAGACAAATGAAAGATGTGAAGGAAACCTAGATGTAGAAGATCAGATTATAAAAAGATCGGCTTATATCCGACGAAGGATGTTATAGCTGTTGATGATGATGATATTTATATTTTAATTAACCAAATGTTTAAATTTATGGTCGATGCTAGTACCGTAAACACGGCTACGTCACGCTAGAACAAAGAGTGTTTTTTGAAGTGAATTACGTGAGTTTTTAGTAATTTGGAAAGTGAAATTTGGGAGCTGGGAAGAGTAGGAAAGCTCAGGTTTGAAAGAAACAAGTGGAAGTAGAAGAAAATAAGGTAAAATCTTGTTTTGTAAATTGGAAAATTTTAAAGGTTAGGATAGGATAAGCAAAAGTAAATTGGGTTGCATAGGTCGAGGCGTTGACCTGTTACCGATCTTGAAATACAGCGGGGAAACTGCTGAGAGTTTTTGATCTACATATAAATTTCTAAGTTGCTGAAATAAATAAGCTTGGCACCTCCGCGGGGTTGACTCGGGTGTTCATCTTATACGTGCTGGGAAGAAATGAAATCAGAAGAACATCAATACGATAGTGAAAGTTCGACAACGGAAGAACAGAACAGAAGAAAACGAGGGGCGGAGAGTGACATATTTCGTAAAAGTAAAAAATTCACCAGAACCCCGACAAAGAAACCAGTTAACACGACTGACGGAGAAATGGAGGAAGTGAAGGAAATGATAAAGGAACTGTTGAATGAAGTAAAAGATATCAAAGCGGGGCAACGGGTATACGAAAACGACATCAAGTTGCTGAAATATGAAAACAAAATACTGAAAGACCGAATTGTGGCCCTGGAGAACAGATGGAACCAAACAGAGAAAAGAGAGAAAAAGAATAACATAGTTCTGAAGGGGGTCAATATGAACGAGAAAACGATTACAACTGAAGTACAAACATTTTTGAAGAATGAACTAAACCTTGAGGTAACAATTAAAGCAGCAGAGCTAATAAAACCGAGATCTGGAAACCCTTTTGTACTGGCAAAACTAGACAATTGGCAGGACAAAATTGCTGTGATGAGAGCAAAAACCAAATTGAGAGGTACAAGAAAATACATTGATGATGATCCACAGGAAGAGCAAAAAATACAAGCGAAGTTGAGAGAATTTGCCAAGATTGAAAGAGAGAAGGGAAGAGATGTGAAAGTAGGATACGGGAAGGTCTTCATAAATCGCGAACGATGGGACTGGGATCAACAAACCAGTGAAATAATAAAGAATGCGGAATCCCTTACAGCAAAAATATGTCCCGGACGGAAACTAAATATGACGGAAAATGCAAGGACACAGGATAATGAAACAATATTTGTAGCAAACTGGAATGTGAGAGGAATATTTGAGGGGGGAATGATGAAGCAATTGATAGGGGTTCTAAAAAAGTACCGAATTGATATACTGGCGGTTCAAGAAACGAAGCACAAAGACAGTGGGGTCTTTGATCTTGAGAATTACACATTTTTTATGAGTAGTGGAGACAGCAGAAGATTGGGAACGGGAATGGTTGTAAGCGAACGATTGAAAGCTGCTGTTATAAAATTTGAACCGGTGTAACCGTGGATTTTTACCCCCGTGATATTTTACCCCCCGGTAAAATATCCCTAGGGATATTTTACCCCCCGGTAAAAATTCACTAGGGATATTTTACCCCCGGTAAAATTTCACTAGGGATATTTTACCCCCTAAAGAATTTTTACAGGGGGTAAAATTTCACTAGGGATATTTTACCCCGGGGTAAAATTTCACTAGGGATATTTTACCCCGGGGGTAAAATTTCACTAGAGTATATTTATCGAGGAGGTAAAATTTCACCGACATTAAAAATTGTTCTGAATCAAAAATCAAGGCAAAAACTTAAATTAAGTGAACTATTAATAATAATACTTTTTTATTAAATTAAAAAAAAATTGTTCATATCAATTGAAGAGTCTTTTTTATAAACTACGACCTCAAAATGATTTCCATTTTTATGGTTTACATACAAAGCAGGCTTCTGGTAATCGGGTTCGCTTAATAATTGCAGTGTACTGGGAGAACGTATCCAACCGAAAGATTTATTATTATTATTATTTATTATTACATTATAAATATTATGTCGACCAAAAATAACTAGTGACAACAACTTTTCACACCAGAAAGGTAGCTGTATAGAAGCCTAGGAACTGCCGCTAATTATATATTAAGAAGAAGAAGAACATATATAGATAGATATATATTTAATATTTAATAAAATTACTAATTACAAACTACTAATTCCTTAGTGAAATTTCACTAGGGATATTTTACCCCCTAAAGAATTTTTACAGGGGGTAAAATTTCGCTAGGGATATTTTACCGGGGGTAAAATTTCGCTAGGGATATTTTACCGGGGGTAAAATTTCACTAGGGATATTTTACCGGGGGTAAAATTTCACTAGGGATATTTTACCGGGGGTAAAATTTCACTAGGGATATTTTACCCCCTAAAGAATTTTTACAGGGGGTAAAATTTCGCTAGGGATATTTTACCGGGGGTAAAATATCCCTAGGGATATTTTACCCCCGGGGGGTAAAATTTCTGGGGGTAAAAATCCACGGTGACACCGGTGTCGGAGAGAATGTGTACCCTAAGACTAAGCGGTAAATACCAAAAAATAAGTATAATAAACTTTCATGCACCAACTGATGAAAAAATAATAGGACATAAAGAAGAATTCTACGAAACACTGAACAAAGAATACGGAAAAATACCAAAATACGATCTAAAAATGGTCATAGGTGACGGCAATGCAAAGATAGGAAGAGAAGAAGTGTATCAACCAACCATCGGAAAACATAGCATGCACGTAGAAACCAATGAAAATGGCAGATTCCTGATCGACTTCGCGATGGAACACGACATGAAAATAGTAAGCACGCAATACCAACATAAAAAGATTCACAAAGGGACGTGGATAACGCCCGATGGAAGAAATGTTAACCAAATCGATCATATGTTGGTAGAGAGGAGAAACGAATTCAGTATTAAGGATGTGAGAACTTATAGAGGGCTGACGTCGACTCTGATCACTTCATGGTGGGAACAAAATTGAAACAAACCATACCGATAAGTAAAAACTTGGAAAGCAGAAGAGCAAACGAGACTACACGAATTGCATTCCAAAGGAAGTCAATACAAGAAAATTACCTGAAGGCAATCGAAGAATCGAAATAGATGAAATAAAACCGGACAACATAGAAGCAAAATCAGATTTAATTAAGACGATAAGAAAGGCAGCATCCAAACAAAATAGGCAAGGGTGCACAAAAATAAAAGTATGGTATGACCTGGAATGTCAGAAGGAAATCGACAAACGAGAAAAGCTCAGGAAGATAATGTTACAAACAAAAACAGTAGAAAACAGACACAAATACGAAGTTCAAAGGAAGACATGTAAAACAATGCTCAGAGCGAAGAAAAGAAAACACATGATACAAAATTTGGAGAAGATAGAAGATGAATATCGATCAAGAGAAATCAGAAATTTTTATCAAGGAGTCAAAAAGATCAGAAGAGGATACCAGTCAAGAACAACGATATGTAGAGACAAACAAGGAAACCTAGTCGGTGGACAAGCCGAAGTGATAGAGAGATGGGCTGAGTATTTTGAAGAGTTGCTAAACAAACCAACACACGACGACAATGAAAAACAAGAAGAATATGATAACAATGTAAACGAGCTAAATGTCGAAAAACCAACACTAGAGGAAATAGAAAAAATAGTACACAGTCTGAAGAATAATAGAAGTGCCGGAGAAGACCAGATCCAAGCAGAAATGATCAAATATGGTGGAGAAGTAGTTAGAATCATGGTACACGAATTGATTGAGGAAATATGGGATAAGGAGGAAATGCCAAAATCATGGAGAGAAGCAGTGATATGCCCGTTACACAAAAAGGGCGATAGGGCAAATTGTGAAAATTACAGAGGAATAGCACTGTTGAACGTTGTATACAAAATCCTGGCCACATGTATTAAAAATAGACTATGTCAATACACAGAAGGAATTTTGGGAGAATACCAAAGTGGATTCAGAAAGGGTAGGACGGTGATAGACCAAATTTATGTTCTAAGAGAAATTCAAGCGACAAGCCATGAACACAGTCTATCGTCATATCTGCTATTTATCGACTTCAAACAGGCGTATGATAGTATTAACAGAAACCATTGTCTAGCACTTAAAGAATTGGAAATATCAGACAAATTGATAAGGCTCGTAAAGATGACCCTAAATGAAACCACGAACAAAGTGAAAATGAATGGCAAAATATCGAGAAAGTTCAGAATAGAGAGTGGCCTAAGACAAGGAGATCCGCTCTCGGCGGTTTTGTTTAATTTGGCGCTCGAATGGGTACTGCGAAACAGCAAAACTAACGGAAGAAATACAATATTTCGAAGTCGACATCAGTGTCTGGCCTATGCGGATGACATGACAATCATAACAAGAACAAAATACGAATTGCAACAGACCACGGAAAATATATTGAATGCAGCGCACAAAATGGGTCTTAATGTTAACGAAACAAAAACTAAATACATGGTGTGGGATGGTAGACCTTTCGAAAGGGGCGGCTTTTTGAAAATACAACTAAAACAAAATGTATCGCTCAAATTTGAGGAAGTGCAAACATTCATGTATCTGGGGACGCTGGTAACGAGAGAACCCGACAGCAGCGAAGAGATAAAGGCTAGAATTGCGGCGGGGAACAAAAGCGCGTATGCTATGAAAGCAATAATGAACGGAAGAATGTTTTCCAGATCAACGAAACTTAGAGTGTATAAGTCAATAATACGACCGGTTGTAACATATGCAAGTGAGGTCTGGACATTGAGAAAACCGGAACAGGTGATGTTGGGAGTGTGGAAAGGAAAATCTTGAGGAGGATATTGGGAGGAAAGTACATGAATGGGATATGGTTAAGATACACAAACCAGGAGTTATATGAGATGTATGGAGATGCGACTATTGTTGGAGTAGTTAAGTCGCATAGGATTAGATGGCTGGGTCATTTGGAAAGAATGAACGAGGAAAGGATACCCAACATAATATTAAGGATGAACATGGGGAAGGTAAGAAGAAGGAGAGGTAGACCAAAAACAAGGTGGAGTAAGGAGGTGCAAGAGGACCTGAATACACTACGCATTAAAGATTGGAAAGATATAGTCAAAGACAGGAAGACATGGTCCATAGTGGTGAAACAAGCCATGGGTCTACAAGGCCTGTAGTGCTATTATATTATTATTATTATTATAATTAGATTTACCAAAATGAAATCAATTTTAAAGAAAAACAATACGACAAATACATCAACCTCAAAAAGTAATAGTTTTTCAAAGTTTCTCAGTCCGTAACTGCAATAAGCAAAATAACCCTTCTTACTTTGGGATGGTCAGTGACGGCGGTTTCACTTTGTAATCTTACCTATATTTAACAGGCTGTACAGGCGTAAGTACAATTTTGCTTGTCCCAACTACAAAATGAACAATTTTTCTTAAAAATTTTCAGCAAACTTTTACTACAACTATAAAATGGAACGATATTAACACAAAACATATCATGTATTTATTAATTTAAGAGAGAGAGCAATTTTCTCAAAAGTGTCTAAAGTGTACTTACGTTCTTTTTACTATGAACAGCAGTATAGAGCAGTACATGTACAGTACAGCGTAGTTCATATTATATACAATCGAGACCTTGCGATGCTCATTTTGATGTTGCTTCTGAAAATCCCGGTTTTGAACATTTTATACAAATATTTTTTATTTGAACAAATATATTAAAGCTTTTATATTTTAGCAAATATTAAACAAGTGCTAATTGCAAAAGTTTCGTAAAACATATCGATGTCAAATTATAATGTATACGCACAAACAAGTGTTGTTTTCAGTGTCGAAAAAAAATTAAAATCGCCCTGATATCAAACAAGCGCTTGCTTTTATAGTATCCAACTAATTTACAGTCACAGTAAAATTTTATGTTTATTATTTCTGATGCTAAATTTAAAACAACGCAACTTCAATTACCAATGACCATTCATTCGGAACACTTTTTAAATTAAAACTTCAATATTTTATACCAACATAACAGGATTAAATGTTTATTTGCATTTAGTAACATGTTGAAGAGCAATAATTAAAAATTGCTAAAGACCATCAGTAATAACAAAGAGTTGATTGAAAAACTAAATTTAGTTTTACTTGTTGAAAAGTTTCTTAATAAAAATTTCCAATAATGGCTATTCAAAGCTATATTAAATTTTACATTGTTCTCCTTGTAGGCAAAATTCGCGATGTTTGAGTGATAAAAACTTTAAATAATGAAACGTCAACATCGTTTATTTTTGAATAATACGGTTTAGGATATATTTTGTTGGTACTTTTAGAAAAGTTAAAGTAATACGGATGGAAGTTTTAAAATCGTACACTCGGAACAGTTGTTAACTTTGTTTTTTGACTTAAAAGTGCCTCGAGAGATTCTTCTTGATTTTCTCGCTCTGAAAGTGTGGGGTTTGTAACTTTACGAATCACAAGAATGCTGATACATTTATTTTCTGTAGAACTAAGATTATAATATAATATTAAATAAAGTCGGAAATGTAAAAGAGTCGTAGTGGTTTTTGTAGAAAAGAAACGTTCAAGAGAGAGTATAATGTTGGAAGCGCTTCCTCCATTTTATCGATCATTTTGCACCTGTGGCTGCTAATGGAGCCATCTTGTTCAGCCCCTTCTACTATTTGCATTACAAAACCTTAAAGATAAACTTCTTAAAATTCAATAGCCTGCTTATCGAACTTGAAAATGTTAGGCGTTTAAAATTATTCGATTATCGTAAGACGATTTTATAACATTGCAGTTACTTGGTTTAATCAAATAAATTAACAGTTGTTCTCGCAATTAGTTTATCAAGTTTCCGTATACGTGCGTAAAATTTTATTGGTAAAAAGATTAAATCAAGCACTTAAAATTTTACAGTTTCATATAGACAATTCATTTGTTTGTGTTGGGGGGTTGATTGATTAAATGAAAACAGCGTGTGAACAAATTAGTTTTATGTTAACCCTCTTTACAAAATTATCTCGTTTTTAATTAATTACTTGGTGTGCCAGGGTTGCTTTTATTGTTGTTCTATTGGTTTTGAAGTGGTTGGATTAAATGGCGATACTTGACAATTTTTAAAGTAGTAAAAGTAAACTTGAAGTTAAAATTTAATTTTAACTTTATTGATTTACAACTGACTTGCTGGTTTTCGTTGCTCGGCTTACGGCCTCGCACGGGAACCTCCTGTTGCTCGGCATATCGACTTTCCGCAGTGGGAGCATCCGGTCGCTCCTGAATGATAGCTTATCTTATACAATTTAGTCCATTGGAAGTCAATTGTTTTTTGGATGATTTAGTGGGGACTCTTAGTTTTATATACAGGGTCTTTCACAGAAATGATTTTGGTTTAAAATTGAATATAAATTTTGGTAACTACGATAACTGAGTATAATGTAAAAGAGATTTGGGAGATGATAATGCACATTTTCAACAGCGATGTGATGCAGATATGAAGTTGTTATTGGGAAAATAGGAGATGCACCTGAAATTCGCCAACTACCACTCCATTCACCTAAGTATATTGGCATACTGTAATAAGATCTCAACATAATATCATTGTGGTAACGATATATTACATAATCTGTCTGATGTCTAAAGATAACCACATAAGTATGATGTTTCAATAAGTAGGTACATATTCTGCTAATTATTTGATTATATTTATGATTATCTACTATATGGACACATTTTTTTTATCCTCAATCAAGGTATTCTAAATTTTCCATAGCTATATACAATATCACCATATTCTAAATGTGGTCGACTTGGAACAGCATATTAGTCATAAAACTTAGCTTGAACTGTTAAGACTGATTTATCTTCGCCCTACCTGTGGGTGTAGGGGATGAAGGGGTTATTTCTCAACATTACTACTTATGTAAAAAGCACTTTACGTGCTTTACATCAATGGTCGGAGCGTTGCTTGTTTTAAAATTATTAAAATCATAAATACTATGTGATTAAATGAATAAATATTTGAAGTTAATTTTCAAGAGATGTTTTAACTTGGTAATTTTAAAAATTATATAAATACGTTACATACTATGTAGTAATTGTAAAAGTTATAAAACATCCGGTGCTAAATAATTTTTAAGTAATTAGAAGAATAAATCACTTTTCTAGTGCTATTTTGTATATTTAATGTTAATGCTATTTATACTATTGTCGAAGAAAAGCACCGGGGTAATCTACCATGAAAACATTCCTTGAAGTTATTTTATTGCACTTCCCGTAGTTAGAAGCCCACGTTAAACTGTAGGTCTCCTATGCATATGTAAAAAATACTTCCAAAGCATATCATAGACAAAGCGAAGGGGTCACGACGGTTTTAAGCAAATAATACCGCTGAGAAAAGGTTACATTAACTGTAATACTCGTAATTATTATTGATGCTTTTTATAGTTCATAAAATATTCAATTAACCACTAATTTGACTAATTTTATTAAAACGTAACTAGAAGAACTTTTATAATACTATTTTCAAGAACGAAGCTACACATAGTAGACTGGTTTATCAACCTGTTGCTGATAAAATGAATTTTAAAATATAATCCTTATCTATATAGCCGCGTTCCTAGTCTTAATCAATTCTTGACTATAGCGAGAATGAGATGGATTAATGACCAATCAAAATATCGAAAGTGATGCGCATGATTAGCTTAACGGACAATGAAAATTGCGTTCATGAAGGGACAATCCAATATAAATTATATATTATAATTTTCTATATAGTTAGAGAAAATTACAGAGGGTTGACCTACAAAGAAAAATATGTAGGTACACCAAAATTGCAAAATTTGCACAATTTTGTAAAAATAATTGCAAATAACCTTAAAACATGTAGGAAATTGAAATAATTTCAGATATTTATTTGCCACATCTTGTACACCAAATTGCAATGTGGTCAACACCCAGAAAATATATAACGACTAATCAAATTCTCAGCGAAGATGCGCATTTAGGAGTAACGAGCTACCAAACATTGAAGATGATAAGCCTGAGTGGATTAATCGGTAATCAAAAACTCATAAACGGACAAATACTTCGCAACTCCAAACCCATCCAGTTCCAAACTCAATAAATTTTCATTTTAATCACTGTTCATTTAACCTATCCCGTTCTCCTGGCACCTAGCACATCCGTTGGTATTTATTGAAGTAATCGAATTTCGTGGCTAATTTTAATGATATACATAAGTTCTTTATTTCGTAATTTTGAAATTATCGAGGGGTGAATCGATCGAGAATATTCGTGGGAGATTCCCTACAATTCATAGGAATTTCCAAGTGTTCTCCCTGGAATACTTCACTTTTGAAATTAACACGCTACGAATTTAAGAATTAGTTCTTAAATTCTGGACAAAACTGGAAAAATTATTGACAGAGCGTCACGATCAAGAAAGAATAAAAATACTAAATTATTTCAATCTATTTAAGTTAATTAAAAGAGAACTTAAATTCTTGACACCCCTCAGGGGCTTAGGCTGAAATAACCTAAGTACGGGTACAGCGCACCCGAGGTACCCTAGCTACAGACGAAACTCGCCACTCGTCTGCTTAACACCGTAGGATGTTCATTCCGCAACAACAACCGACAATAGGCGAGGTGCCGGTACGCTGCGGAAAGGAACATCGCGGGGGACTGGGCTCAATCGCCTGACTCGCGAGGAGAAATCCTCTATAAAAAACCCTAAAGTCACGGTGGAACAGCATATGCCAAGACTGTATGGCTGGGAAGGTAATCCCAGTCACTAATATGCGAACTCCGAGCACCCGGCGCTGTCTCGGTTTTATATAGCCTCCCTGTGGTAAGGGGCTCTGCTGCAGGTGATAATTTTCCCTAGCTTCTCGTGGGATCAACACGAAGAAAAATAGAAAAAAACAAAGGGAGACTCGCCCTCAACAGAGTCAACAACAGAGGCCCCCCCAAGGCCTTAACCCAATCCTAAAGCCTATGGCGCAGGATAAAAATTCTGGCCAAAAGGCTGAGGAGATAATAACCATGGAACTGGGTGAAAATCCAGACCAAAGAACAGAGGAGGTACTTCTCGCGAGCAGCGACGAAGAAGTCAATACAACCCTACAAAGCCTACAAATAAAGGCTAAAAGGGAAAGACTCAGTGGAGCTGCTCGCAAGCGGATGAAATACTTCATCCAAATGGGTCAACCGGCTGATAAAGCCAGGGAACTTGCCCGTGTAGGATATAATCCTAAAACTGCCAAAAGAAACAGATCGGATGGCAGTACCCCGGAAACTCGTGATAAAAAGCGGATTAACGGCTAATTAAAATGGTGTTCGTATGTTTATTATAAACATTAATTTGTTTATTTAAGTACATATATTGTTTGGAGGGGGGATATGCTAATAAAAATATCAAAAGATTTTTATTGTCGACATTTTAGGGGTGGTAAAGCCATCACCATTATTATACGCTCAGTGCGGCCTTTAGGCCGCACAACCTGGGTAATCATGAAGCAATCAATGCGGCCCTAGAATACCATTTAGAACACAACACTTCTAAACTTTGGTTTATTTTTGGTTACTATCTTAAAAACGATTCAGTGATGCCTTTAGGCCGCACAACCATAACAATCTTGCAGGAGTAAAAATGTAGTGAATGAGAAAATAATTCATATCAAAATAATTAAGACGATAGTGATATGATTATTATGTTTTATTGATGTGGATTCTAAAATACAGAAATTATTTTATGTAGACTCTCAAGAATCACACGATTTTAGCGTATGAGATAGTTGATAAATTATTAATAAACGGTTTACTTTAGGCACTACATTGTAACATTTTACGTAGAAGTTCGTGAAATTTGAACTTCAATAACTTAAGGCTAAATAATTATTACACTTTAACAATTAACTTGTGAACTGAACATTGAATTAAAATTTTAATTTGGGGGTGGAAGGTAAAGAACAATTTAATTTCGCAAATCTATTACCTTGGCGGGGGGGGGGGGTTACTCAACCAGCGTGCTCAGCTGTAGACGATTGTGGTTTGATATAAATGAAATTTTTATCTTTTTTGTAAAGTGTTTAAGGCCCAGTTGTTCAGTATTTATTAGGTTATCTTCTAACCTGAATTGTTTTCCATGGAAACAATTCTTGAAACAATCATTTCTATGGAAAATAACCTAATTAGGTTAAAAGATAACCCGAAACTGAACAACTGGGCCTAAGTCTGTGCAACCGTTTCTGGTTCAAGCGACGTTGGATTGTTTGGCCAATGGCCAATTGGTAAACAAATTTATGAATTTATGATTACTATCAATGCAAATGTTTTATTAAAATATTTATGGAACAACTAGGAGAATAAAACTAGAAAAATACTGATTAGATAGTCAATCAAACTTTATTTCGGTAAAAACCGCGAATAAAGTACAATTACAATTATAATCTCGATTAATTAAGTTCGAAGATTTAATGACTATCTATTGGTTTAACATAGCGAGAGATCGACAATAAGTAAAATTAAACATAAATTTCCAGTATACAGTCCACGATGAACAAATATAGAATAGGCATAGTTGGGAAAAGCAAACCTCTAGATGAGAAATATGGCCAAAGAAATTAAGTAAGTAACCACTGATTATAAATTAGGCCAAGATACGCAACCTTGTGGGAAATTTTGTGTTATAATTAACTCCGAAAAATTGATGGCATTTCTAGTATGTATTTTGTCTCACCATTGTAAAGGTGTACTTACGTATTTCATAAAAATTATTACTTGTTTAGAATATTGGTACAAAAACCAAAAAAGAAGAAAACTAAACAACAATACTAGCAAAACCTTAATATCCTACGACCAAATAATACGCTGCACATATCTCAAAAAAAGCACAGCTAAACCAGCTGTCTGCCTTTGCGACGTACTATTTACATATATATCACAAATAAAAATAAAATGATATGCTTGCAGTCGGTAATTTTATTTTTGCAATTTTACCAATTTATTAGCACAGTAAATAATTTGAATTTGTAAACAAAAAATGTATACACGAAAGTTGTCATTCGAGTTCTTTTATTTAAAAACTGAAATTACAAAAACATATCGAGAATACTTTTGAGTTCCACATTTCCATGTCATTAATACACAGATCATAACCATAAACGCATGGTTACTAATAAGCAGAAATGGCAATTTTTCCCATGTAAGTGTTTAAATTTGGATCTCAAATAATACGAAGAATATTTTCGGTTCATTTTTCATTAGTAAATCGAATTTTTGATATTCAGTTATTCGGTCAAGAGGAATTAGATAATTCATTAGAAAACGTCTGTATTTTCTCCCAAATGACCAGAAGGGACCAAGGTTGTAATTTTATAAATAAATTTAATAGGAACCTATCAATCCAATTTAAAGGGAAATTTACATAAAACTATAATTAAAGTTCTGGAAGTGCGGCCATGCGTATAATTAGAAATAAATACACCGTAACTTTATCAAAATTATCTAAAATATAAGGAAAACTAATAACTCAAAGACAAATCGCATTATACATTTTCACAAATTACATTATTTCGCTGTGGGTGTAAAATTTTAAACCAAATTTTGTTAGTTCTAAATTTGGTTTCCTAATTTTCAGCACTGCACGAATTTTAATTACTTATAACTTGACAACCAGTGGGTTTACCAAAAAAATACTTATAACAGAAAATCATTGCTTATTGATTCTTAGTCTTTTTTATCTGTAAAATTTTTTTGTATTAGTAACCGTTTTCAAGTTATGTGTAAAATTTTATAAATTTATTTTGTAATATTATGGTGGTTAAAATTTATTATTGTGCAAAATTAAACTTTCAAATTAGTATAAGAAATTACATTAGGTCGGATGACAATTCTAAACGTAAATTTACACCATTATTCATTATCAGAGATTAAATAAGTGTCAACTGTTGTGTACGTCTTTAATCATCTATCTCAACACATTTGTAAGCTGGAAATATTTTATTTATAGGTTTCCCTTATAATAGTCATACTACATCTCAGCGCAGACTACAGGATAAATTATGACACGAGCTTCCTGTTTCCTTCTTATTATGCAAATAAAATTCAACGACGCCGGCGTCGCAATTGATAATGTTAATTCTGCAATATTTTTTAAGCATTGCTTTGTAAAGTAAAACCTTGTCGAGTTACTTGGTAGTAATTAAAACATTCTCATAAGTTTTTGGTTCAATAGAATCATCAAATGTATCACATATCATCAAGAACCTGTCATTTATGGTCTCGCTAATGGAGCACTAGGACATAGAAGGAGGTCGTTTTGTGCATTTATTAATGAAGTTTACCCACACTTTCCTTATTAATAACATTTTTAGCGAGATAAAATAACCTGGCAATTTTTAACATCTTCCTTGAATAACCAAGTTTCCTTCGAAGGATCAATAAAATTTTAAGTTACTTATTAAATATATTATTTTTACCTCTTTCTTAGCAAGTTAGTAAAAGCTTTAATCAAGTTATTTAGAAGTTTCTAAATAAAGAATTTATTGCTAATAAAAGATTAAAGCAATTAAAGCAACTCGAGAGTTTACATTAAAGAAACGTCAAAATCATAAACAGCTTCTGTGGGTTCACCACTTGAAAATTGCGTATATATTAAATTTACCTAAATTATTGACAGAATTTTGGAATTACTAAAAGCCTGTTTTAGTGTTTTTCCCTTGCGAAGAAATAAATTATTTTGTGCTATCATGCGTTCAACGGAACAGTTTCTAAGCCTCAATTTTTAAACTATTTAACGGTCTGTTTACAATATTTTAATAAGTGAAATTACATACGCAAATGGAATTGTTATTACTTTAAAAACATAAATAAATTTTTTTACATCTGTTAAAAAAATTGGTTATCTAAAAGGTTGTATGACTATTAAGGTAAAAGGGTAGTTTCGGAAATTTTTATAGAACCCTTCTCGTTTTAAATTATTAATAAAACATGTTTTGTTCCTTGTTTTGTAATTAACCTTGATCATTTGAATTATTGCAGTGTTTTCGTTTTAATTATTTCAAACTCTTATGACTGCATAACTTTCAAAAAGTTTAATTTTCAACACAATGGTATCCAGTATAAATAAGTTTTAACCGTGGGTCTTTTTTTAAAAAGCGTTATGCCTTTTATTGTAACAGAATCCTTTCAAGATCAAAGAAGAATTTCTAAGGGTTTATTCCATTCTTGTTTAACAAGAAATATTTCAACAATTCGAATTCGAATTTACTTTGCGATTTGCAGTTTTTAAATTACACTAGAATTTTCAAAATGTGAGACGAGTGGTTCTTGACAATTAATTTATTAAAACAAGAGGAGCAAGCATTGAGAATCATGTCGTCTGAAAGAAGAATTAATTTATTTAAATTGCAATTCAAATAAAGGTAATTCATTTAGACTTTTGTGAAACACGTTCAGTTAGCAATCAAGAAATGCGGGCTTGAAAATCTTAAAAATTACATTTTTAATAAATTAGTTGGTTTGAAAAATACAAAAAATTCTTAATATGAATCCGCCGATTCCACGCTGCCGAGGATAATCTGTTAAATACAATAACTTATAATAGCAATAAGAATAATTAAAACAAGTTTACTATGGTTTATCTAATTTCTCAGAGTTTTCTATATTAACTAGTTTCTTTTATATGCAGTTACTACAAAATGACATTGTAAAAATTTCACAGCTTTCTATTTTAAATTATGATGAGTAAGCAGGAAATTGAATATTTTTAAAACAATTAAGACAATTAATGAATGAAACAGATTAATATTCAGGTTTACAATCTCTTAATCACAGCACAATCGATTCAAGTGATCCTGTAAAAAATTTCACTTTTATATACGAAAAGAGGTTTCAAATAAATGAAACGTCGTACGTGAACATATTTTACAAAAGTTTAAAAAATTGAACATCTTTAAAATTTATTGTCGTAATCAACTAGTTCGATATTCCAAATATGCGTAGAAAGCTGATCGGTATCAACCTGTTCAATTCTGAGCACAACAACCTCCAAGAATTAGTTGTCTCCAAATTGAGGTCGTCTATGTGGGTCGAAACATTTAATACATATCACGTATAAATCAACCATAAGTATGCAATAGTTCACATTAATTTCGCTTATAAAAAGCGTCTGTTTTAGTTCGCGTAAAATTTCCAGAAAAATTGTTCTACAAAAATTTGATTTGTTACCACACTGAACAATCTTCGACGTGCAGGACTTGTTGAATAATTTGATAAAACAAAGTTCAAGGGTCTATCAAATATTTGATGCTCGACTATTATTAAATATTTCGTGACGATAATGAACATTGAGCGCAGCGGGATATAATTAGCAAAAGTGGTGAAGTGACATATGGTTTAAAGTTGATACGCAATCCCAGAGAGAAAATTTACGAAACTTTCCTTAAAAATATTATACATACGAACGTTCTAAAAAGTAACTAATTTAATTAACAGTTCCTTATGGGGTTGTGGCTTCCACTAATTGGAAGGACTGAAGTTGTGGATTACTAAAAAAATATGAAAGATAAATCAGGGCGCCACAAGTTCAATTGTTTGGAATCACGAAAGCTTACGTATATTACATAAAAGGTGAAATGATTGAACAAATAAAGTAAATTTTAATCCACATAAATCACTAATGGTTAAGATATAACATCTGACTTCGCTTGGTGAATTCAGTAGCTGATTACTGCAATACGGTTGTCAAACATCTGATGGTTCAAGATGGTCGACTCAAGCAATTAACGAAGAAATGATCACACTAACAATAAAACACGTGAATGGTTAAATGGAATTACATAACGTTAAACAATATGTCTGCATGAGTACAATAACCAATAATGTTAAATATATTACACAAAAAATAAATGTGATCGTGCAACCAACCACGTTACAAAAGTAGGGTTATGATATATTCTAATAATTTATTGTGATATATCGGCGATATCTTGGGATATCTCTGCGATATTATTATATGATCACAATCAGTGATATCTCGATAATGTCAGAGTGACTGTGTTTGTGATATTATTGATATTACAATATCTAGATTATTAGCAGCTAGTTTTTCGGTTACTAAGATGTTTTTGATAAGTATGATTCATGTTTACCGGGTCGAGCTAAGAAATTTTAGGAAGTCCGTGATCCGAACCCGGAATTTCCGCTCTGTAACTCAACCAGTTAGCGACTCACTGCTGTGGACCGAACATAATTTTGTTACATCGATTTAATTTGTGTTGCAGTTTTGCAATTTAATTTTTCAAATAAAAATTTTTCAATAACACTAATTTTTAACTATTTATTTGATTAAAGAATGAAAAAATTAATGAATTAATATGTTCAAAAAGTCTTAATATTACTATCCGATTAATCTAGTTAAACTCTAAAAAATTAAATAGTTAACAAAATCGTCGTTAACCACAGCAGTAGCTTGGTGTAATAACTCTCAAAAATTCTGGGTTTAAATCGAGGATTTCACAGAATTTCTTAAGTACGATCCTTATAGGTGAACATCAATACGTTGGAAATGAGTGAAGAGGGGCGCTGTTGCGATGTATCGCAACAGGTGGCAATACGATAGAAATCAACTTTTGTGGATGAAAACTTTTAATGTTATTATTCAATCAAAAAGCGATACTATTTTTTGAGTTAACACATTTCCAGATTTTCAGGATCGCAGTAACAATATTTTGATTAATTTCCATTGACAACTAACGACATAATAGAGGGGCTCCTATGGAATAAAAGACGCCGTGCATTTGTGTTTCTTTATGTAACATTTAAAAAATACCACCCTGAATAACTTTGGTGGTGTTTTTCTGAAGACTTCCTCCTCCCCACTGCACGCAAAAAAGGTCTAAGTTACGTTAGTTCGAGTTTATGTTTTAGGTTCAGGTTCAGGTTAGGTAAATCAAATTTGAAAAATATATTACGGAACCTTATGAGAATTACTTCGTGTTCAAAAACATTTAAGATTGCATGCTTATATAACCTGATATCGCAAATAAACTTTTATACTTTTAAACCTCCATGAGTCAAAAAGCTCTTGTTACGGGATTTTCAACTTCCAGGAGTGAAATTACTGTGAGTGAAAGTGCCCAAGCGTGAAATTTTAAGGCAGTCAAATTACTGGAGGTTAAATTGCTATCTTGCTGATAAAAACACCTAGCGTTATATAACGAATTTGATCAACTATCTGTGATAATTCTATTCTTTCAAAATGTGAAAAATATTTCACCGACCTTATATAAAATAAGACGAATTTCTACCGGGAATGTCCTGCACAAAATTCCGAGATGTGGGATTTCAAGTCAGAATCTGAAATGGGAGAATCCAAACTATAATTTGTGACGACTGCTGCGTTCCGAAGTTTTGTTTATTAGAAAAAGTTACAGTGCGGCCTTTAGGCCGCACAACCACATTAATCACTTTATGTTACTGAAGAAACGATAACATTAAAATAATTTGAGGGAAAACTATAAGAAAACTCTGAGCAGAAAGTAAATTGAAGCACAGGTAATGTAAAAATATGATAGATTAAATAACATCAGTTAACCCCAAGATATCGTCTGCCAAATTAAAGTGCAACCATTGATTTAATATACTGAGAGACTTATATTATAACAAATGAAAACAGAGGAAAATTGGCGACAAGCGTACCACGAAGGACATTATAGAAGGGACATAGTTGGGGAAACCAAACCTTTACAGGGAGAAATTTAGCCATCAAAATTAGGTAACCACTTCTTCTTCTTCACGTGCCTATCCGTTACAGGATGTTGGCGACATCTCTGATTATATAATTATTATAAATTACAGAAAGATTCGGAACCTTGTGGGAAGTTTTGTACAATAATGTGTATTCTAAAGAATTCATGCTAAGTAGTATAATAACTAGTAAAGATAAATTTACGTGTAATTGTACAAATTATTACTTTTATAAAAATAAGCTCCATCCATTTTTACAATCAAAATCAACAAAAAGTTTTTTTAAATCAACATTACGAAGGTTGAGTTGTATTCCAATCAAAGTAACCAAATGATATTTTCATGATTATATCAATGTGAATTGATGCGAATGATGTGAAAGATATCGCTGTAATCTCGTTGTATATGGGTTGTGATATGTTTGTGATTGCAAGTAATATCCAGGGGATATTAATGTGAATCACGTTGTGATATCACTACGATATAATTTTGTGATATCGCGAACGCAGAATTGTTTTTACAGTTTTGTGATATTTTTAAATAAATATTGAATGTTAGGAATTGAGAGTAATCTTTTAATTAAAATTTTTTAATAAAAGGAATTTACGTAGGCACCCTTATTTATTTTAATAAAAAATAAACAACCATATTAGAATTCAATTTCGTAGAGTTTAACTAAAACTATCAGATTGCAATAATAAGAATTTTTAAATAATTACTAATAATCAACTACACAGTTATGTTATTATAAATCCTAATAATCTTCTCATATGATTCTTATATAATTGTGCCAAATATAATATTAATCGACAAAATGTGGCCATGCAACCAACCACGTTTATAAAGTAGGGTTATATAACCCAATCACAATAAATCTGATTACGTTAATACTTAAACTCGACAACATTGAGTAGTTGCAATTAACATCTTTGTTAATATGAATCGTAACTAATAAGTAATGATTGAAACATTACCATGAAAATATTTTTTATTTTGAGGTCCAGATGTTCAAATTTATACTTAAACAAGATGGTCATAAAAAAATATTATTTTATGATGGGTGGTTGAAAATTTTAAGGGACAATGGAAACACATGGTAAAAATAAACGAAAAACGTGGATATTAGTGGATCTGATGAAATATATGTGGAATATTATAAACGGAAACTGCATATTATACTACTACTGATTGAGAAGACCTTAGTTTGAAGGCTAAAATCAATATGCAGAAAATAAAATAATGTACATAAATGAATCGCATAGTAATGAGAACAGTTAATTAAATCAATGGCTAATATAACTTGAACGCACCTCAGTCGATGGATGCAGCATTTGGTTAATTGTAGGGCAGAAAGTTTTCACTTATAATTTTTAAAGTATAAGTAATAAATTTTTGTGGAATACAAGAAGCGAAAATCTATAATGTGACGATTAGTGAACAAGAGAAAGTAAACCAAGTCGATTTGTTAAATTTTATATCCAGTTATCGTCAGTCCAAATGGAGTAGATATTCACAAATTGAAGTAAACTGTAAGATTTCTAAAACAAACAAACCAAAACAAAGATGGAGACTTGCAATCAAATAAATTCAGAGGCAGGTTGTTTACTCTGTGCATATCACAAAAGTTTAGGCGTTTATTATAGACCTGGTGCCGGATATACAAACACCTGTTATTTCTAGGAGTATTTGCGTAGGTTAGGTCACTTTTTGTAACCTACTATGTTAACATTTAAATGAATTTCGATTAGAATTCTAGGCGTTATCGGAAGAATATAATTCGGGTATGCAAAACTTAAAAGTGTTACAAAAATTGGAAGCTAATTGAACAGCCACCACCATACAATTCCCCAACCCGGTATACGCAACCGTGGGGTTTAAATTCAAAAATATTTCTATAATAATAATTGGCTGTTACACATAGCAGCTCCCGTATTTCCATCCATCCAGTTGATTTTTTTAAATCAAATTTTCTACCCCTTTCTTTTTTCATGGCACTGAAGTTCTCATTTCCTGAAAATTTCTACTGATTCGCTATACTATAGTCACGTTTTGAGCGATCGAGTTCAATTTGATGACATAAAATGGTAATTAGTATCCCAAATGACGTAGAGAAAATATCAAGCCTAAATGTACAGACTACAAAAGAACAAAGACAGAAGAAAATATGACGAGAAACACCTCAACGGCTTACGTCAGAAGAGAGATGAACAAATTTTAATTCAATTAGAAAATTTACGTAATTATTCTGATGTAAAATTTCAATAAATTAAATTATAAATCTAAATTTAATTTTATTTCATTACTTAGCTGAGTTTTTTAAGTTAAAATAACTTTATTTTTTCGGCCCATAAAATATTTTAATTTAATTTTAAAGTTAATTCTCATGTCTATTACAGGCAATTGCCGTAAGTATATTAATTGGATGTTAACTTTTAACAGAAAATTATTCAAACAACATTTTTTTAACTTGTAAATATGCTAAGTGGTTCTTAGCGAATTGAAGTTTTGCCTTATGTTTTATTCAAAATTGTAATGTTAACTTTACGTCAACATTTTTATTTTAATATCGATTAGGTACCTACAGTTTAGGTTATTTATAGTTTAATAACAAAATATAGACACAATTTTAATATCAAACTTTTAAATCTCGGTTAAAGTTACCACGAGAACTATAATCCTCGACGAACGTTAACGTGGTGGCTTTATGAAAAATAATATCGGGGTTTGTGCGGTTCTGCGGTACCTCCATCAGGTTAAATAGCCATTATTTTATAAAAAAAAACGACCGACAAAGTTATATGAATAAAAAATGGAGTGTTAGTGTAAATAGCGGTTTGTATAAATTTAAGGATAATGTAACTTCTCACCCCTATGTGCTGTCCATCGACGAACACCTGTGGCACTAGGATATGGTCACTACGCATGCGGTCTCGAATTTCTCCCTGGCATTCTATGCTCATAAAAACGTCTCGTTCTTCAAACTTGATCAAAAGAGTTCTTAATATTTGTTTTACTTTCATGCAATTGTTATAAGTTTCTCGAACGATGCCCATGGTTGTCGTATAAACCACCACTTTTCCTTCATCTTTTTCTTTGTAACTCTGAAAAATAAAAAAGGAATTAGTTAATTAGAAATCTGAGAAATTTTAGTTCAGGTGATGAGATTAACGATCAACATAACATGTGATGCCCAACTATAAAAAAATTGTGCAAGTAATCTGTGAGTAATTTGTTTTATGAGGCTAAACTTACACAAAAATTAGTAAATTCAAGTTTTATGTAAAATTATATAATTCTGTGTCTAATTTTTATGTTACTTAAGTAAAATATATGGGTGTATCGACTTTCTACCCAGGTCGACCTAAAGTAACGCGACTCGTCTAGCTCCGAGTACCTATTTATGTAACAGTTACAAAATATTGGTTGTATAATGTCATACACCTTAAGTAAAATGAATTATTAATAAATTTTTCAAATAATTGTCGCTAATTTTTACTCTGTCGGTGTAAAATGCGGCCAAGGAGAGACGAAATTACATGTGTTATGATTTTTCTAGTAATCATAAATACGATTAATTCAATAATTTAAATATATGAAATTACGTAACTAAAATTGTTCCAAAATTATTTCAAGGCAAATTGAAGAAATGTTTAAAATCCTAATCTGAGATTGTGTTTGCATGACTTGGATATTTAAATTAATACCATCAATGTAGTGACGGTATGTTGAAAATGTTAAAATTTAAAAGTGCACAAATAATTACTGTAATTTTATGATGAGTCTCAACAAATATCAAGGTTTCGTTAAAAAACAATGAGAGAAATCAAAGCAAATAAAATTATTGCTTGTCATTTGAACTTTAATAAATTAAAAAATAATATACCGAAAAATTTTAATTGCTTCCAATTGTTGTTTATGTTGTTTATGGCAGCTATTTAGCTGCGGTATTGCCACGAACCCTATTCAAAATTACCTTGTCGGATAGGTGAAGAACACTTTTATTTGAGTTTATTATACTGTTGTAGTTTATCAACTTTAAATCATGTATTTCCACTTTAAAATTGGTACTTTCTTTTTGAAGTTGAGAAGATGCCCTCCAGGGTCATATTTATATATAGTTGCTATTATTTCAGATTTCTCGAGGCATTTTGTACTAACATTCAACTATACCTCTTGATTGATTTATTTAATAAATATCTGCAAACAGTTTACACTAACCCTAAATCTCTGGGATTGGCAGTTTCAAGTATAATTTGATGTAAAATTAATTATTAGGTATTCATAAATTATATTTAATACAATAAAAGTACTACAAGTATTAAAAGTAAACTTGAAGTAATTTTAAATTGTCATAAAAAATTTGACTTAACCTCTAGTTAATATTGCAGATAAATAACAGAAATTATATGATATTATACTTTAGTTTAAGGTCTTATTTTTTATTTATTTCTGAGGGCAAAATACCAGATTAAAGTTCGTACTTCTCCATGTACTTCATATATACCAGGAATAGCCGGCAGGAACTACTCGTAGCATTTAGCCAATGGTGGACACTGGGAGATAGGTAAATAAGGTAACTAGGTATTTAATTTTGAAATATCGTAAAAAAAAGGATTAAATCCAATAAAATTGCTACTAAAATTCAAAAATTTATCTTTTTGAGTTATTATGTAATGAATCACCCCTTCCCCACCCAAGATCTTTGGCTGGATTCGCTATTGTACTAAAGGCTAAAGCTGTGAACGTATCTAGATGTAATACATCAAACACGAAAAACTTGAAACAATTCTAATGTAAATTGTGTAAACTGATAAAAATCCACGATTTGGAAGTGCAAAACTGACTTACGTTAAATTTAATGAAACTACCATAAAACCCTACGTAGGTTCAAAAATCTTAATATATAGCAGTGGCGTAGCTACCATAGCGCAAATGGTCGCAAAGCGATGATACCCTCAAGACCAGGGGCCCGCGCCTTCCCATGGTAAAAGATAAACAAACTTGAAGAATCCATGGATACCAACTTTTATTTCATCCCTTATTGACAGCATTTTACGTCACTTTTATACTATTGACAAAATAACATATCAAAACAGTGCAACGCGACGGACGGATGGACTGATTAGATTTCACAACTACGATACTCCGATCCAATAAGTCAAGTTATACTTGCTTAAATTTGGGCATTTCTAGCAGGTAGAGATGCACCTAAGCAGCAGAGAAGTCGGGCTAACTACAATTTAAGGGGCTGTCAGAGAGCTCTGCGTGCCAGGTCGAAATTTATTAAATGAATGAGATAAACATAAAAGTTAACTGTTGCTTTTATTAAATTCAAAATATATTTAAAACAAAACATTAGCATTCTCTCAGTAAAAAATCAGATTCATTATTTTCCTAGGGGAGGGGCACAATCTTTTGTAATCGTACCTAAAAGTCCTGATTACATTTTTTTCCATTCCTGAAAAGAGGCAAAAGACGGAGCCTAGTACATGAGGCTAATTTACAGTTGCTATTAAATGCCCACTGCAAATAAAGGCCATTCGTAGGATAGTACGCAGTTTACGACTGTGAGATGTGGAAAGATTTATACAGTAGCCATTATAATATGGTAATATAATATGATCAAGGCCGGTAAACTATATTTAGGGACCCGGATGCAAAAATTATCAGAGACCTCTTAGACTTTAGTCACGCTCTGTCCATTCCAATACCCCGCAAAATGAGAACAGAAGACCATGAATCCCTGGATTAGGGAGGGTTAAAAACATAGTTAGAGTCCATTTAGTGTAAATCTGCGGACACAAAGGAAGCGGAAACACCAACCGCTAGTTTGCAAGGAAAGACCACGGAGGAAGAAGCCACAGATGAGGAGGACACCGACCAGGAGTGTTACCAGAAGGTGCCGCAAGAAAGGGGGAAAAAGGGAAACACATCAAAGCCACCTCCTCCCTCTTTCTAGTAGCTAAAACAAAAGCCTATCAAAGGAGAAAAAATAAATACCAAATCACCCTCGAAGATGTTAGGGACGAACTTGCAGACATGGAAGAAAATAGGGAAGCCAAGAAAAATTCTTGTGGAGTTGAGAAAGGGCAAGGAGCAATTGGAAAACACAAGATTGGAGTTAAGTGGAACATACGCGCAACCGGGAACCAAGGAGTTGACGTGAAGGATTAAACCTCAGATCAACAATCTGGATAACTGTGTCACAAAAGAGGGGGTGATGCATGGCCTGAGAACAGCAATCGTAGAGGTATCCTCGAATAAGAACAAGATAGTTCCCATCAGCGGCACCAGGCCGACACTACATTAGTATCGAAAACTTGTTGGATTTATGAATCGCTTCATTGTACTTTTGGAAACTTGACAAAACCAGTAAATTTAACCAATGAACACGGGTTCATAAATTTTTTTATTGTGAAAGGGGCAGGGTACCAGCTAGTATATACTATATATTTACAATAAATCTGAACCCATTATTAGTCAAATTTTACTTTAACTGCATAAAAATTAATAGTATATTGAACTAAAAATAGTGTATACGCCTAGGGAGTCAAGTGCCATTTTTAATTCGATGTGATGTATTTGTTGACAGCAAAAATCATACGAACGATTGAAAGTTACTTTACTTCCTTGGTATATAATAATACTTTTCGCACTGTTATTCTTGAATTTGTCAATATGAATGTAAATTTGGACATTCGTTGGAAGGAATAAATACGATGGAATGATGGTTACTTTACCCTTGTTTGTTCCTACTATAAAGTGACTATTTATTATCTGAAAATCAGGAATAAAGTGGTAATTTTACTCCCGGAAGTTAGAGAAAAGAATAAATTACAGTAACTTATGTAATAATTTACCAAAAACGAGGTCCTAAAGTCATAAGGAAGAATCTGTCAGTGGGAAAAAGAGAGATTATAAAGATAAGAAAAAGCAATGGAGATCTAATAACTGATCGAATGAAAATTGGTGCGTAAGTAGAACAATATTACCAACAACTATATAGCAGCAAAGCACACCCGAGCCCAATCAAGCAACAACAATACGACAGACTTAAGGTGTTAAATGTGGGATCAGAGGACGTGCCAGATATCACAATAGAAGAAATACAAAACGCCCTGAAAAGCTCGAAAAATCACAAAGCACCAGGAAGCGATGGAATCATTGCAGAAATGTTAAAAGAAGGCGGAAAGGTGATCTTGGTAGAGCTGATGGAGTTATATAATGATTGCTTGCACAAACAGACAATTCCGACATCGTGGCAGGAAGCAGAAGTGGTATTACTCCATAAAAAAGGTGATATTTCTGACCTAGACAACTACCGACCAATTATTCACCAGAATAATTAGTAACAGAATAGCCTCAAAAATAGACTTTTACCAACCAAGGGAGCAGGCCGGATTTCGAAGTGGATATAGTACATGTGATCACCTCCAGACCTTACGCTTATTACTGGAAAAGAGTAAAGAGTATAACATGCCTATATACCTAGCATTTGTTGACTACGAAAAGGCCTTTGACTCAGTGGAGATATGGGCAATGATGAGATCTTTGAAAAACTGTAGAATAGATGACAGGTATTCTACCCTGATTAAAAACATATATGAAAATGCAAATAGAAATGAATATACCAACAAAAAGTATAGCAATTAAGAGAGGAATAAGACAAGGAGATACGATTTCACCGAAACTCTTCATAACAACGATGGAAGACATTTTCAAAGACCTACATTGGCAGGATAAAGGAATATGTATAGATGGGGAATACCTTAACCACTTAAGATTCGCAGATGACATTGTCCTAATAAGTGGAAGCGAAGAAGAACTCCAGATAATGCTAGACGACCTTCAAAGGACATCTAAACTGGTAGGATTACAGATAAGCAAATCAAAAACAAAGGTTATGTCGAACGTAAATGACCACGACGAGATCCGCATTTTGCTTGATGGCAACACCTTAGAAGTTGTGAAGGAATTTGTGTATTTGGGACAGCTTATAACAACCGAAGAAGACAACATGACATCTGAGATAACCAGAAGAACCAAGTTGGGATGCAGAGCTTTTGGAGGATTGAAATACATCTTAAAGTTCGAGATACCAATGTCGCTTAGACGACGCGTATACGATCAGTGCATCCTCCCTGTCCTAACATATGGATCAGAAACTTGGAGTTTAACAAAGTCCACTGCGAAGAAACTTAGAGTTGCACAAAGAGCAATGGAAAGACAGATGCTGGGTATAACTCTGAGAGACCACAAGAGAAATGAATGGATAAGACAACAGACAGGGATAAAGGATGTGGTAGAAAAGGCATCCCAGTTGAAATGGAATTGGGCAGGACACATAGCCAGAGTGAGAGATGATAGGTGGACAAGGAAGATGCTGCAATGGAGACCGAGAGTTGGAAGAAGGAGCACCGGATGCCCAAAAACACGATGGAGGGACGAAATAAAGAAGACGGCAGGAATCGGATGGTTGAACGTGGCAGAAAATAGAGAGAGATGGAGAATAATGGGGAAGGCCTTTATCCAGCAGTGGAGAGAAACAGGCTAATAGTGATAGTGAGTGATAATGATGTAATAATGCAATACAACCAAAACTGGGCCCAGTTTTGTGGGAATCTCTTCTTTGATCGACCCTTTATATGGTAAAACTGTTTAGGTATTGTTTCGGATAGCACCGCAACAGCTTACAAACTACAATTTCTTCTTCTGTAAATGAAGAACCAAATATTATGTAGCTGTCATGATTGGCTACCGCAAGGCTAACCTTGCTACTAGAAAAAATTGAATATGTATTTATCATATTTAATGAGCTTTAAAATTTAACGCATGTCTAAATTGAATTCATTAAATTAAAATATATTTGAAAAATTCATAAAAGAATGCGATTCTTTCTATTGTGATTAGTAACGCAACTCATGCCAATTAGATTCATTTAAAAAAATTGCACGCAGTGTTAATAAAATTACAATTCAGAATTACTACCATTGCGAATCTTACTTTCTAGCAATTCTATACATACTATATGAACAATGATTTTTGTAATATTTTAAGTAATAATAAAAAAATATACTATAAGAAAAGTAAATTCCTATTTCTTATGTAAGCTTCAACTTGTGTGCACAGAATTGAAGAGCTGTAAATTTTGATAAATTGTTTTCTTTGTTAAAAAATTATTTTCATCAATTTTTATAAGAATTACATTTAAGTAATTTCTAAGCTAAAATCGCTTCGTTTACATTAACGAATCAACTAAACGAAATTGATTACATTTCAAATTTTAAAACCATAAATCATACATTCCCGCTTCGTGTAAGGGTTCTCGGTGTAGTTGCAAGGTTCTTAAGGAAAACAATTTGATTATATTATTTTATTAAAGAGGATGATATTTTTAAACTGAAATTTTTTTAGAACATCCCACAAAAATAACATTTATCTACATTTCGTTTCAAGTTTTCAGCACTCAAAACCATGCGGTCTATGTAAATGCCGCTACTTGAAACATATGTGTTTTGAGGTTATCTTCCGATAATCTCAAAAATTTTAAATAGAAAGAAAATTTGTTTTTGTGAAAAATGAGATATTTCTCATAGATTCACAAAGGAAAATCAGTAGAAGAGATGGCGCATTTAGACTAAATTGGGAATACATAATATACAGAGTGCATCGCATATTAGGCAAACAAATTTCCTTGCAAAATTTTGAATGTAAATTTATGTAAAAAATATTTAGAATCATTCAGCTGAATTCGTACAATTTATTATCTCAGCATACGAAAATTAAATTCGAAGCTGTTTTTAATAAAAAAAAACTTGATTATTATTTTTACAATAGTAAAATTTCTTTTTAGCATAATATACGAGTAACGAGATATTTAAATGAAACCAACAAAAATTACTCTCAAATTTAGGATTCTAATTTTAATGAAAATATTATTTTTTGTAATTGATAGGAATTAAATTATAATTTTAACCGATGCTCCCACAAGTAAATTACACAAATTGCCACCGCTTGTCCAAGTAGTATTCTTCGATATTATTGAATTCACGAGGGTTGAAATATTTACTGGAATAAACACGGCAATTTCCATCTTGAGATCAAGTTGAATGGGAAGCCCACGCTGTTCTAAATTTACATTATTGTTCGCGGAACTACTTTGTAATTTTATTGAAACTTAATAAGATAACTTTAAGCTGTGCTTTGTGAATTACTTAAATAATCCCCTATCGGCTTTAAAACGTCTCATGGTCGTTACACAAAAAATCTAATTATGGAATTACGTTCCAATTGATTAAAAATTTTAATCGAAATGATAAAGAAACAGAATGTACCTACTATTTGTAACTTTTATATTATCGAAGCTTGTAATTTATTGTTTATCGTCGGAATTTCTTGACCGAATTTCCTTAACTATTTAAGTTTTCACATTTGAGGTATACGCATTAATAATTCCTGGTAAATTTGCGGTTTTATTTGCATAATTTGAAAGTGCCAGTTGAACAGATTCCTCTACTAAGAGGTTCAATGTTCTCGAGATTACCTAACCAATTGTACATTTGAGAAAACGTTTCAAGTTTTTCTATTAAATTATTCAATCTGTATTCTAATTCAACATAGAAGAAAAATTGAATGTTTGATTAAAATATGAATATTTGATAATTAGTAACAATGTAAACGATAAATTACAGTTAAGTCAGTCTTACTTATACCCGGGTTTATAATGTCAAGTATAAACTGGTGTCATACTTTGTTAAACACTGATATATTATAGGTGTACAAACCTGTTTTAATTACAACTTAACACTGCTCCAAGTGTCTAAGTGAACCTATGAGATATTGTACATTCATAAACAATAATTAGTGTGAAAGTTTTCACTTTCAATTTTATATTTTTTTTGTAAATTTCTGATCCTTTTATTATTGTTTAATTACCAATAACTTAAATTAGTAAACCATATCAAAACTAATTTTGATTTTTAAAAGGCCACTTAAGTGTACTTTAAGTAAGAATTCCTTTTATTTCCTATGCAATATATAAATTAATAGGTTGTTATTAAAATTAACTGCTGTAATTATTATTGCATATGTAAGGTGGAATTAATAAATTATACATACAATAATGTTGGTATTGGATATTAATTTTAGAAAACAATAATGCAGTTTTATGAAAAATAGATATCCGCATGTGGTTAAGCCACGCACTTCAAAATATTAAGTTAAATTAAGTTTCAAACTACAATGTAGCTATATTACATGTACTTGTAATGTATAATTAATGAAAACACTAATATTTGCTTAAGTTTTGAATATTTGAGGCGAGAAAATATCCAGTGCAGTTTAGCGTAATTTTGAGAAGTGCAGTATTATTAGCGTACGTAGTGCAATTTAATTATATTATTATGTTAGCGTGAGCTGCAACAACATTTAGGTGGTTTACAGGAGACGAAGTTTATTGATCCGAAAGAGCTTAAATAAAACTGCGATTCTGCTTACACAGCTTGCATTGTCCGGTATTTGTCAAGATGTGCTTTTACCACAACGTCCCAAAGCTCATCAATTAGTCAATTTGTTGGCAAAACTCGACCTACATGAAATTTCCTATTATGCTAACCGCATTTGAATTGAATATTACAGGTTAATGTCTGAGATATTGGACCATTCATTCAATCAAAATTTAAATACGGAAGTATAACCTTGAAGAATAAATTATAATCTCTTCGTTTACAGTTTGATAAACTAAAAGTACCAACAAGTAGTTGTCGATTCGCACCGCGGAAAAAAATAGTTTTTTGTGAATATCTCACAAACGGATTTAGAGAAATTTAAAATATTCGTTATTATTAATGCCCTAGGAAATAGGCACCGAAAACTTAACAGCCGTCGAAGTGGTGGCTATTTAAAATGGTGGTCGATTAAAATCGCAGCCGCGGGAAATTAATAGAAACACGCAGTAGCGACGTTAATCGACCATTGAAGTTGTCACCTTGAAGCGTCTATTAACTTTATTTTGCACTTTTAAGCATCTAATATTTTAAGAAAAAGTGGGACCAACATTTATTCGAATAATTCGGTTCGCGACATTAACAGAGTTTATAACTTCTCTAAAAGTATCTTTATTGATCGACATTTTGTGGCAAAACTTAACGTTCGACGGAAAACTGATATAAACAGTTTTTATAGGAAATTTAACGCTCTTTCGTTGTATATATGTGTATAAATATTTATCATGCATCTTGAGACATTTCAAAGATATTTACAAAAATGTTTTTGTTCTCCTGTATTCTACGATTTTCATCTTGGCAATACAAACCAATAGTATGTGTAAAGTAAACAAGATATGAAAATAAAAATTTGAAAATGCTTCTAGACGATTTTCTTTGATATGAAAAAACTGTTTCCCGGTTCAGGTCAGATAGATTAGTCTGCTCAGTTCCAATTAGCCCTAAGTATGGTAGACACTTCCAAAATATTATCATTTTCTTGTAACGATGAACCTATATAAGCTTCGTAGTTCCGATGATGTTAAGCATTGGAAAGATGGGGGGAGCCTCCCTAGACTTTCCAGGGCTTAGTATTTCGTTGTACCTTTTGGGAGACAAATCGTTTTGGAACGAATTACTTCAGATGACCATCACAATCTTCTCTACTTGATCCTTATATCGTTTACTCCTGAACGCTATGAAAGCTAATTGTTCCGCCAAGTATTAATAAACCATAGTGCTTCTTCTCTCCAAAAAAATATTTAGGTTTGAATTATTTTATATTAATCAGTTTATACAATATTAATTTACAATAAAATCAAAAGTATATAAAAAGTTACAGCCTTTTTATTTTATTTTAGTTAATAACAATTAGAATTAATTAATTACAAATTAATAATGAAATAATAATAATAAAAATGGTTAAAGCATTAAACGAAGTAAGAACGAGCAATTTCAAAATTTAACTAATGCCCGGATTCTGAAGCTCGAGTTATACTAAGGTTAAGCTTAACCGTAGTATAACCGCAGATTTTGAGTTTTTATATCAAAAGATAATCTGTGATTTCTGGTCAAAGTTGACCTACGGATATGCACGGGTTTATGTGTTGGTTAACTTTCTGGAATATGCGCATTGTTGTCGAATTTATTATGACAGCTGGTGATGGTAGTAAGTATTATTTACAAATTGTGTAAAGGTTTGTGTTAGTCTGTGTACTTATAATTATTAAGAAGTTACTAATAATTGTTAGTGCCATAAATAAAGACAAAAAAAACATTATTACATAACGTTGTTTGTTCTGTGAATACCTGATATTGAGGACCACTGCTTGAATTGGCATTAAATTTGGTGCATTTTTCCAACCATGCTTCGCTTTTAAATTTCACATTAGTTGCATCAGTTTTTTATTTTCAATAATGTGATTTAAATCTTGTACTATACCAAATAAAATGTCCTTGTCGAAAGCGGTGAAATTTAAAAATAATAAATAAAAAGGCTCAGAAGGTAAAGAGTTAAATAAATGGCAATTATATTTAGGGCCCTATGTTGAATTATGTTTTCACAATGGAAAACTATTTAACCTATAAATGGGGGGGGGGGGCGTTAGTTTAGACCTAAGTGACGATTTTCACGAATATTTGTGATGTTGGAGAAGCTGCTAAAATTAAAATTATTACATCACAACGGAAATTTTTACAATTTTAAACTTGTAGAATGGGTGGGGGTTTAAATATACAGTGGGAAAGCTACGTTTTTGTGACGAGATGTAATGCTGTTGGGGGGGTGGGATTGAAAGTTCTTAAAATTGCGTAACGTATTTTTCTTCTTCTTCTTCGTGTGCCATATGCGGTCTCCCGGACGTTGGCGACCTCTCTCCTATGCATGTGTTATGCGTTTGAAGTATTAGCACACACATAGACCTACTGCTTAACGCGGGCTCCGAACCGCGGGAAGTGTATACACTTCATCTCCAGAGAGGCTGTACTAGGCAGATTACACCCCGGTGGTTTGCCATTGCCTTCAGAGGGTAGACGGTCAGAATAAAGATTTTACTGAGCCCGGAGTCGAACCAGGCATTCCGCATTAGCAGCAACGCACATAACCGCTTCAGCTAACGAGCGTCTATTTTTTTTTTGATTTTTGGATTACCATTTTTCCCACCACAGGAAGTAGAAGATTGTTTGACTGTGATTTTCTTGCTATTCAGCCGTATCTCAAGTTTTATTGTGTTTTTTTAACACTTTTTAAACTAATAAAATTTTTATTTAATGCAAAAATGATTATGTATATAAATTCATTTAATTAAATTAGACAGCACCGGAATTGTTACTTTTTCTAAGCCGACATCTCAACTGATCACACCGCACTTGGTACTTTCATAGCAACAGTTAATTTCATCAGTTCACCAAAACCCTAAAATACTTGAAACTTAAATACAGACGTAAAAGGCTTAAGGGTAAGTTTGTAAGGCACACCTGCCTTCAGGTATTAAATCCATAAGATCCATAAGATTATGAATTAATAATCTAGGGTTTATTTCTTGAATAGGTATTATAAATACCTATGTATAACCAAAAAAAGATGTTTTATATTATAACACATCCTCTTTGCTGCAATGAAGAAATTTATAAATTCAAAGAACTTATTCTAGAAATTGTTTGAAAATTCTTGCACATTGGTTCATTGTATTTATGACAGGTTTTTGCTCAATATAGCCATCGATTATGTATTACGCTTAAAGAAATTCATAAATGTAGTGTAGACATCTATAACGTATTTTCCTAGGTTGTGCGGCCTAAAGGCCACACCGTGTCGGCAGTAATTGTGGTATAATGAAGAAATTCATAAATCTAATAAATTATTTCTATCAAATTTTTCATAAACGTTGTGAATTTTTGTTACTTGGTTTATTGCATTTATGACAGTTTTTGACTCAGTCGTGTAGCTATATTTGATATTTTGAAGATCCAAATTTAAATTATAACATTTTACATTGAAAAGATAGAATATTAGTCATTTTCAATAAAGGTCACTTTGCAATTAATAATCGCAACGCAGATGTGAACAAGAGAGAAATAAATAAAATTTGAAAGACTTATTAAGGAATACAAGTTGATTTATACATGGTATTTTCTAGCAATCGCCTGTGCCCTTGTTTATAGATAGAGAAAAACCTCTTAATGTACTTAGTCGGCTGTAGACTAAGCTACAGTGCGGTCTTTAGGCCGCACAACCACATCAATCACTCATTAGATGATAAAATCTTGTAGTGCTGTAATATTTTGTTATATCAAATTATGTTAGTCCAATTGCCGTTGACGCTAACTGCCGTGATTATTCAATTTATTTGGGCTTATGTGTGTAGATATGTGTAGATAAATTTCATGGTTACTTCCGAGAGTAGGATTGCTTTTAAATGCCACCCTCTCCCTCTCAGCAATTATTGTAAAGAAAAAAATATTTTTATAAACGAATTCACAAAAGTAACGTAAAAATAAGGTTCGAAGCTATTGTGTAAGCTGAGAATCAAGGTAGCATTCTGCTACTGATAGAATTTTGTATTGTTTAAATAGATTAACGAGATTTTCAGTTTCTCTCAATTGTCATCGTTTTATTACCTACCGTCAAATGAGAAAATGTGAGAACGCTTGTACATAATTATTTTTATGCACTGCCGCTAGTAGAACCTATGTTTCAGTCATCACATTCTCGATGTACGTATAATTGGTTTTCTTCATTTTAAGAAGAGATAATAATTATAGAAAATCTTTATTAATATTAATATAAACATAACTTGCAATCTTCTGCCTTTCTTTTCACATCATGTTATTCTAATATCGCATTATTTATACTTGTTGTAAATTTATTTTTAATTTTTTTTAATTTATAATTCACTTTTGCTGATTTTACCTTGTTGCTGAAATTTAAATTTAAGAATTTCGTATATATTTAAAGTCAAAAACTAGATATTTGAAAATTGAAATCTTGTACAAAGGAATTGTGGATTTCAATTTTAATTACAATAAATTTTTCATTCATATTTACTATTTTTTTATAATATTTTAAAATATTATTTAAAAATTTCGTAATCTGCTCGAATTCGTACTACTGGGTGTTTGGATTATCGTGCGTTCTGTTTATCAAAATTGCACTGTTGGTTTATTTATGACTTTTAGCAGATAGCTACCTTTTATTATGGTCGTATACCTAATTGAATAAATTCAAAATCACAAATATAGTGCAATATAACGTCATATAATCGTTATTTCGAATATTCATAATAAATCATAAATTCAACAAAACTTGGAAAAATTGGTAGCAAAAAATTTAATAAACAAAATCGTTGCAAAAGAAAGATTATGAATGAAATGTTCAATCTCGTCTTTTATAGTATTCTGAAAACAAACAGAGAAGTTATACGAATTCACGGTGAAGTGGTCGACTTTTTGCGCTGTTGATAGTTCTAAATCTTCCTTTTACAACTTTGAAGAGATCTTTAGTTTAAATATTTCATAATTACTAAGATCTAACAAGAAGAATTATGAATACAATTTCCTGGCTTTTACTCTTTTAGGCAAGTATCCAAAATTGTTAAGAAAACGAAGCAAAATTTGCATAAATTTAATAGTTGTTACATTTAAATAACTAAATTACTCAGGCTACATCAAGCGAGAAAAATGGTTTAATTAAAAATTTTCTTAATAAAAGTTTCATAAAAGTTTTAATTCGTATAATTATTTATTGCAAATTACACAATATTAAACAAAAATGTGTTAGATTTCGTCGTGGTAAATTACATATTACAGGAACGAATAAGCATCAGAAGAATAGCAATTGGGTGGCGTAATCAATAATAATTACATACTAGCAGAATGCAAATTAGCGTATGTGATCATAATTTTTACTTTCCGAACCCCTAGGTAAGGAAAGTATTGTTATCAGTCAAAATTTGACCCCCCAATTTTTTGACAGATGTTCACGTTTTGAGGTCCCCTGAATCCATTTTTATCATTTTTGGAAGGATGTCTGTATGTATGTGTGTGTGGCCGTATGAATAGTACTTTGCGAGATCCGGCATATAGAAAATGAGCGGCGCTATGAGATCCATTTTCGTTGTGAGATCCGAAGTGGTGGATCTCGCAACGTTTTCAATGGAACTACATCTCTTAGATGGCGTGCAATGTTATAACATTAATTTTGGATGGATCTCGTATCGTCCTAATTATACTAAAAATGTGTGTTAGATTGTAATACATACGGTTGCACTTTTCAAATCTGCGTATCTACAAACTCGTGAATTGTGCATCTTGCGAGATCCGTATGGACAACTATGAACGGCATCGTCGCATTTATGTGTTCTTTGCGTAAAACACGGCGTTGTTAGATCCGATTGTCTTATAGTATTACGTTTATAGTAGTTTACCGGTATCTTTTGAAAATGTGCACTACAAGAAGTTCTAAAATAATGCAAGGTGGATAGGAGTTGCCGACCTTAGCATGCCATGTACCTTATATAGTTGGTAAAACAGTATCTCCCAGTAGCTCACCATTCCCAATCACCAAAATTCTTTCTTGATCGTTCGCTCCTGTGTCGTGCAAAATTAAGTCCGCATAATTTTCCGGGATCGAAAAATTTGTTGTGATCGGATTCGGAATATGTGCCGTTTCATTGTAGTTGAATAGATTTCGGGTCATGGAAGATTTTCTGGGAAAATAATGTTCTAATACATCGGAACTAACGTTGATTAATGCTTGTCCCTATACATTTCTTGCAGTTGCACCAACTGCCTTCACATTCTGCTTCATTTTGCTCTTAATAATGTTAGCCTGCGCGACTCGCTGAAGTTTTTGCGGCGAATGGCAAATTTGCACTAATTTAATATAATAATAATAAACTAATAATTAATCGTGTTGCATTAATTTTAGCAATTTTTTTAATTGCATAAATATTACAAATTTAGTAATATCATTATTATGTACATGGTACCTACTATATTAATTATTTATTATACTGATTACATAATTAATTTCGGGTTTTAATTTTTCCCGTTGTTCTGAATTTTCAATGTTCTGTTTTGTCAGGTGCATGTCACTGGCCCCCCCAAATCGAATTTTTTAATGAAATTAGTATCAATCGTTTGAGCATCGTTAGAGCCTGAATGAGCTTCTATTGCTGTCGTTTGAGCCTCAAAGGTCACGGAGTTATTCGCTAAAACTTTTGGGGGGGCTGTTGACACGTTAGCCCCCCCAAATGGAATTTTGGGATGAAATTAATGTCAAACGTTTGAGCTTCGTTAGAGCCTGAATGAGTTTCCATTCCCATCGTTTGAGCCTCAACCGTCGCCGAGTTATTCGCGAAAACTTTTGGGGGGACTGTTGACACGTTGGCCCCCCCCAAATGGAATTTTGGGATGAAATTGGTGTCAAACGTTTGAGCATCGTTAGAGCCTGAATGAGCTTCCATTCCCATCGTTTGAGCCTCAACCGTCGCGGAGTTATTCGCGAAAACTTTGGGGGGGGGGCTGGCGACATGTTTTTCCCTTTACCTTCCTATTTCGAATTTTTGTATGAAACTGGTGCCAATCGATAGAGCATCGTTAGAGCCTCAATGAGCTTCTATGCCCATCACTTTAATTTCATTTTCTAGAAAGTTACGGGTATTTAAAATTTTTGAGAACTCCGAGCAAGTTACATCTGGTAATATTCGACTTTTTTACTTTATAAACATTTTCTCGGTTTTAATACTAGTTTTTTTAAGTACAACCACAAATTAAAACAAAATTATGAACTAATAGAATCGTGTTTTTTTTTTAAATTTGTGGTTGGACTGATATTTTTTTGTGGAATTGAGTTATAAATACCATTAAATGAATTTTTGCATGATCTGTCTTCTGGTAGAATCGGCTAATTTCTATACAAAATATTTCATCAAGTAACACTGTAAAGTATATTTTGCTGAGTAACATAATATTATGTAAATATAAATTCATTTAAAAAAAAGCAATTTAAAGATGTTATGCAAACTATTTCATAATTTTCGTATATTCTTGAAAATTAAAATCCGTTAGGTGCTTTTAATGGTATTTCGACGAAATAATAGTTTGTCTACTTTAATACCCTAAGTTATACAAATAAAACCAAATATCTGATTTTAGCAGAGTTTTCCTGTAAAATTTTTATAGTGAAACAGTAAGTTAATGATTTTTTATATAAGAGCTTTACTAATTGCATTGCAATAATATTCAAAGAGAGATGTCTTTGTAGTTCAATATTATCAAGTTTGGATTATTATAATTCTGAGGTGCGTCACTGCCCCCCCCCAATCGATTTTTTTAATGAAATTAGTATCAATCGTTTGAGCATCGTTAGAGCCTGAATGAGCTTCTATTCCTATCGTTTGAGCCTCAAAGGTCGCGAAGTTATTCGCTAAAGCTTTGGGGGGGCTCTTGACACGTTGGCCCCCAAATAGGGTTACTCCGAAATGGAAATGTGTTAACCTTGCAACCCATTAAATTGAGAAAAATGTATTACACTTTAATTAACACCTGCGGATTTGACAGCATAGTACATAATATTATTATTATGTGTTGCTCATATACGGAAAACCGAAAATATACTAATTTTATCAATGGAAAAAGGAATTTAAATTATACGAATTAATAGCTCATGTTATGCGTGATGGAGTAAACGTACAAACATACAAGAAACGGGCTATGATTTTAAACGATGTTTTAGAAAAAGCTAACAAAAAAAAGTTGCCAAATAATCACGTGGAATTAAATACTGCGTCAACCTGTTATTACCTACTTGAAAAATTATATCATGATCAGCCCTCCATGTTAGAATATCTGAAATGTGTCAAATGCGACAAAACTTTGGAAAAACAATACCCTACTTTGGCAATTAATTTTCCAATGCAGGATATTATATACCTACAAAATGCGTTGGACTTGCGATTCAAAGATATACAATAGTAGTAAATGTGATCACTGTCGACAGCAATTTACACATAGAAACATAATTTTTGGTCAGCATTTATTTTTGGAAATATGTGGACCAATGAAGAAAGATAAACCTTCGTCTTTGGAATTTGATATTCCATTACAAGCAATTCCCCAAGAAATTCTCCTTCATGGAAACAAGTTTTGCCTTCGAGGAGGAATTAGCTTTATACCGCCTGTTTTGATAAAAAATGTCAATGCGGTTGGACATTATATTAGTTAAAGTTGGCGTGCGAATTTAGGACAATGGGAAAGATACGATGATTTGCAAATATCGCCTAAAATAGTAAGGCAGACTACAATAGCCAATCAATGCCAATTTCTTATATATACCGTATAAATATATTATGTTTAACTTTCGTGTTCGTTATTTGTAAATATTATTAATAAAAATTATTATTTTAAATACAAATTTTCTAGTTTATCAAATAAAAAAGTCGAATATTACCAGGTGTAACTTGCTCGGAGTTCTCGAAAATTTTAAATACGCGTAACTTTCTAGAAAATGAAATTAAAGTGATGGGCATAGAAGCTCATTCAGGCTCTAACTATGCTCAAACGATTGATAATAATTTCATTAAAAAAATCGATTTGGGGGGGGGGGGCAGTGACATGCACCTTGTTTTGTCAATGTTCTTTTATTTCAGTGTTCTCTTTTTTTATTGTTCTGTTTTTTCACTGTTCTGTTTTTTCACTGTTCTGTTTTTTCACTGTTCTGTTTTTTCACTGCTCTGTTTTTTCACTGCTCTGTTTTTTCATGTTCTGTTCTTTCGTGTTCTGTTTTTTCATGTTCTGTTCTGTCATGGAATCATATTTTTATGTTATGATGATTTAGCAGGTTATTTAGAATGACAATAAAATAAAATCACTCGCCTAAAATATAGGACTAATTCATATTTAGCCAATATGGGTCGCAAAGACAGCGAGACTAGCATTGAAGAAAGAAACTTAATTCTTAATAGTTTGTCAGGGAAAATCTTTACGAGAAACTGAAAAAATTGTTAATAGAAATCATTGTACAGTGCATAATATAATAAATACATTTAAAAATGAAGGAAATCTTATAAATAAAGCCGGACGAGGGAGAAAGTGTATACTGACACTGACACCAAAGAATAAGAACTTTATTGTTAGGAAAATTAAGTGTAATCCTAAAACAAGTGTGCCAAAATTGACTTGTGAAATATCAAAACTTATCAATAAGCAAGTATCTACCGAAACTGTCCGTCGAGTCCTTCGTAAAAAAGGCTATAATGGTCGAGTTGCACCCAAAAAACCATTTGTTTCTAAAGTTAACCGAATAAAAAGAGTAGAATTTGCAAAAAGTACGTAAATGAAAGAGTCGAGTTTTGGAAAACCGTAATTTTTAGCGACGAAAGTAAATTTAACATTTTCGGTAGTGATGGAAAACAAATGGTATGGAGAGAACCGAATATGGAACTGAAAAAGGAAAATTTACTCGGAACTGTTAAACATGGAGCCGGAAACGTGATGCTTTATGAGTTGCATGGCAGCCAATGGGGTTGGAAAACTTGTATTTATTAATACTACCATGGACAAGTATCAATATTTAAATATATTAAATGACAATTTGAAACCTAGTATCGATAAATTGGGTTTGAAAGACGTATATCAGTTTCAACAAGACAACGACCCGAAGCATACTGCACGCATTGTGAAAGAATGGTTGCTTTTTCATGTAAAAAAACAGCTTAAAACTCCCCCCCAGTCACCAGATCTCAATCCAATTGAGAATAATTTGTGGCAGGAATTGGAGAGAAGAACACGACAGGTTGATTTCCTCTAAGGAATCTCTAAAAGCAGTGATTTTGGAAGAATGGCAAAATATTCCCGAATGCATAACTCAGAAATTAGTGGAATCTATGCCGACGTCTACAAGCAGTTATCGATGCAAAGGGTTAAACTTTTGTATATGACATTTACAGAGATGATAATATAATTAAATAAATTGTAAATATTAGTTTATTAATAAAAATAGTTTCTTTTAGATAAAAAAACTTGATGTTTAATTTACGTAATAGGTAAGTACTGCCTGTGGTACCTCTACTATTTATAACCTAAATAATTTAAATAAAAAATACAAATTAATCTGAATCCGATTTATTTCCACACTTAATTCCATCAAACCGTTTAGTTTGCATTCAAAAGCGAGAAATGTTTTATTTAATCATGTATAACATGGCAACATTGGCAGGATCTCATAAAGTCACATCTTTACAATATTAGACTCTTTCGGATCTCTTAGAGTTCGCGAGTTACTAAACTAAAATGAACAAACTCTGGATCTCACAAAGGCTACTTACTGTTTTTCCTAAACTTTCGTATGTTGGTGTATTAAAGTGACAATCTACTTTAAAAATTAACATTTTATTTGGTTTTTTTGTTCCCACCTAAATCTACCAATTGGAACTGGTGGATCTCTTAACGACGTGCTTTACAAGTGGATCTCGCAGAGTATTATAGGCACGTATGTGTGTAGGTGTGTGTGTGTGTGTGTGTATGTACGTCTGTGAACACGATAGCGTCTAAACGAAGCAAGCAAATCATTCCAAATTTTGCATATAAGCTTTTTCCTGTCGTAGGACGAAGCCAGATGAAAATAATTTAAATCGTGTAACGGGAAAGGGGGGTTTACCTGGAGCTATTATGACATTATGCGTCATAACTTCGAAACGAAATTAAATATGTAAAAATATTAATAACAAAAAATTAGCGCTATGGAATTTCCTACATTTTTTGTCCTACAAGTTTTTCTCTAAAATATACAGGGCGTTTCAAAAATTTTTGTATTTGTAAAAATTTTTTGTATTTGTAAATAAAATAGTAAACCGCATTCTACTAACGAAAATAAGATAAAAAGTTTCTAATAACATGGGTCCAAAAATGCTTCGTTTGCAAGATATAGGCATTCAAAAGTTTTTTTCTTCCTATTTTGGTAAAATATGAAATTTTTCATCGATTTACTGTTGAAATTATGTAACCATTTTATAAAAAATAATATAAAAATTTGCGTCTGTTCGGAAAGTTATGCGATGGCCACATCAGATTTTTTTTAAATTATCATGTAACATACTTGCGTTAAAAATCAGTCGAAGACAATAAATAAGGCAAGTAAATGAAATCTTAACCGGCAATTAAATCGGTCCATTCTGAAAGCAATAATTTTGCAATTAACACTTGCTAGTGCGGTTATGTGGTACGGTCCTTCTGCAATAGTTGATGTTTGAACTAATAAATGTAAGAAGTGGTTTAATTGATGTTCAATAAAAATTATGACATCAATTATGTCACCAGTTTGAAACAGATCGTTCAGTTACGTTACTTTTTAGCATTAGCACAGGCTGTTATAATTAATTTTGGTAATTATCACTTACGTCTACTATTAAAATTGTTAATAAAATCTATATGGCTCATTTTAATATGAAATTGCCCTAGAGTGTATTATCAAAATTTCATCCTTTAATTAAATTTGCAAAGACGAGGTGAAAATATTCCTGCAGGTATTAAAAAAATTTAAAAGGAAATAATTATTCTAACAAAATCGGTATGTCCACCAAATGTGAGTGATTAAATAAATCAAATAGAACTTTTTTTTATCTGTGAGGCTGTAATTTATTACTTGTTTAATAATTAAATATGCGAGATGAAAAAGTAGTAATTTAATTTCGGTATAAAATATCTTTTACTTTGAGGAGATGAAGTTGAAAGGATATTAGAAAACATGTTGGAATTTAAAATGAAGAAGTAACTAACAAGAAAACTTCAAGTTAATAAAAGTTAATTTAATAATATGCTTATTTGAAGTCAACAATTTCATTTCAATGTTTGTAAATATTAAATTTTAACGGGCAGGTATTATATTATAAGCATTTTGTAAAAAAATGTTCGCCAACTTCTTAAGGTTAAAAAGTTTTGTGTTCACTTATATAATAAAAAAACTATTCTTCAAGCAAAGAATAGTAAACAAGAGATAAATTAACGTCTAACTTTATAATTTAAAATTTTAACGATTTGTTACTGTTATAGTATCGATAAAGATTTTGAATGAACGAATTTTTACAGCTAAATACGTCATTAAAATTTTTGAAAAATTAACATAAAAATGTTATTTTATAGATTGCAAATATTTAAATAAATTTAAAAGTTTAATTGTATGTACATACATATTTCTTTGATATATATCAAGGAAGGAAGGAAGTGTTTTGGGTCCCAAGTTGTTTGTGAAGTTTATAAACGATATTAGCAGAGTGTTTAAAAAGGCTAAGTTTCACTTGTTTGCAGACGATACGGCGGTATATATGACGGGCAGGAGTTGCGAAGCAGTGGTTGAGGAGTTGAACCGGGAGCTGCTGAGACTGGAGAGCTGGTTGTGTGGGAAACAAGTTGAAGTTAAACATGAATAAGACAAAGGGGATGATGTTTGGAAGGGGAGAGTACGAGAAGCAGTGGGAGGAGCGGGACCTGAAATTGGCAATGGATGGAGTGGCAATAGAGATGGTAAGCGAGATGAAATATTTGGGGTTGGTAGTGGACCGAAAGTTGAAGTTTACAAATCATGTAGACTATATATGTGGGAAAATTGCTAGTAAACTGGGAGTGATGAATAGATGCGGTCAATTTGTATCCAGAAGGGCACGACTGACTATATATAATGCTATAGTTTTGCCTCACTTAACATATGTTGGGACGGTCCTGTATATGGCAAACAGGGAAGACATCGACAGATTGCAGGTATTACAAAATAGAGCAATGAGAATAATATTAAAAAAGGATAGGTATACCAGGACTAAAAGCATGCTGAGTGACCTTGGTTGGCTGGATATAGAATCGATGGCAGAATATTGGGTACTAGTATTCATACATAAGGTGGTATTGAATTTGATGCCGGAATATCTTATTTCCTCAATTTCAACATTTGAGGAAATCCATAATTATGATACTAGAAATAAGAGTAACATTGTTCTGAAAAATGCGAAATCTAATTTTGCTCACAATTCTATATTTATAAAAGGGGCAGCTGCTGCTTACAATGCACTGCCAGCAAATCTGAAAAGATGCAGATTAGAAAGATTTAGATGTCAACTGAAGAGCCATTTGAAGGAACGAAAAGATTGAAATGTGATGTTTTGTAATTTTGTAGGTGTGTTTATTGTGTGATTGTGTGTATTTAATTTTGATTGTAATTATGTGTTTATGCATGTGATGTTATCTTTTTGTAAGTGAACTGTATGTACATATAGCCAACTTGACTAAATAAACGATATTATTATTATTATTATATCCTGAAAATTCATCACTCCACCGAGTTTTAATAGGAATAAAAACAATATTTCCACTATATCGTATTAACCAAATTATGAATTTCAAGTTTCCAAGTTACTAATAAACTATGAAGATCTGAATTTAAGGTTCTTAACTTAAAATTCCCAAATTCAAGAAATGTAACAAGCAATTAAATTAAATTGTAATTTTTATTAATGTATTGTATTCATCTGATTTAGTGCCGATTGTATTAACCATAGTCAAAAATGTATTCAAGTTTCAGCTAGTTTTAGGTATTAAAGTTTATCTTAAATCACAATTTTAAATGACAGCACCACAAGCGTCCTACCTGTAGCACAAAAAATGCCGCAATTTGCAGAGCAAGGTTTATTTTAAAAGCAGCTAACAAATAAAATGCAACTAAAATCAATATAATCACTGTAAAGTAAATGCCTGTCTATTGTGCAAGTGTCAACGTGATAACCTGAATAGCATAGAAGTTGTATGCTTTTATTTTTTCGCATCAGTCTTATACAAAGTACATGGGCGTGCGGTTATTTTTAACTTATTTCTACATATTACTTGACCATTATCCAATATATCTACTACTGGAAGAATTTTAAGCCGTGCTAACAGGGAAGTGATTAACGGGAAAACATTAAAAATTACTGCCTGGAATGCTAAGGGCTTGGCACACCAAACATGCAAAATTGTATAAGTAAAATATTAATATGTTAATTTCAGAAACGCACTACACCAAGAATAGCTATCTAAAATTTCGAAAATATACCATGGAACTGCGAACGGTGAAACTGCTATTATTATCAAACACATAATAAAACATCAGATTGTGGAATACCAAAAAAACAAAACCTACAAGTTGCATGCGTGTCTTTTGAGGAATGGAATGGTTCCATAACCATAGCATCGATCTATTATCCACCAAAATTTGTAATTATAAACGAAATATTTGAAATCTTCTATGCTACCCTTGGGCCTAGGTTTTTTGCTTAAGCAAATGTACTGGGGCCCTGGATTAATTACTCCTAAAGGTTATGAACTCCTAAAAACCATCGAAGTCAAAAACCTTGCATATCAGCAGGCGAGCCCACTTACGAGCAGACGTCCTTGACTTTTGCGTAATAAAAGGTATACGAATATATCTTTTTAAAGCAGAATCCTGTTTAGATCTACTATCATCTGATCACACTCCGATAATCGCCACTCTGAGCACTCAAACAGTATTGATTGAGAAAACAAAGCAACAATCGGGTAAACATTTAGAGAAGTTCTGGATTAACGCCTAATTCTAGAGATTCAACTCAAAACTAATCGGGATATCGTTGCAGCAATCGAACACCCGAGCCCAAGACTGTCAACCTAATATAGAAATGTTTAACACTTATTCAAAAATAAATCGCAGAACAACTCAGACTAAGGAATCTAAGAATTAAAACACCGCAGGACGAAAGTAAACTTAACAAAGCCGAGCAAAGCAATAAAAGAACTGAAGGGCCTGCTGGAACAAAACATTAATGCCTATAATCAAAACTATCCGCAAAATTTGCCTGCAACAGAAACCACAGGTTATTCGCTCTGGAAAGTTATAAAAAATCTGAAGAAAACACAAGATCATAACCCACGAATCAGGAAGAGAGTATGCATTTATGCAAAAAGCAGCACAGAAAAGGCAGAATTATTTGCAGAACATCTTTTCGAAGCCCATTTAATTAAGAAATTTCAAGTGTAGAAGACGAAAATATAAAACTCAGTCTTAAATTCACCTGACCGGTTAGAAATACCAAAAAAGCTATTCAAAATATCTTAAATGAAGCTCATGATCAATAAAAACTGAAATCACAAAAACGCTCCTGGTATGGTCTCATAACTGAAAAAATTATCAAAGAACTGCCAGAAAGATGTGTGTCGGTAACCCACCTATTTAATTCTACCACAAGGTTAGAATATTTCCCCATGCAATGGAAAGTGGCTCAAGTAATTTTCAAGTAATTTCCTATAGACCCATCAGCCTTCTCCCGATTGGCGATTCCGAAACTACTTGAAAACTAATTCTGAAGAGGCTACAGCCTCTAGTTTGGCTGTAAACTCATCAAAATGTACTGACTGATGAGACAAAGTCTCGGCTCCCACTTGAAAATAAGCTACCAAATCTACACTGAAATCGATATGGACGTCTGGCATACAGCTCTGGGGTTCAGCTTCCATATTCGATATTGAAATTATTTAAAGATTTCAAACGAAGGTCCTAAGAATGATCGCCGATGCTCCATGCTATATGTGCCCAACAAAGAGATACAAATTGATCTTAAATTAATTCAGTACGAGATGAGATTGTAAAACTGAAGATGCTATTACTTTCCTGCACTGCTTTGTTTGCATAACAGTCTGTATTCTCTTATCCTTAGAAATTTTGCTTCAACAAACGATCTTTGACCATAGGCTAGAAGCTGTTAAAGCACGTGCTAAAAGTAAATGGTGAGGTACCCCAGGGAGAATTATTAGATCCACTGGTATGGTTTAGTATTTTAACCTAAGTTTTAAATTTGATTAGGTCCTATCGATTGAGGCAAGATCGAATATCAGCAATATTATTGATTGATCTAATCCAACAATAGAATAATGCCCCTTGAACCCCAATGTTATTGAGCACGTCACTGATATGAAGTAAATTATAGCTGAAGTTTGGATAATACTTGAGTTAAAAGTATCCTATCGACTGAATAGTAGAATTCTCTGTAAATCACATCGCATTAATGTATTTAATTTGTTTACCTCCAGCATTTTGCTAGCTAATGGAACATAAAAACCATTATCCAGTGAATTGAAACCTTTTTAGTACTTGGCGATGTAAACACGATAGTTTGGTATAAAAAAATAAATTTTTATAATTCTCAAATATTAAATTTTCCAAAGTTTAAAATACGAATTACAAAAACCACCGTCCAGATCAGAAAAGTAAAAATCCGATCATCAGGACAAAAAATAGAAAATTCAATATCCGAATGTGAAACTTAAATAAGTTTTTCATGCATTTCAATAGCCTTCCAAATGAAATACTAAGGATCTCATAGAGAGTAGCCATTCTGTCGACTTATTGGATTCTTACAGAATATATCGGATTATACTCTTAAATTTTTGTAAAAATTTGTTCGATCAATCAACTGTAAATAATTTTACTGTTACTTTCTCCTTATCGAAATGTACCACTTCCGATTCAAACTACTTTCTTTAATTCGTCAACAATTAATTTGAGTTATATTGGATTTCGAACAGTTACAAATTAAGGAGGAGCACCGTCATGCGTGTCTGTAAATAAAACTAAATATTAAATAACCTGATTACAAACAACAAATAATACAATATCAACCGATTTCGGTTGGCCGACAATTCTAACGGTTGCGATTTCAACATCTGCTAATCACAACTTTAAATTTCATAATTAAATCAAATTCTAAACAACTAATTATAAAAACGTAATAGTGATACAACGGCATTTAAAGAATTAATTCTACTGTTATCCACCTCACGTTGTTATAACAATTTTGAACGGTTAGCATTCCATTTTATTTTTGGAATGTGGGCTAATTGTTAAGCAATGTTTAATTATGTAAAAATAATTGTATTATTATTATTACTACCATACAAAAGTTTTTCATAACACGGAGGCTATTGATAATATTTAAAGGTGTCTAAAATGGAGCAGAATGAAGCAATCCTTCATTCTTTATATACTTGTTCCAATTCTTTCACCCACAGACACGAATGTGTGCTGTAATATCGTTCAGTTTTAAAATTGATCTTTTTGTTACTTTGTTACTCCTGTATATCGTTCTTGTTTTTCTTCCGCGATGGAATCGCTGCGCTCCGTTGCCCTCTGAGCGATAAGTACTTTTATTTTACCGTCTTCTTTTTTTGTTTTTCTTCCTCGCACTTAAAAGTTACCATAAATTTATTGCATGAAATCAAAAAGATAATTAATTGTTTTAATGTTAATTACTTTTCATTTTAAAAGCGAGAACTCGTTTTACTTTAGTGGTTTGATTTACACTCGATTTTACAAGAAGTATTACCTAATATAAAATTTTATGCAAACATTCTAATTGCCATAATTAGTACCAATTATAAAAATTAAACGGATTAATAGTTAGGTTCACAATTTTCTTTATTGTTTTTAAAAAGGAGCCTGCCTCGGAGAAATTTTTAAATATATTTAACATTTAAGCTAATTTAATCCGAAGCAATTCGTTGGAACTGTATCCTACCGAATTGGTTTTCCGTATAATTTTTTTTAAAGTTTCAAAACGGCGATAATAAAAATTAAATTATGTAGTTAATGAAGTGCAGTAATTTATGTTAATTTTATCGACACTTTATTATAAGTTTGAAATTAAAAGGAAAATCCAATTATTTCAGTGCAATCATTAAATTTATAACCGTAAAGGAATTTATTTTAAATCTCGTCGTACTTAATGGACTATTTTATCAATATGCATGGGGCAGGCAGGGGAATTCTCAATAAGTTAAGTTTAAGGTTTTAAAAATAAATATTTTGAAAATTGGAATTGCAGTACTTTAATGTACCGTTGAGATTATTAACCGCTGTGTGAAAGACATATGCTGCATTACACGCTATTTACTTTATTTATAGAAAGTGGTAAGCCATTAAGCAACAGTCGGTATCTTCGGTAATTGCTGTTTACTATAACAAATTTTATCATAATAATATTTAATAAATTAAATCTTTTCTTACCTAACAATCATAAACGAGCTCAACGTGGTATGATTGCACAATGAATATAAAATTACGAACGATTTAGCTAATGAGTACATTAAAATTTAATATCACCAAGTTACAATCATATTACAACAACAAAGTCATTATAAAAAAAAACATTACTTCGGACGTGGACAACTATAGGTTTCTATGCCATGACTAGCAAATTAGTTAAAGTCCACGTTCCCACCCATATATTTAAACTTTTTGTCCATAAACGAAAAGTTATCTCAATAAATTATACATAATTAAATCAACTTTAACATTAATTTAGTTTATTTAAAAATATCGTATTTAAAAATAAATTAATTGCTGTAATTGTGAGAGCGTAAGGTTGCTAATTATAATAACCGTAATAAATTTATAAACATAAAGTAAACGTGAAGCACAACAATAAGTAAAGAGGATTTTTTATAACAATTTATTTTGTAATAACGCGGCTTTTATTACAATAACTAATCATTTTTTTTTATACTAGTTTGGTTACCAAACTAGTAACATAAGTTCAGGTGGAAAAAAGAGGAAATGAAATAATTAGCAGTGGAAATTAAACCAGACCATGAGGATATTTTCCGAAGCAGCGTTTTTAATAAATTATTGTTTAAAGTAAACATTAATTACAAACAAATTTAATTAAATTTTATTTTGAGTATAAAGGTACAAAACGGTATTGTTCTGGTAACTTGTCTAATCTGAGATAATAAATTTTTCGAAGCAGTTATTTAGAAATACTCTCGCGTGATTCCCCCCATATATTATTGATAATTTTTATGAAAACTCTCTTTGCGTTGTAGAAACTTAATCATATGCTGCTGCTGAAGGTTGAAAATATTCTAGCGGAAAACTTTTAATTCGTAACTTGAGAAATGAAGTTTCGTGTAGATTTCAAAGATGCATCATCATAAATTAGAGAGAAAGTCAAGGCCTCCTTAGAACGGTAGTGGTGTTGAAGATGACTAGTGAATATAATAATTATAACATAAATTATTCAAATTTACACAAAGGAAATGCAAAGTGATAAGGAAGTTGCAGCTCACAAAGTAGACCGTTTAACTGCAAGGTCGTCCATAAGGTTCTCTTTTTTTGAGGAGGACAATAATAGGTTCATTCCACCTTCCCCGTTTTGTGATTGGGTTGTAATTTTCAGCGTCACGACTTTTGGAACCCCAGCTGGGGCTTGTTATGTTATTTTTTTAACTTTAGAAATCATCGACATGTTCAGATGTTTGGCAAAGAATAAAATTACTGTCACGACCCAATGAAGCGGTTACGGAAAAGAATGTCATTTTCGGTTGGAAATTTTGCCGAAAGCGGAACTGGCGGATGTTTGATGTTACTGCTTCAATAAATTTAACATTTATGTAAGAATTTTTCACAAAATCATTGTAACTAATCGTGAAATTTGCGGAAACCTAATTTATGGTCACATTAAAATACTGTAACAATACAATAATTGTTACCTTTATTTGAAATGTGGTTACTTTTGAAGCTATCCAGTTTTTGACAGGACTTCCTCGTTAGGTGATCACATTTTAAGTTAATTTTTGGTTATGTATTAAAAAACTACAGTTGGAGATGTGGTGTTTCCTGAGCCCTAATAGTAATTTTCAGTTTTTACAGACTGGGTTTATTTTCCAAAGACATTTTTGTTTGAGGAAAAAAATTAAGATTTATGCGGCCTTTTATCGGGTTCAAGTGTTTGATATCTTGGTTACCATTAGTTTTGTAGATCTGTCGGATCGAATTTTTTCAGTTTCTGATAAATGATTGTGATGTCAGATGCCATATGGTCGCATTCTAACTTCTTAATTTATTTATTTTTGATTGATGAAGACATGGTTTAACTAACCTTGGAAGCCTCCATTAATTTATGATACTTGCGCTGACAAATTGGATTGTGTGATCGCACATTTGAATGGCTAATACTTATCTATATATTACATCTTTTGATTTTGAGATGTGAATGGTTGAAGAAAATTTATTTTAGGGTTGATGTTGGACCAATTATGTATTTGTAGAATTTTACAATCCAACAGTTTTCATGACAAAAAGATCTATTGATTTCAGTAGTGAAATGAAGCGGTTTCGTAGTCAACTAATGAGGTAAGTTGTTAGTCACTTCTGCATGAAATATCTGTGAATACTTTATTATTATTATTTTGACAGTGGTTAATTTATCTATTGATCAGAAATTTCAGTACGAAACGTATTTCTATTTTAAACTGCTCCTTTACAGTAACCTTAAATTTTACTTGGTCTTTGAATTTTGGGGTTAAGCTTTATGCTTCTATGTGTTAAAGATTTTGGAATGTAATATACGCCATCCCTATTGTTTGTCTGAAGTTCCTCGACTTTCCGTACTTTCAACGCTAGATATAACAGCTAGGTATACCCTTTTGCATCGAAGGGCCTTTGGGCCCAAATATTTTTAAAACATAATAAAATAGAATATTAAATAATATTACAGTAAATAAATGAATCCACTGATTTTCAGTTATCTGCAGGTTTAGTGGAGACGTGTACGACATTTCTGCTCGAAAGCTTATAATACTTAAGATAGCCTGCCTTTCTCACAAAAATTGTCCCATTATTGGTTTTTCCAGCGCCACCTTTAAGCATTTGAAATTTAAAAATAATATATATTATATCAACTGTTTTGCCTTTACTGGATATGGTAATAGATCTGCTTTTATTACTTGAATCTAATCACATGCAGGCGTAGTGCACAGATACTGGAACAACTATGTAATGCTGTATATGTAATTGATTTATGTAATATTCTGTACTTAGCAATTTCTGATAGTTTTATTATATTTATTATGATGATATTTGTCAACCTAAATTCGAAATAATCCTTCAGGACCGAATGTAATACTGTATAACACTAGAAGGATATGGTCAACGTTACTGCACCTTCCAGTGCGTGATTGCTATGGTTGTGTGACCTGATGTCCGCACTCGAACTTCATTTTACATTATTAGTAGTTAATAAATAAACTAACAACAGATGCGTTATGAACAGATCGACAGATACAGTGGTATGATGTTCATATAATTGATGTTATTTTAAATATCTCGGAGCCACGGATCTTCTAGTAAGCTTTCCCTACATCCACAAATATCTTCCATTACTTTATTCGAAGACAATTACAAAAAAAATCAATTGAGTTTTATTGAAGTTATTCGTAAAGATTCTAGTAGTAATTTGACCCCGGTTGCAGTTTTACTTGGTTGCTCGGCCTTTGGCGTCGCATCTCATATAGCACGGTTTATTCTCTGATTATTTTTTATATGCCAACAATTTTAGAATATTCAAATATTCTTTGATTACTCCAGTCCTATTTTGGCCGAATTTTTGGAACATTACCCTATATAACACCTCAAGTAGGGGGTCGGAGGTAAATGTGCCACCAGTAATGTTATTCTACCTGCTACGAATTTAGGATATTAAAAGTACACAGGTATTTGTGCCACCGGAGAAAACGGCATCTACCTGATGCATATCCTACATGTAACATCGATTATTTTTTGATTTTACACGATTTTTTGGGGGTGAAACGTAATAGTTTACTGCCCCATACCGCAACTATACTTTTTAATGCTATTTCGAGGGTCTCTCACATCCCGGTTTCATTTATCCCGGTTTTCTTGATGTGTGGCGCCTTCTCGTATGTTTAGCCTAGTAACCAGAGTCAAAACCGCCCTGGAGGGGTGCAACGCGGAGCGGAGCGCAGCGGCGCCCCGTAAGGGTAGGTTTTGACGATGGATTACCCTCCTTATCGAATGCACACCCCAAAATTCGAAGGCAAAAAAAATTTAATTTTTTCACTGTTAGTGGCACAAATACCTGTGTTTATTTAAAGAACCCTTTTGGTCGATGGCACATTTACCGGTACCCTTTTCTGGTCAGATACATTTGGTGGCACATTTACCTCCGACCAAGTAGGGGGCATATTCTAGCAGAATAATAAAATTTTCGTAAATTTATTACCAATTAAATAATTATTTAAAGTACATAATGCTCCTTACTAATTTAAGGGCAATTAATTAACAACATATTTTATGATTTTGTTTTCTCATGTTTGTTTCTGATACTTTAAAGTTCTATTAAAATAATGGAATTTGACAACGACTGAAATATTTTATTTAAGGAGCAATCCCCCTTTGAATTTTCATGGTCAAGGCTCTGGCTTAATCGCATCGCATTAACCCATCAAAACATACGAGTTCCTTAAATAAAATCGCAGCTGATTTTTACCATTGAAAATGTTATACGACACCAAAACAAATTTTAAAAACATGTGTTTTTAAAATAGTAAAATAAGTACTTATATCCAAGTGTTCAAGTAAAATGCAGAATATAGCATAAAAACAATTTGCATATCCTTGAAACCACCCATTAAAATTTAATAAACCATGAACAAATTTTGTACAATTTAAAAAGCTTTATAACAACAAATAAGAAAAATAAAAGTGTTTCTTGATTTTAAAATAATCGAGCCCGTTTACAAATTCGACCGCTGAATAAAATTTACGTGGCGTCACATAAAAGCGTGCCACTGTTGCATCAGTAAAGTTTCTCAACAAAGGATAAACCTTTATAAATTACCTCGGTGGTACGTAAACTTCTAGGTCTAACATAACCTCCATACTACCTCGCGGTTACAATTACAGTTTTTCTATTTTTAACTACCAAGTCAAAAATTCAATACCTTTAACGTCGCTGAACTCAACAAAATGATCCCCAAACTTTGGATCAACTTTTCCAATAATAAACTTAAATTATCGGGAATACCAAAGTCAAAACTCTACGTAGACATTTCAACTCAAGTGCCTAATTATGCAGCTGAAGCACAACTGTTCCTATGCTGATTGATCGAATTCGAAATCAATTCACCGATTGAAATTTACCGGTAAATTGAATATTCCACACATTGATCCAATTTTACGCATTTATAAATGTAATAAATACATTTGACGCTTACACAAAATCAATAAAATCCATTTACATAACTCAAACACGGAATAATAGCTGCAAATTAGAATCTATCAATATTAAATTCGCTCTTTGGAGAAAAGATGGTCGATCTTTACCCATCGCAGCGGTCGTCGCTAGTGAAATATGGACCAACCTTTGCCTCGAAAAGGCAAAGCACGAAAATTGTACGTGTAAAAGGATCCCGATAGCGTGCGGCTGTAAATTAAAAATTAGGATGATTTCAGCTTGCATCTCAAATACCTCAATGGAGGAAAATTACGCTGTATGGGAATCTTTGTGGTAATTTTTCAGTCGTAAAAAATATCGTATGTATGAAGGGAGGAAGGCAGTATTTTCTTCCTTTTTTTAAATAATTACAGAAATTTACGTACATTTGAAAACATGCTGAAGGCATCGGTAACATCGCACGTGGATGTCGTAAACTTTATTGTTAATAATAATAAATACTAAACTGATTCTCAATAAAGTTTATTTTTTCAGGCAATATAAGATTGGGCACCTCAAGGCGGTTGTAACGTTGCTCAATGAGTTCAATAAATAATGCCATCATAATTGGAATTAAAAACATTAATGTGTTGTTAGAATTTCCCAAAATACCTGTAACAAGAAATCCATACCAAAAAACCCTTATCAAATGAAAAACAAGTGGTAATAACCTTAAACTTAAAAAAACAAAGATGAAATAAAGATGAACCGAATAAAATTATGCCTTTATCCTACCTTATATTTTGGTATAATTATTGTAATTTTTGTATGGAAGTTTATGTTTAAATTGTATAATTTAAAATATATATTTTGTTAAATAATAATATAATGTTTTTATTACATTAAACATTTTCCCTCATTTATTTATTTGTTTAATCTTAAACAATATAATATTTTATAATATTATGGACTATTTATTACATAATTATTTAGGTTATTGCAATATTTCTTGAAATTGTGACAAATAATCGAATACTTCTAGAATATGATTGTAGATAGTAATCTTTAAAAATCATTTACGTATTCTAAAACTAAATTCAAGAATATTAAAGCTATTCAAAATAAAACTAGAGCAATGAAAAAATATTTGGCGATAAAGGGAAATCAGTGTAAAATCGGGCATACTATTCCTGTTAATATTCTATAAAAATAATATTTGACAGAATAATATCTTCTCTTCTTTAAGTGCCGTGCCTGATTTAAGACGTAGGCGACCTCTCTCCTATGCATGTGTTGTGCGTTTGAAGTATTATCACACAGATAGGGGACCTACTGCTTAACGCGGGCTCCGAACCGCGGGAAGTGTATACACTTCATCTCCAGAGAGGCTGTACCAGGCAGATTACACCTCGGTGGTTTGCCATTGCCTTCCGAGGGGGAGACGGTCAGAATAAAGTTTTACTTTATTAAAAGCATAATATAATTATATAGATTATTCCTAACGCAGCCATTTATATTATTGGAATATTCCTTCAAAGTGCTATAATAAATAATCAAGTAGGTATTCCCAAAAAAACAACGTAATACTTTTTTGAAAATCAGTACTAAAAATATTCCAAACAATTAAATTCGGGAATATTGAAATTTTTAAAATAATATCTGCTAGGATAATCTAAGAATATTCCGAGATTTCAGACTTATTGTAGAAATATTAAGGGAAAACCGGAGAATCTGAAATATTCCAATTCACATTCTATAAATATTCTTCCGGAATATTCTTAACAATATTCTGACAATAGTAAAAACAGCATACTTTGCCACATTGTGGGGATATAGAATAATGATTTCGTTTATTTCTTTGAGACTTGAGGTTTACCCCAGTCCGAGATTTTGCTATTGGATCTACGAAACTTCGTTATTTATTTATTTTTTTCATTAAATTTGTTAAATTACAATTAGATTTGTCGTCCCGTGAAAACAAAATATATAGGTCGTCCTTGAAGTGCTACCTGATTTTCCGCTTCCAAGATTAATTAATTTAAACAGTTACGGGGGCCCCCGTCATATTTATTACCTTCGTTCCCACATAACTCCGGTATTTATTGCTTGAATTTTTATTTTTTCGTTTCATTTGAAGTTTTACGAATTTAAATTTTTTTAAATACTGATAACTATAAAATAAAAGTTAATTAACTGTTTTTGTGCTGGTGGGCGGTTATTTTTGCACGGGCGAGAAAACTACATATAAAATGAGCAGAAAACATGTCTACACTTTCTCGTATTAAGAGCTCTAGTATAACTCATTACTAAATGTATGTATGCATAATGTTCACTAGACGTGAAACTATAATGTTCTTATACATTTTTAATACTTTTCATACTTTTTAACCACGAGTCATACTCGAACCCTACAACATTAATCCTATATGTTCATGTGATCGCAATATCCATATTTTTATTAATTCGGAAAAAATAGATTTTCTTAAGTAGTGTGAAGGCAATTAGTATTTAATGTCCTGAAAGTAAGATGTTCAAATATACCGGACAACCATGTAAAATTATATTTATATTGAATTTATATTTTACATTATGAATCGAATAAATAAAGATGTCTACTGGGAAATTTTAGCAGAAGTCCTAGGGAAAACCGTCCAATGAGATCTGACACTAATTACAAGAGTTTCACCATTTTAAAGTTTAAAATAGTTATATTAATTTAGGTTAATTGCTTGTCACCATTGAAGCCACTGGACCTATCAGCATGTTATATTAGAACCCATCAGTCTCCCATGCTGTGTTACTAATTTCGTTCTACCAACCATTTTGTAACATAATGTTCAGATTCGTTGCGTGGCTAAAATATAATAAATTTATCTTGCATAACTTTGCTTCGGATTAAGGTAAACTAAGTACTTAATCGAAATTTCGAAAAAGAAGTTATAATACTGAAAATGAAAGTTTGTTTACTTCCTGCAATTTTAAATTAGCATTTACAATTAATTTATTGTAGTTAAATGTTTTGTCAATGGTCTGTTGGGTACTATTCCGTCATATTACTTCCTAAGTCATAACATAACATAAATTAAATATTAAAACTGATAATTAAAAATGGTTACGCTCTACCAAGCTTCCAATTAAGTACCATCAAACTCCATTTGCGATAATTAATGTTTACAGTGAAGTGCGATTCTCTGCAGATTGTTTACAGTGTAATTTAAGCAACAACCACGTAATTTACAATTACAGTGTTGACAGTTTGAATTGAATAATTTCATTGTGATTTAATTATTCCGAAAGCGATTCCGCTTAGGCTCTTCAACTCCTCATGGAAAACCGTTGTGGTCAAATTTTTGACGTAACTTCCTGATTAATATGTCCCGTTAGTCGTAATCCTTGAAACGCAAATTTCAAAATAAAAAGTGTTTGATTAACAACCTGGTGCGAAAGGAAGGTCGAAGCTCTAAAATTAGATGTGAATGTGAGCAAAACTCGAACGTTTGTGCACAATTGTTACTTTTAACGCCATTTTTAGTTAGCGAAAGTAGTCTTAAACAAAGAATTGATTCGATTATGCCTGCTGCACAATAATAATTTATAAACATTCACCATTCATAAAAAATTGACAAAAAGAAAACCGAAAGCCGCAAAAATTATCTTCTTTGCTTTTGTAATCCAAATTATTTAATTTAAAAAATTAGCGAAATTATAGATATAATAAGCAATTAACTTAACGTAAGTAATTAAAGCAATTAAAACAACTTTTTACCAAGCGTTTCCGTGCACTTTCAAAATATTGTTATAGAATTTGAAAAAAAATTGTTTTTTGCTAACATAATGAATACGAGTATTATGCAAATAATTATCAGATCTCTGGTACCTGTTCACGAAACTTTCACGCTATTATATCAATATTAAACTGACATTTTTCTAACAGCTTAAAAGGAAGTTTTTGTTCACTTTCATTTTCAAGTTGGTGCAAAATTAATATCGCTTTTGTTACTATCTAATTTTTATAATCGAATCTTCAATACCATCATCCTGAAGAACTCCCGAAACTGTATAACTGTAGGTACTTCAAATATCAAATACATTACTTTCTCACCAAATTAATGTTAAACATAGCACGAAATGTAAACAATACCTGTGATTTAATTTAGTAATTTTCCCAGCTAATGACAAAAATATGGCGTGCAATAACTAGAGTATGTGAAAATATTGTAGTTATTATTATTGTTAGCAGTTAAATTTTAAAAAAGCAAACAAATTAGTGTTAAATTAAATTTAAATTGCTTCAAGTTCGCATTCCACACTTTTTTCAATTAGATTGTTGATTATATGCATAACTGTAGTTTGAAAAACGTATACAATTCGCGACATAAATCAAAGTCATTAAAATAATGACCAGAAAAACATTAGAAAACCACTGCTCTTATCAAAAACCATCCATTATGTCCAAATTTTGAGCACAACGCGACACTAAAATGCAACCGGAGTTTCTAACTGTTGATTGATAAAAATTACTTGGAATGCACAGGTCGAATGCTTAATTATTTTTTAACTGCAGATAGGAAATCCGGGTTAATAGTTGAAGGTTATACTCACATGTCCGCTAATTAATCATATAATATTGATAATTAGCAATTAATTTGAATTATCATAAATAAAAGTTTTTAATTAAGTAAACAAAAAATTAATTGAACATTCATTATACTGAAGCATAAAAATGAAATTATAGGTTTTATAGCGAACGCTTGATAGATTCACATTACCAACTTTCAGTGCTATTTGCAATTCGTATTCAAAGTAAATATCTGGTGTTTAACTAAGCGAACATATTTTGCAATCACCTTTTTGTTAAATATTGCGCTTAAATCGTTGTCAAATTTAAAAATTGGAAATGTAAATAATTTCATTTTTCTAATACCTAATTATTTTAATAAGAAAGTATTATTAGAAGTTCGCCAATATGCCGATACAACCAGAACATAGCAACATCGCTACTTGATTCTTTTCTTTTTTTAATTTAACTAATTTGCCAATTACAGTCGAATCACGTCAGGAACTAACAAATGAGATTTGTTTATTCGGAAGCAATTGCACGGTGACCCCAACTCACGTGGATTGACCGTGTCGTCTGATAGTGTAGATAATCAATTATAATTATGCGTAATATTTAAATTAAATACGGTTTAAAAAAATTAATACTTTTATTGATCCTTTTAAAAAGTAATTAGACAAAAATAACTTTTTAATTAATATTTTTGAAGTATCCTTAAAGTAACGTTCCATCAATAAGCATAACAAACCTGTCAATTGCAAAATATTAAAGAAATCCTCAATAAAAATGATAATCTGGTTGTAATAAATAAATTAAATAATCGATAAAATATACAATATTAGAAAATTAATTGATTTGCAAATCAAATTTAATCAACTAATAATAAATAATTATAGCATATCTTTAGTCAACTTTTTCGGGTAGTTCTTGGATCCGGTCTGATATTAAGCATTCAAAGTTTTTTTTAATGGTTTGTTATCTTTTAAACGATATTTTATTCAACATTAAATTTTTATATATTTTAATTTTTTTCGTCGTATCTCTTTTTGATAATTGCTTTGTAGTAATTAAGAAAATTAAGCGTAATTTAAGTCTCTTTTTTAGTATATGAAATTAGCGGAGCCACAAAGAAGTGAACACAAAGCAGAGCGACTTATAATTTTCTTTTGTTTACATTTCATCCCTGTAATAAGAGCAAATTTAAAATGTACCACAAATAAGCCCTCCATAAAATTGCATACAATTAGGGAAGAAATGGAATAAAGGAATCGGGAACTCAATCGTTTTATCTTGGATGTACTCAATGCGTATTCGGAAGTAATCTTTTGAAAGGCACTCTAGTGGATGAGGGAAGGTATAAAATTATACCGAGAGAACATAAATAAGATCTGGTAATTACGTGATAAGAGGAAGGAAGCACCAAATACCTGCATTTGGACAGGGGTTCCAAGTAGGAATTAAAAGTAACCGGAAAAGAATTACATCATGAAACGTTGAACAACATGATATTGAATTATTACTACAAAGAATTTCAATTAAATCAGAAAAGAAAAACACCAAAGTTATAAAAATATTTTTATATAGAAAAAATAAAAGAAACAACATCAATTTGACTTGAAAATGCAAATCTCGTGAAAAGTAATAACTGTTTAAAATGTAAAGGAAATTTTCTGTCACATATTCCATCACGTTTTCATGTGATTAGATTTGAGAATCGGATAAAATACTTCAGTTTTGATTTCTCATGTTTAATAATTGAAATATGAAATTGAGAAAATTAAACTTGTGCAATAGACCAGGGAAACTTCTAGTTCTGACAGGAATATAACTTTGTAATTCAACTTTAATGAATATATTAGGGAGAACAAATAAAATGAGCAGGCTGTAGGGTATATTATGAGATGGAGAATCATTTAAAGATTCAGGATAACCTCAGGCAGGGTTCACCCTAGTATTTTTGTAAAACTACCCACGTAGAACTTGAAATGAAAAGAAAATGAGATAGCATTTTTGATGAATAATTCGCAGGTGCATTTTTTGACCCTCCAAGTACTAAATTGGGACTTTATGAAAAAATAATAGTAATGGTGGTGCGTGATGTTTCTTGGAACTATAATATTGAACATATGGTACCCTTCGAGATCTAATTAAATAGTATTGCGTTGCTAGATTCGAAAGCCAAAATTGGAAACGCAATATGTAACTAAACGATAGAATATCTCGTGTAGTTATGTTATTGGGTAATATTGGCCAATTGTGGAAATCTTGGATTACTACCAGTATAACTCTACTACTTAACTTCTTTCTAGTAAAGTAAGTACACCCCGGCTAAGTAAGTCAATTAAACCGTATAAGGCGACAACAGATTTTATTGGATCATTATTGCCGAGATTCTTCATTTGTATTTATTCATATCATTTTAACCAAGTTAGCCAGCTTGAGCCCTCGCACTACGCACTCGGGCAATATTTGTTGCAGAAGAGACTTTGATATTCCAAGGATATGGGTCAGTTTGATTTGCCCAAATCTACAAAATCAGAAGAGAAACTTCAATTTCTTTGCAACCTCAAACTATCACGGCATAACAAGTTCGATGGAGTAGATCCATCCGTCCATTTTCTATTATCCTAAATATTAATGATCTAGAACATCTATGTATAGATCCACAATTTTACTCTTAAATGCAAGCAATAGTTGAACAGGTTTTCAATAACATCAAATCTAACTGCATATACCATTTATAATTGCAGTTCAAAGATTTCTGCAATAATAACGGTTACACACATGTAAATTTTTACCTTTTTGTAAACCATATTAAAATTAAAAATAAATCTATTAACTATATGCAAGCTGTGACTTGGCTATTTTCGATGCTGTTCCATACAAACGTCGATCGCGATAAAAATAATGATGCCGTAAAAGACAATTTCTTTAACATCCGCTGATTTTTCGAATTCCTAAAACTGTTAACCTGTAATACATGCGATATTCGCACAAGAATCCGTTATTTAGAAACAAGTTTTACCTTATCTACCTCAGATTGAAATATAAATTAGCGACGTAATTGGTAACACCGAGGACTGTACTCATTAATTATTATCTCTGTTCATCTAAGGAATTTACATAGGTGCGTAATCTTAAGATACACACAGTGACTTAATAACCAAGAGAAAGCGGGTCAAAAAGTAAAAAATCGCAACTTTTTCTAACAATTACGACGAGCGCCTGCCTAAAGCTAAATGTCAATGGAAGATGTTTTATGATGTAATTTATGCCAATATTTAATCTTAACTTGTTAACAACACTTACCTTGCTAGTCGAATTAATTTGCAAAAACGTGGCTATCCCAGCGCGAACACGATTTTTTACACCTCTAATTGTTCCCTTGGAACTCCGTATGGTAGAAGTACCTTCACCTTCGAGCAAATCTTTGTATCCCGCGAAAGATTCATCACTTAACTTTTTAACTTGAACCACTTCTTCGACCACGTTTTCGTTTAAGTGAAAATCGTAAAAACTATCCGTATCGAATATTAATGATTGGATTAAACTCGCATCTTCCTGCTCCTTTTCTTTCTTTTTTCGTTCCTCGTAAGTGCTTTCGTCCACGATACCTTTGGACGAGTAGGACAAATTACAGAAAGTCGAATCCGTGACCGTGCATTCGGTTTCCTCTTTGTTTGACTCATGCACTTCCTCAATCACTAATTGGCTTAACTTTGCCGGTCGGTTTCTGATATCCTTTAAAAGACCTTGAGGTAAGAATGAGGTTTTGTTGTCGTTGGGTTGTGTAGGCGGTTTAGTATATAAAGGTGAAGGTGACACATTGAGAGTTATGGTTTCTATGGGCAATTCGCCACTGTTCAGCGAGTCACAACTGATACTGCTTTCATTGTCATCACTATCGACTTCTGCACCGCTACTCGTTAGACTTGGTGCTCTGTTATGATGACCTCCGATGACAGTAACGGATACACCGGCATTCTTTTTCTTAGGTAACGGGGGTGGTGTGCTATCTAAATCGCTACAGGTACCTGAATCCAAAGTATCACTGGGCGATACTTGACCACTGGACATAACCGTAGAGCAGTTAAACGGACCACAGAAGAAATATGGCGTATTGGTACGTTCCGTGTTCGTCTTCATGAAGCTTTCCGTTATCGTATTCCTTTGAATCATGTCTTGTTCGGAAGTATTAACACTGATTCTAATACAAGGGCTAACTTCACAAACAACACTCGGACGCGACTCTTGACTTCTGACTTCGCTCTCGTGGGGTTTAATTCGAATTTTCACAACATGATTATCGGTAATTTCAGATGTTGAAACGTCTGTTTGTCCTACACTATAAACTTCCGGAAAACTATACGTAAAGACTTCTGCAGCGGTGCTATTGAGTACCGTTGTTGTCGACGTTGGAGGGGACCGTCGTGTCTTCGGCGGCAAAGGCGGAGGAGCTGCGACAACTTGCTCCATTGCTTTGAAGTAACTTAACGCATTTAAAGTAACTTTGTTTTTATATTAAAAATTTCTTTGGTTTGAAAATTATAACCACAAACCTCGAATAAAAGATTAACTTGATTCACAAAATGTCAACATAACTTTTACAAACAACTAAGCTACTAAGGCCGTCACTATCTTTGTATTTTTAATTAATCCATTCACGAATTGTCGTTAAAAATTGTAATTACTTAATTGACACAAAATTAATCGCGAAACAGATGTATAAAAATAACATTAAAATCCCGCAAAGAAATTAATAACAATTACTGGCACAAATCGTGAAGTAACTGTATGAACGTTTCTTTATACCGGCTGAACACTAACTGAGGTTGTGCCACTTCTTGTGGTTAGCATTGCAATCACCAAGACAGGCTTTCTCAGCAGTGACGACGCGACGGACAGTCTCACACTCTCACCGAATAACGAGTAAACTCTTCTTCAAAACAGTTTCGTGTACAACATAACCCAATTATGCAAGCAAAATAAAAAATTTTGAATTACACCTCGGGAGCCAAAATTGTTTTAAAAAAATATTTAGATTATAAAATTTTGACCCCAAAAATACGCGGAGCTATTAAATTAAACAATTACTGGAATAACCGGCAAGAAAAATATCAAAAATCGACCCGATCTTTACTTAGGTGTTGTAATTGCAAGATTTCATTTTCGGTGATTTCAACGACCGATGAGAACACGACAAGGTTGTTTTCTTAAATTTCAAATTCAGTTTCTTTCCTGAAGATGTTTCCGTATACTTTAAATTTTGAATGCATTCTTATTAACTACAGGTGTTTAATATTACAATAACTTTCAAAAGTTAACTTTTATTGTAGCAGATGTAAGACGAAAGATGCGTCTATTCATTAGTTACCGATGTGAATGTAACTTGCGTGTTTGATATAATAATCGGTATGTAGTTTTTTGATTTGTACAGAAACAAAGAAAAAACAACAAAATATTTTAACTAGCACGGATTGGTATGCAAATATTTTAATATTACCGTTTTAGCGTTTTTTGGAATACAAATGGTGAAAATGGTCCTAGTTTCCAATTTCTGGAGTAAATTGAAATGTAATCACCTTGCAGTACAAAAAATTTAAAGTTCGTTAGACTTAATTCAAAATTAAGCTTTACTATAATTACAATGGAACGACCGTAATAAACATTAGAAATTGTTAAATATATGTTGTTGATATTTGATTTTCATTACAAATAGCCAGTACCCACATATTAATAATTATAATGATATACGTGTGCAAGTAGCTAATTAAATTTTTTATGTTGGTACCTGTAACACGGTAGTAATTTATGATGCACTTGAAATGCTCTACAGCTCCACTGCATTAAATTAAATAAATGAAGTTGTTACAATTAATCAAAATGTTATCTACTAATATTTCGAAATTAAACATGTGAATTGATTGTTCAAATTAACGCCAATGTATGTTGAGTGTAATGTAAAATAATTTAACAAGATAAACACGCCAATGAAAAAGTTATCGAGTTGAAATATCAAATTGGGGTGGTTGGAAAAAAGGGTTTAACGAGTGGTCGATGCTCGTGGAGTAACAAAACGGTCGCTGCTTTAACGGTGTCAACAAATCGTACTTTCACGTTTATGAAGACATGAGTCGCGTGTTTCCTGGCCAGCGCATGACATTCGCGGATGTCATGTGGCTAATAAAGGTGGTGAAAACGGGTTACCGGTGTCCTTAAATCATTTAAAAAATTATCGTTGAAAGAAAAAAACTGATAGAAAAATTATGCAACCCCGACAGGCTAGCAAAAATTTACGCAAAAGGGCCTCGGATATGGACAATATATTATGATGAACATAATATGGAGAATGGGGACATAGAACTTTATGGCTTGGAGCTAACGATATAAAGAGGTATATGCGGAAATCGTGAAGAAAGAGATTATATTGAAATTTATGAAAAACAAGAACAAACAAGCAACTTCAGGTGTGAATATGCAATTTGAAGGAAACAAGGATTATATGGTATTGACTGTCAGAACGAAAACATAATAATTATTGCAGGTGATATACCGGGTGTCAACAACAACTATAGTTTTTTTTTCAATCAGAAAATGCGGTGCGTCCCCACCATCATTAAAAGAACGACTTTTATAGGCAAATACGATGAAAATTGATTAATTTATTCTAAGACGCGTTTATTTAGTAATGCATTTTGGAATATCATCACACCCTGATAGATTCCAAATAATGTAAATTGAAGAAATTGTTTAGAGTTCAGGCTAATTATATAGTACATATAGTCTTATGTACATATAAGTTATATATATTACCTGCAATGGGGCGTCATAACTACATGATCTGGAGCAAGTGTAATATTTACATTTAAAATATTATATTTATAATTTGATGTAAAATCGTTTATTCGTAATAAATTAATTATTGTTATTAAATTAAAATTAAAATATTAACAAGTTAATTAACTAATAAAATTCAAATTATTCTCATCCGCTTTCAGCGATGGGTTTATTTGATTTATATTCTTTTATATAACTTATGTCATATGTCTTTGAATTAATATTAATTTCTTAGGTTGAAATTTATATATTTTAAATAACTTAAAGTTATTAGACATACTCCAATTCAAGGTGAAATATTAATATCTGAAGTTCAACAGTTCCATTGAATGGTGCGAATGTAATACCACTCTATCAGATGAAAAAAAATATTATTTTATTATTAATATTAATAAATATTATTAAAATATTAAATATAAGAAGGAGCTGCCACAACGGCATAATAAAAATGGATCAGGAAGATTAACGAAATTTCAACATCACTCTCTTTACGTTGTTTGTTTTTCCTGGCCGTTCTTATCCATCTGGAACGTGATGGCCTTGGCCTAAAGGCTGCACTGAAGGGGCGGATCAACGGAAAAATTTAGCGTTAAAGACGTTCAGATAAATAGATACATTATTGGCGGGTTCAAGAACCATAATTAAGATTTAATCAGTGATTAAAATTATTACCACAGTAACAATACTTCAAATACATTGTATTTAATCATACTCGTAGATTAGCTGAATTATGGTTTATTCGTAGCTTAAACCTTAAAAATAATCATAAAGCTGTGAACATATTTTAAATCTTATAATTATTGTTCTTGAAACCAGTTATAAAATTTGATATGGAATTACAAAGGACGCACCGATTCGTGCTTGCCCCGGTTGTGCGGCCTAAACGCCGCACTGAGAAGAAAACTATTCGACGCATGAATTCAGCGTTACAGACACACAACATACATCAATCTAAATAAATAGTCAACTTCACGAACGATAATTAAGTTTAATCTTCGATTAAAATTGTAACCATAGTAATAACTAATAAATGCATAATCATAGATTACTTTTTTAGGGTTTAATGGTTTGCATTAAAACTTGGGTCCCCTTAAATGAGCCATAAAGCTATATTATATAATATTAGTAAAATGCAAGTACCCTGGTTGTGCGGCCTAAAGACCGCACTGGGAGGGGCACTGATCCAAGCGTCAATTTAAGGTTACAGACTTGCAGATAAATATATTAATTAAGATAACATTTTTAACGAGGTATAAATACTTCTCTACTCCGGCGAGAACAAACAAGGAAGAAACGGAACTGGCTTCATTGTAACTGGAAAGATGACCAACAAAATATTATCGTTCAAGGCAATAAGTGGAAGAGCATCATATTATTTAAGAATAGAATCAAAGACAAACGTATCAATCATAAACGGCTACGCCCCAACGGAGGATGGATACGAGATTGAGAAAGAGGAGTTTTATAGCGAAATTGAAGCACTATGTGATGCAGCGCCGAGAGAAGACGTATTGATAATATTAGGAGACTTCAATGCGAAGATCGGAAAGGAAGACCGCATAAACTCAGTAGCAGGAAAACAAACAGTGCATGAAAAAACAAACAACAATAGAGAAAGGTTATGCAACCTGGCAGTAGCCACGAACACCATGATATGTAGTACCAAATTCAAACATAAGGTAATACATAAGGTCACATGGGTGTGGCCAGGAGTCAAAAGTGAAGATGGGAACCAAATCGATCATATACTGATATCGAAAGACGAAGAAAACATAGTAAAAGATGTACGAACATATAGAGGAGCTAACGCGGACACCGACCACTACTTGGTGGTGGCGACAATGAAGCAAAAAATTACGGAATATAATGGAATACGAACATTTAACAAAAGAATAGCGACCGAAGAACTTAAAATCCGCGAGAAAAGAAAAAGATACGAAGAAAGTCTAAGAGAGAAACTAGGAAACAAAAAGAAAAGTAATGATATGGAAGAAGAATTAGACAGCATCAAAACAAGTATACACAAAACAGCAAGTGAAACACTAGGATATAAAAAAAATAAAGAGAAACAAGGAATGGTTTGACAACGAGTGTATGGAATATAGCAAAAGAAAAGGAGAGAAAGGAACTAAGAGGTTAAGAACAGGAAAGCAAGAAGACCTAGACAGCTATAAAGAATACAATAGAAGAACGTGCAAAAAATATAAACAAAAAAGAGCTCATGGTTAATGAAAAAAAATGGAAGAAATCGAAAGTAACAACAAGTTCAATAACACGAAAAGCTTCTACCAAATGTTAAAAAAGCAGAAACCAACAAACAGGGTAAAAACACGAGGCATGAAAGACGAGGAAGGCAGAGTACAACACGACACCGAGAAAATAAAACAGATCTGGACCAGACATTTTCAAAAACTGCTAAATGGTCAACAAGGAGAACGTATAACATCAAATGCAACAGTGACAGGCGATAATCAAGAGGTCTCTTCACCAACACACGAAGAAATAATGAACGTAATAAAAAGTATGAAAAATGGAAAGGCGCCTGGAAGAGACGAAGTGGGAAAAGAACTTGTCAAGTATGGAGGGGAAGAGGTCCACGAAAGGGTGTGCGGACTGATTCAGCAAGTGTGGAGAGAAGAAAATATGCCTACAAAATGGAGAGATGGTGTTATAGTACCTCTAAAAAAGAAAGGAGACCCCGAAGAATGTTCGAACTACAGAGGTATATAACGCTGCCCAATGCAACATACAAAATATTGTCAACACTAATATTTAGAAGACTGAAAGAGCAAGCGAAAAAGATAATAGGGGAATACCAATTTAGATTCACAGAAGGAAAATCAACAGTGGGCGCAATACACACAGCGAAACGCACAATGAAAAAAGCGTTGGAGCATAAAATCGGTCTGCACATGCTGTTTGTGGATTTCCGACAGGCTTTCGACAAGATAGACAGAGAGAAACTATTTAAAACGATGGAAGAGATGGAGATCCCGAACAAACTGATTAAATTGGTACAAGTGACAATGAGGCAAACAATGGTAAGCATCAGAACAGTTTCTAAAGAATTCCAAGATATACAGTGAATTTCAAAGAATTTTGCAATCATTTTCAGTAAATTCTAAATAAAGGATTACAGGATTTTCAAAGATTTCCAATAATTTCCTAAACTTCCAAAGAATTCCAAATAAATTACTGGTTTCCATTAACCCTACATTGTTAGGGATCTGAATTTTTGTAGGGGTAATTATAAACAGCCTTTATTTTTAAAAGCACAAGTTGAATGTCGCTGAACTTTAGAAATAAAACAACTAAGTCTATATGGATTTGTATCAAATAGTACAAAATTCAAATTAAACAATTTAAAAGTCGAAAATTCTAAAATCGTTTACAATTACCCTACGTGACCCTAGTATTTAATCCCCCTGTAATAACATAGCATTAGTTCAAATTTCTGTTAAATGAAATTAAAATGACGTAATATTTTACGTTTTGATGTTGATTATTCCCAAATTGAAATTGATTCATCCTTTCAATTTGAAGTCGTAAACATTTTATATTCATAAAACATTCATTTATAAAAAAGCGCAAAATGAAACATTTGATGAAAAAATCCGAAGAAACCATGTTTATGACTGTAATTTTTGTCTCTATGAAACACTGCGCCCTCTCTTTAGGCTCTCTACCACTACGTAAAATAATAATTTTGATACATCAATTGAGCTTCGGAAAGCTAACATAGAAGAATTAGAACTACGAAGCTAAGTTTTCTTCGAAAATGCAAATAAATGTTCGAAAGGATTCAAAAGAAACCATCTCATCAAAATTCTATTCATGAATAACGGATTTATGGGGAAAAGAAAGGAAATCTTTTCAGTTTCTATAAAACTTGACTATCACTGTCAGTACGGATTTCTCTCTGACTTAATCCGTCCTTTCTCTTCGCGCAATATTTCCGATTTTTAATTATTTGTTCCTTTTTGTTTTAGTTGTCATGGATTAATTTCAATCCAATATGTAGCGAACTCGATTGAATTTCATATATTCGTATTTATCGTATTTATCACATCATCTACATTTTCCACTAAAGATGATACTACAGTGTGTGTCTAAATTATCGGAGAAACTCCGATAAAATTTTCCACATGGTAGAATTTATTGTCGCATGTAATACCGAATCTACGTCGGTGCAAAATTTCAGTTGTTTGGTGCTCTAAACGTGTCCGAACATTTTGATGAGTGAGAGAAGGATCTAGTGATAGCTTTATATAAAAAGAGCCTCAGGAATTAAAGCATCCTTTTGAAAGAAAAATTTTTGACTAAAATTGTTATCCAAATTCAAGTCTTTTTTAGATGGATTTTAGGGAGATACGCAATTTGTAATAAATTTATACTTTTACATTGCTATAGGGGAGAAATATTAACGATGGTGCGCTGTAAGCAACATCAACGTGACGTCACGCTAATGATATAACCTCGCTTGACCTCGCTCAGAAATACTTTGATTTGGTTTTGAACGATAATAATACATTACAACTAAGTAATAAATAAATAATTTAATAAAAAATAATAAATTTAACGTATTTTAATTACTTTTTCAAATAATTTTAATTAATTAAGACGTCAAATATTTAGTTGATATTACAGCCACCAGGGTGCGTACAATTAATATTTTTCCCCTATAGCGCTGAAAATATTAATTTTTTGATATACGTGTTGCTGTGACCTCCCTAATCTTTCTCAAGCCCTATGTTGGCTAGACAAAATATATTATGTTTAACTTATTTAAATTAATTTATTGTTAAGGGATGTTTAGCACTTATGCCCCTTTTTACTAGCTCAATCAATGACACTCTCAGAAGTCGATTCCTTGTGATTTTAATTAGAGGTAATCGTTGAAATTGATTTAATTTGTTCTCTCTGGATAGGTTGAAATTGCTTTTATGAAGTGAAATTAAAAAGGTTTCAATAGCTTGAAAGAAATATTTATATTCATGTAAAAAAATTGTAAAGCGCATATAAACAAATGATTATACAAATAATTGCAGATCACAGATCTACTATCAAATAATGGTTCACAAATAAAACATTTAAGTTTCATAAAAATATACAAGTCAAAAGATCTCTTCTTTTCTTCTTAGATTTGCTTAATTAGCTTTATACAGGGTGTCCCCGTGACCGTGGAGAACCTTTGAGGTGGTGATAAAGGACACTTTTCTAAGACAAATTTTCAAATAAAATTTTTGCCCAAGTACAAACCCTTGGGGGGTACCTCCCTTTAAAGCAATTTTTTGAATTTATGATTTCAAACGGCCATAGCTCCGATATTATTGATTTTTTAAGGTTAATGGATTAGAACTTTTTTAAAGATAATTCGCTTGTCTACAAATTAGGTTATAACCCCTTATCGTCTAGAATTAACGGATTTCGAGTTATAAATAAAATTAAGGGAAAAAATGTTTAAAAAATTCAGGTTTTTTTATTTTAAATTTTCTTGCGAACCCCGTATCTCTTAAACAAAACGTCTAAGAGAAAAACTAATGGCCCAAACCGGATAAGGAATTTCACGGGCTACAACTTTCGTCAAATAAATTTTTTTGGGTAACCAACCGTTTTCACAGAAACTCTGATAATAATGAACAAGGTGTAGGTAAAAAAAATAAATTCACAAAATTAATTTAATAAATGCTCAAAATGGCCTCCCTCATTTTCAGCACACAGGCGTGCTCTTTTCAAAAGGTGTTGCACGGTATTATTTAATACGTTATAAGTAATATTCAAGATAACAATACAATATTAATTAATTTCTAGCTAATTAAATCTTTTGGTTACATTTTGATGTGACAATCATCAATCTAATTATTCTCAGCAATTTTTCACATGTCTTTCTTATCCCGAGAGATTCAAATAATGTCATAAAATTGTAAATTGAGAAGGTTTTGAGTTTCTCGTAATCTGAAGTTTTTAAGTGTATTCTTACTTAGAATTTTGTGTTCTTTTTGAATATATTATTCATTTTTTAATTGTGTGCCTCTATAGAGCATTTTGGAACACAGCAGTGTGTAGGTCTACAAATTATAAAATTAAACTTGCACACCCTGTACCTTATAAACTAAATGCTTTACAAAAAACTTAGTGCCATCGTCGAACAGCAAAATTAGTGAGATACAATTTAATTTGATAATCATTTTTGAGAAAATAATCCATTTCACAGAAAAACTGAAATTGCTCTTTACCGCCGAATTCGTAGTTCACCCGAAAAAATCTGTATTTCATCGACTTCCTTCGTTAATGTGTTAAAAATCTCCCAATTCATTGAAAACAAAATCATTTATTCTCTTTTGACTTATCTATGTTTAACTAAAATCTACATGTTTTTTTGTCTAATTTCCGTTTTTCTTTTTTTGTGAAACGTTCATTGAAAAGACGCAGAGTTTGCATATTATATAATAAAAAAATGAAATTTTCAATGCTTCAACGTTTCTTTACTTGATTTGATCCATGACTCGAAAGCTGTTGATTATAATCAGTAAGGAGTTATAATCTACATAGTTTGTAGATTATTTCACGCTCTTTAAAAATCATTAAAACCCATAAAAGTCAGTAGTTTCATTCCTATGACCGTTTCCGAATTTCTTAGGTAGAGAAGATGTAATAATTGTAATAATTCAAAGGAATACAGGTAAAATGGTACATTGTTGATTACTTTTGTAGGTGGTAATTATAACATAAAAACACTTATGTACCTCAATTACATGCACTAAAGAGTAACTTTTTTACTTACATTTATGTTTACATAAAATACCGAAGCAAGTAGGCCGCATAAATGTAAGTAATCTTTATAACTTATTTAAATAATAAGTAAACTTACACGTGACTCTCATAAACGTGCACATAAAACACAATTTGCATAATTAAGTCGATTGAATTTAAATTATGCATTCACTTTATGGGATAATGATTTAATTTTTAATTGTAAATTATAATCATTTGAATAAAATTAATAAAATGCTGCATTACTCGAAGAGAGTTTCATTGGCGATATTTAAATTAATACCAGTAGGAGCGAGGTTCAATGCTAAAAAATTTTACGATTGGAAAGCTGCAATTTTTGTCAGATGGTTTTGTTTTAATAAAGTGAAAATTATAATAATCCACTTCCTGCAGTTTTTAAAAGATGCACCATGGATCGAGCAAGTTCCTCTAAAATTACACGCATTCCTTTGTTATCTACCCCTAAAAGGAAGAAGGCGTGGTAAGGGCAGGTGTATAATTAAGTTAACAATATTTCGTTATTCCTAAAATTTGAAATCCGTCTTGACTGAAAAACTCGATAAAAGCATTAAACATGCAAGCAGTCACCGAAACAGAGAAGAGCTTTCAGTTGAGATAATTGGTTTACTTTAACATGAATTACTTTTTTCAAATATTTTCCAAAATACTTCATGTATGACTAAAGAGAAATTTCTTCTTCACTTGAATTTGTTTTGAATCAAGCATAGAAAATGTTAATTTCTGCTTAAAGCGAAATTACTAAGCAGCTCTTGGAATAAAGATGATGATTGTTTTATTATTGAAAAATCGGAAAACAACAAGACATACTGACTGACATAATACTAATCGTATAGGTAATCTTATATTTTGTATATTTTACCTGAAGGTGCAGCTTGCCTACTGTAATAAAACTGACGAAGAGTAGTTTGTTCTGACCTGAGGATACTAGTGAACTAAATTAATTTATAGCATCTGCAAAGTGTGTTGACGCAAAATTTCCAATTTGTTTCTTCAATACTCAAATGAAGAACTACATCAGCACATTATTGTTTCATCTCGAAAAACAAAAAGGAATTTAGAAAAGTTGATGTTGTTAGTATATGAGCAACTTTCAGTAGTCGTGCTGACAATATTAAGGTAGATAAACGAGTGGTTAGTTGAGAACTTGCTTATCCACAAACAAAACTGATTAAAGAACGAAGCGGTTCACCTTGCCATCAAGGTGGTTTTGAACCTTGGGCAATGCTAATTGAACACCTCAAAGCATACCTACCCAACTATTTCTACTTTTAAAGTTTTGTCTAATTTAAAAAACATTTCTTCCAGAACTAAAATTGAAAAAGAAAAAAATTTGTAACTCAATAAAAAGGCATTTCTAACGAAATTATTTCGTTTAGAACCACGTTTTAATTTCAAAGCTCTTTACCGTTAATGCTAAAAGCGCAATTATAATTTAAAATTAACAAGATAAACAAAATTAAACGTTTTCTGTTAATATTGACTTGAGTGAAAATTTTTAAATATTATTTAATCAGGCTGTTTAAATGATACAACCGGAAATCTACATGTTTGGTATTTCCAAATTCGACATTTAAATTTCACTGTTGAAACTAGATTGACATTTGATGGAGTTGTGTCTTTGATGATAATCGCACTAATAAAGGCAAAGTGTGATAAATTGAAAAAGATAAAAGTTAAGGCGATACAAAAATAAATATGACATAACGATCAAGTTATAAATGATGGATGAAAGAAAACTTTTCTAAATCAAATTTCACTATAGCAAAATAAAACTGCAAAGAGTAGTTCAAAAAGAAAACGAAAGAATACAAAAATTAATATTTTAATATGAAAATCACGTTTCTGCTCTACTTTTTGAACTTTTTTATCTAATTTTCTATAATAGTGGAATATAAAATATTTTTGTGACCATGCTTAGGTAACGGGGATCTTTTTACTACAAAAAAACTCTACATGTTAATTTACCTTCTTAAGGTATTCATTAAATGCAAATATGTTGAGTAATTGATGATTGCTCTTAAAGATTTAAATGTTTATTTTGTAGAATGCACAATGTTAAATTGATCATGTAAGCTAATGATACGCTATTTGCTCAGTGCCTTAAGCAGGTCAGTAATGCTGTGAATGTAATTTTTATGATGCAATATGGAAGTCATGTTTGTATTTTATTATTTGAATTATTATATTTTTCAGTAGGGGAAAACTGGCGTCGATATTTTTGTATGGAAATTTTTTTAACAGACTTCTATAACGGCACTCGCTTAACGACATGAAAAGTTTTGAATAATTTGCAGAAAAGTGGTTAATATAATTAAACCACCGCAGGGTATTTTTGACTAATTTATTTGAAAGGCAAATAATATACTGAATTAATACCATAACGAATCAATAATTATTAAAAATGGTTGACATTTATCTTGTCCTATACTTATCTTATATTCCGCGTTCGAGTAGTCCACATGGGTATATTAACTTATAAAAAGCGCGCCGTTTGCGAATTTTTCAATTTAAAAAATAAATAAAATTGCGAAAGCAAGCGAAAATTTAAAGCATAAGGTAATAAACTTGGAGCCAAAAGGAACCATAATGTAGCCGAAGAATATTTACGTTCTTAATTTTGGTTAGCTTAATTGCATTAGAAAGTAACTCAACTGCAAGGTAACTACAAATTTCAGAGAAGAGGGTAATATTATTTAGATTGAAAAAGTTTATATTAGTTGAAATGCGCTCTGTCCAGGCTCTAGGGTTTTTAAGACAGGAGCATTGTTTTCTGCTTGGACCTCTTCTTACTTGGATCAGTAACTTCCAATCTCTTCCCATGCGTTGTAGTAGTTCGTTGTTAGTCAAGTGGTCAGTCTAGAATATTTGCAGCATTTGCAGCATCCTGTTAGAATTTACAGCCCAAGCTATCGAGTTCCAGTTGCTCCTACAACTTTCGTATTTATCAATAACCTAAGTCTAACACGTGAAGATGATGATGTTGATCATTGACCTAATTGAGATGGACGCAATGTTGAAACATTTTGCATTCGCGACAATCGGCATGATGGTTACAGATCGTTCATCCTTGTTTACTAAATAACGAATTTATTATTGATAGTTTAAATTTTCCACCGTTACTAGATGCGGGTTACATTAGTGTAAATTTTGTTAAACTATGTATACGACATTAATTTAGCCCACCTAAAATTATGAAAAGTGTTTGTTAATTTTTTGAGTGAGTATAATATGCGAATCGACATACAGATTATCGAATTAACTGAGAATTACGAATGGTGTATAGACTTCGAATTAGAAAGAAAAATTGTGCGAGGTATCAAGAATCACGGTGTGCCTACGCCTAGTTGGACGTTTAATTTAACGAAGATTACACCTATTCTTGCAGATTTTTGGTCAGGTTTGGAATCAGTTGTTGAGTCTATCAGCATTAGAGCGTTGAATATCATTGTCAAGATTAAATTTTGTGGAGGTCACAGAATATTCCCATTAAGACGATTGCGATTCCAGGTGCCAAGTTCTCACGCACATGTTGGTAACTATTTGTTTGAAATAGAGATGGTTTTGAAATTGTGTTAATACAGCAGAATGGAATATGTCGATCACTTTGATTTGTTAAAATTTTGATGAAAAAAAAAATAGAAACCTCACGGTAATTTTTGTGAGGTTGTATTATATGGTATCTACGTGAATTTGCAATGTATGATAAATCGTCGTACCTGTGAATTTTGGAGATTTTAAGATAAATTTTAATCGTTAAAGGAATTTGATTTTAGTATTTACCTCGGTGATTTGCAATTACCTTCCGAGGAGAAACGGTCAGAATAAAGGTTTTACTCTTTGCGGATTCGAACCGAGCATTTCCCATTAGCAGTAGGCGCACTTAACCTCTAATGTACGCCATATACGCTACGGTCTACCGTAGATGTTACCTGTGCAGGTTTGCCTGCGCAGGACGGTAGCGTGTATGGGGACGTTCCGGTGTACAGGAGCAGTCTTCAGTTCTTTTCGCGGTACACCGTACGGTGTCACTCGAAAGAATTGATTTTCGATCTTGCGCCGGTTGCCTGCGCAGGTTTAAAAAACTGCATATGTCTGATCCAATACACGCTCCGGTCTACCTGCGCAGGTATACCTGCACAGGTAGACCTCTCCGGTAGACCGTAGCGTATATGGCGTACATAAGCTATGACAGTCTCTAAAGAGTCTCTATGGGATCTCTATGGATCTCTCTGACCACATTCTGTATCAAAAATGCTCCGCACATTCCAGGTCACGAGTTTTATGTCTGTTTTATTTGTTTTCACTTGCGGGTGTGGTTCCTCCCTCCTGTTAATCTTGACACCCCTTGACCATCTAAGATCTGCCATGGACTAGGGACCGCTGTATTAATTTCCATTGTCATTATTGTTTGTCTTAAGAGAAGTAAAGCAGTAGTTTCTCCGGTTGTGCCGATTCGGCGTCGCCCATGGGTGTCTGTGATTGAACCATTCCAGAAGTAACTTTCTGTTGAACCCAGTACTGGGAGAACTGCTGCTTGCTCTCAGAGTTCTCGATATCTAACTACTCTCACATAGTCTAGTCTGTAGGTCAATTCAGTTATTTGTTACCACCTAATTAATTTCGGAGCATGCTGTATATCATAGTATTAAATTGTAATGCATAAAATTTAATATTTCTTGATAACATTTAAAATAGCCGACTTTGGATAAGAAGGAAGAAGAGTTGATCATTGGAATTCGACTAGTAATACTTATAGTAAAATGTAGTAAAATTTTGCAAATCTGGCTTCGATATTATATTTTACTGGCGTCATTTTAACATCTGTGTGGAACGGGATTAATAAATTAGAGCTGGTTGGTTAATTTGTAAAAATGTGGTTTGACGACTTCTATATTCACTTGGAAAAAAAGCTGGAAAAACTGTATTACGCAATCGTATTCTATTAGTTCTCCGCTACTGTTTTTGATAATACCACCACCTATGCGATATCGGTCGTAAATCTACCGGTTGACCATCATATTTAAGATTGAAAACATCCATTTATTGGTAGTGATATCAGTTAAGGTCTGTTATTTATCAGTTATCTTGGCTGCTTTATTTGTCCAGTCTGGTTTCCGATCACTAAAAGTGATTTTCCTGAGCAGTGGCGTATCTTCGAAGTTTTGTTGATCGTTCTTCTTCTTCTTCTTCTTATTCTGTTGAATAAGATCGTTGATCGTTGCGTAACGGAATCGTATAAGAATAATTAGCGTCCTAATTAATGATTTTATTTTTTTGCTTGATATGGCGTAGGCCTTTACTTGCTTTCTTTTTGTTACGCTTTATTAGATCTGATTTTGAGATGCATAATGTACCTTATACATTATCATCAGCGACTGATATGCGATATTTCATGCGCAGATAGTTCAATAGTCAATTAAACTGTACCTGTTAGTTTTGTTCACCTCCTTTCACACTTTAGGGTATAATATTTTGTTTTGCGACATTAAGTGTGCGGCGCCTTTCCATTTTGTTTAGAGTGTAATTGGGTATATGCACTCCATATTTCACAACTACCCTAAATTGTTCGAAGCTGAGCAGTGCGGTAGCGTCGTTGTAGAAGCTAAAAGGTACAGGTAGGTGAAAGAGTGTTAATGAAATGACGTTTTACACGCGCAGCAGTAATCTAGCGTTACAGATAAACAAATAAACCTTTCGGAATCTACATATTATGTACATACCTACATACGTAATATTACATTACATAATATGTAGTATTATTGACATATGCATTGTAATCCATTAAATTATTCTAGTACGTATGCACATCTTTTACTGCTGTTTATAGTAATCAAATTTCGCCGCCAACTTTAATAATATTATATTTAAGTACTTACGTACATACAAACATTCTGATATCGAAACATAATTTTTAGTAGGAAGGTACATATTTTTACCTTATTTTGTAGTCCAGTCTTTACGGTACAAAAAAGATGCCTGTGTCTAAATAACTTGACAATGCGATTTTTCAGCTGAAACATTTCACTTCGGCATCGAAAAACAGCCCCTAATTGGCGTAGGTTAGATTAATCGCTTCAAAAGCATCGTATGTCCAAAATAGGTATTAGCAAAATTGAAAAAGTACAAATAGGAGTAAAAAAAAATTGTATGTACAACTTTGCTGTTTATCTGACGTAAAAGTGGTCCCAAGTTGAATGAAAGTAGACTAAAATATTTTCTAAATCTACGTATAGAACAACATTCTAGCCCTAATAGGGCCCTAGCGGTGAGCTTTAAAAATCGATAATTTTTTATTTTTATTTGAAAATGTTTTTCAGGGTCTTAATTTTACGAAATTTAATCATTTTTCTGAACATTAAAACGATGAAGAAATAGATTTGTTTCGTGAAATCGGCGTAACTCCCACAGAATTAAGTCCATAAAACTTTTATTTATAACTTATATTTATTGGTTTATCAGGAAAAGAATGACCTATTTCTATAAACTAAATTTTCAGCAAAAATTGATTGAAAATTAAGTTTTTGTTTTGGAAACCGTTTCTCTAAAACTGTACGAGTTACAAAGTTTTTATTTAGTTTCATGTACTGTTTTATTCTCTATACTGGAATTGAACTTATGTTCAATTTGTACTTCAGATGCACTGAAATTCAGCTATATTATTATTTGTAAAAACTGGCAAAAATTGTTCTAAAACGATCAGCTTTGAAAACTAAAAATTAGGTAAACATTAGGGGTAAAAGGTTGTTTTATACGAGAATTTACAAATAATAGAAACAACAGAAAACAAGTTTACATCAAAATCTGAAAATTATATAATTTTGGACTAATACCGAAAAATCAATAATTATTAGGTTATAACGATTTATTTTGGGCATAGGATGCATAGAAAACAGTTAAATCACTATTAGGTAGATTTTGATACTTTCGTTGAGAAATTTGTTCCTGGTCCGAATCTGATGTTGAAAACTGATTTAATTTTATTTCCCACGTCAAACTAAACCGTTCAAGTACAAAAAGCGCATTTCACGTTATTTCCACGCAAAAGTGCCTAATAATTGCATCATTATGCTTTTTTCTCCGTTTAAAAACATTTGGTAATCTCAAATTCAATAATTCGAAGAGAATCGTACATTAATTAGTCCGGATTGTCGAAATTCCACTGAATTCTAATATTATCGCGTCTGAAAATAGCCAAGAACAATGGCACAAAATAAATAAAAATTAATATAGCCTGTAGAGAACATTTCCATGCAGCTTCCAGACTGAAACAGTCTCGTTTGGTTGGACCTTTAATTTTCATGACTAGATTAACTTCCGTTGTGGATTGCAGTTACGCTATGCAGTTTACTAATTGCAATATTAAATATCGTAAATGTATAAATTTGATATAATTGATAATATTTAGTCGTGAAAAGGTTTCATCTGCAAACAAATGTATTAAATTAAATTAAAGTTTTCTCTATAAAAATTTTCAATTTTCTTTTCCTTCTTTGATGTTTCTTGATGAACTTTCCGATTAGTTTGATTAATTCAGTGAGTTCGATAGATATTTATTTACTTGCCTATTTGTATTAGAGTTCGACCCTTATACATTATTTTTCTTTCTGTTCTAATCATTTAATCTGTTTCTATTTTCTTTTTTCAAATAATACGACTAATTTCATGGATTATTTTTGTTACATCTTCGTTTAATTTGTCAATGTCATTGTTTTAATATAAATTATGTTACACCTCTATAATCCAGAATCATATTGTTTCCGGTCCAGGCCGGCAAAAAGTGGATTTCTTAGAATTATCGGTTGAAGTCATTGCCAAATTTACCCCACAATCTACCAGTATTTTGCCAATTATTATTGAGATAAAACGCCCGTTTTTATATGATGATCTATAACTAATTTATTTTATCCATATTACGCAACAGGGAGGGGGAGAGAATATTTAGTTTCCCAAAATTAGTTGACTGTAGTAAAAATTGGAATGATTACATTCGGGAAATAAAAACATTGGGCAATTCTCAAAACTTGATAATAATATTGTTACTAAAATAGCCTGCTTAAACCTTTTATTTTGGCATCAGAAAACATCCCCAAGGTCTCTAGAATTCAATTTTTTGATAATAATAGGCCCCAAACACTCATAAAATTGTAAATGGACAGTTTTAAATGTTATGCCCCAAAATAATTATTACCAAATCAGCAGAGATTTGTTATGTTCATCTGACATAAAAGTGATCCGCATATGAGTGCCACTAGCATGGACCTTTTTAAATCCCGATTAGCCCTAATGGGGACCTGACTATAATATTTAGCAGCTGAGTATTTTTGTAAATTTTCTGACACTTCGCATTTTTACAAAATAATTCAATTTCAGGGTACCTGAAGCCTGAAGTGTTTTAAAGGGGTGTACGCTGTCTTCATCATTAACTGTGACATTTTGTCATTGTGTAATATCTACTAATTATTTCATAGGCAGTAGATTGCAATATTTCTTTCGTTTGTATGGGTCGGAACGTGAAAAGCTGTCTTATAAAAAATATAACCAACCCGTATTGGATGGTAGTGTGGGGTTAGCCTACTAAATGTCTCCTTTTTTTCTTTTTTTGTGTACATTGGAAGTGGGGAATTCTTTAAAAAGACAATACCCGGATGTTTTTGGTAGTAGTGTCAGATTCCTACTGACTAAAACCCCACTCGTGAGGCATCCGGTTCGCTTAGAGCACTTCTACCATATTATGCCTGTCACCTTTTGACTACCATTCTTCCTTTTGTTTAATTTTCTATTAAAAGTCCCCTATCGAATGACAACGGAATTCACCTCAAGATATTTCGTCCGTTCCCACCAGACATGTTGCTTATCTTGAGTTTTCTGCCCTTTCGGGACCTTTTTCTTCTTAGTTATCTTCGCAGGTTTTGAGTGTTAGTCTTAACTTTCTTCATTTAGAAGTTCTTCTGCATGTTTAGTCTCCATTATATAAGTGATACCCTCCGAAAGTAATCTTCTGACACATCATCTCGACGACTAGGCTTTTGCGGTTTAGGATTGTCATGTTGTCTCTCTTTTGTCTACGACCATCTTGGGCACTCAAAAATTGTGTGCCGTATGTCATCCTCTTCGCAGTAGCAACACCCCGGCGATTCTCTCTTTTTAAAACTGTGCAAATATGAGTTGTAGCACCCGTGACTAATAATTGCCCAGGTAAGCTCATGGTTTAGGTTGCCATGACTTTGCTCGACTGTAGTTTCAACGTTCCAGCTCTCTTTTTTGTCATTATCCCGTTGGTACTGGCACGTTTCAAGCAAGACCTGCATATTGTGTTTCTTTTCTGAGGGAGTTTTGTGTCATGGCAGTTTAAAGAAACAACAAGTTTACCCCCTCCCGCCCCACTTGTGAAGCTTAAGCAACCCTCCGACATTGTATTGTAGGTGATTAGCTAATATTTATATATGGGGTGTGTAAATAATGTCTTATGAAGTAGAGATGTCCTTCAAAATAATTTAAATTTTTTACATAAATAATGGGAAACATTAAATTACAAAGCCACTTGAAACAAAGGGAAAACAAAAGTAAACCTTTATTATATCATATAACACATTGGTTTATAACTTACATACATATATGTTTTAACATTACCAAGTACATTTTTAAAATAAGTTTTTCCTGTTAAAAATAATCAGAAGTTTATTTAATAACTAAACTATGAATATAACTAGCAAAAATAACTTTTGTAGTAGGTAGTCGATACTTTTAATTATTTGATACCAATAAACTTCACTGATGCGCATTCATTGGCGTCATATTTGAATGTATCTGTGTGGTATATTAAAATTAATATAAAATGACAAAAACTTTTAATTAAAAATTTAATGAAAAGTTGAACATTATTTTTACTATTTGTGTACTTCCACATGGACTGAGAAAGCAGCAAATAAAAAACGTTTAATTATATTGTTATTAATTATAAACTAAATTACATATTATACAAATGTTATATAGGATTGTAAAATGTGGACCATAGTAGCGTTGTCGAATTGTTGTATCAACTTTTTCTTTACTCTGATGAACAAAATAAAAGAGTTGGAATTGAGATTCAATGGGTTCCAAATTGCCCTAATTGGCAATTAAAATATAACAAACAAAGTTTCCGCTAAAAAAATATGAACCCAATAGTGGAAACGCAACTAATGACACCTTTCTCTTTTCGGACAAAATTTGGCTTCGTTAACCCATCCTTCCTAGATATCCTACTTCCCAAATATTTATTTGATGTTCCAGCACTGAAATAGTTATATTATGATAGATCGTGATTTCAGAACGGAATTCCGGAATGATTTGGAAAAGAATTTTCTATAAAGTTAAAATTGAAAATAGATAAATAAACATCAAATTAATTTTAATTCTCCATTACGTTACATTACGTTAACAGTAAAAAATTTTAATAGCTGCTAGAACGAACACACCTTATTGTACAATTACAATTTAGAAATTGTTTAAACAATAAAATATAATATTAAACAACTTTTACTTTATTACTTATTATTATATTGTACCGGTAGTGACTAAAATTTAATTTGAGAATTTTCTACAAAAATTCGTACCTTGTGCAGTGGAGTACCATAAGGTACGGCATTGAACTACGTAACGTTAACCTTCTCATTTTCAAAAAATAAACATTAATACAAATTATTTCCGTATGTCACATTTAACAAACAGTTCAGTGTTGATTGTTAAAATAAATACATTCACATGGTATTTTATCAACACTTTGGTGATTAAATTTTAATAAAAATTGCTATCCTACTGGAGGCAATAACCTGGTCCACATTTTCAATTAATTTTCAAGAAATTTGATTTTTGCATGCCACTTTTAATAAATTAATAACCTTAATTACCTAATTAATATCACAAATTGATAAAAAGTTGATACATTACGACATTAAAAAATGCAATTAATTATGAGAAAAAAGGTCAATTAGGAAAATAGCACTGCGTTTTTCTATTGTATACTACATTAAAAATGTTTACTAAATATTTTGAACTAGAAATTTAGTACGCAATCTAGAAGAAATGTTCATTCCAGATTCAAATTATCACTGTTATTTCCTGTTAGTAACAGGAATCGAAACTAAGATTCGATGGATTGCCAATTTGGTCAATTGCGTGTATTGCCAAGTTGTATCCTAATTCAAAATATAACTTTTGCACGAATTCCACCGCTCAAATATAATATAGAAATAGTTTCAAAATGTTTGGAACAAAAGAATCATCAAAATTAAAAGGGCAAGATAATAATATAAAAAATTCTTTTGGTGGTGCGATCAAGCTGTAAATGATACTTAATTACAGAATTCTGTATTTAAATTATTGTTTTGTGTGAATGTGACGACAAACAAAAAGACTTTGATGTGGATGTTTTAATCCATAAAAGTTCCTACATGGAATTAAATAATTTTGATTGATGAACGTAAAACATTAAAATCTGGGTTTTGGTTAATATTAACTACTCACAAATGTATTTAATAAGTTTCAAAGTTATCATGTCAAAACAACACTGAAGGGTAGAAGGCCAATAACCTGGGGCTGTAAAAAGGATACAGGACGAGCGGGATTTCATGATCGATCCTTTACATGTGTACTTATAAAAGCGTAGCAAAATTTTGTTATCTCAAATACGTATAATGCAAAAATTTATTTGGCATAAGTCAATACTTCTTTTGTAATATTGGTCATTTACTAGCATATAATCCTAATCGGCACACAAAATTACTTTTATCTTTAAAAAAGTTATGGAAAGAATTTTCTGGAAGACCTAAATGAATACAACTCCCTAGCGGTTGACCATACTACGCCTGCTAAGAGTACTCTCTCCAACCCCTTTTTACATTTAACTTTCGTCATTATTTTTATGCAGCACAAGCCAAATGAGATCTTATGTACTTTGAATGAGTTTGATGTACTAATCAAAACTTTAACACCAAATAACTCTGTATTTTATAGAAGTTATCAAGGGCCGCCCTCTTTGGAGTAATCCCATTAGTACAAACTGAAGGAATTTACATCAAACGTTATTTCCGGTGGAAATTCTGTTTTCCTGCTTTTCCTTCTTGTATTATCACATACTTTATTTAAACTTTCGAGTTCACCAATAGATACTGCTAGTTTTCCATAAATTCAAAATTACTTTATTTCTTCGTGGAGAACAACGAATAAGTAACAAAATTAATGTACTTAAAGACTTTCCTTTTCAGATTTAATGGATAAAATTAATAAAAATAATATCGCCTTCACTAAATGTTATAGATTAAATTTATATGTGTGTATGGGCACATTAAATTCATCTACCCTCTCAGTGCGGCCTTTAGGCCGCGCAAACAAGGTACTCATATTATATTAAATAAGTAAATAAACAAACTTAAAATAATTTTATCATTATCTATCTATCAATATTACCCTCAAACGATTTCATAAATATCTTATATTATTAGATACATTTATAATTATGTACTTACAGTAAATTTATATATCGGTATAAGTATATTAACTATGTACTATGAAAGTATGTAAGTATGCGGTTTGCCACCGTTGGTACCAGTTTCGATTTTCAATACGATTAGCTAGCACAAATTACAAACTAATGCTGTAATTAACCGCATACAATTCCCCAACCCGGTGTGAACAGCCATGTGGTCAAAATATCGAAACGTTTCTCTACATTAATTAGTTGTCCGCAACCAACATTAAATTGTAAGTCCTCAATATTGAAAGCTGAACGCCTAGGAGAGTATCTGGCTTAGAAGAGGCAGCTCATTACATAAAGATGAAGATCTCAATTAGTATTTCAAATACAAAAATATAAATTGCATTTTTGTTTTATTTTTCAAATAAAAGTTTATAATATATTTTTTATTTCAAACGCATAAATAGGCATAATCATAATCAGGACCATAAGCAGGATTTCCTAATGAACATTAAATTTATTTGAAGAACTTTAAATTTGCAGGTGTCAGGATCGATAAAATTAAGGTTTAAACTATGGTTGTATTAATTTATGAATCTATGATTTATCCTTTTTTTAAAGCTAATCTCTGATCAAATAGAATGCATTTTAAATGTAAGTTTAACTTGATTATCGATCGTGAAACTGACCATAAATCTTGTATTTAATATTTGAAATATTAAATTGTTGAAATGATTTGGTTCTGACCTCTTTAAATTGTTTTTTAAGGTTAATAAGTAAGAGATATGTACAAAAGATACATAAGAGATCTATTTCTTATTTTCAATAATAACGGATAGATTTTGTAGACAGAATTTTATTATGCATTGGCACAATAGCTCTTCCCAATTTTCTACCCATCTGATTTCGCCCTTGCTCTTACTGTTGCTGGGGCTGTTGTTGCTTTTGCTGTAGTCTTTTTCAATTTTATTGGGCATCTGCTGGTCGGAAAAAGTTAATACTCCCACAGGTACACGTATGGTCACTACCTGTAACAGCCTGCCAAGTTTCGCAAATTTCGGGACACTTTGACCGTAAAATCGAGTTATTGCTTTCACTGTTGCTCTTTTGCTGTAGCTTTCCTCAATTTTCTGGCCATTCGCTGGTCCGAAAAAATTAAAACCCAGCAGGTACACGTAGGCTCACTACCTGTAACGGCCTTCCAAGTTAAGCAATTTTCGGGGCTCTTTGACCATCAAATCGAGTTTTCTGAGCCTAGGAATAAAAATTCCTAATATTTTTATTTCGCTCGTAACTTATTTTCTTCACCTCTACCAAAAAATAAATACTGAACCGACACAGAAAAAAAAAAATTATCAACGGATGTAATGTGGTTCCGATTCACTTAAAAGCCTTGGTTAATTTTGGTTTTCAGTTCGATTCCGGTTCGACTTTTTGGAATGATGTGGATCTCTGTTATTCGCAGGATTATGGAGATGTAGAACTCAATTGGTTTACAACTCCATTGGCCTGCAACGCGATTAGTACTATTTAAAAATTGAAGCTTTTTCGTTGATCAATAGATTATCTAATTCCAATAGGGAACATGCATGAATCAAAAAATTTAGTTAAAACAGTATTTTCCGATTAATCCTATATATTATATTAAATATCAAATCAGCAAAAATAACTTCTATTTATTGTATTATGTTATAAGTAATCCATTTTAAAATTCAATGATAATTTAAAATAAATCATGTGACCTTAAACGCAACGTCATTGGTTTGACGTCACAAGGCATAACCCCGATAAGCTCGGTCGTTTCCTTCAATTTATTCAAATTGACGGATTTTTAAATATTTTTTAAATTATTATCAAAACGAAAATAAATAAATTAAATAGCATCAATTAGTATATTTAGTTATTTTTGATCCAACTACGCTATAAAAATAATTTGTGCATCTTCCCCATTGTTTGATGAATCTTCGAATCTTTGATGAAAATTTAGAAATCTTTATTTTCATCAATGCTTTTCCTAAGTAAACTTTTCGGTGATATCGATAAAATTATTGTTTCCTTTTATTTTAAATATTTTAGATAGCCAGTTCCTCTTCTGCTTGTCGTTTCCTATGCAATCTAAATATTCAATAGGCTTTACCGTGGTTGCCTGCAACAATCGTTTTTTTTACTATTTGAGCGTTAAATATCTAAACGGCTTTAGCACTTGTCAATCTTCATATCTCTTGAGCTTGGGCGATATACGCAATTCGGTAATGGCTAACCTGATATTCTAACTTTGAACAAAGTGGCTCTTCTTAGGGTTCTCGTTGCCGAATAATCGCCAACATGCTTTTGGTAAAGTAATGCATCGACCTTCAGCGTAGGGATCCACACCATTTTAAATTAGTTTTCTGTGATCTTGATCTATTTTGATGGATGCACAATTATGTCCTTTATTGATGTAATGGAATGTAGCCGACGTCTAGTATTTCATCACTAGATAATCGTTGTAAGGAATCACGTGACGTTTACCTCTTGTTACTCAAAGACCTCTAATGTTCTTCTGATAGACAGAATGTTTATCGGAAAAGGTGGAATTGCCTAGGTCTAACTCAGAGTGATACCGACATCGATAATTTGCCTTCTCATCGTCCGTTAGAGATTTAACTGCTTAGGAAAGCTGCTGGAAATCATAGCAGCACTTCACGCGTTCATTCTTGTTGAATATACACATTGCATCTGGATTTAGTTCTTCGCACAGATTATGAATCATTTACTTTAGCGGAAGTTCTTGCAATTGTAGCTGAGATCAGGTCGTTGAGTTCTTCTGGGCTAAGAATCTTGTCATCAGCATTTATAATGGGCAACATGTACATGTATTCTTCTGTCAACTTTTTTTCACGGTGATGCACCGCCATTTCGTTGATATAAAATATCAGTAGTTCATGACAAACTACCAATGTTGAATCTTCTGTAGCTGACACCTTCTAATATTGTCAACAGGAATTGAATATGCGAAAGCGCGATTTAATCAATGATAACATCATTGGAGTCCAGACTATGGGCTCATACATCTGACGATATTGCGAGTTCACATTGGGCGTTCTGCGTCGACTGGGCTGCCATATTCATCGTGTAGTAAACTTGTTTATGGATGATGAAGCTTTAGATACCACGATTGTTGATGGTTCGATCATCATCTGCGCTAAATGAAGCCAAACGGAACGTACTAATTCATTCCAAAATTATGGTGCTTGACCCAGCCATGCAAGCACCAATTTCCGAAAGATTTGCGGTTAATTCGGCTGACAAGTTCTTAGGGGAAATAGTGGACAGCACCACAGTGAATGCATATGACGTTAAATTGTTTAAGATTTGGTATGCCATGTTAGTGTTGACAGCGCACTTGTAGGTCGGGAATCGATTCTGTTCCAAAGTTTTTTGGCTTCTAATTTTACGACGGCTTTATTCTTTTGTCACATAGTTCATTAGTTTCGTCGGTTAGCATCGAGTTGCATGTTGTTGCATGTCCTCCAATCGGTGGTCACATTTTTTTGGCGGTTTCGGTTGAGATTCGCTGTTCAACTTAACGTTTGGCAACGTTCTTCTCCGGATTAAGATTAATCGAGTTTCATAAAAAATGCTTCTCAACTTGGTGAATCGGATTGGTCTTGCGAATGTTGTAGTCTTCATTCAAAGAAGACAATTATCTACATTAACCAATCGGAAAGCAGGAGCTTTTGATTGTCCATACTGTTCCATACTTCTTCCTTGGCTTCTATGATGTCTACCAGGCATTTTTCTTCTGCAGTGGATTTTTTTAAATGTACATATTTTAAGAATTATTAGTAAACAGAAGTAATAAGTTAACAGATTAAGGAATAGGTAAACAAATTAGGTTTTTATTAATTTTTTTTTAAAGCGCTGAAAACTTTTTTACGGGGTTTTCCAAAATCTAAATCGTAAATAGTCGAAATAGTAAAATCACTTCTTTGCATTCGACAATTAAATATTCACTTATTTCATCACAATCCTTAGGCCCATTTGCAAGACTGCTAACATGATCAACAAATAACAATACAAAACAAGACCAATCGTATCGATAGTTTTCAATAACAAAGTGCTATACTACCACTAATACGGTCTTCTATGTTTCGCTTCGTGTTTGGCTAATTACAGAGTAGGGTAATCCATGTTTCGGTATATACTAATTGTTTGTAAATTACATTTTTTACATTAATTTATAAAATAGTAATAGATTGGTGTTCATAGCAATGAAAAAAATAATCTAATGTTAGTTTATTTTACAAATATTACTGTAATAAATAAACGACTCATTGTCTTAAGATTTATTGGGATGTAGTCAGTCGAATTGCATTATACAACAAATGGATATTATGCATTAACGCAATTTTGCAGTCTCTTTGACATGTCAATCGTGCAAAATTGTTATGACTGATTTCTAATGCTATGTATATGAATTTCTAATTACTGATGACAATTTTTCCAATATATTGCGATGGTCCAAAATGAGTCGATTAGATTAAAAGACACAGTCGTATTTTTAGTTAATTAAGAAACTATGAGTTGTTTGTTAAACTGTACCAGGCTTTGCAAATGCCTAAAATGTTGGAATGCTGTTTGTTCAGATCTACTATGAAACTCAGATGAAGTCTCTTCAACAGGTGCTGATTCTATAAAAAAGAAATGTAAGAGGTAAATTATAAAATAAGGATAAATATTTTTTTACTTTACAGAGTAAAACAAATTGAGTAATGAATCTGTTAAGTTAGGTAAACGCGTAATAAACGGTGTGTGATAAATGAAGTGAATAACTGGTGAAAAAGGACGGGTTTATTTTCCGACAAATTCGAAAAATTGGTAAAACGCGCCTGCTCATGAGAAAACTTGGAAAGGGAAGGATTGGAGAGAGGTTTCGCTTGATGTCTGTCGAGAAGCGAGGACGTATAATTTTTGATGATTTTGTAAAACAATTTTTTTTTATTGTGTACGCCAAAGTGTAAGAATAGAAAGTCCGGTTACGAATTTTAAGAAGCCAGAATAATTGACAGAGATTGTTGAGAGAAGTTTATATGAAAAGTTGCGTTAATCCAGACTTGGAAAATTTTGGTTACCACTGGATGTTAAGTTTGTTGGTTATGGTATATGGTCGAGGAAGAATTTAAATTACATAAGCTGGAATATTTACCTAATATTCAATTGGCAGTTATTTCATCAGGAAGAATTTATGGTGTACGATTATCCTTATCCATCACTTTAACCAAACAAGTTAAAGAAAGATTTACTTCGAGACCGGCGACGACTGAGATGCAAACAGCTGGGTTCTTCGACGTCGGAAGTATTCGGTAAGAACTATACCTACGCGTATTGTTTTATTTTACACACGATATAATTCGATTGAACATTAATAAGAGTGCGGTAATTTCGGAGAGGGAACTTTTAGATTTAAGATTAATTTGTACACCTAATTTGTTTTTATTTGATGTTTTCTGGTTTGTCTCAATCATAATTGTATTAATAAAATGAACGGGTCCTGATTGAGTAGATTTTATTTGAGTAAATTTTTTTATTTAACAAAATACAGCATAGGTGTAAGGCAGATCCAGGCGCAGAGTAAGGTTCTTATATTATTTGGTTGAGTTACGAATAATTTGTAACAAAGCGAGGTGTCTTTTTCTTTATCGAATCCAAGTTACGCCCTATCAGAGTTTTCATCTAGTTAGCCGGAGCAAATTTAAAAAAGTGCCGTTTGTTTACCCCGCTATAAAAAAAATACAGTAGCTAATCACGGCAATATATTTTTTATCCAAAAGTTAATAGTTATTTTGAAACTGTGGGCTTGAAATTTGGAAGGTCTGAATTTGAAGTTATTAATTGCAAATTCTGAAGTTGATACTTGCCTTGAAACTCTGAACTGGAAATTATGAAAATCTGAATTAAAAAGTAAATTTAAATTTCGAAATAAAATAAAAAATACTTCAGTTAAGAATATTACTGATGATGCCAAGCTTATTCGTTAAACTTCATAAAACTAATGAGACTAAAGAAGACGTACTCTATGTACTACATACATGTGTTGTGCCTGTCGCCAATCCTTTTTAATATTTATATTGACGACGCTCTAAGAGAGTGGAAAAAGAATATAAAATTTTACACTTTTGACCCCAACCAACCCAAGTGTGTGTTTACGATGCTATTTGAAGATGACCAGGTGCTTGTAGCAGACAACGAAAATTCACTTCAGTGGGCGTTTCATAGACTACAGCAGATAATGAAGAGGTATAATATGTTAATATCATCATCCAAAACAAAAACCATGGCATTTGAAGGTCAGGAATAGCCCAGATCAAAAATCGTACTAGATGACATCTCTATAGAACAGGTGAGACATTTCAAATTCTTGGACTGCACCATGGACCTCCACCAAGAAAAAGATATAGATGAAAACATCGAAAAATTCAACTACTTTAATGGAAATATTAAACGCACACTGAATAAATGCACAAGTAGAGATACCCTACTGAAGTTCTACAGGGTAATGTCTGTACCCGCGGTTACCTATGGCAGCGAAACATGGGTATTAGCAAAGAAAATCGAAAGCCGAATCCAACATGCGGAGATGAGGTTTCTGAGATCCGTCTTGGGGTATACGCGACTGGATAGGAAACGAGATACGGATATCCGAGAGGAATTAAATGTTTTCAATTTAAACACCAAAATATATGAATATCGAGAGGCTTGGAGACAACATCTAGAAATAATGACGAACACTCGGCTACCAAAGCAACTCTTCCGCTATAGACCAATAGGAAAGCGTTCTATCGGCAGACCTAAGAAGCGATGGATTGACCAAAGGTGACGTAACGGGTAAAATTAAACCTAAGACGTGTAGAAGAAGAAGAGACATGTGTTGCTTCATTTAGGGTTAGTTAGACAAGAAATTTTATCTGGTTCACCCATCTTGACGAGAATTTTTCTCTTAGCCTTTTCCCTTCGATTTTACCCTGAATCATCAACTTCTTTATTGCTTCTGGTCTTCGTGCAATATGGCCGAAATATCGCAAGTACATAGATTACCGATCTTAGTCGCCAATAGTGTTTTGATCTTCAAAAATTCATTTAAAATAGACACATTTTTGAAGTGCACCGCTCACGGGTTTTACAGCATTCTTCTGTATGTCCATATTGCGAAGGGCACCACTTTTCTTCCATCGTCATCTTTATTGTTCACGTCTCGGCTGCTTGCGTATGTGACCACTGGAAATATTAGTGCAGTCAGAAGCCTATCTCTATTGTCTTGGTAACTTAGTGTAGGCAAGTTAGCATTTGAAATCGAAATTTCGTTTCCCGTGTTGTGACCTATACCAATCGATAGATTAGAGCTTCCTGAATATCATATTAAAATGTATCATTGCAGAATTGATGGGAAAAAAAGTTATTTAATAAACAAAATCCGAAAATCGCGATTTTTGACTTTAATCGCTTATATCTCGAGATTTTACACTGACTTTTGAAAAAGTGAGGGCACTATTTTGTAGAGCAGAAAATTCTCTACAAAAAATGTGCAACAACCCCTATCATATAAATAATAATAAACCCGCTATAAGCGTTCAAACATTTTTGGAGATTAATTAACTCATAAACGATCTTCTACTTGAACTTCTTCAATGGGAATCACATTTTTAGTTTTTAACAAACTATAACGTACTCGACACTGCGCATGCACTTGTACTTCAGTTAATTTCTCAAGAGATTGCCACTTATTGTCTTTTTCCTCTTTGCTTTTGCGAATTAAGCCATCTATGCCCTTGTTTTTAACCTTTTTCACTAGAAGACCATTATTCAAATCTTCGTCACAGATAAAACAAGTCTCCGCATACGACATTCTGAAGGTTTGAAATGAAAAATATAGACAATTCAACACAATTCACAATTCAATTAACGACTAAAAGAATCCACACAAAATCTGAACTGTCACTATTATATCAGCTGTCACAACAGCTGATGAAAATAAAAATTAATCTCCAAAAATGTTTGAACGCTTATAGCGGGTTTATTATTATTTATATGATAGGGGTTGTTGCACATTTTTTGTAGAGAATTTTCTGCTCTACCAAATAGTGCCCTCACTTTTTCAAAAGTCAGTGTAAAATCTCGAGATATAAGCGATTAAAGTCAAAAATCGCGATTTTCGGTTTTTGTTTATTAAATAACTTTTTTTCCCATCAATTCTGCAATGATACATTTTAATATGATATTCAGGAAGCTCTAATCCATCGATTGGTATAGGTCACAACACGGGAAACGAAATTTCGATTTCAACCTTTTTTTGAGTCTAACTTGACTGCACTAACTATTCGTATTCCTGTAATCCACAAATCACAGGACCAGTGGGGTACAGATCTCACGCGCTTTTCAATAATTTTGCATATGTTTAATATATTATTAGCTTCTTTTCCTGGTACAAATCCTGCTTGGTCGTCAGAAATTTGGGACAAAAGGAAACTTTCTAGTCGTTAATTTATTATATTGAGCATTAGTTTACTTGTGTCGGGGCCAAGTCCTCAGCCCCCTCCTTGTAATACTTTGAATTTGTCTCTAAATAGGCCGGCAAAATACCCTACCCATGCTTCAGCTATATCATTGGTATTTGTGCAGATGCTTCCATTTTGGTCTTTTATGATTTTCGTATGTGGCTTAAATTCTCGGTACAGGTATTTAACCTTCTTGTATATTTCATGCTGTTCATGTCCATCAGCGTGAAGTTCTTGTACGTACAGATGCTATTAATATCTTTGCTTTTATCACGTCTGCATGACCCCTTTGTGAAAAAAAATAATCGCCCATGAAAAACATGGAATTTTTTTGAATAAAAGGAAATGTATTAAAATGAGAAAAATATCAATAGTACCTACCTTCTTATTTTTAATGATTTAATTCAAAACAATGAAATTTACTTTACTTTCATTACTTTTATACGAGTACCAACATAAAAAAATGCAGTATTTACATTAACAAGCAGTTGGCTTATTGTGACTGGTGCAGAGCCGAAATTCCTGGTTCAAGTCACAATCAGAATTGAATTTTTTTAACTCGAAAAAACAATTCGTATTACTTCCAAGTCGAATAAAATGACCATATCAGCCCTATAAAATTTTAAAATGTTGATATACCACACAAATGACCATTTAATAGTTTCCATATTTACAGTCGACAAATTTTATGACACTTTAACAATATAGTAAAGTTTAAGAAATAGTTTAGACAAAATTCTAAATTTACGTTCAACATTATTTATAAATAATTTTTTCTCATCAACGACATATTAAAATTTTAAGTGTGACTTTGTAGTAGCTGCAATATTCACATTTCAATGCAATCAAATTTTCCAAAAATTCAAGTCGGTTGCTTCGAGCGGGACAAAAACCAAACTTTCATGGGCTCAGATTTTCCTTTCATCAGAATTGGTCCGCGAGGTTCAAATTCAAATTGCTCGTCGAAGTTATCTTCTCTGGACAGGTACCTGAAAAATAATTACAAATTTCTTTACTAATGGCTCGTGACACCTTTCAGTTAGTATTAAATTTCACAGTCTATCCATTTTTCTACAGCAACAAGAAACCTTTCAAATCCTTACTAATTTTAATCTAATTACCTTTGTAATAATTTACTGGTACGTAAAATGCCTACAAGTGCAATATTGTATGTATATAATCAAGCAGTCCAATCTATTGTTTACAAATATCCTGCATTGTATGTCATGTATTGCCCCAGAAAATCTGTAATGGCCATTAACAAAAAAGTGTATACTTACTTTGTGAATTCGTGCAAATAGTCTTCTAATAAGTGTAAATTTTAATGGATATAATTTTGAATCTTTTTTTCCAAAACTTTGCTCAACTGGAGCGTGATACATTGCACGCGCGTTATAAAAGAAGGTCCATGGTTGAATACCTCAGCACGGTTATCGAAGGATGCTCTCGAGGTAATGCAGTAATTATTGTGATAAACGTAAATTACTTTCACTTTATTAGGCGAAGAATGTGATCCTCAAGACGTGTGCCGCTATGCGGTTGTTTCCATAATTCGTTATCATCAAATTTCACTAGACAAAAATGGATCTGTCTGTAAAATGGGTAAATACCACAATATTCTATACGTCGCAGTAAAATTATGTTACACCTGGCAGTTGAACGATTTTGAAACTATTGGTATTCTCTTGGATAATATTTATTCGTGCGAAAAGTCCTTCGATAGGATTTGGTTGGGTGCGCTGTTTGGAACAAACGCATCGTATGTAATCGGTGGATGGAAAAGCGATTTTAAAAATCAAGAAGAAAATTTAAAAGCTGTTATGTACTATTTGGATCATGCAAACATTGGAAAGAAACAATACTTGAATGACGAACAAAATAGCATCCGTTTTATCGATATTCCTTTGGACACTTGTGGTAAAGCTACGCCGTTAAAGATTGCGTTACAGTTAGGGGCTTATGATCTTTTTCAGAAGTTGTTACGATTTGGTGCTCAAGTTGATGAGTTTGTTTTAAAAAGCTTGTTAAGTAGTTTAAGCGATTCTGAACGTTCCTATAACCACGACATCATAAGTTGCTTCAATTTTTTCTTGCGAACTATACCGTTTTTAAATGTGAAAGACTACGATGATTACTTTTTAGTTTATGATAGTGAAAAAAATAAAATTATTAATAAGCTTTTGTATTTGGTCGAAGATGGAATACTTTCGAAAAAGAAGTGTAGGTTAGAACCGCCAGATTTGAAACATTTTTGTCGTTGTAGTATTAGGAAAGCGTTATGGCAAAATTACCAATTGCCGAATGGAATCGCACAGTTGGATTTGCCGAAATCGCTTCAGAAATATTTAGACTTGTCGTTTGATTGACTTACTTGTAAGCATCCTCAGATACGTTAATTTTTCCAGGTTCTCCCGTTGTTTCGGTACGACTGGTTAAATTAACGGTGTTCCCAAAAAGACAGTAACGAGGCATTCGGTGTCCTATTACTCCCGTAACAACTTCACCGGAATGAATTCCAATTGTTATTCTCTAAATAAAAGAAGTAATGAGCTATGGTATTATATAGAGTGAGTCAAATATTTTACCACAGGTTCCCCGTCCACCAGTACTTCTTTGACCATATCCATCATATCCAACGCTAATCTTGCCATATCTTTTGCATGAGTTGTGCATGGTTCCGGAAGTCCACTAACTGCCATGTATTTGTCTCCCACAGTCTCCACCTACCAAAATATATTAATTATGTATTTTGTTTGTTAGAATGATGATGTAAAATATGATTAAATAAATTTTAACACAATATTTATTGTACCTTGTATACGTTCGGATTTTTAACGGGATCCGTTAGGACATCAAAAGCTGTGTAAACCTGATTCAACATTTGTACAATTTTCATTGCTCCTTTTGAATCCGTGTTATTTGCGCAGTAAGTGGAAAATCCAACAATACCGGAGAAAAGCAGCGTAACGCAGTCGTATCTTTTGGCTGGGATTGGCTTTTTGTGACGCAATTCATTGGCAACACTGATGGGTAACACTGAATAGAGTAATCTGGAAATAAATATATTATTAGTAGAAAAACTAATCGTTTTTACCACCGTCCAACTATTATGTCACGTATTTTTCTACCCCCACCCGTATTGATTCTATATTGACAAATTAAAAATTATTGAAGTTAAAAAATTACAGTGTAATTTCGCTAATCTGGAAAGTAAACATTTTTTGCTCTTCCTAATTTCCGATTTATTTATTTATTATAAATTACTGGGTTATTCAAAACATCCGGATTAGCGAAGTGGTCTTGTATTAGAATTGTTATACATATTAAAACGTTGTGATATCTCAATTTTGGAAGTCCTCCCCAACGTCATACAGGTCTTTAGCAAGATGGTATGCTGAAAAATATGTTCCTCAACTTGGATTAGAACCCAGACGAATTAGCCGTGAATACGCACGCTCAAACAACTGCGCTGCCGAGGCGATTAATTTATGTAGCGCGGAACTTCTATATCTCGTGACTAATTATCTGTCCACCGCGCCCATTTCTAAATAAAGTAGGTCTAAGTAAAAATTTAAAACAATTTGTTTTAATTCCTAATTCTTCCCCATATCACTTATTTCGCATTTCGTAAACTTCAAGTTTCTCACCTCATTATGGAGGTGATTATTTTAATTTACCTTCTCAATTTACCCGCTTTCCCTTTCATTAAAAAAAATGTTTTAAACTTTCCTTCTACTGTTTCAAACTTTGCTTGGTTCTAGAATTTTCTTTTCTAATTACTTTTACAAGCCACTTCAATTTAATAAACCAATTTGTTCTCTATTAAAATTCAAATTTTACTTCAATCTGTTATTTATTACTTCTTACACTAACTTTAGCAATAAAATCCGCAAATGGTTTATTCGAAATTCTAGAATCAAATGAATATTTTATACTGCAATTTGCTTATAAAATAGCTCAACGCCATGCAAAAATCTTGCGGCGTACCATAGAAATTTTATAAATTTTGAATGTTAATCGAAACACCTAATTGGAAATCATGAAACTAACAATCGAGGCCTGTAGTCAACTTTTATAATTTTCAAAATATCAAACATTTTCATTTTCTTCGACCACTTGTTTATCGAAATATTTGGAGCAAGTGAAGATTTAAAAACTGCAATTTTATAGGTGTTGTAAAGCTAGGTAAATCCAGCGACATTTCATATAAAATTAGAAACTTTTGAATAAAAACACGAAAATATATTCAGTCCAAGCAACGAAGTTGCAAAAATGGCGAGAGATTGCATACACTTCCGATTAGCTGAAATTTTATCTTCTTCCTCCCAACCGTTATTTATGCACTGCTGGATGTAGGCATCTTCCCATCAAGGGGATTAGTTTTCAAAAAATTTGGGCAAATGAAATATTTCAGACAAGTGTATTTGAGTTTCCTATCATAATTATGTTAACCTTCAAAATTTCTTTGAAGTCCCCTGCCGGCTTCTTCCCGAATTGGAGATTTTAGCTTCGCTAAACGTAGGTTTTTGCCTTTCATCCTTTTAGTTTCAATTTTACGTTCAATTCTCATCAGATCAAAATTGAAAAGCATAGCCGTATTATTAAAAGCAAGTGGGAGGCCGAAGGCCGACCCGTATTCTTAAAAGTAATTGGGAGGCTGCAGGCCGACTCGTGTCCACTACACCGTTTTGAGAAGCCAAAGCTAGATTAATAAACCAAAGATCGGCCATGTACACTGACACTCGACTATAAAAACTTTAAAAGGTTCAAGAACCAGTCGGTAAGCCTGTAAATAATATCGGGAAGCCGATAGGCCGGCAAATAATTTTCATATTTAATTAGCATTTTCTATTTCATGTTTTACTGCAATGATTAATAACTCATTAACTAATTAATTAATTACGTTTAATTATGTTTATAATTAAGAAATAGTAAGGTAAACCATTAATTGAAATCGATCCAAGCATGTTTTGTGTTTAAAATTGAATTTTTACGTAGACCAATTTAATCAGATTTCTGAGAGCAACTAAGGGATGTACAAGGGAGGACCGAATAAGAAACGAAGCCATTAGAGATGAATTAAATATATACAATCTACAAGACAAAATCGTCGAATATAACAAAAGGTGGAATCAACACCTAAACAGAATGAGCACTGAGAGGTTACCACTAGCTGCACGAAAATATAAGCCATCAGGGAAAAGAAGTGTGGGACGGCCGAGGAAAAGATGGGTGCCGGAACAGGCATTACTGCCTATACCGTGAAGTGAAGAAGAAGAAGAAGACCATCAATTTAATAATTTTAAATTCAATGAAATTAAAACAAGATTTATCAAAGGTATTAAAATAACTTTTAAAATAATAATATGCAAACTATTAATTTTAGTTTAGTTGATTTCGTTCAATATAGCTATGTTTTTTTATAAATATATGGAGGCCCCAGGCCTCCATATTCGTATTCGTAAAAGTAATTGAGAGGTAAAAGAAGTATCAAGGAGGACCAAGGAGGACAAGGACGTTTTTAGTTTAAATTTTGATATCCAATTGTATGCATTTTATAAAACTTCGGTAAAATGAATTTTAAGATCTTATCGAAGGTGGACTCAATGTTCTGCTTAACTCCCTTGCCAAATACACCATAAAACATTTTATTAATTTTATGTATTTCAATTTTTGTTTAATAATATTTGAACTTGTAACTGATTAATACTTGATGCACCTTAAATTATATTAACCTCTTAATTTAGTTTAATATGCGTCCTGTTTAAAAAATAGATATTGGAACAAAGTTTTCGGGTAATTGTGTTGCAAGTGAAATTTTCTTACATGTTGTTATCTCTATCATCTGAAGGTAATTCTAAATAATTAATTTTGTAAAGAATATCATGCTCTTCAATTTTAGTCTGATGACAATTTTCGCTAAAAATGAAATTAAGCGATTTATAGACAAACAACCTATACGTGACTTTTGAGGAGTTCGTTTGGACACTCAAATACACAAGGTTGTCGAATTTTAGTTGGCCGGAATGTTGTATGTTTTCTAAGCAAAAAGTGGATCTTACATTTAGCAATTATTGCCATGACAATAAAAGTGAATCCAGCCAAATTTCAGGGAGCAATAACGCAAAACGAATGTAAATATTGTTAAAATTTGTATCAATTTTTGATCAGATCATCACTATTTTTAAATTATATAAATTTCATTGGGAGGGAGTTACCCTTTTTATCCTTTACTTTTCCTCCTGTGACCAAGATTCCATTAAAATGTTTGTCATAAACTGATTTACTTTAAAAAATTGAATTTTTAACAATGGAGTTGTTAATGTATACATTCCATCACATTTTGTTACCAAAATGTAGACTGCGACATATGTATACTTGTACCCTCTTGTACATTGTACAAGTTTAAAATTTAAAAATTAACAAAATTTGAATTGAGATTAACATAATTAAATTAACATTCGAAAATTAAACCTAATAACGTCACAATTTTGGAATTTTCTCATGTCAGAAACCTTCCTGCAGGTCTGAACTCGCCCCCCTCGAGACGTAATTTTTTTATACAATTGGCAATAAAAATTATTGTAAACAAGACTGAAATGAAAAGTGGATAAACTATAGATTAAAGAATTAAATAAGTAACAATTTAAAAGAAGTTCTAATTTTAAAAAACAGAAGCGGGAAAATGAAAATTTGATGTAAAAGGAATAAAATTAAAGTTAGTGTGAATAAAGTAAAAGTTCAGGTTGGATAAAGATAAAATGTATTGATTAAAGTTTATAAACAAGTGAAGAAAGGTTAAATTGAATACATTTAAGATTGCAAAATTTAGATAAGCCAAATTTCACTTTAAGATTATGTATTATAAAGCTTTTCATTGCAGGACTTCTTTTACTCACTAACTCATAAAAAACTTAAATTGTAATTAGTTTATTTGTAATAAAATAGTTATTTATGTATCAAGGGCACAATCAATAGATTATAGCACCGAGGGTAATTTAAAGCCCGACGCGTTAGCGGAGGGCTTTAAATTGCCCGAGGGCTATAATCTGATTGTGCCCGTGGTACATACAACGTTTTATTTCATTTTGGTACTTGGTACTTGAATTGTCAAAATTGAAGAATTAGGTACTTATTTTGAGTAAAAATATCATGTCATTTTGTTTGTGCTATGAATTTTTGGTGTGCCATGGTTCTTATGGCGAGAAACTTGGAGGGGCGAGAATTAATTTTTTTATTTAGCAATAACTCGAAAACGGCACTAGATACCGAAAAACTGAGCAAAAAATTCTCCCCCCCTCGCAAAGTACTCCCCTCCGTGAATTGTCGGTAGGAAGGCATATGCAAAATTTCAGATCGATCGCGCAAAAAAAACAGAGTCTGGACTATCTCTTTTGTTTTGATATTGTTGTCATTGCTTAGCAACTGTATAGGCCCTAGGGCTATAAAAGCCATATTATGGCCCCATTTCCGTGCTAAAAAACAAGGTTATGATACCAAAATGAAATAAAAATATTTAGGGCTTTTCAACAGGGCCTTTGTTTTTAAATTTTAAATAAAAGACGTTTTAAATAAGAGATCTGTATTTCTCTCTTGGTATCTATTGTAGAAAGTCTACAATAATTTATGAATGCAAAATAATATTGGACAAATGTCTACCAAGATCACGTATATACAGACGTCGCGTCGATTGTTTGTTCAAACTTATCCATTGCATTCGGAATATTGCAAATCAGCTTTTCTGCAAAGTTTTCAGGATCCACTTACTGAGGTGGATCAATCTTCTTCGTTCTCTTTTACTTTTAACTTAATTTATCCACAGAATGTTCGTGTTCACCGGAGGGCCGAGCTAAGAAATTTCGTTAAGGCTGCTATTCGAACCTACAATTTCCGCACTGTAACTCAACTAGCGATTACACCAAGCCACTGCTGTGTGACGATCTTAGTTTCAAAAGCTTCAATTCGTCGCAATCAAAACGTAAAGGCGTATCTCGATTTTCCTCACTTTACAGGAGAGCGAAATAAAGAATTAATGTTACTTTTTAGCGTTTATTTGAGATCGGCCTGGAACTTATTTTTGCTATAAAATGCAAACGGTGCATAATCGAGATGTGCCTTTTCGTCACATCAAGGAGACCATTATCCAGCAAGTAATGGCATATATAACTCATTTTTGACAAAAAATGAGATACGCGTTTACGTTTTGATAGCGACGAATTGACTGTGGATTATCTGCATCGACTTGATTTTTCGTTTAGCCTCACAAGAAATGGTCTAATAGCGTTAAATCACACGATATTCAGGTGGCCAATTGACTGAAGAATTACGCGAAATTATTTGATCAGGAAATTTCCTTCGTAAGAAATTCATTGTTGCAGTGGCTGTGTGACGTAGTGCCGTCCTGTTAAAACCACATACATATCACTCACATCCATATCATCAATAAATAGGCCAAAATAAATTTGTTAACACGTCCCTATAACGCAATCCATTGACAGTAATGGCGTCACTATACTGATTTTCAGAAATATACGGTCTAATTATACATCCAGACTAAAAAGCGCACCAAACAGTTCCATAAGTGGAATGTAAACGCTTTTCAACAATCAGTCTTGGACTTTCTAAAACCCTAATGCTGCAATTTTGCTTATTAACGTAACCATTCTCATAAAAATGAGCTTAATCTGAAAACATGATTTTTTTCAGAAAATCCGTCACTTTGTTCAAGGATAAAATTAGGGAATTATCGACAAACAGAATGATTGGGCAGTTTTAATTCTTGGCTTATCTGAACCTCATAAGGTTTTAGACCCAAATCTTTACGATAAATTCGCCATGTGATGCTCGTGGATAGGCCGAATTGCTGAGAACACCATGAAATTGATAAATTTTGATCTTCTTGAACACTTTCACTTATAGAAGCAAAATTTTCAGCTGAACGGCCCGGATAAACACGAACGTGTTGTTTTGGTATGTTATATACCGAACCAATAGACTCAAATTTAATCAGTTAAAGTTGAATAGCGGTCTCAGAAGGACGATTATAACGACGGAAAATATCCCAGATTTTGTGATGTGTACTAGTTTTTAAGGATAAAAAAGGATTTTATTAGCAGTTATAGTATAAAACCACCGAGGTAATTTTCCATGAGCGCCCATCTCGCAATGAAGTGTATTACACTTCCCGTGGTTCGGAGCCCACGTTAACAAGTAGGTCCGCTATGTATGTGAAAATAAATCGAACGCACATCACATGCATAGAAAGAGATGGGTCACGACGCTTCTGTCAAAGAAGCATCACGACTGAGGAAGAAGAGATAGTACTCGTATAAAATAGTAAAATGGTAATATTTTAGGTTGTAGACTACTCGACTGATGAGGTGAAAGTACCATGTTGGATAATTGGTAAAACCGAATTCTCTAATAATTATTGAAACTGTAGGTCCCCAATATACAACTCTAGTTCGGAAGAGATTATTGTATACGGGCAGAATTACCTAACAACAGTCATCCCAAATCAAATTAAATTTTTTCTATAGCAAAGAGGAACATTAATATAGTGTACTGTAACAATTTTATGTGAGAATGTATAGTCAAAATTTTGAGAAAAATCAATTTGAAAGTAAGTAAATTTAGCGAGGAAAACGTTCGAATAGGCCACGCCCCCCAGGCAGCTACGATGAAATGCAACGACGTTCCCTTAGAATCGAGTGAAATTTTTTCGCTCCGATTTGAATTTTTCTTTGAAATTCGGATAGGTAGGGGTGTGATTAGTAAATATTAGTAATAAATATTAGCCAAAAAATGGAAAATAACCCGTGTATTGCTGAAAAAGTGAAAAAATAAAATTTTTTTTCTTCGATTTTTGGGGTGTGCATTCGATAGGGAGGGTTATCCATCGTCAAAACCTACCCTTTCGGGGCGCCGCTCCGTTATGCACCCCTCCAGGGAGGTTTTGACTCTGGTTACTAGGCTAAACATACGAGAATCACCATTCACCATATCGGTTTTGTTATTGTTAAGTTATATTAAGTTTTATTACAATGTATCCATTTGCATTAATATACTCCCTCTCTAGAGAGGAAACAGGAAAAAAAACATACGAGAAGCGCCTACCATCAAGAAAATCGGGATTAAGGAAACCGGGAGCTTAGAGACCCTTGAAATAGCATTAAAAAGTATAGTCGCGGTATGGGGCAGTAAACTTTTACGTTTTACCCCCAAAAAATCGCGTAAAAACAAAAAGTAATCGATGTAAATTTTTAGTAATCTGCCAAGAAAATCCATCTCTAAATGAAGTGTAGTACACTTCCCGTGGTTCGGAGCCCACGTTAAACAAGTAGGTCCTCTATGTATGTGAAAACAATTTGAACGCACATCATATGCATAGAAAGAGATAGAACGAGATGGGTCACCAAACCCTCATTAGGGTAAAAGGACTGAGAAGGAATCGATGTAACTGCTACGAGAGACGTGGTGCATCTGCCGGAGCGAAATACTCAAAGTGTTAGGGTCATTGATCCCACGCGTACCGTCAACAAAATGAGCGACGCGCGGAATCTCGTTAGGTTTTTACCTGTAAATTTGCTAACTTCAAAATCGATTTACTCAAAATTTTGATAATACATTCACGCATAATATTTTAACAGTATACTATATAAACCTTCCTCTTTGCAATAGGAAAGTTTCAATTTTGTTTGGAGTGACAGTTGATAAGACACTCTCACCTAAATGTCAATAAATAATAGACTTTTTTCGCACCGTATCGATGTAGCGCCGAAGCGCCCGCACCTTATAACCTCTTTAATGGTTTAATTTTCAGTATTCTCACCTGTCAGTTTTCTTTTTCTCACTGTCTAATTCCCTGTATGTTTGCTGTAGCTTATCGGTAAGGAACTCCAAGTTTCTTGTCAGTTTATAATCAGCTTCGAACTGTTCAGACATCAAAACCAAATCTCGAGTTGCATCGTGTAAAGGTATATCGCTGATGTACAAACCTCTTCTAAAACCATTAAATAATATTCGATAGACCATAACACTAACAAAAAATAAAAAATTACCTTGTTAAATCATCCAAGTTCACAACACTTGGATAACACAAGAAAATCACTAAATCAGTTTCCGGTACGTAAAGCATCTGCCCTTTTAAGCGAAGATTGCGGTATTCTGGAGGAACATTAACTTGCATAGCACCTGATTTAGTTTTGAGAACATAAATTGTATTAATGTGCGATAAAATATTTTCAAAGGTTAGTTCTAAATGGGGTCGTACCTAAAAAGTTAAAAATTATCCTTGTTGATAACAAACTATGCGGTAAATTTTACCGAATCCAAAATATCTGTTATTTTACAATTTGGATTCAATACTTTTGGAATTACTCTTAAAATTGTTGTCCCAGTCTGAACAATGTTCATGTTTCTATTGAACATTATGTGGAACGGAAAGACACGGCAGAAAGTTGCTGGACTTACTTTTGGTTCTGTAAAAAATTGAATTTTAATGAGTGTAACCCTGTTGAACAATCTATAATTAATTTATTAAATAATTATGTCATAAAAAATCTTTAACAAGGTATCTAATGGAATTAATAATTATCAGTTATTCTTAATATTTAACAGTTATAACATTAAATATCATATGCAAATAAAGCTATGATTAAGTTAGTCGTTCGACCGGTTAAAATTAGAATTTAAGGTTACAATATTTTATTGAGAACTTACCCAAAGACAATGTTACAATTTCGTCAATTTCTGGTAGCTGTTGTTTTCCGGGTCCTGAAGTTTCCGTTATCAAAAATTGCACGTGATCGCAATCAGCTTTGGTTTTTAAGATTTTAACTTCAACCTCCGTTCCATGCAATTTACTGGCAACTGTCTAGGTTAAATAAAAAGTTTGCTTTTTTTCAACTTAAAAAATTTAGTACCTTAACGATCCCAATTACGATGTGTTCTAATCCAGGTCTGTCGGAGTAATAGTGCAATATCAAAGCTCCATCTTCGGGACGTTCGGTACAGCGAAACGAGGGTGCCTTCATACCGGGGTATAAAGTACCCAAGTGATCGTGCAGGGCATCTAAATTCTTAATAAAATGTAAGTTAACTTGAAGTACGTACTTAGGTACATGGAGTTTACCTGCAAAAAATCGCGTGGTGTTGCGCCAAGGACCTGTAGAATTTTGTCGTATCCTGAATCTTGACAAAATTCGAAAAACGTTTTACCGAATAATTCCAAGATCGCATCAGCAGGAATTTCTATAAGAAAGATTTAGCAATTTTTTTGAGTTTCGTAATTTAATTATGTGCATACTTAATACGTCAACGGCTGCAGCTATTAAATTGTAAGTAAGTTCGTCCTCATAAATTTGACGCACCAGGAACTGCCCATCCATTTGTAGATCTGCATGTTTCCTGTAAAAACCATTTAAAAACGTTAACAGGTTGTGAGTTTATTAACTTTCAAAACCTTCATCCGGAGGGTTTAATAGGCTATAATGAATGCAAATTATGGTAAACACCACGAGGGTGCTAAGGTAAAGTAGGGACGAAGAACAAATGGTTACGTGAAAATTTCTAACACAAATAAGTGCTTATTCGGACCGAGTTAGTAGTTACTTGAAAACACCTGAGTTGTATTTCAATTGTAAAAGATAAAGAGGAATATTTAGTTAAATTTTTCAAATTGAAATCGAACACTAAAGTTTTCCGCTATTTCATTTTTCGTCATTTTTATTAAAATTTCAACATTTTCATCCATGCGTCAGCCGAGTGGACATTGATTGACATCCTGAATCTAGCATAATATTTTCCTGTCAGTAAGTTTCTGTAAAAACTTATATACATATGGGTTTTTGATATCAATCTATTGTTATCTTGTGTAGAAATTGGTATAAAACAATTAAATTAAAAAAAAAGTGGAACTAAATGATGACCATTATATAAACGTAAAATTTGAACCACGACACAGCAGATCTGATGAAACTGAATTCGAACTTGGGATACCAGCCTGATATCTCGCCTGTCCTCTAATCACACACCAAATTGTGCAATTATATTAATGACAGAAAAATTGTCTGTTTATAAGCCAGGCTCATCTGAAGCCAGCAGTAAGAAGTAAGTCGCAAGCACAGAAGTTTGCTGAGAGATAATAAATCAATTTGTATCTGTTTATTAACAATGCCTGTTCCTCTCAACCGCTAGCCTTTGAGATTTTGCCATCTTACATCAACCCTTTGTGCAAGAGAGAAAGCAGAGAGTGGCATTATTAATCTGATTATACTAAAAGGGCAAATAATAAAATAACAATTTAAACCATTAAAATGCTGAAAAAAGTAAACTCCCGTTAAGTACTAAAAATGAACAACAATAAATTAAGCTCTGTTTAATTTCACTTGAACTCAAATAAAATGAGGGTTTTTTAAAAATTAATAAATGGTCGGCTGTTGTTTTTCGTCAATTTCGAACATTCAAAATTTGCATAGAACCTGAGGCGAAATGTTTACAATGCAAATTTTTCACTTGCGTTAAAAACTCACCTTAATGAACCAATTAACAGAAGAACAACTAGAAACTCGTGCACAATTTAAAACGTGCCTATTTTTTCGAGAAGCTTTTTGTACCTCGCACGCCAAAAGTTATAAAAAAAATAAGATGTAAATATTTACATAAGAATTCGAGAAATTAAAGGTTGAGTTGATTTAAATAATTATCTTAATATTTTAATTAGTCTTCTTGTTTATCTTGATGCAGGAATACGGCCTGGTTTTACTATTCGTTCTTTGAGCATAATTATTTTACACCTCAGGAGCTTATACCAGGCTGACCTTTAATATGCCTATGACATTTTTTTAATTGTAAAGGTGGGATTCATTAACCGAAGGGGCCGACGGTTTTATTATGTACCCTCCGAGGTACGGAGATGGAGAAAATTAGACTCTGCCCGGAGTGCAAGCGGGAACTTATAGGTTCCCTACAACGCGATGCCCGTCATCATTTTAATTAGCGTTTTAAATTTTTTTTTTATTTGCCTGAAAATCTCACCAAAATATTGCAATTATTTAACGTACAAAATCTAGGATACCTGTCGATAGGTAACTTGTATATTCTGCTGTAATTTTTTATAGGTTTATAAGAAATTTGATTTTATGTGGGAGCGTCCGAGTTTGTTAATCTGGAATTATTGTTTTTTGAATTTGAATTGTTGGGGAACTTGTTGGGAAACGCTGAACGCGTTGTTTAGACAAAGTTTTGTTTTTGAGCCTTGCTTGATGAAAATGCATTTTAATTATGTAGTGCGAAATTACAATAACAGATTAAAATTACTCAAAGTGTTTAAAATTTAAATAATGGTAAAAACAAGAATAAGTTATTAAAATATTTGTGTTTCAAAAGTGTTACGGTGCACATTTTGTAGAAAACGCTCATAATATAGCAATCCATATTAAATATGTCGCATGACGACATAAACCTAAACCGTGGGATATAGTAATTTACTACTAAAACCTTTTTTTCGCGGATGGTTCAGTGCAGCCAGGACCATTTATGCCTTTTGATTTAAATTTAATTCTTAGAAACCACTAAACCGATTTCAATCATTTAACAAACTGGTACATTTCATATTTTACCCAAAAGTCATTTTGCAAAGTTTCATAAATATTACTTAAGAAATGTGACCTATGCATCTGAATGGAAAGAATAATGGTACAACTTAGCGAATAGAGACTTACTATGTAGCTCGTCTTCGGATCAGTACAACTTAATTTAACCAAAGATAGAGCGTACTTTTTAAATGCAATTAGAAAGTATTTCGGCTTAATTAACACATATGGTAACGATGGTTTTTGCAACCTGAGTGAAATAATTATATAAGGTTTAAGGACATCTTAACAGATGTTACTGAGACTGTACAGGGTATATTTATTTAATCCCTTTATATTATCAAAAGCACTATACGTCCTAAAAATGTATGTGTCATGTTAGCATCATTACCCAACGTAACACTAAAAATATAATTACAGCAATGGCTTGGTGTGATCGCAGGTAAAATCGTGTATTTCGTGGAACTGTTCAGCTCGGCCGTCCGATGCGCATCGACACCCTGTGGATTTAACATTTTAGTTCTATCATTCAAGCCCGCTTAATTGGAGAAACGGCAACGTCAATATAATTAGAAGAGCAAAATACTAAAAATAATTTAGAAATACTAAAAGTTGCCAAACTGTGATTATTGGGTCCTAGATATGGCATACTGCATTTATGCTCTCAGAGAAAAGAAAAAGTCCCATTGACCGTTTTTGGCAGAGTGAGTGATTTAACAGGGAAATGATTCCATAGTTCGTATTCCTAGTTAAACTGCAAGTCCCATCAAATTGACTACCGCCCAGAATTCCTCGCGAAAGCCATCAGCTCGATTAGATATTATTATATCTGGTACCCCACAATGGTATGAGGGAATTCGTGAGGTACGAGGTGTACATTTTTACAAAGAAATGATCCAAGGGAAAAGCACCAAGACCCTAATTTTGTGCTTTAGCTTCCCTAGAATAAGCAATGAAACACAAGCAACAGAATAAAATAAATAGAAGTTGCAGAAAAGAATAAATTTGTTTGTGATATTCTTAACAAAAAGTAATACTTTTATTTCGGAATGAAATAGTAGATAAATTTACTCAGCAAGATTAAGCAATAACTCAGATAATTAAGCGAATAAAATATTATGTAAATTGACAAAATTTTGAAAAGCGATTTAGTACCTGGAGATAACGCCAAGTAAGAATGGGAACCTGAGCAAAACTGGGAGACATCAGAAATACGCCAACTAAAGCCTGCTTGGACAGTAATTGATAATCCTTTACAATACTTATTTAAATAAATATAAGGCTTATGTATAAAACTCTAATCTCCATCACGCTCTAATTGATTTCCCAATTCTAAACCACCTGTAAAACTTAAATTCCTCATACCGATAAATATAGTAAAACCATAAATTTTATTTTTATACACCCTCTGCGCTCTTCATTGTTAAATACAAGGTAGCTCTATGTACCATTAACAATAATTTTTACAAATAATTTTGTTTTCCGTTACAGAAATTAAAAGAAAGCTGTAAATTAAGAAAGTTTAACATTTCTACATTCAGTATAACCTCGGTAGGTATAACTTAAGAATCTTTAAAATATTAACCTAACGTTTTAATGTAGAGTGATGAACATTCAAGAAAATGTTGCACAATTCGACACAACTCTTCTGGATATAAGTTAAGAGTTCCTGTTACAAAAATCCAGATCCTAATCTGGACCAAAGAAAGAACCACAGATTCGAGAATATCCTTTATCGGTACGCGTTTTGGTTACTGTTACTCCTTTTTATACAAAAATAACGAGTGTTTTGCCTGAAATATAAATTTCAAGCCACGTCAAAACTGATTGGGCATTTTGGTGATGCGTTACCATTTCAGATGATCCAGGACGTTCAGGGGATTAAATTCTATAATTTTTCCCGCTGTTAGATCGCTGCGACGCGTTGCTTAAGGTTGCGGCAGTTACACAGCAGGGAATTGTTGAGCACTTGCGAAAAAATCAAAACTCCCCCTCACCTCCATCCCGAATATATACAATTTTTACTATTGTATTGCAAAAAGGTAGTTAAAATTTTTTTTTATTTAAACAAAAAAGCAATGGAATCTCTGCAATAATATATAAATGGGTTTGCCGGGTCCCGCTGTAGACTTGGGTGTTTATGAAATGCACTACCGTGCTACGCGATAGCTACGTCACACCACTGGGTTATAGTATCTTTGAAATCGTTCATTTTTGTTTTCGCCTGGTGGCAGTTGAGTTTTAGGCTTCTATACAAAGTATAACAAGAAGCCTTATGTTTATGAGCATATACCGCTTGAATTCGAGATCTTCTTTGATGATAAATTAAATTTAATTATTTGCCAATGATGTTTCACTTATTTTGTACCTTGTGAGAAAGCTCAATTCTTCCACTTCCTGAACGACCACGCAAGGCCCATATCTCCTTCATCTATTAGGTTTAGATGATGTTTGTTGACCAAAGTTCGCAGATCAGTGCTGAACAAGGACTATGGGAATAGTTTACCACCTGGGATAATTAAAAAACGAGCGGCAGGACGAGAAGGGTAGGTTGGGAGGGGCGAGTTATATCGTGTTCATAATAAATTGGATATGAAATTGAACAAGGTCGCGAAATGGATCCTCTTCGTGGGCACCTTGACTCCATCGTCCAAGAGCACATGACAAAGTCATCAGAAGGCGGAACCGGCGACTTGGCAATGGCCTGTCCACTGCCACGGCATTTTTGCTTATTTTTCTTGCTCGAAATACGGTTCAACGCTGAAATTTGGCTGCCAAATCTTCTTTTCCGAGCTTCAGGAAGCACTCCATTTCAATTTACAAATCTTTGTTTATTATGTAGCTCTCTCCTTCTGAGATCTATCTTCTTCTAAACAAGTAGTTATGTTAGCATTCATATCGTCGTCCGTTCTTGTGCAGTTCAGCATAATGGAGTAGAATGGACAAATTCTGCAGTTTTAAAAAAGCTTCTAGAGGAAAAACTTTCACTTTGACTGTTCACTAACGAATTCAATTTAGAAGCAATCCAAACCCGCCACCGCCACAGCAAGACGTCCACTGCGCCAAAGACGTCCACGCCCAACAGAATCTAAGTTCTTATTATTCCAGTAAAGTTCTACAGCTATTATTATACAATTTTCATTGTGTATTTAAAAACCAGATTCAGTCGAACCAGTGAGACTAAGCACAGGTCTCAACCCAGAGGTTGATGGATCTCTTTATTCACAGCTGATTTTCTGCGTTCCAGATGAAGGAGATGTGGAGCTCCGTACTAGCTAAGATGTTCATCCTTCATCATCGATGACTATTGGAAGGATAAAAGCTAGCACTAATCTTCTATTTGTCTCAATGGACGTCGGAAAATGACCCCAGCTCGTGGAAAAATTTTAGTTCAAGTTCAATAAACTAAGAATCGGGAAGTCAACAGGAGAAGACGGAATCAGTAACGAACTGCTAAATCACGGAGGAGATAAAATACACAAACAAATAAACAAACTGCTAAATAAGATAATTGAGAATAAACAAATTCTGTATTAATAGAAAACGAGCATACTAATACCAATATTCAAGAAAGAAAGAACCCAGGAAAGTAACGGGGAATCAACCTACTTAATGTGACTCTCAAACACACCACAAAATTGTAGCCGGAAAAATAATCGAATATGGAGAATTCTCAGGTATTTAGAAACCAACCTGGATTTAGCCAACAAAGCAGGCTTTTTCTCTCAGAAACTTTAGGACCAAGAAACCACTCACGGTCGTCATAAGAGGCATACATCAAAACCTGAACAATGTCCAAGTAATTAATTGAGTCTGTCAATAGGATACGCGAGGAACGAGACAAATAAGCAATCCCCCTCCTTATAGCCACCATGAGGAAATTCTTTCTATAAAACCATATGCGATTTTACCCAAATCTGGAAGATCAAAATAAAGATCGAATTTTCCACACAAAAAGACGTGGATTTCCCAGTGTAATCGCTGTCAAACATAAATAAAGGAGATAACTTTTTGTTATCTTAACAAAATTTTATTGATTATTATTGATTTCGTTATTATCGACAAATTTGGTACCGTGACTTCGTTATAACAAATATTATTTTAGATCAATAATAAACGAACGAATCAATTCTTACTTGATCGGCCTTCAAAGGAATAATGTACGGTTACTTATTAGAACCTGGCAAGTTGACAAATCTAATTTGGTCATTAATTTGTTACCTATCTAAATAATCTTTGTGGTGACTACGTCGCGTCGCTTGGTTCAGCCCTAAAAAGGCAGAAAAGATGTCGAGCACGACGAAGTCAAGAAATATTAGATACGAACCTGAGGTGAGAGGCCGTAGGCCGAACTCATTATTACAGTCATATGCCGCGAGCCTCACAGAACTAGGTTTTAGTAGGACAGCCGATATGGTTATTATAAAATACTTCATCAAAATCTTACTTCCATATTTTACAAACTAATTAAAAGGACAAAATAGTTTTTAATTACAAGCCTCGTTAGCGCGTTATGGGCTTTTATAGTAAAAATTCTTAATGCTTACATTGTATGTAAGTAGTCAAATATATTATATACACAATATAACATAATATTCGGATCGTTTAATACCGTATTAACATAAAACAACTGTAATAGTAGTATTAATATTGTCAATCATATTAATACTAAGTAAGTTACGAATTAAATTTTCATTATTTGTGGTTTCTCATAATAACAGTAAATCGGTAATCTAATTCTGGCAATGTTGATATCCATTATACTAAGGGTTGAACAAATGGAAGCTCTGTCGAAACTCGAAGACTTCTCAGAGAAACATTTCCGGGATGACAATGTCCAGATAGAAACACTGTTCTGCTATCCATCAATGACTTCGAGAAACAGGAACCTGTCAGTAAACGCGGTTGATCGGGAGACTAATAGTAATGTTTAAACTGTTGAATTGCAGGAAGAACTACTAAACACGATAAAGGTACAACCTGAAATTAGTACAAGAAAAGTAGCTCGTGCTTTAGGAATTACTCATGCTACTGTTTGGAGAGTTCCTCGTGAACAGCTACTTTCAACAAGTACTCTTGCATACCAATTTGCAACCACATGTTCTGAAGCAATGTGTTAAACCTTATTTTCATGGAAGCGATGCTATTATGAATATTTACAGCAATCACCGCTACTTAATTGAAAATCTGCATGATATTATAGAATCCAATCAGTATAAATAATTTTAATAATTAATAGATATTTATTAGTTGACACTTATTATTGTCCTGCAAAGTAAAATTTAAACCTGCAATTCCCTAATGTTACGTCATCCGGACTGTTGCAAGATTTGCGTCTTATAATTCACAATCCTAAAATGTGAGCCATTCAGAAAATGTGTTGCGTTATGGACGATAATGAAATTTAAATGTACCTTGTCTCATGTTTTTATGATTTATCATCCAAATGGCATCATTATCATTCATGGTTATTGGGCGTCAGGTCGCCAATTAACTTACGAGTATGAAGTAAATTTCAGTTGTATTTTAAACAGTTAAATTTCAGTTGAAAATACATCGCATGCCGATATATGTATGTAAATATTTACATGAGTCCAGTTTTATCGTAGGCGATAAAAAGAGGATTTTAACAAATGCCACTGTTAGCCGATGTTAAAAATGGTGTATAGAGTCAATTTTCGATTTGCTATTGCACCGCAATGTTCTTGAAATTTTACAAAAATTATTTTAATAGATTGGCAGAATAAGTTTCGTATAGTTTTACAATGTATGTAAGTCAAGTACTAAATAAAACATCCACTTATTTTTCACGTTTATGTAACGAAAAACAGCATTAGAAACTCTTTAAACGTTAATTGAAATTGGCGGCATTTCGACGTCTATTATACGTTAACTTCTTGTAATTTTCCAGTAGTTTTCAATGTTGGGATTAATTACTTGAATTGTGTTTGTCAGGATTCACTTGGAAGTTTCCCAAGCGAGATATTACTTTTGTTAATGTTTTATTTCCTTTTCTACTGCTGTATTTTTATGAACTAAGAAAAATGTGTATGGAGGTTTTTAATTAACCCTTTTTTCTTCCCGTTCTTTGCATGTTTATTCTAAAGGACCTATAACTGATCAACCTATTGTGTACATTAAGAAAACGGAAAAACTAATTTTAGAAGTTATAAATAATACAGGTCATCAAAAATCCAATTAGTATAGATAATAAAATTACCAAATTGAAAGCCTCAATTTGCGGATTAAGTTATTAATCCACACACAAATTGATTTTGCAATGAAAACAAAACTACCATAAATTTTCGGGTAATTAAATCCTCATCTTTTAGAAAAAGACTTAAAAGCTAACAAGAAAGGCTCAAAAAATGAAGGATTATATATCTTGGGAAATTTAATCAAATAAAGTTTTTGTGATCACTGATCATTAGTCACATTTTGAAAGAAGTTATCGTCGTAAATAAATACTTTTCCATGAAAATTAATTTCGTTTTCACCAACTTTCACACTTTATTTAGACGGACAAGAAAAACGATTAGTGTTAAAGACTTACTTAATAGTTTCCCAAGTTTCGTCGCCAAACGTCTTGACAACTAATAATTCCAACGCATAATTAACAAATCCGTACTAAAAAAAGAAAATTGTTAGTGAAATTCTAATTTAATTTTACTTTCTCTTACCATTTTCGAGCTATAAGTTGCTTAACGTGTACACTTGTGTTTGGAGTGTTGCAGAGACCTCGACGAACGTAGTAGGAAAACTGCGGAAAATATAATTTTCTTGGCGTTATAAAATCGATGTTATATGACTAAAACGCGTGCGCGTTTAGTTCCGAAAATGTCTACAGATGACACTACCGTAATTTTATCGTATAATAAATCTTCTTATTACGATATACCAAGCTTATAAAAATGTTAATAAACTTTTTGTTTTCAAAATCAAACTTTTTGGTTACTTAAGGGTGACTTCAAATAACCCACTCGAGAAAAAGTAAATTTGCATTTAAGTCAAAGTTGTGTGGATAATTTATTCGGACCATATTTTTTTAGATCGGAGCTGATTTTTTAACAGAATTTTAAAATAATATTTTGCATAAATTTGACTAAAACTTTGATAAAACATAAACTTGAAATTTAGATTAAAAATTCGATGTTGCATTACAATATACCGGGACGAACGTGTGGAGATATTCTAAATATCTAAAGACATAATTAAATATTGCGATAAAATTTCCAACTTTAGTTACAATTACCGACGTAATTGAATCACCGTAATATCCATTAGTAGTACGAAAACTTTTTAATATTGCAAAATTTAATTAAACCGTAATTGAAATACCTGATACGTCTGTCTAAATCAATTTCGAACGAGTTGTTGCTGAAAGGATATAAAATAAGAGCGAACATTTCTAGCAGAGTGGTCGCTATTTCTTACATTTGTGTTAATTCAGTGATAAAATTAATGTAGAAAAATTTAATATCGCAATTTGAAGTTATATTGAAAAACTACTTCATTTATATTATTTATTTTATTGGATTATTGAAGCGTTACATATCTAACAAGTATGTACCGTCCTTTAGTAATGAAGGAATATATAAGACTTTCAGGAATTCTCAGCATAAGTTCATTAAGAGAAGGAACTTATTTTACCAGCTTCCTGCATATTTCAGCTTCACATACCTATATATCGGTTTTAACATACAGAATGAATATTCATATTTCTTAACGCCCAAATTGTTGGCATTCTCGTTATTTCCTAATCAAATCACTTTACATTAATATTCTAGATTATTTAATTTGTCGAAGAATTAAGTTTCTGAAACTGAAATCTGAAATAAATATAATAATGACAATAGGTGATTTACCAAGAGCTGATTGTACGGGCGGAGGTAAATGTGCCACCAAATGTACCTGACCAGAAAAGGGTACCGGTAAATGTGCCACCGACCAAAAGGGTTCTTTAAAGAAACACAGGTATTTGTGCCACTAACAGTGAAAAAATTAAATTTTTTTTGCCTTCGAATTTTGGGGTGTGCATTCGATAAGGCTGTAGGCCAGCTCGGCAAATGGTCAGATATTTAATCCGGGTCCAAATTTTCTACCTGGAAATACATAGACCAACTCGGCAAAATAATAAATTTTGGCTTGGCCAGAACTGCGAGCATCAAAAAACCTACCCTCCGATGCTCCGCATCTCCGGGCGGTTTTTCGTGCTCCGAGCCGCTACGCGGCGGGCGCTAAACATACGAGAGGCGCGACAGATCAAGGAAACCGGGATAAATGCAACCGGGATGTGAGAGACCCTCGAAATAGCATTAAAAAGTATAGTTGCGCTATGGGGCAGTAAACTATTACGTTTCACCCCCAAAAAATCGTGTAAAATCAAAAAATAATCGATGTTACATGTAGGAGATGCATCAGGTAGATGCCGTTTTCTCCGGTGGCACAAATACCTGTGTACTTTTAATATCCTAAATTCGTAGCAGGTAGAATAACATTACTGGTGGCACATTTACCTCCGCCCGATTGTACGACATAAATAGATGGCCTAACTGCACGACTACCTTGAGTGTGTGTACATTTATGATTATGGATTTATGTGTATGGAGTCATCGTGTTACTGTTAATAAATCACAGTTCAAATACAAATAGATTAAAGTTATCTTTATTATATCGCGCCGAAACATTAAATTCAGGATTATATAGGTACTTCAAATTTTTAGTACCCTCTTTCTCATTGGAGAAGAATTATTTGAATATATATTAATATTGTTAAATGATTTTCCTTCACTGGAGGGAGGGGTAATTTTAAGGATAAGAAAAAGAAAATCGAATGGATCTACGGTAACGAAATTGGCAATAGAAAAGGTAAAACGACATGAGAAAAAATGGACTAAACAGTCAGAAAAAATGGTAAGAAAAAAAAGAAGAGAAGCAAAGAAGCGGATAATGCTAAATTGTATGAAATAAAAAGAGAGTTACAAAAATACAAAATACCGATAGCAGTAATGTAGGAGATACAGTGGAGAGACAAAGGAGAGATTGTTATGAATAAGTATAGGTTTCTGCACTCAGGCGAAGATAAACAAGGTAAAATAGGGGTTGGATTTTTTGTAGACAATAAAATACAGAACAACATAATGTAATTTGGGACAATAAACGGTAGATTAGCCTGTTTAAGAATTAAAGTGAAAGAGAATAAAAAATATAGTATTATTATAAAGTATACGCACCTACTAAGGAACAAAATAACCAGCAGAAAGACCAATTCTAGCGAAATAGAGAATGTAGCGTAGGATGTAGCAGAACAGGGCACACTAATAATTATGGGGGATTTTCTGAATGAACGAGAACGCACGAGAACGAGAATGCACAACTGAGTTATAACCAGGCAGCAGCACGGAACCTGGTAATAAGCAGCAGGAAATTTAAGCAGAGACTAGGATGATACCAGGAATGAATGGCAAAAGAGGTAAACAAATAGATTATGTTTATGTCTCAAGAAATAGAGCATGGACGGTAACCGATGTGAGATCAATTAGGGGGTCATTAGCCCATGTCCCGGGTGATTTTTGGTTCCAATAATTGCCGGAGTGATGAAACTTTCAGAGATGGTGTTTTCCGATGTGAAAACAGGTAATTCAGGTTTTGCATACAAAATTTTGATCGGGAACGGTCGCCATATTGAAAAAACGTTGAAAAAATCGCTTATTTTGGAGTTATCCGGAAATAGCTCTAAAACTTTTCATTTTTCGAACTTGGACGTTAAATACGAAAATGTCGGTGCTGAAATTCTTCACAATTTCGTTTTTTATTCATCTTTCTACGACTAATAGAACCGCAGATATAATTTTTTGAAAAATGGTCAATTTTTTCACTTTTCGAACAACTGCGATCTCTTTGCTCTTTACGCGCAAATTACTGTATGATCGCGGCTCGTAGGCAAAAAATGCTTTCAATAACATCGATGGACAATTAATGTATCTACAAAATGCTTTTTTATACAACCTCGTACGACCAAAACTTGCTGAGATACGGCCGATTGGAACAAATTTTGACGCAAAATTTTATGAAAAATTTTCATTTCCTCTGGTAAAAAGTGGACAACGGCTACTTCTACGGCACAAATCATTCTTAGATAATCGAAAGGTATTTAAATTTGCTACATTTTGCGCCCTGTCACGTTTCTTTGCTTAGCCGTATATTTCCGAAATGTACCTACATTAGCTAAATACGATGGTTTATCCGTATGTATATATTCAATTATTTACATTCGGGTGATTATTTAAATGGCAAATTGAATATTTGCATAATACTAAATGTACAAAAGTAAAAAAAAATTGTAGTACCGTCTACGTCTGAATATTGTCGATTTATAGCCTTTACAAATTCGTTAATTTCTTTAATACATTTAACAAAAACGGAGTCATCTGTAAAATAAAGTGTAATAATGTCGTTGGAAAAATTATGTTCTATACTTTTTTACTACTTTAAACAACTGTCTAAACGACCCCGAAGTTTAAAACGAGCAAGATGTAATCGGATTTTACATATTGTCATTGAATAAATGCCACTTTTTGGCCAAATTATTAAAAAACCGGATATTTTTTCGTTTTTTTTCGATATAGCTCTGTTTCTATGAGGTTTACGTCAAAAATGCTCTGAAGCAAAGTTGAAGCTTAGAAAATTTCCGATAAAATGGTCCCTGTGTCATTTAATTTCCGTACTTAACTGATGAGCTACAGCCGTGCAACAGAAGTATATTTTCCGATGATTTTTACTGCACAATTTTAACACGTACGAAAGTGTTAAAAAAAGAACATAACAATTTTTTTTTTTGGAAATGTAAAGTATGGAACTCAATCTATATAATATTGAGATACATTTGCCACAATTTCAGATTTTTCGAGGTGATATTACTCGAGAAATGGTAGAATGTTCCCTCTGCGGCGTGGCACCGCTGGGCACCGCGTACTGTGAGGGTCGCCCAGGTAGCTTCAAAAATTGACCATTTTTCAAAAAATTCTATCTTCGGTTCTATTAGTCGTAGAAAGATGAATAAAAAACGAAATTGTGCAGAATTTCAGCATCAACATTTTCGTACTTAACGTCCAAGTTCGAAAAATGAAAAGTTTTAGAGCTATTTCCGGATAACTCCAAAATAAACGATTTTTTCAACGTTTTTTCAATATGGCGACCGTTCCCGATCAAAATTTTGTATGCAAAACATGAATTACCTTTTTTCACATCGGAAAACACCATCTCTGGAAGTTTCATCACTCCGGCAATTATTGGAACCAACAGTGGCAAAAAATCACCCGGGACATGGGCTACATTAGGTAGTCTTAGTAGTGACAAAAATAAAACAGAATCGAAAAGTAAGATGAAAAACGAAGAGGTGTTACACCACGTTCTGCATCCACGACACCTTCCCAACAGGTAATAAAAGGTTGACTAGCTCGAAGTCGCGAAGGGGTGGGTTGGTGAAAGGAATGAAAAGGGTCGTGTGACGACACGTCGCAAAGCGTGTGTTTCCACTCGACGACCGGGCAATCCTCGATCGCGAGTTATGATGTTATATCAAAATCGGGGGGGGGAGTATATTTACACACGGAGTCAAAAGGGCGCCACGTGAATTCTGAACCAAGGTTCATTCGAAAGGGGTGCAAATCGCCCCTTTCCAGCTGAATACACGACAGCTGTTGACAAAGCTAAACGCGAACATCTCATACTGGTGGCCTCTCTTTGGATTACAGGTACATCTTGCTGTTATAAAACCTTACCTTACATCATCGCTAAATAACCAAACACATAAACAATAATAAAAACACAAACATAAATAATAAAGATATAATGTCGAAATATACAGGGGGCATTTGGTAATTTATAACATATGTCTAATCATATTTACAGCTACATGATGTTACAAAAACTCAAATGTGAAAAACTTGACTTGAATAAAGGATGAAACGTTATCACTAAAAATATTGACTTGACGTTGATTTAATTCAGTTACTATCAAACATGACATAAAATTCAATTTGAAATATGATTGGTTTAATTTATTAATCTTAAATATTACGTAAAACATAATTCGAAGAATATGACGGTATTTTAATAAACAATTTAGAATATTAACATATAAAAAGGACATACAAAGAGGTTGCGATCGTCTTTCAAGGTACACCTGAAAGGTGGTAAAATGTAATGGTCAAAACTGACCAAGAATACAATAATACTTAAAAATACGAAAGTAATGCTTACATATAAGATACTGATGTGTTCCAAACGGAATTTCCATGAGATTTGCCAATATGAGATACGGGAATAATGTTCTTCCATAATCGAGATGACCATAAAATACGTTGAAATGTTGAAGGTAATTCGGTAAAAGATGATGACAAAACATAAGAGTTTCCAATTCCGATAAAATTAACTTGATCCGGATCTGACCGTGGTCAGTTTCGCGCAGCCGGATTAGTTGCGTTAGAATGACACGAACGAGTTTGTTAAATAATAACCTCGACTTTAAATTTCACTGATTTAATTTACACGAAATAAAATATTGGAGTACGGTACTGTTCTTTCTTAATTAATAAAAAGTTATCTCGAAAGAATGTCCACATGTGATGCACGTAAACATCTGGATTACGTGGTACACTTAAAGAAGGTTCGATAAAATGATCCATATCGAGCGGCGCGTACATATCGACCGCTGGTTTATTATGCCGAAATGATTTACATAAAAACTTGCATGAATGTATGCGTTAATAGTTCAAACCGAAATTGATTTTAATTCACTAAGTTTAATTCCAAAAACGTTAAATGTTTAACTCGAAAACTGATTTTAATTCAATAAGTTTAATACTAAAAGCGTTAAATGTTTGATTCGAAAACTGATTTTAATTCAATAAGTTTAATACTAAATGCGTTTAAATGTTCAACTCGAAAACTGATTTTAATTCAATAAATTTAATACTATTTAATTAACATGTCCAGAAAGAATTAAAACATAACTAAATGACCGAATGATAATTAAATCAAATGATGCCGTTCCATATTGATGAAGGTTCGTATAATCGATAAAAAATCTGTTACCTATTCGCACTGTTGCACATATTATATTACACAAAATGACTGTTAAATGATTTAAAATTTTACGTTGGTAAAATTTATATAATTGACTTGTATTCAACTACACTAAAATTCCGCCTGCACTGGCGTTTATCTCATTGCTCGGAAGTACTTCCGGCAGAGTTTTTGGATACTACATGATCACTGTTCAGGCCGACATAGATTCGGACCTGAAGATCCCTAAGGAATCTTAGCTAAAATTGGGCTCTGCAGTGCCTTTTATGTGATTTTCGATGGTCGTGGGGATAAAAACCCTTCCATATTTCTTCCAGAAAAGTCTATAATTGGTCTTTAAATTCGACCTCGATACCTGATTGGTCAGAAAATTCAAGTGAAACGAGTCACTTTTGTCTTTCTTCCTACGAAATCTTGTCTGAACTCGCAAAATGCAGCTGGTGTTATTGCATTTTGAATGTTTACTTTATAATTTTTTGTGGAACAAAAAGGTATACTTTTAAAGTTTTTTGCCATCTGTGAAGGCAAAGCATGATTGCGAAATCCTCATAAACGTAACGTTAAAATATCTAGGCTCGGGTTCGCCACATGTACACGTGTACAGATAAGAAAATAAAATCCATAAATCAACGTGGTTTTGACAGGCACATGTGCAACTTTGAAATAAAATTGCAGCGAACAACGCTATTCCAATTTAAAGTTTCTACATGTCCAACTAATTCGTTAACTATGTACCTATGCGAGAGGACGTAAATTCAAAACAGTACTGGAATGAAGGCAAAACTGATGACTGCCCAGATTCTTAATTTGTGCTACGTTAGTCTCGAAATATCATTCCAATCGTATGATTTGGGATGGACGTGATTAAAAACCATTGTAATAAATTTAAATTATTACACGTTTGAAAAATATAATTTCGTCTGTTAATTTACACTAGATCTCTTACAGATATTATTCGACCTGCAAATATACGTTTCTAAAAATATTTTGATGTTAAAAATTTACTAAGACGGGATTTCGTTATTTCCTTGATTCTAATTTGAATTGACCAAGAAATATGTGACAATTTTTAAAAGTTAGATTTTAAAAATTCAAAAAGACGGGAAATAATGTAGTTTGATTCTAACAATATTTTCGCAAAAATTTCAAGACTCTGCGAGCGGGATTTCCACGTTACACTCCCCTTACGTCAAGAGTGGTTATACCTAACTACTCTTCAACTGAGGCGCGAGCAAGCTTAAAACAAGTCGGAGGTTGACTCCTGGCAAAAAAAATCTATCCTACTTGGATTTAACATCGAAACTGTAATATCTCATTATTCAAGTCTTAACTAAATGTCAAAGCGTATCTAGGGATACCTAAGACGAAAACAAAAACTAAAAGAAGGTTCACCGAACCCTGGGCTTGGTCAGTCTGTGAGTCGTAGTGACTTCTACAGGAGAGGGCGGTTCGCGAAATCACGGGATCATTCGCTGACCGTGGGACCCACAAGTGTATATGGAGACACCGGACTCCAGATAGATTTGGACCTGAGTTGTCGGCAATACTTCATCGGCTGGATCATATTTACAATGCCGGTTCTATTTACAACTTCAGTAGATGGGGACTGATTATCTTAAACGGGAAGAGACTTGTTGTTAAACAAGACGAAAAACAAAATTTAAAAAAAAAATTCGAAAACTGATTAAAGTTCAAAACGGTGACAACCGTCCGGGTTGCACCTGAAAGTATGCTGAAACTGAATGAAGTGGCTTTAACATATTCAACTGAAGAATTGTGAGAAATACTTTCTCTTCAAAAGGCCGAAACGTAACTACGAAATTACCGCATGACTAATAGTGCCCTTAGGTAGCTAGTCTAACGCAACACTAGTCGATACTTGGCTTACTAACCGATCGGCGGGGTAGCTAATCCCTTGGATCGCTAAGCATACCCTCTAACTTCATATAAAAAAATTTCGGAAATGGTTGACTTAAGATTCAAAACAAAGTTCGAGATTACAAAAAAAATGACAAGCGAGATAAACAAGGGAAACGAAACAATAACCCGTTTAAATATTTGACACGCAGTTTTATGTCGTACGACTGGGACGTAATAACAATCTTCCTTAACTCTAACACCTTAAAACGAGTTTAACGATATCCAAACTTAACACTAACTAAATCGAAACTTAAAGCTAACTTAACCGAAACTTAACCGAAACGTAACCGAAACCTAAACTGAACTTAACGCTACTTAACCGAAACCTAAACCGAACTTAAATACTACAAGAGCGAGAAAAAAAAAATCCCCCTAACCCTAGGCTTAGCCAATCCTTGTGTCGTAGTGACTCCTACATGAGAGGGCGGTTCGCGAAATCACGGGATCATTCGCTGACCGTGGAACCCACAAATGTCTATGAAGACACCGGACTCCAGATCGGGGTAGACCTGAGTTAAGGTAGCACTTCATCGGCGTACTCATATTTACAATGCCGTTCATGAAATGTTCAGTCGATGGGGACTGTCTGCCTTTTTCAATTGTCGTTGAAAAAGCAGAGTAAAAAAAGACGTGTGCTTGGCTGGATCAAATTTACAAAGCCGTTTGATGCACTTCAGTAGATGGGGACTGTCTGTTTTATCAATTATCGTTGGTGAAACAGAGAAAAAAACTTGCGATTGGTTTTTCTTTCGTGGATCGGCAGATGTTATAACCGTGTAGGTTGATTGCAGTTAATCTATTATTCCCTAACAAGGTAAGTTTCCCAGAGTGTTGCTTCGAGTTGTTAACCCACACTTCTGTACAAAATTCCCTTACTAAGAAGGTTCCTTTGGGGCAGATTGTAGTCCGCCAAACGAAAAAGATGGGACGATAATTCACCGGGGAATGGACTAAGTCCACGAAATTACTTAATAACCTCGGGGTTCGGATCGTTATCCAACTGTGGATCAACGTCCAAAAAAAATTTATCTGGCAGTGGAACTATGTCCAGCCTGATAATACGATAACTCAATGAGAAGCGGGTTACTCTAATCAACTATTAACTAATACAATCTCACTACCAAAAATAGATCTCGATAAAAATTTCCTAGAGGGGGCGTTACAAAAAAACTTTCCCTAAAGGATGTGTTGCGACAATGATTTGTCTCACATTGGACACGGGTCCAAACAATACAACACGGTACGATATAATGACCATAGCAATGGCATTCTAAAAAAAGATCTTAACTTTAAACAAAAAAAAATAAAGAAACGAAAACACATCTACTCTAACCGGTACTCGATACCAACGAAAGGGGTTGGCAATTTAACGTCGTGCGATAGACAGTGGTTGGTGGTTGGCAATTTTGCGTCGTGCGATAGACGGTGCGACGTAATCAGTGTGTGTGACGCGACAGGGACACACTGACTTCAACCCGAAATGATACTTAACTTTCCCTAACACTTCAGCATTAACTCGAAAAACTTCACGATAAACTTCGATCGAAAAACTTCAAAAAAAACTTTACGTTAAACTTCAAATAACTTCAAAAAACTTTACGTTAAACATCAAATAACTTTAAAAAACTTTACGTTAAACTCCAAATAACTTCAAAAAACTTTACGTTAAACTTCAAACAACTTCAAAAAACTTTACGTTAAACTTCAAATAACTTCAAAAAACTTTACGTTAAACTTCAAATAACTTCAAAAAACTTTACGTTAAACTTCAAACAACTTCAAAAAACTTTACGTTAAACTTCAAATAACTTCAAAAAACTTTACGTTAAACTTCAAATAACTTCAAAAAACTTTACGTTAAACTTCAAATAACTTCAAAAAACTTTACGTTAAACTTCAAATAACTTCAAAAAACTTTACGTTAAACTTCAAATAACTTCAAAAAACTTTACGTTAAACTTCAAATAACTTCAAAAAACTTTACGTTAAACTTCAAACAACTTCAAAAAACTTTTAAAAAACTTTACGTTAAATGTCCATACTAAATTCAAAAAACTTTAAAAACTTTACGTTAAATGTCCATACTAAATTCAAAAGACTTTAAAAACTTTACGTTAAATGTCCATACTAAATTCAAAAAAATTGACTAAGTTCAAAAACTTTCAACTAAATTCAAAAAAGTTTGACTAAGTTCAAAAAACTTTCAACTAAATTCAAGAAAACATTCACCTCAATTCAAAAAAAAACTTTACGTTAATGGTCGATATCAAATTCAAAAAAAATTTACTTTAATTTAAAAAAACTAAATGCGTAACCTACATGAAGTGCGTTAATGCGTGACCCGTAGTAAGCGTAAGATGCGTGCGAAACGCTTGTGTCTTATTCGAGACAAAAGTAAACTAAAGATGCGTAATGACTGTACGACGTCACTGGCATAAAAACGTATAAAACGAGCGCGTAACATGCGTACGTAACATAAACGGAATCCATCGTAAACATGTGTGCTGGACACAACTACAACTTTCTATTCTTAATCGCTACAGACGAAATTTAAAAAAATGATTCGATAAAAAACGGTACGTAGGGGTAGTTCGTAAAGGTGCGTAGAAGACGCATATTAAAGCCTTTTAATGTCAATTGCTAAGGACGGAATACGAATGCGTAAATAAAAAATTTTCGGAATGAGGGAGGGTTGATGTATTCCTGAAGGGTTGTTCGTTAGGGTAGGTATCGTTATACACAAGGACAAGGGTTGCGGTAAACACGGGATGTATTTTAACGTCTTACCTTGACGGAGAGATTCCTTAGGCTATCACAAAAACTTCGAGATTTATTTGATGAGAACAGGGGTGGTTTCCTGTATAGGGGTTCATAGAAAAGGTAGGTGCTCGCTGTCGTCCGGACAGTTTGCAAAAGAAAAAAAAACGAAACGGTAAAAGTCAATCTTTAATTGATTGAACACAAAAAGTTTTCAACAAAACTTAAGGGTGGCAACATAACGCCATACGTAAGCGATAGTGTACGTAGTTTAAATGTCATACACGGGACGATAGCTAAAACCCGCAAAAACGGCATTACCTAAGCGAGAAAAAACTTGGGTTGTCTCGGTCCACAGTCAGTGGTGGTCCGCACCAAACCTGACCTCATCGATCCAACCTATAAATGCGTGACGAAAATAAATTCGAGGTAAATGTTAAAATAACATTTCCTTTTAAAATCTTAACAACAAATATTTATCAACAAAAAAATTTAGCAACAATAGTGACTCACTTAATACTAATATTGATTTGATTTAATCGTAACGAGATGTACTTGAAAAAAGAAAAATTCACTCGTACTTTCTTACAACAAAAAGAATACTAAAACTGAACTCGAAATTGTCTAAAATGTGGTTTCAAAACGGAAGTCATAATTGGGTCAACCAACACCTCGTCGGGAGGGGGTTGTTTAAAAGTTTCCAATAAACAATTGGACGTTGAATTCCCTAACTCGTCTTTTCCGAACTTGTCCGGTACAATTTTACATATCATTCTAAAACTAAAATTGTTTAAACTAATTTAAAAATCTAATTCGACAAAACACGGCCGATAATTTACATGTTACTCTAAAAACAAAATTTCGTTACTAAAAGGACAATGAATGATTATTACCTACAACAAAAATCTCGACAAAATTTAAACTTAACACGCAAGGACTTGACGTCACGGAATCTCGTTAGTCCATTCATGCACTTCGCTAAAGAACCATGATGACGTCACGGAATCTCGTTAGTCCATTCATGCGCTTCACTAAACTTTAAAATTTCAAAAATTCAAAAATGACTCTACGGACTTCAAAGAAAAATACAACGATATGCCAGAAGGGCTTTCTCGATAGTTACACGCGGTTGTGGTGCTATTTAAACTTGAAAACTACTCAATTTCACAAAAAAATTTCGGAATTGACGGACTTCAAAAAATTCAACACGAAATGCCAAAAAGGCGTTCTCGACAGCCACTTAGTTGGGCGCCAAATTATTTTTTTAACTTACAAAAATTAATTTGGAATTTACTTGATTTTCAAACAAAAAAAAATTCGATACCATAACATGCCAAAAGGGCTTTATCGATAGCCGGGGGTTTCTCGATAGCCCCACGTTGGGCGCCAAATTATTATCCTGTTACACCACGTTCTGCATCCACGACACCTTCCCAACAGGTAATAAAAGGTTGACTAGCTCGAAGTCGCGAAGGGGTGGGTTGGTGAAAGGAATGAAAAGGGTCGTGTGACGACACGTCGCAAAGCGTGTGTTTCCACTCGACGACCGGGCAATCCTCGATCGCGAGTTATGATGTTATATCAAAATCGGGGGGGGGAGTATATTTACACACGGAGTCAAAAGGGCGCCACGTGAATTCTGAACCAAGGTTCATTCGAAAGGGGTGCAAATCGCCCCTTTCCAGCTGAATACACGACAGCTGTTGACAAAGCTAAACGCGAACATCTCATACTGGTGGCCTCTCTTTGGATTACAGGTACATCTTGCTGTTATAAAACCTTACCTTACATCATCGCTAAATAACCAAACACATAAACAATAATAAAAACACAAACATAAATAATAAAGATATAATGTCGAAATATACAGGGGGCATTTGGTAATTTATAACATATGTCTAATCATATTTACAGCTACATGATGTTACAAAAACTCAAATGTGAAAAACTTGACTTGAATAAAGGATGAAACGTTATCACTAAAAATATTGACTTGACGTTGATTTAATTCAGTTACTATCAAACATGACATAAAATTCAATTTGAAATATGATTGGTTTAATTTATTAATCTTAAATATTACGTAAAACATAATTCGAAGAATATGACGGTATTTTAATAAACAATTTAGAATATTAACATATAAAAAGGACATACAAAGAGGTTGCGATCGTCTTTCAAGGTACACCTGAAAGGTGGTAAAATGTAATGGTCAAAACTGACCAAGAATACAATAATACTTAAAAATACGAAAGTAATGCTTACATATAAGATACTGATGTGTTCCAAACGGAATTTCCATGAGATTTGCCAATATGAGATACGGGAATAATGTTCTTCCATAATCGAGATGACCATAAAATACGTTGAAATGTTGAAGGTAATTCGGTAAAAGATGATGACAAAACATAAGAGTTTCCAATTCCGATAAAATTAACTTGATCCGGATCTGACCGTGGTCAGTTTCGCGCAGCCGGATTAGTTGCGTTAGAATGACACGAACGAGTTTGTTAAATAATAACCTCGACTTTAAATTTCACTGATTTAATTTACACGAAATAAAATATTGGAGTACGGTACTGTTCTTTCTTAATTAATAAAAAGTTATCTCGAAAGAATGTCCACATGTGATGCACGTAAACATCTGGATTACGTGGTACACTTAAAGAAGGTTCGATAAAATGATCCATATCGAGCGGCGCGTACATATCGACCGCTGGTTTATTATGCCGAAATGATTTACATAAAAACTTGCATGAATGTATGCGTTAATAGTTCAAACCGAAATTGATTTTAATTCACTAAGTTTAATTCCAAAAACGTTAAATGTTTAACTCGAAAACTGATTTTAATTCAATAAGTTTAATACTAAAAGCGTTAAATGTTTGATTCGAAAACTGATTTTAATTCAATAAGTTTAATACTAAATGCGTTTAAATGTTCAACTCGAAAACTGATTTTAATTCAATAAATTTAATACTATTTAATTAACATGTCCAGAAAGAATTAAAACATAACTAAATGACCGAATGATAATTAAATCAAATGATGCCGTTCCATATTGATGAAGGTTCGTATAATCGATAAAAAATCTGTTACCTATTCGCACTGTTGCACATATTATATTACACAAAATGACTGTTAAATGATTTAAAATTTTACGTTGGTAAAATTTATATAATTGACTTGTATTCAACTACACTAAAATTCCGCCTGCACTGGCGTTTATCTCATTGCTCGGAAGTACTTCCGGCAGAGTTTTTGGATACTACATGATCACTGTTCAGGCCGACATAGATTCGGACCTGAAGATCCCTAAGGAATCTTAGCTAAAATTGGGCTCTGCAGTGCCTTTTATGTGATTTTCGATGGTCGTGGGGATAAAAACCCTTCCATATTTCTTCCAGAAAAGTCTATAATTGGTCTTTAAATTCGACCTCGATACCTGATTGGTCAGAAAATTCAAGTGAAACGAGTCACTTTTGTCTTTCTTCCTACGAAATCTTGTCTGAACTCGCAAAATGCAGCTGGTGTTATTGCATTTTGAATGTTTACTTTATAATTTTTTGTGGAACAAAAAGGTATACTTTTAAAGTTTTTTGCCATCTGTGAAGGCAAAGCATGATTGCGAAATCCTCATAAACGTAACGTTAAAATATCTAGGCTCGGGTTCGCCACATGTACACGTGTACAGATAAGAAAATAAAATCCATAAATCAACGTGGTTTTGACAGGCACATGTGCAACTTTGAAATAAAATTGCAGCGAACAACGCTATTCCAATTTAAAGTTTCTACATGTCCAACTAATTCGTTAACTATGTACCTATGCGAGAGGACGTAAATTCAAAACAGTACTGGAATGAAGGCAAAACTGATGACTGCCCAGATTCTTAATTTGTGCTACGTTAGTCTCGAAATATCATTCCAATCGTATGATTTGGGATGGACGTGATTAAAAACCATTGTAATAAATTTAAATTATTACACGTTTGAAAAATATAATTTCGTCTGTTAATTTACACTAGATCTCTTACAGATATTATTCGACCTGCAAATATACGTTTCTAAAAATATTTTGATGTTAAAAATTTACTAAGACGGGATTTCGTTATTTCCTTGATTCTAATTTGAATTGACCAAGAAATATGTGACAATTTTTAAAAGTTAGATTTTAAAAATTCAAAAAGACGGGAAATAATGTAGTTTGATTCTAACAATATTTTCGCAAAAATTTCAAGACTCTGCGAGCGGGATTTCCACGTTACAGAGGATAGTCATAAAATAGGAATTAGTCAAACTAAGTAACCAGAGTCACGAAGAGAGATATAAAGAAGTTACAAACAAGAAAATAGAACACACACATAATAGAGAAGAAAATTAAAATAGTGAATGGCAAAACACAAAAATAGTAATGAGAACAAGTACAGCAGAGACAATGGGATTCAAGAGAGAGATTCGATACAAAACGATGTTTTCATAGCGAAAGCGAAGAGAAAGCTGAAAAGAAAAGAGAAGTAAGGAGGAAATGGTTCAAACAAAAATACAGAGAAATAAGAAATGACGCAGAAAAAATACAGCGAAAATGAATAAAAGTGGTGGAACGATCTAATGTCTAATGAATAAAATGGAGTAGTAGTGTGAAGGAGAAAGTTTCAGAAACATGAAGAAGTTTTACAGAGCAATTTAAAATCTGTTAAAAAGAAGCTCCATAAAAAATATGAAACCGATGCTATATGAAAATTGATGTAGAGAAGACAATGAAGAGAAAATAAAGGAGATTTGGAGGAGATACCTTCGGAATCTTCTAAATTATAGCGACGAAAATAGGAAAAAATGGGAAATAGAAGTAAGAATGGAGAAGACAGTGATAACAGAGCCAACAATCGAAGAAATCCAAGCGGTGTTAAATAGTGTAAAAAAATAAGAAATCACATGGCAGTGATGAGATGCATGGCGAATTGTTAAGAAATGCACGAAATAAAGCACACCAAAGAATACAATACAAGAAAAGAATAATAGAAGAGCAAAGGAATGGAAAACAGGAAGAATAATACCGATTCACAAAATCGGCGATATAAAAGAATGTAAAGATTACAGAGGAATCTCATTACTCCATGTATGAAAGATACTATCGACACTCATACACAACAAATTAAAAAAAGTAATGGAACTGAAAATCAGTGATTACCAGTTTGGATTTCGAGAAGAAAATTTTATTTTCATTTGATATGAACCTTAAAGAATTTATTATATTGCCTCATTTTGATTATTAGTTCACTATTCTCATTCACGTTAGGTTTATATTTGGAATTCTATTACAGAGGCTACCTTTTATATATAAGTTAAATTCAATAACATTTAATTAGACCTATACTCAATTAAACTTTTAATCACTACATATTATGCTATTTGTTAACTTTCAGCGCTTGTTCGATTCGGTGAATCGAGAAAAGCTGTACGACGCGATGCATGAAATCATATCTCCAACGAAGTTAACAAGGATGCTAAAAATGACAATGAAGGACCTTCGAGCAACAATCAAATCGTCTTAGAAAAGACAATCTCTTTCACAATCAACAGCGCTGTGAAATAGGGAGACGTTTTGTCGGCAACTTTACTCAACATAGTAATGGAGCACAGTATTATGAAGAAAACAAATTGCAGAGGTACAATAACAACAAATGAAGTACAAGTTTTTCAACGATATTGAACGGCACACGGCAGTAATAGGGCTGAAAGTAAACGAAAAGAGGACAAAGTGTATAAAAATCGGAAGAATAGAGGATACACGGCTTTCCAGTGAATAAAAGGTGGACGGTTAAGAAGTTCAATTACTTTGGGGTTCATTTAAACAACGATAGGGCGGAAGAAGTGCAAAGAAAATATAGCTGGGCTGAAGGGCTGTGTATGCCAACAAGAAAACGCTGAAATACAAAAGTAGTACAAAAGCTGAAAAACAGAGAAGAATAGAAATTGAGGGTCTTCAAGAGAAAGGTGTAGATAATGATTATGGGCCCGAGTCACGCTAGGAGAGCAGATGGTGTTCAGGGAAAGGTGGCCGAATGAAAATCGACTGAGATAATATGCAGATGAAGAATGGCGAGAATGAGATGGCTCGACTTTCATTCATGAAAGAATTAAAGATGAAGATCACAAACGAGAGAGACAAATGAATCGACCCTTATGGAGAAGAGAAACAAAAAGCTTGCAGTAATATGCGAAAGTATGAAGGGGATTGAACCACCTCAAAAGACTTAAAACAATCCTATACCATGGATATATACACCTATATTATTATAAAAGAGATTTTCAATGCAGAAACAAACAAGGTGGAACTCGCTTTAGCGGCAGTTCTTAGGCTTCTATACAGCTACCTTTCTGGTGTGGAAAGTTGTTATTATCTGGTTAGTTTTGATCGCCATATAATGTAACTTCACATAATCAGATAATCTGCACCAATTAAATTTTTTGCGGTTGGTAATTATCATTTACTATATCTTATCTATAAAAATGCTTGTATGTATATTGTCGTGTTCCGTGGATGAGAGATAGGAAAGACGGATTTTTGAAGTCTCGTTCCGTCCACGAAATAGGGACGACGTATTTTTAAAAGTCGAGTTTCGTCCGGTAATAATAAGGACGTAATAAATTTGAGTCAGGTTCCGAAGGTTGGAACGTGAACACATAGTTGGAGAGAAGAAACGTGATTTTTGATTGAAAAATTGGAAAAGTTGGGGACGATCTACACGTCCATAATAAGATTGGAAAATAATTAATAATTAAGTTGAGAATGATATTGAGTGTTTTCGCATATAAATCAAGATTAATTAGCTCAGATTACAAATATTAATAGTGAAGTAAAAGTAAAATTGCAATTGTTGAAATTTATGAAAATTTTGGAGTTCACCCAGTCAATTGGCGAGTTTCGATCGATCAACTATACACCCTGGAATTCTTCGTGTTATGGATCTGGTTTTACACTTCAACACATCTTCCTGGTTGCCCGTCGTACGTCTTACATCGAATGTGCACAAACAATTGGTAAGAGTTGCGTAACATTAAATTCGCGCGTGATTAAAAATTTAATTTTTTTTATTAGACATTTTTAGAATTAGTTAATTATTATAAATTTTGATTTAATCTTATAATGAAAGTTTCTCTTTTGTCTTATTTGATATTTCTGTTCATAAATAAATGGCATTCTTGTTGTACATTGGTTACATTTGTTTTGATTCAAATACAGCAGGAAGCAAAAGAAAATAAGGTGCAAGATAACAAGTATTTTCCGATTTTTATAAAAGCATTTATTAATTACAATTAGATTGAGCATTTACTGAATTGACTACCCACTTTTGACCCTGAAAGAGTTCTCATTGCTGGGCGAGGAAAAAAAAGAGTCGTAAGCTAAACCCTCGCTATAGAAATTAAAATTCAGTAGCGAAACACGGCATCTTTTATTGGCTTAACCAACGTGGGGCTTGCTACCGATTGGCTACTGTATTGATAAGCGAGGGAAGAAAAATTTAAAAATAAAAAATTTTTTCTCAATACTCTAACAGAATTAAATTGAAATTTTCAAAGTTAAAGGAATCATATTTGAAAAGTTAGGTCTGATAAGGATAAAATTTGATAAGTCATAAATTTGTTTCGAAAATTAAAAGTTTGGTTTCGTAGATAAATTATAAAATTAAAATTTTATTCAAACAGTACAATTTGTTTCAAAGAGATAATAATAAAATTAAAAATTTGTTTCAAAGAGATTACGATAAAATTAAAAGTTTGTTGAAAATTAAAAATTTGGTTTAAGAGATAATGATTGGAATTAAAAATTTGTTCCAATAGATTAATTTTTGTAATAGGTAAAAATTTGATTAGTTTATCAAAAGTAGAAATTTATTATTTTACAATGGACAAGTCACTAGGTAATTTAACGATTCCACCATCGGGAGTAGCTGGAAATAAGGAAGCGGTTCTTATGTGGGAAATATTTTTAAATGAGATGAATAACTTCAGTAAAAAACTAGATCATTTCGCTGCTACAGGACATTGGAAGTCACATAATACTGATGTACAATTGGAAAAAACATGTGACCGCGTTGAAATGGTGGAAACTAATTTAACAAATGATCAGGTTGAGGTCGTGGATGAAATAACGGACAGTAGCGATATTAAAATAAATAATCGCGTTGAACCCGTGAAAAATAATTTAACAAACAATAATGAAAAAACTAAAACTAGGTCATACGTAATTGATACAAGAAAAACTAAAAATCGCAAGAGACACAAGATTAAAAAATTGAAAGCAAAATTAAAATACAAAACTATCAATTTTAAAGTGCAAAAATCAAATGGAAGTTGTAAACATGCAAATGATAGGGACTTTAAAGTAAACAACTGGGTAGATAAGGTTAAATCAAAAGTAGACAAATTTAGCAGAACATTGAAAAAGAAAAGTTTTTATTTAACGAAACACAAAATTTTAAGACAACAAAAAATATTAATAAGAAGATGTCTATTAGGGAAACTTCTATTTAAAGACGAAAAATTCAATAATTCGCTAAACACAAAAATTCCGAACAGGAAGTTAAAATTTGTAATAAAGAAATTAATTGCAAAATCGATTATTAAAACAGTAGCTGTTAGTTATTTTTTAAAATGGAGTTTCTACAGGAGAACCAGATTTAAACTAGATAATTTTAAAACTCGGATTTGTTAATTCATTCAATAATAAATTTTGTAACGTAAATTGGATAATAACTTGGCTACGATAAAGGAAAATTTTGATAGATTACTGAAGTATTAAATTGTTTGTAATTGGATATTAACCAGTAATTTAATAAAATAAAATGATAAAAAAATTAAAGGATTGAAAAATTTGAATTTAAATAATTGAAATTTAATTAGTAGATGAAGTTCATTTAACTCGGGAGGGGGTAGGAGTAATTGTCGTAACAAAAAATGGTCCAATATTAACAAAGATCATAACATTTCTTCGTAATTGTAACACAATAATGATCCATTATCAAAAAAGTTCATAACATTGTTCTAAAATGATTTCGCTAATGCATTAGATAAATTTAATTAATAAATGAAGTTTGGCTGCGATATGATTTATAATTAATGGTTTGTAATAAATAAATTAAAAATTTAAGATGAAATTTATAACGAATATTTTATGGTGATAGATAAACAATACGAATGATCAGGGTTGTTGGAAGATTGATTGGAGGTGATACACGGTTGACAAGTAAAAAGATATTGGGAATTTATTTAGGTAAAAATTAAAATGGGAATAGTTTAAGATAATAATTAATAAAATTGATTGGGGAAATTTATTTAAAAATTGAATTAATAATGTTAAATGGGAATAATTAATAGTTAAATTGATGAATTGATAATAATAATTGAGAATGATTATGTGGTTGATAATTTAATAAATGAAATTAAAGGTTGATAAAATTAATAAGGGGTTGGGGGGTTGTTGATTGTGTCATCGTCTAATTTTGAAGCCAAAGATTGCTGAAAAGTTTTTATGAGATATTTGTCGCTAATAAATAGGGGTTATAAGAAAATGAATGTTTGCTAATTGAATTTAGAAAATTTTTTTTTTAGAGTAAAGATATTGTTATAAATTAAATGAAATGAACGCAATTCAAAAATAATTAATTAAAATCATAAGAGTATGAGAAATTATAGAAAATACGATTTGAAAATAATTGGTAACAATTTGTAAACAAACGAATGATAAGTTTATCGAACTTCGATACTGATTGAAATTTTTGAATATAAAATTATTTTAATAGAAAATAATACAATTTGAAATTAGACAATTTAATAAGAAAATTTTTTTTGAATGAAATTTTATAAGTAATTTTAGTCTGGTCTAGATTGTAAATATGATAAAATCTAACCATTAAACTAATTAATTTTGTAAATAATAATAAATTTGTAAATAGTTAATTGATTTGAATATGAAATAATTAATTCAAAAATTTTGTTGTACATAGGGAGTTGAAAAATTTATGCAGTTTCCATAATTTACTTTATTTTATTAGAAATCAAAAACAAACTACCAATTTTATCTCACATGACTTATAAAATTTTGTGGTATTTATTGAAAAGATTACACAAAAATCTAACTCAACGATTCCTTATCTTGTTATGCAATCTTTTGGGGGGTCGTTGTCGTGTTCCGTGGATGAGAGATAGGAAAGACGGATTTTTGAAGTCTCGTTCCGTCCACGAAATAGGGACGACGTATTTTTAAAAGTCGAGTTTCGTCCGGTAATAATAAGGACGTAATAAATTTGAGTCAGGTTCCGAAGGTTGGAACGTGAACACATAGTTGGAGAGAAGAAACGTGATTTTTGATTGAAAAATTGGAAAAGTTGGGGACGATCTACACGTCCATAATAAGATTGGAAAATAATTAATAATTAAGTTGAGAATGATATTGAGTGTTTTCGCATATAAATCAAGATTAATTAGCTCAGATTACAAATATTAATAGTGAAGTAAAAGTAAAATTGCAATTGTTGAAATTTATGAAAATTTTGGAGTTCACCCAGTCAATTGGCGAGTTTCGATCGATCAACTATACACCCTGGAATTCTTCGTGTTATGGATCTGGTTTTACACTTCAACACATCTTCCTGGTTGCCCGTCGTACGTCTTACATCGAATGTGCACAAACAATTGGTAAGAGTTGCGTAACATTAAATTCGCGCGTGATTAAAAATTTAATTTTTTTTATTAGACATTTTTAGAATTAGTTAATTATTATAAATTTTGATTTAATCTTATAATGAAAGTTTCTCTTTTGTCTTATTTGATATTTCTGTTCATAAATAAATGGCATTCTTGTTGTACATTGGTTACATTTGTTTTGATTCAAATACAGCAGGAAGCAAAAGAAAATAAGGTGCAAGATAACAAGTATTTTCCGATTTTTATAAAAGCATTTATTAATTACAATTAGATTGAGCATTTACTGAATTGACTACCCACTTTTGACCCTGAAAGAGTTCTCATTGCTGGGCGAGGAAAAAAAAGAGTCGTAAGCTAAACCCTCGCTATAGAAATTAAAATTCAGTAGCGAAACACGGCAATATATGTGTGTATATATGTATGTTCCGCATAGACGCCTAAACCCCGTAACTGTGGGCGTTGAAACTTTCACGAGATCTGGCGACATTCAATAGTAAACTTTTCGTCGTCTTTGAATTTAGTAATTCGTCACCATAAGACGGTCATCAGCAGTTAAACACTTCAGGTCACAGTCGTTGTCATAGTTACGATGCGATTTTGACGCTAAAAGATTAATTCAATGACATTGACATATTATAGTCAGTAGCGGCTCGACAAATAGGTGGCACAACTTTGACTAACCTTAAAAATGACATTGACATATTATAGTCAGTAGCGTTGCACAATATTTTTAAAATTATCAAAAATCATTTTGCATATACAGGGTAAAACATAAATAGTGCGCGTTTTAGCAAGACGGGCCCCCTTTTCATAACCTAGAGAGTGACCCTGATAGTGTTGAATAGCCCCCATGGGCCCCCCCGATAGTGTCAAAGTGACGGCATTAACTACATAACCTAAAAATCATTTTGCACATACAGATTTAACTTTACATGAAGATGTAACTTTACGTGAAGATTATGTATGTATGTGTGTATGTATGTGTGTCTGTATGTATGTATGTATGACAGATGACAGATGACGGATGACAGATGACAGCTGACAGATGAGATGACAGATGACGGATGACGGGTGACAGATGACGGATGACAGATGACAGATGAGATGACGGATGACAGATGAGATGACAGATGACAGATGACGGATGACATTTGATGAAGGCCGAACAACTTTGGCCTTCACGGATCTATTATTGTCCGCCCTGTGAGGCCGAAGGCCGAACAACTTTGGCCTTCACGGATCTATTATGGTCCGGTCTGTGAGGCCGAAGGCCGAAAAACTATGGCCTTCACGGATCTATTATGGTCCGGTCTGTGAGGCCGAAGGCCGAACAACTGTGGCCTTCACGGATCTATTATGGTCCGGTCTGTGAGGCCGAAGGCCGAACAACTATGGTCTTCACGGATCTATTATGGTTTCACCCTGTGAGGCCGAAGGCCGAACAACTATGGCCTTCACCGATCTATTATGGTCTTCCCCCTGTGAGGAAGACTTTATATAGGTCGCAGAACTCGCCGGAATTGTGCAAGAAGACGCAAATCCACCTCTTCGTGGAAGATCCACCTCTTTGCGGAAGATTTAACTTTACCTGAAGATTAATTTGTTTTTAATTGGTTTTCTAAAGAAAAACTCGCCGGAATTGTGCAAGAAGACGCAGACCCACCTCTTCGTGGAAGATCCACCTCTTTGCGGAAGATTTAACTTTACCTGAAGATTAATTGAAAAGTGAAAATTGTGTAAAAACTTTGGACGTATGTAGCGCTCTTATTTACGCCAGAAATGGACGGGCAAACCGTTTTTGGGATTAGTTCCATCAAGACAAAAATTGAATTTAACATTGGAAGCATTTAATTACGACAAAAACTACGATTACATGAATCACGAGGATGTAGCAATAGGTGTTATGAACAAACTTTGCTTGCATTGTCGTGTTTCGAAGTTCGCTAAGGAATCACCAGGAATGTGTTGTTCGAACGGCAAAGTTGTTTTGCCACCGCTGATTGATCCACCTGAGCCGCTTCTAAGTTATCTTACTGGCACCACTGCAATTTCAAAACACTTCCTGCTAAACATTCGGAAGTACAACTCATGCTTTCAAATGACTTCATTCGGAGCAACAAACATTTTCTCCAACGTCGGTTACATGCCCACAGTCATTTTAAAGTTGAAATAATAAAAAAATTGTTCATAATGTGTTGGTTCTGTTTACTATACGTATGTCTAGCGCCGCAGGCGCTAGTAAGTAATAACAATCAAACTTTTCCATTCTATTCGAAACTTTACTTCTCTGTAATGTTTGGTCCTTTTTTTGAGGTGGACCAATCCTCTCCTTTCTCTTTTATTTACAACTTAACTTCACTAACCACATCATTAAAAAATTATTTTTTCACATCAAAGTAAAATAAAATACAACTACTTTTCTGGTAGTTGTGGTAGTGTACTTTTCTGGTAGTGTAAAACTACCGTTATGAACGTCGACATTTGGTTCTACAACGTTACCTACTTCAAGAACAGCTGCGTTTTTACTTCGTGGATTTTGTCGGCGAATTGCATGACTACGTGAACGATGTAATATTTGCGAAGGGGTCATGTTGGCAATTTGCTTTCGCTTTCGAAATTCGCGTAATTTCCGGTCCATTTTTTGAGGTGGATCCATCCTCTTCCTTCTCTTTTATTTACAACTTAACTTCACTATCCACATCAAGCCACTGCTGTGGTTAAAATAAAATAATAAATAATTAGTGCAGATTATCTGATTATGTGATGTTACATTATATGGCGACCAAAAATAACCAGATAATAACAACTTTCCACACCAGAAAGGTAGCTGTATAGAAGCCTAAGAACTGCCGCTAAAGCGAGTTCCACCTTGTTTTCGCTTGTTTATGTACATTTTTCTTTATTACAGTCTTGAAAATGACCCCGATAGAGGGTCGCAACTAGTCGATTCAAAACGTAGTCTTTCTTTAACACGTCCCCTGATATCCTAGTAAATCATATCCTTGGAACAATAGCTTATCTTCACTTTATTCTGGCCGTTAATCCCTGCGGCAGTTAGACCAGTAAGCCACGTATCAAGGAATAATTGGATCAACGGACAATCGTATCATGGTATAATCGTATCAACGGATCATCGTATCAACGGATCATCGTATCATCGTATCATCGTATCATCGTATCAACGGATCATCGTATCATCGTATCATCGTACCAACGGATCATCGTATCAACGGATCATCATATCAACGGATCATCGTATCAACGGATCATCGTATCAACGAACCATCGTGTCATCGTATCAACGGATCAACGTATCATCAGATCAATTTGCTTATATAGGACATCGCCCTATGAGTATAGTAGATGTAACAGTTTGGCTAATTTTTCGCGCGTTAAGTAAAAGTAAATTATTAACAATGGCATTAATCGAAAGCAAATCTGCTTTCAAAACTGTAAAGAATGTGCAATTTGGCATTTTTAGTCTGGAAGATATTCGTAGCATGTCTGTCGTCCCAGAAGGTATAAATCATGTAGAAATTATGGAAGGAAGTCTTCCAAAAGTGGGCGGCCTGATGGATCCGAGGATGGGAGCGTTTGACAGCACTTTACCATGTCAAACATGCGAAGGCGACCGGGACACTTGCCCCGGTCACTTTGGTCACATCGAATTGGCCAAACCGATCTTTCACGTTGGCATGATTAAAGATGTCATGAAAGTTTTACGCTGCGTCTGCTTTAATTGCAGTAAATTGTTGGTGAACCCAAAAAAACAAAACCACTTCGAACACGCTCAGAAGATAACTGCAGACGATTCCAAGAAACGCCTAGAACTAGTGTACGGTTTGTGCAAAGAACAAACAATATGTCACGCGGATGGTGGATGTGGAAATCATCAACCTGTAATTAGAAAATCGGGTTTCGATTTGACGGCCGAATGGAAGGAATCCGACGGAAAGGTTCCACAAGAAAAAAAGTATTTGTTGGCGGAAGAAGTGCTGCATATCTGTAGACAAATTAGCGACGCAGATTGCAGTGAAACGGTTAAAATTCCTCAAGAATTTTTCCCAAATGTGACGTTAATACTCGATGTTAAAATAATTTCTATCCAATAGGTGTTAATTGAAACGACGAAAAAAAAAAGATGGAATAGGCGCCACTCGATTTCGGTTAAAAAGGAAGACGTCGCTATGAAAGATTAGACAACTCGATTAAAGGGGAAATCGAGAAATCACGAGCTATCTTTGTAAATCTTGCCGGCTAGCTTGGAAGATAATTAATTAAACAAAAACCAGCAATGAGTCCAGGGCATACGGAAAATTTTGAACAACGGAGAAATTTTGTAAATGAAAATAATAATTGCTCAAATATAAAGCGCAAATATCTTACGCGCAGTCCCGCAAAGAACTAACAAAATAATGGCGGACCACACAAAAATGTTATCAACCATATGTTGATTATCACCCAAAAACGACGGAATATTTATACAAAATTTACACGTTGTGATAAGTAAATCAACTAAATAATTAATAATTATTATCATAAATAACCAACTAAAAATGATACGATACCTCAACTACGCTGATTTGCGGCCTATGCAAAATCTGTCCAGCTTCTAATCCCATAAAGGCGGAAGAGAACTCCGATAAAGTAACTCCAAAAAAATTGAGTTTCTCGACCTACGGATTCGAGAAGATAATCCCAGTTTGCCACTGGATGGTAACCACTAACCAATTCTTCTCGAAAATCCGGCTTCAACAAAATTTCGCACAGCACACACACAACTACCTCGCACCAGATTCAACGTATCACCTCCCGTCTACGCGTACCTACCCCTGCGCATTTCCGCTCGTACCAACGGTCACTGGTTCCAAACCCAAAGAATTCGGCGGCAAATTTTAAATCGTTACACTCCCCCTTTACTTGGAAAGAGGTAAAGTTTCTACAAAACGAGAAAACCAACGGTACGGGAAATATAATAGGAACTTTACCGATGGTGAAGATGTAAAGCTGTCCAGATGTTCGGACCTTCGATACGATAGATAAACAAAACAAAAGGTAACTCGGAACGACAAAACAGAAAAATATATACAAAGAAAGATATATACAAACGATAAAACAAAAAAACTATATATACTCGTCGTCTATCTGGGGTTTCAGATCCTGTACGTGCCAGATGCCTGTTGAATTGCCGTGGTCGTCCTCGAGTTCATAAGTGACACTACCGGTTTTCGTTTTGACCCTGTAAGGCCCAACAAAAGTAGGTGCTAGTTTGGCCGAAAAGAACTTGGAGGCATCGGAGTGAACTTTATTCCTCCGCCAAACCAATTGACCAACAACAAACTGTGCAGGTCTACGGCGTAGGTCGTAGACGCGTTTGTTGCGATCGTGTGCCGCGCGCAACCTATCACGGATCGTTTCGAACATTTTTCGAAAACCGGCAGAACGCTTATGAATTTCGTCCTCATGATGTTGTTGTTCGGGGTGTAGATGGTGGTCACCCGAACTGACATACTCTCGTCCGAAGTTTACGAAATAGGGGCTAAAATCGATGGTCTCGTGTCTCGACGTACGGATGGCGCACGCTATCGCAGCTAAGTACGTATCCCAACGGCGGTGGTTGTCCTTCACGTAAGAGGACAGCATGGTTTTCACCACCTTGTTCACCCTTTCCGTGGGGTCGGCTCTAGGGTAGTACAAAGCTGTGTACTGTATCTTAGCACGATACCGCTCGCAAAGCTGACGAAACTCGTTACTGCGCATTTGCACGCCGTTATCGCAGATGATAGTCTCCGGTACGCCGTACACTAAAAAGACACCCTCTTCCACATTCTTGGCTAGTGACCGTGCGGTAGCGGTACGAACTGCAAATAGCAACACATATTTGCTAAAATAGTCGGTCACTACCAAGATGTGGGTGTAACCAGACGAGGAACGAGGTAAGGGACCAACGAAATCCAACGAGATGGATTGCCAAGGGCGTGTGACCTCGGGGCTAGAACCCATTAACCCGGCAGGGGCTTTCTGTTCGGGCTTCTGCTCCGCACAAACTCGACAAGACCTGACGTACCTGGCCACATCGTTCTTCATCTTTGGCCAGTAGTACCTATGATGCAACCTCCAGTAGGTTTTGTATATACCCGCATGACCTGCGGTAGGCTCATCATGGCACTGACGTAGAAAAACCCGACGACCTTCCTTGGGGACAACCACTTTCCAGTTTTCCGCCTCCTGACTCAACTCAGGGATACGGACCTTGACGTACTTGAAAAGGCGATTGTCCTCCAATCTCCACTGGGGGTACCTGTTCGGGTGTTCCTCAACCCGTTGTCGCATTCTCAAATACCAGGCATCCTCTGTGCCACTAAAATCGTCGACCGGAGGGGCCACTTGAATAGGTGCCACCGGCACGGAACGCGACAAAAAATCAGGCACGACGTGGTCTTTCCCCTTTCGATGGACGATGGTATAATCGAAAGGTTGGAGACGCAACGCCCACCTAGCCAACTTACCAGTTGGGTCCTTCAAATTATTCAACCAGATTAGGGAGGCATGGTCGGTGATGACCGTAAAGTGGGTACCCTCAAGATAATGGCGCAACTTTTCAATTGCCCAGATAACGCTCAAGCATTCTCGCTCTGTGGTGGAATATTTCTGCTCTGGTTTAGTTAGCGATCTAGAGAGGAAGCAAAGCACCTTCTCTACACCGTCGAAGCTCTGTGTGAGTACTGCGCCGAGGCCGTAGGCTGAGGCGTCGCACTGCAGGGTGAAAGGCTGAGCGAAATCGGGACAGGTCAATATTGGAGCTGTAACGAGGCAGCTCTTAAGATGGTTAAAGGCCTGCTCACAACAATTATCCCACTTGAAAGGCACTCTCTTTTGAATCAACCGGGTCATGGGCGCAATGATGGTTGAAAAATTCGGCACGAACCGCCGATACCAACTGGCCATGCCCAGGAACCTCCTAATCTCGGTAGGGTTAGCGGGAGACGGGGCATTCATAATCGCCTCGACTTTTTCCACATCGGTCCGTAGACCGTTCGAATCGACTACATACCCTAGATATTTTAACGACGGACGACAAAATTTACATTTTTCCTGACTTAAAGTTAAGCCAGCGGCAGTAAGCCTATCAAAAACTTTTCGCAAAATATCTAGGTGGGAGGCAAAGTCGGGGGAAATAACGATAATATCGTCCAAGTAAACATGGACGAAGGGTTCGAGGTCGACACCCAGTACCGTGTCAATTAGCCTCTGCCAGCTGGCAGGTGCGTTCGTTAGACCAAATGGCATCTTTTTAAACTGGTACAAACCTCTACCTGGCACGGTGAAAGCAGTGTACTCTCGTGAAGATGGACTCACAGAGATTTGCCAGTAGGCGCTCTTAATATCGAGGCTGCTTATGTACTTGGCTCCTCTTAACCTATCTAGGATGGCAGAGATATAGGGAAGTGGGTATGCGTCTTTCTCCGTTACGGCATTCAGTGCTCGATAATCAACACAAAAGCGGTACTCTTTGCCACCTGACTTTGGCACCAAGATAACTGGAAATGACCAAGAACTTTTTGACGGTTCTATGACGTCCATTTCCAGCATTTTCTGAACCTCGTCGTCAAGGATCTTTTGCTTAAAAGGCGGGACTGGATAGTAACGTCTCTTAATTGGTTTGACATCGGGTTTGATGTTAATTTTATGCTCGGCTACAGTAGTGCAACCGAGACCGGTACCCATTTCAGAAAATTTCTCCTCGAGTAACTTATTTAGCAGAGAAGTTTGCTCAGAAGAGAGAGTTGATAATTCTCCTAAAGCCGAAACGGAAGATAGAGCAATAGAATCGCCAAAATGCCAAACATCTCGATGTAAATCCGGGACTACATCCATCTCTCTCCAGAAGTCCATACCTAATATGAGCTTCGATGACAGATTCTCCAACACATAAACATCAATGACCCTGACTCGTCCCATTAAACACATAGGGACCTTCAACATCCCAATGGTCCGACAGTCCTGACCATTAGCTACTACACACGATAAATTTTTGGAAGTATCCAACTTTAAACCTAAACCTAAAAATGTAGCCAGGCCAGACTGACCGACCACAGTAAGTGAACTACCCGAGTCCAAGAGTCCTAACATAACTCGACCAAAAACTGTGACCTTTAAGTGTGGTCTTCTGTCATCGTTGTCGCCATGTGAGAGGATGTAATCCAACAGGATCTTTTGTTTGGTCGGATTAAAGGAACGAGACACTAACCGACCAGTTAGTGGCTCGCGTTTCGGTTTTCCGAACACGTAGGACATGAAGCAACGGTAAATCCTACTCTACCACAGCGGAAACACAAAACTCGCTTTTGTTGCCTGCAGGACGACCGTTGATGGCCTGGTCGCCCGCAATTCCAACACTTACTATCTATCGAGGAAGGAGTATTAGTAGTCGAAGCACCGTGGGTGGCCTGGTCTGAAATAACGTTTATTCGGCCAGATTGGTTACTGGAACACCTTTTATAGACAGACTCAGGTTCCACTGTGAAACCTTTTACCCCCGAAGGTGGGCAATAGAATCGTGCGCGGTATTCGCTTTCCTCTACCATTCGACCACAATCGATCAGTTGTTCAATCGTGTTGATGGTTAGACATGCCATACCTCGCTGGATGTGTGGAAGCAAGTTTCCCCTAATCGTGTCGACTCTGATATTTTCAGAGGGAATATTCGACAGTTTACGGTACAAGTTCTCCATGACAGAAATAAACAACACTAATTTCTCGTCGGAGCCTTGTGTTCTTTTTTTAATCTCTGACTCGAGACGCGACTCGTAGCCAGGCGGTAAAAATGATTTCCTTAGTTGAAAAACTAGGTCATCCCAATCTTTAAATAAATGTTTGCGGGGTCGAAACCAAGTTCGAGCATCCCCTTTAAATAGTTCGATAGCAGATTGAAAGAGCTGGGCTTTTGAAACACCCCGTGACTCACGAAGCTCTTCAATATTTTCTAAAAATGTAGTCACACTACTAGTTCCGTCGAACTGGACGTTCCAAAGACAAATAGGTGGAATTTTCCCAAAATTTTGTGGTGTTGGGTCGGTAAATTGTTTAGCCTCTTTAGGAGAACTAAAACTAGTATCTCGATTTTCCTGACGGTCATTGAAAGAGACTCGCCGTGCGGTAGAATTATGTACGGTACTCATATCAACTGAGTTCAACCGCCTTATAATCGATTCTACATTTTGATGCAACTGTTCGTCTGGAACAGGTTGGTTTTGAATAACTGAGGTAGCACGAGAACTGTTAGGTAAATTCGTGTTTGATTCAAGATCAATCAGCCGAGAATTTGTCACCCTGGGCAAAGGTGGTGTGAAATGTGCTCTGGGGACCGAAAAATCAAGAGGTGGACTCATGACGTCCATCTCGGAGGGAATAGGTTCATCCAGGATCGAATCAGAGAGTGATATTAAATCGACTTCCTGATCGTCCGAAATATTTTCAGCACTACATGCGAGAGTGAGGTTCGTTAATAATTCGCCTACTATTGTAGAAAGACGATTTACCTCGGACTGAAAATCTGGGGAGAAAACATTCACCAAGCGACGCTGGACGTGCAAGAGACGTGCTCTTATTCGTTCTTCGTCATTTTTGATGTTTGCTCGATCGAGCGCTTGAATTTCCTTAGCCAATTCAGATAATTTGGTAGACGAAATACCTAATTCGGTGTTTACATCACCCACAAAACGAATAATTTGCGCATTCTTTCGAATGGCATCTCTCAACAAAGAACGCTTTTTGCTCACTGTGAGGCTTTCCGCCTCAATCCCTCTCACTTCTAATTCATAGGAGAGTTCATCTCCTAATAATCTATCCACTTTCATGTTGGATGAGATTTAAAAAAGCACAATAAGAAAATTTAAAAAAAAATTTCAACTTGAAATTTACCTTCCCCCTCCAAAAAAAAATGGTACAGGGTAGAAAAAACCAAAAACAGAAAACTACTTAAGAAAGTAATTAGCAGTTTTCAACAAAAATTTTTTTTTTTCTACGACTCGAGAACCAAATTAATAGGTATTAAAATTTTACCTTATTAATATTTTACCAGCGCAGTAGAAAATTTTTGAATGCCAATAAAAAAAAATTTTATAACATATCCAAAAAAACTCGTAAAATAATCCCAAAACAATTCATAAACAAAAAAAATAATACGAATACAAGATTCGAACGTAAAGTAACTTTGGCGGAGCCCGTGGTATAACCACTAGAGTACACAAGCTCATATAAAACAAAACGTTTTTAAACTAATAAAATTAGCAAAATTTTACCAAAAACACCATAGTATTAAAAAACAGGTACACAAATATTATAACCACTAATTAGCTAAGCCAAAATTAACTAATTAGCCAAAAAAATATAAATTTCCTAAAACAAAATGCAAAAAAAATAAAACACAGTTAATAATTTATTTACAGTAATAAAAATGCAACAAATAAGGTTGTATTTACTTAATACACAAAAAAAATTAAACCTAGAGAACAACAAAATAAGTAAATATCACCAAATATTAAAAATAAGATAAAAAAAAAAATTGTTGCAACTGTAAGGTGAACCCAGAAAATTTGTGTAGTAATATAAGGTAATATCGGTTGACCTCACAGAGCCGCTACGATATATAAATTTATCTGTACACAAAAAGGTATGAAACGATTACAAATTGTAATCCAAGAAAAATAAAATAAATGTTAAATTTTTCACATAAAATGTTACGAATTTAAATAAACTAAGAAAATCAAAAATAAAGTTCACTTCAAAACATAATCTACGTTGTTCAAAACAATTTACGTTGGGCGCCAAGATGAAACGCTTAAACAACTAAATTACGATAAATGTTGCTGCAATTTCGCGAAGTCCGCAATTCGAACCCACAATTTCCGCAACGTAACTCAACCAGCGATCACACCAAACCACGTTGGTCGCCACTTGCCACGCTAACCAACTAAATTACGATAAATAAGAGCATGAGACTCTTAATCTCAGGGTCGTGGGTTCGAGCCCCACGTTGGGCGCCAAGATGAAACGGTTAAAATTCCTCAAGAATTTTTCCCAAATGTGACGTTAATACTCGATGTTAAAATAATTTCTATCCAATAGGTGTTAATTGAAACGACGAAAAAAAAAAGATGGAATAGGCGCCACTCGATTTCGGTTAAAAAGGAAGACGTCGCTATGAAAGATTAGACAACTCGATTAAAGGGGAAATCGAGAAATCACGAGCTATCTTTGTAAATCTTGCCGGCTAGCTTGGAAGATAATTAATTAAACAAAAACCAGCAATGAGTCCAGGGCATACGGAAAATTTTGAACAACGGAGAAATTTTGTAAATGAAAATAATAATTGCTCAAATATAAAGCGCAAATATCTTACGCGCAGTCCCGCAAAGAACTAACAAAATAATGGCGGACCACACAAAAATGTTATCAACCATATGTTGATTATCACCCAAAAACGACGGAATATTTATACAAAATTTACACGTTGTGATAAGTAAATCAACTAAATAATTAATAATTATTATCATAAATAACCAACTAAAAATGATACGATACCTCAACTACGCTGATTTGCGGCCTATGCAAAATCTGTCCAGCTTCTAATCCCATAAAGGCGGAAGAGAACTCCGATAAAGTAACTCCAAAAAAATTGAGTTTCTCGACCTACGGATTCGAGAAGATAATCCCAGTTTGCCACTGGATGGTAACCACTAACCAATTCTTCTCGAAAATCCGGCTTCAACAAAATTTCGCACAGCACACACACAACTACCTCGCACCAGATTCAACGTATCACCTCCCGTCTACGCGTACCTACCCCTGCGCATTTCCGCTCGTACCAACGGTCACTGGTTCCAAACCCAAAGAATTCGGCGGCAAATTTTAAATCGTTACAGCAGCGCCCTGGGAATGGATCCGAAATACTCACGACCCGAGTGGATGATCGTGACAGTTTTACCGGTTGTTCCTCCTTCCGCGAGACCCGCAGCTTTCATGGGCGATTCGCCGAAGAAACGTCAAGACGATTTGACAAATAAATTGGCCTTAATCATAAATATACCTTGTATAGAAGCCTAAAAGTAGCGCACTGGCTACCCAGTTCTTAGACCTCTATACACACAGAGTATTTCCAACACGATTTGAAACGCTCTGTATGATTTTGAATTATGCGGACGGACGGACAGACAGACGGACAGACTGACAGACGGACAGACACCGAGCCAGATCATAAGGCTTCTTGGTATACTTTGTATAGAAGCCTAAAAGTGAGGCATTCTAATTTTTGAAATCAATCATAACAAAGGTGAATCACGTTTATCTCTTCGATCAAAACAGAATATTTCATTTATTATTCTATCAGCAATTTTAAGCATTTACAACGAGTTTGTTTCAACCAAAGAAGTTTCATCCCCTAATTGAGTCTGAACCTACCATACTCTGAGGAGACTCGTGACTGAGCTAGTACGAATGGGACGAGGTGGTGAATTTTTTTTGTAAAGTTGGACCCTCGGAAACTTAATTATTTACTAATTTATAAAATTTTCTTTCATTTGAAAGTGGCGCCCAAGACAAAACCCGAGGTGTACAATTTATGATAAAAAGTACACAGCAGTATCAACAGATCAACTTATCAACAGATCAACTTATCAACAGATCAACGTATCAACGTATTTAAATTTCCTATATAGGTGAAAAATTATGAAAATAAAATATAACTTATATTTGGTGTGCATTGAAAATAGATAATCTGCACTAAATATATTTTTGCGGTTGGTATTTATCATTTACTATATAATCAATAATAAGCAAACTTTTCCATTCCATCCGGAACTTTACTTCTCTGTAATGTACGATCCATTTCTTAAGGTCGATCAATCCTAATCTTTCTCTTTTATTTACAACTTAACTTCACCAATCACATCAAGCCACTGCTGTGGTTACAATAAAACCGGATCAACGTATCAACGTATCAACGTATCAACGTATCAACGTATCAACGTATCAACGTATCATCGTATCAACGTATCAACGTATCAACGTATCAACGTATCAACGTATCAACGTATCATCGTATCAACGTATCAACGTATCATCGTATCAACGTATCAACGTATTTAAATTTCCTATATAGGTGAAAAATTATGTAAATAAAATATAACTTATATTTGGTCTGCATTGAAAAAAAAGTTGTTATTTTTGGTCGCCATAATATTATAATGTAATATCAGATAATCTGCACTAATTAAATTTTTACGGTCACAATCACAATTTCGAAGGTTCTGATTAGATTTGAATTATGCGGACAGACAGACGGACAGACGCGGAGCCAGATCATAAGGGTTCTTGCTATACTTTGTATAGAAGCCTAACAAGTAGTTTATATAGGGAGACCTCTTTGAAAATATCTTTAACTTAGTAAATTTCTTTCGAACATTTGCGTATTTGTAAATTGCATTAGCGAATCGAAACAGCGGATTAACAGATTAACGCAATACTATATAGACGAAGTATTTACAATATAACAACGTATCAGTTGATCAACGTTATGATTGGCTCTGAAACATGCGGACGGACACGAAGCCAGACCATAAGGCTTCTTTCTATACCTTGTATAGAAGCCTAAATAAGGCTTCTTGTTATATCGTACTTTGTATAGAAGCCTAAAAGTAGCGCACCGGCTACCCAGTTCTTAGACCTCTATACACACAGAGTATTTCCAACACGATTTGAAACGCTCTGTATGATTTTGAATTATGCGGACAGACAGACGGACGGACGGACGGACGGACGGACGGACACGGAGCTAGATCATAAGGCTTCTTGTTATACTTTGTATAGAAGCCTAAAAAGAGGAAATAATTTTGTAGAAATCTCGTGTGAATATAGAATTCATTATCTAATATTAAAATATATATTACGAAAATATCTCTGCTCTATTCTTCTATTGCGGGACTTAGAACCTCACAATAACACGGTAATGATGCCTGAAGTTGCGTTTCCTTACTTCGTTAATCATTTAGCGGAGATATCGTATTTTAAGCTAACTCAAACTGAAGCAAATTGTAACAGGAACAAACCTGGATATTGATGGTTTAGGTAAAAGTGATAGTACTTAACTAAAAAGTAAACCCTACGGCCGAGATTAATGATTTTGATCAAAGGGCAGAAAAAAGCTCGCTAACGATAAATCACTTAATTTACTATTTGGGGGTAAGTACCATGAAACGTTTACAAAATGAAAGGATTTTTTTTTAAATTTATGGTATGTAACCGATATTATATCAAGGGATAAAGTTATTTCTGCAAGCAGGTTTCTAGATTAATACGAAAATTGTTAGGAATCGGAATTAGTAAAGTTTCATCGCCTCGGGCTTAAATGTGTACTATTCAACCATTCCTTTAACATACGTCCAATACCTATTGATAATTTTATATTATATAATTTGCGTTGCGTTTATCTTCTTCAATGACGTCTTTAATTTCCTTAATTTTTAATCAGAAAATTATTTGCTAAATTATTTTATTAAATAAATAAATGATATTTCTATAGAAACCTCTTTCAGTTCGATATTTTTTTATCCTAGTTGTGTTGGGTTATTAATTATCCCATCAACAAAAGAGAGTATATTATAATGGATTTAGTAAGTTCACTATTTAACAACAAGAAGTGCTTTTATTTGCACAGTTATATAAATCTTGTAGCGTGTAAACACTTTTTCTTTGTTCGTTTTGTTTTCAGTCCTGAAAACTGCATTGACGCAGTGTTTGCAAATTAGTCTTTTTAAATAAAACGGGCAGCATACTGGAAAATTTCCGAGGTTCAATTCCTGCCTGGTTTAAATTTATTTATGCCGTGGTTAGGATTACACGTTAAAGTACGTCATTTAGTCAGTAAGTAAACACCACTGACTTAACAAACTTTTCTTTGCGCGGTTTTCTAATAGATTATGCTTATTACAATACACAGATTACACATTGAGGTTGTTTTGTTTCAAAAAAATGTTGTGTTAAAATAGTGTTGTTGTTTTATCTATTTTTGCACACTATATTAATTATTTAAACATATCTCCATAATTCTTTTTAAATTTCAGCAAAAGAATTAAAAAATAAATATCCTATTTGAATGTTAAATGGCCATTAAATTTGTTTTAAACCTACTCAACTCATTGTTATCGACGATATAAATATGCAGTAGTTCGGCATTGAAGGGGGTTCGGGGCTTATAAGCTTCTTGTTGTAAAAATGTTATAAACAATATATTATGTATTTTTGATTTCTTGCTCATCATTATACAATTTTAAGTCACTACTGACTTATGGTGTGACGAATAATGAATTAGAAAAGCTCACAACTTCCGGTTATTAACCATAAACAAATATAATATAATTTCCATTATATAGATTATTTATGTTATAGAATTCTATTTAAGAATTCGGAAATAAGAACTATACAGGTTGTCGCATAAAGCTATGCATCACATTATACTCGGTAGAAATAACGACGCTCCAGTAAGGCATCGAAGGAAGTTCAAAGGCTTTATCTTTCGGTTTATAAAATATTTATAAATAATTTCCCTGTTGATTTTCTTGTTATTCTTATAAAAGTTTCCACCGAAGTGGAAACGTTATAAAAACTAGGGTAGTTCTCTTTTGATTTCTTAATATACCTACATTTGCGACTTGTCTTTTTTAACTAAGGTCAGGGAGGCTGCTCTTTATTGTTTCCTTATTATTATTATTGATTATCTCACGGACACCAGGGACAATATACATATTTTTTATTGATCATATTTAATGCATTTTATTTGGTACATTTTATTTAACAATTACGCATAACACGCGATTAAATTATTATTAACGAAAACCCAAACTCAATTAGGACGTTTGGCGACCGCTTTTGTAATCTATAACATTCTTGAAAATTATATTCTTTATTGTGCACGGGGAACGCCGATCAGAGTTATCCATTTTATAATATCTAATATCTTATCATGAAATCCGTAACGAATTTTTGTTTTCAAATTCGTTCCCAATAAATATTTAATTGGCACTTCTCGCTCCATCTAGCGGTCGAACTGGGAAGTAAGATTGGGATAAGCTAAGGCATTGGAATCGGCGCAATGCAACACTCTGGTCAGGGCTGTCGAGCCGAAAAGTTGTGTTTTGCGACAGCGCATCGTTTTAAAGTGATAATGGTGGAATCACGTTTGTTTGGAAAATCAACCACCCACGGTAGTTTTGGGATTCTGTGGATTCCACTGCATCAATTCTTCACGATCACTGAGGTTCCGTCCATTTTGGAATATTTTGGGGTTCTGACGCAGAATTTTGGGGGTGCGGACCTGACCAGACGTCTGAGGTAATTCGTATCATTTCGGTTTAATTAATTTATTGTTTTTTTTGTTGTTTTAAAATTGTGGTTTTTCCTTTTGCCTCGCATTTTTAAATTGCAAAGGGGTTGCCAAAATTACTATTGGTTTGCAGGTTTTGTGTCTCTGCATCGCGGTGATAAAGGCAATCTTATCTTTCACGCTCGCACGCGTGGTTATGGATACGAATGTTTAAATTTGGTGTTTGATAAATTATTAATTATAATGTTTTATTTATTAAATTTAAACTGCGTATAATTATCTAGGTAACATCGTACAGTGCTGGCTGAATGCATTGGCATAGGGATTCCGAAGTGATCGACATAGGTTCAAATCTTGTATTTGAAATTTTATGTTCGATATTTTTTTTGTGTTTATTTTTATAAAAAGGAATACCTTATTATTATTTTTTGTCGAGGTATGTTTTACATTAACTTCAAAAATTATCGATCCCTGATCGATAACAGAAATTGACGAGCTCCAAACATACGAGTCGAACGTCCAGAAGAATACTAAATTTTGTATGCGCGAACATTGTATTTATAGAATCCAAAATACTTCGGAATCAAGTAAGTATTGTTCCATATTTTATTATTATTAATTAATTGTTAAACTGTTTAATTACTACTGTTTATTAAATTTTTAGATTTATTATTTGTTTTAATTACCGTTTGTTTTAGATTACGACACTTTTAACGAATTTTGACTAATTAAAAATAACTTCTCACAGATAACGATGTTGATTTTGGAAAATGACCTTTAAATCTAATACACACAATTGGAAGTTCATAATGCAATGATGTTATAAAATACAAAAAATGAGAAATTACATAGTACTCAAAATTACATAGAATTTGTTATTTTGAAAGTAATTCGAAAAACAAATTTATAAGATTTTTAGGTTAAATTGATAAGCGCAAAATTTACAATTTACTGTTTTTCAATACAAATGTATCCTTTAAGGTAAATCTGAAATGACAGATTCTTGAATGAGATCAATTAGCATGTTTAAATATTACCTTCCAGAGTTATAAAGCCTTTTTAATGTTTATACTACTAATCGTAGGAATTGAATGCTCGGAAAAAGATAGTCTTTTGGAAATCTCCTGTTTTTGCTACTGAATAACATGAATTATAGTATGGGCTATCTTAGACCATCGCAATACTTATATGTAATTCGGTAATTTCACAAATCTACAAATTTACCTCTAGTGAAAGAGGGTTTGGATAAATTAATGACTATGTCTTGGTAAAACAAGAAACTTTCAAATGTCGATCACGATACAAGTATACCGAGGTAAAGAGGTCGGCTTCTATCATTTTGCGTTAGAATCAAAAGTAGTCATATTGTCCAGATAGGAAAAAGCTCAAATATTTATAAAAACACCAGAAGGTAACTTTGAAATTTTAACTACTAAAAGAGGGAGCATTATGCTATTTTATGAATATAGAATGAATCAATGCATAAAATCAAAGCTTAATGGTAGGAATACTATCAAGAATGGAGAGAAATAAAAGAGACTACACAAGGAGCAACCGAACCAATAGGAACTGGACAAAACTATTTGTGCATAAAGGGTTAAAGAAATGGAACTGCGCGATTGGGACACTTATAAAACTTAACTCCTAGAGTTAAAAACTGACAAAAACAAAACAGAAAACAAATATACAAGTGCACTGATGCCACAAGAGGTTCGAAGAATTATAAGCGACATTGAAAACGAACTCAATCGAAGAGGTGGGTAAGAGCCTACGAAATAAATAAAAGTGAAAGAGATAGGTTGCAATTGAGCAAGAAACATAGGTCTTAATGGATGTTGATGAGCACGTCGATTCAATAACAGTGGATGAGTTTTAAAGGGTGGAATAACTGAAAACGTCACGTAGGGTAACAGTTCATACTTTTCGAAAGTGGAGGATGTGATCTTTTCGAAGAGAGCGCTCTGGAATGGTTTTTGCCAATAGGTCATCGGTTGATTCTTGATCCAGATTGGTTAATTTATTGAAAAAAACACCTATTTACTGATTGATTATGACGAATCTCTTTGTATTACTAAATTGGTAACCGTAAGAAGGGTGCCACTGAACCTCCACATATTGTATGTATTGCAGTGTTTCAATTTGGAGAGACAATTAAGAAAAGACACTCACTATATTAAAATCTAAATTGAGAGGCTACTTATGTAAGTTGATTGTGGAACTGTACCAGGGTCTTGCAAATGCCTATTAGATTGAAAAGCTGTTTGTTCAGATTTCTTAGAGAACTCAAATGAAGTCTTGTCAACAGGCGCTGATTCCTAAAAGTGTAAGGGGGCAAATTATAAAATGTGGATAAATTTTTCAGAATTTAAAAGATAAAACAAATTAAATAAATTAATCTGTTAAAGTAAACAAACGCGTAATAAACGGTATGTGTTAACTAAAGTGAATTGATGGAAAAGGACAACATAAATTTGAAAAGAATGGAAAATGAACGACTACGCTGGTGCAGAAAGGTTTTGGGGGAAAAAGGGAGATAAGAAAAATGGAACATTCGAGTTGTGTCCGCAAAAGCGTATGGACGTAGGAGAAATTTGAATGAAGATTCGCATGGCGACTGTGTTTAAGTACAGATGCAATTTAGTTTTTTTTAATTTATTTTAATGTATTCTCTGGGAAGTGATCGAAAAGAAAACACATTTTAATTTTCAAAAAGTTTGGAATTATTAATAAAAATTTGAGAAGAAAATAAGCTGGAACAGTTGCGTGAATACAGACATTGAAAAATTTGGATAACAACAGATAGCACTGGTTTGTCCTTTTTTGGTTGGTTATGGTACATGGTTAAGGAAGATTTCAATTATTCAAGCTGGAGCACTTACTTATTAATCCATTGGCACGTATTTCATCAGAAAGAGTTGATGGTTTACAGTTATCTCCTTCGGACACTTCAGTCTCAAAGTTGAAGCAGATCCACTTCGACACCGGCGATGCGAGTGGAGTACACAGGCTGGTTTTTCGACGTCTGAAAGAATGGGTAAGAGACTGTGCGCGTATTATTTTAAATTTACAAACATTATATTTCCGGTAAAACTTTGAATTATTAGTGCGGTAAAATCGTAGGGGGAACTTAGATTTAGTAATAATTTGTACATTTAATTTGTTTTAATTTGAATTTTTAGGGTTTGTCTCAATGATATTTTGATTGTAAATAAATGAACAGGTATTGATTGAGGAGATTTGATTGAGTCAATTTATTCAATAAAAGTTACAGCACGTAGGAAAAAGGCAGATCCAGGTGCAGAATTAGGTTCGTTAATAATTTTATTAAGTTACGAATAATTAGTAACCAGATGAGGTGTCTTTTATTTCTTATTCAATCGAACCATTGTCACTCCCACAAAAGCTAGCCGGAAGTTTAAAATAAAGAGCCGTTGTTTTTTCCCCGCTATAGAAATTCAATTATTTACAGTAGCTTATCACGGCATCTTTTATTGGCGCCCAACGTGGGGCAGTTGATAAGAAAAGCGGGGGAGTAACTATTTTAATTTTCGTTCAATATTGCAGCTTCTTAATTTTGATAAAAACGTGGGAGTTACGATCTTTTATTGGCGCTCGAACGTGGCGGCTTTGATAAGAAAGCGGGGGAGTAATAATTAGAAAACAAAAATTTTCTCTGAATTTTAATAAATTTTACAAATTAAAAATTTTTAAATTTATAAGACTACATTTAAAAAGACAAAATAGATAGGGATAAAAATTGATAAGTTAACAAAATTTATTTCGTGCAGAATTTGGTTTGTTAGATAATGATAAAAGTAAAAATTTGGTTTATTAGATTTGAATATCAATTAACATTTGCAGTAAAGTAAAAATAGATTATTTATCACAAAATAAAATTTTTTATCTTTTTAAAAAATGGACAAGTCGCCAGGTTAACTAATAGTGTCACCATCGAAAATAATTGAATTGCAGAAAGAATTTCAAAACAAAGAGTCGCTCCTTATGTTACAAAAGTTGTTGAACGCGGTAGATGAGGTAAACAAAAAATTAGATGTTTGTATTAATAAATTAGATCAAAAATTAGCTAATACCGATGTACAATTACAAACAACAAGTAATCGCATTGAATCCGTAGAAACTAACACAACGAATAATGACGAAATAAAAATAGAATATTATTACTGTGTAGTTGAAACTAGAAAAAGTTTTAATCGTAAAAAATGGAAAATCAAAAAATTAAGAGCGAAATTAAAATACAAAACCAGAAAATTTCAAGTTCGTAAATTCAATGAGAAATGTAACAAAACGAAACATAAAAATTTAAAAGACGATAACATTAAGACAATCAAAGTTGATAGAACATTGAAATATAAAAAAGTGCTAATTGCGATCAAACTAAAAAATTTAAAAAGAAAGAAAAATTTAATAAAAAGACTTTTATTGGGGAAAATTATGTTTAGAGACATAAGGTTTAAAAACTTGTCAATCATGGGAATCCGAAATGGAATTTTGGGATTTGAAATAAGGAAATTAGGTGGAGAAATGGTAAATAAAACAGAGACCAACAATTACTTTATCAGGTGGATTTGGTTTAAACGAATTCGCTTAAAATTAAATGACAATTAAAAATCGGATTCAGTTATTTTACAAAATTTGCAACTTTGTTATGGCAATAGATTGATCTACTCGAATTCTACTCCATAGACTCCCTGGTGAAAGCGTGTAAGCACATAGCTAAAGCGGAAGGGCGGAAAGGGTTGCTCTATCGTTATTTTTATTATCGTTGTTCTAGCGTGACCTACTAAATTTCTGCTTTGATTGTGGATTCTAGCCAGTATCCAATAATTTTGGGTTACGATTTCTGCACTAAACCCAGATTAAAAACTGACTTTGAAACCGATTCGTTTACTGTTCCTACAGAGGTTACACAGTTATCGTTATCCAAAATAATTCACTCTCGCGAAAACCTGTACTTATATAAAATTGACAATCTTGAGCAAATCATTGCTAAATTTAAAAGAAAAATTGTACCGAACAAAACTGGCAAAGCACTGGACTGGGCTGCCATTGCGTTCAGGTATGGTCACGATTCAATGAGTGAGGACAAATTCCAAACAATATTGAACTTCCGATAGGGTTTCAAGTTTCTTTAATGTCTTTACCATTAATAAAACCGAACAACTGTAGAAACCACATACCAGATCTGAAGGCGGCCAAAAGTCGCCTGTACCGTGTACATAATAATATATAGTTATAATATTATAAAAAATGCATTAATTATAATTTTGTGCTAAATCATTGAACTATTGAAGTAATACTGCTTTACTATGCACAAATATATGTGGTTACAAGTTTACCCTATTGATTTATTAGTTACTGGAAAATTTTCAAAAATTAAGGCAGATATGATCTTCCTGAGTTGTGATCGTCCCCGAGTGCAATGTCGGAATTTATGAGGCAATCCCCGGAGACATTAAGCTGTTAAGAAGAGATACCGCCCAGATGAGATACTTTAAGGTCATACCCAGGGCATTGGATGCAATTTTAGTACATTTTCAGGACTACTTGGTGATAGTAATAATAGGATAAGTTGAGTTTAAATTGAGAATTAATTGAGATCTTTTCTTTCGCTAGATTTCATCCGTTTTATTATAATTGCGGAAAATAGAACATATTTTAATTTGCGTAGTAATTAAAACAGTAATTAACGTTGGAAAAATGTGCAATGACATAATAAATGTATCTATCGGATATTATCTTTCATTTTAAAAATTAATGAGGAAAATCGGTTAATTAGAAGTAGCTTAACAATTCGACAGAGGAACAGATTTATGTTGTAAATAGCACATACTACATTATATTCTGGAGAATCAATATATTATAAAACAAAAAACTTTTAGAATAGTTTTCGGTGTTGATTAAGGGACTTCAACGTCACTCTTATTTGCCTAATAACAGCTCTATCTCTGTCGGGTGTGAATTATATAAATGGTGGAAGCAAGCCGACAGAATGACAAAAAGAAGGACTATCGTTTGCAATAAAAATTCTAACATCTCTGAATTCTGTTCAAACAGGAAATTGTACATCACCTCTTTGGGCCCATATCACAAAATATTAACAACATAGTAGAGAAGAAGTACAATGATAGCTGAGTAGCCAAAATATAATTTTTATTATACCTACTATATTTTTTTTAAATTAAAGTAGTTTCAGCATAATTATATTTTTACTATCGCACAGTACACATGATAATGTGAAAGTGTTATAATATTCCTCGTTGATATTGTTTTTTTATTATTGTAAATTTTTTCCAACATGAAAATATATACATAAATATTCATTTACAAAGAAAACTTGTTAAAACTGAGAAAATAAATTTGTTTTCACTAGCGATATTCCTGCTGTGAATTGTTCATCCGACTTTTCCGCACGTATTACGTATGATATGAAATCCACAACCAGCTACCTTTTAGCATTCACGTCATACATTTTTTGCAAAGCCTAAGAAATACTTTTGGTAGAGTATCATTTTAAAAAAATGCGATTGTCTTGATTATGGTAACAACACGCGCATAATCTCTTTCATAGTTTTGAAAAAAAATTGAAGATAGTTCCTCACTGCATATTTATATCAAATTAACGGTTACACTATTATTCAGCTTCATCCCTCTTTAAAAACTTTTGCAGCTTTGTTCATTAAAAATGTTTCACATTTGAAAAATAATTTGAATCCACAATGCAATCTCATCGAATTCGCAGTACAATAGATCTGTCTATATTGTTTTGTATAACCACGAAAATCGATCACCTTTAAATAGACAAAACTTCATAAATTAAATTTTAACAATTGTAACCAACCACCAAGTTCGTGGCCAAATGTTACAAATTAGTTCAAGCAATGCAAAAACCCATCTTGAAATGTTAAAGGCTCCAAATAAATTAGCAGGATCGTAAATTAAACAAGCTATTAGCCTGTTAACAGCTGTAAACTTCTCACTAGGCCCTCTTCATATGATAAAAGTGTCGCTATAAATAGTAATCTGAATCCCTTTTTTTATCTCGATAAAATAAAAGTTTGCGCAAACTGCTTTTATTTCTAAAAAGCTTTCACAATCTAATTGGTACAATTCAGCCACTCAACAGTGGTTTTTAAATCTACATGCACCTCCAATTTGTGTAGCTTCTAGTAGCAATAATTAAATTTATTATTGATTCAGTTAATAGGTAAATGCAGTTGTGTTGTTTCGAACTAAAATGTTAATTTAGTTTTGCAAACTCATAATAGTTTTCGTATTGATGTAATTTTATACCGTTAGGTAAACGGAAGGTTTCGCTAATGGAATTGTTGAATAAATACCTCACTAAAGTGTATTGTTATTTTTGCGCATTCGTATTGCTTTCAGTGCTCAATTTTGTTAATTAAATCATTTGCAATAGAAACTTTAACCTTTATAGTCCTTCGTCGGGTAGTTGGTAAATTAACAACGAATTACGTATACTAAACGGTTAATAAAAAAGTTTTTACTGTTGCATCAAATCGGGATGCGTACGGAAAACTGCTGCTTTCACCAGATAATAAAAATTTGAAAAGACTCAAATTTGGTTGAAGAATCAATTTGAGATGGAAATACGAAGGTGTAAACATTTTCAACTGTAGATCAAAAACGTCTTGAATTTTCCTTCAGGCTATTTCATATTTTGATTGCACGCATTAGGGATCTATCGCAGAAGGAAATGTGGTTGTATCCGGGAGCTTTAACGAAAGGTAATTTGTTTTGTAGAAAACTGAGTTCTATTCAATTCGGCGTACAATTACTTCGATAAAGAATTTTTTTAAATTATTTATTATTTTTTCTTTCCTTTTATTAAAAACATTCAGGATTAAATTCCGTAAATTTTATTAAACCTCTGGAGGGTTACTGCTACCTACGTAAAGTTTCCGATAGTGAAGTGCCCACTTAAAACTTTCCTTGGCTGTAATAAAACCACTATTTCAGTTTGTAATTTGATTTTATTCCAACTGCCTGCCTGAGTATCGATAGACAACAAAACAAATACATTGAAAGTATTTTACATGGCTCTTAGTTCACCCGTGAAAGTAAAATAGAGCCAAGCATGATCAAAGTACCTAGAAATTCTAGTTACCTTCCTGGTTTACTATTTATTTGCAAGTTTACTTTGTTGAGTCAATATCTAGGGTTTTTACATTTTAGTCAACAATACCACTAATTTAGTTATTTTGACTTTACGTACATTTGGTATTAAAACATTACAAGAACATAAAGCTTATATTATTACACCCTTTTGAGCGGTTAACTGAATTTATTAATCCTTGAACCAAAATTGCACAAGTGTTAATGGTTTCTGTTAAACTTTAACGGACTGCTTTTAGGATAAATAAAGGCGCTAATCAACAAACATTTTGAGCTTATTTGCGAATTTAGTATATCATAATGGGTAGTGACATTCACATAAAAGGGTGGAAGCTTAAACATGTTTAATATTTAACTTGAAATTTATAGTAATAAACATTTCGTTCACCAAAAGGTTCAAAACTTTGTTGCGTTTACATGGATTTTGTTTTTGTTCTTGTTATAATTTTGTACAACTTAATACCTTATATTACGCCCGTTTACACGGGGTGATTTATCGCGGCCCATCTTGAAATTGCACTTATGTTACTTAATTATTACAATCTTGAACAGCATCCTAGGTAGGATAAGTCGGCTAGTTTATTATTGCGGAGTGGTTTCAAATTTGCAGGAATATACTTTAAAAATAAATGCAGAATTCCCTGTTCAAATAGAAACAGAACATTCCTGACTGTTCAAGTTGATGAGCTGCTATATACTGTCGTACTTTTCATGTCCCAAATTGTAACAAAAAAATTAAGGGGAATTTCCAGAAGTTTGAAATTTTAAGTTTATTCTCATTTACCTATGTAAGTCTTGCTTTTAGGGACGCCTGGCGATGCACGTTAATTTTGAGGTAATTTAAATTGAAAGAACTATAGGTTCTAGTACTTTCCTGACTTTAATTTTTACTTATTTAATTTGAATGGAGCCACTGTTAAACTGTCCTTTTATTCAACAATAATTAAATAATAATAGGAGACGGTGATAGCTTCGAGATCAATTAGTTGACTGCTAATGCGGAATACTGGACTTTATTCTAACCAAAACCACCGAGGTAATATGTCAAGAGAACCTTTCACAAAATGAAATGTCTTACACTAACCATGGTTCTGCATCCACGTTGCAGAACAGTAGGTCCCCTACGTATGTGAAAACACGTACATGATATACATAATATGCGAGAAGGTCGCGATTGCTCAGCTATGAGGAAACGACGAGAAAGAAATAAAATTAAATAATGCAGTGTTAAATATACCTACGTTAAAATATTCTGTTTAGAAACTTTTTAATTTTATTTCAATTCTACGTTTAATTTCATAATTTTGATTAGGTATGCAAATCTCCTTTTAATCTATTAATTTATTCCCAACTTTTAGTCCCTTACTCTAAGTTTTCTTCTTATACTATTTTTATACCGTTTTGGTCCTAATTTGTAGTGCGCTCTACGAAAGCTTACTTTATAAAAAAGAAACCGCCATATTGTTGTAAGAAACCAATTTGTTGACAAACTAAAATCTCACTCAAAATGAGATTGTTTTCCAGTCGAGTTGAAAATCAAATAACATTTTATTAATTACGTGTAGCACGAGCTTATAAAAGTTTCGCGATTCATAAGTTATAGATATTAGGGCAGGCGAGACCTCTCTTCCATATATAACTAATAAATTTGCAGTTCAGTGAATATTTAAAAAAAAAGCTGAGCTAATCTATTGAAAATACGCTTGATAATTTTAATTACATTTATTATTTGCAGAGTGGAACTGCGCTATCAGAGACTATAGCAACACTTGCTCGCAAGTATATTTGCCTCATAGTAGGCCCTTTGTGCAAAGAGCGACTTACTTTCTGCGTCGACAGCGTGAGATACTCATGGAATCTTTCAATTATTGATGTGGTGGTATTACAACTAATTATGAAAAATAATACCGCTTTTGTTGAAAGTTTAGTAAGAATAATAGAATAAGTTATATAAAACAAATTCAGAAAGATGGGTTTCGATGGGCAACTTTAAATTCATTATCTGGTACATAGATTTAACAATTACAGTCTTCCTATTACAAACTTGATAGCCTTTAGTTTGTTAGGAGTTCATAAATTTTTATATGTACTAAACTTTAGAAATTTTTGAAGCCTTATTGTGAGTACAGGGTAATAGACATAATACTAAAAAAAGGGGCAGGGGTCATGTGTTTCAAAATAATAAAAACCAAATCTTTATTGCAATAATAAATTACAATATCATATTAAGTTACACTATTAATATTATAATTTATAATAAGACTGTTGATTTTTGATATTCTGGTCTACAAATCTTCTCTTCTTATTAACTATATTATATACTCTGTGACCCGTATGTATTGATACAACTTTTGCAACTGTTAAAATTAAAACTTTATTTTGCAGAACAAAAATGAAAAAATTTTTTAATCGCAGTAGCCCGTTAGCATGTTTTGACATTATATAAAACAAAATATTCTCATATAGTTTGTTATAGTTGCTTCAATCAAACATGACAAGTCTACGCGACATTATTGTTAATAAATTTAAATCAGGTGTAACTAGAGGTGATATTTTTCGGCAAGTAATGCATTTAAAAGTGACTCGAATTTATGTTTATCGTACTACAAAAAGACTTATGGACACAAGCCCTAATGAAAACCGAAAAAAAAACGGAGGAAAAAATCAGTCAGGACATCATAAGCAATTAAGATTGTACGTGAACGTATCAGACGGAATTGTGACCGTGCGGCAAGGAAAATGGCTCAAAATCTTCAAATAAACCGCGAATGTCTTTGAAACATACTTCGTGGAGACCTTACACTAAAGCCCTACAAGAAAAAAAAAAGGTTCATGGGCTTACAGATGCTACTGCAGTGAAAAGGTTCGAAAGAAGTAAGATGTTGCTAGCATGGCACGGTGGTGACGAAATAATATTCTCAGATGAGAAATTATTTATTTTACAAGCGACCTACAATTCTCAGAACGATAGGATCTGCATTGTTTCGCTTAAATATGTTCCTAAAAACAAAAAAATATGTTTCACGTTTTCAAAATGCATCATCGGAAATGGTTTGGGGTGCTATATGCAAAAGAACACTCTGCCACTGGTATTTATAGAAAAAAAGGGTTAAAGTGAATACAAAGTATTATTTAGAAGACGTTTTACAAAAGCATATGTTACCAGCAGTTCAAAAAATGTATGGTGATGAATATTATTGCTTCCAGCAAGACGGAGCCCCATTGCATACCGCTGGTATATTGTAAGCTTGGTGTCAAGATAATTTGACTGATTTTATAGCTAAGAATGAATGGCCACCAAGCTTACCAGACTTAAATCCTCTGGATTTTTCCATTTGGGGATATATGCTACAACAACTTAAGCATAACAAATATCGAAATCTGGAAGAATTTAAGCAAGTTATATCAAAATACGAGCATTAATACCACTTGATATGTAGCGTGCAGCTTGTAATAGCTTTGAAGAGAGACTCTGATTAGTTGTGAAGGTAAAAGGCGAAGTAATTGAATAATTTTTTGTTATACTTAATCCTACTTACAATTCCAATGTATTATCAAAAAAAAAGTTAAATTAGTTCAAAACTCTTGAAAATATAGCCAAAATCATTTGTATCAATACATAAATGTCACACTGTATATTAATTGACAATAACTTTTAAGTGTCTTCTTTCCGACCAAAGATGAGAATGATAATATAGATTCTATAAAAAAGAGTTTCATTGTTTTGTTATTAAAATTATATTTTTATTTCTACTTCCATCTCTAATTATTTCGTTTCTTATTCTCTCCAAACGCGATTTTCTGCAGCTTATTCTCAAAATATTCATCTCCATGGCTAGCAGCCTTTTCTTATTAGAGCTACTTACATCGAACGCAAATAAAATAATTTTAGGAAATCAGTAATACTTTATGGATGAATATTAAGTTCATAATTGGGTATTTGGAATACATTTTAAAGTTGGAGAAATGTTTAGGATTTAGGGGCGTATGAGGTCCTTATCTTTTTCCTTAATTGTATCCAATTTTTATTTTTATATAAATTTTATAATTTATATAAATACTCATTTTTATTAATTAATAATAATTTTAAAAATATGTACTTTACTTTCATTATTTATATTCTTATACAAATTTAAAAAGGGTTGCATTGAAAAGTTGAACACTTCTTGCACTAATTTTAGGAACGTAGAATATAATTTTTTCTATTGGTTTTAAACAAAAATCATAATTTTAGTCAACCCAAGATTTCACAAAGAGACAACGAAGATTTAAAATTTAAAGCAGCTGAAAAAATATATCAGAAAGAGTAATACAAAACGAGATATGGGCGAATGTGAAAATGGTACTGATATTAGAGGACTTTGAATTCGATATCAAGGAGGATATGGAAGAAAGAAAATTGATTTAAAAAAATTAGAAATAAACCTTCAGAAAAATTATTATAAACAAATAGAACATTGGAAAAGTATGATCATTTAAAATGAAAATGTTTTCAAAGACTTTCGAGAGAGATATGAGAAGGAAATAAAATAAAAGGAACTAATTGGCGTAAAAATTAAAATGCTGAAGAATTTAATTTGATTTCACAATTAATTTGGTAGAAAACGATTAAAATATGGTAAATTAATGGTAAAAAAGGAAATAAAACAACACCGAAATTAAATTTGTCTAAAAAGGAAAATTTAGAAAGTGAAATTTTTCTTTAATTTAACCACAAAATTTAAACATTGAGAGAAGAAAAAAATGTTGGAAAAGGTGAAATTTGCTGAAGAAAATTTTATGACTCCAGTAAAATTTGAAAGAAAAGTTAGAGAAGAAGTCGTGCAACAATTATTATCTGTTGAAGAAGAAAATTTGCAACAAAAGTGCCTACTGAATTAAAAGTCACTCAAGATCCCAAGTTAGAGAACATCGATAACTTATCACTCAAAGAAAAAGAAAGTTTAGAAAAGATACAAAAATGAAGGAAACAAGAATTAAACAAACAGATTGAAATAATAATACAAAATTTAATCCAAATAAGAGACTTATCAGGGAAAAATAAAGAAATGGTCGAAAATTTTATACGAGTAGATCAAGTAGACAATCCAATTAACGAAAGTCATATGAAAATAATTAAAACTGAAAATGGATATGTTAAGATAATTGAATTAAATAAGAATTAAAATATATCGGTTCTCTGAATAAAATAAAATTAATAAAAAAAACCGAAACAGTAAGAAAATTTCGTGCCAATAAAAAGTCGAAGCAATCTAACTTATAAAATGCGAAATATTATCAAAGAATCCAAAGCCAAATCAATCGTCGACATTTTCATCAAAAGCTGAATCCTAAGAAGGACGTTTATATTACATAAATAAACAAATGCTTGAAAATAACTTACAATGGCATTTGACGTCAGAACTTGCACAAAACTCGCCACACTATAATTATAGGAGTAGGAAGACTCTTTAAATGTAAATCTTCCAAAAGTGGGTCGAATACGAAAAAATTCGCGGCTTCGAACCCATGGGAATGCATATTAAATTTCCCTTGATAGAACTATATTTAAAACGAAATCTTCATGCATGAAATTTCATGATGTTCAAAATTAAAAGATTATATGAAAATAACTCAAAAATCACATTGTATGAAATTATTCAATGTCACAAAGAATTCTTTGCCTAAAAATCATAATTCCATGATTCATCAAAACAAACAAAATTAGGGAATGCCATTTGTTTGCGGTTTCAAAAAATACAGAACGATTTTTTTTTAAAAAGGTTAACGTTTTTTACGAGAATAAAACGAAACAAAGATCAATACTACAAAAGATCGATCTAGAACAAAAAGTTTGGAACACATGGACGATTGCTTCAAAAGAAGAAGACCTGAAGAAGAAAAGAAGGGAGTAGACTATGACAGAAAGAGAAAATCAACAGAAGCAAGACGGTTAGCGAAATACTAATGGTAACGGCGAAGTCCACCGAAACTGACACAATCAAGATGGAAGAAATTATGAGATTTATGAAAACAATAAGTACAGATTTTAAATAGATAAAACAAGATAACAAATAAATTCGGGAGGAAATAACTTATAACAAGAAAATTATAAGAGAACAATTAGAGAAAGAGGAAACCGAGATTATGGAACTGAAAAAATAAATTAACGGAGACCACTATAGAATGGAACGAAGACATGGAAAAATCAGGCGAAAAAATAAAGGAACTGAAAAAAAAAAGAAATACAAACAATGGAAAATAGATTCGATGCGCAAGAAAGAACAAAGAGAATAAATAAATGATGTTAACTAGTTTAAAAGTAAACGATTAAAACGTAGACAAGCTTAAGGAAAGCATCGAGAACTTTATAAAGCAGGGTTGAGACTAAAATTCTTGAAGTATACAGAATTGAGATCATAAATGTGTGATAAAGGTAGGAAACTGGAATAAAATGATGGAGTAAAGTTGAAACTATTAAAAGGAGAAAAAATAGTTATAGATAATGATCTAATCTATTAAGAGAGAAAGATACAGGTAAAAATCGGAGAAATAGCAGAAGCGTTAAAGAAGAATGGAAATAAGGTAAGAGTAGGTTACCAAAAACTGATAACTGAAAATGGAGTGATGTGGTGGAATAAAAAGGAGAGAGACCTGTAGGAATTACCAAACTTGTGGAAAACACCTAGAAGGAAAACGATATAATAAAATTACGAGAAACGGAACCACGATTAGAGAAATGACCTAAAATATATGTACATAGTGACATGGAATGTCAGAGACACTCAAAAGGAGGATGCGACGAAACAACTGATCAAAGAAACTGAGAGATTGATGAGTGGGAGTAAAGCGTGAAGATGAAGATCTTCTTCTTCTTCGCTTTCCTCTTGTCAGAGGAGTCGCGATCATTATTCGTCGCACTCGTCACAACTCGTCGCACTATCTCACGCCATCTCTCTCTGTTGCGTGCCTCTCTCGTGGCGTGCTGCAAGGAACCGCTGGTTACTTCCTTCACCTGGTCCGACCATCGCTTCGGGGATCGTCCTCTCGGCCTGGTACCCTCTATCTTACCCTGTATTATTATCTTTTCGAGGCCGTCACCATGTTCTCGCGTTATGTGACCAAAGTATCGGAGTACGCGTTGGTATACTATTTGAGACAGTCTCTGTGGTTCTTTAATTTCTTTAAGAATGGACACATTTGTTCTTCTCGCGGTCCATGGTATACGGAGCATTCTTCTCCAGCACCACATCTCAAGTGCGTCTATCTTTCTTCGGTCCTGCATCTTTAACGTCCAAGACTCCGCACCGTACAGTATTATTGGGAAGATTAGTGTTTTGACCATCATTTTCTTGGTTCCAAGAGTAACATCTCTATCTTTCCATGTTCTTTGCAAACTGCGAACAGCATTTCTTGCTATTTCGCTGCGTCGCCTTATTTCTTGCGTGCTTCCACCTTCGTTATTAATGAGCACTCCCAAATATATATATTGGCTAACGACAGAGTATTGAGAGACTTGTTGGATTTCAGGACTATTGTTCTTGCTTCGGTCTACTATCATTACCTTTGTCTTGTCTATATTAATTATCAAGCCACATCTGCGGCTCTCGTCTTCTAGTTGCTTCATTAGTAGGGTCAGTTCTTCTGCTGAGTTAGCAAGGAGTGCGGTGTCATCGGCGTATCGTAGATTGTTTATCTTTTTTCCTCCAACAGCAAAGCCGTCATTACATCCTTCCAGGGTCCTTCGCATAACATACTCGCCATACAAATTGAACAGCATCGGGGACAATATGCAACCCTGCCTCACTCCCTTTTCTATCTTGCATTGATTTGAGAGTCTATCATCTACTTTAATTCTCGCTATATTGTTCATGTATATCCCTTGGACCAGGCTAGTGATGTGGTGCGGTACTCCCATTTCCGTCATTATCTGCCATAGCATTTTCCACTCGATACTATCGAAAGCCTTGCGATAGTCCACAAAACATATATGTATATAGTGGTTTGTTATATTCTCTTGCCTTTTCTATTATTTGACGGATGTTCAGAATATGTTCGCGTGTGCCTCGACCTTTTACGAAGCCAGCCTGCTCTTGAGGTATCTGCCAGGACAGGTATGGTTTTAGTCTATTATTAATTATGCATAGCATCATTTGCTGGCGTGCGATGTCAGTGAGATCAATCTATAATTGTCACATACTACCTTTGATCCCTTCTTGTGCAGCGGAATGAAAATGCAGCTCGACCAATCTTCCGGCCATCTTCTTGTCCTCCATATTATCTGGCATATAGTATGCATAATATCCACACCCGTTTCCCCCATCGCCTGAATGATCTCGGAAGTAATCGTGTCAATACCTGCAGCTTTATTGCGTTTCAACCTCTTTATAGCGTCTTCCACTTCATTTCTCAGTATGTCCGGTTCTTGGTCCATATCTTCAATTTGGAGTGTGGACGTGTGTGTACTTTCTTTCTCGTCTTTGAAGAGTTTTGCGCAATATTCTCTCCACACTTCCATAATCTCCTGTATGTTTGTGACTTTGTTTCCTGCAGCATTTCTAATGACCCATGATCGTGGGGAGAAACGTTTTGTTATTTTCTTGATTGCTTACTATTTCATGTGTACTATTTCTGTCTGCATGGATCTGTATTTCAGTGCATATTTCTTGAATGCAGTTGTTTTTGTCTTTTCTACATGCTCGTTGTATGTTGCGATTTAGTTCTTTGTATCTATTATGTTTTTCGCGAGTGTTTATGCCTTCCTTTCTTAATTGTCTTCTCTCTTCTATGATTTGAAGAGTGTCGTCTTTTATCCATTGTTTTCGTTTCTTGGGTACTTGTACTGCTGGGATTTCTTTAATGGTAGACTCAATCATTTGTCTAGCGAGCTTCCATGCGTGTTCCGATGTTATTTTTGTGTCTTTGATGATTTCGCTTCTTTTGTATTTATCCTTTATTATTTTGGCAAACTCTTACTCATTTTCACTGCTTATAATCTTTGATTCTATGGTCTTTTTTCGCACTGTTTTAAACTTTAGTCTAAACTCACCCACCAAAAGAATATGATCACTTCCGCACTCTGCACCAGGGTAAGTTTTCGCGTTTCTTATTGATGTCCTCCATCGTGATCTTATAAGTATGTAATCGATCTGATTGCGAAATCTATCACCTGGTGATCTCCAAGTATATTGTCTGCGGATGTGGTTTTGAAACACTGTATTTGCGATTGTTAGGTTGTTATCGACGCAGAAGTTTATCAATCTCTCGCCTCTTTAATTTCTCGTGCCCACTCCATGCCTTCCAACAATGTTTCTGATGTGTTCGTCATCGTTCGTTCTTCCTACCTTTGCATTGAAATCGCCAATCACAACCAGCATCTCTCTATTTGAAATGCCCTGTATAGCTGTCTCCAGTTCTCCATAGAATTCTTCAATTGTCTCTTCGTCCGCTTCTGCTGTAGGTGCGTATACTTGTATGATGTTTGTTACGATAGGTTTCGAGTTTATCTTTATGCATATTATTCTATCGTTTATTGGGTTATAGCCCATGACACATTTACTTATCCTTCTCGATGTCACAATTGCGACGCCGTTCCTACTCTTGGTGTCTTGACTGAAAAAATAGACATTGTTTCCGTGCAATGTCGAGTAGTGGCCCTTTCCCCTCCAATGGGTCTCAGAAATACCGGCAATATCCACGCGATTACGTGCCAGCTCTCTCTCCACAATACCCGCCTTTCCAGGTTGCAGCAGTCCGCAGACATTCCAGGTTCCCACCCTTAATGTGAAGGGTTATCCTTAAGATGAAGATACAATTATATAATTTACAACCATATCGGAGAGGAAATATACATGATGAGATTAAGAGGAAAAGATAGAAGGATTATGGTACTGAATACGAATAAATGAGGAGTCAAAAAGCTGTATAATGAGCCCGATGCGGTGGGGTTGGTGAGAGCCCAGAGGTGTGGGCAGGGTGGGTGCAGAGAGAGTGGCATTCAAAGTGTGGAGAAATCATATTGACGGGAGATAAAATAAGGAAGACCACTCCTTGAATGGAAAGGAGATGTGAATGAAGACATACAATGTTTACTGGTTTCAGATTGGAGAGGAAAATCAAGGGATAGGAAAGAATGGAAAAAGCTGGTGAACGAAACTATAATTTTAATGCTGTAATGTATAATTTTCTGATATGATTAAGTTTTCCGCCATGGTAAAGGGTTTCTCGACAAGGACTTTGGTTTTTAGTAGGGGCAATTTTGGATGTGGTGACAGTTTTGTCATTCTGTTTTTCACATATACATCAAGGAGAAGGTCTACAATTTTTTATAATGTCGTCAATTTTGATTGAAAATCGCATGAAAATAATTCAAATCTACTACGACAATGGTGGATCTGTGAAAATTACATATCACAATTTCGGATATTTCGGGTAGTTATAATCGTCCTTCTGAGGCCACTATTAAAATTTTGATAATTAAATTTAAGTCTACTGGTTCTGTACATAACATAGCAAAAACTACACTGTTCGCCAGGGTCGCTCAGCTGAAAATATTGCTCCTGCATGTAAAAGTATTAAGGAAGATCTAAATTTATCAATACCACGGCGTTCTCCACAAGCACCACAAGGCAAATTTTGGTTACATATTTGGATCTAAACCTTATAAGGTTCATTTAGCGTAAGCATTAAATCCAGTCCACCATTCTCTTCGTCGAAAATTTGCTAATTTCATTTCACCCATGTTACTATTTGGTGCGGCTTTTGATCTGGAGGAGTGCTTGGACCGTATTTTTTGTAAATAAGGCTGAAAACGCTGTTATCGGACAGTATTTTCATAACGGTTTGGGTTATCGGAACATATTGACAAATTTGTTTTGGCCTAAGTATTATTGATGATATGGATGATTTTAACAGGCCATATGTTGGAAATGTTGGATTTACAATGTAAATTACATCTTCCAATATTGATTGGAAAGGAGTCTACAATTTCGTAACGAAATATAATGGAGGGGGGGAGAGGAAAGCGCTTAAAATTTCTTGATATAAATTAAGAACCACCCTTATTCAAAAAACTGAAACATTAAACATTCGGAAAAGCTGAAATTTAGCAAACATGCATTTGAGTGTCCAAATGAATTTACAAAAAAATCCCCTGGCAGGTTTTAGCCTATAATTCTCATTTTTGGGGGAAATTGTCACCAAACTAAAATTGAAGAGCATAAAATTTTCAAAATCAAAATTGATTTTTCGGAATTCATTCCGATGAGTGAAATGAAATAAAATTTTACCCGAAATACGAATTACTGCCATTTATATTAGACTAATTTCAGGGATTAACCCTCCAATTAGTCTTTACAGATTGCAAAAGCCGATAATCGCTTTGGTTTAAGTTCCTATACTAACTGCCATTCATTTTGATGTGAAAAACTTCCATGGACTAAAAAGTTATTAACAATTTTATAGAAACAAAGAAAGCGACGCTGTGTGTTTTTTTGCATGACGTTGAGCAAATTGCAGTATAAAATATTCATATGATCTTAGGATTTCGAATAAACCAGTTGGGGATTTTATTGCTAAAGTTGGTGTAGGAAGTAATAAATAACAGATTGAAGTAAAATTTGAATCTTAATAGAGAACTAAGTGGTTTATTAAATTGAAGTGGCTTGTAAAAGTAATTAAAGAAGAAAATTTTAGAAACCAAGCAAAGTTTGAAACAGTAGAAGGAAAGTTTAAAATATTTTTGTTAATAAGGGGAAAGCGGGCAAATTGATAAACAAGTACAAACAGGCGAGAAACTTGATGTTTACGAAATTTATAAAAAGTGTTATGGGGAAGAATCAGGAATTAAATTAAATTTTTAAAATTATTAATCGTACAGAATTACAAAAATATACGTGGGAGCCGTTCATAAATTACTTTACGCGTGCCGGGGCGGGGGTGTTATTAAGACCTGTGTGAAAAGCTTTTTTATAACTTCATAGGAAAAGTCATTGGAATATATTAGAATACTCATTTAATTTTTTCAAGTTTTATGAATTTATCTTCAGCTCATTAACAATTTATTTTTTTACTTTACTTTTATTTGCTCAATTACAATTCGTTTATAAATTTCTTACAAAATTTTTAATTGATTGCAGGTGGGCCAGTGTATCTCCCAAGCAGTCCACCAGTCCCTTATCAATTTCTCTAAATAATAAATTAAATAATAATAAAATATTGGAAATACAATATGCTGTTCGGGTTAATTTGTACCTATATAAATTTTGGTCTAGTGAGGATAAATTCCCTGTGGTGTAAACACTTAAAATAGTTTGTAATGCAAATATAACCTTTATAGCAACCAAGTTCATAATATTAATTTAAAAGTCACATTAGTTAAAGTAAATTTCTATTATAGTTCGTATAGTTCAAACTAACCACTGCAAGTCATGAGCTTTATTTGAAAACCGACTTGAAAAAAAAAGAGTTTTAAAATATAAATTATAAGTTTGACAGTACATTTACCCCAAATTAACCGTTTCCATTATTATTTTTAAACGAAAATATTGGGAACTTCTCCCTGAAATATAATCCCGCTTGCAAATATATCGGTGCTTCATTATAAACCCGCTTTATTCCCCTTCAATTTCTTTTAGCTTTTCAAATAGCAATTCAATTTTTTATTTGTACATCTTCCCAGTAGAAACGATTCCTACATTTATTTTGTGGTTTGCGGAATTTACATATGAAAAATTAAATTCTGCAACTTTCCTTTGATAAGTTACTTTGTATGGTTGTCGATATAAAAATTATTATGTAAATCCTTACACAAAACAAAATTATATGCCCATATTTTTTATTTAAAAAAAGGGCAGCCCAGACGTGAACGAAATAACAAAAAGTTTTTATTAAGATAAATGCTGAGACTTGATCAAGTTTTCAGAAAATTTTAAGGTACGTTCGGAATTCATTATAAAGACGAACCAAAAAAAGATTCTCATTAAATTCGGATTAATAGCGATAACGAAAAGAATACGAAACTTTATGTTAACTTTTCTACAGAAAATTTTAACAAGATAATATAATTTTTTTTATCGAATTGCCCGTATTTAATTTTAGCAGTTAATTTGGTTTGTTCTATAAATAAATGGTTAAGCGTAAACATGGTGTTAACAGTCTTTTATTTCTTGGTTTTAAATTTTAAGTTGGCTGTAAACCTAACTTGATGGTGTTAACACTATTTTATACTCAACCATTTTATGATATTCGAATAGCACGAGTTTGTGTTAATAAATCAGTGTACTATCATTTAGTTGCAGTGTAAGAATCTTTGGGAAGAAAAAATGAAGTTTTAACCGATTTGAATACTTTTAAGGCTTAGTTCGGATGTGGTTCGGAGTACCACATGCAGCATTTTACCACAACTTCTTTGCTAACTTTTCATGGTAGGAACTTATAATGCTGCTGGTCATTAAAATTTTAATTCATTTCTCAAATTTTTAATTTTCGTTTATTCAATATTGTATATGGATTTTCTTCATTTTCATCTAAGCTCAAGTTTAAAAATTATAAAAGGTGATGGAAAAGTATGTGTTCCACTGTATCCTCCTCCTCGCATTACCTGCATGTGGGAGTCGTCGGCGAAGTCGACGATGCTAACTTCGTTGGGCAGTGGGATTTTAAGCACTCCATCATACATGACGTTCCACAAGGTTGGGCTGAGTACCAAGGCCACCCATCCTCAGACGCTGATCCTCCAAGTAACTCGCGATCAGGTTGAAGATGGAAGAGTCAACCCGTCGTACCCTGAGCATACCAAAGTTCCAATCAGCGTATTTGAAGGCGTTCCTGACGTCCACGATGACTAAGGCGCAGTACTGCCTCATCCTCCACGTCCCGCTCCTTGCCTCTGCCACGTCCCTTGTTATCATCCTAAGAGTTTGCACAGTAGATCTTCTTCTTTGAAATCCAAAATGGTTTTCGCCGCTTTTCTCCTGGTCCTGCTCCAAGCGGTTCAGTATGACCCGCTCCAGGAGCTGACCGACGTGGTGTATGAGACATAATATGGGTCTGTAGAATGTCGGGTCGTCGGCCAGCTTGCCGCCCTTTCTTATCAGGCCAAGCTACGCGGTTTACCACCTCGAGGGGAATCTCCCTTTCTCGAGGCATCCATTGAACACCGCGAACCAAAACCATACTTCAAAGCAATTGAATGACCATAATGAGCAAGATCAAAATTCATCTTCTTGAGTGGCCTAGTCAATCTCCAAATCTGAATTCGGTAGAGCGATTTGCAAAGAGCTCAAATGACGTACGAGGGCTATTTTTTAATTAACTTCCATTAAGCTAGTAAAAGCAAATAAGGCAAATAGGAAAAATTTTAATATATACAATAGTTGCTCATACATGTCAGCTATTTTTCAACATAGTCGCCACCGAGATTGAGGCATTTGTCGTAACAGGGCACCAGCTTTTGTATACCCTCCTCATAAAATGTTGCCGCCTGGATTTTCAGCCAATTTTTCACACAGGTTTTTAGCTCCTCGTTATTGTTGAACCTCTGCTGTCCCAACCATACTTTCATCTTGTTGAACAAATGTTTCATCCCCCGTTACAATATTTCTTAAAAACCTTTCTCCTTCGTCACTGTAGCGTTGCAAAAATGTTAACGCAGAACTCATTCGTGAACTCATTTTGTGAACGTCTGTGAGCTATTTGGGGACCCATCGTGCACAAAATTTATGGTAGCCTAATTGTACTGTAATAATGTTATAAAGTGCTGATCGAGAGATTTGAGGAAAATCAGTAGACAGCTCAGAGATTGTAAACCGGCGGCGCTCTTGAACCGCTTTGTTCACATTTTCGATAATCTCATTTGTTGCTACGGATTTCCGTCCCTGACCCCCATCTTCATGAACGTCAGTTCGTCCTTCCCGATAAAATTGCACTGCACTTGCACTCATAATCTTTTCCCCATACAGACAATCTTCGATGAATTTCAGCCGCAGGACTGCCTTCAGCTTGGAGAAAACGGATCACAGATCGAATCTCGCATTTGGCGGGAGCTTCGAGTATAGTGGCCATGATAAAACAACACTCACATAAAAACTACGCTGCGCAATGGCTTACCCGGTTAGGAAGTTTTGACAGATAGATGACTTAACACTATCACGCAAGCGCCATGTCAATATGATAACTGACAATCCATTGCCAACCTAATAGAAGTTGATAAAAAAATAGCCCTCGTATATTGAAGTAAAGATTGCTTAAATACGGCGCAGTTCTGGGAATGTGTGTGATACAAAGCTGTTTCCACAGCAAAATGGTTTGAAACAAAGGATTAAAAGTGTTTAAGCTTTATTTTTCATTAGATTTCTGTATTTTTTGTTTAAAAGTTTTTTTAGGACTTTATGGCAACGAATAAATTTTCAAAACGTGAAAGAAAAATGTTTTCGCAATTTTGTTTTGAATTGGAACTAGGGCTTTCATTGTTCATTTATTATGCCAAATTGCATAATGAATGGTAATAAAATATTGATAAGTGTAATTTATTTTCATTGTTATTTTATATTTATAAGAATTTAAAAATTTACAAGATAAACAAATAATAAAATTCAAATTATTTAGTAGATCACTTTGTAGAACTCTATAATAATTATTATTATTTTATTTTGTTCTGAGTGTTAATATCAATAAATTAGTACCAATAAAAAAAATTATTTATAGCTTCATTAATTAGGAACTTAGTTTGATACTATTTTTCCTTAGATTTATGTATGTACTGTTGTGTCCACTACAAGCAATCTCCCTCATAAATGTGTACTGTATACACAATCAAGATAAGAGGGAGGATATGTCAATATTATTTTTATTAAAAATTGTTCAGTATGAATGTGATTATAAAAATAAAAAATGTTACTAGATTAAAGTTTTGTTTGTAACGATATAAAAAAAGGAATACACGTAGGATAATGCGGCATCGTTAGAAGAAAGATAATAAAACATAATCGGGAAAAAAGTGAGTGGTAACCATGCCAAGATAATAAAGAGCTGTAAGGGAGTTGCAAAATAGATGACCCGCAGACCGGTCGTAATTAAGAGTTGGTAAATAGATGACACGCAGACCAGTCGTATTTAAAGTTGATAAATATATGACACGCAGACCAGTTGTGCTTGAAGCAAAAAGATAGCAGGAGAAATAAGGGTGTTGCAGAATTGGTCCATTTTGAATTTACAAGAATTGGTTAGATTGGTCCAGAATTGGAAAACGGAACGCGAGAAGTTAGTACGTGGAGGAGCAGAGGTGAAGGAAGAAGTTGTCTAAAGTTCGTCAGTGCGGGAAAATACGTGTGGCGAAATTAAGTGCGTTAAACGGAAAGAAAAGATAAGGTAAAGCTTTACGATATTATATCAGAAAATAAGTAGGGATTTTAAGTTGTTTGATTGTATTTTGATTTTAGTTAGAAATTTATTTGTATTGTTGGTTGTTGTTAAATGTGAATGTTGTTAATAAATTGTGTTAGATATGTCCTGTCTCTTATTTTGATTGTGTATCACGTCTGAAGAATTTTCTCTAATAAGCGACCCAGAGCACCGGGAGGACACAAAAGTACATACTATTTATTTAACTTTGTTATTTCATTGTTTCATTACATGTTCTTCTATTTCAATTATTATTTTTAGTATTTGATTCCTATTTTCAAATATTGCATCATAGTTTCATAAAAATAAAATTCAATTTATTTGATCATCTTTCAAGAAAATGTGACACATAGCACCCGATTAAGTGATATTTTGATTGAATATTAATTATCCATTTATTCAAGACTTACACTTTTTTTGATTAATACAGTTACCGAATCGCGATTTAATTAATTATCAACTTCTTAATTAATCATGACATGCAAATACACTCATAGGGTAATTAATGTATTCAATTTCCATGCATGAACGCTTTTTTGATTCGTGATTTGATATGCAAATTTCTTGTAATGCAATTTTACATCAACTCTATAATAAATCAATCAATTTGATTGAACTAATTATGTTAAAGATAATAAGTAAAACTTACAACTATTTTTTATAACTTTGGTATTCTTTGATAAAGTGTAAAACAGGCATTAACATGACTACACCTACATAATATATTAATGTGGTTTTCGTGCAAACAATTTATTTTACATGGTTCCGTTTATGAATATGACTTTATCGGATGTCTTATACACATTATGTATTTAATACTGTTGAATTGTAGGTAATATTTCTTAATAAATTATTTTGAAAAGATTAAATTAAATTTAATTATTAGTGCAAATGAAATCTTAAAAATTTAAAAATATTTAATTATTTTAAATATTAGTTTTTGAGGAAAATATTATGTACTAAAAATACCACGTTGTATTCATAAATTTTTAATTTTTGAATTTTAATTACGGTTTTTATATTCTTCTACTATAGTAAATACTGCCACTATTTATATTATGATGATATACAATATCTTCAATAGTTTTTCTATTTATAAAATATTTGAAATAATCATCATCGTGTCTTTATAATTATGCTCCAGTCGCAATTATTTGCCCTTAATTATCCACACAACACAAGGTTATGTAGGTGAAGGTGAAACAATGTGGAATTGAGTGGGAAAGTGATATTCGGTATAGAATTATAATCTGCGACACGAAATAACTACTAAGTTATATTGAACCGTTATTTCCTCACCAAATATTTTCAATTCTACAAAATATATTTAATTTTACATCCACATTAGAGCCGCACGCTAAACGTTTTCCTTTTTTGCTCATACAATTTTAAGTGCTATAAAGACTTAATTAAGATTGACGCAAAGTTGATCTATGTTTCATTTGTGATGACCACCAGAATTCTTAAAGTTTGTCCATCCTTAATTTTTCAACAACAAACTTTGTTATTGATACAGACGAAAAACCATACAACCCAGTTTGAAAACGCAAACTCGAGTTTCGGACTTATTAGTCCTCATCAGTGCGATATACAAAAAGGATTGTATGAGTGCGTGTTACTGGCTATTAACTTTCCACCTACATAGGACAAAACTTGTCTATTTGCAGGTTTCAGTAGCGCCATCGCACGGTTCTCTCTATCAAGAAATTAAAAATATTAAGTGAAAACAAGGTTATCGGCAACTGCCATTTTTTTTTTTTTAGAAGAAGAAGAATTTTAATTTCTTGATAGAGAGAACCGTGCGATGGCGCTACTGAAACCTGCAAATAGACAAGTTTTGTCCTATGTAGGTGGAAAGTTAATAGCCAGTAACACGCACTCATGCAATCCTTTTTGTATATCGCACTGATGAGGACTAATAAGTCCGAAACTCGAGTTTGCGTTTTCAAACTGGGTTGTATGGTTTTTCGTCTGTATTTGATACATAATGGCAGTTGCCGATAACCTTGTTCTCACTTTGTTATTGATAGTTAACTTTGCCGACATGACTTTTTGAAAATTATATGACTGTAATTTTGTTAAATTTTTGAATGTGGAAATATTTGTTCAAGTAAAAATTATGTAGAAAGTGTTTGTTAACTTTAAAAGTTTGGTATATGGGTCAACTTGAAGAATATCTTATTTACCTGAAATGACAAACAGTAATTTCACTTAAAATGGAAACAAAATGTGTTTCAAAGTCAAGCTGATGTGGAATTTAGCGAAAATTGGGCGAAATTTTCGATCGTATTTGAAATTTAGTTTATCGTAGATACTCCACTTCAGAGGGAAAATTTAATTTTAATTTAATGAATAGGGGATTTTATTTTAATTTAATTTTAGTTATAATTTCAAAATATTAGTTTATTTACTTTTATTGTTGATTCACACTGGTGAAAAGTCATTCTGAATTAATTCATCATGTCATCTTGAATTAATTCATATCGGTGAAAAACCGTTTACTGTCTAGTTTTTTCTGCATTACAAAAAATTAGACCACACCACACCGGTCATGCATTATTTCAAATATAAAGGGGTATTAAGTGGTTTTCAATAAATATCAAATATCATAGAGGTTATTCATGCACAATCCTTATTATTAGCAAGATTGCTCGGAAAATCACATTTTTCTATTTGTTTTTTCTCGAAAAGATTCGTTTCACAAATATTTTTTTAATCCAAAGGGGGATGTTGAACTGGTATTTCCATCCCAAAATATTTTCATTTTTAACGATCTTTTTTTTTCATTTGATTTTAGAGTCGCATTTTTTCCTTTTTACTCATACAATTTTAAGTGCTATAATGACCTAAATAAGACACGTTGTCATTTTGATCCAGTGCACATTCGCTATAACGAACAGAATGGTTCAAGTTTGGATGAATTTGTTGTTGATGAATTTCAATTTTCCGCCATCAATTCCATGTTTATTGTAAATGTGAATCGTTTTGTTCTTAATATGTACGGAAATTGTTTAGTCCGTTATTTTACTAAAAATAAAAATTTATAAGTGCATAAATATTAACACAAGTGAAGAATGGCTTACCAACCAGGAAGTTTCAGTAAGTGAATTGACTTAAATTTTAAAAAAATGTGCGAGGAGCGAAGATAAGAACGGTCGTTGTAGTGCGATCATAGGGACCTACGAGTTTTGATGTGATTATTGTGGAAGATCACTCCCAATTTTGGAAATTTTAGGTCCAATTGGAAGACCACTTGTTGATACCAGCAGCGAGATAGTGTTGGATAATTTTTATCAAGTTTGAATTTGCAAAAGTCGAAATAAATTATACAAGGGAAATTACGATCGCAGATGTGGAATTTTCAGGCTTACGGTTGAGAGATTATTATTTAAAAAAAAATTTTGGATTGAGTTATTACGACAACTGTGGAATAAGTCCATGCTTTTGGTATGCCAGTATTTGGATAAAGTTGAAAATTTTGACCGCATGGTAATTTTTTTAAAAACTATATTGTATCGATAAGGATTTCGTACATATAGGACAATGAAAAGCGAGAAGGAAGGTAAATTTTAATCGGTAAGAACACTAAATTGTAATTTAACAACACGATAGCGAATCCGATATGAACGGATTAACCCACTTAAATTCAAACTGTTGCGGTACAGAAAAAATGGATAATTTTATTAAAAACTTTTTTGTAAAAACTTTTCTTTGAACAATCGGATTATAATAATTTATACCTGGGTTTTGAAACATTTAAAAGGGTTGTATTTTTTTAAAGCACTGTCAAGTTATTTTTACACCGAATTTGGTAATTTCATTTGTACACTTGGCGGTGCTTGAATTTTGCAATTTTAAAACACGTGCCTGTGTCTGATTATTTCGTGTAATACAGTTCATTTTGAGAAGGTTTACTCCGCACATTGTACCTCTACAGTTTTGCCTTCCATAGGGCGATGGTAAGACTAAAGTTCTTATTGCAGTAATTTGTCTAACTACGTAACTAAATTTTAATAAGTTATTATCAACTACTAAAACTTTCCAATGGGTTAATTTGAGAAATAGTTACTTTCTGAATTTCTTTGAGATTGAAAAGTGATTACTTTCCAACCTATGATTACTTCCTAACCTTAGAAAGATTCGAAATATTATGACAACTTCCCCGAACTATAAATTTGATTGTAGCACAGGCTGCAATATATAATTATGGAATATTCCTTCAAAGTGCTAGCAAAAATCAAAATTATTATGCAATATCCCCATAATATGACAATGTCTGCTTCCTTATTACATTTTGACGAATACTAACGGGAATATTCCAAATTCTATTATAATTCCCTCAATATTTTTAGAATAAGTCCACAATCTCTGAATCCTTTGATTATTTCTGGCTTATTTTGAATCGTTTTAATTTTCCTGAATTACAATTTTATAATTTTTTGATGAGTTGAGTTCAAACAATTACTACATTCATGTTCTAAGAGAATTACAGAGAATATTTTTAAAGAATATTACAATAATTTAAATGATTATGTTAGGAATGGTGCATACATCTCTGGGATTAGACAAATAAATAAATGGGAGCAATCAATCCGAAACCGTAAGTTTGTTTAAGAAATATATTATTTATTTTCAAAGTATGCAATTAAAAATATTATAAATTGTACTAAAATATTCTATACATATAAAATTATTCAGTTCCAGCTTGGTCTGTTGATATATATTTATATTTAATTGTGTTTCTTAGAAAGTGTCATGTTAATGATGGCAAATCTACATATAAACCGCTAAAAATTTTAAATTGCAACTTGGATTTTTACTTATTGAAGTCATTTCTTTAATTAAAATTTAAATTCTTCTTGGTCCTTTAGAATTTAGAATCTTACGCGTGCTTTAGTAAATCAAACTGCAAGTTGTAAACTAATACATTTAGTGATGGTATGTTGATTTACAATCATCAAGATGACACTTTCTAAAAAAAATAATTGTACTATTTATAAATAAATGTAAATAAATAACACATATTTGAAATTTCAATAATGATAGAATTTAAATTCGTATGAACTTTTTTTCGCATTGTGATACAATCATTCAAAATACAATAATGAAAATATTTAAAAAAATGTCATTAGCAATTCAATACCAAATAAGAGCTTTAATGGGCTTTGAATTATGCAGACCCATATGGAGCTAGATCATAGGGCCTTTTACTATACTGCGTATAGAAGTCTTAAATTAATGTAGTAATATTTCAAAAACCGTTTCCGGAAATTTTCTGTGCAGTAGCATAGAAATATCGAATATTAAGATTGGAGAAGTGTTAAAATGATAATATTCCAAATATTTTAATTTTCTGTAGGAGTCCATTTTCCAAACTTAACTTTTATAATTCTCGAATCATCTATCCAATCCAATACCATATTTCAATTCCAAATCATCAGCTCAATACAACCTTGCATATCTTCCTTGATTTCTGTGTTATTTATCTTGTTTTCCAATTTATGTCAAATTTTCCAGATGTGCCCAAATTTCATTAATCAACCCTTTGACAATTCCTCGCCGTCCACAATACGCCAATCCAATCAATTATTTTTACCGTCTTGGTAATTACAAAACTTTAATGAATCCCTTAAACTCGATCTTCACCCTTTGGCGATTAATTCACAATTCTAAGGTGGTCGATCCCAGATTTTCAATTGCTATTCTTGCGTATTCGTCCATAATTTATCAAAATCCTTCCATTCTGGTAATACCAACTTGCTATAAAATTTTCGCGCACTAATTATTTCCAATAATTAAGTTGCTCCTTCATTACCTTATGTATAAAATTTAATTTTGATTATATGTTATTATTGGCCGTAAGGCGAATAGTCACGAAGATCAACTGTCCTGAAGGTGAATAGTAATAAGGTCAATAGATTAATTGTGATAATGCCAATAGTCGTAGTAGTAGTGCAAACGCTAAAATCAATTATTGTCGTGATAGCACTATTTTAAATACATGTATTTGAGATACTGCCTCGCCGTGGCGACAACACTGTTGATAATACGCAATAAAACATTATTTTTATTCGCTAATTAATTACCTTTTATAACTAAATTATTGTGAATAAAATAGTATACAAACCTCGGTGCAAGGCAGATTCATTACAATTTCGCACTTTGATCATCGATCTTGGCCTACGGCTGTAATGAAGCAGCTTCTACCTCGTCATGTAATATGCCATTATTTGATTTGGAGAACCGCGGGGTAAAGTGGAATAATGTATTCTCCTTCAATTATGTAGATTATAATATTACATTTTGTAGTTTTACTTAGAAATTTCTATACCTATTCTATTTCATATAGAATATATAAAATACTATTCTATTTCGTTTCTGTTATTTTCTTTCTTTCTTATCTCGAGTATTCTTAAAGGTCTCTAGTTCATTAATAGATCTCGATTTCTGAGTCTTTAACCACGAAATTCTTTACCTTTGGACTTCAGTCTGTCTCCCATTAAGGAGAAGCCCATTATTTTATTTAAAAGTAATAGAACACTGCATTCATTTCATGACTAATTACTTTACCCCATTAAATACTTCACTTTGCGCTGCATGGGACAAAGGGAGAACATTTTAATGGTTTTTAGCAAGATGATATATAAACACGTTCCTTAATCTGAATTCGAACCCTGCCGTATTAGCTGTGACTACGCGCGCCTAAACAACTTCGCTACCAAAGCGATTGATTTATATTACGTGCAACTTTTATATTATATTGTGACTAATAATTCTAAGACCGCTACAGTTTCCTAAAAACTGAGTTAACCAAATATCATCTGCATGCAACGAAAAACCGTTAATTAACATTGTAAAATTGAGTTATGAATACCAATAATGTAGTTTTTACGATCTATCTGCTAGTAAAAACCGTTACTTAGAATTCCATTTATTTTAAATGATTTTATAGGTCATTGTATTTTATTAAGTACAACTTGTATCAATTCATTGTATGGAAACGAAGTTAAGGAATTTTAACTCATATTATTTTTAAATTTCCTTTATATTTTCAGAGACAACCCATTAAATAATTCTAATAATTTATAACTTTAAAACAGAAGAAAAGCAATTTGTGTTTTTATTCTGGAAAAACATATGATCCGCTTATAATGATTTGTTCTTGGAAAAGACAAGGTACACAATGATATTGGAAATGGAAGCTTTTCATTCATGGGGACCAAGTAAATTTAGTAATTGAAACGCAGGATAATTTTGGTTCTAAGTTTTCAGGAGAAGATCCGACTTTATGTACCTTTTCATTCATAGAGTAATGTTTTTGGTATAGAAAAACAAGATTCTTTGTATAACAAAATGTCTTTCGAAGAAACTCCAAAACTCTGAACTTTTCAGGATGAGATGAATCCAATGCACAATATAATTCAGAACAAGAAAATATCTACAAGCAAAAAAATAACTGATAGGAGTTTCTGTTACTGAAAATAAAAAAGTTGAAGAGGTTGAAACTAAAAATAAAAGACATGGACTCAAATAAATGAAAACATAACGTGCGTAAGAAAATTCGTAGATTATGCTTGCTGTATGTTACAAACAACAAAATGTGCGCTGCCAAACTACCAAAAAGTGTTAACTGCGATTTTTGTCGATTTAAATGCACCAAAGCGTTTACTGAAGAATTAAGAAAATTATTATGTTCAGATTATTGCAAATTGATCTAACACCAATAAAAACGAATAATTAGAAAAGCAAGGGTTGATTAAAAGAAATATTATTTGTGTCAGGAATTGTTTTTCTGCTCTTGTGATATCATTTGATATTATTCTAAATGCTCTTCATCATAAAGGCCCATTAGGTACTTATAATGGTATTGATGGCAGAGGAAGAAAGGCACCTGTCAATAAAACAAGAAGTGATATCATAGCTTTTGCTAAACAACATAATGAAAGTTTTCCTACTGTAGACTCACAAAAACAAATCAACGAACATATTTAGACAACACACTAAGCATTACTAAAATGTACGAATTATACGTTGAAAAATGTAAGTAATAACATAAACATTCCAACTCTGCCTTAATAAGAAGATTATTTGGGATTAACTATAATTAATCATTTTTTCGGCCTAAAAAAGATTAAAGCAATAATTTAATGAACTTTCAAGAAGAATATAATCAACATTTATTAAATAAGAATGAATTCAATGAAGCAAAATTACAAGATAATAAAAGAGCACATAAGGAATCTATCTAATTTTGTTTCATTAACATACATTCTATTTGCAGTCTGTTTTACAGATTCTAACATCGGATGTAAGCCCACTGTATTATTTCCTCCGTAAGATTTGCATGTATAATTTTACAGTTTATGAAGCTATGGTGCCCATAGTTGAACAGCTAGAAGTTGGGAGGGGGGACACTAGGAAGGGGAAGGAAGGAGGGGGGAATAGGGACACTAGGAAGTTTCCTTAGTATTAGAACAATAGTCGATTCCAATTTTTAAGAACTAAATCATTAATAAATTTTATAAGAAACTTGTGTAAAAAGTGTGGTTTGATTCTCGGTTGCTACAAAATCATTTGTATCGTTCGAATTTTCCGTTTTTATTTTTAACCTTTATGTATGTTGTAGTAAGTATATGAACAGTTAATCAAAATAAAACATTCTATTGGGTTAGCATTTTAATAAGCTTGGTATGACTCCAGTAATGCTAAAAATATAAGCAAGTAGTTTGTGGGCGCTCCTCAGCTCACTTTGTGCTCAGTTAAAGTTAGGGCAGTGCAAACCAAGTTTGAGATACTAAAATCACATAAACAAAACTTAGCAAACTATTGTTGGCATTTCAGAACAAGAGTTTGCACATGCAGTCTTGCGGTTAGAAGTTAGACAATGGGTTTACTAAGCGGTTCGTGCAGTTCGGATACATCATTTTGTTCTTCTTTAAAATAATTTGGAAAACTCATTAACCACGCGTACTTCCATCCCTAGAACCACTCGTGCAATTTCCTGAAACGCAATACAAACATAAAAAGAATAAATAATGGAATTGAGGAGCCGAACTTAATTTTTTCGGCCTAAAAAAGATTAAAACAATAATTTAATGAACTTTCAAGAAGAATATAATCAACATTTATTAAATAAGAATGAATTCAATGAAGCAAAATTACAAGATAATAAAAGAGCACATAAGGAATCTATCTAATTTTGTTTCATTAACATACATTCTATTTGCAGTCTGTTTTACAGATTCTAACATCGGATGTAAGCCCACTGTATTATTTCCTCCGTAAGATTTGCATGTATAATTTTACAGTTTATGAAGCTATGGTGCCCAACAAGGCGGTTTGTTTTGCTTGGACTGAAATTAATAGCAAAAGAAGAAGTTCCGAAACAGGAAGTTGCCTTTTAGAATACCTGACAAAATATCTTCCAGACAATAAATATTACAGAAATTTCTCTATTTTCTGATACGTGCGCAGGACATAATAGGAACCAGCATGTGGCAACATTATTATTTATGTATGTCGTTCAAATGACAAAAAATATTAAAGTTTGAGAGCATACATTTTTCGACAGTGACCTCAGTTACATGGAAGTTGGTTCTATGCACAGCAGTATCGAGAAGGCCAAAAACTATGTTCCGGTTTATACAATCCAAGACTTGATGACAATATTTTGTTTGGCCAGATCTAAATGATAAAAAATAAAATCAGCTCTCCATATCAAGTCAAGTAAATGAATTTCAATAACTTCTTGATTTGCAAGATTTATCGAGAAAACACATAAAAAATCGTATTGCAGATACTAATAATGAAGCAATAAAATGGGTTAAAATTAAATTTTACGGTATACTAAAGACATATGAGGAAAAATTCAATATAAATACAAGCATTTTGATGAGTACATTACAATTAGAGCTTCCGATAAACGCGAAGTGCAAATAATAAACAAGAAACTGAAAAATTTTTCTAAAAAATGGTTGCCATAAGCGAAGCAAAGAATAAAGATTTAGTGAAACTCTGCAATTCTGGAGTAATTCCAGAAGAATTTTACGGGTGGTATTCCAACGTATCTGAGTAGTGTCAACGAGATTAACGTTAATACGTATCTATCAGGCGGGAAAGTTTGAAAGAGTAAATGGTAAAAGTTTGAATTATTTAAGAAATGTGTAATTTGGAGAGCGTGTTATAGGAGATTGCAGTTATCAGAGGAGATAAATGTTTCCAATCATAAGTAGGTGTTTAATTTAGAAATTAAACAGGTTTTTGTTGGTTGGGTGAGTTCTAGTTTAGAACCATCCTGTATATAAATAATTTAAGTAAATATGCAAAATTGTATAAATTTATTAGAAAAGTGTAAATAAAGCGAAAATGCATAATAACACTTTTCAGTAGGTTAATAAAATAATTCATTTCCGCATTGTCAACATTCAAAACAATTTATAATCAGCAAGTAATGCATTTAAAATTATTATGGAAAATTTATATCATAAGTCATCAGATTAATACCTTTAAATTAATTGGAATGTGATAACCTAGCTATTAAGTTTTTGTATAAATACCTGTATATAAAACTTAATAAAACAGTAGCATTTGAATTTACGACTTAAATGTTATTCATCAATAAATTAAGAGAAGTACTTCTTGCCACTTCTCATAATTTAGAGTAATCACTAGAACTTACAACTCTAGTGGTTCTCAATTCACCTAAATTAAGACGGGTACTTCTTGCCACCCCTCAACTTAATTTAGACATGGTCCTTCGAACCTTAAGAAGATAAATCAGCGAGCAGAAATACAGTCCACGTAGAAGAAGAAGAAAGAATAAATCATCCAAGGTCCATTCATCGAAACCAAGAAAAACAATCAAAATACAAGGGTCCACAGCGACGACAAAGCAAATAGAAGAATCAAATAATAAGGGTCCACAGCGACGCCACAGCATAAAACAATCAAAATACAAGGGTCCACAGCGACGACAAAGAGAAGAATTACAAATACAAGGGTTCACACAGCGACGCCAAAGCAACAAGAAGAATCAAATACAAGGGTCCACACAGCGACGCCAAAGCAACGAGAAGAATTACAAATACAAGGGTCCACACAGCGACGCCAAAGCAAGAATCAAATACAAGGGTCCACACAGCGACGCCAAAGCAACAAGAAGAATCAAAATACAAGGGTCCACACAACGACGCCAAAGCAAGAATCAAAATACAAGGGTCCACACAGCGACGCCAAAGCAAAGAGAAGAATCAAATACAAGGGTCCACACAGCGACGCCAAACATCAATCAAGAAGAAAAACAAGCACTTAAGAAAAGAACGAGTTACAGAGATGGATGCACAAACAATACGGTTAAGAAAACAGCAAATCAAAATATTCTACATGGGAAGAGTAATGGATATCATAACAAATACGGTATCACAAAATAATCAAGACACGAAGGCCATGTGCAAAATATTAAAAATCAAACTAAGAAAGCAATGGTACAGCATAGAAGAACTTCACACAGAAATAATGGTATACGAAGAAGAAAATTTAGATGACTACTTTATCAATGATCGGTTTGAAGAAAGCACAAATAAATACTACGAAACACTGATGAAATTGGAAATGAAAATTGAAGAAGAAGATAGGAAAATATACAACAAAGTCATTGTAAAAACAGAAATATTGATGGCAGAATTAGCAAAAATGGAGATGGAAGAGGAAATGGAATTAGAAAACGTTACAAATTCTAACCAAATGCTAGAAGAAGAAGATGAGGAAATATACGACGAATTTGACATAAAAACAAAATTATTGAGGGAAGCCATAGCACAAGCAGAGATGGAAGAGGCAAGAGCGAACCAAATGCTAGAAGAAGAAGATGAGGAAATATACGACGAATTTGACATAAAAACAAAATTATTGAGGGAAGCCATAGCACAAGCAGAGATGGAAGAGGCAAGAGCAAACCAAATACCAGATGAAGAAGTTTTAACACCAATACCAGTGGAGATGAAAGAAAAAGAACTTACAGGTCCAAAGCACATACCAGAGGAAGTAGATAGAACACCAGTATCAATAGAAATGAAAAAAGAAAAAGAAGTTACAGGTCCAAAGCAATTACCAGATGAAGAAGATGTCACAACAAAATCAATGGACATGAAATTCGAAGAGGAAATGGAAGAAGATATGGAAGAGGAAATGGAAGAAGATATGAAAGAGGAGATGGAAGAAATAGAGGCAAGCCCGAAACAAACACCAGAGGAAGAAGATGTCAAAACAACATTAATGGAGATGGAAGAAGATATGGACAAGGGGATAGGAAAGGAAGTTACGAGTCCAGAGCAAATGCAAGATGAAGAAGATGTACACCCAATATCATGGAAACCCATGGCGACGGAAATAGAAGAAGCATCAATACATAAACAAATTCAACAATACAACGAAAAATTGGACATCATGAAAATGCAACATCAAAATAAAACCACAGGCAAAACAACACATTCGTTCGAAGACGGCAATATGTTTAATATAAAATTAAACAGGGTTTTAATTAGTCGGTTGGTTTCCGTTGCAAGGAAACAAAAATGGATAGCAAATCAGTCAAGGAACAAAATAGACACATCACTTAGCAAGAAGAGCAACATTCAAGGCAACCCAGACGTCAGAGAGATGGTACGACGATGGAGGAAAAGCTGGGATAAAAGAAGCTGGAAAAAGAGAAGACGTCGATCAAACGGGCATCTAAAAATAGCCTAAAAATTCACAAACAACATCATACACCAAAGAAATCCGCAAGACACAACACATCTCATACGCCATTCTTTTGGAGGTGGCAATATGTTTAATTTAGAAATTAAACAGGTTTTTGTTGGTTGGGTGAGTTCTAGTTTAGAACCATCCTGTATATAAATAATTTAAGTAAATATGCAAAATTGTATAAATTTATTAGAAAAGTGTAAATAAAGCGAAAATGCATAATAACACTTTTCAGTAGGTTAATAAAATAATTCATTTCCGCATTGTCAACATTCAAAACAATTTATAATCAGCAAGTAATGCATTTAAAATTATTATGGAAAATTTATATCATAAGTCATCAGATTAATACCTTTAAATTAATTGGAATGTGATAACCTAGCTATTAAGTTTTTGTATAAATACCTGTATATAAAACTTAATAAAACAGTAGCATTTGAATTTACGACTTAAATGTTATTCATCAATAAATTAAGAGAAGTACTTCTTGCCACTTCTCATAATTTAGAGTAATCACTAGAACTTACAACTCTAGTGGTTCTCAATTCACCTAAATTAAGACGGGTACTTCTTGCCACCTGATCTGTAATTTAGACAGTAGGTGTATTATTGAAAGATTAGACAATAATATAAGAATAAGCAATTAACACAGAGGAGAATAGGCGTTCCCACGAAAAGAATTGATGACAATAATCCCAGTTAGATACAACAAAAATAAAACAAAAGGAAAAACCCAGCCACCGAAATGGAGAAAATCATGGAAGAGATAAAAATAATTACGACTGCAATAAGGGAGGAGATCAGAACTGGAAACGAAAATATCCTAGATGATTGGAAGAGTGAGTTTCCTAAAAGAAATAAACGATGTAAAAGGAGAGCTGCTTACATACAAGAAAGCAGGTGAAATTCTAATGGGGAACCCAAGCAACAAAACAGGGCAGCTTGACTAAACCAAAGTCAGATTGCCTAATTTAAGCGAAAAATTACCAATTTTCGACATAAAAAATGTCTTAAAAGTCTGATAGCGTTTGAAGTCTTGTGTACAGATCGAAAATTACGTAAGTTTGCCTTACGAAATGCCTTCAAAGTTTAGTGACCTTAAGGTTATATATTAGGTTATAAATGACCAAATTTTGATCAAAGATATGTCTTCAAAGTCGATTCAACTTATAAGTCAAATTAGAGTCTCATTTGAAGGAAATGTGACCTGTATGTTGCTGTGAAGGCCTTTGCCTCCCCGGAGCTAAACGTTTTAATGTTAATACCTTGTACGAGTATACGTAAAAGTACCTCGTCAATAGAAATGTAAGCAAATTATTCTTGACAAATACAAATAAAATAAATTGATGCCTCGGCTTGACTAGTTCGGATAGCACAGACCTACCTTTTCCCACGCTGGGTTCCTTCCTTAGCCAAATCTCAAATCTGAAATGCAATATTGTGGCTTTTGGAATGATCATACACAAATTATGCTCCGTTGATACAGCAAATCGTTTTTTATTATGAATTTCAAATTGTAAATAATTATAGTTAATAAAATTCTTATCTCTAATAACAAAGATCTTAATTCTATAATAAACCTAAACGTTTTTCCCGCACGTGTGAAGTTAATCGTCAATTTGCACAAAATTTTTATGTTTTTAATAATTTTGAATGGGACGGTACCTTTTATCTGGTGTAATTCTGTTTGTTTGGTTCATATACCATGAAATTATGCAGTGGTATTCGTTCGATGACCTTCAAGGGTGCGATCTCTCTGGATTGAATTTCCTCGTGGTAGTTTATGGTTGTATCGTGACCAAAGTTTTCGTTCAATATAATAGTGAATCTTCTCAATTTTGCACAGATTTTCACTTTTTAAAATACGTAAGTATAATGTTCTTTCAATTACTAACTTTTTATTCACTTTCTTAATCAAATTTTATTATATTTTTAACTTTTTAGCTGGACGCACAAAATTTGCCACCATATATTTTATTAAGCAATCAACAACCTCTTTCCATTGTCTTTTTACCATAGCTACTGGTATTTTCAAGGCACTTCTGATTTCGTTTTATTTGTCGATATAAAAATCAATATATTTGACGTAAAATTTCCAGGTTCGTACTTAGCCCAAAATAATTTGTAAAATTTTTAATGAATTTTTATGTTTCAGATTTATTTTGAAGTATTAACATCTCCTGTGGTCTTCCGGTAAACTTTTGAAGAGAATGTTTTTCGCATTCGTGGTACATTGAGTTTACGGCGCACTCCGACACGTATAAATATTTTGTTATTTTAAAAGTTCTACGTTTTAACATATTTTTATAACTAATACCTTGAACAAATTGTTTTTGATTTCAAATTACATTTTTATATATCACTACTTAAATTAATTTACAATTTTAACAAACCTTTAATTTAAAAACAGAATTAAAACGTTGCATTTGAATTTACCTTGTTTTCTCATTCCGTGACCTTTTTCTCCATTAGATTTATGACGTTAAAACAATTCTTTGGTGTCGGATAAAACCCTTTCGTTTGAACAAATAAGTCTCGTGCTACCTTTGTTAATAAATTAAAAACTTTGATTCAAAACGTGATCATTTCTATTGACGTGGTATTGGTACACCGCAATGTATTACCTAATTTCAACCTCGTAGGCGATATGACTTAATTGGGCAGAATTACGTATTTTTACCATATATAAGTTCTGTGTGTTTGACTTAAAATAATAGGTAATATTTAAGGCACGAAGTAAACCTCGTGTCGTCCAGGGAGCTAACCTTAAAGTTGAAATTACCATAGAAAATGCCCTATAAGTAAAATCTGTCCGAGGTTAGGTCGAAATTCCCTGCAAAATTGCCCTGAAAGTTAGTTATTGGTCTTAGAACTTGTTGAACGTTACTCTAAGCTATAATCGTTTTACTCGATTATACTAGATGACGTTGTAGATGACGTTAGAAAGTTTGGTTCTTTACCTGAAATCAGTTCATATCCATTTGAGAATTACCTTGGACATATAAAGGCATTGGTTCGTAGTGGCAATTTGCCACTAAGTCAAATAAGCCGAAGAATTTTTGAATTATCTGCATTGAGTCCTTTAAAAAGTACAAGGAATTGCACCATATATGTCGACAATGAAATTATTAACCACGTCATGACATACCAACATGTAAAAACGCTTACAAGCGGCTACATTTAACAAATGACTTTGTTTTGAGTAGTGATAATAGAAATAGGTACCTACTTCATGACAAAAAATGGACAAATTGTATCAATGATAAATTCAACGTATTTCAAAATTAAAATTCAGGTTTACGGTACTAGTCTTAAAAGCACATATGATTTTTTTGTGAAACCTTTTGCATCATCTCGACTAAATATTTTTGCTTCAGAAGGAAAAATCCATAAAAATGCAGAAGGGCATACAAAATATATATGCAATTTCAGCAACCCGACCTTGTATTCGTTAATTTAGTTTTGGTTAGTTTGTATTTGACATACAATATGCACCAACTTAAACTTAACCACCAACTTATCATCTAGTAAATTCCCTGGTCAAACCTTAGACAAAATAACTTATAAATAGGAAAATCGCCCTTATTAGTCAGAATGCCTTATTGGTCGACAAAACGACTTTAAAGTCAACAACTTATAAGTAAAAATGCCTTGATTAAGGAAATCTGTCTTCAAAGTTAGACATTTCGCCTTTGCAATAAGGAAATTCGACCTACAGGTTGAAAATTGGACGATCGCGTTCCTAGTATGTCCGCCATGGTACATCAAAGCGCTTTTTAAAATTAGGCGTTTATAAAATAAATCATACTATATTGCTCGGCGTGACTAAGAATAAAAAACAGTCTGTTATATGATACTTTTCATGTAGGTGTGGGATTAAAATATTTTTAGTGTAGTAAATGCAAAATATTTTATTGCTAAATAATTAATGATTAATTAATAATTATTTAAATTATATGTTTTCTAGAGCGCGTTGATTTTAGTGAAATAAAATGAAAATCTGTACGAAAAATTTTCTTTCGCACTTATATTTCAGTCACATGTCACGCAATATTCAGTTTTTAAGACCGACTTATATTTTACTCCAAGTTTTATTCTCTGATTGAAGCCATGTTACGATCACACGATGACACGATCTTTTAGAACGAGTTAAGGATTGTACGATTATACCTATCTAGTATATTATTTTCATGATGTGCAACGCTGCCACATCTAGACGTTTCGAAGCCAAAGGTTGCGTCGTCGAAAGAACAGGGCACAAATTGGTTAGAATTAAGTAAAAATTACCAAGATATTACCAATATTCGACCTTCTGGTAAGTCTATTTGACCAAATGAGACTATGACTTATAGGGCGAAATGCCTTGCATTACTTAATTTCGACCGTCAAATTACTTCAATTTTATTCCCCACTTACCTTCTGTCGACGTCTATTTGAAGTAATTTAGGTTTGGTCAAACCGACGTTTTAACCTATCAGAAGGTCGAATAAACGTAATTTCGCCCTATTTCGTTGCTTGGGAAGTCACTAGAGTGAAGAAAAGGAGTAGAAAGATAAAAGGAAAAAGTTGGAAGGTCATCTCGCGATGGTGGAAAAAAGACTAGCGGAAATGGAGAAAAATACAGAAGAAGTAACATAGTAATAACGGGGATAGACAATCTTATGAATGATAACCAAGACACAAAAGAAAAAATAAGGATCATCATTAGAAAAAAACTTGATATAGAGGTGAAGATTCAGAAAGCGTATAGAGTACTATGAGGTAAACTATGAGGAATAAAATTAAGTTAAAAGGTAGTCGACTGTTCGTAAATGATGATCTCACTGTCCAGGAGAGAAAAATTCAATCGGAAATAAGTAAAATGGCAAGAGAAAGAAAAGGGAAATAACATGAAGAAACCAAGAGGGCAATCAGCTCCGAGAGGTTCAGGGAAGGTATGAAACTGAGTAACGAAACCAGTAGGAAAACACGTAAGATAACCAGGCATGAAGCGGATAAAAGAAATGGACTTGACTGGGGTTGGGGAATATAAATGATGTAATCGTTTTGGCAACTTGGAATATAAGGAGAATTTATGTAACAGGGCATTGAATTAGTTAATAAAGATATTGAATAAGTTTGGCATTGCAAGAGAACGATATATTGGATATAGAGAAATAATATAAGCTTTTCACGAGTAGTGGAAGAGACACAAGGATGGCAACTGGTTTTATGGCGAGCGAAAGGAAGAAAGATATGGTAATAGATTTTAAACCAGTAACTGATAGCATCCACGTATTTAAAATGCGAGGACATAATAGAAAGATAAGTAGTATACTCAACCTGTGCGCATCTACATGGAAGAAGTTGGTTTAGAAGACGTTCGAGATAGGAAAAAATGGAATATAGTGATAAAAAAAGTCATGGACCTGCTAGGCCTGTAGTGCTAATATTGTAAACATATAAATTAAGTGAAATTCCAAGGCTTGAGTTACTTCAAAACAGGAGCAAAAGAGTGGCAGTTGTCATTAATAACCATGGTCAATAATTGTTTTATTATTGACCAATCGAATAAAATTCAATTTCTCCAATCAAAAATCGGTTAATAATGGTAGGCTTTATAAGCTAGCAGGGAAATTTCGTTTTTATCTATTACTTTCAATTATATTCCTATAATTTTCTTTATCTTTGTATGGTATACAGTGAAAATCAATTAAGTAAATGTAAATTTATTATTTCTATTTTATTTAATATCCCTAAAGCAGATTACTTTTTATGGTTAAAATCTTTAATTGCGGTTTTCTCGAAATAATGGTTTTGTTCGTTAACGGATTTTCATTGCATGCCGACATAATATGGCTATCTGTATAATAAAAACTGATACAACTGCAGTTAATACTCCAATATTCAAAAATTGATGTCAAGAAATACCGATGTAAGATTTATTTAAAAATTAAAAGTTTATTTAAACTTTGCTGCTTAGCGTTTCACTTTGTCCCATATTCCCCTACTTTTTATAATATTATTGTTGATTATTTATTCAAAAGTTGGTGTAACTGAATATCGAAAAACCGCTAACCTAATATTAAAAGTGCTATGTCCACATTTATCTTATTTTCACTTGACGTTTCCACCACTAGAAATAAATTTTTAAACTACATCCAAATATTACTTTCAATGAAAGTTTTCTTATTTCATATTGAATTTGCATATAATATTTTATTACACAATTCTTACACTGTTGAACAGCTAGAAGTTGGGAGGGGGGACACTAGGAAGGGGAAGGAAGGAGGGGGGAATAGGGATACTAGGAAGTTTCCTTAGTATTAGAACAATAGTCAATTCCAATTTTTAAGAACTAAATCATTAATAAATTTTATAAGAAACTTGTGTAAAAAGTGTGGTTTGATTCTCGGTTGCTACAAAATCATTTGTATCGTTCGAATTTTCCGTTTTTATTTTTAACCTTTATGTATGTTGTAGTAAGTATATGAACAGTTAATCAAAATAAAACATTCTATTGGGTTAGCATTTTAATAAGCTTGGTATGACTCCAGTAATGCTAAAAATATAAGCAAGTAGTTTGTGGGCGCTCCTCAGCTCACTTTGTGCTCAGTTAAAGTTAGGGCAGTGCAAACCAAGTTTGAGATACTAAAATCACATAAACAAAACTTAGCAAACTATTGTTGGCATTTCAGAACAAGAGTTTGCACATGCAGTCTTGCGGTTAGAAGTTAGACAATGGGTTTACTAAGCGGTTCGTGCAGTTCGGATACATCATTTTGTTCTTCTTTAAAATAATTTGGAAAACTCATTAACCACGCGTACTTCCATCCCTAGAACCACTCGTGCAATTTCCTGAAACGCAATACAAACATAAAAAGAATAAATAATGGAATTGAGGAGCCGAACTTAATTCAATTCATGCACTTGATAAAAAAAATCTTTAGATAAATAAACGAAATGGATTTTCGATAATCAAGACCAAAGCACATCAATTACTTATCGTTCTACAACCTACAAATGCTTATATTATATTTATACAGAATTGGCTAAGAGCCAACTGAACGATAACGTGAACGCGTGAAACACGAAAACAGATTTTGATTTTCAATCAATGAAGCACATAACACATTTTAGATAAAAACGTAAACACCTCTTCAGATAATATGTTTGCATTTCTTGCTTGTATGGAGTTCTTTTTTAGATAAACTGACACGGTAGCTTTTAATGTCTCTCGTAAATTTCGATAAAAAACACTCAAAAGCTAAATATAGCACCAGAATATGAATTTATTGCCACGATAAATAATATTTTAATAAATAAAACAATTTGATGTATTACGTTTACAACACGTTATAACCATTCTGATATGGAGGTTTTATGAACTCTTTTTGATGTAAACGGGAGGTTCAGTCTTCGCATTGTGAATTCGTTTAATGCAGAAAATGCTTTTAAATGTTTGCTTACAAAACGGTTCTGTTTTCAAATTTTGTTTCATGTAAATATTTATTAAGGTAGGAAAGGTACTTTTAGATGCTCTAGAAACTGGGATAAGTTGTGCTTGCAATTTATGTAAATTATTGACATTTTTGTCTAGCCTAAGGCAAAAATGTTGTTTCTGAATTTAATAACATCTTTAAGGAAAACTTTGTGGGAGGAAAAACACATATTAGATTTTGGTGGATAATAAAATTTTAAAATTAAATTTACATTTCATCATCTAGTCGGATCTAACTTGTCGAAAGTTGAATATCTAACACCACCAAAATAATGTCAGTTAAATAATACGTCGATGTATAACATAACATTTTTTTTCAAATTTCAACAATTTTAGATAGGTCACGTTAAATGTCGAAAATTGATGTGACAAAAATAAAATCTACAATGAAATAGAATATCTCAAACTGTCTGGTTTACTTTAACGAAAGGAAAACTGTCGATTGTAATCTTGAAGACAAAATTAAATGTCAACCGCAATAAAAACTTATTATTATTGCAGATAAATTAAATTTATTATAACATCGATGAGCTACAAATAAAACGAAATAAAATTTTGATTGATTGTTTTACTGAAATCATCATCTTTTCAAATGATGCATTTTGGATCAAAAAAAGACGTAACGAAAGAATCAAATAAAAACAACCCAGCTTCTTGTAAATGTAAACTCAGGTTTCGAACAATGGATGAAACTAAAGTTCAAAATTGATTGTTGTGGTTTTAGTTTTTTGTAAAGCAAAACAAATTATAATGCTTCTGCACTACCAAGTACTTAATAATACTCTCGCTTTAATTTATTTAAATTGTGTTTGTTCGCCCGCCCTTTTTCCTATGTAACCTATTTTCAAATTTGTAATTTTGTGATGGTGTTTGCATTTATATTATAATTAAGTAAATGATAATTAAATGGAATTTTTTGCAATTTAGCAAATGAAACTTTTTGGTGCTATGAATTTAGAGTAACAGGAATTCTCCAAATGAGGAAATAAAAACTCAAATGGAGATTGCGGAAATGACCTTCATCAAGTTGCAGTGATTACCGTGTAATTACTAACCTGTTTTAAAATTAGGGCGATAATGATAAGATGTTACATTATAGTTATTTGGTTGTGAAGGAAACTAAAGCTGTAATTTACAACTGATTAACATGCAAAAAGCATTTAAATTACAATTTTGTCTTACGAAAATAACCCACCTGAATTCTACAACTGACAAAGTAATTTGACCAAAATTATATTTTCCAGTATTTATATTGCAAAATAACTTTGAATTTGCGAAATACAAAAATTTGATATGGTTTAAATCCCACATGCGACTGGTAGGTGAGTGTGTTGACAATAGCTATGAGATAACATATGATTCCACTTTTTAAAAAATATTCTCCTGTTACAAGAGTTGTTGTAAGCAAGCACCGAGTTAAATAAACTAGGAACATAAAGGTGTGTTATATATTTATTATATAAAATCAATGATACAAGGTAAACTACTCGGGTGTTGTCCCAGAAGAGCATTTTTATCTACTACTCCTCTGATGTTCCTGCTAACATATTTATACGAATGGATAAATCTAGTAGTTCAAATTTTTCAAATATTCTAACCTTCACAATCCTGTTGGGGCAGAACGTTTACCTAAAATATGTTGACTTCCAAGCTTATTTCTTTATAAGGTGACTAAGCAGCTGCTACACTGATTCTGGTTACAATGTAGCAATTGTTCAAGCAGAACAAATGGAAATTTTAATCCACACAATAAAAATTAAACATCAAACCGTAATCAATTAACTTTGTAGAGTAATCGATTACGTTTGCATTATTAAGACCAAATCTAAAAAACTGTTGATTTGAAATTTTAATAGAATTTGAATATGTTTATTATGGTGGTCGTTATTTGCAGGCCGATCGAATTTTTTATCCTTTTGTTTAATTTTAATATTTACTTATTTATTATTATTTATTTTCTTATCTAACAAGGGAGCCAAAATGAAGAAAAAAGAATGTACTTATATTTGGTAAATCTATGTTTTCTCAATGGCGCCAGAAATAAAAATTCGAAATGATTTCACCTGCAAAATATATTATCGCTCTATTTTTTTTAACTTTTTTCATAGCTTTCTTTCCAGCCATGCCATTTTTGTTCTCAAGTTTATTACCATTTAATTCACCCCACCAACATTTTTCTTGAGATGCATCCTTGACAGTATTTGAATTTTAAAGGATGAAGCCTCCACGAGGGAGAGGAACTCCATGGATCTTCCATTTTACAGTACCCAAAAGTATATATTGCTATGTGAAGTCGGAGCTTTACTAGGGCTACACGTTTTATTGTAAATGCTTTGTACAGGTGTACGTAAATGTACCCCGCCAATAGAAATGTATGTAAAATTTTTGATAAATACAAATAAATGAACTTATGCCTCGGCTTAACAATTGCGGTGAGCACAGACCTACCTTCTCTCACGCTGGGTTCCTTCCTTGACCAAATTGTAGTGCTGAAATAAATGTCGTGGTCTTCGGAATGTAATCACAAAAATTATGCTCCGTTTTATAATACAAATTGTAATTTATTATAATTTAGTTTTAGGCTTTTTAAAATTCAATAAAATTCTTATGCTAAATAACAAATATCTTATTCTAATAAAGTCGGAACGTATTAATGCACGTGTAAATTGTATCGCAAAATTTTCACTAATTTTTAAGTTTAATATAATTTTTAATGGAACGGTACCTTTAATGATCTGGGGTATTTTTGTTTACTGGGTTCATATACCATGAAACTGTTCACTTGCACTTTATGGATGACCTTCGGTGTGTAGGATACTTCAAGATGCAATTTTTCTTGTGAGTTCGTTTACCTCGTGGTGTTACCAAGTTTTTTCCAAAAATAATCGTGATTCTTCACAATCTTCCACCAATTTAACTTCTCAAATACGTAAGTACAATGTTTTTAACTATTAATATTCTTTTTTGTTGAATTTCTTTGTAATTTTCTCTTTTTTATATATTTTAGCTGAACACGCACAAATTCACACACCATTGATAAAATTCAATCAACAACAACCCTTTTCTCAATTGTTTCACCATCGCTACCTGTGTATTTTCCAGGCAAATGTGATTTTGCTCCTTTGGTCGATATAAAATCAATTTTATTGACGTTACAATTTGCAGGTTCGGCTCAAGCCCAATGTGACTTGTAAAATTTTAATAAAATTTTTATGTTTCAGATTAAACCAAAGTTCTTGCATCTCCTGTGATCTTCCAGTAAACTTTTAAAGAAAATGTCTTTCCCATTTGTGATACATTGAATTGCGAAGCACTCCGATACGTGTAAAGATTTTGCTTATTAAAGTTTTACGTTTAACACATTTTTATAAACTAACATTGAACAATTATTTTGATTTTAAAATACATTTCCTATGATTAATTAATTTAATTTATAATATTAACAACATTTTTATTAACAGAATTAAATCGTTGCATTTTTGAATTTATTTTGTTACCTCATTCCGTGACTCGTTCTTCAAGTAAATTTATGACGTTAAACTAAACTTTTTGGTATCAGATAAACTTTTACGTTCGAACAAATAAGTCATGTGCTCTCTTTATTAATAAACAAAATTTCAAATCGTGACGTTATCATTTCTATTGACGTTGTGGTCAGTGTCGGACATTGCAATATGTATGAAATTACTATATTGTATAAATAATTTACTTCCGCTAAAGAGATTTTAAAAAGCTATATTTAATATCTGTTCATTTTAAACGTAAAGGGTTAGCAATTTTTTAACACATGCATTCTCGTAAACTAATTTCTGAGAAGTTTTAATATTTAGATACATAATTGCAATGATCTTAATATGTATTCCATGTATTTTTAAGAAAATAAAAATCTGAAATGCAGGGGTTTGTTTTTATTTATTTGGAGTCTAAAATTATAGTATATTTTCACTTCATGATTTTCCTACGTACGAAATTTTGTTCCTATAAATTATTGTTGATTTATTGAAAAAAATAAACTGGTTTTGAAAAAGGGTAAAGTTATTTTTTTTTAACTTTAAAGCCGGAATTTTTTATTTAAGTAATGTATGATGTAGAAATATAATAAAATATGTAGAAAACTGAGAGAATTGCACAGAATTTTTGTAAATAATTGCAGAGAATTTCAACATCTTCTACACCAAAATTTCAGAGTGGTCAACCCTCTGATAGTTTCAAGCTTCACTATGTAACCATTTCTGTTCTCTTTATTTTAAAGCTCAATAATTCAGCACTTGCTCTGACCAGTCTGTGGTCATTTCCTTCACTGGACCTACTTGGTAATTTAGTACTGACACATCTTAAATAATGTGTTTCTTCCAAAAATTCCACGAGCATGACTTCTCTATTATTTCTGACTCTCAGTCTGAAGTTTCCGATATATTTTACGTCCACGCCTGTCGACGGTCATGGCCTAATCGTTTGCGCGATCAACTTCTAACGTAGGGCTCCCCGGATCAACTCCGGGTACAGTCTAAAATTTCTTGACCGTCTTCCGTGCTTTCGGTGAGCACATAAAGCCGTCGGTCCCCCTGTGTTAATGATTTGCCATCATAACAATAAATAACAGGGTACAGGCACTTCGAAAGGCAAGCCTAGCAAGCTACCTGAGATGTAAAATCCAAAAATGCTCACAGAACTAATTACAAAAATTAGTAAAAAACAGGTCCTGGACCTATATTAAGAAGGAGACTTCTTAATAATAGTGGAAGAATTCTACGTCCGCGCCATATTTTTTGCCGCTTTTAGCATTAAAGTCATCCGGACTCCAGAATAAAGGTATATTGTGTGGCTATGATTTGCATAGCTGTCTCAATGTCCTCAAAAAATATTTCCATTGAGTCCTTAGTGTGTGCTAATTTTGGAACACAGCCCTGAAAACATCATGAAAATTACTCCGTTGGAAATAGTTTTCATCAGTAAAACCCTATCGTCATGTATTTTATTTATTTATTTAACAGTTTAAACACCCTCCTAACAGTATAAACTAATTACAAGGAGAGTGTAAACTTTCAAATAATGAAAGAATCGACTCGAACCTAGAGTTTCCACATACCAAGTATATGCGTTACCTACACGACTACACGTGCGTGTAGTTATGAACCATAATAGCAACACCACCCAGAGAAGGTACTTCAGTATTTTATTGGTACAATAGAGGTTACCAGACTTGAGAATGCTAGCATTTTCTCCTCTACGACTTATTTAATTCAGACCCAGAACGTTGCAGTTTATAGAGAAAAGTTCATTTTCTAATTCATCCAGTGTATCTTCTTGACCAATAAACTTTAGATATTATACGTTGCTATATCCAGCACCGTTTGGTAGCCGCTCTTGCTGATGGTCTCGGTGAGTATTATTCCCACCACCCAATTTGGATGCAGACGCTGTTTGTGGCCATCCACTATGAATCAGATGACACATTTCATTATATTTGGCTACCCTCAGTCAGTTTGACCTGTAGGTCAATGCAGTTTACCGGGATGTGGAAATTGGAGTCATAAGTGAGAGTTGTTATCATCAATCATCTTCTGCCTATGGCACTTGATGTGACCGTTATGGCGAAAGGTACTACTTCTATAGCACATCGATTAAGTGAGTTTTTATTAATTTTATTTGGTACCATGGGACCATGATTAACTGTAACCCTGATAAAGAAATTCGGGCAAGGATTGGAATAGCACGAGGCGCGTTTCAAAAAATGAAACAGTTTCTATGCAGTCGCGACTTATCATTGGAAATGCGTTACCGTACAATGAAGTGTTATATAATACCGGTTTTGTTGTATGGTGTGGAGGCGCAGATGCTGAAATTGTTCTCAGTTAACAAGCTCGATGCATTTGAAATGTGGCTGTATTGCAGGATGCTTCGAATCTCATGGATAGAAAGAGTTCTCAACGAAGAAAGAGGTGCTTCGCCGCATGAACAAAGACCATCAACTGTTAAGGCATATTTTGGCCATACTATATTCAGAGGCGAGAAATATGCTCTCCAACAACTGATAATGGAGGGCAGCATTAAAGGAAAAATGCTCATGGTTGCGGAACTTACGGTAATGGTTTGGGGTATGTGGTGCCGCGGAACTGATACGCATGGCGCAGGAAAGGAAGAGTTTCAGATGATGATTACCAACCTCCGATAGGATACGGCATCTTAAGAAGAACAAGGTTCAAAATATATCTGACACATCAATGTCACAGTTGAAGGGCCTAGTGGAAAAAGTAGTTAAGTCACTATATTTTCAATTTGTTGATTTTTATACTAATTTGTAGAGAATAAATGCCGCAATGTAAAAATATGCTCAACAAAAATTTTAAAAAATGACTTCAGTTGTAGAATCGTATTTAAAGTTGACACAGCTGCAATATAATTTTTCTCCATGACTAAAGAAAGTAATGCTTTCCAGTGGATTAATTTTCAAGGAAGGTCTCCTTTTTAAAATACAAAATGTCCTATTTTAAGGTTTATGAATTTTATGAAAGTTTATGAACGAATTTCTTGTTAATATTTTGGATGCGATTCTTATACTTGAAACAGTTATTGGTTCTACAAAGTTACCTGTTACTCTTGTTTAGATTACAAAATAGTTGCATACTCGATCTAATTATCAAAAAACTTATTAGTTTATTTTAAATGGTTTAATTTTTTTTCAAAAATTCCTATTATCACTATGGTGAACGGGATTTAAATGTTTGCATTATAACCATGTCATTAAATTTCAACGTATTTTACGCATTACAGAAGCTTATTTTACTTGTCGGCTGATACATATTACGATGATCAAGGTACGGGTGGACCCCGTCAATCGCAATTTAATAAAATTTTCAATGTTACTGATTATCACGGCTAGCTGGGTTCTTATTGCATGTAGACTTGCTTATCACAGTAGTGGTTTCTTTAGGAAATTGTATATTAAACTTTTTTGAGCTGTAAAATAAATAGCCGGGAATACAAGAATCCCCAAAAATAATCCGTTTTGTAATGATAATTTTTATTATGCTAATTATCAACAATTTTGATGAAAATAAACGTATACAAATATTAAACCGTTCCCTATTATTTAAATTCCCCACAATTAAATCTAAAAGCGTGGCGTCGTATTTTAAAATTCCGCACTCGTTGCACAGATATAAGTTTTTGTAAAAGTTTTCGCTTACCCTGTATAAATATTGTTCTCTCCTCCTTTTTGGTATAGCGCATGTCAATGTTGCTTCCCGTGGATGATCTTGTATTCACATCGATTTCTCCAGATTTATCTTCGATAAAATTTTTAACCCTCGTGGCAAGATTTTTATCTTCTCAAAAATATTCACAATCGGTAAGTATTTTATAATTTACCTTATTTACATTCACATTTATGGTTAATCACTGTATTTTTGTAGATTTCACCTTTTTTATCATAATTTTATGCAATTTACTAATTAATATTCGAGCCGCTTAAATTACACGTGCGATCTCGATGCAAAACCAAGGAAGACCTTTTTTGTTTGTTATATCGTCAAGGTGATACAAATTCATTACTACTTGATTATTTAACCATAAATTCTGTAGGTGAGTGGACTCCATCTTTTTAATAGCGCGAAATTTAAAATTGTCTTTTAATTTATTTTTCTTATGTTTTTAGGTTAACCGTTGACTTGAAGCACATAATTTCTAGTTATCACTTGCATTGTCCACCGATGGTTTCTCGGATGAGCTATCACTCTGTTTTTAATTAATTTTATCGACGCACACGTAATGTTTAAATTTTTATACATAATGTTTTAACAAATTATTTCTAACACCTTAACTAATAAATTTTACCAAAGAAAAGGATATCGGGCTATTGGAGTTACTCCAATAGCCCGATATCCTTTTCTTTGGTTAAATCAGTTGGAAGAGATTTTTGTCTTATCATAATAAATTTTACATGTAGTTTACGAATTTCTTATAACTAAACAATTTTATTATATTATTTTTAACAATTTTTGTCATTACGGATTTTAAATTGAACATTTTAATTTATTTTGTTAACCTTTGTATTCTTTATTATTATGATTTAAATGATTCTATTTGTTTTGACTTTGTAATGATAATAGTAAACCTCCTATTTAAATTAACAAGTTCCATGCATTAATTTTTATTCAAGCAAAAATGAATGTTCGTGTTGCGAGTGACGTCTCCTCCAGATATCACCGTAATATTTAGCGAGTTGTTGAAGATGTAATCCTTATATTATCTTATATTCCTTAATACTAGTTTTATACTGTTTTGGGAACCTAACTTCCAATTAAATTTTTACTTCCATATTGTCCATATTCCCAGTTATATTGATTTTACAATTTTTAACAAAATACATATTTACTTGTAAAATTCTTATTTATTTTGGTAATGAGACTTCCCTTAAAGCATCGTCAGACCAAACATGTCAAATTAATGATATAAAAAATATACAATATATTTTTATTATTATTACTTTTATTAAATTAAATTTTAAATCGTGTTTTGGTTTGTACAATAACTTGATGTGGTCTAACTTACATTAGGTACACTAACCCAGAAATGTCTACCTTCTCTAGAAACCTACGCCTATTCTTCTATTGTTTATTTAATGACTTCATGTTTGACGATTAATTTAACATTAGCTTTGAATTAAAATAATTTGAAGTATTTAAAATATATTAACCTCTATCAAGTTAGCCCTCCTTCAATCAAATTTTTAATTCCTTTTATGTGGAAGGCTTGGTAATCGTTAGGTAAGGTTTGGTAGTTCAATTCAAAGTTTTGGTAGTATACTGTTTTTTTGTAATTATCCAAACAAAATTTAATGACAAATAAGCCCCCCCTTCAATCGATTTTGCAACTTTTTTTAGCTCATTTGTTCGATAGTAATGTGTAGGGGTTTGGTAGTGCAATAAAAAGTTTTGGTAATTCGTTGCTTATTCGTAATTAATTAATGAAGTTCTAGCTTAACTTATGTAGTACATGCGCTAAGCTCCAAGTAGATGCAACAAGATATATTATTATTATTGTGAATTTTCAAAAATGTCAAATTTCGGCAAATTTCTGAATTTTTTGTAATTAATTACTCGGTTAAAATAAGTTGTATAATAATACTTACAGATTCGTTACGTTTTGTAAATAAATTTCCATGATTTTTGTAACAATTAAAGATTAAAAACATTGTAAATTCTTGATATAAAAACGAGAATAGTAAGCCAAGTTATACAAGGGTGGATTTGTACACGTTGTGGCAAAATATTTTAAATTATGTTAAGGTTGAATTATACACGTAAAATTTGTGCGCAATTATTAATAACAAAAGTTGGTATTACCTGCGAAGAGAATTTTTTATTATTTAAGGACGAATGCGCAGATTTTCGGATTGGAATACGTCCAGAGCAAAAGGCAGAACCGCCAGGAAGAAAGTTGTCCTTGGACAATCTAAGAGTTAGGATTGAAAGTTTTGGAGGTGAAAAGTACCTCGAGTGTTATAATTGAAAATTTGAAGAATTGATTGGATTGATGTATTTGGATCTATGAAGATTTGCCGATAAAAATTAATTAATTAAAAATTTCAATCACATGTAAAATTTTCACAAAAATTTTGGAACAGAAAAAATAATACAAAAATTGAAGAAAGAATACAATGCTGAGTTGGTTGATCAAATTAGAGTTTGAAAATGAGAGAAGATTGCTTCGATGATATAATAACATTATACATAGGGTGTACATAAATATTATGTGATAAAGTTTTAGATTTAAATAAAAATTATTGTATCATATTATCTTCAATTGGAACAGGAATAAATGTGTTATTGTTATTATTTTCAACACTTTGGATTTTATTAAATAAGGATTTTATGAATATTTCATAATATAACGAATAACGTAGAGGTAATTTTTTTGTAAATATTTAATTGGCAAAGAAAATTAAGGGATGACAATTTAAAATTGATTGGAGTCTAGCACTTCAAACAAAATTAAAAAATGCACTTCCAGGTTTCTTTATGGAACACGACAATATGTTTACTGTCAATTTAGCCCAGTCATAAAGACTTTTTTATGCCAAACTTTTAGTAATCGTTTGATAAGGTTTGGTAGTCCAATAAAGAGTTTTGGTATAGTTCACGTTTTAGTCACAATTGAGTAATTAAGTTTAAATTTTACTTATGCGCTTGCGCCGCATTTCAAGTTGATGCAGTAATAATTTACTATACATTGTACATAAAATACATTGTTCATCGCATAAGTAAAGTTTAAACTTCATTAATTAATTGGAACTACACAATGTACTACCAGAACCTTTTATTGAACTGTCAAATATCCACACATGATATTTGAACAAACGAAATAAAAAATTTTTTAGATTGACTGAAATCGATTAGCTTGATGTAAATTTTGTTTATTTAATTACGAAATAACAATAAACCACAAAAACTTTTAATTGGACTGCCGATTAACAGAAGCGAGCACAAAACGTTTGGCATAAAGTCATTGCCATGAAAGAAGACGTCTCGTCATAGATTGACTGAATATAGCAACGACGTATTGCGTATGAGCATTACCAGTCATTTTGTATTGATATGACAAAGCACGAAAATATATTGCACGTGTTTCCAGTAACGACATACGCTGTTGCGTTTGTTAGACGATAGTAAAAGACAGATATACTCATAGCATGTCGTAACTAGTACCGGAAAAAGAATTTGATTCGCGTAGTAATTTATATAAAATTTCTGTCACTTTTAGTATTTTTGAAGTTTGGAGTTTTCGTGGTTTAAGTTTTCGGTTTGTGGATTTAAGCTTGTCAAAATACAAAATTAGTTCTTTTCAGAACTCTCGAAATGTCTAGTTCTGTACGTGGAAGAACATTAAAATCTCAATCGCAACAGTTGATTTTAAATTTATTAAATTATTTTGAACTTGAAAAACAGCACGGGGGCAGTTTAATTCCATTACAGTGTGTTCAAGAGGTGAATATAAAAAGATTACTTTACATTAATTTTATATTTATAAAATATTTTATAAATTGCAGCGTGTTGCCAATGCTTTAGGAACCAGTGTATCTTCTGTTGCCCGGATTAGAAACCGTAGTTCACTAAATCCAGAATTATCAAGTCCCGGTAAAAACCGAAAACGTAGGAAAGTTAAAACTAGCGATTTACCAGAATCATCGAAAATGAACATTAGAAACACAATTTATAACATGTACAGTCAAAGTAAGTTTCGTTGACATTTATAATTAACACAAAATGTAATTTGTGTATTTTTTGCAGAAAGACATTTAACCGTTGCTTTGTTAAACAAGGAGATTGAACAGCTGCATATTTTACTAAGCAACAGGAGCTTATATCGTGTTTTGCACGAAATTGGTTTTAAATTTGCTAAAGAAAATAATCGAAGAGCATTGGTCGAAAAAAGCAGTATTGCAATAGATCGAATTTATTTTTTTCAGAATTATAGAAATAATTTAAATTCTCAGTTTCAACGTGATGTCGTGTTTTTAGATGAAACATGGATTTTTTCTAAAGGTAATCCTGGAATGTCGTGGCAAGATGGCTCTACAAAAAGCGTTAGGAAACCAGAAGGTTATGATGGAAAACGTTTCATTGTACTTCACGCTGGGTCAAAATCTGGATTTATTAATAATACCTCATTAGTGTTTGCTTCAAAATCGCAAAAAGAGGATTACCACGGTGAAATGAATGGTGAACTGTTTAAAAAATGGGTTGCTGAAAAATTAATATGCAATTTAGAAGAACCATCTCTCATAATTATGGACAACGCATCGTATCATTCTACTGTAGTAGAAAAAATGCCTACTTCGGCATGGACATAACCAAATATTGCAGCATGGTTAACTGCAAACAATATTGAATTTGAACCGTCCTGCTTTAAACCAGAATTGCTAGCTCTAGCTAAACTACATAAAAAAGAAAAACGCTACGAAGTGGACGAATTATTAAGAAGCCACGGACATGAAGTTTTACGGTTACCACCATACCATTGTGAATTCAATGCAATTGAATTAGTATGGGCTCATTGTAAAACTTACTACAACAAGCACATTGGAAGAGATGGTTATGGTAATGAAAACGTAATTGATATGTGGAATGAAGCATTAGAAAATTGTTCTCCTGAAGTATGGAAAAACTGTGTTTGTCACACCGAAAAGGTAATACAAGATTGGTATGAGCGAGAAAAGGCTTTAGATATAACGGTCGATGAACTTATCATCCATGCTAATGGCTCCAGTGATTCTGAAGAAAGTGATTACGACTGATTGTTTCCGGAATTTTGGATTTTTGTTTTGTAATTTGCAGGAGTATTTTGCATTTCTCGCTAAAAATGGTGAGAACCAAATTTGTAGAGAATTAAATTCTCCACCTTTTTTATACGAGAAATTTTGTTGTAAAATTATTATTTATTGCTAATTAATGCTAATTAATATGTACAATTTTTATGTCCAAAACATTAATTATTTTTGTTTGATAATTAATAAATAATTAAATTAGAGCGATTCTTTTTTTTTATTGTTGAAATAATTAAGACGTTGTTTAATCTTAATCATCCTACGACTTCCGAAATTCGATCATGGTCAGCGCTACGTATTCCCAAATTGAGTGTTCATCGTAAAGCTCAGGTTTCAGGTAAAGTAACCAAAAATTTTCGATGTGGTGGCAGTTAATCCGAAAAATTTCAATTAATTCAACTCTTTAACGCCGTGGGGTGTTACACAATTTTGTTTTTCTTCAGGTCTGTGTGAAAAGGCAAAACAATGTAATTGCCAAAAGTTATTTTTGAGTAAAGCTCTGAACAGATTGACAAAGAAATTATCAACGCAACGGTACAAAAATCTCAAAATCGCAATTTTTGCCATTCATTGTTTTGCTTTTGCATTGCACAGGTGCTGTATACCTATACTTATGCTGTGTCTTATTTTGAATTTGTTCATAACTATTGCTTAATAAATAAATAAATTTGGTAAGCGACAATAAAAACATAAAAGTTTCCTTTCAGCATAACCTATATTTGGTTTGACAGGTGACAAGTTCAAATTTGTTAAACTAAAAGGAAAGTGAGAAAGAAAATTAAAAAAAAAAGATAACCAATATATTCTTATTTTAAAATACACTTCATTTGACTAGGGAGTATTGGCTTAGTTCAGACGATTATGCTTTTATGACGAGATGTCAACTTTCGTGGCAATGACTATATAAAACAATTTAAAAAATCAGTGAAACGGCGCTAAATTGAGAGTAAATAATCATTGTTGCTTCCACTTGGTATGTGGCGCTGCGCACAAGCTAAACTTCAACATCATTAATTAATTACTAATAAACAATGAACTACCAAAACGTTTTATTGAACTACCAAACCTCGTACATATCATAATCGATCAAATGAACTAAAGTTAATTGAAAAATCGATTGAAGGGGGTTAACTCTACATTAAATTTTGCTTGGTTAATTACGCAAAAATAATAAACTATCAAAACTTTTAATTGGACTACCAAACCTTACCTAACGATTACCAATCGTTTCCCACAAAAAATTAAAGGTTCGCTTGAAAGAGGGCTAACTTGATGAGGTAATATCTGTATACTTGTGCTTTTGTGATTCATTACAATGCTTATGTAAAGTTTCATATAGATTAGTTTCGAAATGCGCTATATGCATCTAAACCAAAACTTTGCATTTAACCCAATCAGTCAAAAGTCTCCAGTTGATTTGTGTGTCTTTGACAAATTTAGAATCAATGGTTAGGTGCAATGATAGTTTACTTGACTGCAGTGTGAGTCATTGTGATACCTCAAATTCAGTTTTACAAATTTATTTGTCTGAATCGTGGTGTGGATTTTTCATACAAAACTTTTCAAGCGTGGAAGTTATTACAAATTGCAAATTTCCGTTTGTATGTTCAGTATGTTAACAAATATCTTTGATGCTTTATTACAAATTATGTCCTAAGAAAACTTAGAATTTTCATTCGTAAACAAGCAATTTTAAATTATTGCATGAAATTTGTAAAAATTCTTGCACATAAACTTAATTAAATTTATATTTTATTGAGTTATCCTCAATTTCAGCGGTCTTCATTCATTAAATTCTTCAAGTTTGCTGACACCGACTTTGCTTATTCAACCTTAAAAATCTAGAGAATTGTAAAAACGCTCACAATTTCACACATTTTATAATCATTTCAACGGTACGAATGTTCTTTTTATAAAGCTTACGGCTGCCTGTGGTGTAATAAAAATAGCGTCTTTTGTAATCAGCGCATTTTTTACCTGAATAGAAAAGCTGTTTATAAGACGCTTAATAAACGTTGAAAGTAATTTCATTATTTTTAAATATTATTTTTAGTGAAATGTGAAATTAGTCGAGCATAAACGGGGTTAAAGCTTCAAATATGGGATGATCGCATTAACACTAAAAAAAGCTTACAGAAATTTACGCCTCTGGAATTTTTATTTTTTGGACCTGAAAAAATTCCAATCTGCTGAATGTCGTGATAAAGTATACGAAAAACATCTAAATCTTTAATAATTCTAACGATATATCAAAACTTTAACTTACAAGTCTCTGGTGGATTTCATCGCACGATATTGATGCTGAACCATTTTAATGTTATCATCACTACTAGAAAATAAAACTAATTTAAGTAAGTTTTATTGGTAGAAAAACACTGTTAACATAAAATAGTTTAATTTATTGTGTAAAAGTTTTAGTGCGCTGGCGTGAGAAGAAAACAGCGAAGCTTTGGAAAAGCGTCACGACATCGTTAGTTTAACCGGCGTCGTGGTTTTGTAAAGTCGGTCCGAAAGCTTTGCGTATATTTACTGCCACGAGGGTTTGCGTGTCCAAAAACAAAATTTACAAAAAAAAAATTTCAGCACAAAAATATTTTTTATTACAGAAATTCGTTTCTTATTCGTGCAAAAACTAAATAATAATTTTTTTAATGCTGCATGAAGATAATATAGCACGTAATAAATAATATGGCTTCATGTCCTTTTCGACGCTCATCGTCGCACGTGATTCCTTCCAATGGTGCTCTTAAAAGAGCTTTTACCGTAAGGCAGTGTTCAATTCAAATCTCCAATGCTGAAGAGACAGAAGGAGATGACAAAAATACATTAAACTTAAAGCATCTAAGTGCCGCTATTCTTCTCTTGACTGCTCCTTCAGTAAGTTTCTTAAAAGTATTTCCCTTTATTTAATCTTTTATTATGATTTTTGCATGACATGGTATACAAAAAGTTTTAATTAAGGCTAATTTTGTATTGGCCCACGTGGAAGGTGGAAGAATTTAATTGACGACAAACAAATTTAATTCAAATAGAAAATATTGTAAAGAAAATTTTATGTTCTAATTCTGGAACAAAAAAATTTTGTAGCTTCACATTTTCAGCTTTAAAATTTCAAGTTGATTTTAGCGACTAAATAAAAGAAGACGTTACGAGGGTAATGTTTTTCCAACTTACTTAGTGATCCACTTTACTTTATTGAAATTATTGATATGTCGAATCAATATACCAAATAAGAAAAATAAAAGAATTTAAAATTTAGTTTATAGCCTGGTCTTGCATTAAAAATTCATATTTAGGGTTAAAATTTACATAATCAATTTTTGAAAACAAAACAAGCTTATAAAATGTATAAATATTTATACACGTTAATACGAAATGCGAAAATGTGATTTTAACTTTATAATTTACAACAAAATGTGTTGATGAAGTAAAATACATAAAATTTAACTTTTAGCTGATGTACGGAATATGTTGTTATATTTTCTTCAAATTCTGTTTATTTAACCTTTCGAAGAGGCTTTATTAGGCTTGCCGCATATTCAACGCAAGGCAGCGATTTAATCCATTAACGAAAAGCTATTATTATGATAAGGAGTGCTGAAAAGAAAAGGATTTCTCAACGTCAGAATAATAATATGAAAGAATACCTAACAACTTGAAAATGTTAAACAATTTAAATACAATAATTTAATTGCATACCAGTTGTCCTGAAGAATTCTTAAAAAGGATGGTTTATTTTAAATTCCTTTTAAGTGGGATGCAAAAAAAATGTGAAATTGTTGACTGAAATGGTTTGTACATCCTTTGTAAAGTTTATATTCAAACTTTTAGTAGTGCACATTCAGCTTCATACAATTTAACTATTATGAAGTTTAATGTATGAAATGTTTTACAGGAACTCTCATTGGAAAATGATTCAGAATTTTTATGAGATGGTTTTTACGATAAACAATCCCACTTTAATACCGGAATAGTTTTCTGAAATTATGTTTTTTGTATATTTTCATGGCATCAAAAAGTGAACTTTACAATTCCACATTTTTATGATTTCATAAATTTTTTATATTTCATTCTATTAACCTACTTGTAGCTAATTATACTTGCGCTAGGAAAGTCTAGCTTGACTGACAGCTAGGTTTAAAATTGGTTTGCTTCAAAGTAAGGCTCAAATTTCCAATAAGTCTTTGATCATATTAACAAAGCACATAAACCGCAAGCTTTGTAAATATTAACCAACACATAGCACCAAAATTCAATGTTGCAACAAACGTTCAAATTGAGGATGCAATTAATTGATCCGTACTGCGATACATAAAGTATTGCTGAACTGAAGGACTATCATACAGATGCAAGAGTATTTACATATACATTGAGAATACTTTTAATTCAATTTATTGTTATTATTAATAAACTACATGAAATAAAAGAAAAACTGGGTGCTCCAGTTTATCCCACGTATTCAAGTGCAGGGATTTCCTTTATGTCATATTTTCAGGAAATGAGAAACTTGGCAGTCAAAAAATATTTACCTTATATGATATTGACACTATCTATCGGCACAGGGATATTTCGCCTCTACCATATATAAACGCTGAGTCTATATTGACGCCATACAAAAATTACAGAAATTCCAGATTATTGCAGTTTTTTTTAATATTTATTTTGTTCAGACTATGCTCGAGTTATTATTATTAATTAAATTTTATTTTGGAAATATCTAATAATCTAGTAATAATACGCGAAATAAAAATGACTAATAAATTATTATCAACAATTGGAAAATCTCAGATTTTCAATTTAAATATAAAATAAACAATGCTAAAAATCCTTACTCAGATACCTTTATCAGATACATTTTTAATTGTCCTAAAGTTGTCTCATATTGTTTGGAATTCGCAGTCTCTTGATTAACAAATAATTTATTATATTATTATGCTTGTAAATTAAGAATTACCCAAGGATATATTTAATATTTACAATTTTTCTTGTAGTAATTTATATTTACTTTCCAAAAATGAAATAAAAACTGTAAAAGATGTATATGAATTTTGGTAATGTTCGGAACCAATGTGTAAGTTGGTAACATCAATTTGACGGAAAATATAATATAATTTATAGAACACAATGCAATAGTTGATTTTGGTTGTCTAAATTAAGTGGTTTACATTAAACATAACAATGTAAAGTAAGAATACCTACGCAAGCAGCATTTCAAGTAGTATTCCGAAATTATTACAACTTAATATATTATATTTGTCATGGAAGGGAGGGTCATATTATAATTATGTTGTTAATCGTTGGTTGATGACTGTAAAGTAAAAGAAATAGAGTAGTGGGATCTCTTGTCATCTGTCTAGGCCAAATCTAGAATAATAAATTTTCAATTTGTTTCCATAATATTCTTCTCAATCATTTCAATTTTCATTTGTGAAATGCCTGTACCAAGTATTTAATTAAAAAATAATCATTTTGTTTAAAACGTAAAAACATAAACTCAAAATTTTGTCAAGACTCTTCCCTCCCCCAACCACTGTTAATCATCACACTCGTCTACCCCCCCCCCCCCAACCGCGTTATATAATTTATGGGCGCTGATAATATTTTAGAACTTGTGGTAAACTCGAATTCTTTTTTTTCCACGGTATATTCAGTAAAATACTTTAGAAAACAGGATAAAAGAAAAATAAGCGATGAAGAGTTAAGACCAATTACCACATCATGAGATTTATGCAGTCTCAAACGATAAAATGTGCTGTGACTTGCAATAAGAAAAGTTCCGCCAACATCCCTTCTTATTTTTTATTCAAAAACTTTTAGTTAGACAGGAACTCATCTAGAATACCTAGATGGCAAGGAAAATTATAGTTAAAATTCAAAATAGTTAATAAAATAAAATTTTAGTCTTATTTTGAATGCGTAATTATTTAACGATGAAAATTATGTCTTAAGAACAATTTTAATATTATTATTAGTGTAATTTTAGCAACGTAAACTTATTCGTAAATTTGTTTTTGAACTACAATAGCGTCTTTAACTGCAAGTCATTCGGTTTCTATTTGTTTTGTCTATGCTAATCACTGACCAGGATGAACCCCCCAAAACCCGTTGGACTGCATCCTTGGTATCATCCGAGATGTTCACCATCGAGCCCTGAATCTCAGAGTACTTAAAACTCTCTCAATATGTACTCAATTGTCCGACTACTTTTGCAATGTGGGAACGTACGATTTGGGGTGGCCGGTTCTTAAATGTGTAAAAATTACGTGTTCAATTGGGCTTTTTCTGTTAGATGTTTGCCGCTCCGTATGTCGGTTTTTTAGTTTTTACAATTTGATTTAAAATAATAAATTTAAAAATAAATTAAAATTTCAAGTTTAAAAATTTAGTAAATAATAAAATACGAACCAATAAAATACATTATTTTACTTTGGTTATCGATAAGTAAAAAGCGCCAATGATGGAATTTGCAGCCTTCTTTTATGCGCTAGGAGGGGAAATCCTAAATAAGACAACCATCTACTAAAAACCCCTCCCAAGATGGTACAGTCGCAGTACATGTATTATTTTGTCTCACATAGTATTGCTGTTTATACATTCCTTTCTTACGAAACTGGCCTTTATTAATTTGATACTTCTGCCCTTTCGGACCTTTTTCCTCTTCTTATGCGCTCGTATTTTCTTGATTCTCCCCTTGTTCATTTTCATTTTTTCGCAAAAGCTGCCACTGCCTCCCAGTTTTCAGGGCTGTGTGAGATCCTCTCAACTATGTTGTCAGGGGTGAGGAGGAGAGTAGTTAGTTCTGTATGACATCCTTGGGGTTGTCACTGGTAACATTCATAGAAGGTATAGGTATAAAGTACTACTGTATTCTCATCGTCGCAGTACGGGCAGTTTTCATCCGTTGCCCTCTTAAAATGGAAAAGATAGGCTTCTAAGCAGCCGTGTCCGGTGAGAAGCTGGGTGACCTTGTAACTGATTTCGCCGTGAATTCTCGTATACCAATTGAACACGTTGGCTATCAGAATATAGGTCTATCGATCTTTTTTGTTTCGGTCCCATCTTCCTTGCCATATAATAACAGAGGCTTTCTGCAGTCCCGCAGGTGTTTTGGGCACTTTGTGAAATCTGAACTTACGTTCCTTTGCCAGGAGATCGATAAGGATTAGTAACGCTGCCATGAGAAGTGAGTCGGTACACGTTGTCCTATAGGCCTGCCCAATTCTAAGCACCATCTTTCTCTGAATATATTTCAGCTGTTCGGCATTTTTTCGCACCTTTAGTACATCCGGCCATATTGCAGTTCCATAAAACTTAATAGGCTTGACTACCAAAGCTAAGATGCCTATTTACTTTCTGATACAGACCTCCCCCCCATATTAGGGAGGAGTCGGGTAACAGCGGCCTCTTGCCTACTATTGTGAAAATGTCGGGGAATCCTACCAGTGCTAACCCAGATTCGCCATAGCTAATATTCAACTAGCGTTGGGCTAAAGACTGAGTCATCCGGCACACCACCGCTCGTCTTGAATTTTGTAGTCCTGCCGGCCTGGTATGTTGTAACTCATCTGTTTGTGAAGTAGGATGAGATAAGGACTAATCACTCTCCTTTCTAACTACTGGCGGATGTTTCTCCAAATGACCGAAATGAGGGTGTTTTTAATATCCAACGCCACGATAAGAACAAACTTCCTGATATAGTTCTTTACGTGAAGCTTTATTACGGAATTCGTAGACTTTTACGAATTATATTATTTCTAGATATCGAATTAACAAAACAAAATGTATATTGAAAAAACTTATAATTAAAATAGAACTGCAATTAGTAATGTGAACGCCTATATGCATATCAGTTTGTATCAAGATTGATTTTTCGCACATTTGACTCACGCCATCAAAGGTTTAAGCTTCAAAACAAAATTTTGATGCAAGAAATTTTAAAGAAAACATTATTTTCTACCTTTAAGTTTACATGTATGAAGTTTTAAACTGGAAAAACTGTTTTTTTTCTATTTACTTTTTTATTTTTATTTCAAATTAAAAAATTTCCTTATTTGACGGCGAAACGGAGTCGGGGTGATGTCCCATTCCGATATTAAATAACTAAGAAGTCAAATGCCACTATTAATCCCGAATATGATGTTGAATTTTGTTCCCCTCTTGTTTATTACCGTTAAAAAATAGATTTACTGCGCACTTTATCCTGTATTTTACCCTCTAATATACTTATAAATGCTTGTGGACATGTATTAAAAATATTTTAGGACTTTCGGAATGTCAAATAATGAACCAAAGAAATATTAAGGAATAGCCATATACAGGGGCCTCTGATGGCTGTGACCTGGCAACCAATTGATTCACAAGAAAAAAGTATGAGATATTTTCTATAGAGAATTTAGTTGATGTTATTTTCAATTACTTGATATTTTGCTCTGTTGTGAACTCAAACCGAGATATTCACGAATATTCATAAAAATGTCTCCAACGTGGCAGCCAAATCCGGGGCCACTTAATGTTGAATGTTCTTTCGGTGCATTTTAGTAGAATAATAATTTAAACGATAAAAAGACCGATTTCTCAACTATACTACATAATATGTACATAATAATTTTTATAATAATTATTGGTTTATGAATATCGAATAAGGTTTGAATTGCCAAGAATTCAAAACTTTGAAACTTTTATTAATATTTTCAATATAAGAGCAGAAAAAATATTTTGCACGCGGCGAGTGAGCCCTCAGGAACGGGCATGGCGGCAGAGGTTCGAGAATTGCCATAAATAAGAAAAGATAAGTTTCTTACACTAATGTTTTTTATTTATTGGATTCTCTCGCAAAATGTAACACATATTATGACTAATAAATAATCGAAGATAAATATTATAGTATGTCATTTAGAAACAGGACTTTCAACTCATCGTAATTATCGTACAACTTGTGGTATGATTTTAACGCTCCAAACGACCAATTACATAGCTTCTTTATTCCCCGCGTATTTAGTTTTCTCTAATCATGTCATTCTTTGGCTTGTAGCGACAACTACTGTTCAAGCCTACACTCTACCTTGAAGGACTTTGATGTTAAGCGTGACTCTAGCTTTTATCCTCAGTGCTAGAACTTGTGGATTCCTTTGTGTTTGTTGTTGCAGGGTGCTGCATACTTTCAATAAAATGAATGAACGAAAGTTGAGTTTGATTAAGGGTGGATGCAGCTAATATTAATTGGGAGGGGGTGTAATTCATTGCATAATGTAACAAAAGGTAAATTTTTTCACTGTTTTGGAATTTTAGTGCATTTAATCTATTTTTTCTCGATGTTTGAAAATTCAAGGTGGGGCGCGGGGTACTGACCCCCAGTTCCATGTACTTGTATTCTAAAAATTCCAAAGTCTAGATAGAACACAAACATATAGAAAGCTCCGGATGTCTTTGTAATGGTTGTGTTTCATATCATTTGACAGCACAACGTGGTGCATCATTAAAAAAATTAATAAAATTTACTCCACATATTGCAAACTTCATATCAATACATTGCTTATGAAGTTATATTTAACAACCGCGGAAGTGTATAGTACACTTTCTTTCCATAGAGAATGTTCTGGGCAGACTATACATTGGTGGTTTGCCATTGCCTTCCGAAGGCAATGGCTGTAGTCGAACAAGGTATTCAGCAATAGCAGCAATGCACTTAACCGCTTAAGCTGATAACCGTCTCACTGATATATTATTACAAGTTGGAAAATCAAACTACAGATGAAGGTTTGGCCATAAATTACAAATAACAAAGATACAAATTTAAATACCAAAATAAAATAAATAAAAATTGATATTTAGCTGAAGATTGAATATTTAATAAATAATGCATTCAATGCAATACAAATTAGAATTAACTTCGAATCAGGATCTACTCAGGCTTAATCTGTCTGACAACATTACATCAGTTATGAAAGGGAAGTGTAAATATAATGTAAGGTATATTATATTTTATCGAATGAGCAACCAACTCCGTGTTAGTTTTATCCAATCGTGTATGAGCAAGGAATATTTAGTTGTTCCTCTTAATCGCTACGAATCTGTTCCAATAATATCCTTAAAATAATGTTTAAATAATGCTACTAAAAATTAATAAAGCAGTTTCATAATATTATTTTTAAACTTCCAATTGAAACTGGAATGCCACACATTTCAAAATTAATAAAAGACTAGAAAAAGCGAGATTTTTAATATAATTTAAAAGAACAAAGTGTACAATCACAGGAACCAATATGTAGTGATACCACTATATACAATGGTTTCTACTAGTTAAAATTACATCCAAGTAAAGTCAATATTAAAATTTATTTTTTGTATTAATTCCATTTGTCAAGTAATAATAAAATCACAACGAACTGTATAATTTTCAGAGAATACAACCTTTTTATATTACAATGTGATATTATATAATAATATTTTATTCATTCATTTTAACAAAAAAAATGTATAAATACAAATAACGGCCCACATATTTATTTTACAGTTATTACATTTAATACCCAAAGAAAATATATCATCAAAGTGAATTTTTAATAATAATAATTTATTGTAAATTATAATTAATTAATATAGCCTTTGTTTAATTGAAACACATTTAATTTCTAAGGTAATATCATTTTTTGAAATTAAAGATTACACATTTCGAGGTAGCATTGTTATTTTTAAATATCAACATGGTGCTTCCATTTCAACAATTGCTAATTGTTACCACCTGCATAGGAAATACATAGTCGGGAATAATTTACCTAGTCGTATGGTTTAAGAGTAGAGAATGAACTACATTGTTAAAATTATAACTTGTACACATCGTGGGATAGTTACAACATGGTTGAATTCTCCAGGCTTTGACTACACAACACTAAGATTAAATTTTACAGTTACTTTTACTTTTATTATTATCACTCATTCATCAGGACCATTATTTATTATGTGAGTCCTATTTAGGCACTTGATAGTGCAGATATATTCAAATTATATAAACTTAAACCCCTTACGGCGTTGAAATAGACCTTGCGTTAAAATGTCCTAGTGGCGAAATATGTATGCATCGGAATGTCTTTGTAGTGTAACAGCGGCATTGAAATGATAATGTAAATATGTACATACGTCCCATTCCAAATAAACTATATAGAAGCTTACTACACAATTATTTATTTGCATTCTGATTAGACAAACTTTGATAAATTACCAATTAATTATTTAATAAGTCGACATATTAGTTTATTGCTTACTTACATTTTTACTTTTATAATTTTAATTAATTTCCTACTTGGTAACCACAGTATTTAATTGAAAATGAAACAAAAGGGGTTATCAAGATTAGATTTGTAGATTTTCCAATGTAAATATAGAGAACAAGCCTTCCTAAAATAATTAAAGAGCTTTCAAAGATCAATAATTACTGAGATATTCACTAACAGCTAGGTAGAACACTTATAAATTATAAAAGCAGATATTGGATCACTTACTAAATATAACAAAAGTAATATTTCGTGTGGGCGCCTAGTAAAATATCCTTATCAATCATTTTCTTGTCTATTTCTAATCTGGCAAGTAAAAATAATTTTAAGTTCATTTGATTCTGTATATTGATCATCGAAAATGTATACAAAATACAAGAGCTAGCAGAATTATAATCAAAAACATAAACACGATCATATTATCAAAATTTATAAACATCAAACAAAGGTTGGGAGTGAAGGTTTGGTTCAATAGTTGAACACTCAGCTTTCATTTAGCAAAACGTGGTTGAATTAATTATCTCCAAATATAACGAGAATTGTGCTAAACAGGGACAATCAAAAGTTTAACTCACTCAATAAGTTAGTAATGTATGAAATAACGGAAGCCCACTCCTTATTCCCATTCCTATACTTTTTAATGTAATGAAATCGAAACCCAGGTAACATGACGAGCAAAATAAGCGATTATCTGTTGGGAAACTTCTATGTTCAATTCTAAAGTGATTTTGTCTCTTAATTTCCGTAGAAATTCAGTTTCCTTTGAATTAGATTTGAAAAGATAAAATCCACACTGAAAGTCCCTTGCCGAGCTAAGCATACATACAAAATGTTTTTAATTTTAATTGTAAAAATGCAGCTACAATATTCATACGTCCAGAAATAATTTAAACTGAACGAAATGTAAACGGTTTGTTTGTTTTCATCCAATATACACAAATTTTCTTCATGAAAATTGTACATGCCAGTTAAAAAGTTTCAGCTTCGTCAATAATAATTTTGCTCGAAATAAACAAACCATTGTGAAGTTAATAATTAGAAAAGCGCAGATAAAGAGTAATATGTTTACGTTTTTCTCAATTGGGGAAATAATTTGAACGATTTTCAATATGCGCAACTTTGCAATGAAAATATGTACATTTAAAAAATTAATTACCTGAAAATAATTGCTGAAAAAAAAATTTAATATTAAAATTAATTTAAAAACAAACTCAATGCCTTTGGCTAAAGTGGTTTATATTCACATTTGTTACATAGAATTACAATAAGTATAATATGATTGTAGTAGGTATATCTGAAATTTTACGTGTAATTTACGATTTTGGCACGAGCGACGCATAAATAGCAGCGAAATATTGGAGTACCACACATATGCATTAACTTGCATGCAAGACATAAAAGATGTTTCAAAAATTGAATAAGGATTGAAACCACCCCAAGCGAGTCTTTTATAGAACTCTACGTTTAGTTCTTTATATTACAACATGGAATGGAAGTATTGAAAAAAAGTTAATTTACTTTAAACCTAAGCTGAAATTTACATAATATGAAAAGGATAGGTGACGTTATTATAATTACGTGATATTATTTAATAAATTAACTTAAAATTAGAGTAAAACTTCTTTATCAAAATTCAGTGATCAACTATCTGTAAACTTTTGCGGTTCGTCTTTGTGGCTGTTGTACATTCAAAATGATAAGATTTAACCTTTGGAAATGCTAAAATTTGAGGTGCAAGTTTATGTCTATGCTCCGATTTTCTATCTATCCGTTCCCAGACGACGGTCATGGCCTGATAGTTAGCGCGATCAACTGCTAACGTAGGGCTCCTCGGTTCGACTCGGGGTACAGTCTAAAATTTCTTGACCGTCTTCCGTGCTTTCGGAGGGCACGTAAAGCCGTCGGTCCCCTGTGTTAATGATTTGCCATCATAACAATAAAAAACAGGGTCAGGCACATCGAAAGGCAAGCCTAGCAAGCTACCTGAGATGTAAAAACAAAAATGCTCACAGAACTAATTGCAAAAATTAGTGAAGAACAGGTCCTGGACCTATATTAAGAGGGAGACTTCTTAATAAAAGTAAGTAGAAAGTAGTAGTTCCCAGTGCTCTATCAAATCTTGTTAAAGAGCGAAACTCAAATAGAAACCGTAGTGCAGTTTCATTAAGCCAACTGGACGATCGCCTAGGTCAGTCTCAAATGGACTCCAGCCAGTTTCAAGTAGTGAAATAGATTTAAAACATGTTGAGGATTTAGATTAGATAACAGTTAAATTCGGAATCGTTCAAATTCAAAATGATAAGATTTAATTGGTGAAAAAAAAATTATTTCAACTTCTTCGATATCTTAGGGTTATTTCTAATTTGTTTGCTAATATTCTGAAAATTTTGGGTACAAATTTTTCTTCAGTAGTCAACCCTCCGGATTCAATCTTTTCGAAATGCTAAACATTGAGATTAAATTTAATTCTATGCTCTGATTTTCAATCTCTATGCCCATCCTCGTCTTCTATCGAATCTTATTCTTCTTTCATGTGCCATATCCGGTCCCCAGATGTTGACGACCTCTCTCCTTCTTGTTAAAGAACGAAAATCAAATTAAAACCTTATTATGGCAGTTTTATTTTAAGTAACCTGGTTATCTCTGGTTAGGTCAATTTTTGTTTATCATTAGTTAATTAACTCAAGCAGAGATAACCTGGGTACTTTTGGTTGTTCGCAAAAATACGCCTCTTTTCGACATACTAAAAGTCAAGGTTTAAGTTTATTTCTATGTCCTAATATTCTTTCTCTTCTATCAGATCTTACTAAAGAGCGCAAAGCAAGTTGAAACCTTAGTTCAGCTTTATATAGCTGACTTGACGATTGACTAGGTCAGTCTCAAAATCGACTCCAACCGGTTTACGATCTACCGGAAGATTTAAACAAACCGCGTAGGAATTCAAGGCGAACCCCATTTTTACTCTTAATGTTTTTATAACCGGTAATTTTACTCTAGCAATCTGGCTTCCGTTTTCACTGTAAACCGCTTCCTGATAATTCCCTGCAAATTATTCTTCCTGGATATTTTGTTCCAAGTTTAATTTGGTTATCAATGTCTGGTGGAATCAGACGTTTCGGAGCCCCTGTTTCGACGCAGGGACGTTTGAGGATATCAGAGAATATTTCGAGTTCAAGTTATTGCTCTTTTATAATTTTTATATGAAATAGATATTTCATAAATATAAATAGATTATATTTTAGAGATTATAGATTAGATTAAAGATAAATAGTTATATTTAAGTGGCTAAAATCTTAAGATACATTAGGGTTGGGTTAGGTTTAGACAAGAGAAGAAATTTAGAAAGAAAGAAGAAACATATGGAATTCCTATTTCGAATGGCTAGGTGAGGTTTGGGTGGTCAACATTTTAAGTTAGGTAAGGGTTTAATTTAGGCTAGGTTTTGGTTTGGTTCGGTTACATTAGGTTAGGTTTAGATTACGTTAGGTTTATATGACTAAAATATTAAGTTCGATTAGAGTTACGTCAGGTTTAAGTTTTCATTTTAGGCATTCAAAAATATTTAACATTGAATGCTTTAAAACCAAAACGTCATCTTTCGAAATCCATGCTACATTTTAAGGACTTAGAAAAGTTATGAAATAATTGAAGGAAAATCCTATTTTTCAGTCAAAATAGGTTAAGTTAGCTATGCAACCAGAGTGCTTTCGATTTCCAACCAATAATAATAATTCTACTACTAGGAGTTAGGTTACTTCGGCGATTTAGACAAATCATCCGAAAGACGAATTCGGTACTCGTTAAAGTTTGAACTTGATAGTCGACTAGAATGACTTCCATCTATGTATATTAACCGAACAATTTGAATCAAGTCACGAAAACCAAACAGGGTATTTTCAGAAAACTAATTATGTGAGTGAAGACAGTTCTTTATTGTTTCTATCCGAATATTAAGATTTCTGATGTTATGGTGCCATCAATTCCTGTTAAATATTATCCTTTAATGCCTTTCGAGTTTGTCGAATTCTAATACACCAATTGTCATTTTTGTTCAATGCATATTTAATTATGGTTCAATTTTGTAATTCCGCATAAATAAATATTTTGATATTTAACTATCATCGTCATCCAATTCCGCCCCAAATTTAATAAGACCACCCGTCAATAAAATAAAAAATCGTTAAGTAATCTAATATTTAGCTTTCTGTACTTGATGTCATTCCAGATACTTTACCAATAAAGCTGTTCGAGATTTTTGTTTTGAAAATTGGTTTTATGTAACATAAAGAAACTTACCTTCGACGAAATATCAGAAAGTTTTTTAAGGTTATAATAAATGTTGATTATTTGTTACGGTTGTTTGTTCCCGAATAATGTTTTGTGTTGGAAAGCTTTCTTATGAAAGGCGTTCGGGATGTGACACAGTTGTTAAGCTTATTTAACAAACTTGAGCAGTAAATGAACGTAAACCATCAGTATACTCACGATTGTTAAAATATGACAATAACTTTGACTCTTATATCATTTAATTGTGACACATTTTCTTTTATAAATGGATTTCTGCTAACGTGGATTAATTTTCTTGGAATAACTTTTAGAATTTTAACGCTTTTCATTTTATTTTTGGATGCAATCCTTGACCTATTTGTAACTTCAAAACTTCAGCAGAAGCTTATAATATATTTTAGAACTGAATTTCTAAAGTTCTTGCCGTTGACCCATCTCGAACCTTGATGTTTCTAAAGTTTTTCTGGAAAACTCAACGTTGGTTTATTTAACGCTACGGATTGTCTGTTTCTAAAATTTTAAAATTGTCTAAATTTTTAGAACGACAAAAAGCAATTGAAAACTGAAATAAAAACGACAGAGTTTCCTTTGAACCGAATATCTACTTAAATAAATCAAACAAGTAATTTGACTTCCGTTATCAATTTCGAACTACTTAAGTACTATTACAAAAGAATCGATTTAAATTGAAAGCAGTTTTTCGAAAATCAAAGAACACTGTCCCGTAAACTACATGAAAATCGTGCGTAAAATAAAAACCTTTTATTCGTAAACAAAATTTACATTTTCGACTCAATTTTCAAGAAGGGGAAAGTGGTTAGAAAGGAAAAATTCCAATATAAGCGGGCAACGTAAAACAAGAAATAAAACATGATTGCACGAATTTTTACGATTATATTTACGCTCCTGAATTTAAAAAAAAATTGGCGCACAAGAAAGTCGTCTAAAAAATTTAAATAAACTGTAGTCGCCTTTTAATTTTTTTTACTTTTATTTGGTTTTCATCAAGTGAGATACTAATTTTTAATTTTAAGATTACAATTTCTAATTTCAGTAAAGCAAAGGCGTTTTAAGAAAAGAATGGTACACAAAAGCAATTATAAAGTTGTTTTTGATGTCGCTTCCTACTTACAAAATTAATGATGCTACAAGGAAAGCTCGAGATCCAAGTTTATTAATATTTTATTTTAATAACTGAAACCACCAACTAGAAAAATAATTTTAATTACGATTAGCAGGTTAAGTTTGATGATCCAAAATTAGATTTTTATGCGTAAAAAATGATTTAAATTTATATTGCCTCATTAGAGGTTACTTTACTATAGAGTTTATTAAGATAATTTTTATTTATAGGTTCAGATTTAGGAGGAAACAAATTTTTATAATTTCCTATTACCCAAAATACAAGTGGGTATAGTTTGTTTCAGAATAATTGGAATTAAAAAAAGTCATAGCATCAAATTACGTTGATATAAAGACGACACATAATACAGAGATAAGAGTATCAGGTCAACCAAGAGAACATAATGTGCATTGCTAAAAGCTGGCACGAGATTAAAATAATTAACCTTATCTCTATTATTATGTTTTGTTTATAGTTTGTACGTTTTTATATCAACGTAATTTGATGCTATGACTTTTTTTAATTTCAATTATTCTGAAACAAACTATACTAATAGCAAAAGTTCATGAAAAATAACGTTTGCTTTTAGCGTCATATGAACTACAATTTTTATTTTATATTACGTAACAAACTATTTCAATTTCCTTACTTTACGGTAATTTTACAAGATTAAATCGTTAAAATTGTTGTCAGAGATTTACCAAACAAAAGCATACGTTACGATAAAATGATAAATAAACTATAAAATGATAATAAAAACGTTATTGCAAAATTTATAGCAGTTGTAAAACTGTTTTTAATTTTCCGTATCATTTTTAAAGAGTTAATAATTGCGAAAATTATTAGCACAATTTACTAAGTAATTACATTATTCTTAAACTATTTTTCCCTTTCAGTTATCGCAAAATAAATTTAAGGTTACGTATAAATATACGAACCGTCGCGATTGTACACACAAAATTTCCCGAGAAGTGAATTTTGTTATGAATTTCTCTCCAATCAGATAATACCCAATTACTATTTGATATTATTATTTTCATTGTGAAACTGATATATTGACGTGTTGTTACGGCTTCCACTCGAAATCATAATAATTAAGTAGAAAAATTAATAAATGTAGAAAAAATAAACTACTATTTATGATGATTAATTATTAAGCACCTTGTATATAAAACCAAACGTTCGCATTAAACTGCATAATAAGAAAATGATGTCATTACATTTCTTCGACACGTGTAACAACAAAAGAATTGAGCGCGTCACATTGCATCTTCTTTGTGATTGTCTTTCTCCTGGTCGTAAAAAACAGATAATCACGCCGGTTGAATTAATTTCATTGGATTATTTAAACTCCCCGCGAAGATTTTACAGGAAACCACTTCGAATGCTAGTAATTAAGTGGGGAGATGCGAGGAGGACAGAGTATTTAGAACCATCAAACATTGCACTCTCCATTATCGTATAAAAATATAACATATTAACAATTATCTTTTATCTTATTACAAAACTGTATCTCAAAGTGTCAACGAAGTGTGATTTCCTAAAATTTACGTGAAATCCAAAATCAATACTGGATCTATTGAATCTAGAATTAATAAATAATTTGTGGTAATTAATGTGATGCAAGGTCAATCGCCATGACACTATGCAAAACCAAACGTTCTCTATTGCAGTTATTAACTATCAAATTTTAATGGTAATTATGAACAATTTTTAAGTGAAATCAATTCTATCATCGATTATTATTATAATACAAAATAATTTAATTAATAATGAACAATTTTTAAGTGAAATCAATTCTATCATCGATTATTATTATAATACAAAATAATTTAATTAATAATGAACAATTTTTAAGTGAAATCAATTCTATCATCGATTATTATTATAATACAAAATAATTTAATTAATAATGAACAATTTTTAAGTGAAATCAATTCTATCATCGATTATTATTATAATACAAAATAATTTAATTAATAATGAACAATTTTTAAGTGAAATCAATTCTATCATCGATTATTATTATAATACAAAATAATTTAATTAATAATGAACAATTTTTAAGTGAAATCAATTCTATCATCGATTATTATTATAATACAAAATAATCCTGTTAATTATGACAATTTGAATTAAAAGCACCTCGTGAACGTAATAATACAAGAACAATCTTAAAAGTGCGAATCGAGATTATTTGCGGTTAAGCTATTATTAACGAACATTCGAGTCGATTTACTATAACATTTGTGAAATAATTAAATAAAGACAAGGCTACATAAACTCGGGAAATTACTTTGCCTTCAAACGTGTTAGATCAGCTGTTTTCCATGCATCAACTTACAAGGTTTCCACGTAATTCATCTGGCCAACCAACTGAGGGTCCACGCACATCATTGGTATCGGCCATACGCTACCAAGCTTATTCTCGATTGGTTAAGTACGAAAAACAGGTACCATTTTCTTTATGTACAAAATGAAATTTGTTAATAATTATTAAATTTAACGTATATGTTTCAACTAACGTTTTATAATCAGATTTTATTTAAATCACAATTTACATTTTATGTTTCAATTACCGTTTAGTAATTATATTTTAATTAAATCAAAAATTAAATCTAGAATTTGCTAATAATATTATTAATTTTAATTTGAATGAAAGAGAGCGAATCTTTTAATTTTAAGAACAATTGCTATTTATATTTTATGCCAGGTGTAATTTATGTATCCATTTGCAATAATTTTATAATACATGTATATTTTGAACTTGACTTTGATTTCCTCTACACTCAACGTAAGTTAAGTTCGCAACCCTACCTGAAGGAAGTCTTACCGTAAATAGCTAGCCGAGGAAAAATTTTTTTTGGGTATTACGACGCTCAGCGTAATAAAATGGCGCCCAAGAATGGGACATCGACTTTCAAGAAAATCGAACGAACTTGACTGAGTTGAGTGAAAAGGAATGAAATTTCATGTTCTTTGTTTTTTGGTCACAAAAGGTTTAAGCAAATGCAATTTTAAAGTGTAAGGCAATTAAAAAAAATAATAGGTTTTTGTAATAATTAAGTAAGCATAAAAAAATTTTAAAATGGACCCAATATACTTAACGAATGAAGAACTAAAATTTGAAATCGAAATTCGTAACGGGCAAACCCACGTAACGCGTCTGGCGAACGAACAGTTATTAATAGGGTTAATGGAACAATATGTGCCGATTAATAGTGTACCGTTTACGTGGAAAATTAATACTGATCAATTGAACACGACGCTATCGGAAATAGCTAATATCATTCAAAGCGGGATAACGGCAAATAATATAGAAGCAATTAAAGCTCGTTTATTACATGCGGATCAACGCGTATCAATAATAAAAAAAGAAACGTTTGATAAAAATGACGATGAAATCGCTGATTATGAAAAATGTATCGAAAATATGGAAAAAGAAATAACCAACTATATAATTAAATCAAAACAAAATAAATCCCAAGACTTATCTAGTAGTAAATTAAAATTAAAAACAGTAAAAAATATTCCAATTTATAAATGGGATATCAAATTTGCCGGTCATTCGTCAAAAGAAGACCCTATGAATTTTCTTGAACGAATAGAAGATCTTCGTATCGCTAGACAAGTCACTGAAGATGAATTATTTACTTCAGCCCATGATTTATTTACAGGGGAGGGAATTAAATTTTGTAGGAGCGCAAAAGCAAAAAGTACTACATGGAAAGAATTTGTTGATTTGTTTAAACTAGAATTTTTGCCCTCAGATTATGAATATCAATTACTTCAACAAATTAATAAGCGGGTGCAAAACCCACATGAAAATGTGTTAGCATTTATAGACAATATAGTATCTCTATATAGCCGATTTGAAACACCAACAAGCGAAAAAGATATTGTAAAACAAATCCTTCGTAATTTAAACCCTTTCTTTGCTAACCATGTAGTATTACAACAGATTGACACTTTGTGTGACTTAAAAGTAAAATGTAAAAAAATACAAGAGCTGCAAGATCAGACTTTAAATTATCCGGTACGACCTAATAATAAAATTAATTCAGTCACTAAAAGAATGTCACAAGTACAAGTAAATTCCTTAAAACCTGGTACTTCTACAGTACCACCTGTTGAAGTAAATAGAGTAAATCCTACATGTTGGAATTGCCAACAAATAGGCCATGTTTATTTTTCATGTCCCAAAAGAAAACGACCACCTTTTTGTTATGGTTGCGGGTCGCCCGGAATTTATAAACAAGATTGTGCAAATTGTAAGCCAAAAATATCTTCCCCCATTAGGACAAAAAACGAGAAACTCGATACTCCAGAACAGGGCACGAGTGTCGAGAAAACCATTGCATTAGTCCCTGCAAGCCAACCCGAAGTAACCGACAGGCAATTAGTGCTATACGGGTCGATTTAATTAAGTCGCGAATTTGGAATAAGTCGCCTCGGAAGGTCGTTGTTAGAACAAAAAATAAATTACAAACTAATAATTTTAAGGTTGATTCCTCCCAATGGGATAATTGGTTGCAAACAATTAATTTATTTTTCAAACAACAAAAAGAAACGCAAGCCGTTGCGACAACCTTTACGAAAAAACCTTTCGATAACAGACCTTATCTCCAACTTAAAGTTTGTAACCAAACATTCATGGCGTTAATAGATTCCGGTAGTAATGTTTCAATTTTAGGACAAAAATGTATTGAAATAATTAAACAATTTGAATTAAAAATAAATAAATCTAACATTAAAAATATCAGTGTGGCAAATGGGGCTCCTGCCGAAATTATCGGAGAAGTTTATCTGGCGGTTAAAATTAATAAGGTTCTTCGAAATGTAAAATTCTACCTGGTACCTACTATAGATAGTTCCATAATATTAGGAACAGATTTTTGTTCAATATTTAAATTACAAATCGATTTTGCTAATTTTTCATGGAAAATTCCAAAAACTATTCAAATAAATAGTATTACCGAAACAAATCAAATGTCTTTATCCCATAAACAGCAGGGTCAATTAGAACAAGTAATCAATAAATTAGAATCAATATCTAAAGCGGCCACTGGATGCGTCATAGGAGTTACACATCGAATAGATACTGGAAATTCTCTCCCTTTCAAACAAAGGCAATACGCTTTGAGTCCTATGATGAAAGAACATTTAACCCGAGAAATTGATAAAATGATAAGGGATAAAGTAATCCAGGAATCGCATTCCCCTTATTCGTCTCCAGTATTATTAGTTAAGAAAAAAGACGGTGAATTTCGTGCTTGTTTCGATGGTCGTAAACTTAACTCGGTGACTGTCAAGGACTCGTATCCCTTGCCTAGAACTGATAGTATATTGATTCGTTTGCGTGATTCTAAATATTTTTCTTCCATTGATCTACGAAAGGCTTTCTGGCAAATAAAATTAGACGATGAAAGTAAACAAAAGACAGCTTTTTGTATACCTGGCAAGGGCTTATACGAATTTGTAGTTATGCCCTTTGGATTAAGCAATAGCCCACAGACATTGCAGCGGGTTATGGATAGAATTTTAGGCCCTATTTTACACAAGGAGGAAGCATTCGTCTATTTAGACGATATAATTGTTGCTTCTCCCACTTTTGAGAAACATTTAGAAACCTTGACTGAAATATTTGAAAAATTAAAAGAAGCAGGCTTTCGAATCAATCTAGAAAAATGTAACTTTTGTCAAAAATCACTAACCTTCTTGGGATTCATAGTAGGAGAAAAAGGGTTGCAAACTGATCCGGCTAAAGTCGAAGCAATACAAAAATTTAAAACTCCTAAAAATACTACTGAAGTCAAACGTTTAATTGGTCTTATAAGTTATTATAGAATTTTTATGCCACAACTATCTACCATCTCATCTCCTATTACTGCTTTGATAAAAAATAAAAAGAAAGGCCAAACTATAGATTGGACTCCCGAAGCCGAAAAATCTTTTGAGCAAATTAAACAATTAATATCCACCGCTCCTATTTTGATATCTCCTAATTTTTCTGAGCCTTTTTACATACAAACGGACGCTAGCGGAGTAGGTTGCGGGGCTGTCTTATTTCAGAAGAAAGAAGGGTTAGAGCACCCTATAGCCTACGCCTCACGCGCGTTAACCTCCACAGAGCAAAAATACCACGCCACGGAGCGTGAACTTTTAGGTGTCTTGTTTGCAATCAATAAATTTAGGGGTTACATTGAAGGATTAAAATTTACATTAATTACTGATTGTTCAGCTCTCAAATGGTTGAAACAATTTGACCAATCCACCGGACGATTAGCCCGCTGGTCATTAAAATTGGCTCAATACGATTTTGAAATACAACATCGGCCAGGTAAATTAAATATCGTTCCCGATATGTTATCCCGCGATGTTTGTATAATGGGTTTGGACGGCCCCTCAAATGAGTCCCTGAATACTATTCTAAGTAACGTAAAAGAGATTATGATTGAGGTGGAGAGTTTCAAGGGAGAGCCGGAGGACAGGCAGTATAAGTATCTTGATGAGATGTTGACCAGAAATTTGCTTAAACTAGATGATGTCCAAACGAATGGACAAGATACTATTAAACAAGCGCGAAAACAAGTCATAAATTATGTTCAACAGTGCATTAGCACACTAGAAGCCAAAGCGGCCTCTAAAAATCGCGAAGTTTGTTCATTAGATTTAAACTTAATACAAAAAGACCAATGGTACAATGAATTAATCGAAAAAATAACAAATACTCCAAAGGAATATCCGTCATTTAAAATCCAAAATAATATCATTTATAAATTCGTTCCTACTAACTTAATAAATTCAGCTAACTTATCCGAGTGGAAAATAGTCGTTCCAATAGCACATCGAAAAGACATTTTAAAAACTTTGCACAATGATCCAAAGGCCGCCCATTTAGGTATTTTCAAAACCATGGCTCGTGTGTCCGAATTGTATTACTGGCCAAAAATGGCCCATGATATAAAAGAGTATGTTCAAAACTGTGATATTTGCAGTTCGCAAAAATCCTCGCAAAGCGCTCGGCCTGGGTTAATGGGTCAACAGAAAAAAGTGTCATATCCATTTCAAGTAATTTCAATGGACTTGTTAGGTCCTTTACCAATGTCAAAAAAGAAACGCCATCAGCATTTACTAGTGGTTACAGACTATTTTACCAAATATGTTACCGTTCATCCGCTAACAAAAGCTACCTCTAGCAAAATTATTGACTACCTAAAAAATCATTATTTTACCACCTTTGGTGTGCCTCAAATGATTATCTGTGACAATGGTGTCCAATTTATTTCTAAAGAATTTAAAGAATGTCTAGCTGAATTTAAAATCCAAAGTACCCTTTATAATGCTAAATACCACCCTCAAAATAACCCCACTGAAAGAATAAATCGTATTTTAGTAACGGCTATATCCTCCTATATAAAGGAAGATCATACTGAGTGGGATGAAAATGTCCAATCAATTGCCTTTGCAATAAATACTTCAAAAAATGAAGTAACAGGATTTTCACCTTCTTTTCTTGTATTCGGACGTTATATACCGATTTCGGGTGATTATTATGGAGATTCATTAAAAGACATCGATATTAATAATAAAGATAAACAGATTCGTTGGGATAAAAATCAACAACAATTACCAGAATTGTTTCAAAATGTTCGACAATCTTTAACTAAAGCTTACAATAAAGGAAAACATAATTATAATTTGAGAAAAAGACCCTTATCTTTCCAAGTAAATGATTACGTTTGGAAAAAAAATTATGTTTTATCAAACGCAGGTAATAAATTCATGGCAAAACTAGCGCCTAAATTTGTCAAATGCCAAGTAATAAGAAAAGTAGGTAATGTAACTTATGAATTACAAGATGCAAAGGGTAAAAATATAGGCAACTGGCATATTAAGGACCTTAAGAAAGTTCACAGCCCTTAAATTTTTTAATAATATAATGTTAATGTCCTGGGTAAGACACAAAACTACATCCCGCCCAAAAGGTCGTTAACGTAAAATCTATCTAAAATTTAAAATTATTCTAATTATTAATAACAAATAAATCCATGGGTGTTAATTTAAAAACAAAAATTATTTTATTAAACGAACGTCAACTACAATTATCAATCATTAAGTTTATATTTAAAAAGTTAAAATTTTTTTGTCTTATGAATTAATAATCTTAAATAATAAAATTGTATAAGCAATTTATCTATTACAAATTTGATGTTGGCCTGCATATTATCTAAAGAAAATAATCAATCCATAAAATTGAAATTAAATTTGCTAGTTGGAAAATTCCAATTAAAGGTCCTTATTTTATCTTGTCTATGTTTTTTTGTGCTATAAAAGCTAATGGTCAAAAGAAGTGATCCAATTATAAAAGAATTGACAAGGGTAACAAGTTACCCAAGATTAATATTCTAACTTGGTTCACAACCTTAAACAATTGGCCAACAGTTACTTTTTTGCGGATTCATTGTAATACGTGTTCTGTTAAAAAGAAGACAAAATACAGAATTCCAAAAATCAGGTACCTAATTATCTTATTATGAATTACCTTAAATTTTATCTTTTAATTGATATCTTAATTAATTGTTCCAAAACGGAATATTTATCGATTATCTTTTGAAGTGTACTGTCAAAAAGGCAATTTACAGAATTCTAAAAATCAAGTACCTAATTATCTTATTATGAATTACCTTAAATTTTATCTTTTAATTGATATCTTAATTAATTGTTCCAAAACGGAATATTTATCGATTATCTTTTGAAGTGTACTGTCAAAAAGGCAATTTACAGAATTCTAAAAATCAAGTACCTAATTATCTTATTATGAATTACCTTAAATTTTATCTTTTAATTGATATCTTAATTAATTGTTCCAAAACGGAATATTTATCGATTATCTTTTGAAGTGTACTGTCAAAAAGGCAATTTACAGAATTCTAAAAATCAAGTACCTAATTATCTTATTATGAATTACCTTAAATTTTGTCTTTTAATTGATATCTTAATTAATTGTTCCAAAACGGAATATTTATCTTTTATCTTTTGTTGAGTTCTGGAAATGAAGAACAAAAATTATCTTTTGAATTTAAGGTTGAAAGAATAATCACAACCGTGTTAGAAAGTAATTCATAAACTTGCTTTAAATAAAACACAAAAATCACTATTTAATAATGTAACTGATTTGGCGACTAAATTGAGTTTTTTAGCAAGACCAAAATCAAATTATTAAATCTGGTGGCGAAAGGATTTTTTGTGAATCTGTTAAAATAGCTAATTAACTAGATTTGTGGAAAATTCAGTGCCTGATAGAAATTTTGTTGAAGGAATAGCTAACCTTTAATTTATTTTTGTCTCACGATGCTTCCAGAGATTGATAATTTGTGTTAAATAAAGGTAGTAACAATTACAGCAATTCGCCTATGAATTAATGTGTAAAATTAAAAAGTTATTACTAAATCAAACAAATTATTTTTTTGAGCAAGTTAAAGTGAATAATTAATAGAATAACGTAATTAAGACAAATAGCAGTTGACTGTTAAAATAAAATATTTCTTTCAAACAATATGTATTATTCCGCCGTAAGTTAAATAACCTTAATGACATGTAATTGTTATAATAAAAAAAAAAAAAAGTTGTTAAATAGCTCAGAAGTTTAAGTTTTTTATAAATAATTGTTGCTAGTTGTTATGCAAGGTAAATCATGAACAACTTCAGTATAGAAATCGCATTTACACTTATACTGACCTCGAGTTTAAAATAGCTTGCATATGAATCAAAAATAAAAGATAACAATTAAATCTTTCTTAAAGTAATATATTTAACGTTGAACTATCTAAATTACATAAACTAAATAATTATTAAATAAACGTAAAAGATTTTAAAACTAAATCACGATTTTGAAAAAAAATTAATTTGGTAATATTTAAATAAACAGGTAAGCTTAAGTGAATAAATTGATTATAATATGAAATAATGAAGTTAAACTTTTAGTATGGTCAAAAAGGAACTCGATATTATTACAACTGGGTTTTAAAATGTAAACAAAGCAAAATAAACAAATGCTAGGTGATCGCAGCAGCGAATTATAAAAGCGAAGAATGAAGGTTGATAATTCATTACATTATCCTACTACCCAGTTAGAAAAAGTATATACTTTATGTAGAACCATGAATTTAGTTAAAAATACAAGCTTTAAAAATATTATAAAGTAACTACAGTTACAAAATAAAATTAAGATATTACAACATACTTTGATTGATACAAATTAATAATTTAATTCGTGAAAATTTTTACTTCCTACTAAATGTTAAATAATAAAGCGTAAAATGTCGCGTTCAAACTTGTTTGACCTTGTATGATAAAAGTGTCGCTTATCAATGCAGCCATAATAAAACTTATGAGTTGAATAGTAATTTGTTTCTTTCTAATTTTTCGTGGAAGAAATTACGAGCACGTTGAAATAAAAATATTTTTTATCTAATGGAAATTAAATTAATAAAGAATTTAAAATTGTGTACTACAAATAATTAACCAAATAATTGTTATCACACAATTTATGAGTAAATTTGGTGATGAATAAATTGTTAATTACACTTCCATGCCGATCGAATACAAGAAAAGAAGAACCCGCTAATTTTGATTAATAGAGCATATTATTATAGGTCTTGAAATAAAATTTTATTTTACCTGGAATTATTTTCGCTTTGTACATCCCTGACAACAAAGTCAGTAAAATAAACAAAGCGTTTGCTATAAAGAAAATTATCAACTATGAAATTTTTTCTAGAATTATTCTTGCTTTGTACATCCCTGACGATGACGTCAGTAAAGTAAACAAGGCGTTTGCTATGACGAATTAATTCACTTTAAAGTGTCTGGTATATTTTTTATAATTATTAAAAATCATCGTTATGATAATAAAATTAAAATAAAGTTTCTTCTCATTAAATTCTTATAAATAAAATATAACTAAGAATAACTAATAAATTTTTTGTTTTCCAAATTTAGGAACAACTTAGACTATTATTATCTAAATAAACTGTTTTTTCTTAAAAATATACCATGTTAAATTACCATTCCACGAGTAATTAAAGATTCCGTTGATAATCTAAATTAATAAATGACTCTTAAGAAAGAATAATTGAAGTAATACGACTTCTTTGCTCTTCAAATCCTAATTATGACTTGCCAATAAAAGATTGGTAAATAACTACTTACTTCAGAGAGCTTTTAATTTCACTGGTAATTATGAATTGTGTTTATTACAAATGTCTAAAAAGTAATTACTGATATGAAAAAATTTTTTATTTTTCTTCGTACGTGATCTACGTTGTACCTCCTTAACGAAGCATAATGAGTCATGGCTTTGAATGAAGAATTTTGTTTGAGAAATGTTATCAAACTTTACGTGTCTTTTCTTTTCTAATAAACAAAAGTAAATATTATAATTTGTGTTAACAATAAAACTTTTTGGTACAAGTAATATATAAGCGTAAATAATATAATAAATAAAAATAATTATACTTTTTAAAGACACTTGAATTTATGACAGTAAAATTAATAATTTTTTAAATCTCTTTAAATAAAATGTTCATCGACAAAATTCCGTATTACCAATAGGATAAATTTATTAACAATTAATTTAAATCATCTCTCTAAAATGAATGACTCATTATAATATATAAAAAATATCACAATTTATAATTTCAATAATAACTCGAACTAAAGCTCGCCGCATACTGGACGGCAGATTACTACTTGTATTGGCTTTTTAATGATTTCACATGTAAATATGATTCGTGTTTTTATTATTAAACCCAATTATTAAGTATATGATTTTGACAAATTATTTATAAAAAATGAGTAGACTATATAATACGGGAAATCCGACCCTGTCAAAAATCTCACTAATTAAATATTTAATTTTTATGGTACCGCTATTTATAATATTATCTTACATATACATTATTCTTAATAATTAACAAAACGCTTTAAATTCCCATTGTTAATAGTCCCTTAATCTAATTAAGTTAGTTAAAAATTTTTTATTTTTTGCAAATAATCAGGTTAGTTAGTTTTAAGAATAAAATAAGTTATTGCCCGTTTTAATTAAGATAAATTAAGAAAATAAACATCACTTGATTTTTAAATAAAATCAACCCCAATGTCCCTAATAGGATTAGTCCAATTAAAATATTTATTTGTACATACTAATTTCTTATAATTTTAAATACCTAAGTAAGCAATATTCATAATAGCCCCTCTCCTTTATTAAAGTGACCTAGTTCACTACAAATCACTAATGATTTGACCCCGATCGTAAGTTTTCCTGAGTTTAACCAGCGGATAATTGAAAAACCAGGCCCCCCCTTCTGAAATTTTAAACTACTACCCTGTTTATATAGTACCCCGTAATTATTTAATATTTTTAAATACGGTTGTTAATATTACTATCTACATATTAATTATTTAGTCCTATCTACATTAATTATTTAGTCATATCTACATATTATTTTGTCTTATCTACATTAATTATTTAATCGTATCTACCTAATAATTTTATCGTATCTCAATAAGCAATTAATCGTATCTACCTAATAATTTTATCGTATCTCAATAAGCAATTAATCGTATCTACCTAATAATTTTATCGTATCTCAATAAGCAATTAATCGTATCTACCTAATAATTTTATCGTATCTCAATAAGCAATTAATCGTATCTACCTAATAATTTTATCGTATCTCAATAAGCAAATAATCGTATCTACCTAATAATGTTATCGTATCTCAATAAGCAAATAATCGTATCTACCTAATAATTTTCTCGTATCTAAATAAGCATTTAATCTTATCTACATAATGAGTTAAGTTTGTTTTTGAATTTGTATCGTATAAGCTAACGGTGTGATTGCATCTGTTTATTTTGTGTTGGTTCAGCCCCAACAGAATAGATTACGCAGTCCAACCTAGAATTCAGCCGTGATATCGATGTTAAAATCACTGAATGAAATAGGACGGAGTATTATAAAAGGATACGTGTTAAGAACACGGTGTGTCGTTTGGACAATTTTTCTCTTCGAAAAAAAATGAAATCAACTACATTCATTTTGTAAAACGAAGATTCTGTGCATTTCTAGGGAAAGTCTTCTTTAAGACACTCCAATTGAAATGTTATGTTCATCTTGGTTGCACTATCTTCACCCATTTAAAGAGGGAAAAACTAAAATCTGTGCGGTCAAGCTAATGGGATGACTCGGATTCCCATCAAGCCCCGTTCTCATTGAACTTTGTCCTTCCTGAATGCTGAATGAATGCTTTCGCCATTTTGGACATAAAATAATTGTTTTCTATAAACATCTTATAAGGAAAGTAAGAAATTTTCATACAGACAATTTTGACTTGCCTGATTAGAAAAATGAAAATGAAATTCTTTAATTTCACTTACTGCTTAATCCTCTCAACCAACCGACTTTCAACTTGTAAATTTGATGCGTTGAAACTTCGAGAATTATTTTAATAATTCCATTTGTAAATAAGATTAATCAATTCAAAGTTTGACTTGTAAATATGATCTGTTGAACTTTTTGTCCTCCTATTAACAATTCAACTTGTAAATATGATCTGTTGAATTTGTAGTCCTCCCATTGATAATTCAACTTGTAAATTTGATTCATTGAATTATCTTGTTTATGTTGTACTAGTCATTAGAAAATAACATCCTCGTTTGAAGTTACCTTGAGTTACGCCCCCGCCCAGCCTGTATGAATAACCTGACACGATGACCCGGATTCGCGTTAAGGCTCATCCTCGCACGAGCAGAGCGCTTGACTTTCGGTTCCCTAAAACCAAGGATTGATTTCATAAATGATTGTATCTCATAAACCCCCTCGACTCTTCAAGAGGTTTCTTGCTCTACTCCTGAAGAATAATCCAGAACAAGTGGCGTCCAACAACAAATCAACCACCATCGTACTTTGAGTCAAGCCGAAGACAATGAGTGGTCTTAATTAATCATATAATAATTCTTCCTAATAAGCGTACCATAACTTTCCTTTCTTGTAGTTTTAATTTAGCTTAAGAGTAAATAAGTATACTCATCCCATATTTAAAAATAAAAATATAGGTACAATACCTCATTTTTTTTTTGTTTTTTTTATAACAAGTTAGCGTGTTACGGCTTCCACTCGAAATCATAATAATTAAGTAGAAAAATTAATAAATGTAGAAAAAATAAACTACTATTTATGATGATTAATTATTAAGCACCTTGTATATAAAACCAAACGTTCGCATTAAACTGCATAATAAGAAAATGATGTCATTACATTTCTTCGACACGTGTAACAACAAAAGAATTGAGCGCGTCACATTGCATCTTCTTTGTGATTGTCTTTCTCCTGGTCGTAAAAAACAGATAATCACGCCGGTTGAATTAATTTCATTGGATTATTTAAACTCCCCGCGAAGATTTTACAGGAAACCACTTCGAATGCTAGTAATTAAGTGGGGAGATGCGAGGAGGACAGAGTATTTAGAACCATCAAACATTGCACTCTCCATTATCGTATAAAAATATAACATATTAACAATTATCTTTTATCTTATTACAAAACTGTATCTCAAAGTGTCAACGAAGTGTGATTTCCTAAAATTTACGTGAAATCCAAAATCAATACTGGATCTATTGAATCTAGAATTAATAAATAATTTGTGGTAATTAATGTGATGCAAGGTCAATCGCCATGACACTATGCAAAACCAAACGTTCTCTATTGCAGTTATTAACTATCAAATTTTAATGGTAATTATGAACAATTTTTAAGTGAAATCAATTCTATCATCGATTATTATTATAATACAAAATAATTTAATTAATAATGAACAATTTTTAAGTGAAATCAATTCTATCATCGATTATTATTATAATACAAAATAATTTAATTAATAATGAACAATTTTTAAGTGAAATCAATTCTATCATCGATTATTATTATAATACAAAATAATTTAATTAATAATGAACAATTTTTAAGTGAAATCAATTCTATCATCGATTATTATTATAATACAAAATAATTTAATTAATAATGAACAATTTTTAAGTGAAATCAATTCTATCATCGACTATTATTATAATACAAAATAATTTAATTAATTATGAACAATTTTTAAGTGAAATCAATTCTATCATCGATTATTATTATAATACAAAATAATCCTGTTAATTATGACAATTTGAATTAAAAGCACCTCGTGAACGTAATAATACAAGAACAATCTTAAAAGTGCGAATCGAGATTATTTGCGGTTAAGCTATTATTAACGAACATTCGAGTCGATTTACTATAACATTTGTGAAATAATTAAATAAAGACAAGGCTACATAAACTCGGGAAATTACTTTGCCTTCAAACGTGTTAGATCAGCTGTTTTCCATGCATCAACTTACAAGGTTTCCACGTAATTCATCTGGCCAACCAACTGAGGGTCCACGCACATCATTGGTATCGGCCATACGCTACCAAGCTTATTCTCGATTGGTTAAGTACGAAAAACAGGTACCATTTTCTTTATGTACAAAATGAAATTTGTTAATAATTATTAAATTTAACGTATATGTTTCAACTAACGTTTTATAATCAGATTTTATTTAAATCACAATTTACATTTTATGTTTCAATTACCGTTTAGTAATTATATTTTAATTAAATCAAAAATTAAATCTAGAATTTGCTAATAATATTATTAATTTTAATTTGAATGAAAGAGAGCGAATCTTTTAATTTTAAGAACAATTGCTATTTATATTTTATGCCAGGTGTAATTTATGTATCCATTTGCAATAATTTTATAATACATGTATATTTTGAACTTGACTTTGATTTCCTCTACACTCAACGTAAGTTAAGTTCGCAACCCTACCTGAAGGAAGTCTTACCGTAAATAGCTAGCCGAGGAAAAATTTTTTTTGGGTATTACGACGCTCAGCGTAATAGTGTTCTTTTTGTCCAGCGACTAACCATTTATTTTTTGAAATCCGTGAATTCAAAATTTTTCTTTAAATTTATTTTCTTTCCAAATTATTTTATTCACTTCAATAAAACGCACTCTTACAATTTTAAAACTTAAATTTTCTTTTTTATTTATAACAAATTAACTCTACAAAATTTATACAATCGACTCGCTCGAAGCGTCCTATCCGCTCGACTGCCTGGCGTAGACTCTTTAAACGTCCTCTCCGCTCCACTGCTCGGCGTAGACTGACCCCCTTCTCCTTCCAACGCAAAAGTTCCTTGTCTGCGCACAAGGATATCCATTTTACAAATCCCCCTTCTATTTAATTATAATTTACAATTTTTGTGACATTTTCAATTTTACATGTTAATTTTTATTTTTTTATTTTTTAACTTTCCCGAAATTTGGCTTACAATTGAAATACAGTTCAATATATTTGATAATTCCATTCAGGGTCAAATTTTGTCGTTTCGACCAATCAGCGTGCGTTATTTTACATTGTAGTTAAATGGGTACAACGCATGCACAGTCGAATAATATCCGAAAATAAAAAATATTCCAAATACCCTACCAGAATATCGAATATTTGTAGTGAAACGTAAAAGAATTCATACGTAATAAAAAATCTCTTCGAATATTATAATTTATGTAGTGTGTATGACTAACGCACTCAACAGATGCGATGTAGGAAACCGGTTCAACGCATTAGTTTAAACCCGAGTTCACTTAAAGCATTGTACTTCTAACGAATTTTATAGTAACGAATTTTATATTACAAATTTAGTGCGATTATGCTTCCATTTTTTTCGGTACTTACGAAATTTTTTGTTTGATTTTTTTTTGCAATGATCGTGATGCGATATGGTCAATTTGTTTCACAATTTTCGACATTAAAAATGGCGTTTGAAATGTCGATTTTCGTATGTGATGTTGTGCTTTTAAGTTGTGGCGTTTCTTCACGGAATTATCACCGCAACAGGAACGCGGGTTCGGACAATACTCAAAGATTCATCTCGTACAGGTTTCAGCTGCGGAGATTGACACTCACTCCGCTGCGCTTCGCTCGTGCAATCTCCTTGCTAAAACCTGTACTCGCTGAATCTTTGAGTATTGTCCTAGACCTTGTGTTGTATCGTGCGAATATTTTTGAATACTGGGTGATTATCGAGTATAACAGCATCAGAAGGGTAGCGAAAATCATCGAAGATTTGCCAGGGACTGGTTTTTTGAATGGGGATTGCACGAGGTCATAGACCAACTGTAATCTCGAGCTAGAAAACCTGGACGAGATAAATGTTAGATTATTTAAACTTACAATAGTAATATTACGTTGATTAAGCCTCGAAAAAATAATTCATTTTTAATTTTTTCCACAAATTTCGAAAAGAATATTGAAATTTATAAAAAATAAGCTTTACTTGTTGGTAACAGTATTAGGGCGGGGCCTGATCCCGGATTATCGACAGATTATTTCCAAAAATGGGAAGCTTTCATTGGACTTCAGTTGCCCAAGATTTCCCGATTCCTTAAAAAGGACAATAATTATTTATGGTTGTTTTATAGCCGTTTTCATAATATTAATTTAAAGTTGCTTTGGTTGAAGTAATAAATTAACTTTTGCGCTTGCGGCTTAATTCTTTCGACTGGCCTGCGCTATGCCTTAGTTTTAAACTTTGTAAAGAACGTGTAAACAACGGCTATATCAAGTTAAATTAAATCTTGTAATAAGAATTTTATATAAATAAATTGTATATTCGGTTATGAACGTCTTGCGACATTTTCCCGATACCTCCCTGTCTCTGCTCGTTGCGTGTTGAAAATGTGTGACGAGCACAGAAGACCTACAGCTTAACGTGGATTCCGAACCACGGGAATAGACGATTTTTACACCGCCTACTCCGATCAGGGAAGTTTTTTAGCCATAAATAATGTTATCTGGGGCCAGCAGATAGACATTTGGTGAGCGAAAATTTCTTTCATAGATAGCACCTCACAGGATTTGAACCTGTGAATCTTGGCTAGAAAGCTAACACGCTAGCATTTCAGCCATTCGCTCACCTATAAATAAATTACCTATTATAAATTTGTTACTTCACCTTCTAAATTTTTTTATAAGCTTTCAGCAATAGAGCATTGCTTACTTCAGATACTTTGATTTCAATTTTACGCTAACTTCTAAAAGCTAATAATTTATATTATATTTCGAAAGATAACTTATTATAACTTATTACTAAATACTTTAGTAGTAAGGCGACAAAAAATTATAGCACACACGACTATAAATTGTTATTTATCTACATCGAAATTAAGTATTTTCGGCTGTCGAAATAAAGGATGAAATTTCACTAGATATACGGATCATAAACCGTTGATTTATATGTTCGTAACAGACGTCCAATTTGTTAAGGGCTTAACAACACACCAGCTGATACTCCACCATTTTCTAACTGCAGGTTCAGCATTGAAAAATTTAGTCAAGTCCTAAAGATAGACGACAGACGACAAATTGAGACAGCTAATTGACGACGAAAATATAAGTTCAGAAAGTTAAAAACTTTTAATTGAATTCGCGAATTATTGTATTACGAAACATGTTTCAACAAACGTCTTCTGAAAGGTTCCCAATTGCGCACATTCATATGAAAGATCAACCATACCGCACTTACACAAACAAATATTTTTTATTTCACATATTAAGCAAATATGTAGTATATTATCGTAAGCATGTGCAAATATAATCAACAAGTACTCGTATAGACGAAAGTCACTATTCGGTGTTAAAATTATTTTATTAGCACATTAGCGACATTAGAGCGACCTGCAATTGCGAATTAAAATTATTCCACCACCCTATAGTCCACCCAGGACAAAATATACAATTTTGTCAGTCTTCCGTTGTAGACTAGACGACAAGGATGCTATTGTCGGAATAAAAATTTTATTAATAAAGAATAGCAAATTAATGCATATCGTACGCCCTTGAGGTTGCAACTATGCAACCGATCAATTGGCGAAAAAGTATGAAGTCTGTTCTATAGACACTTTAATTTTCTTCAATTTTATTATCTGATATTTTACTCTGAAGTGAACCCACATCAAAATGTCAGTTTTTCGTAAGGTTCTTCCAATATCAAAGTTAAAATCCAGAATCTACAGATCGTACAAAATTAGGTATGTCTTTTAAACAAGATTGACAGGTATGAGGTATGAGGTAAACGGTCACACCGTTTGGCAAAAAAATACAACTAGAAGCTCCTCAATGCCAAAATATGTCAAGACGAAATTTATAAATCAACAAAAAAAGAAGATAGCGACAAATTTAACGCAGAGTAAAAACATGCATGCCAGGGGAGGGGGTTTATATACATTTCATAACCCCCTTTTAGACCCTATATTAGTACTAGGGTCTAAAATGTATGAACAATCGACGCAAACCTGTAAGATTACTGATGGAACAAAGTTTTTACCGTTTTAATTAATAAATAATGTTTAAATCGAAAAAATCGGTGTTTGAGATAATTGCTGCCAAAGTTTTTTCAAAACTTTCACTAAAATACTTGAAATTCAACCATACGTGAGAAGTATGGAAATTTTGGGGCCAGTTAGCTATTACTGACCTCCCGAAATCGATTGAAAATTTCTCTATAGCTAAGAGGCAGGTTAATAGAGTATACTGTAAAAATTTTATGTGAGAATGTATAGTAAAAATTTTGAGAAAAATCAATTTGAAAGTACGTAAATTTAGCGAAGAAAACGTTCGAATAGGCCACGCCCTCCAGGCAGCTACGATGAAATGCATGGACTTTCCCTTCGAAACGGGTGAAATTTTTTCGCTCAGATTTGATTTTTTCTTTGAAATTCGGATAGGTGGGGGTGTATGTATGTATATTCGGTTATGAACGTCTTGCGACATTTTCCCGATACCTCCCTGTCTCTGCTCGTTGCGTGTTGAAAATATGTGACGAGCACAGAGGAACTACAGCTTAACGTGGATTCCGAACCACGGGAATAGACGATTTTTTACACCGCCTACTCCGTTCAGGGAAGTTTTTTAGCCATAAATAATGTTTTATGTTTTAGGTGGGGGTGTGATTAGTAAATATTAGTAATAAATATTAGCAAAAAATTGGAAAATAACTCGTGTAATGCCGAAAAAGTGAAAAAATTAAATTTTTTTTAATTCGATTTTTGGGGTGTGCATTCGATTAGGAGGTTTATCCAACGTCAAAACCTACCTTTACGAGGCGCCTCTCCGCTCCGCTCCGCGTTGCACCCCTCCAGGGCGGTTTTGACTCTGGTTTACTGGGCTAAACATACGAGAAGGCGCCACCCATCAAGAAAACCGGGATAAATAAAACCGGGATGTGAGAGAACCTCGAAACAGCATTAAAAAGTATAGTTGCGGTATGGGGCAGTAAACTTTTACGTTTCACCCCCAAAATATCGAACAAAACAAAAAATAAATCGATGTTACATGTACGAGAGACATCGTTCCACGATCTTCTCGGTCTTCCACGCTTTCTTCTTCCTGGGGGTACCCACTTAAGTAACCTCTTTGGCCATCTGTCGTCCTCTATCCTTAGTAGTGAGAAGTGAATTACCTCTCTCCCGAGGATGCAGGATCGAGAAACTTCCTCCCACGCGAAGTGGAAAACCACCTCACTTTTTTAACGTGGGGAGCCCTGGATGTAATGAACTAGCTCTTATGATGGTAACGTCGGTCTGCGAGGGACGTGGGTCCAGATCTCTATATCTCACTAAAAAGGTTATAAGTATCCCCTCTTCCAGGGAAATTAAATACGGTATGAGTTTAATTGATTTAATGACACACAAATAATCAATATTACACAAACAAATGTAACAAATGTAACAAATGGCAACAACCTTTCGGTGGTGAATACAAGTTCTGCTGGCTTCTGAAGGAAGCCAGATAAAAAAACAATTGCGTGAATCAATCCTCCTGTGGGGAGATCCGGCGAACAAAAAAACAGAGATGTCAAAATACGACACCTCTTTGTGACGTTAATATAAACACTCGTAATGAAATATGGCAATCACTACCCAAAACAGATTAGGAAAGTAAAATTGTCTTACCAAGTACTCAGCAAGCTCACAAACTGATGGCGACAGGTACCCCCAACCTGCTTGGATGGATTGCACACGAGAATTGATGTTGATGCACTGCTCGCCAGGTCTCGGTTCTCCAGGAAGGATTGCACGACTCGAGTGATGAATCCTCAGCGACCCCACGACTCGGTGATAGGACAATGGCTGGACTTTTCCACCCCAAAGAGTTATTCCAAAATACTCTGGTATCCTCCACCCCAAAGAGTTATTCCAAAATACTCTGGCGTAATGCTGAGCCCCAAAATGAAATCCAAGATCACTAGCACGGTTGACGCAGGCTTGCTCGATTAATCGGCAGGAAGTGTCACAAAAAAATAAACGCAGTACGACGACAACAATGGCAACGGACACGACGATGTGACTTTTGCACGACTGGCAAAAGCAGGAGGATGGTATCTCAAAATAATTCGGAACGCTTTGTTGACAAAACTTGTCACCATAAAATCCCACAAGAGGGCGTTCAAGCATGCGCAAAGTGCAGTCGAGCGATAAAATAATCAGCACAAAAAGATGGTGATTGACATCCAGATGTCGAAGTGAAATATGCTACGGTGGCTTCCGTATCAAAAAAATATATATCAATCTCACCCACGTGTACTCGGTTTAGATATTCAATAACTCGATGTAAGAATTTCCACTTGAAATCGCAATAAAAATAATTAGACTGCAGCAATGCACACACTTTAGAACTTCCCACTCAGCCGTCGGATCAAAAGTGAACTTACATTCAACATGGCGGACTCATCATGCGTATTCACGGAAGAACCAAGAATGGGGGTGGAAGTGTGTATAGACCCGTCTCAATAATTTTGAATAAAATTGGCAGTGGTCAACAAATTATTGATTTAGGTTGATCGATAACGGATATAAGATACAAAAATCCGTTATAGTAGATGTCCAAACCACCGTAGACCACGTTTTTCAATTCTCTGGGTTACTTCTTCATTTGCGTTCATTAAAGTTAATATCTTAAAGTTAATTTTAAAGTTAATATATATATTGCCGTGTATAGCTACTGAATTTGGAATTTTTATAGCGGGGAAACAACGGCTCTTTTTTTTATGCTCCGGACTAGCTTGCATGAGAACTCATTAAATTTTTGGGTCGTAGCTTGGGTTCATAGAATGTCGAATGCTTATGTAAACTATTTTAATTTAATAGCCTTAAAGAATTAAACAAGATTATACTTATTGAATCTTGCACCTAATAATTCTTTTCTTCACTGCTGTAAATTAAACGAAATCAAACGTATTTACTTGTAACCAAATACTGTAATTTATTAACAAAATAAAATTATTTTTAAAACAAAAGATGGATTTTTCAATAATTCGAATTAAATAAAATTTACAAAAACAATCAATAATAAAAATTTTATAAACCCCCCGAATTTTATAACTCACGCGCGAACTTGATTTTTACGATAAATGTTACTAAAAAAAGGTGTCGACACAAATTGCTTACCGAAGTAATCGTGCACGATTCGATGTGGAGAACAAGTGACGAAGAATGAAGTGGAGATGACTGCAGTCTTGGTCCAATTCCCATACCATGAGGATTCCCAGGTGGATTGACGATCAATTGGATTTTCTTTTGTCCGGATAACACGCAGGTACGTTCAAATTTTGATAATCTTCTATAGCTTCCGGTAATTCTTAACATAACCATAACAAAATTTAACCATATCAAACTTTCCAGTGGTCGCCAAATTTTCTCAAATATTACTCGTAAATTGTTGATCTTCTTAACCATTCACAATTTATAATTCATCAAACAATAATTAATTATCCTCAACTTATAATCAAATAATTTCATAACGACTTTAAACTCAACTTCTTAATTATGTTATCTATTCTTTACATGGACGTACAAAAGTCCCCAATTTACCAAAATTCATCCAAAATCACGTCTTGATGTCTTCACTGGCGATCCAAGACTGTCGCTTCCTTCCCCTTGTACATCCCACCAAAAATGTTTATCTGACTGCGCACTTATTTTAAAACGCACTTATTATTTAGTTCCATTTCCTATACTTTTACAAATAATATTTTTATTTTTATTTAATCCCAAAATTATTCATTACACAAAACAATTAAACCCCCTTTTGCCTTTTACACATTTTGAAATATTTGCGTGTACAAAATAATTACGTTTGGTATTGTTAGATTAGGTGATGCAAGCAGTTAAGAAGATGTAGGTGTAAGTCTTTATTTTATCTTAGTCCTAAAATTGAGTGTTCCGTCATAAGCATTCCACTAGAATTGACCCATTTACATCAGACCTACCCCCTCTGGTAAACAGAACATCGCAATATTTATTAGTAACATTACAATGATATTTGGTGCCATGACCACCAAGGTATCAAATATTTTTAAATATTCATCGGATGGAAGAACTAAATACTTAACGCGCGTTATGTCGTTCTTCCATCTGAATCCTCAATTAATGGTTCTCTTGAAAGATGTCAAAATTGTTTTATTTACGTCTTAAATGCATTGCACTAAATTATAACGGTTGGGAGTTTAATCCAATCATAGATTCTGATGGAGAAGTTTTAATTAAAATATTTTCAGATTGATGAACAGATTGAGATATTAATTTCTTCACTTTATTTCACTGGAAAACAATTTTAATTTTGTTTTCTTGCTTTGGTATGCATTTGATGTTAACCACCCTGCGATTTTGGCGTACAAATTGTTGGAAATGTCTGAATTTGGCATATGTTTATTATAGTACATGATTTTTTTAATAAGACCCCGGGTCGCTGAAAATTAAAAAAAGCTGATAAATGTTTGTTTTGGGTTTGAATTGGGATTGCAAATTTTTTATTTAATTTTATGTAGACCACGGTCTACACGTATGGCTGCGGTATCTTTGAATGGGGCCGAAAGCCGAACAACCACGGTGTATACTTCTTTTTACACCAGAAAGGTAGCTGTATAGAAGCCTAGGATCTGCCGCAAAAAGCGAGATCCACCTTGTTTTTTATGTTGCATGTTTTTCACCATAAAAATTGTTACCAACCTAATTGTTAGATTAATCCTAAAGGCGTGTTAACACTTTGAATCTAGTGATTAACACCTTATGTCAACTTCTTTTAAATTTGTGGTGAATTATTAGAGTCCCCGCAGACTTTCCATCGGCCGATAGTTTAGTCGGTTTCTTAATCAGTATGTAGTGTATGCAAGTGTCGGCCGATACCGAATCGTTATAATTTGCGCACTTGCATACAGCTTCATACTGATTAAGAAACCGACTAAACTATCAGCCGATAGAAAGTCTGCAGTCTGCGGGGACTCTACACAATTCTAGGTTGAGCAACAGTTCATTACACTTTCTGGATATTTTGTGAAGAAATTGAACTATTGCTCAGCATAGAATTTCGTGAAAGTTGTAACCGACTTATATTTGAGTTACATTAAAAATATTTTATTTGAGAGCTTAAAATTATGTCACCTTGTCCGCGGCTGCTTATTCAATATATTCGCAGCTGGCCAAGTCGGCAAACCGAACTTGGTCGTTCCCCCTTCCGCAACCCGGTATGGACGCGCCACTTAGCTGGTGAGGCACCAGTATGTACACGTACCTCAAAACAGGTACGCGCACATACTGGGTCGTGGTTGCCCAACAAACATTTTAGCTGTAAATCGGCTATTTAGCAGCTAAATTGTTTGTTGGGATTGTGCTAAGATCATAAACCTTAGCATCTGGTAATCATTTCTATCACCGTGTAGCTCAGAAAAACCCTCTACAAGTCTTCCAAGCATAGCGGATGATAGAAAGATTGTTGGTGACTTATGGCATTTCTTAATTTCCATGCGTCATCGTCGTCGTCGAAGTATTCAACAAATTGTTCGTTACACACTTTGCAATATGTTATTGGGGCACTAGGGTCCGTAATAGCACACGGAACAACTTCTTGATCTTCGTCGTCTACATCCATTTCGATCTGAAATCCAGCCTCCACCGCTTTTTCCCATTCTTCCTTGGGTAAACTCCAAGCTCTCAGCATACCTTGCTGTTTCTTGGTGCGCTGTTGTCGATAATGCTCGTCCAAATGGCGACGATATTGAATAACTTCGCCATGTGGAAAAGACATATCACAAAATAGGCATCGTTTACCCTTTGCAGAAGAATGCGATTTTACTGGAGCGTCGAAAACTGGCGTTTTCTGCTCCACTAATTGATCGCTTTTAGGTTTCGCGGTGAAGAGGATCAGAACTTCGTCGACCAATTTCTTGGTTATTTCGTCCATTTGCGTCGGAAGAGGAACCAGACCACGGCTGACAAGTTTTCCATATAGTTCGTGCACGTTCACTGGAGAGGTATTCTGGCATACGTCCGTGACTTTGGCCGATGGTAAAATTTGGACGTGTGCCACAACCTTCGGGTGCATCTTGTCAACATTGACTGTTGAGGGAATGTTCGAAGGCGTATCCACACGCCTAATTTTGTGGATTTTGGAATCAACTTTGACATCCAATGGTCTTTTCCTCCCCCTTTCGCAATGTCGTGGAGATTCTGTTTGACCGGTAGCTTGTAATGCACGGATGTGTGAATCTATGATTGCTAATTTATCCGGTGCAAACAGTTTGCTCCACGTGTTACGTAATTTGATCATGCTTCCACGCATTTCTGCATTAGCACGATCAAATGACAGAGAAAAATAAATGTCTATGTAACGCGAAAAATGCGTAACGTATTCTCGTCCAACATTTTTCATGATGGAGTCCATCAAATACAATAGACTTAAGCTAGTGTTACCCGAAGCCGTAGAAATGCGAACTTCGATAACCTGAACGATGTCTACTGCAAACGAAATATACTTCTCTGCTAATTTCGTCAAAATATCTATAATATGTCGTTTGCTGATAGTGATAATTTCGGATTTATTTTCCATAATGGTCAATAATACGCGATATGATAAAATTTGTAATAGAATAAATAGTAGATGATATAAAAATAAAATATATTACCTATATAAACTTTCGGATCAACGTATCATCGGATCAACGTATCAACGTATCAACGTATCATCGGATCAACGTATCAACGTATCATCGGATCAACGTATCAACGTATCATCGGATCAACGTATCATCTGATCAACGTATCACCGGATCAACGTATCATCGGATCAACGTATGGTGGCGGCACGAAACGTCCAACCGCAAAATTGAAATTTTCCTATTGAGATTCGGAAAGATAATAGTTTAAATAGTATACCAAAAAAAATGAAATTGGCGGTAAAAGGCCCTACACGCACTTTTGTTTTCGAAATTAACGTTCCTATAGAACCCATTGGCTACCCTCTAAAATTAAGGCCACGCCCACCAAAAAGGTTATAAATTAATACAACACATCGGCGGAGGTGTATCAGGCTTCAAGAACGTAAATTGTGCTTGAGGCGCGGTATACCAGACTAGACCAGTGACCTTCAGTCATTGGAAGGTTTTACACACCTCGATTGGGTGGACTCTTGGGAGTTTTTTGATTAACGACTTGCCCTTGCGGGTGGTCGAGATGGAATGAAGGGTGGATGTATGCGGGAGACTTTGATCTTCGGCGGCTTTCACGGTGCCAGCACGCAGGCTCTGGCTCCACATAGGGAGGGGCAACCCCCCCCCTCTATGGAAAGCAGTTAGGCCAGATTACGAATGACGGAGGTAGGACTTCCGAAATCGGAGTGACTGACACTCCTCCGAAACGGAAATTCCAGCCGAAGGGTTCTCGACTTAGCCACTCATACGCGAAACTTTGCCATTTTTTCCTATTTTAATTCGTTTGCATACCCAGCCATTTCTAGTTCCCGTTTCTGGTAAAATTAATACGGCTTGGTTATTCCATTTCTTCCTTACATTCACACTTTTGTATTTCCCTCAACTTTTAGAATCAACTTGAAGATTTTGACGGGCGAAAGTGTTGAAGTATTGGCCAGGTTAAACAATAATTAGTTCCTATTTGTGCAAAATCGGGGTGATTTCAAAGTTCCGCCCCTTTGTTTCTGAAATATCTAATTACATTTCATCTTTAGTGAGTATTTGTTTATACAATTTACAAAGTTTAATCAGGAAAACTTAAGATACAATTTGTAATTATGCTTGTTTTGTTTTATGGTATCCAATAACAGAGTTGGATTTATTTTCACCCAAATTTATATGCTAATAACAATTGCTCCAATAAAAATTCCTTTTATGGACGATGTTCTATTTTTCGTTTCAGGCACTGTCTTGCTGTTTCCATAAAGCTGTAAAACAATATCAAGCCTAGTAATTAAGTTAATGTTTTTACAGAGGAGTTTAATTTTCAAAGCGTAAAAACTATTAAACAGATCTTAAAAGCTGACAAAATAGAATAAAATCAAACAGGTACACAATACGATAATGTAGCTTCCATGAGCTCCTAATTGCACTAGTAATAAATTTTAATCAGATTGAATAGAACTTCCGGTGAGGGAACATTAAACTTAATGAAACTCAAGCAAATGCCTATTTAAAAAAATAAGCATGTAAATATGTAAACTCACATTTTTAAAATTCGTACTATCCTAAAACATATCTACAAAAAATATAAACATTTTTTCCAAAAGAGAACCGATTAAGTAGCTTCGGACTTTGTTGAAAATTGTTCAAGTTTCTGTTTCTTTCGACGCGTTTTTCTTCAAGATACATAGCGTAACTATGTTTTCTGTTCCTTTTAGTAAAGTTAAAAAGTTCGCAACCATTCGTAAACTTTAATCTTACTTTACAATTTTTAATAACAATTTTACTGATGCAATAACTCAAGAACTAGGCGCCTAATATTATACAATGAAATTTCACTTGCATTCAACAAAAAAATATTTTCCATAGCTTTTTAATTTCAGAAAATGAAAGCTCGTAAAATGTTTGGGAATTTTTCATCTTTGAAATATTCTTTTTATACGAAATTAATGTTATTTTTGTATGAAACTGTCCATCTGTTATGGAAGTAGGTGACGTGCTAAGCGAAATGCAAATCCCGAAACTTATTCTTGACTTGTCTCTATTACGACAACTTATTGACCAATTTGAATAAACTGAATTCATTCCTAAAGTGTGCCAACCATGTGAAAATATAGTTTTACTAAACGTCGAGAACACAACATTACTGGAAATTTATGGAAAGAAAAATTTAACATTCTGAAAATTTATTACAATCATTTTGAAATTTAAACCCTCTTTATTATGGAACCATCATATTCTTATTATTTTCGGTTTATTAATTACTCTTGTAATTTTCTTTTAACTCGTTGAAGTTGCATGCCAAAAAAATTTGTGGAAAATAAAAATTGTAATAGCGTCATGAAATATTTTTATTATGAACATACAAGTTGCAAGTTATCTAAATAGAATTTTTATTGCTACTCTAGAAAATACTTTAAAATAAAGTTACGGTTATGTGTTGTCATATTATCTTTTCAAATTAAACTTAATTTCGATAACTTTTCTTACTGCTTGTTATTATAACAATATATTTCCATAAAGTTTAAAAACAGAAGAGAAGGTAATCCGAAAAGCCAATTAGGTAAATTTAACTTTTAGTTAAATTATTTTGAATGCAAAGCTCCAACTTCTCAAAATTGGAAATTGCTTGTTGTAATTGAAAGCAACAAAAGCTTTCAAAAAATTCGTTATCTCTGATAGAAGCCCACGTTAGCCCACGTTTGATGTGAAAACAATTTGATTCTTGCCTTTTTGGTGTTATTCGTCGATCGATTAATAAAGTTTTATAAAAAATACTTGAAAACACTCATCCTCTTTTTAATCCTAGGACTAAAAATAGGAAGGGATTATGCTTTTAACAAAAAAAATTGAGTAAATTGCGTAAAATATACATTAGAATATTACACTGTTATGTATCTGGATGTAACGCATTGGATTAGTTTTTTGCGTCCTAAATGGATAGATTGCGGTCTATTTTGGGGTTACAGGATTTATTATTATAAAAGGGACATATTTCAACATTTAATAAAAGTAGAAATACGATAATATGCGAGGTATTGTATATGCAGTAGTACATAATATATAATATATTACATATAAAATACTATGCTATACTACAGAGTGCTGAAGTCGAGGAGCTGCTATATATTGTCGTGTTATATTTGTATATTTAAATCTTGAAATTGTACAGTTTAAAATTGAAATAAATTTTAAATCAAGGATCAATTCCTTTTGCGTTATTCGACATGGCTTTGAGCTCAATCGGACTGCACGGACTCAATAATGCAGACTCGTTCCACATGTAAAAGAATTCAAACTCGAATGTATAATTGAACATTTTAATTTGTACCTTATCAATTTAAATGTGAACATGTGTTCAAAAGCATACTAATATGTAAATTGAAGAACAACGAAGCGTTCAAACGAATTGTAAATTGAAGCTTTAAAATAAACTTGGCCGTTCGTAAACTAACCCCTTCAATAATTATAATTATGTAAACTCCTATACAAATCAAATTTACAATGTAAATAGTTGAGTTATAATAAATCAGAAAATAATCAAGATATAATAAATATGTCTATTTTGATAATTGAGTCCTCTTTTAAAGTAGAGCCACTGTTTAAATTTATGCAGTTTACGCCGAAACCCGTTTGTCAACTGTTGGTATTACTTCGCTCTGTTAAGATAAGGGTATTTCACCTGTCGAGAAGTCCACAGAATTCTGATCATCTCCTTGTGAAACGCTTATTTATCTTTCGTAATATTATGTAAGTGCGATTATCCATATGTGTTAATTTTCAATCGGATGAACATAATGAGATTACGATTATGATTATGAGATGAGATTGGCTTCAAACCGCGAAGAATGGAGAGCTGGTTCAAACCAGTCACCCGACTGAAGACTTCGAGAGAGAGAGAACATAATCTCTAAAATTGTTTCTTAGTAAATTTTGTTACAACACGTTTAGCATCCACGACACCTTTCCAACAGGTAATAAAAGGTTGGCTAGCTCAAAGTCGCGAAGGGGTGGGTTGGTGAAAGGAATGAAAGGGTCGTGTGACGGCACGTCGCAAAGCGTGTGTTTCCTATCGACGACCGGGCAATCCTCGATCGCGATTCTAAAAATTGTCAAAATCGGTGTGAATAATTTACACGGGGGGGGGGAGTTAAGTCAAAATCGATGGGGTTAATATACACGAGGGAGTTTAAATGGGCGCCACGCATACGAAGAAATGATTCTTTTTGAAGGGGACTGGTTATCACACCCTCCAAGCTGGTACGCGACAACTTGATGATCTTACGGCGAATTCTCACTCCGGAAAAACCTCGCTCAATGACCTTACCTTTACAGGAGGCGAGCTTTCCGTTGGTGAAAGTAGCTAAATAAACATTAACACAACAATAATAATAACACACAAAGTTGGGAAATAACAAAAATGTATTAAATAAAATAATATCAGGGGGGAGTTGACAAAATTTACACAAGATACTATCAAATTTACATGTCTTGTATAAAAATAAATATGTACAGTCGGCGGAACCTTTCAGTGTGGTTTCCGTCGCGAAATTTATACTCGTAAAACAATTATTCTTACAAAAATACAAACGGTTAATATGCAAGGTATGATCCCGAAAGTTCATACGTAAAAAGGGGGGCGTATTGAATACAGCGCTCCACCAAAATTACTAGTTACTTAAGTGCAACTCGATGACATCTAAACTGTGATTCATAAAATTGATCATGAAACTTAATCAATGCAATTGATTATCAAAATTCCCAACAACGGGAAAAACAAACTTTAGCTACAATACTAAACTTGAAACGTTACGTTAAATGGTTTGGTTACACTCTGAACGCTCGAATGGCGTGGTAAAAGTTACGTTAATAATAGATAACAACCTTAAATAACACAAAAGAGGTACAAAAGGGGTGCGATATCGTCTTCCAGGGTTGAACTGAACGTTCATAAACACAACTAGTGGTCAATATGACCAATTAACATCACAATCTTAAAAATATAAAAAGGTTTCTTACTTAATTTGGGGTGGTTGATGTTCGACCTCTAGGTAAAGTCGATGACGGGTCCTTCAGGAGTGAGATTCGTCCTCGGAACGTAGAATAGAGCTGAATGCGACGTCTCAAACCATACCAGAAGGGCGGCGTAATAACCAGCTCCCAAAACCTCTTCAAATCGGAAGGCGGTGAAATGGCGGGGTGATTACACTCTCCGTAACGCGATAAATAGGGGTTCAGTACGAAATAATACACTGGAATATTTATTCGCGAAATTGCAATTGGTTAAAGCCGGCACTGTATAAATAAGAATCGTCAATGTGGTGTCTGAAAAAAAAACGATTGGACGGCACACATGGGTTCGTAGTGCAACACCTGTTCTATACCATACCGATAAAAGAAATGCTACGTAATTACCTCTAAGCGGCAAATATTGCGAGGCTACAGCTCGATACTTCAATTGCAATACTCGACGTTTATTAAACGTGATAAGCAAATGGTATAAACTGTCCGATAATTTGTTAAACGTTATTAGATGTTAGCAACAATTGACGATATTAATTGTTCGATAACTGATTAAATGTTTAGCAACAATTGACGATATTAATGTTCGATAACTGATTAAATGTTTAGCAACAATTGACGATATTAAAGTTCGATAACTGATTAAATGTTTAGTAACAATTGACGATATTAATTGTTCGATAACGTATTAAATGTTTAGCAATAATTGACGATATTAATTGTTCGATAACGTATTAAATGTTTAGCAACAATTGACGATATTAATGTTCGATAATACCTGCAGTTGTCGCACAATAATTTTTAGCACAAATGAATTGTATTGATTTAAGGATCTCTAATAAATGTGAGACCTCGGTATTTCAATTCCGCTTTTGGAAGCGCTACGATACGAAAAGGTAGTATCGGATTCTAAGTGAATCTCCCGGAATCTGCAACTTGCAGTCCTTTTTATGCATTTTCCCTACCACAATGTAGGATTATTCCCACTTAATGATTGATTTGGATCCTTATAATTGGGTCCCATAAATTTAGAAAGAAGGGATATGCATTTTAATTGGGCAATCCCTAGAGTGTGAAGGCACGCTTCCGTCTTTCTTCATGTAAAGTGTATCGAGAAATTTTGCAAGACACGTGCGAGCAAAACAATTTTTTGCTCGTCTGGTTGGACGAAAAGGGTCTATCTTTTGCACTTTTTGTTTGTTTTTATCGAAACTCAAGATTGCGAAATCGCTATACCTTCCATGCTAAAAATTAACACATGGGTTTGCATGTCGATGCCTGTCTAAGATAACGATGTCGAATGCATTCGTTCACACGGTCTCACCATCGCACGTGTCCGTTTTTTGTATCGACGGCCGACGTGGGTTTATGGATCGCATAAAAGTTTCTCTCAGTCTTTTGAAAGATTATAGCGAAGTATAGGTATGGGTTGACGTTAGGTTTGCAACGGTAACGAATAGAGAATTTATTGCTGATGAGGTGAATAATTGATGGGTGCTACGTCAACATTATTAACACTTCCTTATCTACCGCATGGTTTATTGGACGTGTATTAAAATATTTGATGATACTTTCCTACCTATACAATTCTTAAGATTATTATGCATTTGCAAAACGTAAATTTATTGGTTAAGCGAATGTTTCAATCTTTTATTTTTACAACCCGACCTAAAAATGTCTTCTCAAAGAATAATTTTCACCGGATCGATTCGAAATTTAAAATATGAGTTTGATAGATTATAAAAGCAAAATCTAAGGGTGCGCCCGATGCGCGTAATAAGGTGACAATTTTCAACTCTTCCAAAAATGTACAGCCTTTCACAATCTTTCGGACTTACTCGTACGAATCCCAATTTGGCCCAATTCCTACAAAATTCGTGTATTCTGCGTTGCAAATGAAAAACCTCATGTGTAATTGAAATCATCAAACACCTGAAGTTTTCTTTACGAAGTCGAATCATGTATTATTATTTAAGTAGGCTATTAATTTTCCCAATCGAACCGTATTTTACCACGTACAAAATTTTATTATCATTCTAATCAATTATACTACGTGAAGCAAATATTTACACAATACATAAAATGATTAAAATTCACTTTCGAAATAGAACATTAAAATAATGGGGGTTTATTTAAAATTATCAATAGTAAATATGTTTATCTCAAAAGAAGGATGATCTATTTTATGAATCGTACCGGGTGTCGCGAATATAAGATAGACCAACATTGCGTCAGCTTCATTGAACGCTAATTTAGCATGTAAAAAATGTTGACGTTAGCATGTGATGGCAGCAATTTGAATTTAGGATGACCCTAGCTCTGACTCTGAATATTTGAAAAATCTCTAGAAGGAAAAATAGCATTTTATTAAATTTCATTATAAGCTTTGGCCATAAAGTGGGAAGCCCTAATAAATGCGCTATATCTTAGTAACCCAAGAAAACTAAAAAAAGGTTTATAAAAACATTTACATATTTCGTCGGTCCGTCTTTAGCTTTAATGACTTGCAATTCTTCTCAGCATAGTCTCTACTAATGCTTTAGATGGCACGTTTGTTTTATTCCACTTACAATTTTGCTTTTGGTTCAATTTTTGGTTTGCATTATATTTTGCAACGTTTTTCTTCAGTATGAACCACAAATCATCTATCGGATTGAGGTCCTGACATTATGCTGACCAATCTAATACATTCCTTTGGTTCGAATGGAACCAACCCCTTCTCGATCACGCAGTGTGGCAAGGAGCTTTGTCCTCATGAAAAATTATTGTTAAGGGGGTCCTTCCCAGGGAATACTTTTTGACTCGAATCCATCAAAGTCGATTCTTACATGACAATGTGGGTAGAATTAATCAAGCGACTTTCACACACGAATAAATCACCTGCCCCTGTTGATGCCATGAACCTCCAGACCATGACCTCTCACCCTTATGTTTGACAGTAGGAACGACGCAATCGGCATTATACTCCTCCCCAACTCTTCGGCGTACGTACACTGCACCAGGATTATCAAAAATTTAAAAAGTTACAATCGTAAAGAGCGACACCAAGACTTGCATCATTTTAATTGAACCATGAAGATATGTAAATCACATTCTAAATTATTAATAATTAAATAAAGAAAGGCTTCTTTAACATTATCTCAAAGTTTGATTAGTCGGACCAAATTATTTTTTCTCAATCTGCAGCTGTATAATTTCGTCATTTTTTATTGTTATCTGAAAGTCACGGCTTACGCTGGGCTTCACAACCCCTCAGGCCAGCTTCGTTGAGCTTTTTCCTCACCGCACGTGAAGAAATTGACGGCCAACCACTATCCAACATTTCATTATCGAGCGTTGAAGACGCCCTTCACTTTACAACTGAAGTTCTGACTGTTTCCAAGTGGTCACTAGTACCAAACGCTTTTCTAAACCTGGCCAGAGTCATTTATTGGAGAAGTCTAATTTATTAATCAGTCTTCCAATTATTCTCTTAGTTAAGAGCTTGTATAGGTGCAATAGGATACTTATTAATCGATAGTTTTCTATATCTACAGTGCTGTTTTTTTGCAGCAGGATAACATCTGCATTACTCCAGTTACATATGGAATTTTTTCCAGCTCTATTTATGGATTCATAAGTAGTTTGATGGCTTTCCATAATGTAATTCCCCCTACTTTCATCATTTTCACAGTAATTCGGTCTTCTCTTCTGTGACGCCTGAAGTCATCTTATTCTTCAGGTATTCTTTAGAATTTTACCTGACCTGACCTGACCTTTTATAGAAGTCCTCAATCGTTGCCATTAGTTGGGGATTCCCCGAAACAATATTACTATCACTGCCTTTGATACAATGCAAGCATTATCTACTGGTAACTATTTTCTTTCTTAACACTTTCATAGTCGTGTTGTTTTCTATCGTTTCTGATATACATATTATGAGCTTGTATATGTACTTCTATTTATGTTCCTAAACTTTACCTAATCTCTTCCTATTTTCCCTTTCTTCTCTTTTCTGTAGGGTTATATGTCTCCTTACTGATGTTCTAGCTATTGTTGTTTCCTTGATTTTCTTTCGCACTAATTTTGTCACTGCTATTTGTATATTAATTTTAACATTTTCAGAGATTATGTTTAGTTCGAGGTTCTCCAGATTGATTCATGCAATTTTGTGTCTAAAACATTTTTGAATTGGTCGTGGTTCCGCTCGAGTAATTCTCTTGATGAATGTGGTCTCTTCTGAATAATTTAATTCTTTCCAGTTTGTTATTTATGCGTATTGATTCTCTAGTAAATCTGTGGTTTCTTCCAGTATTATTAGATATTATCAAGTCTATTTTAGTCGGGGCTTTTCTACATCTGTTTTCTATTTGGTGCTTTTTTGAAATAAGCGTTCATGCAGTATAGATTTTCAAATTGTAGATAATTTACTAATCTCTCTCCCTACCACTTTTTCTTTTATCAATACGGAATGAGTCAATTTTCTTCACGTTCTGGACAATTTTTCGTATTTTGGCGTAGAAATCACCAACTATTAAACAAAATTGTACCTTTTGAGATGTTCTCGTCTTTGTAATGTTTTCGTAAAAGTGCTCTATTGCTTCGCGATTGCGATCGTATGCTCCATTCTGCGAATTTACATAGTATATTTACATAAATTTGCGCATTTTCTTCGTCTAGTTTTAAATCATGAAGATGTTCATGTTTTCTCATGGTTCAGATATTATATGTGGAAACATGCAGGGTTTCCTTTTTCATTGCCAACCTCTTGACCTCCCAGAATCCATCAGACGGTCTGACAGGTAGTCAGAGTGGGATTGTGAACATTTTGTTCTATCCACATATTTTGAGTTATTGACAATAAAACAAGTACAGTAGAACTCCAATTATCCGAACTCCGACTATCCAAATCGCTTTCAGAAAAAAAATTTAAGACGGAAACGTACTGTGATTCGCAAAATAATGATTTGGGTCAGCCCGAGTGTGACCACATGCAAATTCTCACTATCAAGCGGATACGCGACTTGGCTGCCCGGATTATCCGAATGGGGTCCGGTCCCAATTGATTCGGATAATTGGAGTTCTACTGTAGTTATAAACCCATCGCGCTGACGAGGAGTCTTAGTGGGTAACGCTACCCAATCTGACTATGGATGTGGTTGCTCCCGTTGATCATTTAGAAAAATTCATCATCCACCTATCCTAAGCATTTTCTCCATATCTTATCCAACCTTTAATTATTATCGTTTTGCGAAGTGGCTTGACATAGGATTATCTAAGTTCACCATATCTGGCTACCCTCACTTAGTATAACTTACACGTCAATGAAGCCACAATAAATTTAGAGCTAGGTACTCTGCGAGGACCAGTTACCAATGACCATTTCCCATATTTAACGCTCGATGTGACCATTCTGGTATATCTCTGTAGTCTAACCCCGCACACCCATCTAATTAATAAAATATTATCCAGTTAATATTTTGTTCGGTTTTATGTCAACATCATAATTATTAATGTTGCGATGAGGTCCCAGTTTATTACGGAAAATACAAAGTAAGTTTATATAATTATTACTGTAGCATTACAAAGTTATTCTACACCACACTGATGTAGTGTTCGCAGTGCTTGGGGTGATAATTTAGTTTTATGAAATACCTACCTATACCGTAGCAAATGCAGTTAACTCAACATATATACGATACTTCTCCCTTTGAACATATCGACGTTATTAATGAACTCCTAGAATTCACAACTGAAATAATCTTCCTAGAATAGTTAAGCCAAAAATTTTACCCTTGATATAATATCCGCATTTTGAACAAAATTATAAAAAATATTTTATTTTTGTGCGGTAATGACATAATTCAATATTCTTGTAATTTATATTTCCGTATTTTAATATCAAAGAGTTTGTTACTAAAATGTTATGCCGGCACAAAGAACGTATCGCGCTGCTTATCAAACTTTGTTGTAGGTATTCCTATTTAATTAAAGTCGGCAGTTAAAGTCAAAGCTTTGGTTATTAAAGCAAGATGATTAAGAAAACTATTTTCAAAAGGAAATGCAACAAGTAAAGCAGCTTTATAATACAATGTCGGCCAAACAATGATTGCGCGATTAAATTATTTACAAGTAAAGCAGTACGTGCCTGATGATGATTTATAATTAAAACCAAAACTGATAAGGTTGTCTAAGTAAATTTCATCAGAGAACGTATGAATTTATCTAAAATTTGAATTATTAATACAAGAGACCAACTTTAGATATACGAAGTACAAAACAACTGTGCATATCAGACTTAAAGGGAATATTACAGCAACGTAACCGCAAACCCCTATCAGTTTGCTAAATTTATAAATAATGTACAACATTAACATTTGTATAAATTAACCCGTACCAATTTAAAAACACTTACGGAATGTTGTACATACATAATGTACAACAAAAACACCAAATTAGGGATAGTACTAAAACTGGGCTATAAAAATCGATTTCTATTATTAAACTATATAATTTAAAAAAGGTAGAATTGTTGGCCGTTAAATTAGGGAACATTTATAATTTATTATTAACTTGTTGTAATTATTGTGGCTGTCCTTTTTTGTGATGGACGTTGGCCTGTTCTATCTTCTCTTTCGCCCCTTTGGGACCAACCCTGAAGGCAGAGACAGAAACTCATATCTGGATGTATTAATTGTATCATACATGGCTGGACAGGATTTGGGGTAATTGGAAGTTTGTCTCTCCGAAGGGCCTCCCCGCCCAATTTCAGGATGAGTAATAACAAAATTCGGAACCTCAACCTTAGCGCTGAGCAGAGTAATTGACATCAGAAGATATCATGTTATAATAAGACTGAAGAAGAGAAAAACAAAGTATAAAATCGATTTTTATTAAAAATAAAATAAATTAAAAACTGTTGAATTGTTTTCTGTTTAACATATTTTAATTATTGTGGTTGCCTGAAGCAAAGAAACAGATACGCACAGTCCATTAGTAGAATGTCAGTGGGTATGACAGAGTACACTGTTATAAAAAATGAAAGCATTAATTAAACTCGCCAATTAATTACATTTTTAAAAATGTATCCTGGAAACTTAAGCAAAACATTTTAAATTTTAAAATAATGTTCTGCAAAACTACATCATAAAAGCAAATTTTTTGAACAAACACCAAGAGGTTGATGATGAAGTAAGCGGATGTATAGAAGTTAAATTTAAATAACGTGCATGTTTCTCTTGTGAGCAATGCAAATAAAATAAAAAATTTAACAGGTAGTCAAGTTTTTTATAATCCTTTTTGTTTTAATCCAAACGATTTTTAAATTAAATTTTGCGTTATTTATTAACCGCAGTTGTAAAAATGAAATTTGTATGAAGTTATTACTATTGATTAAAAAATATATACTACAGTTGTAGAGAATTTTGTGTGAAATTATCTTCCATAATTGCATTCGAGGATTTTGATTTTAGAAAATTTGTTTTCAGCTTTTGACAGTTAATTTTGGTTTAATTTCCTGGAACCATGTCGCGGTAATTAAACATTTATCTAAATACATTGGACTATTTGCTGTTTGTTGTAGTAAGTACATTGTATATTGTGCTATTTGTATTTCTAGTCGTTAGTAGGTAAGAGGGTTACAAATGGGGTTTTTATTGCTTCCAATGTTACTTACATCACAGAGAGTAGCTGTACCACTAATAGTGTGTTAGTTAGATTAAGTTACACCATACCAGGTACTTAGCCTTAATGAAACGAATTCATTGGTGTGTATAATCTAATGCTCAGCATAATATTAGCTATTGATTTATGTAATATTTGACATGTGTGAATTATGAACTATGCATTGAATTATTAACTGCCTATAGTAAATTGAAGTAATACACTATAAACCGTTTAAACAGCGAAATATAAAACTGACTATTAATTTAAAAGTTATTGGATACACAACCACCTAATTTAATTGGTAAATAAATACAGCAATCAATAATATTAGCTGTAGGTATACGGGACGTCATCCACTTGGTAATTTATTTTTGAACTAAGATTATTATTATTATGCTAAACGAATATTAGTTTTGTGCAGCTTTAATCCAAAGTTCTCGTTTATTGCCGATTTCGGCTTGCGAGGGAGGGTTAAAAATACTTTACATCGAAAATCTGCAAAACTTAATTTTCTAAAATAACGCGGTGATTAACACAGCGTTAATTAAAGCAAAATATCGAATGTAAAGGTGATTAAATATCATACAAGAGTAAAGTACAATAGTATTACAAGTGAGATATATTTTATAAACAAAGCAACTTGTGCGTTTGCCCTAGGCAATGCTTGATAGAATTCTTTAGTTTTCGAGGAACACGTTGCCTATTCAAAATAAAATGAATTAATTACTTTGTTAATTAGAGCAAGTTTTTATATTCTAATTCAACATTTTGCCTTTTTATTTAATTTTATTTCACTAATTTCTTGACTCGTTTAGCTTTATCGATTTTATAATCCAATTTACGTGAAAATTAAAGCTTTAGATTACAAGCTTGAATTTACAATTAATTATAATTTATTGCCAAGTACGTAAGAATTCACTCGATAATTTAAATATCGATGCAAGTATTCACTTACAAACAGATTAGGTTTTAAATTGAAATTTATTAGTTTTTTTTTGTAAAAAGTTTCGTCCGATAGAGAATAAGTTGATATTAGTCGTTTAAAGACACATTAAACCGGAATCAATCAATCTAAATATTGACATGAAACTACAATAGATACGCTTTACAAACGAAGGCTCTGGCGATGTACATTATATTATTAAATAGCAGAAACTATTCGCAACAAATTGTTTAACAGAGATTTGAATATTATAAAGTTTACAGTTTCAGTATTGGATATATCAACTATTTACTAACTGATGACGACTTTGAAAGTTATAAATATTGATATTAAAAATGCAAAAATCTATGTAAGGGAAAAAACTAGTATTCAATTTTAATATAATTTAAAGAGAATGATATTCAATCAAGATTAATGTAATTTCCATACATTTCGCAATTTCGCAAACTTACCAGCAGAAAAAACTCAATCTCAGAAAGTGTCGTTTAATTACTTTAAAATTCAGGTGCAACTGTATTCAAACTTTAAGCTACATTTTTTATAATAATGTGCTAAAAATTTTGTTTACTATCAATAAAAATTAGTAATTTAGGCAAAGCGTACCTTCAAAATTGAAAACTAACAAAAAGAAAAAGTGGGCCAATATATTAAATATTATATTGCTTTCATGAATATCCAATATTATAAAAATTTATTAAGTACGAAAATTAAAAAATTCACAACTCATAAAACAGGAGACAAATATCATAAAAACTAAATGACGTATTAAACTAAATCAAGAAATAAAAGTAATCAACTCTGCTCATTTTAAAAATCGTTCCGGTAGAAAACCGACTTTTTTTTTACTAATTATTGTTTACACCCAAGATAATATAATAAATTATGAAATATCTAATACCATTGTTAAGGCTCTGCTGTGCGAATGCGAAGGGAGGGGGGAAGATTTAAGGCCATGAGTTGAAAAAAAATAATAATCGTGCATGACGATCTACGTACCGTAGATGGTTACCACATTTTTTTATGATTATTGGATGGCAAATGCAGAGTCGTACTTAGGCACAGATGTGATAGTCTAAGGCCTCCTAGGGGGGGGGGGGGTCACCCCCCAATCGTTTGTGTTTTCATACAGGACTTCTCATATGACTCCCTTTTTTGGTTTTTCCTTTCTCTTACAGCCGATCAATCTTAAGGAAAATCATATTTAAAAACATAGGACAAGATGGGAAAACATATTTAGAACTGAGTAATAAAAATTTCGGCTCTAGCCAGTTTGTATTTTAGAATACAACAAAAATTTCGCACAATCCAATTTGAAAAGTATACCTTACACGTGTTTCAGACTTATTAGTCTTCATCAGTACAATATACAAATGGATTGTACGAGTGCGGCTTACGGCTATCCTGCCATCAACCTACATTCTGCAAGAACTAACAAAATTGCAAGTTTCAGCAACGCCATCGCACGACTCTCGGGAAAAGTTCCCAATAATAGTATGAGTAATAGAAATTTCGGCCCTCATACTATTATTACTCATACTCATACTATTATTGGGAACTTTTCCCGAGAGTCGTGTGATGGCGTTGCTGAAACTTGCAATTTTGTTAGTTCTTGCAGAATGTTCTTGCAGAACTTTAATGCAAATGTAATTAAATGCTACGAAAACTCCCGTGCTTGTTTGATACAATAAATAATATTTATATAAATAAACTCGCCCGAAAAGATTACCACAAAAGGTTGATTACACTCTCTCCAGATGTTAATGACTGCTTCTATTGCTTGATGGAGAGCTGACGTCGTGGGTTTGACATGAAAATGTTATCCTTAAATTTAATTTAGGGCGTGAGCTGATTGGACAAACGCTTCTGCTGAAGACTACATATTTTGATCTTAAAAATCCCAGGGAGATTATAAAAAACTTAACCAGCAAAGAATTTTCTCGTTTCTTCTCATATCACTCGTTCCATCAATGTTAAAACAAAAGAATGTGCACATTCAGCTTTGGTTGGCAGGTGGATAAATTATCGAAATTTGGAGCCTGGACAAATCAAGGAGTTTCTGTCCATAAACCACAACGGTAATATAAACCTTCGCGTTCAAGGTGGAATGCCGCGTATTCGGACCAGAATGGGGGCTATTGAGAATCTGTTGTGAGATAAAATGAAAAATAACCCTTCGCCAACGAAAGAATAATCACTAATTACCTGTTGGTAGGTTCTTATGAAAACTTAAAATGGAGTTCGACGTTAAATGGAGTTAAAACAAATATGCAACAAAAATATTTAAAAAGTAGGATTAACTTCGCTCAAAAGTCATAACAAACTCTTAACGATGTGAAGTTATATCTTGAAAAACATACATACAGTTTAGCTAACCCCGAGAGAAATCGTATGTTTTCGCTTATGAGAAGTCCTGTGTGAAAACAAGGAGATGTAGAGTAACTTTTATTGCGCTAATCTTCCAAGCTTCTTAGTACGCCCCTGAGTGTATGAGTGATATCATCTCCCTTAGTTATGACGATTAAAATCAGGTCTTCTATAGTAATTTATTGGTAATAACTCACCCTCGCAAGTCTACGGGATTATTCCTTAGACATATCCATATACCGGAAAAGAAGGTTTTATTATATTTATATGTGCGTCCGTAATGAGTTCTTTTAGTACTTTTACTCTTTTAGTATGAAATCTTTTTAGTACTTCAGTATGTAATTCGGTTTATGTTATTACTGATATTTTAAATAAATTCATTTAAAAATAAGCAGTTGAAGTTAAAAAATCAGATCATCTTATTATTATACACGCCTCAGAAATAATTAAAAATTATTAGATTTAATATAATCTGTGGCACCTTGTGAGAGAAGGCAAAGGAGGCTGAGCCTCTTCTTAAATTGGTACACTCGGGGGATTGACCACTAACTATTCAAATTTGTTGTGCAAGAAATTGTAAATATCTGCAATTGTTAGTAAAAATTTTCTACAATTCTTTCAAATTTCTGCACTTTCTAAAGTGATTTGCATAATTTTTGCAAATATAGTGAAAATTTTGCAAATGTGATATACAAATATTCCTTTATTGGTCAACCCCCGAGTGTACACTGAAACTAACTATATTTTTTATCAAATATGAAATTTTGGATGAAAGCATTTCCTTTCCAAATAAAACAAACCACGTGTTCTTCTTCTTATATAATATTGAAATTTTGTTTTCCTCGAGATATTTCCAATATTAAAAGTCCAAGTCCAAATTACAGTCACACGCTAACGTGATCATTTTCACATACTGAATTTGCGTTCTTAGAACAACCTCAATGAAGCAGAATGAAATGCTGGTCCAAGTTATATTCGCGAAATCCGGTACGATTGATAAAATTGACCATCGTTCTTCTTCCGGCAGACTAACTTGCTCTTGATGATTTAAAATAAACCGCCATTATTTTGATAAGAGATTAGCCCCTCTTCTGTCTCTAATGAAAAGACAGCTCGGGACCTCCCCTCGATCACGTAGAAAAATTAATTTCTACTTTTATTCTCGTGATACCCTGATGTTGATTACACTAACTCGTTGTAGCAGGAAGCGAGAGTCATAGATTCCCTCGGATGAATGCCCCAGAGATTATCAAAGAACAACTTTGCTAGCACAACATAAATAAAGTGGCAGCAAGATGGTCGTTGCCTTAAAGAGATGATATTGCGATGTCAGATGGAAAGTGCATTCGCCGACCAAGACTAGTACAGTGGCAAAGACATTACCACCAAGAACCACTCCCCACAATCAATCAACAGAACGTTCGAGTGGTCATTAAAAATTTAAGAGACAAAAATTCGTTACAATTTCTTGTTAATTTATGTGAATTAATTATATGTGCGCAAAATAATTACGTGATTTGAATTCGTCATGGTATGAAAGAAAACGTCACGGTCGAATAAAGAGCGAATTACAGTCAGAATTACATCGCGATGAAGCTTTCGTCGAAGCTGATGATTGAATTACGCAAGATATTTTACGTTAAGGATAGGGTTCCGCTAATTTTTGGAATCGGGATCATTTGTTGAATCCAGCGAAGTGCATAATTTTTGGATAGTCATGCGAATCTTCGTAAAACTGGTTCTGATCAGTCTATAGTGTTGCCAGATAAATTCTTATGCACATGCTTGTGATCATTTAGTTTAAATTTTTGGATTGTATTAGTACCATATTATGATGGATGAATTTGATGGCCTTACTTCGATAAAGTTTAGACAAATTTAGAATTCCGACCACGAGGAAATTTTGAGAGGTTGTGTGCAACCTATGAAAATTTTACGTATCAGAAAATAAGAAATTCGTTCGTGCCTATGAATTATTAGAGATTTCACTTAATAATGAAGAGATTTAACAAGACTTGTATACGGGTAAATGAAACTTTTTCTAACTTAACCGAAGCCACTTAAATCCAAACAGTGGGGAACCTATAAAAGATTTCAATTATTAAAGTAACGAAACGTTTTGAAATTTTTTTATATTTCAGTTTGTAGTATAATTGAACAGGTGATTTAAATTTGATTCCAAAATTTGCATTTCATTTGTACGGTTGGCTATTCTTCATTTTGTATTTTTTGAAACACATTTTTGCGTTTAAATTGTTCTGGAGTTCTATAAAATTATCAATAGTTTATTCCTTTTCAATTTATATAATTTTTATAGAATTTTAAGCTATCCAATATAACACCCGAATGTTTATTATATTGGCGTGTTTTTTTTAAATATAATTTTTGTTCAAGAATTTTGTAAGTTGAATTTTTATAACTGGGGCACTACAGAGAGATAGGAAAAATGGAGAGTAGTGTAGACTTGGCATTGAACGAGAAGGAAAGTCAGTTGAATTTTGAATAAGGAAATTTTTGTAATATATTTAAAGTAATTTAAATAAATAATTTTAGTTTGAGGAAGTGTTCTATTTTGAAGAGTGAAATTGAATGTAAATATCGGAAAATTTTGAGGTATTACGAGAAAATTATAATTAATTAAGAGTATTGGAAGACAAATTCAAGTACGAGTACGGTATTTCCTTATGAATGCATGTACCCCGTGTCCATCGTAGAAGCACCTAAACTAACAGCTCAATATTAATATAAATAGGCGTATTTAACTTAGCAAAAATTTTCTTTCTGCATATTTTACGCCAGAACTTTATTTTTCCTGATGTCTGCCGTAGCGCAAGGTCTTAGCTAGCCAGACCCTAGAGTTTAGACAACTCAGAATACAGCGGAAACTGGCTGCAGTATACTAGCTTAGTTCTATCTTGACCCTATTTCAAGTCCCACTTCTGATTAGTTACTTTTTATGGTATCGAACTTAAGAAGTTCCGCCGCGGCCTTTACCAACATTAATGGTGCATATCAACATTCACCAGTGATTTTTAACATTCATCAATTTCGGCCATTTACAGTAACATATTGTCATAATTTTTCTAAAATGATTTAAAATTGTGCTGGTATGAATGATTTCAATTACTTGAATTTGAAATATTAGTGTTTAGGGAATTTATTTTTAAAAATTGGCAATATGTTTTCACGGCATAAAGATGCGTTAGTTGAGCTGAAAGAAAAGCCAGTGTGCGAATAGCCCTGGACGGGTATGCACGCTAGAATTTTGTCCAAAGGTTGAAATATTTGAGCTTGTTTAAACATAAATTTTTAAGAAGTGTGTGAAATAAAAAGTTTAAATTATTGAGAAGTGTTTATTGCAAACAGAAATAAAAAGTTTGAGCTCATACGAAATTTCACTGAATTTGGCGTCTTTGAAATAATGAAAATTAAAATATAAAGTTAATGTCAATTTGGCGCTACAACCGACAAATAAAATAAGTGGAAAAATAAAACCGTGTAGCTCGATAAAATAAGTGTTCGAAAATATGACAATAGAGAAAAGAGAATAAATATAATATGTCAAAAATGGATTGGAATTTTAAACAAAAAATTTAACGAAATAAAGGACGAAAATAACAAAAAATCGGACGAAATTAAACAAGCAATGAACCTAAAATTGAATGAATCACAATAAATATTTAAATTTTGCATGGATAAAATCTGGGTGTGGCCATGGATGAGTTAAGGATGCAAGCAATAACCGGAGAGGGTCTTTGAACAATATTATGTGAAGTCTCTTGCAGATTCGAAGAAAGTATGAATAGAAACTTTGATTAAATAAAATGGGAATAAACTTACAACAAGATAATAATAACACTCAAGTGAAATAACTAGAATTAAAGTGGACAATACAATATTATTAATAGACGTAAGAGGAAAATTCACCAAAAATATAAAACGGAAGAAAAAGTAAAGATAGAAATCATATTAAAGTAACTGGAAAAGGATGGAAATATTTTAAATTGAAAGGTTCTCAGAAAAATTAGAATAAAATGAAAACGAAAATTCAAAAATTGATAAGTTTAACATCAAAAAGAAATACAATTACGAATATGTGGTCAAAGCAGATACAGAAATGAAAATTGATTCCATTAAGGGCAAAATAAAAATTGGAAATCGGAGAAGCAATATAAAAAAGTTCGAATTAAAAAATATAATTTACAGGAAAGAATGAAAATTAAAGTTTGGATTGGATCCGTTTCGAACGACGAGAATTGGAGGAATGGACAACTTGTTTTCCACATGGAGTTGGTTGAATTATTGGTATAATGGGAACGACTGTGTATTTCTCGTGGAAGAGGTAAATATTATGGAGATGCACAGATGAGACGGATGCAACAAATGAAACAGAGAAGCCATCAACTATTGGAATTTGATTTGATAAATTAAAATTAGTTTGATTAAAAATTTAATAATTTGCAACACACATTGACTGGATGATTTGATAAGCGATAAAATTAACAAAGGAATGCGATATTTGATTTTAATATTGAAAATTTTTATAAAAATATTTTTGGAACAATTTAGTTTGAATTAGTTAAATTTTGTAAATATGATGGAAAATTTTTTAAAATTTCAATGAATAGACTAAAGGTTTAGATAGAAAAATTTTCTATATAAAAATAAAATGAAATTTTTAATAATTAAAATATTTTGATAGTTTGAGATATTCTAAAGAAATTAATTTATTGCTGATTAATTCAATGAAATTTAACTCGTTTTTGAATTTTATTTATGCTTTTGTAAATAATGTGTTTTAAGCGAAACTTTGTAAATATTTTTTTGAACTTTTGAAGATAAATTTCTTTTATATATTTAAGGATAGGGTTTGTTATTTATGGTGGTGATATGATGAACCATAAATTGTAAAGAGGTAGAAAAACCACAAACTTTCCGATTTTCGCAGATAAATCTGGAAGGATTTACATGTTCAAACCTTTTTTTCAGTGCAGGGAAGGGGGTAAATCTGGAATGGTAGTGTTAGATTCTTACTCACTAAAACCCCCTCCCCGGTGACAGCCGGATTTATCTCTCGGTATTTCTTCAGCTGTCAACTTGCGATGTTGTTGTGTCATATATTAATTATTCCTCACTTTCAAACCTGAAGAGGGTAACTGTTATAATTTTTCTAAAAATATTTAAAATTGTGCTTGTACGAGTATTAGAAATATTAGTGTTTTGGGAATTAATTTTTTAAAATTGGCAATATGTTTTCACGGCATAACGATGAAAGATAAGTCAATGTGTGTATGCACGCAAGAATTTTGTATACAGGTTGAAATATTTGAGTTTGTTTAAGAATAAGTTTATAGAAAGTGTGTAAAATAAAAGATTTCAATTATTGTTTGTTGTGTGTTTATTTGAAAAAGAAATAAAAAGTTTGAACTCATATGGAATTTCATTACATTTAGCATACAACGCGAGATGTGTTTATTAAAACTCAAAATTAAAATTTACTGCTCATAAAAATTCATGTCAATCTGACGACCCAGCGTGGTGCGATTAAAATCAAAATTAAAAAGTTATAATCCGTTATAAAAATTCATGTCAATATACAACTAATAGTAACTCAGCTTTAATTGGTTACTTCTTAGTTAACGACGTGAAAGAGCTCCAGTGAGGCATTTGGGCTGCACCATTATAGAAATTACAGACTAAAAGGTTATAATATGGTTAGGCCATATGGGTTATGGTCTAACTAAAATAAATTCTTCAAATAAAACAGGTTTCTACAGGAAAATATTGATTATAGCAGAAAGTTTCTTCATCAAAGCAGGAATAATGTAACAAAATTGGAAAAATTTACTTAACATCACAAGAAAAAAAGTGAACAAGTTAAAATGATTGACAATTAAAAAAAGGCCAAATGAATAAACAACTATTTGTAGCAAAGTCAAAAACATCAAACAATCTTTGTTAACTACTATTTCGATTTTGATTACCTGTTAATCCACTAATGCGCGTCCTGTCAGAATGATTGCGTCATTATCGAAAATTTCCATATTTTTTAATTTAATAGTTTAATTATTATCCTTTCAGTTATTATAATATTAATTACAAGTACATATCGATGTGGTCAAGGCCGAACGGCATTGGCGTAAAAAAATTAAAAAATTATGATATTATATATTATACGGTATCGTTGGAAACAGAAACATTCTTACATCCCCATGTCGCCGTCGTATGCAAGCTTAAAGTTCTTGGAGGTTTTTAATCATTCATGGTCAGCATTTGGAGTACTGAAGTCATTAAATATTCGCATTTATTCTAAATGCTTAACGATGAAAGCTTCGTTAGAAATTATACATTATTTATTTAATAAAAAATATGGTAATTTTTTATTTTTTCTTTAAATTGTGACTTACTTTTCAGGGGGGGGGAAGTGTACCTTCAGTGCCATCCCTGGCATTAAACATCATTTACAATCATTAAAACTCCACCAATCAAATAACTTAAAAAATAATATATTGTGATATATGTATTCAATGGTAGTAATAGTAAGCCTTTTTTTATAAATAGTTAGATATAATAGTTATATACTTATCAATATCATATCTTTCAAATCCAATTCAATTAGAAATCCACATTTTACGAATTCCTTTATTTTTTCTTTGAACCTCGTTTTACCTATTCCACGATAATTTACTTTTAACCTCATTATCTATCCTAATTCCTTTATAAAGGAAGTAATTATGTAAACACTTGATCATCAAAGTTATAAGATGGCATTTTCTTGTAATTATTATTTTTATTTAAAACTCAAATCTCAAGACCGCAAATTTTCCATTTATTTTAATTATTTAATTTTATTGTTTATTATCAAATAAAATTTCATCTAATAAGTGTAACCTCAATTATCGTTTATTCTTTTATTAAGCTTACCCGACGATGGTACCGAAACATCACTGTTATAGTACATAAGTTATGGATTTTTACTAACTTTTCAATTCTATTTAGTCCTCCTTTTTAAAATTAATAATTCTTTGTTCATTCTGGTTTTTATTAATATTTCAGTTGTGGCTCAAAAATGTATGCATCTGTACAATAGTTGCTCTTAATTTTAATTACTGAGAGGAATTCCGTACTAAAATTTGACCTCGTTCGTGATTGGTTAATTTTATGAAAAGCGTGACAAAATTTTCATAAATTAACATTGGCGTAATAACTTTTCAATTTTATTGACAAATAAATTAGTCGAAATTGTTATGTTGATAATGAAGTTATTAAAATGTGTATAAATACTAATTTATCAACTCTCGAGGTTAAAATAGTTTTAAATGATCACTAAATGATTCAGAAATTCAAAACTTAAATATTTTCCGCATTTGCCTATGTAAGTTGTTCTTTTAGTTATGGCACTGGTAGCAACGCACCATAATTCGTAAGTATTCTTAGTTGACTTCTTGACGTATTTTTTGTAGATATTATAAATATGATGTATCCGATGCTTAATAATTTTTTATTTTGAAAATAAATATTGTCCATCGCAACGCATCCAGCATGCACTAAATTGCAGTTATTTAAGGTACACCCATATTGACCTCATTCCACGCTTCGCCTTTACTTGCAATTTCTTAATTTAATCATCAGTACATCGATGTAATATTGTGAAGCAGTAATGGATGTGCCGCAGACAAATAGAATTAATAACCAGGGATATTTTGACATCACTGGTAGGTAATTTTGGGTTTATTCTACAAGTAAAACCAACCCTTTTACTTAAATATTTTCTTACGTCATCGAAGTGGTCACAAAATTTCATTCTACTTTCAATGGTCTATCTCTACTTCAATTTTGATATTATCGGCAATATTTACATAGTTTTCATATTATTTATGTTTATTGTTTCTTTATGTTTTACGAGTATTTTATATTTTGTTTCACAATTTTATCATATTTACTGTGTAACTGGGAACTAAATTATTAAATTTGTTTTTTTGCTATCACTAGGTTCATTTCATATTCTCACTTCATATCCACTGCACCAAATACTTCGCGATTGCCAATGAAGTAAAACAAAAAGAACAATTATTGATCTCCTGTAATCATCAACAATCAACCTGATTTGACAATATCTTATAATTATTTTAACTTTTCGTTATTAAAAATGCACTTTCATTCAATTTCGACGATTCCGTAATTCATAAATTTCCTCAAATGCATAGTACGATTCTATCAATGCTCCCTTAAGTTCTTTGAAAGTCGAGAAATCTATATAACGTCTCTATAGTGATTGATTCAAAGTTAAAATGTGCATCAATAATTGTATTACCTGTATTTCCAGGTTTAATAAAACATCTTGCTAGTATATTTTTGTTAAATTCTTAATATTATCGATAAAGTATTTATTGAAACTACATGCAATTTGATCATCAAGTGCTACAGATTTTCTTTCGGTCATTACATTATGCTTTATTTTATTACCAATATATTTTTCTGGTGTAATTATTATCTATTCCCTGCCATTCTATATTTAATCCAATACAATTTACACTTTGTAAGTTTAGCTCTTTTATAGTTTAAATCTCTATTTGTTTTTTAAAACTCTGAAAACTTTAATGTTGCAACACAACATAGTTCTTTAATTGAACCTATTACAGGTGAGGGACTTATCGAAAAGTTCACACTATTGATTCACCCTTATTTCACCCTAGGGGTGATAATAATACTATTATAAATCCTGATCTCCCTAATAAGCTTGAAAATTTATTGAGAACCTTTCACTTAAGGTAATTAATCCTGTAGTAATTTAATTTTAGTTAGATCTCATTCGACTTCATAACGAATTTTTATGTATTTTTCTACAGTTCTGTACTCAATCAAAAAAAAAGTAGCTAATTTTTCAAATTTTCAATGTTGATTTTGGTTAAATTAAACGCGTTGGAGTCGATTTTGCATGCTGTTTGTATTTGGTGATGTGATTAATATGTGGGGTTCTCAATACCATTAATTTCCCATAATTTTAGATTTGCATACCAAGTTTATAAGGTATTTATTTATTTATAGGGGTAAACATTTTAGGCTTGCGGATAAACCTGTTTACAATATTAAATTAAAAGTTAAATTTAAATATAGCTAATGCTTATATTTAATAGCAATATGAAATTTTACGACAATTTTAATTTGACACTTTTTCTACGCGAATTACGAGAACAGGATAATTATATAGATTCGGAAGAAATTGAAGAAAATATAACTTATAGAGTTATACAAAATTCTTGTATGAATTTAAGATGGGCTAATAAATTTAAAAAATGTTCAAATTCGTTCGGCGGAAGAAACATAATATGGACGAATCCACGAATCCAGCAAAGAAGCTAAAAAGAAGTCTAAAATTGGAAACCCACTGTGGTGGAATGAACACATAGAACAACTAATAGTACGAAAGAAAAGAACTTATCTGAAATGGTTAACCCCAAGCACAGAAAATTGTGTTAGAATATCTAAACAGCTTAGAAAAATGGTTAAAGGTGTGATGAAATAAACAATTACCGAGGAAGTACAAGACCAAGCCATGAATGAAAGATACTCAAAAGCTGAAGAACACAAAATAAAGACAAAGGGTAAATTTCTACTAAAATAAGTTTGGAATCTTGGAGAAAATACTATAAAACGTTCCTAACTGAAGATGCAGAAGAATTTAAAAATCAAGGGCGAGAAAAGACATGGCCATAAACAGACGAAACCCCAGCAGATATAAAAATAGAAGAAATAAAAGGATGTACTTTTGTAGGCGCAGCTGTGCCGTTCCAGATTAGAAGATTATACAGAAAGACAAAATTCTTCAAAAAATTGATGTATAGAATACAGATACAGTTGAGTTGAAAAGATTTAGGGGGTTCAGACGCATGCAGCAAAATGGAGATTCTTGATGTCTGAAGATAATCTGGAACTGCCCTCCTAGCTTTAGAAGAAAGCGACGATGATCAGCAAGAAAGTGCGCACATGTGGTGGTACATGCGATGGAAGTCAGAGGACAACAAGATTGGGACTGGAATGACATAGAGAAGTGAAGTGCAAGATTCAGTTGTACCTGTAACGCTGGAGTCTCACTAAAACCACTATAAAATACTGATGAAAATTCTAGTTACAAAAATTATTTATTTATTAATCAAAGAAGGATTCTTGGGTTAAGCGGACATTTATTTATGGTTGGGTGGGACTTTGAATTCGTTTTCAGGCAATTGAATTGGTTAAATTTTATTAGGTGGCGCTCGTAGGTTGTAGAGAGACTCCGGCCTTAAGCACTTGTTTTATTTATTGAAGTGCTATTTTCCTCATTGAAAATTTTAAAATATTCAAAGTTAGAGCTACGATAATCCTAAATTGAAATTACAGCCACAAGCTAACGCGAACAGTTTTCAACGCTGAATTTGCATTCTTAGAATGACTTCAATGAAACTGACGCAATGTTGGTCCAATTAAACTTACGACAACCGGTACGATTCTTAAAATCAATCATTTTCTTTTTGCTTGCCTTTGCCTTTTGCCCTTTGCCAAAAGGCTTGCCTTTTGATTTGCCTGCACCCTGTTTTTAATGTTACGATGGCAAATCATAAACAGGGGGGAACCGATGCGACGGATTTACGTGCCCTCCGCAGTGCGGAAAACGGTCAAGAAATTTTAGATTTCACTCGGAGTCAAATCGGAGAGACTTGCATTAGCAATTGATCTCGCTAACATTCAGATCATAACCATGAATTCTAAACATGGGATTAATAATTTGGAACGACCCTAGATTTAACCTATATAATATGATTATAATGAATAACTCGTATGCAGTGGTTATTTTCATATAAAAAAATATTACATTGGGTGATAATAACAAAAATTACTATCTTTATTTACCTTTCGTTGAAGTCACCGATTATAAAGAACATTATTTTAAATTTAAGAACAGATTATAATCAAAAGATTTTATATTAATTTAGAAAAACTTTCGTAATTATTTGATAATATTAACTATTGTCACGTAGCTACCATTTATATAGCTTAAATACATTCCACATTCTTTTGAAGAATAATCATTGTATTTTAATTGGATTGGTACCTATAGGCATAATATAAAATATTTTAAATATACGAACTATCTATCAACTTGTGAAAATTACAGAAAATATTTAAATTACTTCAGCTTAAATAACTGCATTCTTTAAATGGATAAAAAAAAACTGCGGTAGAAATCTTCTAAATGCGAATACTTCAATTTCCAGTTACAGACTGTAGAAATGATAAAATTGTATTAAACACTAATTTCAATAAAATCGCAACCCACGCAAGTGTGAATATGACAAAAAAAGTAAAACATTCAAATCAATTTAAAAGCATAAAGGATATTTTTTAAATTATCTACTTAACTGAACAATAATAAAATTCAAATTTAATTTAATATCTAGTAATAAATTTAATAATATCTCGTTAAATCTATAGATTTTAGTTTCATAATAATGATACTAATAATAATCAAACCTTTAATGGATTTTACTAGCTTTTAAGTAATTTTTATTTTAAATGTACATATTTATGTTATAAATTCCAAAATATATTTAACTCTACATCCATAGAAAGTTTGTATTATCAAATTAAAATAACGTTTTATTGTTGTAAACTTAGCTCGATAATAATAATTTTGTATTCCGTAAAACGTGAGCTAACGTTTTTATAATTGGGTAATATTTTATTAACATTCGACCATATAGAAATTGTAAGAAATTACAAAGTAATTTTGTAAATAATAATTAGATGTAGGTACTATGTATATTTCAGGCTATGTATTAAGTAGATAAATATTTATTTTGTGTTATTATTTTGTTGCCTTGAGACAATAAACAAGTCGATGTGGGTTAAATCAGAATAGCGCAATTCTAACTTAAAAATTTAATCGCACCGCCTCGTGCAATTGCTATGCAACAGCTTGACATTACATACAAATAAATTACAGCTACTCATTTATTGATGTCTTTACTGCTGATTATTGTAAAAACTATATTTATTACTTGTGCATTAATCTTGTCAAAAACCATATGAACTGTTATCTGTTTTTCCCGAGTCAAAGAAGACTTTCGATAAACTACGTCCCTTTTATGATTTTATTCTTAAGCAATTTTTCAGAAGGATAACATTTGTTTGCATTAGTTGATAATATTTTATAAAGGTGACTTACTATTTCTGGAGCTTTGCGATAAAATTTTATGTGCTTTTAACAAAAGAAGGTTTACTCATAATAAGCTTAAAGAAAAGGTCAAGCTCATTTGAAACAAAAATACTGTAATCTGGTTATTTTTAGGCACATTAAAAATTTACGTTTCATGTCATTCTATTCAACCCTATATTTTATATCGTTTTGATTAAACAAGCATTATAACTTGTTGGAACATAAAGTGCGAAAATATTTTTTAAGTTGGAATGTTAACTCAGGCGAGAACTATAAATTAAGCTAACGAATAAGGTGATAGCTTGTAACTTGTAACATCTGCGAAAATTGGCAACGAACTAAATTGTGCAAAGTTTAATTCACGCTAAAGGCGTTATTTGCGTGGATTAATTGGATTTCATTTTTAAAGTACAGTTATACTATTACAAAAATATAAACGGATACATTTAAAAGTACTTAAAGTTTTAATGAAGCTTTATAATTTAATATTCCGTTTTAATTCAATTTGTGAGCGCTTGGTTAACTTTTATAAATGTGCATATGAATCCGGACTCTGCTTATAAATTATGGAATAATTTAGAATTTTTTTTTCACAAATTATTTCTGAAGGAAGACGTAAATTTTGATTTAATAAGATTGTGATAGAAAATTTGATTAAACGGGTAAGTGTTAAGGTTCTCCTTGTTAATAAACAGGAAAACTTTAACTTCATCCTATGTGCTTTTATTAGTGAGATATAGTGTGTGTAAATTAAGTTAGTGTACCAAATACATGCAATATCGTGCAGAGATGAGATACTCAAGTTGTACAGTTTGATAGAAAACCTAAAAGGTTTTCAGAGAAAATGTAATTTTGCAGCTTTATCTTCCAACACAAATTTTTCATTTTATATAAACTTCAATTTTAAAAACAAGTCTCTCTCGATTTATATTTTGTGTTATCATTTTAAAAGCAGTTAAATTTTCTTAAGAGAAAGTACCGTGTATAATTTTTTACAAAAGGTTTTTTTCATTATTTAAAATTAATACGCACAAAACAATATTTTATTTTACATTTCTCGAGTCAAAATTTCATCAAATATTTATTTAAACTCCCATGCTGAAATAGCTCGTCAGCTTTAATAAAACGTTAAGGGATTTCATTTAATTACAGCACTATTTTTATCAGACCTCGACAAACATCAAATGTGGTTAAAAATATTTCCTTACAGTCAGAAATATTGACAGGAAAAATATTTACAACAATTAGTAACTCTCGGAAGGATTAAATAAAGTTGCATCAAGTTTCTCATTATTTGCAAGTCATTTAGTGTCACTTGAATAGCATGGGTTTCTGTGTAAATAGGTAAACGATGTCGCGAGTCTCTTACGAATTTCAAAGAAAAAACTAAGCCACGATATTACGGTTGCAAAGTACCCTAGAGTAATTCTCGTATTGAAACTGAGTTTACTTGACACGCACATACAAAAAATATTATTTTGTCATCTTGACTTACATAATATTATATACTCTGTATTCTATATAATAACAATCATGTTAGGGTTCCTTTTGGATGATATTCTTAAGTTATCTATAATTTATTACTTTTATTTTCAAGATTTGCATTACAAAAATTTAATAATCGTTCTTTAGCGCAATTCCTTTAATTTTTTTTATCCAAATTTGAAATAAAATTCTGATTTACTGATAACATCACAAAATAATCTTTCATCTTATACCGTAAGGTTAATTCATTAATCTTTGTGGTGTGATTATCTTGAGGCATTTTTCCGATTCGCACCATTAAACTTTTTTAGAAATTTGCCTTTTAAGGTTTTCTTTCCGAGCCTCTTATTTTCTTCCTCATAATTCCCATTATTCCATGTAAATTTCCAGCATTAATTTTGAAGAACTCTTATAAAAAATGTTTCGGTTTCTTTCAATTTTTAACTTTAAAGTTTGCATTCTGAATTATTCTCCACTTATTCGCTACTCATGTAAAAAAATGCAGGTTATTTTTATTACTCTCTGTTAACGTTAATCAACATTCTGTTGATATCGAATGGTTCAGAAGTATCCAAATATATTAATTTCACCGTGCAGAACGAACAGATCCATACAAAAAGTTCTTGAAATATGCATTTTTTGATTTTTCTCGACTAAAAGAATAATACTGAACCTTCGTCTGTGCAAAATATCAGCTTTCCAGATGATTTAGAAAGATCCAAACGATACAAACGTTGCACAGATCTGATTTTTGTAAATAATGCTTTCAATACACGGACTGAGATAATGTCTAATTCTAACCAAAATTCGCTTATAAGGGTTTCAAAATCAATAATTACAAATCCAAAGCCAAAATTGCCAGAACCAAATTGAGCCAATGGTTAAATTTTGCAGTTATTAGAATATTAAAATTTGTTTTACTCCCCTTTTCGCTTTATAATAATACTCCGTTAATAATCCGTTAACAGAACGGACGATAAAACCGGAATCGCAATATGTAAATAATATTCGTAGCCGAAACGTAGATAAAATAAGGCTGAAATCAACTGGCACCTAATCGCAAAATTCCGATTAAGGGAAGATTGAGAAAAGACATCCTTCAATTTAGGATGTCGTTAACAACGAAATGAACAAAATAGGGAACAAAAATACTGAAATGAAAAGTAAAATGCATTTTAAGAGGCCTTTATTTGACTGATGATATAAGCTTAATTGATATCATTTTTACTAATAAAACAAGTGCCAATTTATTTGAGTCCAACTGTATAAGCTTAACACCTAAACTAATCACTGAGCAGAAAATAGCGGTATATAATGTAACTTTTCAGTTAGTTGAAAACAGGTGCACCGTAAAATTCATCGCTTTCAGCTTTCAAAATCAATCTAAATCAAAATAAAATCAAGAAAACCAATATAGTTTCATAAATATTACTGTGACATAAGTGATTATACCACGGGTCGAAGCAGTTATAAAAAAATTGAAAATCTAAGAATTGTTAAAATTAAAATTGGTATTGATTTAATTTATTTTGGAGATCTGCTCGATGTTTTCACTGTGGTGTGATTGGGATAGCGATTGGTGATCGGTTTTGTAAAAATTAAAGCAGAAATTGTTTATTGTAAGCATTGTATTTAATTAAATTAGAAAAGCATTCAATTAAAAAATTGTTTGATACCCAGGTTGCTGTTTTTCAAAAATATGTCGGGTTTCACAGCATCTTTTGTGGCAATCCAGCGCGTGGAGCTAATTTAGAGGGTAAATAAAAATAGCAACTGAAAATAAAAATTAAGTTAGTCATTGTAAATAATTAGGTTTTGGCAAAGTGATCAATACAAGATTTATGCAGTGTATTAGCAAATTGGAAAGTTGATAAAAAAACAACAGACAATGTATAAAATGAGTCAAATGGAAGAAAACGCATCGATGCATAGAACGATTGAGACACGATTTGAAGTGGAAGACGGTTCTAATGCGCAAGAAGGCAATGAGTAGAGTGAGCTTGTAAAATCGAAAAATTAAAAGATGTAGAAAACTTGATTAAAAACAAAGAAATCTTGAATGAGAGCACATTATAAAAGAAGAAACATAACAAAAGTAACACAGGATAGTGGCATTGGTAAAAGCCAATGAAATGTGTAATGGAATGAAAGACGGATAGAAGGAACGATAGAAAATTTAATGAAAGTTTAAATTAATTATTAAAATTCATATAATAGAAATATTTGGAAATTTTAAAAACATAAGAATTGGATGTAAATGCAAAATTGAAAGAGTTCAAGGAACAATTTTGGAATTAAGGGGAAAATTTAGTCACATACTAGCTTAGGGTACGTTTATGTTGGAGCTGCGATAAACGATAAGAGCGACGATACTAGCGAAGCATTAAAAATAAATGTCATTATTTTATATGCAGGTGTTTATATCAACGCAACGCTACAATATAAACACCTGCATATAAAATAATGATATTCATTTTCTTTGCTTCGCTAGTATCGTCGCTCTTATCGTTTATCGCAGCTCCAACATAAACGTACCCTTAGATGTTCAAAACGTGGGGTCATATGTGGATTTATTAAGAAGGAATGTTGCTTAAATATGGCCTTAATAAATTCCAACAATTAGAAAGATAGATAAAAACGAAACTTAGTACATCAGTAGCGATCCACACCAAATAAAGGATTAAAACTAGCCGGTTTAAAATTTTAAAATTAAATAAAAAATGGAGGGAAAAGGAATGACGAGAAACAGACACCCGAAGAAATGGTGAAGAATTTTATAATTTGAATAATGGAAAAGGGTATTTGTGAATAATTTGGGACATTTAAATTAAAATAATTGGTTATGAAGTTACTTTCTAAATTGAAGAAATTGTAAAGTAATTACGATATTTAATTTCGTTTTATGAATTTGAAAATCAAGTACTACTGATGGAAAGTAAAAGATGGAAAACACGGTTAATAAATAATAAGCGCCCAAAAGATAAATCAAAATTATTACTAAGTAATGTCTACTATTTAATACATTTCCGAAAAGTAGGCACATCCAACAACCAAAATTAGTTATTACGATTTTGAATTATTTTCTTCTCTTCTTCTTCATATCATAGGATAATGTCCTGTGTTTGTCATACTGCTCTCGTCCAACTTTCGTACTATTTCTTATTTGGTCTACCATTCTTCTATTCTTTAATTCTTCTATTGATTATTTTAAATAAATTAAATTTTATAAATTATAAATGTTTGCTGTAACAATTTCTACAGAAATGATGCTACAGAAAAGCTAGCACAATTATTCCAAAGAACTAAAAATCACATAATACATCTACCTTCTTGCGTGGAACCATGCAAGTCCTTGCTGGTGATAAAAATTCTCCGGAAAATGCATAATATCGTTCTTGCAACCACCCCAAAACAAGGTTCTCATTAAAAATGTAAACCAACTAAATAAACATTATTTACATTAATATAATAAAATTATTTAGTATAGGTTTGATTAACAATTCAGTAATCACGAATGGAAATATAAATTGCACAATTCATCAATGACTATAGAACAGATTTTTGATAAAAGCAGAATTACTGACGTTTCGAAAACTTCCTGAAATAAAATCAATTGGAAAATACATGGGAAATATGTAATTAGAACTTACGGAATTAAAATAAAATTTGTCAATAATAATTGTTTGCTCCTCGAAGGATTAAAAGTGGTAATATAATCTACAGAGTTATAATCAGCACCTTAGTACTGAAAAAATGACGACTGAAGTTAGGTTTTACTGTTGGAAGTACATAAAAGCAATCATAGCGATATACGAACCCAATAAGAAGGCAAGTAGTTAAAACAAAATGAAAGGAACGTAAACTAAAAGTTTTTAAAGGAAACTCTTTTTTCATGTTTAGTTAATACCCGGAGCTGCACAATTCGTGATCAATTCTAAGACTGTCACCAATTTATTGAAACGTAATATTATGAATTTATTCGATAATTGTAGAGAACGAACGGAATGGTGTGTCAGAAGGAAACTAGATGAATAATAACATTTACTCAGATATATTTAAATAATTAGATATATAGATTATTCCAATACACTTCAAGCTGAATTGCCAGCACCGCAGGAATGATAATGATCGAAAAGCAAAACACAATTTCATTATTAGTAATTTATTAGTCACTCCTAGCATGCGACTTACTGTTTCTACACCTAGCTCACGCAGCTCAAACAGGAAATAACAATCTGAAATACAATTTACAAATTATACTCTTTGAAGTGCATAAGTTGATACTTTGAACACAAACGATCCCATTAGAAGAAACAAATCGTTTTGGCGCAAAGGATGGATTAAAAGAGCATTAAGCAAATACAAACGTAGCATAAACGATTTACACCTACGTACACACATACATCCTGACATAACCTAGTTTTTTAAATTGTGTTTATGATACTCCAATTTTACGGGCATTTGATGTAATTTCAATGGAAGCCCAATCAAATCAGGGAAGTCATAAACTGTTGTACTAGGCAAAATAATTTGTTAGGCCACTTCTCTGCAACTAGTATAATAAATTTTACACGTCAACTCCGCATTGCTTATTGATTATGCACATTAATATAACATTAGTATAAATGGCGATTAGCAATGGTAGACATTTTTATGCGGGAAAGATATTGAAAATCCCAGATAACCACAAGTTTAAAATATTGTATGATCATAATTACTTTCTGGTAAGCACCAATAGAAAAGGCAAATTGTGATAATTGAAAACCGAAGAAAGAACAATGCAACAACCACAATAATAAGAAAAATTTAAATAGGTTCATTCAAAATGATCAATACTTCGAGATAAAAAAAATTAAGTACTCATTAGGAAGGAGAAAGGAAACCTCGAAGTCGAAGTCAGATGTTATATTTAATTAATTAAGAACGAAATAGAGTTAATTAACTTGCTTAAATGGTTTCTTAACGTAAGATTTTCTTACTGAAAGTGGAAAAATTGTAAATTTATAACGCATAAATTAAATGAGATGCTTTTATTGAGATCAGCAAAGTATCTGACTTGGTAGCTAAAACTTTCATCCAAAAGGTTTTCTCTAAGAAGACGCTGCAAATTGAGAACCTGTGCATTTATTATTGAGAAAAAGCATTAAAATTAAAGAAGTCGCGAATGCTTTTGTTTTTCTTTTGCACAAAATAAATCGTAGGAAATTTATTTATTAACTGGAAAATTCACAGTTGGATGGAGTAACTCGCGACTTTCCACAGTTTCAAACTGATGATTGAAATACAAGGTACGACACAAATTCGTAACTAGTGAAAATTTTATTTTGATCAGCAATAAGAATAAAATTAGATTTTATTATTTGGTCCATTCATTTTGTAATGAACTGTATAATATAAAACATGTACAAAGTTATCTATGACCTGCAAATAATACAATTTCATCTTTACGAATAGTTTGACAATGTAACCGCTTACAGAAGGTTTCCATTAATTGAATTTAATTGATTCAGTGAAAATTTAATTAATCAATATTGGATATGGAATTAACCAAATATGCTACTGAAATAAACACATTTAACGTTTTTGTGTCCCTGAGACTAACTTAATTTAAAGTTTAATCTTGATAATTAAGACTAAATTATATGAACTTTATTGTTATCGAAGTATTAAAACCCAAACATAATGAATAATTTTGGAACATCACCTGAACACATTTAATCTTTCTTAACTAAACCTTACATATAAAAGACATTTTCAAGACAATCACTGTGTTTCATTACACAAGTTGAAAAGGTGAATATAATTGAAAATTTTCGGAATGAAAATGGTTCTTGTAAATTATGGCTTCCTACTTTAATACTCCATCCTAGTACTAAAAGAAAATTTATAACCGTAATTTCTTAGGAATAATTCTTTTTTTTATGAAAAATTTGTAGTTGAAGCAAAATGTATTAGGAAACCTTGATTAAGTTTCTCTGTCTGTTCCAGTTTTATCCCTCCGAATAATTGCACTACAAGGGCACCGTCTTACAAAGCGGATCTTCTTGTTTAGAATTTTAATTTATCTAATTTGAAAATTATTAGAAGCACTATGTGGCATGCATATTTTTTCCTAACGAAGTCAAGTGATTCATTAAAACATGACAAGAAAAGCTCGAAAAGGTGGTTTTCAATCCAATGTCCTTTTCAATTTTGCAACATAAAAGTTGTTACACCACGTTCTGCATCCACGACACCTTTCCAACAGGTAATAAAAGGTTGGCTAGCTCAAAGTCGCGAAGGGGTGGGTTGGTGAAAGGAACGAACGGGTCGTGTGACGGCACGTCGCAAAGCGGGTGTTTCCAATCGACGACCGGGCAATCCTCGATCGCGATTCTAAAAATTGTCAAAATCGGTGTGAATAATTTACACAGGGGGGGAGTTAAGTCAAAATCGATGGGGTTAATATACACGAGGGAGTTTAAATGGGCGCCACGCATACGAAGAAATGAATCTTTTTGAAGGGGACTGGTTATCACACCTTCCAAGCTGGTACGCGACAACTTGATGATCTTACGGCGAACTCTCACTCCGGAAAAACCTCGCTCAATGACCTTACCTTTACAGGAGGCGAACTTTCCGTGGGTGAAAATAGCTAAATAAACATTAACACAACAATAATAATAACACACAAAGTTGGGAAATAATAAAAATGTATTAAATAAAATAATATCAGGGGGGAGTTGACAAAGTTTACACAAGATACTATCAAATTTACATGTCTTGTATAAAAATAAATATGTACAGTTGACGGAACCTTTCAGTGTGGTTTCCGTTGCGAAACTAATATTCGTAAAACAATTACTCTTACAAAAATACAAAAGGTTAATTTGCATGAAAGGGGGGGGCGTATTGAATACAGCACTCCACACCCAAAAATACTAGTTACTTAAGTGCAACTCGATGACATCTAAAACTGTGACTCATAAAATTGATAATGAAAGCCAATCAAAGTGATCGCTCAATTCTTATGAACTTTAGTTGCAGCACCAAACTTAAAATGTTACGTTAAATTACTAGTTCGGATATAAACGCTCGAATGGCGTGGTAAAAGTTACGTTAATAATAGATAATAATATTAAGTTACATAAAAGGTGTACAAAATGGTTGCGATATCGTCTTCCAGGGTTGAACTGAACGTTCATAAACACAACTAATGGTCAATAGGACCAATTAACATCACAATCTTAAAAATATAAAAAAAGGTTTCTTACTTAATTTGGGTGGTTGATGTTCGACCTCTAGGTAAAGTCGATGACGAGTCCTTCAGGAGTGAGATTCGTCTTCAGAATGTAGAATAAATGCGATGTCTCAAACCATACCAGAAGGTCAGCGGAATAACCAGCTTCCCAAAAACTCTTCAAATCGGAAGGTGGTGAAATAACAGGGTGGTTCACGCACTGTATTTCGCGATAAAATAGGGGTCTCCGTACGAAATAATTCACTAAGTTAGTTATTCGCGAAGTGACAATTAATTCAAGCCGGCACTGTCTAAGTAAGAAATGTTAATGTGGTGTCCGATAACAAAAACGATTGGAATGCACACATGGGTTCGAAGTGCAACACCTGTTTTGTACCATTCGATAAAAGCAATGCTACGTAATTGCCTTATGAGCGGCAAGCAATAACTCGACGTGATTAAACGTGATAAACAGATGGTATAAAAAGTCCGATAATTGATTCAAGGTTTAGTAACAATTGACGATATTAATTGTTCGATCACTTATTAAATATTAGCAACAATTGACGATATTAATGTTCGATAAAATATTGAAGGTTTAGCAACAATTGACGATATTGATGTTCGATAACTCATTAAATATTAGCAACAATTGACGATATTAATGTCCGATACAATATTAATTGTTTAGTCACAATTGACGATATTAATGTTCGATAAAATATTAATTGTTTAGTAACAATTGACGATAATAGTGTTCGATAAAATATTAATTGTTTAATGACAATTGACGATATTAATGTTCGATAGTATATTAATTGTTTAGTCACAATTGACGATATTATTGTTCGATAAAATATTAATTGTTTAATAACAATTGACGATATTAATGTTCGATAAAATATTAATTGTTTAGTCACAATTGACGATATTAATGTTCGATAAAATATTAATTGTTTAGTAACAATTGACGATAATAGTGTTCGATAAAATATTAATTGTTTAATGACAATTGACGATATTAATGTTCGATAAAATATTAATTGTTAAGTCACAATTGACGATATTAATGTTCGATAAAATATTAATTGTTTAATAACAATTGACGATATTAATGTTCGATAGTACCTGCAGTTGACACACACTAATTTTTAGCACAAATGACTTGTATTTATTTAAGGATCTCTAATAAATGTGAGACCTCGGTATTTAATTCCGCTTTTGGAAGCGCTACGATACGAAAAGGTAGTATCGGATTCTAAGTGAATCTCTTCGAATATGCAATTTGTAGCTCAATTTATGCATTTTCCCTACTATAATTTAGGATTTTTCCCACTTACTGATTGATTTGGAACCTTGTAATTGGGTCCTATAAATTTAGAAAGAAGGGAGACGCGATTTAATTGGACAATGCCTAGAGTGTGAGAACACGCTTTCTTCTTTCTCCATGTAAAGTGTATCGAGAAATTTGGTACGACACGTGCGAGCAAAACAATTTTTTGCTCGTCTGGTTGGACGAAAAGGGTCTAACTTTTGCACTTTTTACTTGTTTTTATCGAAGTCTGCAATTGCGAAATCGCTATCCTTGCCATGTTAAACCCGAGCACATTTGGTTGCTTATCTGCACATGGTCGAGATAGCAAAACAAAAGGCATTGATTCTCACGATTTTCAAACATGCACGTGTGTGTCCTTGTATTGACGACTGGCTCGTGATTATGGATCGTATAAAAGTGTCTCTCGATCCTACCTAAAATTTATAGTAATGCATTTGCATGCATTGACGTTTAGTTCGCAACGTTATAGAATGATGGTTTTCTTGCTGATGGCGTGAATCTACGATGTATGCTACGTCAACTCTATAAAGATTGTGTTAACTACCGCATGGTTCATGGGACGCGAATAAAAATATTATGAACATACTTTCCTACCTCTACAATTCTTAAGACTATTATGCATTTGCAAAACGTAAATTTTATTAGTTGAGCGAATGTTTCAATCTTTTAATTTTTACAACCCGACCTAAAAATGTCTCCTCAAAGAATAATTTTCACCGGATCGATTTGAAATTTAAAATATGAGTTTAATAGATTATAAAAGCAAAATCTAAGGGTGCGCCCAATGCGCGTAATAAGGTGACACTCCCCTTACGTCAAGAGTTGTTATCCCTAACTACTCTTCAACTGGGACGCGCGCAACCTCAACCGAAACAAAAATTGTCCTACAATAAACCATCAACACTTGTAGTATCGAAATAGCTACTCAAACTAGTGACTAGACTATACGTATATGCCGGGAAAAAAAAGAGAGAAGGTTCACCTAACCCTAGGCTTAGTCAATCCGTGCGTCGTAGTGACTCCTACATGAGAGGGCGGTTCGCGAAATCACGCGATCATTCGCTGGCCGTGTGACCCACAAATGTCTGTGAAGACACCGGACTCTAGATCAAAGTAGACCTGAACTGAGGTAACACTTCATCGGCGTATCATATTTACAAAGCCTTCTCTTAAATGTTCAGTCGATGGGGACTGTCTGCCTTTTTCAATATCGTTGAAAAAGCAGAGTAAAAAAAGACGTGTGCTTGGCTGGATCATATTTACAAAAGCCGTTTGGGCACTTCAGTAGATGGGGACTGTCTGTTTTATCAGTTATCGTTGGTGAAACAGAGAAAAAAACTTGCGCTTGGCTTGATCAAATTTACAAAGCCGTTTGGGAGATCACTAACCTTCATCATGACTTCGATCCGGACGAGATGATCGGAAGAGAGAGAAGAGGTAATGATGGGGGGGGCGAGAAAAAAAATTGAGATGGTTTCCACTGAATAAAAAAAATATTCGTGGGGCATAGTTGACGGTACGGGTCGGGATGGTTTGCTTTCATCAGTGTAGTCGAAGGGAACGTCCTTGAACCACACTGATGTAAACGGGAGCTTTCATTGAATACAAAAAAAAATATTACGTGGGGCCTAACCGTGGACCTACACAATCTATTGCCACAAAAAAATGAAGCTATCAAAGCTTGGTTGACTCTACCAACGCTAGTGGTGAGTCTTGATGCGCAAAATACATCGACCATTTATTGAGAAGTCCTGCGGTGGTCGGCACCGGAGAAAACTTCACTCTAAATGTTGTCTTACACAGGTAGTGTTAGTGCAAGACGGGGACGTTGTACCAGTGGAACGTATCCACTAGGGTACAAGGCCACAAAAGATCATAACATGTAACATAAGGGGGGGGTTTAGAAGTTGAACGACGGCTGGATCAAATTTACAAAGCCGGTCCTATCTAATTCGGTAGGCGGGGGGGGTTGATTAATTTAAACGGGACTAAAGTGATCGTTATACACGAAAAAAAAATTTAACAACAAAAAAAAGATATACGAAAACTGACTGAAATTCGAAATGGTGACAACCGTCCGGGTTGCACCTAAATGTTTGCTGAAAAATATATGAAGTGACTCTACTATATGAAACTGACGAATGTGAGAAACAATATTTCTCCAAAAGGCCTAAAGTGACTACGAAATTAACGCATGACTAATGTTGACACTAGGTAGTCGATCTAACGCAACACCAGTCGATACTTGGCTTACTGCACGATTTACTGGGTGACTAATCCCAATGGATCGCTAAGCGTACCCTATAACTTCATGTAAAATAATTTCTTAAATGGTTGACGGAAAATTCAAAAAAAATTCGAGATTACAAAATGACATGACTAAAAATTCAAAACAAAAAAAAACTCGGGATTACAAAAATGACACGCGAGATAAACAATGAAGCAAAAGAAAAATGACCCGTTTATACTTTGGGGGCACGTAGTTTTATGTCGTACGATAAGGACATAACAAATATCTCCCTTAACCTTACTGACTTAAAACTAGCTTAAAAATACCCAAACTTTACGCTAACTAAACCGATACCTAAAATTAACTAAACCGAAACCTAGGCTGAACTTAATACTACCTAAACCGAAATCTAAACTAATCCTTACATACTAAAAGCGCGAGAGAAAAAAAGTTACACAGAAAAAAATGTTCCACGTCCCAAGTCTCAAACAAATCTAAAGCCGCTGTGACCGCTGCAAGAGAGGGCGGTTCGCGAAGTCACGGGATCGTTCGCTTGCCGTAAGACCCACAATCACAAACAGAGACGCTGAACTCTAGCTTGGGTTGGACCCGAAAACGTGGTAAAAGTTGGGAGGCGTCAAAATATATGCCTCTGGGATGAACGGATCAAATTTACAAGTTCACCCCTAATGGGTTTGTTCTTCCTAGACCGGCAGGTGTTATGACCGTGTAGCATAGTTGTAGTCAATCTATTGTTCCCTAACAAAAGGTAAATTTCCCAGAGTGTTGCTTCGAGTTGTAACCCCTTACTTCTGTACGAAATTCCCTTACTAAGAAGGTTCCTTTGGGGCAGATTTTCATCCGCCAAAAAAATAAATGGGACGATAATTCACCGGGGAATGGACTAAGTCCACGAAATTACTTTATAACCCTGGGGTTTGGATCGTCGTCCATATGTGGATCGACGTCCAAAAAAAATGTTTATCTAGCAGTGGAACCATGTCCAGCATGATAATTCGATAGCTCGATGAGAAGTGGGTCACTCTAAACAACTATTAACTATGACAACCTTACTACAAAAAAAATAAAATTCGGTAAAATTTTCTAAAGGGTACGTTACAAAAAAAAACTTCCCCTAAAGGGTGTGTTGCGACAAAGGATTTGTCCGAAATTGGACACAAGTCCAAACAATACAACACGGCATGAGGCAATGTCTAATGCAATTGCATTCTCAGCCCTGATCTTAATTTTAATTTCAAAAACGAAAACAAAAAAACTAAAAAAAATCTATTTTAAACGGTACTCGATACCAAGAAAGAACGGTGAGGGATGGTGGGGGCAAGTTAACGTCGTGCGATTGACAAAAAGACATGGTCAGTGTGTATGAAGCGACAGTGACACCTTGACCTCAACCCGAAATAAGAACTAGATGTTACCCTACCACTAACTTAAAGAAAAATGTCTCAATGGACTGGGATTCAAAACTCTTTGATTGATTTGATTCACCAAAGAAAACTTTACGTTAAACTTTAAATTCAAAAAAAACTCAAAAATAAACTTTAACTGACGTCAAACTTCAAAAAAAACTTTAAAAAACTTTAACTTAAATTCAAAAAAAAACTTTCAACTGAATTTGAAAACTTTCAATCTAATTTGAAAAACTATTAATCAAGTTTGAAAAACTTTTGATTAAATTCAAAACAACATTCCATTAATTTCAAAAAAAAATTCCCCTCAATTCGAAAAAACTTTTCGTTAAACTGAAAAAAAACTTGGCTCCAAAGGCCGATATTAAATTCAAGACGTCCCTCTTAATTCAAAAAAACTTGACGTTAAACTAAAAAAATTTTAATTTAAGTATCACTATTAAATTTAAAATGTTTACGTTAATTAACAAAACCTTGACGTTAAATTCAAAAAAAAACTTTAATTTAAATGGTAACATGAAATTCAAAATGTTTACTTTAAAAAACTTGAAGTTAACAATAACTCAAACTGCTCTAGATCAAACTCAAAATTCGGAAATACGTCTGCAAATGAAATTCAAAAAAACTTTTACCATTCCACTAAATGTGTGCGTAAAATTTTCAAAACCACACCCACAAAACTGACTTCGAAGATTGAACCTTGAAACTAAATTCAAAAAAAAATTTTAGAAAAACTTTACGTTAGATGTCCATACTAAATTCAAAATATTTAAAAAAATAAATGCGTAACCTAATGAAGTGCGTAAATGCGTGACCCGTATTAAAGCGTAAGAATGCGTACGAAACGCTTTGTGTCTTGTTCGAGACACATGCAAACAAAAAAAAATGCGTAATGAGTGTACGGTGTTACTAGCATAAAATACGTATGGAAACGAGTGCGTAAATAACATGCGTACTTAAACATACTTGATCTAGATGTGAACATGTGTGCTAGGCACAACAAAAAAAAACTTTCTATCGCTATTTGCTAAAGATGGAAATAAAAAACAAGGTTCGCTATAAATGGTACGCAATGATAATGCGTAAGGGTGCGTAGAAGACGCAGATTAAAATCTTTTATCGTTAATTGCTGAAGGCTAATAAAAATTTGTTACTAAAATTGTCGATGCGAGGGAGGGTGGCATTGTTAAGGGATTGTGCGTTAGGGTGGTTTTCGTTCTACAGAAAGGGTTGCGAAATACAGGGTAGACTTTCAACGTCCGATATAGACGGTAAGGGTTCACACAAAAAAAAATGGTGAAACAAAAAAAAACTTTAAACTAAGTTGAGTGACAAGTAAGAGTTTTCAACAAAATTTAAGGGTTGCGGTATTCATCGCCACGTTAGGGCGGTAAGGGTGTTCGCAGTTTTACGTCATGCACGGGACAAAAAGGGTTGTACACGCCAAAACGGCATTATGAACCGATAAAAAAAATGTAAGTTGTTTCGGTCTACAGTCAGCGGTGGTCCGCACCAGACCTGACCTCTTCGATTCAACCTAACAAACACGCAATAAAAACAAAGCGAAATGTTATGGCGACATTTCCTTAAAAGTACAAAAAGCAAGGTAAAATGTTATGATGACATTTTACAATACAACGAGAAAAATTTAACAACAATTACTAAGAACTAAATACATTCGCAACGAGACACACGCACCAAAAATTCATTCATACATTCACACGAAAAAACAAACAAACACAAAAATCTTAATATTAAAATCGGGGCTTTAATTTCTTTTTGGGGCATTGTGCCCTGCAAACGTTCTCCCCTGAGTCCTATTCTGTCTTAAATTACAATTAGGACAAGTCTTTGTGGTTTCACTCGTTCGACCACATCGATAACAATAAACCCGTATTTGTGGGACTGGGCAACGCGATGCGGAATGGCCTATACCATCACAGTTCCAACACAAAAAGGCGTTATTATTCGTTTTAATATTATTATTATTACCACGGTTTCTAAAAACAAACTCGTGATTAATTTGCTCATCATTTTGCGGTCCGCTAAAACTGTCGGATTCGACTCGAGATAAATTGTCGATTTCTTTTACTGACATGTGTTCATTTGTCAGTATCGAAACGGCTTCGACTTGACCGGAAATTCGTAGGTGTAATTTCACGACCGGAGTCGATATTTTGAAATCTCTACATTGACAAATTTCGTCCGGAAATTTACTTGTAGGGTCGATAAAATTTGCATCGGTTATTATTTTATTTGAAACTGCCGAGGTCATGCTCGATAGTGAATTTTCAGTTTCGCTTACGCAATCAACAGATTCTTGGATAATTTTTTCCACGATCTCTGTTGCAAAATTCGTCCGAGAGTTCGCTAACAATAACCCGTATGTTGACCTACAATCTTCGAATTTGTCTAAAATTGCGAGATGAGAGTCCTTGTCTTTATTTAGCAAGGGTCTCGATTTAAATAATCTATTAAAGTAGTGCGCCAATTTCGTTTCTACCTGAATTCTTATGTCGGTTTCATTTTCACTAAAAATTTCTAAACGACCGAGTAATTTATTAATGATTAACACGCCCGTTTTTAACGCTGCCAAATCTTCCGTGAAAGTAAATGGGTACCATAATAAAATGTATCTTTCACCCTGTTCTTCTTTCATAAGGGCTGATACTAGTTCAACACGTAATTCTTTTACCGAACCGTGAACAGGTAAACCTCTAATCTTTAACTCGTATTGGACTTCGTCCTTGCGTAATCTGTCCGGTACGATCCTGAACGCCATTATAAAGTGAAATATATTAATTTAATTGAATACAAAAGAAATTCGCGAAACACGACTCTACTTGTTCTTTAAACAATTGATGGTGAACGGAAATACTATATTTGATCTTAAAATCGCGATAATTTTTACTTTTAATTCTAAATAGGGGGGCGTCATGGAATCTCGTTAGTCCATTCATGCGCGTCGGTATTACTTTTAAAATCGAAACTTCGTGATTTACAATATTTGACGTAATGTGCCAAAAGGGCTTTTCGATAGGCAGGGGTTTCTCGATAGCCACTACGTTGGCGGCGTCAAATTATTTTTTAAACCTACAAAAATTAATTTGGCGTTTACTTGATTTACTACAAAAATTCGATACGAGATGCCAAAAAGGCTTTCTCGACAGCCACTTAGTTGGGCGCCAAATTATTTTTTAAACCTACAAAAATTAATTTGGAATTTACTTGTTTTACAAACAAAAAAAATTCGATACCATAACATGCCAAAAGGGCTTTATCGATAGCCCCACGTTGGGCGCCAAATTATTATCCTGTTACACCACGTTCTGCATCCACGACACCTTTCCAACAGGTAATAAAAGGTTGGCTAGCTCAAAGTCGCGAAGGGGTGGGTTGGTGAAAGGAACGAACGGGTCGTGTGACGGCACGTCGCAAAGCGGGTGTTTCCAATCGACGACCGGGCAATCCTCGATCGCGATTCTAAAAATTGTCAAAATCGGTGTGAATAATTTACACAGGGGGGGAGTTAAGTCAAAATCGATGGGGTTAATATACACGAGGGAGTTTAAATGGGCGCCACGCATACGAAGAAATGAATCTTTTTGAAGGGGACTGGTTATCACACCTTCCAAGCTGGTACGCGACAACTTGATGATCTTACGGCGAACTCTCACTCCGGAAAAACCTCGCTCAATGACCTTACCTTTACAGGAGGCGAACTTTCCGTGGGTGAAAATAGCTAAATAAACATTAACACAACAATAATAATAACACACAAAGTTGGGAAATAATAAAAATGTATTAAATAAAATAATATCAGGGGGGAGTTGACAAAGTTTACACAAGATACTATCAAATTTACATGTCTTGTATAAAAATAAATATGTACAGTTGACGGAACCTTTCAGTGTGGTTTCCGTTGCGAAACTAATATTCGTAAAACAATTACTCTTACAAAAATACAAAAGGTTAATTTGCATGAAAGGGGGGGGCGTATTGAATACAGCACTCCACACCCAAAAATACTAGTTACTTAAGTGCAACTCGATGACATCTAAAACTGTGACTCATAAAATTGATAATGAAAGCCAATCAAAGTGATCGCTCAATTCTTATGAACTTTAGTTGCAGCACCAAACTTAAAATGTTACGTTAAATTACTAGTTCGGATATAAACGCTCGAATGGCGTGGTAAAAGTTACGTTAATAATAGATAATAATATTAAGTTACATAAAAGGTGTACAAAATGGTTGCGATATCGTCTTCCAGGGTTGAACTGAACGTTCATAAACACAACTAATGGTCAATAGGACCAATTAACATCACAATCTTAAAAATATAAAAAAAGGTTTCTTACTTAATTTGGGTGGTTGATGTTCGACCTCTAGGTAAAGTCGATGACGAGTCCTTCAGGAGTGAGATTCGTCTTCAGAATGTAGAATAAATGCGATGTCTCAAACCATACCAGAAGGTCAGCGGAATAACCAGCTTCCCAAAAACTCTTCAAATCGGAAGGTGGTGAAATAACAGGGTGGTTCACGCACTGTATTTCGCGATAAAATAGGGGTCTCCGTACGAAATAATTCACTAAGTTAGTTATTCGCGAAGTGACAATTAATTCAAGCCGGCACTGTCTAAGTAAGAAATGTTAATGTGGTGTCCGATAACAAAAACGATTGGAATGCACACATGGGTTCGAAGTGCAACACCTGTTTTGTACCATTCGATAAAAGCAATGCTACGTAATTGCCTTATGAGCGGCAAGCAATAACTCGACGTGATTAAACGTGATAAACAGATGGTATAAAAAGTCCGATAATTGATTCAAGGTTTAGTAACAATTGACGATATTAATTGTTCGATCACTTATTAAATATTAGCAACAATTGACGATATTAATGTTCGATAAAATATTGAAGGTTTAGCAACAATTGACGATATTGATGTTCGATAACTCATTAAATATTAGCAACAATTGACGATATTAATGTCCGATACAATATTAATTGTTTAGTCACAATTGACGATATTAATGTTCGATAAAATATTAATTGTTTAGTAACAATTGACGATAATAGTGTTCGATAAAATATTAATTGTTTAATGACAATTGACGATATTAATGTTCGATAGTATATTAATTGTTTAGTCACAATTGACGATATTATTGTTCGATAAAATATTAATTGTTTAATAACAATTGACGATATTAATGTTCGATAAAATATTAATTGTTTAGTCACAATTGACGATATTAATGTTCGATAAAATATTAATTGTTTAGTAACAATTGACGATAATAGTGTTCGATAAAATATTAATTGTTTAATGACAATTGACGATATTAATGTTCGATAAAATATTAATTGTTTAGTCACAATTGACGATATTAATGTTCGATAAAATATTAATTGTTTAATAACAATTGACGATATTAATGTTCGATAGTACCTGCAGTTGACACACACTAATTTTTAGCACAAATGACTTGTATTTATTTAAGGATCTCTAATAAATGTGAGACCTCGGTATTTAATTCCGCTTTTGGAAGCGCTACGATACGAAAAGGTAGTATCGGATTCTAAGTGAATCTCTTCGAATATGCAATTTGTAGCTCAATTTATGCATTTTCCCTACTATAATTTAGGATTTTTCCCACTTACTGATTGATTTGGAACCTTGTAATTGGGTCCTATAAATTTAGAAAGAAGGGAGACGCGATTTAATTGGACAATGTGTTACACCACGTTCTGCATCCACGACACCTTTCCAACAGGTAATAAAAGGTTGGCTAGCTCAAAGTCGCGAAGGGGTGGGTTGGTGAAAGGAACGAACGGGTCGTGTGACGGCACGTCGCAAAGCGGGTGTTTCCAATCGACGACCGGGCAATCCTCGATCGCGATTCTAAAAATTGTCAAAATCGGTGTGAATAATTTACACAGGGGGGGAGTTAAGTCAAAATCGATGGGGTTAATATACACGAGGGAGTTTAAATGGGCGCCACGCATACGAAGAAATGAATCTTTTTGAAGGGGACTGGTTATCACACCTTCCAAGCTGGTACGCGACAACTTGATGATCTTACGGCGAACTCTCACTCCGGAAAAACCTCGCTCAATGACCTTACCTTTACAGGAGGCGAACTTTCCGTGGGTGAAAATAGCTAAATAAACATTAACACAACAATAATAATAACACACAAAGTTGGGAAATAATAAAAATGTATTAAATAAAATAATATCAGGGGGGAGTTGACAAAGTTTACACAAGATACTATCAAATTTACATGTCTTGTATAAAAATAAATATGTACAGTTGACGGAACCTTTCAGTGTGGTTTCCGTTGCGAAACTAATATTCGTAAAACAATTACTCTTACAAAAATACAAAAGGTTAATTTGCATGAAAGGGGGGGGGCGTATTGAATACAGCACTCCACACCCAAAAATACTAGTTACTTAAGTGCAACTCGATGACATCTAAAACTGTGACTCATAAAATTGATAATGAAAGCCAATCAAAGTGATCGCTCAATTCTTATGAACTTTAGTTGCAGCACAAAACTTAAAATGTTACGTTAAATTACTAGTTCGGATATAAACGCTCGAATGGCGTGGTAAAAGTTACGTTAATAATAGATAATAATATTAAGTTACATAAAAGGTGTACAAAATGGTTGCGATATCGTCTTCCAGGGTTGAACTGAACGTTCATAAACACAACTAATGGTCAATAGGACCAATTAACATCACAATCTTAAAAATATAAAAAAAAGGTTTCTTACTTAATTTGGGTGGTTGATGTTCGACCTCTAGGCAAAGTCGATGACGAGTCCTTCAGGAGTGAGATTCGTCTTCAGAATGTAGAATGGAGCTGAATGTGATGTCTCAAACCATATCAGAAGGGCAGCGCAATAACCAGCTTCCCAAAAACTCTTCAAATCGGAAGGTGGTGAAATAACAGGGTGGTACACGCACTGTATTTCGCGATAAAATAGGGGTCTCCGTACGAAATAATTCACTAAGTTAGTTATTCGCGAAGTGACAATTAATTCAAGCCGGCACTGTCTAAGTAAGAAATGTTAATGTGGTGTCCGATAAAAAAAGAACGATTGGAATGCACACATGGGTTCGAAGTGCAACACCTGTTTTGTACCATTCGATAAAAGCAATGCTACGTAATTGCCTTATGAGCGGCAAGCAATAACTCGACGTGATTAAACGTGATAAACAGATGGTATAAAAAGTCCGATAATTGATTCAAGGTTTAGTAACAATTGACGATATTAATTGTTCGATCACTTATTAAATATTAGCAACAATTGACGATATTAATGTTCGATAAAATATTGAAGGTTTAGCAACAATTGACGATATTGATGTTCGATAACTCATTAAATATTAGCAACAATTGACGATATTAATGTCCGATACAATATTAATTGTTTAGTCACAATTGACGATATTAATGTTCGATAAAATATTAATTGTTTAGTAACAATTGACGATAATAGTGTTCGATAAAATATTAATTGTTTAATGACAATTGACGATGATAAGGTTCGATAGTGTATTAATTGTTTAGTAACAATTGACGATATTATTGTTCGATAAAATATTAATTGTTTAATAACAATTGACGATATTGATGTTCGATAGTACCTGCAGTTGACACACACTAATTTTTAGCACAAATGACTTGTATTTATTTAAAGATCTCTCATAAATGTGAGACCTCGATAGTTAATTCCGCTTTTGGAAGCGCTATGATACGAAAAAGGTAGTATCAGATTCTAAGTGAATCTCTTTTAATATGCAATTTGTAGCTCAATTTATGCATTTTCCCTACTCTAATTTAGGATTTTTCCCACTTACTGATTGATTTGGGTCCTTGTAATTGGGTCCTATCAATTTAGAAAGAAGGGAGACGTGATTTAATTGGACAATGCCGAGAGTGTGAGAGCACGCTTTCTTCTTTCTCCATGCAAAGTGTATCGAGAAATTTGGTACGACACGTGCGAGCAAAACAATTTTTTGCTCGTCTGGTTGGACGAAAAGGGTCTAACTTTTGCACTTTTTACTTGTTTTTATCGAAGTCTGCAATTGCGAAATCGCTATCCTTGCCATGTTAAACCCGAGCACATTTGGTTGCTTATCTGCACATGGTCGAGATAGCAAAACAAAAGGCATTGATTCTCACGATTTTCAAACATGCACGTGTGTGTCCTTGTATTGACGACTGGCTCGTGATTATGGATCGTATAAAAGTGTCTCTCGATCCTACCTAAAATTTATAGTAATGCATTTGCCTGTATTGACGTTTAGTTCGCAACGTTATAGAATGATGGTTTTCTTGCTGATGGCGTGAATCTACGATGTATGCTACGTCAACTCTATAAAGATTGTATTAACTACCGCATGGTTCATGGGACGCGAATAAAAATATTATGAACATACTTTCCTACCTCTACAGTTCTTAAGACTATTATACATTTGCAAAACGTAAATTTTGTTGGTTGAGCGAATGTTTCAATCTTTTAATTTACAACCCGACCTAAAAATGTCTTCTAAAAGAATGATTTTCACCGGATCGATTTGAAATTTAAAATATGAGTTCCATGGATTGTAAAAACAAAATCTAAGGGTGCGCCCGATGCGCGTAATAAGGTGACAAATGCCTAGAGTGTGAGAACACGCTTTCTTCTTTCTCCATGTAAAGTGTATCGAGAAATTTGGTACGACACGTGCGAGCAAAACAATTTTTTGCTCGTCTGGTTGGACGAAAAGGGTCTAACTTTTGCACTTTTTACTTGTTTTTATCGAAGTCTGCAATTGCGAAATCGCTATCCTTGCCATGTTAAACCCGAGCACATTTGGTTGCTTATCTGCACATGGTCGAGATAGCAAAACAAAAGGCATTGATTCTCACGATTTTCAAACATGCACGTGTGTGTCCTTGTATTGACGACTGGCTCGTGATTATGGATCGTATAAAAGTGTCTCTCGATCCTACCTAAAATTTATAGTAATGCATTTGCATGCATTGACGTTTAGTTCGCAACGTTATAGAATGATGGTTTTCTTGCTGATGGCGTGAATCTACGATGTATGCTACGTCAACTCTATAAAGATTGTGTTAACTACCGCATGGTTCATGGGACGCGAATAAAAATATTATGAACATACTTTCCTACCTCTACAATTCTTAAGACTATTATGCATTTGCAAAACGTAAATTTTATTAGTTGAGCGAATGTTTCAATCTTTTAATTTTTACAACCCGACCTAAAAATGTCTCCTCAAAGAATAATTTTCACCGGATCGATTTGAAATTTAAAATATGAGTTTAATAGATTATAAAAGCAAAATCTAAGGGTGCGCCCAATGCGCGTAATAAGGTGACAAAGTGTCACATGATCATAGTAAATTTAAAATTCAATATTGTAGGAAACCCAGAGCACTTTAATTTCCTTTCCTATAATTTAGAAAATTTTTGTTATAATATTTAAGTCGACTTTTAAACTGTCAGATTTCAGAATATATTTTCTTGAATGAAACTTTTTTAAATTTAATTATATTGAATAACCTTCGTGTCATCGTTAACATTAACGTAATTTGGAAATACTAACCAAGGAATTTGTAAAAAATATACAATGGAACTTTTATATTAAAACAAAATAGATGTTCAGCTCGCAAACAACCTAGAAAATCAATGAAGAAATTGAATTTTAGCCAATATTACAAAATTCTTAGACGTTCTTTACATTACGTGATGGAATTGTAAGTGATATTAGAGTTATCCATCTTCCACAACCTGAATGTCGTGCCGTTTGTAATTTAATTTCGTCCGATTAAATCATGTTGAAATTTTGACTTGCCAATCAAATTAGAAACTTCAAAGTGTTTATTTTTTTAAATGTTTCTAAAATTGGTAATTTACTTAATTAAAGTCGTTTGTTGCAAAGACTTGATTCTTAAAAGTTTGCGTTTCCTTAAAGCCTTTACACTTTTTATGACTGCGGAACCCTTCGCGAAAAGCTTTAACAAACTTTACTCCAGTATACTTACTTCGTGAATCAAGTATTCCAAAATTAGGTGCACTTGATGTAATAGCTTTCCACCATAAGTTTATTAATACTAAATATTATATTTTATAAGAAAAATTTGTAACCTAAACATCATAACAACCAAACAGAAGATACCTATAATTGATAAGCTTATGGATGTATAAAATAATTAATTTATCTTTGCAGAAGAGGGCTCTTATTGTCAAGTGAACGGAATTTTAAATACTAATTAATTTTCGTATTTACCAGGGTATTACATAATCCTCAAGATTGACTGTAATTATTTATAGCTTAGATTAGTTTTGTTGATAAAACATTTAATTTATTTCATTTACATATTTATTTATTTAAATTTTACTTGCTTGCCGAAAATGATCAGTTGGAATTTAAATATTCTGATAATTAATCTATTATTTCAAAATAGATCATTTTTCTTATAAGAAACACCAACTGCCGAGGTTGTCTTCAGAAACACGATTACGTGAACAGGCAGTAATTAAATTATAAATGCAAAATAATTTTATACGATTTACATATCGATGACGCGTATATCTTCGGATCCGTCCTATCAAATGAAAATCCAATACAACACAAAATTCCAAAATAATCGAAAATTGCAAATGTCACATAAACAAGGTATTGTATGTGGAAACGCAGCTACAACCACTGCAATTTATTGTCCTGATAGCTTTCGAAAATAGTTAGAAGTATATGTATAAAAAAATAAAGTAGAAGCAGATATAATTTTTTAACATATCACAGATGATGCAAACTTATAAATACATAGGGACATATTTTACATTTATGGACTTCTTATGTTTTTTTGAAAGTTTCTAGAATTATTTTTCGCTTTTTACAGTAAAATAGTTGATTTAGAAAAGTTTTATTCATAAGTTATTTTTCTTTCTCTCTAATCGCCTTCCTTTTGACAGAAGCGTCGTGACCCATTCTCGCCTATGCTTACGACGTGCGTGAGATTGGAAGTTAGTGTTTCCATGTAATCTAAAACTTTTTTAAATACTGTTGAGATTGCAATTATTTTACCAGTAAATTTACCAAGGAAAAAATTAAAGATTTATATCACCTATGTTAAAACATTTGAAGCAGGTTTACAGTGTAGATTACGAGATAATCGGATTATAAATCGGCGAGTTTAACATGTGGAAAGCATAGCGAACGCAGTGACAGCTCCAAATTCCCGTAAATCAAAGCAGTTCCTCCCACGTGGAGTGCATAAAAAGTACATCCGGCTATAGATTAACATCTTGCAAGATGCCAAGAAAAATTCTCAAGACTTTTACCATGGAGCTTATCCGTAAGTAATTATTAAAATTACGCAAAGCGATTTCTGTGGAACTGTAGAAAAGATGGCAACCTCGCAGTTGATTGATGACGTAACCATTTGTAGTTTATCGTGATATGGAAAAATAAAAAACGGAATTTTATGATTCATCGAAGCACAAATTCAATTGTTAATTGCAAGTTTAATATTAAATAATTATTAGATTGTTGTAATTTAATTAAATGTAAGTAAAACGTTAGCAGTGCCGCCAAAGGATTCAAAGGAGTTAAATCAAAGAAGTTACTGTAAAATGTTTAATAATTTATTATGTTGCAAAGATAATCACGGGATAATTTTCTTCTAATTTAATTTATTAAAATTTTTAGAATATAGGTAATAATTTGGTTTAGCACTCAAAAACTTCACGTTCATTATTGCAACTACCTGAATACTTTTCTAGGGGGGGGGGGGAGTTGATCACTGAAGAAAAATATGTACACCAAAATATCCATTTTTTATTTAAATTTTTCAATCGTTAATATAAAACACCAGTTCTGTATATGTTCCTAATGCAGCACTGATTGGTTTATGTTTTAGTTACCAACCTAGAAACGTTCCATAATGCATTTTAAATTAAAATCGAAACAATTGCCATAAGTTATGGATTTTTTATTTTTATTCATGATAAATATCACCTCTCCCCCCTTATTTTAAAAATAACCAATTATTACAGTAAAATGTTTAAAGTATCAAAAATATTTATTTTCGCCTAAAATAACAAATACATTTAAAAATTTACGACTTGCGTGGTTTTGTGGAAGTTAGAAGTGAAGCTTCCAAAAGGACAATCATGACGTTTACCGCATCTGTTAGAAGCTCTCTGTCTTGCAACATCGCAAGTAATTCAGAATTGCTGATTTGCAATAGCATATCCGCAATTCCTACTGCCAATTTTCGATTTATAAATTTTACCTTTGACAACCAAAGCAACTTACTACGCTCGTCAATTGTAGCTGCCAGCAACGCTGAAACAGTAACAGGTTTTCGTCTTTGATATCCATGCCTGCGACCTCCTCATACATCGACACCTTTATGATCAAATTGAAGTTGTTGATGAATTCAAGTTGGTATATTTTGTTGATACATTTGGCTCCTTCTTCTTTTCCTTTGTTTTCTAAATTTTATATCTCTGCATTTTAAAATTTTGTAATTGGTAGAAATATATCAATGGATTAAACATTATTTTATTAGTAAAATTAACGGATTAAAAATTATTTTAGAGATATAAAATCAATCAGTAGCTTCATTTTACTGTAGACCAAATGTTCACAAAGTGCGTTCCGCAGAACTCCTGGGTCTCCTCCAAAACAATTAAAAATATGATTATAACTATGTTAAAAGTAGCAATAATCCAGGTCCAAACCACTATATTTTAGTGTTATATTGAACTTTGGGAATTCTAGCCCCCCCTCCCCGATACGGTTGGTCATCAGGCCAAAATGAAACTACACTCAATTCTCTACAAAATATATTTTTCAGAATTAAAATTAAAACGGCATATTAAATAGGAAATAAAAATCAATACGAGAAAAATTAAATCCGTTTAAAAAATTGGAAAGGCTTCATGCGAAAGGCTTCTTATTCTGAATAAAAATTTCGCCCATTCATCTTTACCACTACATCTGCAGTAAATTTGTAGTTAAGTTTGGGCTCCTGAAATGTAGTCTGTTAAAAATTTTATAAAAAGTTGAAATTGAGCACGTTATAGGTGTGACACCGTAATAACTCCATAATCTGGTTTACATAATTTGGCACCGTAACCATTTGGGCAATGTCTCATCATCCGTAATCTTACCGACGACGAACAAGAAGTGTTGTCAAATACTAAGAAAAACGAAGACACTTAACCACTTAAGCTGATGACCGTCCTCAATAATAATTGCTTGTGACTAAAGATTTAAACCCATGCGCGACGAAGTATGAAGAAAAAATTGAATTTACCCTCCGGAATATTGCATAAAGTCAAAAATATGCTTCCGATTTGACCAACTCTTAGTTTTGACTAAGATTAACATGATTTGACGCAATATTCTTACGGGTTCATTAGATTTCATATTTTTCCGCGCATATGTTTCAAGATTTTTGGTGACTAGCAAGTAATTTCAATTTTTGTACAATTTATTTAAGTAAAAAATGACGAGTACAATTTCTGTGCTGAACTCGTCGAAGTTGTATAATTTATTGTTCAGTAAATTGTATTATGTAATACTGCTTTCAAGTATCAGGTATACAAAGTAAAAGGGGGAGGGAGGATTAGAGGCAAATTAACAGGGTCTTAATAGACTGCGAACTAATGAGCTATAAACATCGATCCGTAAGTTATAGTTTTTCTGATTCTCATTTAGTTTGGAATTTCTGAAATATTAATTGTCCAGCAGACTTAGGTAAGATAAGTTGTTTTAAATGTTTTCATGTAAATATTTACAAATTTTCTTCATTTGGTCGCTTTTCAGTTTGATTTTGTTGTATTTCGTCTTACCTTTTTATTTTGTTATTTATTTATTCTTATTAATTTGTATTTACTAGTTTCTATGTTATCTTACTATTGATTATTTTTTAAAATTCTAGTTGTGTATGTGTTTTTGTTGTATTTTACCTTTCAACATTTTTCTGTTATTTATTTATTATTGGTAATTATTTAATTATTATTTTTCTTTATTTCAACCTATATTAGAATTTTCTCTTACAAATTTCCACTTCTTTCAATCATTTTTGAATTTTCGTTTTCTTTTTGTACCCCCTTCCCTTAAAATTTACAATATTTCATTAACTTTGGATTTTGTTAAATGTTTTGGTTTTGGCTTAAGAATGTACGCATTTATATTAATATTTAAAAAACAAATTAATAAAAATTTTCGGTCTTTTTCTTCATGTCCTTTATTTTAATTCGAAACGCCTCTCGAAAGAAAAGTAAAGAACTTGGAGAAAAAAGTTGGAGTTTTTATTATTTTTTTTACTAAAATGAACTACAAGAAGTTATTGGGAATATTATTTTTGATACAATTTTTAAAATTAATCTTTTTTGAGTATATTTTATTTGCAAAAATTCGTACTAAAAATACCATGTTGTATTCATAAAATTTTGTCTTTTTAATTTAAATTTTCAGTTTAGTCACAAATTTTTAAATTGATAGATATTAATTCTTGATACGGACTTGGCAATTTATTTCTTTTTGTGATGAAACTTTGTAGAAAATAATGTTAGCATTTACAGCAATAATTAAAAAATGTTTTTATTTAATTCATTCAACGACGATTATTATTCAATGTTAATATTTACAAAATTTATAATTGTATACTACTCAATTTTACATTTTACCGTGGTCTTCGAACCACGGGAAGCATAATACAATTAATATCTAGAAGCCTTCCTTACAGATTACTTCTGTGATTTACAATTTTCTTCTAAAAAAAGATGTTCAGATATACAGTTCTTCTTTCGTCCTGAATCGAACTGGTGACCATCTTATTAACAGTCCATAACTTGTATGAAACTTTAAAAAGGAGATTAAAAATATTTTACACGTTCAATTAACTACTTTATTTTTAATATTTAATTTATTATTAATTCTCACTAGTTAAAAAATCAAATATTTTAGTAACTTTTATGACAACGATTGGGCAGTTGAATCCCATTTTGTCCAATTGTAATGAAGACAATTGGTATTATCAGTGAAAATTTAAAATATTTTATAGAACTAATATCCTGATTATTACACTTTTTCACAAGATCCGGTTCATTATTTCCCATCAATTTTCTGCAGATTGACAATTTACGAATGCTAATAGGTTTGTTTCCAATATGTAACCTTGCTATGGTTATTGAATAGGTGCCAAGAAAATAGATAGGTTACATTTTACTCAAATTAAATAAATAGCATTACAAATATTGAAAAATCGGAAGATTTTATGATAAGCCACCACTTTTATGCAGTCATGCCAACTATGCTTCCTAGAGCTATACAGAAAATGATGTCAATGTGAAACTGCTGAACTAAAGTTTTGGGTCAAAATATAAACCGGATTTATCACCAAGGATTAGTATATTAAATTATTTATTAAAAATCTAAAAAGCTTGTGTTTTGTACTGTGACTAAAAAAATGCTAGTGAATTTAAAATTTTCTTTTGAAATTGATGATAATCAATAATTGTATTTTTATTAGGAATATTCAGAGGAAATCGCCTCTAATGTTGAGATATTCGGTTAAACAATACGCCAACTAGCAGAATATACTTATTATATGAAGCTTGTCATGATATAAAACGTAAATGATCACTTGACGTGTTTCTACGTAATTTAATCATCGGATCATTCATTGCTTGTCGTGAATGGTTCAAGATTTTTCCAACCAAAATAACTGGAAAAATGATAGAAGTATGAGTTCTTATAAAATCTTTTAAATTTAACTTCGTGAATTAGATCAGTTTTAAGGTGCGAGGTCGCAGGCCGAGCTAAATATGGAGGACGAAAACATTCAAAGCAGGTCCTATTCTCGAGGTTATTCGAATTTTTGGAATACGACTCGGTGATAGTTAGAAACTGATATTTTCGAATTTTATTGTGCACTTCCGTGCAGTCGTTGCTTAACCGTGCAATGAATAAGCTCGAAAAGCTTATAACTTTTAGTAGTTATAATAGTTGTGTTTGTTTCTGTTTACTCATTTTAATGTCAGTTTTGTTAGATTTGAATAATTAATCTCAATAATAATAAGCAAATCAAAAACGATGAACAACGAAGACATTAAGAAAATATTTTGAAATATTTCTGTTGGACCGTAGGATGAAACTGTGAAATCTTTAAAATACAATTTCCACTATTAAGTGGAACGGATTTCACTTTCAGAACGGCGCAAAATCAGTGGCAAGTACTAACAGAATGGTTAAATTCTGTGGTGGATGCTAAGAAAGATTGAAGGAAATGCAGAAAAACTTGGCAATAGAGAAAAACTGAAGTAAAAACAACATCAAAAAATATATTGATACACAGGTGGTGGAAAACCAACAAGGAACTCTTGGACTAAATTTGAAGGAAACTTTTGTCTTTAATAAATCAAACTGCCTCGTAAATCTATGGAATCGCAGGTTATGATCTTAAAATCAAACCCCTATAGACGCGCGTGATAAGATTAATGAGATTATCACTTCTTACGTTTGAAACAATTCAATCGATTTTTAAAAGCAGTAATTTAGTTTTAAATACATCTGAATTATCTAAATTTTCCTACATAAATCTTCTTATAATTTATTAATTATAAACTTTTTACTTATGTTGCAGAATCTTCTAATCTTTAATTACTTTTTCATCTAAATAAATGTTCTTAAGTTTTTCTCTTCTTCAACTTTCATTAATCAAATAGTTTAAATTTCATACTTATAAATTTTAATTCTAATTTATTACTTTACACTTTCAACTTGAAAACTTATTTAATTTCAATGTACTTACTATAGTTATGTAATATATCCGAGCGATCGATCAGCGAATGACATCATGGTCGAGATCTTCCAACTTCGGACGATCGGTAATCTTAAAATATAAATTATTCTATTTTCCATAAATCTGATAGAAAAGTGATTCCATATGACTGAATCGGATAACGCGCAAAGTTGCTAATCGGGCTTTTTTGCGAAATATGAATGTTACCAAATAAAACTTTTCACCAAGCAATTTTCTGACGCTTCTAAAACTCAATCAGGGAGTAATATTTTTGCTGGTTTCGGGCTAAACGTAAGCAATGAGGGCACGGCAAAGCAATTCTTATAAAATGGGAAATCTACGAAAATTAAAATGGAGCAAAATATACATTCACACAAATTGCAGTCATTTCAGAGCTTCGCTTTCTTGCAAAACCTTTTTTTAAATCTTAATTAAACATTCAGTTACTATAACAATCACAAGCTGACAATGGCGTATGCAAATTCAGGGACAAAAACAAGTATGTCTGTTACAACGAGTGCTTTTTTTGCAGATTGAAAATATCTTAAACCAACCCACAATGCAGATGCAGTCGTTTAAAACAAGACCGTGAAATTGAATTGCATTATCGTTCGCGTTTAAAAATAAATACAAGCAATAAGTTTTGTTTTTTAAAGTATTTGATCGTACATTTAATTTCCTTTAGGTAAGGTTTGTAACAAAAATAATTCCTTTATTAGTGGTAAAATACTGGAAGGATAACAAGATTTGGAACTTAATTAAACTCTCTTAAGCTGAAAAGCTTAAATAAAAGATTATACATTATTGTAAAGCTTCTTGTTGTTTTAATAATTGCTGTGCGTAGAAACTTTAACTCCAAATTAGGTCCTCGCCTTGCTAAATATGCATTTTATATGCAGAAAAAATACAATTGCTTTACAACTCTCCACTAACTATTAATAATTTATTCCAAAATTTGAATTCATTACTATCAAATAGTGCCGCATACACACATTAGGACATTCGACAAGTATTTTATTGCGTAAAAAATGTGAAGAAGCTGGAATAAATTTTATTATCTTTATTAGGACCTCTAAAAAGACCTACCAATTTTGTACCCTCTAGCGACGCCAGATTTCGTCGCCATAGAGAAAACTATACGAAGAATCCTCGGTTTGAGAGTATTTTAGATAAATATATCGAGTGATTGAAAATATTAATAATAATATAGGCGTTCATTCCCATGGAATATTCCAACTTCTTATTTTAAAGTCTTAACAATCCTCTTCTTGAGGTCGACGAGTTCCCTTCATACCATTTTTCTATCTTTATCACATCACTGCATACTTTCTGATTTCTGTTACTGTTTTCCTCCACAATTATCTGGTCGTGCATATTTTCCTCCAGTGTGTACTTTAAATAATGCATTTTATACATTTTAGTATCTGCAGGATATGCGTGAATTACATTAATAAATAAATAATTTTAAACATTATCCAGCGCACCCCCATGGCTGTAACTCTGTAATCGCTCAATTAACCCGAAAAAACATAAGATCTTTTCTCTAGATAATTTAGTTACCTTTAAATTTATTAACTCAACACTTGGCTGTAAAATACACTGAAACCGAGATATTCGCGACTATTTGTATAAATTCCATTAAATTAATCTTCATGTTATCGTCCATCAACTATTTAACCAAAAATATTTCTGGAATTTTGACCTTATTAGGAGATATCAAAACTATTTAATCATCTGTCGACGTTTCGAGATGTATTTTTCTCCTTTTCAATATAATATTTAGTTTTATCTTTGTTACTAAAAAGTACTTTATTAAGTATACATGTTTTATTTTGATTTGACGATAAAACTAGATTAATAAGTCTTGAAGAGGATGATTAAATAGTTTTTATATTCCCTAATTAGATCCAAATGCCAGAAATATTTTTGTATAAATGCCATTCTTCGCGTGGTTTTTCCACTATAACGACGACATACGGGGTAGCTAAATAATGAAAAATTAGTATGTCTTTAGAGGCCCAATAATAATAATACAATTTATTTCAGCTTGCCCCCATTTATTTTCGCTATAGCCCTTTTAAAATGCATTGTCGACTGACCTATATTATAGAGTAATATAAACGAAGAAAACCACACTTAATTTAGTCGTAACGTTGGTCAGTATACAATCACGTCGTGGTGATGTGAACTATTTTGCTAATCTCAATACTGAACATCCGTACTGAAAATCATCAATTTTCTTTTTCTAGCCCAAATTGATACTTTAATGGGTTTAAATAATTTGATTTTATAGCTAGGTTTTTATATCAAATTAATTTTTAGTGTTTTTACATGTTCGAGTCATTCAAGCATTAAAGATTACTTAACCATGTTACAAGTTACTCGTACATTAACGAGAGTTGTTCAAAATCGATCAGTAAGTTTCTGAACCTTATAAATTAATTGAGATCGAAGCCATTATTATCCTTTTCCTTTGGTTTACATTCTTGTTAATCAAAACCAAACTCAACAGCATGCAGTGAAAAAAAATGTAGAAAAAAAACCTTCTATATCGCAAAAATTAAATAAATTACATGTAGCGCAAAGAAATCCAACAAGAAAAACATTTTATTTAGAAAATCTCTTTACATTTTTTAAATTACATGTTTTTATATGAAAACTGAGTACATAAAAGTCTTGATTTATCAAGCTGTCAAAAATAGATATGGACCATTTCAGCTACTTTACATTTCAATGAAAAAGTAAAGTTTTTGAGCTTTTATTTAAAGCTCCTAAGCTGACCGGAGCTGGATGCTGACAACTTGACAATTTAAAAGATTCGTAATGACAATTAATCACAGAAAAGTTTTCGAGACTACAAATGCGAATATTTTCAAGACTTAATTTCATTACGAAGTAATTTAATTGTCTTAAAATTTGCGATTGTTCATAGTTTAATATACCTAGATAATATAGTTTTACAAGCAAAGCTGAAATCAATTTAAATTTTAGTAATGCAGACTTTGTTAAAATGAAGAGCAAAAAGGATAACGTAAATCTCATCCAATGACGAACTCGGGATTATACATACAACAAAAACATACAAATAAAAGCAAGTTCAGTTTGCAACATTTTATTTCATAGAATATGAAATCTAAATGCATTTAAACTGAAACCCCGATGTTTTATAATGAAATTATAACCCTTATAGAAATTATGCCTTGTTGCTCCTTTTCAGTCCCGACATTAACATAAATGGGTTAGTTTGTAAAGTCTGGTGCCAATTTTAGTTGAAAAGAGTAGTAATAACTTTTAAAAACATAAAAATTTTAATGTAATTGCAAACTCAACATTAAAACTTAATGGGCTCATTTCGTGTAATTAAACGTAATTTTATATAAACATCACGGTATATTTTCGTAAAAAATTAATATCAATTTAATTAAGACTTAAATTATTTTTGTACATTAAACTAATTTAAAATTGATTCGCCAGAATAAATTAAAATCAAAAACTTCTTAAACAATGTTAAGACTCGAGTAAGAAATGTCACATTAACATAAAAGTTTTTAAGAAAATTTTCTATCCTGAAAGCCATATTTAATTAAATCCGCTTTATCTGATAATGTAATTAAGTAAAAATTAATGAGTGGATATAAAAGAAGTTTCACAGTTGTCTGGATGTTATTAAAGACTTTTAAAATTAATAAAAAATTCAGGTAGGTATCTATAGATATTAATTTTCAATGGTACGCTTGATAACACCCTACATTTTGAAATTAAATAAAAGTTAATTGTACCAACGGGGACCTCCAATTTATTACTGTTCGCAAATTAAATATTTAATTAAAAAATTAGGCAACGTGTTAATGTCAAAGAACCAACGTTTGAGATGCAAGGTTTCCATCAACTACGGTCTGAATTTACAAACGGATTGTACGAATGTTATAATTGAATTATTCAATTTAGAGCGTTTGTAAAATATACTATATAAAGATATATTTCACTTAACTCGGACAAAGTTTTCGAACTTAAAATAGTTTAATGAAATTTCTAGTAACAGTTTGTCGAGTAGTTTTAATGTAAGCCAAGATTACTTTAAAAACTGAACACTAAGAAGAAAATTCAGTTTAAAAGTAAAGAAAGCTCAAATTGTAGAAACTTTTAAAATCTCCGAAACTTGACTGCAAACTTTTTTTATCAGGTTGTTTTATCATTATGAAATTGATTAAAAATAAATTTTAAACTAAAATTATAAATTTAGTTAAACAGCTGGAAAATTGAAGTTATAAAACAGTAATATTACTTTCACAACTTTACGGTAGACAATTAAGTTGAAATTTTCAGTGAAAATAAAATGATTTATTAAAATAAGCAAAAAATATCATTGCAAATTGTTTCATGTCGAAATATCGATGAAACACGAAAACAATCGTGTCGGGAAACATTTTGTGAAAATTTTATGACTTTGATACCGATCGTAGGTGTATCTCCTCAGGCTACCATATACAGTCAGGGTTAAATTAAAAAGTTTTTTATTTTAATTTAAATTAAATTAATAAATAAAAATTTTAAAGTTTCGTTACTTAAAATCCATTAACATTCTATTTTTGGATTTTAATATAGAAAATAAATATTTTGATAAAAGAGGTTAAACCTTTTTGCAATTTTATGTAGTGCATGCCACAAGTATTTGAAATGTTTACGGATAGCACAAACCGTGCTTTTTGTGAACAAAAAAAGGGTTTATCGCATCGGAAACTATTTGAGAAGTATTCACTATCGATATCTGTGGTCAGAACAATGGTTATAAAATTTCAAGCAAGTGAAACTACAGAAAATTTACATGAAAAAGGTCGAAACGGAAGACAACCCTTCGAGATGACAAGACAACTTTAAGGAAAGCGCAGAAATGCGTTAGCACTCGAACAATTAATCCCTGTTTAAAGGGCAGGCTTAAAAAGTTTTCTTTGACGTAAGAAATGCTTAGTTAGTGAAAAAATAAATAAATGAAGCTTGCGTTTACGAAGAGAAATTATAATAAGCCGTTATCTTTCGGGAATCGATTATTTTAACAGATTGCTGAAAGTTTGAATTACTGAGAACTCTGAAAACCGAAAGGTGGAAAAGTTCTTCGTGGCACTCTTATTAAAATATCTATGATTGAACAAAATGGAGTCGGTGATATTATAGTTTGGGGTTGTTTCTCGGTAAACGGTGTTGGTGAACTGGCTTTAATACGTACCTATCGTATAAATTTGGTGTACAAAATTTTCTTCAATGAATTAATTGTTCTTACATCAATCCCTTCAATTATTTTAGGCCGTAAGGACCAGTTGTAATACAGAAGATCATCCTCGAGTCGGAGTTAACGTAGCGATTTTTGGTGTATCAATCAATCAAATGGCAGAAATCTCTGGATTAACACATACTCGAGGATGAACCTCTGTTATACAACCGACCCTAAGAGCGCTGTCCAGTGCTATACGAAATGATTCGTGTTTCATGTAATTTATTTCCAGAATGATGCAAAAATTTAAATAAGCGCTGTTCCGCCAAGCCGTTATCTTTTCGGGAGTCGATTATTTTGACAGATTGCTGAAAGTTTGAATTACTGAGAACTGTTACAGGCCAGAACGGCACTAAGACCATTCCAGAGCTATTAAATTGAAAATGCGACAAATTCGAGAAACAGTCGGTTTGTTTCAACGGCCTCCCCGTTAAAATAAAGTTGCCCAACTTTAACTCAGCCTGGGGTGGTTCGAAGCTTAGCTAAGGACCGATAAAACTAAACCGACAAAACGTCATAATCGTGAAAAAGAAGGCGCCAACTTCCATATCACTGGCAAAATACTTAATTTGGGGACGTGGAAGTTCATCCTCAATGCCCTTAAAAATGCGTTACATTAACGCAGGTTTACTTGACTTAATCGGTAGATTCTTCAGCATATTTTGAACATTTCGCTAAATCCTTGACAATAAACACAAAAAAACACAAATAACTAGGTAACATAATATAATAATCCAAAAAAAACAATACACAAAAATACACCTTCAATTTGGTGTCGTTGACAAAACTGGAAATTCTTACTACTAAAATGGTGCTTATTTCTTAAATTTGAATTTAACGTTATTTAAAAAAAAATGATCGAGCTCTCATCATTGCGTAAAATTAATCCTTACGTTATTTAAATTTGGTCTCACAGGACCCGAAAATTAATGACATAAAATGTAATAGTGGAACATATCCAAAAAAACATAACTCCTTAAAATACGAAAAAAAGAAATAATTGATGACGATCATTCTTGGTGCAGTTACATTTTATACTTTTACACTAACCTTACACATGGATGTAACGAGTTGCTCAAATATGCTTTGTCAATCGGGTGACTCCAACTGTGGTGATAATCCGAACTGCGGCATTGAGTTGACATACGGAGAGGATGGCCTGGAATCCTTTCTTAGAAGCGTGAATGGCTTTGTACCCTCCCATAATCACAACTAGATGTTAAAATGCGTGAACTAAACACCAACTAGCTGGGTTATTTCCAGCGGGAAATAACGCGTACCCAAAAGCAAATATTCACTCAAGCGAGAGCGAAATATTTGGAGACCCACAAACACAAAAACTCCACAGACATTCTTCAACTCGGAATCAAAGATGTTATGATCCGGTTGTTTCGACAAATTGTCGAATGGAAGACTTAACTTCACATCTTAACTGGTCTGATACACTGGGCTTTCCTGGACGGAAGCCATGAGTGATTTCGACCTTCCCTGTCGGGTGTCGTGCGTGAACTCCCTACTAACTTCCTACCACTTGCTTTTTATGTCATATTCGAGACACGTGAAACGCATTATGCGGGACTTCCGCGTTGCGAGAAAAAAACAAAATCATAAAAATATCATATTGAATAGTGTTACTAAATAGTACAAAAATTGTTACTAAGTAAGAAAATAAATGTGAACGGAGCATGCTGAAAAAAATCCACCGTGAGACTTAAGTAAACTTCTAGGATTGGTAAAGCCGCTTCCTATGAATGAACTTAAATCTAGTTTCGGTACAATGTAGCTATTTTTTTTATGGTTTCAGAATACATTAAAATTTAATAGGTATACTATTTTTAAGTATTGAGTGCTTTTGTGTAGTTTTTAAGACAGGAAATTGTATCATTGTATTACAAAGAAGAAAAATTGAATAATTGTAAATAAGTTTTTACCAAAATATTATTTTAGAACTGCGAAAATAATACAAATTTAAACGGATGTCACAGAACTCTGAAAACTGAAAGGTGGAAAAGTTCTTTTTGGCACTCTTATTAAAATATCTATTATCGAACAACATGGAGTCGGTGATATTATAGTTTGGGGTTGTTTCTCAGTAAACGGTGTAGGTGAACTGGCTTTAATTGACAGCAGGACAGTTGAAATGATTCGAACAAATCGTTAGAAAAATTGGAGATTGCAAGCTAGTGTGTATCATAAAAGCTCACCACACGTAATAGAATTTTTTGAGAAAAAAAAAGAAATTTAATTATTCTTACGGTTTGCTCGAAGTTCAGATTTAAACCCCATTGAAAATTTATGGGATATACTTGAGGAAAACTTGCCTCCTACTAAAATTATTGTAGTTCGTGATGATATCATTTAGTTGAAATTCTAATAATTATTTTAGGTGGTATATAATTTATTAAATATTTCATGTTTAGTTCGTGTAATTCATAGTGGGTTAAATCGGTTTAGTTTTTGTTGCTTTATTAGTTATTAATATCAATTTATCGTTCGAGAAAATAATTCATGAAAAGGGTTTGTTAGCATTTTCAGGATATATTATAAGTATTCTTTACCCTTTAGTAGTCTGCTATTTACTTATAATTATTCCACATCGAATTAGACATAGGTACAGTTAAAATGCATTGTTACTATAAAAGATAGAAGCCCTTATTTAACTTGAGTGTTTGTTTGTGTTAACTTCTTTTTAACCAACTTTCCTACATTCTCTAGTCCTGAACATTGGTATACAGCTTCTAATAGTTGGACATTTTAACATGTACGATATAAAAAGACAAAATGTTTTTAATATTTCCAAAGTGCTACATAAATTTCGAAATAACGATAAAGATTGCATAAATTAATCTACCACAATTTAACGGATTCGATGACAGCTTGTGTCCAAGAAACAAAAATTTTGTATCAATTCTTTCAGCGGTTCTCCGAATGAGCTTCGTACAATGGTTCTATTACGACCAGTTGATTTGTTCTTCTTTGGTACTCTTAAGTAACCTTCATTACACTATTATTAGGATAAAAAGATTGAACATAATATAACCGAAAAGTATCATTCCTGAACTCGTCGAGTCGTTCTGGTACTTTCTGACTCAACACGTAAAGTACTACTTTCCGACCTCGTGACGTATATAATTAAGCACCTTTCTGATTGCAATCTAATGTTATATGATAATAACAGTTATATGAAATTATTACGTATCATAATTGGCAACCGGCCGCCTTGATAAACTTAGGAATAATTACCACAGTTACTTGGCCTTCGGCCTCAGGGAAAATTTCATTTTATTTTTTCATTTGACAATAATTTAATAGGAAATATCAAATGTTTTCTGGCGGTCCGGAAAATATCAAGAGTGTTTTGCGTCACTCTTCTGGCATCTTGTGAGATAATTCTTAAGATTTATATTTGTACAGATTACATTGCAGAGCATCGTCTTAATATAATAATTACTATTAAAATAATGTAATCTTGTAATGTAAATGTAGTGGGTACATTGGAATAGTATATTAAGAATATAAGTGCTGTTACATTCGATTTTTTCTACAAAAGCGAAAAATATTAAAAATTAATAAAAATTTATTAAACGTCAAAATGACAAATTTATTTAAATTGGAATTTTTAGATTAAAAAAAATAGCGTAGGTTTGAATTTTAAAATTTCAAAGGTAATTTTGAAGCATTTGCGGTTCATAAAAGTCATAAAGAGGTATAATTCAATAAATATGCTCTAATGTGAATATTAATCAGGTATTAAAATAAATTACTGAAAATTCACTTCTTAACATAATTTTATTAGCTTGCGGAAATTTCTTTTCAGCCTGCTTTCAAAATTTATCATAATAACTATCAGAAAAATTGTGCTTCCTTATCGAAGTAGAAAATAGCTATTTTGAAATATGTACGTGTTTTACGTAATATTTTTCTGTTGCCTATTATTTGAGGTGACTAAAGAGATTAATTATTTATACGTCTTTGTTAGGGTAAATCACGTATTACTGCTTGCTGTTAATACAAAGGAATCTAGGATTACAATCATATCAGGCGCCTGATAATAATGTTATGACCTTTTGGGATTTTACTAAATGGTTTATTCGTGTTTTTATTTATAGACAATTATTATTGCTGAAATGACAATTGAAGTTCGGAATTTATTTCTGCTACGCGAACGTCATAATCTGTGAGCCGTAAACTTGCCTCTCTTCCGAGCACAGACTGGGATGCCTATGGAGAACTGGGCTTAGTTATTTCGATTTGTTCAGTTTAATTAAAATAAGTAACAATAATTATGATTTAAAATTAATATTAATTTATTGAAAAATTATAACATTAATTATCACATCGATTTGTACCTACTGTCATTCTGAGAGAATAGTCAAAATATCTGGTAACAAATAGGAGAATAGTGGAGAAAGGCCGATAAAGAATGATCAAAAGAAAATTTGAGAAGGAAAAGAGACCGATGACGACAAAATAGACGATGTTGAAAATTTTACATCTTCACAGTTTTTGGAGAGATAATAAATACTAAACAAGTAACGATATAAGCACTGGAGAAGAAATGAATCAAAAATGAAATGAGACGAAAAAATTTTTCAATAAAACATGACTACTCTGGATATTATAACAAACTACACAAGATCGAAGAATGCAAGCAGTAACTACATAATCTATGAACAAAAGCGTAGAATCTTTAAAAAGAGAATTAAAAAAAAAGCGTGAAATCTCTTATCAATTCGAAGAAAGCTTGATCCAAAGTATGAGTCAAAATTTACTTTGGGATGGAAAGATGGTTGAACAGAGTGTGCAAAGCAATTGAACCTGAATTGGACAACAAAATGTGTCAAATACCATTGTTGATAATAAAATCCAATCACATATTAATTTTTTTATCCATGGATGAAGGTTTTATTGAAGAAATTAATAAGAGACTAAATGAAACAATTAAGGAAAACCAGGAGATTTATGTAAAACAGTTAAAAAGTTGTAACATAAAAACTGGTAGAATGGAAACTTAGTTCAAATAGGAAATTAAAAACTGAAAGAGTTAGTAAAAATAAATTGAAAAATAGTAAAAAACAAAGATTGTTGGTATAACATTCAGGCAAAAAATGGAACTAAATGAAAAAGTGCATCAAAAACAACTTAAATTTAGAGAAAAATAAAGCATTCGATTTATTAGGTCCATTACTGGACCTGGTACTCCGACAAGAAGAAAATTAAGCAAAATGGTATAAGGATCAATTTTGATCAAGTAAAAATTGGAAAAATGAGAAGAATAGTCGGTCCAATATCCAAACTATTGACGCTATTAAAAAGAATTCTCTATTAGAAGCATGTGAGATGGTGATGGAAGAGTGAGAGCAGTTTGATTACAAAGACGGACCATGGACCCGCTCAGGTTAAGCAAAGAAATGATTTTGGAATGGGGAAATGACAAATTGAATAGATAGTAAAACCAGGAGATGAAATTGGATAGAAAAACGACGAACTTGCCGAATTTTCACAAATAAATTGCTAACGACTTACATGCTCAAATCTGCAAGAAGTAACGTAGTCTGTTACCTTACAAATCGCAAACAAGACACCTTCCAAACAAAATTAAAGGGTTGACTAGCTCTAGCCGCGAAGGGGTGGGTGGATTGAACGAGCAAAAGGGCTTGTGACGAAACGTCGCGATTTGATGGTCTCTCATCAACGATTGGGCGGTCCACAATCGTGATTCTGGATGTTGTCGCTAACAGGGGGGGGGGGGTAAATTTACACGCGGGGTATTTACATGGGCGCCACGTAAACAAAACCGGAGTTTATTCGAAGAGGATGAAAAATCGCCCTTCCAAGCTGGTTCACGACAGCTTTCTGATAAGTCGTGTTGACTCTCACACTGGTGACATCTCTTTGGATTACCTTACCTTCACAATTGATAGATTTTACCCTGGCAAAAGTAGCTAAACAAAACATACATATGACGGCAATAAAACAAATAAATAAACAATGAAGTAGATATAATAAAAACGGAATAAGCAAGGACATTAATTTGACAAATTACAACAATTGTATAATCAAATTTACAACCACGACTGTCGAATGACAAAATATTTACACTTGACTTGAATAACATACCAGTTAACGATAAAAACATGAATGCTGAAATTTTAATAGCTGTTCACCAAAATGGAACAGGCTAACTGGTTGGTTTATTAAACCACAAATATGACATAAAACACAAATTCAAAATGTTACGTTACTTCAATAAACAAACTTTAAAACACTGACAACATATGCGTGGTAACACCACGTCCAACTAAATATTAATACATAAACAAAAGGAATACAAGAGGGCGAATTGGTCTTGCACGGTGGAACTGACGGTTCCTTGAAATATTGTGGTCAATGGGACCACTAGGTACAATAATACTTAATAATAATAAAAATGCTTACATAATATTTTACAGGTATGCTTCTATCGTAGGTCCTCCAAGCAGATATTTTCCAGCGTGAGAATACTAATAAAAATGTCGTTAGATAAAATCCTTTCCAAAAATCGAGATGACAAAGATTCGGTAGAACGGGAATGCTTCGATACTGTGTGTTCGTTGGAACGAAGGTGGAATGCTTCACGATTTCCAAACTGACTCGATACGGCCCTGTCTTTATCGACATTAATTCGCGCAAACCGTAACGTAATCTGGTTCTAGTACCACGAAACAAACCAAGACGTAATTTAATCGAAAATGTTCGATGAAGTTGTTTATGTTTAAACAATTCAATTTCAACTCGTTCATAATCGGCACAAAACATTTCATTAAAGTCACGAGAATAATTTACAATGATGATGGTCCGAAATATTTAGCTTACACAATACATCTGGTTTAAAACACGAAACTAATTTAAAATAACGTCCAATTGAGTGGTTTAATTTACACTGCGAAATGGTTTTAAATTGCGGCAATAATATTTAATTCGAAACAATCGGCAATTCATAATAGTGTTCATTAAATGTTTAATTTAGAAACAATGGCAATGATTTAAAATAATGTTCATAAAATATTTAATAACGGCAATGATTCAAAATAATGTTCATAAAATATTTAGTTTAAAGCGACAAAAATAATGTACAATTGCGTCAATAATAAGTGCTAACTTGCCTGGATTACACTCACTAGGTTTTAAACGTATAAGTCCCGATAATTTAATTTACTGAAGTAAATGTGTTAATTCCGCTTTTAAAAGCGATCACCCAACTGCCGGGCATAGCGAGGCGCTGCACGGTCGGTGATCTGTGGATCTCTAATTTTTGCATTGAAGTGCATCGCTTATATGTGATTCCTCCCGAAAAATCCTACGCAAGAACTGCATTCAGGGGATACTAAAAATGTTCCTTACGTGGTATAATGACATGCTGATTGGCCATGGTCTTCAAAGATTCGACATAAAACAAAGATAGTATATATGCAATCAATCTGCATTGGCTCTGATTGATGTAAATTTTGCTCCTACTATAAGGCGTGACATGGTTGAAAGAGCTGCAAAATTTGGTTCCACATCTGTTTGACAAACGTCGTTTTTATCGAAATTTTAAAATGTTATCGACGAATGCAGCTGGCCATATGCTTGTTTTTACTGCTTTTAATCAAGCAAATTTCAACATAAAGACGCGATAAAGCTGAATTTTAACACATTTCTACATCTGTCGACGATAAGATTCGAAAAATAACAGTCTTTTTCACGTACATGTGGGCAACCGAAAGCATGTCTACTCTATCCCACGGGTAAACGTCCGTACGTGGATATATTATGCTCTTATTATCGCATATAAATTTAGCTGCGTGAATACAAAATCAATCCATTATACCAATGTGCTTCGGTCAGCACAAAATTTCGCCGATAGATTTATGCTACGTTAAATTGACTGTTCTTTCATGATGTATAAATTCAATGATACGTAAATTAACATTCTTACAACTAGATTGTCTACTTTGATCGGTAGTATTTTCGAGCGGGAAAATTTTAACTAAGATATTGGATTGTATAAATTTTAATTTAAAATAACTGACTTCAGATTAACTTACTAATATTCAAATTTTAAAAACGTTACAATGATGAAAATAATTTCTATTATTTAACCAAACTAAACTACAAAAATTTTGATGGCGTGCGAGCGTAAAATCCACGTCACAAGTCGTATATTTGATGATCAATAAATTAATAAACGGATTTACTTTTGAAATAAAAATTCTTCGATTAGAAAAATAAAATTCAAGAAAAACGAAAATTTGGAAATAATTTTTTTTTAACTGGTTGGAAACTAAGATAGAATTGGTTGAAAATTCTGAGATAAAATTACATGTAGGTAAGTAAACATTTTCTGAAGATAGCGAACGGGGGATTGCTCGAGCAGACAATAGTAGCGATTTTGAAGAAAATGATTTTAACATAATTAAATCAAATCAATAACCAACAACAATAAACGAAAATTGAATAAATTTAAGTATTTATGTGGTATTTTCTCCCGAATGGTTGCACCCCCCATTTTAATTGAGAGATTAATATTTTAAATAGTTGCGTCTATTGATAGAATATCAAAAAATAAATTTAGTTGATCAGCATCAAATTAGAACTTACAACTGATAGTAAACTGTTGATCTATAAAAATAATATCTTGACGACAATAAGGATCTGTGGTATTGAGCATGGAGGCTCTGCTTCCAACTTGAATATAGAAATTGTACAAAGTTTCCAATCTTAGTTAGATCTTACAATTGATTGTTAACTGTAATAAAGCAATACCTGGTACCCGGCTACTTTTTTTTTTCGCTTTAAAATAACATAGCTTTTTATCTATTAATCCAAGTTTATTGGGTATAAATACTTTATTCTAAATTTTTCTGTAAATTCCTTTAGTTAAATTCTGTTTAAATTATTCAAAAATGTTTTCTTATCATGTTTATTATCCACATTTAATATATCTTACACAAAACTAACGTGATATGGAAAATTTGACGAGGGTATATCACTGGTCTCACCCTCACAGGTTAATTTACCCAACTCACAATATTTATTGAATGTTTTATTGAAATAAATTGTAAATCACAAATGATAAATATGAAACCAAAAAGATTTTATTTAAAAACTTTTAGATGTTAGAAAACATTTAAAGAAAAATTAACTACCATTACTGATATTCATATTATAAACTACGCAGCTCCCCGACTCAAACAGTATAAGATTTTATCCAGTTGATTCTGATTTTCATTGATTTCCAGCTTTTTATGTTCGTAAGCTCAACCAGCATTTTTATGATGTTCCTTTATTATTAATATTATGTAGGTATATGAAGTTAAAAGTCCTCACTCTGTAATAAAAAATCAGTAGTACCAGGAAGACAATCGCACATCGTCAGCTTCGGAGAGAATGAGTAAAATACGGATGGTTTATTTTGTTATATTGAAATTTTTGCCGATGTTAGAAGTGTTTTCACATAATAAGAATTTTTTTAAATATGGCTGAGAATAAATTAAAAAGTTATCTTTTTATCGTAGACCACATTAAAAGTTTCGACCTTATTCATGATTTTACCCGTGACCCCAGTCAACAGTCAACAAAGGGATATCACTAAGGCGCTCTCGAATATGTCACAAAAGTTGTCGGTTAGACAATATAATTATGTACCTACACAAGTAGTAGGGAAAGTTCGTCAAATTATTGGTTCCATATTTACCTACACAGACGCGAAGTTGAGCGCTAACTGTCAACGGATTCCATAAATAGCTCACCATAATAAGGTGCTTGATTGGTAAATATTATATTAAAATTGAAATTTAAAAATTCTTTGTATAAACTTTTAAGATTTATATTGTTTCAAATATTGAAAAAAGTTGATCCAATTTAATTTAAAAATTGATTGGATATTTCCACCTGTAATCGAATTTTTTGTTTTAAAATTAATATTTTTTATATTTATAGGTAACTGTTTTTGTTTTCAGTTGCTTGATTTAATAACAAATTGGCTTTCTTCAAAGTCAAAAGTTAATTTCGATTACGAGTTCTCTTAAATTAAACATTCAATTTGTCAATAAATAATTATATAATGTAAAAATTCGATTCTAATAACTAAATAAACCTTATTTTCAATGTTATGCTGTTATTAATGTTACTGTTCATGGTTAAATTTTCGACAATAAAGTTGATCGGGAGCTGAGCTTCCTCCTTTCCCTGCCTATTGTTAAATATTTTTAGTTTTCACTGTATTTATTAATTCCTTGATTATGCTTACCTCGAAATTACGATATACCATCGGTTTTCAATTTTGTGAAAACTCCCCCCTTTCTGAAAAATAATCAAATATTATTAATTTTCCAACAAAATACAAATATACGTATTGAAGAATTTTTGACTTTGAGGTTATGTGGAAGTCAGAATTATCTTGAGATTCAATAACCATATACCATTATTAATAAATTTCGTCTAATCAAGAAAACTCTTTAAATATTCAAAAAACTTTATTTTTTACTCAAATTTTACAACAAAATTACCAGCACCAATAGTTCTCAAGAAAACGTATTGCCAACTTAAATTAAAACCAAAATATCTGCTTACACTTCAAAATTTCAAATTTAAAAAAGTTTTTCGTCAGTTTTTCTTGTTAGTATGAAAATACAACTGATATTATTAACCACTATAAACCTAAGAGTACCAGATCCACGATTAAGGGATGCTCTACAGTGCTTTCTAAAAAACCTAATGCTACTGTCTGAGACTGTATCTTGAATACATCAGCCTCGTTTGCATGCCAACTAGGTTAACGAAATGGATCTCCTACAACCTATTCCGACAGCTTTTACTCAAATCTCTTACAGAGCAAAAAGATAAGCTTTTGCTTGTTGAAGTTTCCAACCGTTTCACTCTATGACGCTTAGGTAAAAGTTGAGTCTATGCATTTAAAATCTTGGATGGCATGCTTCCGGATTCTGAGAGCTTTCTTACCACTTCTAAAATATAATTTTAGAAGACACACTTACCTACAACAATACAAAATTTTTGCTCAAAACTTGCTCTTTCTGTTAAGTTACGACTAAAGCAATTAACGTCTTCCTGTGCTTGGTGCACCAACGATATACCAAGCTATTAAGTTTCTTTACAGTGTTATTTGTGAACCTACAAAATAAGTTTACTGGTCTTTTGTGTAGATAATTTTACTCTCGACAACTTTTAATTCGTTACTTTTTCGTAACCCAAAAATTAATTGAGAAGTTACAAGTTGTGTATTTTGAAATTTTGATATAGATAGCGAACCAAAATTAATTTTATATTTTGACACAAATGGTGCAAAATTTGAGTGATATATTTTTAATCTGTAAATGACATTCACAATTTTTCAATATATTGCGTGACTAATGACTTTTACCTGATATTTTCAAGTCTTCTTAAGGTTACGTTGCTGTTACTAGAATGAACGTCTTAAATTTTAAAGAAATTTTAAAAACTATTATGTTGTTCAAACACATTTGTACGAGAAAGCGAGAGAACGCTTTAAATTTTTAAATATTGAAATGAAATATTTAAAAGGAATTTTAGTAGTAGCGCCAGTGGGAAGAGATGAATGATCAAATAAGGGTATGTTTCATTACTTCTTACTTATAGACCGCCTTTCAGACTAATATATGCCTTTGTGGTATTATAGGGGAAAGCATTTTTATCTAATAAAAAATATTGATTTTTGCTAAAATACAATTTCTTAAGCTTTCTATTGATAAGTGATGCATGCTGAATATTGGAACTTCATCCAAGCCGACAGCTTTGCTTTTATATGATTAATAGTGTGATTTTTGCATGCATAAACATAAATCGTGAAAAAATCCAAGTCACTTACCTTTTTGTTTGTTTTCTTTGGCGTTTAAAAGCAATTTAAGTGAAACGTTTTGTTATAAACAATTTTATTCAAACTAATTTCACAAGCCGCCACTCTCAGGTTCAAAGAGCAAACAAATTTTTTTTAATTTTCTCGAAATATCTTTAATTCATCCCAGATTCCTCAGAATGTAAACAATTCTTTTGGAATAAATTGGAAAACGTTGTCGGATATAATTCGAAGCAAATAATAACGTTATTTATAATTTTTGAAGCTGTAGGGCTGCAATCTCACACTGTCATATTTATTCTTGTTTGTATAACAACGAAAATGCTACTCTTTCATTACTTACAAAGTAAAATATATGGTTCTACATTTCTTCCGTGTAAAGTACTCAAAGTTCATGCATAATACATAAGACGAACAAAGACAAATTTCTTATGTTGTGTTTTCGTGCGAACCATTCTTACTTAACAAAGTTTGTAAAAATTTCTGTTTTCCAGGATTTCACCGAATTAAATTTTTTCAGAATATTTTTCGGGAAATTTAAAAAAACTTTATTGTCAGCAAAAGTCTTGTACATCTGCTGAAAATTCGTTCGTTCAGACAAGCATTTAAATTGATCAACATTTATCTTGACTAGAGTTGTAATGTAAGTGTCGGAAAGTGTAAGCCAAACCAACAATACGAAACTGATGTAGACAAAGTGTGTGCATGTCTGTCTCAATATTTAAACTTGCTTGTATAACGTGCTCCTCATGTCTTGAAAGTTCGTTATGAATATTAAAATCCATAAATTATCATCATTATTCATCAATATGGAATATTTCATTTATCTTGCTTTAGAAAATGCTGCAGTTAACAAGCTTAAAATTAAATGACTGGAAAAATTATTCCTTGAGGTTTGGTTCTCGTACAATATTAATCGTCCTAGGCAGGAAGTCATCAAATGTACACCATTTTAATTTTGTCTCCACTTTCTAGAGGAATTTCTAACACTATTGAACTTTGTACATTTTTGCTAAAAGCAATTTCAGTCGTTTCACATTAAACTATTCACGAGAGTTGATGGAAAATTAGGCTCTACCTGTTTGGAAGTAATTTTATTTACTGAGCGATTGGTAATTTAATTTTATCGACAGTCGCGACAATTTATTATTATCACATCGAACTATGTATGCAATTCATCAATACATGAATAAATTCACTATAGTTTTAAAATATAACAATAATATTATGAATCGTTCTGTATACAAAGTTTATTTATTTATTTCAATTTCTTGTATTGCTTTCGAGGATTATCTTCTGCCAGTATAATGGATTGCGTTGGAAGAGAATCAAAAAACAGCAATTTTTAAGCTTTCTTTAACTTAGAAAATCTGTTGAAATCTGCCTTAAGTCGCAACTTTAAATAATTTATTTAACAATGGTTACACCACCAAGTAAGATCAAGCTTAATAAATCACAACGTAATTGGCTTAGTGGATCCCAAAACAAATTAGACTCTCAGTTACTAATAACGAAACCTTGTTTTTGGCTAAATAGTATTAAAACTATCAGATTATTAACGATAAATCTAAATAAAATACTTAAAGTGTAATTAGGTACGCAGTTGCTTGAAGTTGCTTATTAGTTGCTCTAATAGGATGAAAACATCCATCGACTTGAAATTAAAGCTGACGGTGATCGATTAAAGGAAAACTTATTAAATTTTTTTGTTTTACAACTTTCCCTTCGAGATTTACAAGTAATACCGTTTTAATTATTTTATAGTGTGAGTGTTAAAATTTGTAAACCGCAACCGAAGTGTAATATTAGCATAGCATGTAAAAGCTTAACATTACTAATACCTACTTCCACCAATATATTATATATTGTATGTTCATGCTATTAAACCTCTTAGTTACAGTAATAATTTAAGTACATATTAGCCGATATTAATTGTTGGTTTTCGATAAACTTGAATAACTATCCGACACGATATTATAAAATAAATAAATCAAACATTCAATTTACATATATTGGTGAAATACTTCGTATATCTGTTTCGTTTCGTAATTATAGTGCACATACATTTAGAACAAACGGCAATGTCTTATCAGTTATGACGTCTGGAGGAAAGAATTCCAGAATGGTTTAGATGAGCACAGCGACACAAATTCATATCATTCTAAAATTAATCAAATTCTGCAAATGTGCATGATATTAGAACTTGAAAACTAAAGTTCATCCTTTTCAATTTTTATAACCTTTTCCGATATTTACAAACTTTTAAACTTAATTTAGCTTCTTCATTTAAAAATGTAAAATCCACTTTAGTCACTTCTAGATTCGAACAATCGATAATTTATAATTATTTGTTTTTTCAATAACCACAATAAAAACTATAGAATTACTTCGGGTTTGGAAAATGTTCTCTAATGCTCACAGAAACTTATAAGAAACGACGTGTCAATTTTAAATTGTGTGATGAAAATATAAAACAACTAACTCAAACACAGATTAAACCCTCTTCATATAATGAAGGTTCTAAAATCAGGAAGGCGAATAGTCCTGGAGAGATAAGTTACATCTATTACTGTTGATGATGGACAAATGTGGATAAATAGTTTGCGTAAGCATTATAATATTTGCTAATTAGTCCAGCATTTCCACATCAATCTGAAAAGAATGACCAATTACGCTAGTTTGGATGTAACGTTGGGTCGTTTTGGATAGCTGATGCGGTAGATAAGGGTTAAAATTGTTGAAAAATCATAAAATCAAAATTAGCGAAAATTAACAGAATTTAATAGTACCATTCCTGTTTGCACTTCAGTTAGACAGTCAACGTTATTATATTAGAATGAATTAAATTACAAAAGCTAGAACTAATGAATAATTTCAGAAAATTGGAATATAATAAATAATAAAAAATAGCAAATCAATATTATGAAATACGAAACTAGCAGTTTTTCAGATATTAACGTGAAAATAATAAATAGAAAAAGAAAAACTTGTTGTCAAAGAGAGGTCGAAAATTAATACGAGTAGGTACATAGTTAAAAATTAAAACAGACTCATTTTGTGTAGCATACAAGAATATTAGTACGTTTTTGTGTTTGATGTGTTTACGTTACCAAACTTACCCAGTCGTATTATTACCATATTATTCTATATTTTTTTTTTTTTTTATTTGACTACTACTTAAAAATTTACAATCTGTTTTTACAACATTTAGTAAATATCGTGACACAGAGAAATTAACATGTGAGGGTGTATCCAGTGATACACCCTCGTAAAATCATAATGCTATGTGGCAACATACAGTTTGATAATAACAAATAACATATTGTATAAAGTAGAATGTTATTCCTTTACGAATCTTGTTTTAAGGTCACAAGGTTTAAACCTCTTCAATCTGCGCGTTTCACTGAGTTCACTTTGGTTGAGTTTCTCTGCCAGAGGGTTTGGGTGATCAGCAAGCCTTTCATAATATGCTTGGCTATATTTTGAAATTTCTTCCCTAATTGTGGGCATCTCTAGGTCACGCTGGATTACCTGCTTTGGGACATACCAGGGAGCATCGACAATCAGTCGCAAAACCTTGGATTGGAAGCGTTGCAGAATTTCTATGTTGGAGCTAGACGCAGATCCCCAAAGCTGGATGCCGTACGTCCACACCGGTTTCAAAACCATTTTGTAGATCAGCAGCTTGTTTTCAGTTGTAAGTTCTGATTTTCTTCCTACCAGCCAATACATTTTACGGAGTTTATGTCCCAATTGTTTCCTTTTGTTAAAAATGTGCTTCTGCCACGTCAATCGTCTGTCCAGGTGGAGTCCCAAGTATCTAACTTCATCTGCCTGAGGGAGTTGGTTATTATTTAGAAATACTGGTGGACACGTATCTCTTTTAAGCGTGAAGGTTACCTGCACTGACTTAGTTTCATTTACTCTGATTTTCCATTTTTCCAGCCAATTTTGTATTTTATCGAGACTATTTTGTAGCATTTTAGTTGCGATTTTCGGATGTTTATGAATGGCTATCTCAGCTGTATCGTCCGCGAAAGTGGCGGTAGTGGTAGGCTTTGATGTAGGTAAATCCGCCGTGTATAGAGTATATAAAACTGGCCCAATTACACTACCTTGCGGCACTCCCGATCTTATGGGTGCTAATGGCGTATATTCATCTTGAAATTTTACCAGGAAATATCTGTCAGTCAGGTATGATTTTAGAATCCTGTAGTAGTTATGTGGTAAATTCTTCTTCACCTTATATAACAATCCCTCATGCCAGACTTTGTCAAAAGCCTGGGAGACGTCAAGGAAAGCCGCAGTGCAATAGCAACTGTTTTCCAATGCGTGGTTTATCTTGGTGACAATTCTGTGGACCTGTTCTACGGTACCATGCCCTTGTCTGAAACCAAACTGGTGGTTGGGGACTAACTTCTGTTCTGCTAAGATTGGTCTCAGTCTCTTCAGTAGCATTTTCTCAAACAGCTTAGAAAGGACCGGTAGCAGGCTAATCGGTCTGTACGACTTGACATCTTCAACTGATTTTCCAGGTTTTAGAACAGGAATCATTTGGGCGACTTTCCATTGCATTGGGAAGTATTCCAGTCTTAAGATGGCATTAAATAATTGGGTTACATATTTATATCCTTTATCTGAAAGTTCTTTTATCACTTTTCCGGTTATCAGATCGTACCCTGGGGCTTTTTTTGGATTCAAGTCATTTTTAATGGCAAACTCGACCTCTGACGTTTTAAATCGCTTAATTGGCAGGTCCAGTTGATCAGGCGAGTCTAGAAATTTTCTTACCTCTTCTTCCTGCTGTAGGCATTTTGATTTGTATGGTGTAAAAACATTCGTTAAGTGTCTCGCAAACAGCATAGCTTTTTCACTATCACTCCTGGCCCTTTGTCCATTTTCCATTGCAAGTGGTGGATGAGTAACTTGGGGCTGCTTCAATTTTTTTGTTGCCTTCCAAAGAGAGTAATCCGTAGCTTCCGTTGCCGTTAAGTTCTGCAGGTAGTTTTGTATATTTTTGTTCCTATAATTGCTAAATAACTGTTTAAGTTCTTTCACAGCTTTATTTAGTTTATTTTTATCATGCGGGGCTCTTGTTTGTTGCCATATTTTCCTCAATTTACGTTTTTCTGAGATCTTTTCTTTTATATTAATCGGACAATCGTCGATCTCCTTAGCTTCTTTATGCAAGGGTGTTGAGTTCCATGCTGCATTTTGTATTATTCGAGTTAGGTGTTCGGTTGCGTCATCGATATCATTGTTTGTTTTCAAAGGAATTTCTAGCGTTAGCTTTTCGTCCAGAAAACATCTAAACTTTTCCCAGTTTGTTTTTTTACTGATCAGGTATGGAGGTTTCTCTTTGATTTTTATTTTGGTGCTTAATGTTACTATTACCGGGGAGTGGTCTGATGACAAATCCAAACAAGATTCAGCTTGGAAGCGGTTTGTTGGTATGCCCTTCACTACACAGAAGTCGAGAAGGTCCGGGAGTTTCCTTCTGTCTGTGGGCCAGTATGTTGGTTTTCCTGTTGAAATGTAATTGAGATTATTTGCTTCCATAGCCTTAAGTAGCTCTCTGCCCTTTGTTGTAACTATTCTTGAGCCCCATTGGGTATGTTTGGCGTTGTAATCACCCCCTGCAATAAATCTGGGGCCGAGGCTTTTGTAAAAATGTTCGAATTGCTCCTGTTTGATTGAATGTTTTGGAGGACAATAGATTGAAGATATTACTATTGGTCCATTCCATTCTTCCACAGTGATGCTGGTGGCCTGTAGATGTTCTTGCTGGTATTTGTCGACGAGGTTATGTTTTATTGTATTTTTGACGATTATGGCCGTACCACCATGGGCTGTTCCATCAGGATGTTGTGTATCATATATAGTGTACCTGGGGATTTTCAGGTAGCTGCGCTTAGTAAAATGTGTTTCTGATATTAAAACTATATCAATGTTGTTTTCAGCAATAAATACTTTTATGGCTTGGCCGTGTTGCGCTAGGCCATTAGCGTTCCGGTGTGCTATTTTAATTTGTGTTAGCATTTTGGTTTTTTGTCATGAACATTGTCAGAAGATTTAGTATTGTCCCCATCTGCTCAATAAGGCTTTACATCATCGTTTTCAGCTCTTGTATATCAGTGTGTTGCTGCACATTTGTGATTTGTTGTTGGTTATTCGTGTTTGCGAATTGTGCTTCCTGACTTGGATGTTCTTGCGACTGTGGCACGTTTGTATTGATAGTGGGGCGAAGAATTTGCGGAACAGGTTGTGTGTTTGGACTGTAGTTCGTCAGTGCCTGCACGTACGAGACTGCAGGTAGATTTTGTCCAATAATTTCATGTGTTTGGATGTCATTTTCGGTTCTATTTTTTCTAAGTGGAGGATATTTCTTCTTTTGTAGGTCTTTATATATGCTACACCCCTTGTAATTCGCTGGGTGGTTTCCATCGCATAAGACGCATTTGACTAGGTTTGTCTTCTCTTTTCTCTGGCAATTGATGGTAATGTGATCTCCCGCGCATTTAACACAGCGTGGGGTATGGTGGCAGAAGCTTCTTGTGTGACCATAGCGCTGGCATTTAGTGCACTGCGGGATCTCTCTTTTTGGCCGTGGTGGTTCGAAGTGTATTTGACTATTATTAATTGTTTTCAACTTGTAAATATCTTTATTATTGTCCTGTGGCTTTAATTCGACGTAGAACATTGGAAGTGGATCTTTGGTGATCCTTTTTCTGATGTTACATACATTTGTAACTGTATGTCCGTGCATTTCAATTTCCGTCTTTATTACTTGAATGTCAGTTGAGTGATGTATGTTTTTTAAGACAGTTCGGTAACTACGTTCCTTCTTGTTTTGATACGTATGGAATTCGGTCTTTTTTGCCGTTAGTGCTTTCACAATTTCGGTGTAGTTTTCGGAGGTTTTTGGTTGTATCTTTATCTCTTGCGTACCAAAGAGTTTGGTCTCATATCCATTTTTTGCCACTTCCTTCAACAATTCATTAAGTGGAGCAATACAACCCACTCCTGTTACAAATATAGGTGGTGGTTTAAGTACTTTTTCTTGGCCGTTTTCTTTACCTTTCTCTGATTCATCATCATTTTCTCCGTCGTTTGATAGACTTGCATATTTATTTGATGTTAACGGGGCATTTAGCCAATAATCAGCTAGCGTAGCCTGCTTGGGTTTTCTACTTATATTATCTGGACTGTTATTGTTTCGGCCTCGTTTATCATACCGTACGCGTTTCCACTCATTTGGGTTTGGTATTTCTTTAGTAGAACTACTGTATGTGTTTCCTGTAGGCATCCACATTTGGTGTTGTTGCTGCAGATGTATGGGGTGTTGTGTAGTTACCTGCTGCGTAGGATATTGGATTGGGTAGTTTCCATAATATATTGGTGTGTTAGGATGTATGTATTGTGTTTCCATTTGTGTAGGACCCATGTAGGAGGCACTGTTCAGGAATTGCATCAGGAAGTAATTGATTTTTTGTTTTGTGTAGTTGGTTTTCTACATTGTTGAATGGTTTTTCACCCATGCTCGAACTTTGATAGGTTTGGGATAAATACGTCCCTAGGGGTTGTTGTGGCATTATTTTCAGATTTGGGTCAACTATTTGATGGGGTATTTTAGGTGGCGGCGTCCGCTGCATGTTTGCGCCGCTTAATCTTCATATCATAACCTCACTCTTATGTTAGCGTAAATAAGTTTATTATTTTCAGATGTATACGGTGTTATAACACTCTCACCACTAATCTACCACTCACTTATACTAGCAGATGCGGATTCTCCTTCTAAAACTCGTTATATCAAATATCTCAACGAAATTCCTATCCAATATTAGAATAACATCAGTACAGGACCGTCTCTATTTGCGTATTCTATATTTAGCCAGAAAAATTTAATGGCGAGCAATCATTTTTTGCATCAAATATATTAGGTGGTACGAGTAACTATTATGTGACCATAAAATAAAAATTAGAACGGATCGTTGACCGTTAAAACAACTATTTAGATGATAGGGATTAAGATAGATCATATATAGACGTGTGTCAATCCTAGCAAGGGTTCACCTAGAAGTAGGCATGCCGTTGTAACGTAATTGTCTTGTGCTTGTATTGTTCAACCTCATAAAAACCATGCTTTCAGCCTCTACAATATAAGCGGCGCAATCTCCAAACAATTTCAAGAATGAATATGGTCTATAGCCCTATCAGCGAACAACTGAATAAAATATTTTTACAGTTGTGATTATAATCCTCGGTTGGGGCAATGTTAAACTATTTTTTTACTATGACAATTTGGCAGCTATTATAACAAAATATACAAATGTCATAACATGACCTACAGGCAAGACAACTCATTGGGAACGATAAAATGAAGCATTGCAAAACGTTAAAAGTGTACAACAATTCCGCGCTGCAAGACAAGACTACTAATCCGTATGTGAACTTTACTTAGGTACACTTAACAGATTCAAGTTAAAAATTAACACGTTGATCCTTCCACGAAATGTCGAAACTAATCCTTCAAAATATGAAATTACGAAATATTCGCTCATAATCCTCTTGTACAGATGAAAGGGGTAATCTTCCATAATATGTTCAACTTTTTGTCGTGCTTTTTATTTTCCCATTAACGTAGTAAGGGAAAGTATTGCCCTTAGTTTTCGCACTAGTGCGATAAAGTAACCATTCCCTGACGCAAATATGTTCTAAATAAAGTAGGTGTTTTCGCCCGGCAGTAAATAATAGTATATACAATTCTTTTCACTACTAGGGCCTTAAATCTTTACTTCCAATTTTTAGCTGAATTTCAAATTTAGTTATGTTTTTGATTATGATTGACATTTTTACAAAGTGAATAATTTAATTTGACGCATGACGTTTTGTTTTTAATTTCGTATTCGTTGCTATTTTCCGCTTTGTATTTGAATTAAGAAGTTCATAAAAGTACTTTTCTTGCATTTAATTAGGAAAATTCCGACCCTCGAGTTACTTCAAAACAAGCACAAAAGAGTGACAATTTTCATTAATAACCATGGTCAATAATTTTTTTATTATTGACCAAATGGATAAAATTCAATTTCTATAATTAAAAATCGGTTAATAATGGTAGGTTTCTTAAGCTGAACTGGTAGGAAACAAAAATCATTGTATTTTCACAGAGATTTATACCTAATGATTATCATCTTGGTAGCAAAAATCCCTGTCGCTAGAAATAATAATATTGGGGTTGTTTTGGTTATATTCTGACGTACCAACAATAAAAATCATAACTGCAGTTTTTAGTAATTCTCAGTTTGAATTTTTGATAAAATTTTCTAACATACTGTAGAACAGGAAAGTCATAAAATGATGTATAGGGATATAACGTTAAAATCGCAGCATCACTGCGGTTAAACATCAACTTCAGGAAATGCACGAAGTTCCTTATAGCCTAAGGTATACAAATTAAAAGGTAGGATCTTTAAGTTTGGCATATCAATTTTATATCGATGGTTTGACATTTATTATTGTCTTTAGTTTAAGTGGCGGTTGGTACGGGCAGGGCGACGTGGCGGCGCCCTCCCAAAACAATAACCCAGAATAATATTTTTTAATGTTAGTACGCCGCTCACAACTGACCAGGTTAGTTAAACAACCACTCTCCGAGATAATATTTATTTTTATTTATCGTATGGCGTGTACACAAAATAGAAAAGTAATTACCTGTCAGCAATGAACAGTCAAATTGCAATGTTCAGGCTTTCAATCCAAGTGACAGCTGGAGGGGTGGCCCACAAAAAGTATTCAGCTGTACAGTGGCTCGGTCTGCTTTCGCAGTTATAGGTGAGATGGTGTATAGTTTGCCTTTCTTCGCCGCAGTCGCATGCGGCTGATACGGATTTGCCCCATTTAAACAGGGAATCAGCACATACCCCACAGCCTGTGCGGACTCTGTTCAATCTGCACCATGTATTCCGCGGCAGGGCAAAACCAGGTGGCGTCTGTCCGGCGTGGAGAATATCGCGGATCTCAGGTAGAGCTTTAGCTTGCCATTCTCGTTCCCATTCCTGGTCCAGGCTGAAATTGTTGGCAAGTAATCGTTCAGCGGTTTGAATGGGCGGTTTTCTGGAGCGCAGTCTGTGGCCCAAGTGCGCGATGTCTTCATGGATTTTTAGGAGCGAGTTTGTTAGGATTTTATTGTACTCTTTGACTAGAGCGCTTGAGCGACGGAGGTAGGTAGAGGGGATGTTACTCAGAGTGGGCAGCCAGTGAATAGGAGTGGGTTTAATGGTTCCACTGATGATTCGCATCGAGTTATTTAATTGAACATCCACTAGATTTGTGTGTGGGCTGTTTAGCCATACTGGTGAACAGTATTCTGCCGTCGAGTAAACCAGGCCCATGACGGAGCACCTCAGTGTATCGGCTGCAGCTCCCCAGGAGGTACCGCTAAGTTGGGAGATGATATTATTTCTGGTCTTGAGTTTTGCGGCCACGTTGGTGAGATGTTTTTTGAACGATAGTGTTCTGTCTAATGTAACGCCGAGGTATTTGGGAAACTTGTTGTGGTTTAGGCGGGTGGCATTGAACTGGACGTTCAGTTCAACGTTGGCCATCTTGTTGGTTAGGTGGAAACATGCTGCTTCGGTCCGAGGTAATAAATTCGAATTTTTTTTCGATTACGAGATAATAAATTCGCGAAATCAAATTATTTTTCACGTCCCACCCTCAAAATCACATTAAAATTATGATTGAATTATCAGTTCACAAATTAATTATTCAAAAATAATAATAAGACTCAATTTATTGCAGTTAGGAATATTAAAAAAAGTATCTAAAATATCCCTCTTACTAATTTATTTAACAATTTGTATGTCTATAACGCTAAATTGATCCGTCAATACCTCCACCAGTGCGGCCGATAGGCCGCACAACTAAGCCAATTACGTTCTTGTGATTCGTGAGAGTCTACGTTTAAAAAAAAATTCCGTTTTTCGGAATCCAAATTAATAAAACATAATATTCATATTAATATCGTTATAATTATTTTGATATGAATTATTTTCTCATTAATCTCTTTTTTACTCGTTCAGAATTGTCATGGTGGTGCAGTCTAAACTTTTTAAGCTGGTAACCAAAAATTAAACTAATGAGGATGTGTTGTTAACAAATTGAAAGGAAGAAGGTGATGTTCTAAAGCCGCACTGATTCGTGATTTTCTAGGTTGCACGGCCTAAAGGCCGCACTGAGGGATCATATTATTTACTCCATTTAACGTAACAGATACATTTACACTGATATATATAAATATGTCGATAATAATAGTGGTGACTTTTACCAACCCAGGGCCCTGAGTCTACACAAATACCTACATTATTAAAAATTAAAAGAATAAATAATTTATCATATAAACTCTACGGTAAATCTATGTAAAGTTATAAATTTTCATGGTAAATATATGCAAAGTTATTTCACAAAGATTTACCTTGTAAATTTACATGATAATACATTGGTTTTTATTTTAAAATACGAAATGTAAACCTATGTTTTATCATTTAAATTTACATGGTGAATCTAGGTAAAGTTCTAATTTTACATATTTTTCGAAGCTTAAAGCTTCGATGGCGTGAGTCAAATGTGCGAAAGAAAATGTAAATCATCAGAAAAGAACTTGATTCAAGAAATTTTATAAGAAAAAATAATTTTCTACTTTTGAGTTCACCTATGTAACGCTTTTACCTAGAAAAGCTTGTTTTTTGCTAAGTTTTTTATTTTATTTATATATTTTAATTTAAAAATTGATTACACCCCTTGTTCCACCCTTGGTATATTTATAATAATGTCTTTCAAAAAGTGCAAAAGGTTCAGGTAGGTTTAAAGAAAATTTTAATGCAAGAAATTAAACTAAACACAATTTCGCAACGGCGAAATGGCCGACAGTGCAATGGCGGCGAGATGTCCTAGATCGGTATGAAATACACCTTCACTCCAGAGCCCCGATTAAAATAATAGTATATAACTTCTTTAGAAGTAAAATTTTTTATACCTAAATAAGCAAATTTATGTTGCATTTTTATTTAAATTTTGTGCCCTCCCATTGGAATAAGATACGAGCCGCTACTGTTTAGATTAGATCAGTACTGAACACGTCACAAATTAATATCCTATTGCAGAATTTTAAATAAATAAAATAAATATACAATAACGTTTCTAATGGTAAATCTAAAACACAATAGCTTCCTGAACAAAATATTATATAGGTCAATTCCGTTGTCGAGATTATGATCTTCGGGAATTTGGCTTGATGGCATATATTCCGTTTCGAGATATGGGTTTTGTCTGCGGGATTTTGTTCTTGGCGGGATTTTTGCCTTGTCAAGAATTTGATCGACAGATTTGGGCTTAACGGAATGGAAGAGGTAGGAAGAAAGAATATTCAATGTAACATATCTAGAATATATCGGGGGGGGGGTATACTATGCTCATGGCCTTCCAGAACTCGCCTGCAGCTCGTCCTAGAAAATTTAGAGCCATCAAATCGACTACTTTCCGGTCTTCTTACGTACATACTGTCGTGATATTTTTTGAGGTCCGAATTGACCAAGACAAAATTCAAACTTTACTGCAAACTATAGATTGAAAAGATTAAAACATCCACCTTATTTCTTGAAATTACAAGCTTACAAAGATCTTTAAAGATAAGAATACTACACTGGGACCTGTTAAATAAATTCATTAACAAGATGGCCATATGTCAAAATCTTCAAATGAGATACTTTAGATCAGAAATAATGAAATTTATTAAAATTTGTTATCAATGAAACTTAACATGTACATTTTGCAAACTTTAAACTGAAATTTCGAAATGGACGCCAATTGGTAAATTATGCGCAAGTAAGGTCAGTTGACCTAGAACACTCAAAGTGGACGGATGTGTGATGGATCAAAAAGTTGACTTAGAACACTCAAAGTGGACGGATGTGTGATGGATCAAAAAGTTGACCTAGAACACTCAAAGTGGACGGATGTGTGATGGATCAAAAAGTTGAACTAGAGCATTCAAATTGGACAATCGAGTAACGGATCCAATTGTTATAGAAAACTTGGAGATAAGCTTCTCAAGATGGCCATCACTAGTTACAACATCTGAGAACAAAAAGGCGTTTATTTCAACTCAAAACACAAATAACAGAGAATTAAGTAACTCCGAACTACTTACCAGGGTTTTATCTAATTAGAACAAAATATTAGCAATTCAAATTTGGATGATCAAGCAATAATGTTCAACAGGAGCGATATTTGATCAACACGCCAACGTTACGTCAACAGCTGATCATTAGCTCGACGGAGTGCGCGTGTGAACCAAGATAGTGTTATCGACACAGGCTTTTTATACGAGTCGGATTTATTTACTTAAAGGTATTTGAAATTATTTTATTAACTTTTTGCAATTTATTATTATAATCACATTTTCTACGAATTAAGAAGAAAAAGAAGAGTTGTATCATCATTTTCGATGTTTTTGTATTTTAATAATTGTACACATTTTGTCTACAGATAAAATTATCTGTGTTTATTTGTTATCATTGAATTTCTGGAGCTTTGCGAATTTATTTATCAATATAGAATTATTTCTGACTTTAAAACAATCTTTTATTAATTCAACAAGTACGGGTCGGTATTCTAAATTTTTAAGATCAATCAAAAGTAAAGGTGAATCATTTTGTCTGGTCAAACTATTAAGCATTTTTATAACATTGGCGCCCGATAATATTTTTATTTTTTAATTAAAATCCACTCCTGGGATGAGTTTACATGAATCCGACGAGAGCGATGCTTGGACAGCTTGTGCCTAGATTGTAATTTTATATCCCTTTCTCAGGACAAAAAAGTTACATAGCAATACGTATTGCCATGTTCTGATTATAAGAGATGGGGGGTATGACGTAATTGGGTCAATTTATTAAAACACTCATGACATTAATTAATTAGCTATAAGACCATAATAGGTAATTATTAGATTGTATCTGAATCTTCTCTGGTTGAAAAATGGTTTAACTGCTTTTGCCTCAAGTATCTGGAATATGCAAACGTCCATGAATCTAAAAATATAATAAAAAAAAATGTGAAGGATAAAATATTGGTGGTTGTTTTTGTTAATGAAAATATGAGAAACAAATTAAATTTATTTAGTTTATTTGTTAAATTAGGATTTCCATTAAATTGAATAAAAGTGACAATTCGTGATATTAGTGGATGCGCGAGTTGGAGAGGACAATTTAGTGGGGTTTTGAAATGATAAGGGAGCAGTAAGGATTCTCGAGTCAGCCGTCGGAGAGTCAAGACGTGCTGTTGGGGTTTGAAAATTAGTTTCTGGATTTAGGAGTTTTTGAGTCAGCTGTCATCGAGAAAAGACGGATTATTGATGATAGAAGAGAAATTTATAAGTGATTTTTTTTTGGATTTGGATATTGTTTTGATATTGTTTGGAAAGTAAATTTAAATACAGTCAAAAGTGGATATTGCGTTTGATTCACTAATTTATGGAAAGTTTTGGGACCGCTGATGTTAATTTTTAATGGTTATGTTTTATGGTTTTGTGAATGGTAGAATGTTGAAAGAAAATTGGTTTGATTACTTACCTGTGATTGATTGTGCGATTTGGAGGAAAAAAAGTATCCACTGGTCTTTCCTACCTGGTTTTTGGTTCAAGATTCGAAGCTGATTTCAATCTTAATCTCCTATGCTTGGTTACTGCGACATCATATCGGCCGCATCGGTAAACTCCGGAAAAACATTCTAGTTCGGTAAGAGTTTTATGTGTCGCACTGATTATTTTAAATAAATAGACAAAACGTTTAAAATTCGGGCGCGTAAATTTAATTTGGGGATTTGTTGCTAATACTTTATTTTGTTAAATTTAATTTGTTTAGGTTTAATGAAACTAATATTTTGTCTTGGTAAAATTTTTATTGTGTATAATAAATAGCATTATATTTGGTTCTTATAACGTTTGCGTTTAATTTAATTTATCCATAGCAGTGGTAAATCAAAGAAAAAGCAGATACAAATTTCAATTTGGTTTGGTTATCTTTATAAGAAAGATCACTAGTTTAAGGTGACGTATATGAGTGTTTTAATTAATCTAGATGGACCCAAATTACGACCCATACTATTGAGTCTTTCGTGCATAGCTAGTCGGAGCATAAGTGAATTAAGTGCCATTAGTATTCCCCGCTATATAAGTCAAAATTTAATCTGTACAGTAGCAATACATGGCAGTATATAAATATTATTGATATTATAACAATTTAAATGCTAAACTTTGAGCACAAATTCAGTAAAAAACAACAGTCAGTTGTTAGTTATATAAAAACATACATAAGCGTTTTGGTTGATACAGACGTTATGATGGACGAATACATCATTTGCTAAAACAACCAAAGCTTAAGCGCTAGCATTTTCCTATGACAAAATTACTTTAATAATTTATAAAGTTGTCTGACCTTTATTTTATCATAGTATCGTAGAAAGAATATTCTATGTAACACATGGAAAGTATTTTTACTGGGTTTATGTTCTCCCAGATCTGGCTTGGAGCTGATTTTGGAAACTTGCCAGTCGTCAAAAAATATAGTACAACTTTCTGCTTTTGTGTGATATCGCTTTCAACTAGATCGCCTAAGTACTTTATGTACTTTTTTCTATAATAGTTATTATTGAATGTACAGTACACAAATGTTGAAAATTTAGGATTTACTTTTTTATTTCAATTTAAATTGTCGTTTTTATTTTCAAGTTTGATGAAACTAACAATTTCTTGCTCTTTCACGAGTTTTCTTTGTTGAATTGAAACTTTTTGAACTTGCAGAACAGCCAATTAATTATTAAACAAATTACTTATGGCCTATTTTATTTTTACATCAAAAATATTGTAAATTACATAAAAATCTTACTTGTTTATTTCAGTTTTACCATTAACCCTCTCCTATTGTGTCAGCATTTTAACATCTTGTCGACATATTGGTCTTGTATTTCAATTCAAACGAAGTTAATGGAATTTAAAATTTTCTATTTACGGTTTAACACAGACTGAATTTTCCTTCAGAGAATAAGATAGATTTTGTTACAGTTCAGCAAAATTATTAATTTTTCTACCAAAAGCAGACTCAAAGGAAAGTTTATTAAATATTTAAAATGCAAGTGAGATCGACGAAAAACTAAAAATCCACACCAATAATACCACTACGGTTACGCTCAATTCTACATCAGGCTTAAAAATAAAAGCGAAAATAGATGAAAAATTAAACAAAAACTTTGCAAACATTAATGGATCCTAAAGGTTACAAAAAGCACTCTACGATATTCAACATTTAAAATTTGATGTTGAATTTCCATTGCAGACATATAGAGCTGGCGTTTGATTATAATTTATCAACAATTACCTTATAAGTGAGGATTAAGCAGTGGAAACCCACCTAACTGAGAACTGCGTTCAAGTTTTCTTTATTTTTCATTTTAATTAGCTTTGTTCATTAACTCTTTGTGCCAACTCAGCTCCATTTGACCTTCCGGATTCGCATCTTTCGAACTTAGTTTGATCCTCCCACACTAAAAATTTAATATCAATTTATACAAAAATAAATAATTAAAGCAATTATTTGGCTCCCTATTAATGCACATACATAAAAATTTCTTTTACTTTCAGTGAAGTTTTACATATTTTATTTTATATCATCTTGTCAAACTTATAGTAATATTTTGAGTGTTTCAAAATATTTGCATAGTTAGGAAGAACATCGGCTAATTAATTTCCAAGTGGCAATATTATGTTGTAATTAAAATTTTTTTTTCTAACAAAAATTAATTTGTTTTAGAAAATTTTTACGCGTAATTGAATTTTCAAAATAGGGAATTAGCAATAAAAATTTCTATTTTCTTTTTACAAAATTTAATTTAACATAAACGATACGGTGGTTTATTTCAAATAATGAGCTTATCTTTGTAAAGCTTCAGACTTGACTGTCCAATTTGCTGAGATTTTAATGAACGCATCCCATTGTTCTCCTAGCCATTAAACGACGAAAACATTTTATTTTTGGGTATCTATAATTTGCACATTCATTGTTTCTCAATTTTTTGCGCCCATATCATTCAAATGTCAACTTTACCATTAACCCCAAACATTCGATTTTTATATTGATGAATTAATAAAATTTTTAATTATTCAATATTAATATTTCCTCCGATCTTCTGTTATACCGAAATACGTGATTCTGAATGAAATTTCAGAATCATTTTACTGCATTATTCTGGTCACCACAAAGCTACATTTAAGTGACCCTAAATGCTGATGGAATTTTGTTAGTATATGATAATGAAAATTCATTTTAATAACCGTCGACAATTCTCAACCAATGAAGAATTTCATTTTAGCCGAATAATTAAATCAGTGCAGTGTTTTGTATACAAAGGGACAGAAAAATTTAATTTACAGAATAGGCAAAATAAAATAAAACTATTTCGGTATTTTCAAAATTTAAATAAACTTAATATTTTTATTTATATTCAGATTTGAAGATCTATCATTTCTCCCTAATATATTCATGGTGTATTATCTTATTTAAAAATCTCTTTATATTTTGAATTTTTCAATATAACATTTTTTTGCAATTTATATAATTGACAGTCTCTTAAATTTAAATCCCAATTGATGAGACTGGAAAATTCAGAAATAATTGTATGTTTTATCGATTTTTATTAACATGTTTGGTTGTACGAAAGGGAAATATTGATTAGCATATTAAAATGTTAATTGAATTTATGTTTTCAGTATTATTACAATAATTAAAGAAATGTGTTTGGGTGTTTTGTGATTGTTATCTTTGTTGACCGCTTTAATTAAGTACGCCATAGGGAATATGACACAATACGGAGTTTTAAATGATATGAACAATAATAGCATAATTATTTGATAACTAATTTGATATAACTATAAATTTGAATTAAATAATTCAAATTATTACTGAATCGAAAACTTAATGAACCACATAAAGAGCTTTACTATTTTACACATCTATAATAATAAATTATATGCAGTTACTCGATAAAATAAATTATGCAATTGTGAATATTGTTCCGTTAAAATTTAATAACAAATCGATTTATCATTATTATAACTTTAATCTACCTTGATTTTCATTTTTCATGAATATTTGAAGTATCCATATTTAGGTCGATATAATTCTGTGGTTGTCACAATTGCTGGAATAAAATTAAATATTTAATAACAACAAACATGAGAAATTTAATAACAAACTTTTTCACAAAATAAATGTTTACATAATATTAACTAATTTTGGTTATTTATTTTACATAAAAATGTAACAAGTTAAGTAAATAATAGAAATCAAATTTTACTGTAGTGTGGGATTTACACTCACTAACCCCGCCTGGATCCAAACGCATTTCTTCTAGAAGACTATGTTTTCTTATAATGTTACCCCAGAACTTCTGTTGATTCTAATTTTCTTAATCTATACAGTTTTCATCGTTTCATTGGGTTCTTCACTCCTTTGATACTTCTGTGTAGTTAAATTTTCAGAAGATAGTCGTGGTCACTTTTTTTTACTGAACCATTTTGGGTCTCTTTTACTCTTCCGATGACCTCCATGGCCATGTCATCCATTCGTGCATTGGTACATATGAATGTTTCCAGATAAGGAAGCTCTGGAGTTGGCTTGATGATCATCGTGGAAACTTTCTTCTATTCCATTCTATGGCTATTTGTTTTTCTTCAGCATGTAGTTGTTTACCTTCTTTAGAGAATTCCACGATATTAACTAGGAAGGCTCACTTGAAATATTATGGCAAACTTTGAAGACCACCATGCGCAGAATGGGAAGGTCAAAACTAAAATAAGACCAATAGGTTACTCCCGAAGAAATGAAAATGAATGAAGGATGAGATTTTAGAGCTGATGGGGGAGAAGAGGAATTACTACAGTTATACACAACTAAATAACGAAATAAGAAGAGAGATTAGAACAGCTAAAGCTATGTGGTGTTCTGAAGAATATGCAGAGATTAAAAAATGTGAAAAAAGGCTCCACACTTTCCATCTTCATAACAATATGAAAGAATCAGCCGAATTTCAACTAAATAACGCTCAAGGGCTTGTAGACGACCGAGGTATTCCAATTGTTGATATACAGGGGAAAATAAATAAATGGAGTGAATATATTGAGAGACCATTTAGAGATCACTTAAGAACTGATCATGGAGTGAGTGACGATCTGCAAGGTACTCCGATAGCAACTGATGAAATCATGAAAGCTAAGCAAAAAGCTAACACGGGAAAATCACAGGGACCAGATGAAATTCCAGTCTATATTATAAAACTTTTGGGTAAATGGACATATTCCATATGACAGGTTAACATCCATATTTGTTTCCAAAATAATTTCGAAACAATCAAAAAAAACTAAGCTTAAAAAGTATCATGACTATAGAACAATAAGTATAATGGGTCCTGTACTGAAGATGTTCTTAAATATCATTCGCAAAAGAATGTAGCATACAGTAGAAAGCTACATTGGAGAGACATAATTTAGATTTCGCAGAGGTACCGGAACAAGATAAACTTTGTGTGGTTATTAAAGTTTTGCTGCACCAATGCAGGGATGTCAATCATAATGTTTTTATGTGTTTTATAGATTTTGAGAAAGCCCCTGGTAGAATACAGCATATCAAAATAACAGAAATAATGACAGCGATGGGCATAAATAATAAAGATCTCAGATTTACTGTCAGTCTATTTTGGAACCAGTTAGGACAAATTCGAGTTGAGAATACCGTGGCAGAAGATGTTAAAATACAAACAGCGGCTAGACAGGCATTTTCTATTATTGTATCCATTTTGTTCTATGAGCCGGAGCCATGGACCTTAACTGAGCTTCGATAAAGAAGCTAAAGACATGTGGGTGTATAGAAGTGTGCTGTGAATCAGCTGAAGTCTTGCAGAGAATGGACAAAGAAGTGGAAACACTTAAAACTATCAATACCAAATACTTTCTTACCTTGTGCTCATTATGAGACATCCGGAGACGTGCAACATATTGATCCTTGTCATGCAAGGGAAGATACATGGTAGAAGAGGTTCACGTAGAAGGAGAACATCGTTGCTTAAAAACTTGAGATAAGGGTTCTCGACAAAGAAGAAAGTGAAAAAACCAGCGTTGTTGACCTTATTTCTGAAGTTTGATATGGCATTTGGAAATATGATAGGATGATAATAAAGGATTTCCAGTTTTTCTAAATCAGCACTACGGGGTACGATAATGATAACCTAACCTTGCTCAGATGACGAGATGATGAGGTCATATTCACATTTTAATTCATTAGGATCCGAAGTCCGTGCATAAGCACTTTGTACTTATCATTTAACAATGGGGTTGGATTTTGGATTTCGGGGGAGGGGCAAGTATTAACTTGCACGCACTTAGGCCACTCTACCGGGCCTATTGTACTGCCTCCACTTTGTTGCTCACCCCCAGCCTGACCCACAATGTCGACACTGCTAATTATGACCGCAGCCGTTAGGCGGTCTCTCGGCCTCACCACCGACCAGATCTCCCCAAAAATGGCCGACACTACGAACCAGGGACGACCGCTCAATGACCAAGCTCTGAGAAGTCCCGAGATTCGCACCCCACCAATGCTAGGTGCAGTCGATGGGTGGCCCCTGGACCAGGCCACCCAGCCCGAAGCCTGAACAAAGTCAATCATTGCGTAGTCGATGGGGAGTAGGGGTGATTTTTATTACCCTGTTTGACATATTAGATAAGGTCAAATCAGGAGGACCGCCGGCTTAACGTGCCCTCCAAAGCACGGAGACGGTCATTGAAGGAAAGAAAGTCCGAAACAAAATTGACTCCTACTGGACTCGAACCAATGCCTTTAGCATCAGTAGTCGATTGCTCTAACTACTCGGCCAATGACCGTCTCTTAACAATGGGGTACCGACAAAAGAAATTTAGTAATGTGGTTAGATTTTTCTAAAAGCGACTCAAATCCATGTAATTAAATACATTAATCTCAAACATTAGTTAGTAAATATTCCGTGCAAAGCGCCATTCACAATATTCTGATATATCCTGAACGCTATCGTGGTGTATGGATGTCTCTGTATTTAATTTATGACGTGTGTAAAAGTAGATTGCATATCTTATGAATATTATTTGCTTAATAATTATTGTTAATTATATATCATATTAAATATATTAAATGCTGTTTTGATTTGCTTCTATTCGCATATTTTCGATATAAAAATTTTAATGATGTCAGCATATTTTTTAAATATCCTAATATAAAATATAATATACTGTAGACCCTAAAGATCTATAAGGAAACCCTAAGCTCCGTGTCGCGTCGGTCCAATATTAAAAACATAATAGCACTACGTTATTTAGTACCAGAGGAAATAGTACAAATTTAAAACTTAAGTGGACATGTTGAAACTAATTTATATTAAGTAAATTTAAAAACTGTAAAAAATAGTTAAAAACAATTGTTGAAAAATTTTACAAGAGACAACAAAAAATTAGCTTCATATTTTTAAACCTTGACACAGAAATGTACTAATTTTGAAATAATTGTACAAATTATTAATTTCGCCGACAAACAAAATTTCAGCTTTAACCACATGCGGTTATTGAGGTTCCACTGTAGAACAAAACAAAGTTTCTGTTTTACAGATGTCAGAAGTTTCATTCTATTAAATTTTTGTCATTGTGTTTAAATTCCACAACATCTACTTTAAATTTATACCACCAGAAATCTCTAACCTGAAAGGGATGTTTTAGTAAACTCGGGAAAATATTCAAGTGTGTTGCTGTAATAGCGGACCATCTAATTTGCATGTGAATGAAAGCTTCGCCTTCTACAAACTGGCATCAGATTAACTGTCGTACTGGGTTTCCAGTAGTTCTCGATTTTTTCAATTTTGTATTTTTATAAAATTAAATGTGAGAAAACTCGAATTATCCAGATTATCCATTCATAAATTTTAAAAAACGCTGGGATCTCCACTATTCGCGAGTATTTAATTTTATTTTCCTTATCGGAGTATTACATAATACTTCGTAAAAGTATTACGACAAAATGAAAACTTTTTAATTTACTTTTTAAAAACTTTCAGCCATCAAGATTAATTTTGTTGACTAATTTAGATTGAAAACTTAATAAATTGAGACTTAAAAGCAAACCTTTGTATTCGAGATTTGATCGTCAACTTTAATGACAGAGAACTTGTAATTTTATATTAAAAAGTTTTCTAATCAATGCATAAAACCATTCTGATGACAAAAGTGTTCATGTTATGTTAATTAATTTTTACAGGGTGTCCGATGGTAAGTGAACAAATAGGTTTAAAAGGCAAAGAATTCAAAACCTTCAGCTCACTTACAAGACGATATTCTTCGTCATACAGAATAAACAACTTAAATTAATTAAAGTTCATGTTATCTTAACAAAATACAATTAAGTGAAAATCCAATTGTATTTGCGAGGTATTAGTTATATTTGATCAACAAGAAAATCAATGTTTACTTAAGTTTCTCGAGGTTAAGCTTGCGAACTGTTAAGGAAAGCTCTTCTAAATGCAATTTAACTTTTAGTGATTTTATAAAATTCGATTTTCTTATCAATTACATCGATTTCGATATCTTTGAGATGAAATTTTGTTACGATTGTGAAAGTAAATAGGAACTAAGATTAATGGTTTTACATTGCCTGTTGTTAGTTGTTTCGAACAAAACTAACATTTATTAAATTATTACTTTTAGTAGGAAAAAAGTGAAGCAAAACATTTCTCAATTACAATTGCACATTTTGATGTCGAAATGAATTTTATAAACTTTCTACATAAATAAATTACTACCGAACTGAAAGCTCGCAATATAAATTTTATAACAAAATACGAAATCTTTATTTAAATTTCGTAATATATTTGGTTTTATGTTGAGAAAAGTTCCGCAAATAATTTATAGGATAATTTGAAAAAAGTTACTACTTCCCAATTTTAGTACAAAAAAATAGCGCTAGTAAAATAATTGCAAGTACATAACAATTTTTATAATAAGGATACAATCAAAGTTTAGAATTATATTACATAACAAGTAAAATAACAACAAAAACAGTATGATTTTATGACATTCTTTTAAGTTTAGAAGCAGAAAAATGGTCGAACATCTCAGAAATTGGTATTTCCTCATTAAAATATTTTGGCAAAATGGTGATGAAGAGTATTTTAATAATATGGTCAGTGCTGTTCGCTTAAATTTAAATTACAATTAAATTTGGTAAGAACAACATGACGCAAACCCCACTTGAAAGATTCCTTTAAACTATTGTTTAAGTTAGATTTGTTTAGAGAGTTATATATAAAATAGATCTGTCTAGTAGTTAGTTTATTGGTTGGAATTCGTTTAATTTCGTTAATAAATCTATCTCCGAGGTTATAATCAATATCTTCATCTTCCCCAAAAAACAAATTGACTAATGAAGAAAATGCAAGAGAAAATTAATGGACGTGACGATGGTAGATACCGGATGCTTTTGAAAATAAACGACTTTGCACTCTGTTTTAATTTGCACACTGAAATAAATAGCAAATTTAGTAAGTTGCATCTTGAAGGAAATAACAAATAAGATTACTTTTGTTTATTACAGCGTAATGTGGTGTAAACTATTTCAATATCTCGGCGAGTTAGATACAAGAAACCATCGTTCCATGAAGGCAAAAATCAATCTATAATATTTTAGGTAGTAGAAATTAAACAAAAAATGGCATACATAAAGTTGTCAAAGTAGGTAACTAATCAGAAAATGAATAACATTAATTTGTCTTTTCGTGTGACTGCGATTTCCTTGTCACCCCGTGTATAACGGGTACTCAAGGTATTTCTTTGTCAATGCGCGTCTGACGAGTTGAGTGCCCATTATATTCGATTAATATGTAGTTTCAATCAACCAGAAACGCTTAAAATACTTTAAGTATTTACAAATTTTAAATTGACATATTTAAATTTTCTTGCATTTGAAGATCTTTAAAAAAATATTTTCTGTTTGTGGTATTTAAAAAAAAATTGGCAATTTGAATTTGAAATACTGTTGACGAATGATAATTAAGGTTGAAGCTATGATTATGCACTTTACTAGTTGTGATTCGGGTTATAATATTTCAATTATAGATTAAAATCGTTTATGAAAGCAACCACTTCATAATCTTGCAATTGAAATACTGTACATTTCGTTTTAAATTCTTCTTCTTCTTCGGTTTCCTCTTGACAGAGGAGTCGTGATCTCAGGTTCACTCTTTTCATCAGTTCCGTTCATTTCCGACTCTTCGCACCACATCACGCCATCTCTCTCTGTTACTGGCTTCTCTTGAAAGATGTTGTAGAGAGTTATTGGTGATCTCCTTCACTTGATCTGCCCAGCGCTTCGGTGATCGACCCCTTGGTCTAGTTCCCTCTATTTTGCGCTGAATGAGTAGCTTCTCCAGGCCGTCGTCACATTCTCTCGTTATGTGTCCAAAGTACTTTAGCGCGCGTTGGTACACAACCTGAGATAGTCTCTGGGGCTCATCTATTTCTGCAATAATGGACACATTGGTTCTTTTCGCAGTCCATGGTATGCGCAGCATTCTTCTCCAGCACCACATCTCAAGTGCGTTGATTTTTCTCCGATCTTGCATTTTTACAGTCCATGATTCTGTGCCATACAGCACGATGGGGAAGACTAACGCTTTCATCATTAGTTTTTTAGTATTGATAGTGATTGTTTTGTCTTTCCATATTCTTTGTAGACTTCTAACAGCATTTCTTACCATTTCGCAGCGTCTTTTGATTTCTTTAGTACCTACTTCCGCCTTCATTGCTAATGAGTGCTCCCAGGTATATGTATTGGTTAACAACCGAATAGCACGAGATCTGCCGGATCTGAGGGTTATTATTGTTGGCTCGGTCCACAATCATTACTTTGGTCTTGTCGTTATTAATAATCAAGCCGCGAATGCGGCTTTCGTCATTTAGCCGCTTCATAAGCAATGTCAATTCTTCGGCTGAGTTGGCAAGGAGGGCGGTGCCATCAGCATAACGTAGATTGCTTATCTTTCTGCCTCCAATGGTGAAACCGTAGTTCCATCTTTCTAGAGTTTTCCTCATGACGTATTCACCATATATGTTAAATAACAATGGCGACAGAATACATCCATATCTCACACCTTTCTCAACTTTGCATGGGTTAAAGAGTCTGTCGTCTATTTTGATTCTTGCGATGTTCTTCTTATAAAGTTCTTGTACCAATTTGGTTAAGTGTTCTGGTACTCCCATTTCTGTCATCACCCGCCACAGCATTCCCCACTCAATACTGTCAAAAGTGGTTTGTTAAACTCTCTTGCTTTTTCGATTATTTGTCGAATGTTTAGGATATGTTCGCGAGTGCCTCTTCCTCTCACAAAGCCGGATTGTTCGGGCGGAATCTGCCAGGATAGGTATGGCTTCAATCTATTATGTATTATGTGCAGTAGTACTTTGCTGGCATGTGATATCAGTGCAATTAGTCGGTAGTTTTCGCATATTTCTTTTGACCCCTTCTTATGGAGTGGTATGAACATGGAATTAGTCCAATCGTCTGGGCATTCTCCGGTTTCCCATATTCTTTGACAGATAGTATGCATTATTGTTACACCTGTCTCTCCCATGGCTTGTATGATTTCCGCAGCGACCCCATCTACTCCTACAGCTTTGTTGAGCTTTAGTTTATTTATAGCGTCTCTTATCTCGTCCTTTAGTATGTCAGGCTCTCGCTCCGTATCTTGAGACATAGAGGAATAGGCGACATCAATTTCTTCAGCTTTAAACAGCTTTCCACAGTATTTCCTCCATACTTCCATCACCCCATGTATATCTGTGATTTTATCTCCCTCAGTATTCCTAATAGCCCATGAACGCGGTGAAAAACGTCTCGTTATTCTCTTGATTGCCATGAACATGTCTCTGGTACTATTTCTATTGGCATATGTTTGAACTTCATTGCATATTTCTTGGATATAGTTGTTCTTGTCCCTTCTACAAGCCCTTTGTATCAGGTGATTGAGTTCTTCATACCATCTCTATTCTATAATTTGGAGGGTGGCATCGGTCATCCATTGCTTCCGTTTGGTAGGCAGTCGGGCAGGAGGGATTTCTTTCAATGTCATCTCAATCATATCCTTAGTTTCTTGCCATGTTTGTTCAGGTGGTGCATCTGATATCTTTGCGGATGCGTTCTTGTTATACGTTTCTTCTGTTCTCTTGGAAAACTCTTCTCTATTTTCGTTGGTTATAACTTTTGCTTTTATGGTGGTTTTTTGTACTGCTTTAAGTTTCAATCGGAAGTCAGCTACTAGGAGATTGTGATCACTACCGCATTCTGCACCAGGGTAAGTTTTTGTGTTTCTTATGGAAGTTCTCCATCGTGATCTTATGAGTATGTAGTCTATTTGATTTCAAACCCCATCACCTGGTGACCGCCATGTATATCGTCTGCGGATGTGATGCTGATATATTGTGTAAGCAATTGTCAAACTGTTGTCGATACAAAAGTCTATCAGCCTCTCGCCTCTCTCATTTCTCTTGCCAACGCCATACCTTCCGATGACGTTCCTTATGTGCTCGTCGTCGTTTGTTGCTCCCACTTTAGCATTGAAATCGCCAACTACCACCAGCATCTCTCTACTCGAGACACTCTGTACGGCCGTTTCCAGCTCTCCATAAAACTCTTCGATGACCTCCTCGTCCGCTCTGTGGGCGCGTACACCTGAATTATGTTTGTAGTAATGGGTTTTGTGTTTATTTTTATGGTTATGATTCTATCGCTTAGTGGGTTGTAGCCCGCGATGTATTTACTCATCTTTTTCGATGTCATAATTGCGACGCCATTTCTACTCTTGGATTCATGGCCGGAGAAGTAGATGGTGTTTTTCTCTGATGTTGTGTAGTGACCCTTTCTTTTCCAGTGAGTTTCCGCTATTCCGGCAATGTCTATGCCATTTCGCGCCAGTTCACTCTCCACGATGCTTGTCTTTCCAGGTTGTAACAGTCCCCGGACATTCCAGGTTCCTATTCTTATAGCATCCTTGTGTGTTAGTCTGATGGTGTTTGTCGTGAGATCTCTCATTGTACTCCCCCCGGAGATCCGATTGGGGGAGTAGTTTTATCTCCGGAACATTTTACTTTGAGTGATGCTATTGACTTTCTTGGGAATTGGTTGCCTGAGGTGGTTTCCCGTTGCCTTCCTCAGTGTTTTCTCGGGTTTTCTCCCAGTGATCAGAATTATATTTCCATAATTCCAGTTAAAACGGTTATGCCGCCGTGACTCGGTCGTCAGAGCCTCGTTTGGGTAAACAGGCTATACCGAGTCCATTCAGGACGGTAGGTGAGGTTGACATTTGAACAGGAGAGGCTTTATGTTCCGCATCTCTGTCCCATTATACCCCATTATACGTTTTAAATAGATAATCCACAAATATTTTATATTTTGTACTTAAAATATGTGGTTTATTAACTATTGAAAATTAATTTTAAATTAAACTTTAAAAATTAATTAGTAGCGCAGGCCTTTTAGATTACATTCCGCTCAAACCAAGAAAACAATATTTTAAGTTTAGAAATTTTCTAAAATTTATCTAAAGCATTGCCGAATAACATACTAAAAGTTCCAAAACCTTTCTCGACAGATTTATTAAATCTTATCTAGTTAAGTCTTCTAAAATTCTAAAAATTCTATTTATTTATTTTATTATTATTTATTTCTAAAAATTCTAAAATTCCCTATCAATTTTAATTAACTGTTTTATTTGTACTCTATTTCCCCTAGAGGTAATAGCAAATGAATAAAAAAGTCCTCTGGTTTTCTATTAAATAGAATATGCAGTTTTCTCGCATTAATTTTTGACTTGTACCACGGTTGTATAATGCTTCTTTAACCTTACTTTTCGTTTTTATATTTCTTAACTGGCGGCACAAAATTGAAAGGAAACTTGTCTCCTTCGTGAATTTATTAACCATTTAAAATCTTCTTTCATAAAAAATTAAAGAAATTAAAGGTAATATCAAACATTTACTAAATAAAAAAACAAAGATCAAGATTATTAACAAATTACAAAAAAAAACCGTTTATAAAATTTAATGATTACTAACTTTAATTACTCGCATTTCCAATTAATATTTTCATTAATTCCAATAAATTTAAAGTTATTGTATTCATGCATCTGATATTCCAGGTCCGGACTCCAACTTTCGACATTTTTATTTTCGTGACATCTATTTTATTCCATAATTTTATCAATGGTAGATTATTGCACATTTATCACTTTATTTTCATTATCATTTTATTTTTTAATCAATGAGTAATCCTCCTATAAAATTTTTCAAAAATTTTATAAATATTTCAAAGTAAAACTCTTGAAAGCTTTTCAAAGCTGAGTGAGGTCGGCTACCTTGGTGCAGGGCTTTTTATACCTTTTCTCAAATTTTTCAAAAATCATATTTACCTTGACCAAATATTAATTAATTAATTGTTTTATTTTCAACCAAATTCATAATTACACAAAATAAACTAGACTTTCTTCTGTACATTTCTACAAACTTCATCTTTATTTCTGTTACTCCTTTTGTATTTTATAAGTCAATGAAATGTCTATTTTAACCACAGATTTTACAATTATACCGAACTTTAAAATTGATATTAAACCATTAATTTTGGGTTTGCAAAATGACAGCTTTCTAGCTAAATAAGTTGTGGAAGACTTAATTATGAATGAGCTTTACCTTCTAGCATAAGTATGAATAGAAGATTTTCATAAATATATATAATTTATCTACAATGCAATGATATTACAGACAGCTTGACTTATAAGTAGTATTTTTTATATTATTTCATATTAAAAGTACTATGTACATAATATATATTATATTATAAAGCTAATAATATACTAGTATATCGACAAAATTTTGTTAAATTATGTGATTGTTCCATTTTCCACGTATTGTTAGAAGTAGGTACTTATATAAAGAAAAATTATGGTGGTATTGTACGTTTTTTTGCTCAAAACAAATAAACAAACATATAAATTTTATATTTTATAACTGTTATGTAAGATACCATGATCCAAAATTTTATAATGGAGCTTTTCAATATATTAAAATTTTCTTATTTGTTCACACTTAGCCAGTTAGGTTATTACTATCATCTAATTTTGACTCCTAAATCCATTAATAAATTATAAACATTAAAAATTTAAAAGCATGCCGCGTTATACCGCGGAGTATTAGCGAGCTATTAATGACGACGGATTTGGAAGTACATAGTATGTAATGTATCAATTTAAAAATATATATATTTTAAATTTCCGCTAGGTATATTATACTAATTGGAAATTATAGAGAATATGGAAAACCAATTTCCGAAGTTCGAAGTTGTAAAGAGACTGTTATAATTTAATAAAGAATACTAAAAACCCTTATCGAATCGTGCGCAGCACCAAGTACATTTTTATTTAATACGTATTTTAATAAAAAAATAAAAGTGTCCGCTAATTTTCTCTTATCAATTCTTAATCTTACTTACATAATACCTGACAATTACAAAATTAAGCACGTAGTTTTGGGCTTATAACCCTCAATTAAGAATAATTGAAAAAATGAAAAAGTGGGATATCATTTATTGAAGTACATATAACTGATTTCAATTAAGATTGATTATGATACGTTCATTATGAGTGATGAACTCGATAGTATCAAATGTGGTGGTTAATAATTATTATGCTGTAGACTGTCAAACCTTTAAAATTTACTGTTGTATTATTAGTATATTGACAGGTCATATGGCCTTATGTTGGCCATGAAATTCTAGTAGGGGGCATAGTTATTTCACCATTGTTAATGAATCAAAAGTAATATCGGTGACAAAAATATCTGGCGTCGAAACATACTCCGCGTTGAAACTTTTTCGCGGCGAAACAACAGCATCACATTGACTGCGTTATTATCCGAGTTAATTCTACTGCTTTTAATTGTTCTGACACTAGTAATAGAGGCACTGGTGCTATTGTTACTAATTAGCAATTGAAATTATAAATAAGGATAACTGCATCGGCATGAAGAGATGTCGACTAACGTGTAATCCTTTGTTTACGAATTTTAAGACCACTTTGTTTAGTAGAAGGTTAGTATAGTCATTGCCACGAAAGTTGACATCTCGTCATAAAAGCATAATCGTCTGAACTAAGCCAATACTCCCTAGTCAAATGAAGTGTATTTTAAAATAAGAATATATTGGTTATCTTTTTTTTTTAATTTTCTTTCTCACTTTCCTTTTAGTTTAACAAATTTGAACTTGTCACCTGTCAAACCAAATATAGGTTATGCTGAAAGGAAACTTTTATGTTTTTATTGTCGCTTACCAAATTTATTTATTTATTAAGCAATAGTTATGAACAAATTCAAAATAAGACACAGCATAAGTATAGGTATACAGCACCTGTGCAATGCAAAAGCAAAACAATGAATGGCAAAAATTGCGATTTTGAGATTTTTGTACCGTTGCGTTGATAATTTCTTTGTCAATCTGTTCAGAGCTTTACTCAAAACTAACTTTTGGCAATTACATTGTTTTGCCTTTTCACACAGACCTGAAGAAAAACAAAATTGTGTAACACCCCACGGCGTTAAAGAGTTGAATTAATTGAAATTTTTCGGATTAACTGCCACCACATCGAAAATTTTTGGTTACTTTACCTGAAACCTGAGCTTTACGATGAACACTCAATTTGGGAATACGTAGCGCTGACCATGATCGAATTTCGGAAGTCGTAGGATGATTAAGATTAAACAACGTCTTAATTATTTCAACAATAAAAAAAAAGAATCGCTCTAATTTAATTATTTATTAATTATCAAACAAAAATAATTAATGTTTTGGACATAAAAATTGTACATATTAATTATCATTAATTAGCAATAAATAATAATTTTACAACAAAATTTCTCGTATAAAAAAGGTGGAGAATTTAATTCTCTACAAATTTGGTTCTCACCATTTTTAGCGAGAAATGCAAAATACTCCTGCAAATTACAAAACAAAAATAAAAACAAAAATCCAAAATTCCGGAAACAATCAGTCGTAATCACTTTCTTCAGAATCACTGGAGCCATTAGCATGGATGATAAGTTCATCGACCGTTATATCTAATGCCTTTTCTCGCTCATACCAATCTTGTATTACCTTTTCGGTGTGACAAACACAGTTTTTCCATACTTCAGGAGAACAATTTTCTAATGCTTCATTCCACATATCAATTACGTTTTCACTACCATAACCATCTCTTCCAATGTGCTTGTTGTAGTAAGTTTTACAATGAGCCCATACTAATTCAATTGCATTGAATTCACAATGGTATGGTGGTAACCGTAAAACTTCATGTCCGTGGCTTCTTAATAATTCGTCCACTTCGTAGCGTTTTTCTTTTTTATGAAGTTTAGCTAGAGCTAGCAATTCTGGTTTAAAGCAGGACGGTTCAAATTCAATATTGTTTGCAGTTAACCATGCTGCAATATTTGGTTTTGTCCATGCCGAAGTAGGCATTTTTTCTACTACAGTAGAATGATACGATGCGTTGTCCATAATTATGAGAGATGGTTCTTCTAAATTGCATATTAATTTTTCAGCAACCCATTTTTTAAACAGTTCACCATTCATTTCACCGTGGTAATCCTCTTTTTGCGATTTTGAAGCAAACACTAATGAGGTATTATTAATAAATCCAGATTTTGACCCAGCGTGAAGTACAATGAAACGTTTTCCATCATAACCTTCTGGTTTCCTAACGCCTTTTGTAGAGCCATCTTGCCACGACATTCAAGGATTACCTTTAGAAAAAATCCATGTTTCATCTAAAAACACGACATCACGTTGAAACTGAGAATTTAAATTATTTCTATAATTCTGAAAAAAATGAATTCGATCTATTGCAATACTGCTTTTTTCGACCAATGCTCTTCGATTATTTTCTTTAGCAAATTTAAAACCAATTTCGTGCAAAACACGATTTAAGCTCCTGTTGCTTAGTAAAATATGCAGCTGTTCAATCTCCTTGTTTAACAAAGCAACGGTTAAATGTCTTTCTGCAAAAAATACACAAATTACATTTTGTGTTAATTATAAATGACAACGAAACTTACTTTAACTGTACATGTTATAAATTGTGTTTCTAATGTTCATTTTCGATGATTCTGGTAAATCGCTAGTTTTAACTTTCCTACGTTTTCGGTTTTTACCGGGACTTGATAATTCTGGATTTAGTGAACTACGGTTTCTAATCCGGGCAACAGAAGATACACTGATTCCTAAAGCATTGGCAACACGCTGCAATTTATAAAATATTTTATAAATATAAAATTAATGTAAAGTAATCTTTTTATATTCACCTCTTGAACACACTGTAATGGAATTAAACTGCCCCCGTGCTGTTTTTCAAGTTCAAAATAATTTAATAAATTTAAAATCAACTGTTGCGATTGAGATTTTAATGTTCTTCCACGTACAGAACTAGACATTTCGAGAGTTCTGAAAAGAACTAATTTTGTATTTTGACTAATTTTGACAAGCTTAAATCCACAAACCGAAAACTTAAACCACGAAAACTCCAAACTTCAAAAATACTAAAAGTGACAGAAATTTTATATAAATTACTACGCGAATCAAATTCTTTTTCCGGTACTAGTTACGACATGCTATATGAGTATATCTGTCTTTTACTATCGTCTAACAAACGCAACAGCGTATGTCGTTACTGGAAACACGTGCAATATATTTTCGTGCTTTGTCATATCAATACAAAATGACTGGTAATGCTCATAAGCAATACGTCGTTGCTATATTCAGTCAATCTATGACGAGACGTCTTCTTTCATGGCAATGACTTTATATATTGTAATTTGTACGTATTTTGGTGTAAATAAAAATAATAATAACTTAGGAACGATGTAATTAGTAGATTACGACTAATGATAATTACAAACATCGTTACAGCATTATGGCGCATCTTTAAAAGCTGGAACTTCATGAGCTGTCGCATCAAAGTCTGTGAAAGTAAAACGTGTACAAATAGAAAAATGTACTATAAAATAAGATCAATTTGAAGAAAAACGTGAAACTCTTTCGTTAAAATCACCAACTTCAGCTGACAATTAATTATTTAAAAGAATTCCACTTAAACTTCAGCAAATAAGTAAACCGTTCAAAAATATCTCACTAAAATAATTAGACAAACGATGCTATTATTTGAACCAGAAGAATTAACAAAAAGTATCTGCAACTCCGGCGAGACGCAAAAAAACGTTTTCTGGAGCTGGAAACATTTTTACAAAAATCGGCTTTTATTTTTCATTTGAGGAAATCCCTGAATGGTAATTTTAATGAATATAGCGTAGAAAACAAAAATCCATTTGATATTAGCAGAGTAGTCTTCATATTTCACGTATAACCAAGTAAGCAGATTTATAGACGGGGATGGGGTCTCAAGTTCGGTACACATTAAAAAAATTAAACCAAAATACTACATTTTGTTCAATTTGCGTTGCTTCGTAATTCAGCATTTGTTTTGCTGAATGTATACCAACCTTTAGAATTTAGATGGAGTTGAATATTAGAACACAAACCTGTTGATATTCCCAATGCCGGTTTATTCAATAATCCGGTTAAAATAAAATATTTTCGATTTGTGCTCAGTATACCATTGAAAGAATTTCTGTCAGGTTGTGAGTGTCAGCTACATGTTTTGTTTGTTTAATATATAAATTTTGTTGACATAAAATTCGCAAAAACAGTTCCCCAATTATGAATCGTACATTGTACTTTTTTTTTACTTAATTAAATCTTTTTAACTTTATGATAATTACGCTAATTGCTTTATTTAATTCAGTTTTTCTCAAGAGTTACTTTGTTTAAGATTTCTTTATTCAGTATCTCCCTAGATGGTAGACGTAAACTTGGCTTGTTATAGATAATTTCGATTTTTAGATCACGTCAATTATACGTTCTTTTAACGTTGATTAATCCTTGACCGAATCGAAACTTTCAGGTTACGTTTGATGTACGTAAAAATCATATTTAACGTTACGTTAAATAACAATTTAACGTTCTGTATACCTATTACAATTTTAATTTCGAGCGGTTTACCACTTTGTGTTACTAAATTTAATTCCATATGAAAACTCAGCTGGTCCAGTGATTGAAAAATAATTTACTGCATCTGATAGCAATTGGTACGTGCTCTTGAATGCAGTAAAAATAATTTAAAATGTCAATATAGACAGACTAACCTGAAAAACTATTTTAATCGGAGAGAATTTAACTAATGCAATTATTTTTAAATTCCTCTGCTATCAACAATTAGACGAACAAAACTAAATTTTTTTTCAAATTCATGAAAGAATACTTTAACCAAAAAAGAAATAAAACATAATATATGAAAAAATACCCGGATTTGTATGTTAACACGCAACGTCTATTCTACGCTGTCGATATATATTTCCAACTGATGCTGGATAAATCTGTTCAAATGAATTATATACGTTCAGTTGTTTTCAATAAAATATAAAATCACACATATTTCAAGATATGCAGTGCACCCGAATTCAATGGATTCAAAGATATGAAAAATAAAATAAGATCTGATAATACTAACATATTTATCGAATCTTTTCTTAAATTGTCAAAACTGTAATAGATTCCTTTTCAATGGAACGGCATTATAAATCGATAAAATAGGGCAAACCCAATACAAATATGCCACATGTATTTACTTGAATCTAGAAACTCAATGTAAATTTCAGAATAGCTCTGTAAATATTTTATTTTTCAATGCACTGGCGTATTGCTATTTTTGTAACGGAAAACCATTTAAGTACTTTTACAATTTTTTTTAAGGTGAAAGGGATTTTTTCAAGCGCATAATATCGTAACGTAACGATATAAAAATTTTAATCGAACAATTGGAAATAATGCTTAGAAGTTTATTTTACGGTTTGGGTCTAAATCTTATTTTTCACATCACGTTTTCTTTTTGTATAGTATGTCACACTGAAATCCGAAAACTCACTACTTCCAGGTTTTAGTACGTTGTAAAATGTTAAAGCAAAATTGACAACATCGACCGGTAAGAAATTATAAATTATTGCGTTTAAAAGCAACAATAAAAATTTTGTTCCTTCCGATTTTTCATTCTTACGCAGTTATATTAGTTAACAGATGTCGCGACAAGAGAAAAATAATTCGTTTAATGGTATTGCACGTCGTGTTTTCTATTGTTGCAGTGATTATACTGACAAAAGTTGTGTAGCTATAAATTTAAGCACAAAACGTTGGTAATACTCGTAGTTGAACAAAACGCTATATTAGTATGACAATTTTAATTTAAGACCTAAAAAAAAGTTACATTTTGGAGCTGGAAAATATGAAACTTATTTAATTTTAATTTATATCGCAGTTTCAGAAGCCAACTTTAATTATGTAAAAATAAAATATTGCCCAAAAGCATTGCCAAAAGTGAATTAAAAATTTAATAAATTAGAATTTTCATTTCTACGAACAACATATGCGTACAAATGATTTATTAGACAAACTGCTTGTAAATTAATATATAGAATAGTACTAAAGGATGAATGGAGAAGATTAGTGTAACATATTCCATATAAATTGTAACAATTATTAACACATTCATGTATAATTTTAGAACATTTTGTGTTAGATGAGCAAGATTTATTAATAAATTAAATGCCACTGTCCCGCTATCGCATTGTTTTTTAATGGATGACTCTTTTTACGGAATCGCTTCTTCATTTTAAAATTCTTTGTCTGTGATAGACAATGACAAATTGAACCTATTAATTTTTTCAAGAAAATTTGTTTTAAATTACAGTAGTTGCGGAAAAAAGTTTGATAAAGCTCGTTTTAATTGTCCACAAAAAATTTTTTAAATAAGACAAAATTTAAGAAAAACTGAGCTTTAGGAGAAAATTACTCACAAATTATTGGAAATGGTGTCTTGTTCGATTAAATGAAAATATTATGCCTAATGGATTACATAATATTTCCTGATCCGTCGAAAATGGAAATTGAATTTTGCTTAGTTCGTAATATGATTTTGTATTACCCCGATGACATGTAAAGTCAAAATAAATTTACTGAATTACCTTTAAAGCTTTTTCATGCTTTATTTTTTCAGTGAAAATGTTTGCAACCATTTACGTTATTTTATGTGCAGCTTTTAGTATCAATAATAGTTAACGATTTTATATATAATAAATTTTAATATACAATTTAATAATCTCTGTTAAGCAGCATGTATTTGGGTAATGTTTATGGTAATATTTTACGTATTGTGTGTTGTATGTTATCATATTCGGTAAAACCTGTTTATTTAATTCAAATGGAATTTTAATTTCTTGTATAAAAACAAAGTTTTAATTTAAAATCAACAAATTTCTTCGATAAAAATTAAAACGACATAGCAAATAACAAAAATTGTTTATATATTTGTTTATACCTACTTATACGCAAATTTTTTTATTAGTAGGTATTACAGCATTGCATAAGATTAACTTTTAACAATTCAGCAATATTTAGAATTGCAAGTTATTATTATTATTATTGTTTATTTAGCCGCTTTGGCTATACTGTAACTTACATAATATAATACATATTTACACAAAAACAAATAAAAAATAAAATGTACAAACGAAAAAAGTCGGTAAAAGATACAATATATGTACTATAAAATTTACACAAAAATATAATTAAATAACGGAGAGAAAAAAAAATAGATAAATATATGTATACATATAATATAATACACAAAACTTTAACTATATAAAATTTTGGTCTTCCATCTTGTTCGCATAGTAAATCTTCAATTGGGTTTTGAAGTTTTCAAATATTGTAAAGCTCCGCAAATTCCCTGGCAACTCGTTATATAACACTGCTCCTCGGAAAAATATTGTATTTTGAGCAAAAGCCGTATTAATAATAAACAATAAATAAGTTAAAGTATTTATAATAAAAGAATTAGAATTAATTATATTTAAACCAATTAATATACTAGTCGATTTCGTGTTTTTTTAGAAATGCGACCTGTGCATCAGAACAAAAACTTATAATGTGGTCCGTACAAGAGAAAGACTCCGCTTGCTTACGGTCGCAATGTCTTAATAAGTTAAAATTCAATTCTAAAACTTACTTAAATATACATATTTTTACTTGTGTCTAGGAGGGACTGAGACGGTTTTGATAAACGGTTTTGTTTATAAATTTATTATCTTGAAAATTTAAATTTTGAATTAGGGAATTAGGGAACTGTGCATTTTTGAGTGTTTAGTTTGCAAGCTTTTAAATTGATGCTGGACTGACAAATTTTGTTAAATAGTTTAATTCGCTTTTGGGAACTTGGGTGGATCAGCTGCATTTAAGTTTCTAATGGAATCTGATTTACTTTTAATAGTGTAATACTGGAGGATTGTTTAGCTTGGAAGTAAATAATAGCATGAGAACAAAAAATATTTTATGAGAAGGAATTGATAATAAAGGTGGATGGATGAATTAAAGGAAATATGGAAAATTATTGTGGAAGCGAGAGAGAAGGTGATGCGACCCAGGTGGTCTGGTAGTATTCTAGGAGTGTAGACCATCGGGCCGGCATCGGACAATGGTCTTCAGTCTTTTAACAGCTAGGGGCTCGAGAGGTTGTAGCACGACGGTCAACCTACTATTCGAATGTATTTTTACTTATGTATATATTTTCACTAAATAAATAATTGTTATTATACAGCCAAATTACAACATCTAATTAATTATATCCCACAATTGGGGGCTCGTCCGGGATAATTAATAATAATAATTTTTATCGTGATTAAAAGTGTATTAGATAAAAATGGATAAAACGACGGCGAGTGATTTTAAGTTAAACGATATGAAGGAAATCCTACGACGAAATGGATTACGAACGACGGGGTCCAAAGCGGTTTTATTCAATCGTTTAATGACGAATGACCCAACGGGGTCATGGAAATTACCAAGCAACGATGGGGGTAATAACGACGGTGATATCAATAACGACGATAACGATTTAAACGACGTGAGTGATAACGAGGTGAATGATGTGAACGACGTGAGTAATAACGAGGTGAACGATGTAAATGACGTACGTGAGATGGAATTAACGAGAGGTGTGAGAAAGAGTTAGCGGAGCGTGAACTACGGATGATGCGACGTGAATTGGACGACCTGCGAGCTATGGTTAGTGCAAATCGAGAACGACGGATTGAGTCGACGTCTAAGACAAATATCAGTGCCATAGCAGACGTACTCAATTATTTTGAAGGTAACGGAGAAGATTTTAGTGTATGGGAAAAGCAGGTGAAACTCCTGCAAACGACATACAATTTGAACGAAGGGTTGACAAGAATTCTAATTGGAATGCGTCTAGGTGGAAAAGAGCGAAATTGGTTTAATTCAAAGTCGGAATGTCTTGAAATGCCGATTGCGGATTTGCTAAATGAAGTGCGGTCAATGTTCGACAATAGGCCAAACAAATTAGTGTTACGAAGGAAGTTTGAAGTGCGCAATTGGAAGACCGAAGAAACGTTTAGTGATTATATCCACGAGAAGATAATCCTAGGTAACCAGGTGAAAATAGACGAAGATGAGATAGTCAGTTTTATAATCGACGGAATACCTGATGAAACTTTAAGAAATCAAGCGCGGATTCAGCGGTACAATAGTACAAAATCATTGGCAGAAGCTTTCGCGGAAATATCACTAAAACCAAAAACGATTCGGAGTGTAGTGGAATCAAATCCGACAGAAAAACAATATAATGGCAATGTGCGTGATAAAAATTGTCGTCCGTCAAAGAGATGTTACAATTGTGGATCGGATCAACATTTAAGTGCGCGGTGTCCTGCAAAGGCACAGGGTGTTAAATGCTATGAATGCAATGAATACGGGCATATCGCGTCAACATGTGGTAAAAGACTTCAAACGGCGGCAGAATTTACGGTTGAACGGAAATTTGTCAAAGACATTATAATAAACGATAATCGAGTTGTTACGCTAGTGGATACGGGGAGTGACTTAACTATGGTCACAGCCGAGACATATGTTGAAATCGGAGCTCCGGTTCTCACCAAAAATAAAATAACATTTCGAGGGGTCGGCTTAGCGGCGGAGGCACAAACAGTCGGGTATTTTGAAACTATGGCAACGATCGACGAAGATGTTACATCTTACTGTTAAGATGTTACTTACCGATATGTTACTCGGGACGGATTTCTTAAATTCAGTGGAATTGCAAATCAGAAAGGGCAAAGTAAACATCCATAAATTGGTAAACGGTCGGGGTTTACAAAAAGAAAAACCGCACATCCGTGAAATCGAGCGCGCACAGGATGTGAACGAAGTTTGTGAAACGCATGTGGTCGCACCTAATTATACGGAGGAGATTAAAGAATCAGCGTCAAATTACGAGTGCGAAACAAAAGTTGAACATTTAATTGAAAATGGGAGTACAAAACCAGCTGCATACAAAACAGCGGCGGTCATGAAAGTCAAGGAACAACCAAACGTTGAGATGAGTGAAATGAAAGTTGGCAAACAAATCGAAAGTGAAAAGTGTTTAAGTTAAACGATGCTAACACAAATTGTGCGGCTAACACATGAAAAAGGACATGATTCGGCGGGTGAAACTGAACATTTAATAAAGAAAGACTATTTATTTCCTAATGCGCGGAAAAATACCGAAGAAGTGGTGCGAAATTGTGTAAGTTACACTCCGGCGGAAGGAAAATGTAGCAGTAATGAACTTGAAGTGTTAACGGTAGTTAAAACATTAAAGAAATTCAAAGTTTATTTGATATTTAAAATGGTTATGAACTGTAAAGCATTTATGGTAACAATGAAAAGGAAAGATTTATGGGCACGGGTGGCTAGCTGGGCGGTATTGGTAGAAGAATTCGGTTACTTCATTGAATACAAGCCAGGGTTAAAGCTTGTTACGAAATATTTACAGATTTTGGAGACCAACAATCAAACAGATGATTCTGGTAGCGAAAGTGACGCTATTGTTGGGACAACAATGGGGTTTGAACAGGATTGGCCGAGTTGTGGGAGCGAGAGAGAAGGTGATGCGACCCAGGTGGTCTGGTAGTATTCTAGGGGTGTAGACCATCGGACCGGCATCGGACAAGGGTCTTCAGTCTTTTAACAGCTAGGGGCTCGAGAGGTTGTAGCACGACGGTCAACTAAATAAATAAATAATTGTTAGTATACAGCCAAATTACAACATCTAATTAATTATATCCCACAGTATAATTAAAAATAACGGAAGGCAAACTAATGTCCGAAACGTTACATTGTTAACGGGTGATATCAATAATGGACAAAGCGGAATAATCATTACAAACATTTTTACTGCAAAAAGGATAAAGTTGAGGCTGCTTCCCTCTGTTCATGAAAGCAAAAGCTGTTTTCAATTAGAAAAGCGGTAAAATATTTCATGATTATAGAAATTTGAGCAAAATTTCGTAACTAAAATGAAATTTTCAAACGGGGGCTTGTTAAATGAAGAAAACTTTGTAAGGCCAAAATCACAAAATTTGCGCGAAATTGCAAATAAGCGTAAAATTTATAGTACATTTAAAGAATTACATATAATTATTGCAGACATTAATTTGCAACATCTCATACAAAAAAATTGCAGAGTGGTTAACCCTAGCTTTCAAACTTTTGCATCTCAGAATAAATTATCAGTTAATTGTGACTTAAAAGGTGTATCACACGATCCTTATTTTCTTCCTTAATTGTATAAAATTTTATTAAAATTTATAAATAATTTTGAACCAAAGTTTTATAAAAATAATTAAAATAAATTATAGTGGCCATTTGAATTACTTTAAAATGCAATATTCCGTCAATTTTTTTGAAAAAGGATTTTGTAAGTACAATATTACCTCTAATTAGGGATAGGAAAGCCATAAAATGCCATAAAAATTGTTAAAAGTATTTTGATGTTATATTTATACTATTATGTCCTGTTTCGTACGTGTTTATGCCCTTTTAGATAGAGAAACTTGATATTTTAGTTTCCAACATTAAGTATTATTAATTTGTGAATTTGTCGAGGTGGTTTCAAGAAGTTTAATATCTGTCAGAAAATTAAATAAAAATAATGGGGAGAGCTAAAACAACTGAAATGCGTGTATTATTTTATACAAGCAATCGATATGGAGGAAGTACCATGCACTCAAGCTTAGGATCTACGTTTCGTACTAATTTCTAAACAGAATAGAAGATTGGCAGTACCTAAATTGCATTCAAAATTAAATCGGGGGCGAGAAAACCGCGTTTCTGTAATCACTGTAAAAAAATAGATTAATAGCTGCAAATTTGCATGATGGTGTTGCAAAAAGAAAACCACTTCTGGGACCACAAAACAAAAAGAAACATTTTTAGTGGGCACTTAAACATAAACATTGCAGAGCAGAACAATGGAATTCGGTGTTATGGAGTGATGAGTCAAAATTTTAAAATTTTGGTGAAAAGGGAAGAATTTATGTTCCTCGCTCTGTATTAGAAAAAATGTTGCCAGATGGTGTTGTGCCTGGGGATAAACATGGAGGTGGTTCCATCATGGTCTTGGGTTGCTTCTCAGTTTCTCGCGGATGGAATTACTGATAAAGAAAAATATAAAGAAATTATAGAAAAAAGTACGATTCGTCTAGCATTCGATTATGGGGCCATGGATTTACCCTACAATAGGACAACGATCCCAAACATAGTTACAAACTATATATGTATGTAAACAATACTTCCAGGCAAAATAAAATGAAAGGGCATTAAAAACATGGTCTAGCCATTCCAATCGCTCGATTTAGATTCGATCGAGCTTCTATGGGGTGAACTTGATAGGAAAGTGCGCGAACACTGTCCTACTTCCAAACAGCAATTATGGAACATTTTGTAAGAAGAGTGTCAAAGCATATCTAAAATAGTAAAAAATTGTTAGATAGGAACCCACGTTTAGTGAAATTCAAGTTATTAATGTTAGAAGCATTTTTTAAAAGAAACTTCAGTGTAGTTATTTATAGCGCCCATATGCATAGTTTTTATTGGAAATTATCAAAAATGTTAACATGTAGTATGTACATAGTATATGGATTTATTTGAAATTGATTACATTTTTAAAAATAATTGACTTTTTATGCTTTAATCTTAAACGCAATCTCTCAAATCTCAAAGATTTGATTTTGTGCTAATGTGAATGACTTTATTTATTTGAATTTAAAAAATTGTTGCTTGAAGAATTCTTTTTAAAAATTGGCATGATGTTTTCACTGAAAACATTGAAGAGTGGGTTGTTGGCATTGCCGGCGTTGTATAACACGCCAGAAGTTGTATAAAAGTTGATATTTTTGACTTTGTTTTAAGCATAAATTAATAAGAAGTTTAAATAATTAAGAAATGTTTAAATCAGAAAGAAATACAAAATTTTACGTTTAAAGAATTTCATAACATTTGGAATACAACGGGAGGCGTGTTCAAAATAATCAAAATTAAAATTTACTCGTCACATAAAAATTCATGTCAATCCGACGACCCAGCGTGGTGTGATTGAAATTAAAATTTGAAGAATGAAAGATGATTAATGAAATTAATTAAAAATGAAAGAAAAATTTAAAAAGTTATTCTTCATTATAAAATTCATCTCAATATACATACAGGGTTAAAAAATATTCTGAATTTTATTTTGATCTTTATTGTAAACTGTATCCTTTAAACGTTTAAACGAAAAGTTTTAAAAATAACTATAGGTCACTTTAGTATAATGAATTCTTTGAAAATGCTATTCATTTGACAGAAAAACTATCGTATTAAAAATTTTCGAATGCAGGGTCATATTTGGAACGAAATTTTTGGAATATCTTTTTTTTTTGTACACATTGAAAGTAATGAAAATCGAATTGTACTATGCAGTTGAAAATAAGACTTATGCAAACAAAAATCAATTATTTCTTAACCAATTACGTAATTTCGGAGTAATTCATTATTTATAGAAATTGTCCTGAAAAATAAAATTTCTTATTGCTTTAATTTCCTTATGATTTATAGTTGTTGTACAACTGAAATACCATTTTGTATGAAAAGGTTTTTGTGTATTCTCGAGTCTACACTAATAGTTGATACAAAAGCAGTATAGCAAACTTCATGAAAGTTTCATATGCTATAGTAAAATAGTAACGTTAACATATGAAAACACATTATGTTGAATACCAGATAATTTTAAGTTGGAGAAATTTCCAAAACATTGAACATAACTACGGTAATTACATGCGGTTCTATTAAAGGACCCATTTGTCACAAAATTGCTGATTACAATGAAATTCACGGTTACTCTCAGACAAACGAAATTATTTTGTTGGCGACATTGTCACTTGAACGCTTGATATATTAAACAAAATGGTACTTTGAATTGAATGAAGTTGACGCAACATTTCCAAATTTAATTCCTACATTATAATTTATCAACAACTTAATCACAAAGCTGAAAACCTTTAATTATCGCTAACATACCTAAGGACCCTCTTTCTTTAAATAAATATTCTAATTTTACGAATTTATTATATACGGACACCCTGTATGTAAAAGCATTGTTTTGTTTTGCTCATAAATTAATTTGCGAATACAATAATACCTATGTAGTTTGTTAGTGCTTTGTTGTAAATATTGGATTAATAAATTTATTTAAGACTATTTTCATTAATTTATTTTATGAGGTTGCCGTTGGGTTTAACCTTAAATAAATAACTAAAATTGTACACGTAAATCAAGGTTTTGTAGTTGTAAATCGGTGCAGGTTTACCTAAAATAATCTAGTAGTACACAAATAACAAATTTATTAGATTAATTTATTAGTGTTGAACCTGAAGCTTTTATGACAAAGTCATAAAGTCACGGTCATAAGTACATGAATATTTTTATATTGATTTTTTTCTATGTTGTATTCATTCTCACACCAAATTAGCGATTGATTTATAATGAATAAGTCAACTAACTTAATTTATTATAGTGCTCATCACATAACGATTACTTATTATATTGCATTATAACACTTGTAAGAATCTCTATATGAATGAAGTTTAAGTCGTAACTTATGAGACTTAATTTCTTTTCAAATTTAAGCAAAACGAATTTCTTTTATACAAGACCAAAATTGCAAAAATGGAACTTCTAGTTAGCCTTGGAGATTTACGCGATCTACTTAAATTCCCAACGAGACCGAGGACCTAGTAATCAATTCAGAAGTAAGCATACAATACAAATAGGTTGGAATTAGTATGAAAATTAATAATTATACATTGTTACCTTACAAATCACAAACAAGACACCTTTTGAACAAAATTAAGATGTTGACTAGCTCTAGCCGCGAAGGGGGTGGGTGGATTTGACGAGCAAAAGGGCATGTGACAAAACGAGGTGATTTGGTTGTCTCGCATCAACGATTGGGCGGTCCACAATCGTGATTTCTGATGTTGTTACTAAAAGGGGGGTAAATTTACACACGGATTATTGAAATGGGCGCCACGTAAACTAAACCGAGGTTTATTCAAAGGGGGAAGCAATATCACCCTTCCAACCTAGTTTACGTCAACTTGTCGATACGTCGCGTCAATTCTCACACTGGTAAAATCTCGCTGGATGGCCTTACCTTTACAACGGACAGATTTTACCTCAGCAACAATATCTAAATATAACACACATGCAGCGATAATAAAACACATAAATAAACAAATAACATAGATATAATGAAAAATGAAATAATTACCAGGACTTATTGACAAAATACAACAATGGCACATCAAATTTACAAAAAAACCGTTGCTGGTTTGCAATAATAATGACACACGAATTCATTAAAATACCAATTAATGATTATTTCATCAAAATATGAATACTTAAATATCAAACAGCTGTTCACCAAAAATGGAACAGATATCTACAAAACGAAATGAGTAGTTAAAGTTGTTAGTTATTGAACCACAAATATTTAATACACAAATCCACATACGTGGGCGTAGTAATTTGCGATGAAACACAAATACCAATCTTTACGTTATTAGCAACAAACAAAACATGACTATCAAATTTGACATCACTGATCGGCAAAACGGCATTAAAATAGAAACACTAAAATACTAAACAAAGGCTACAAAATGGGGCGAATTCGACTTGTTTCACGGAGAAGCAGAGGGCTTCTTAGATCTGGTCAATCGGGCCATAAAATACAATAATTCTTAATATTAAAGTAATGCTTACGTCACAATCAGTTGGAGGCGTCTATCCCAGATTCGGCTTCCATATAAATTGTCCCAGCGTGAGAATGTTGAAAACTTCGATACATTTGTTTCCTCCGAGAGTAGAGGGTCTTAATAATACGATAAAAATTGATACTTCTACGAGGTGGGTTCGTTCGCTTCCATGAATTTCCCTTTTGATAAGGTTGCAGGTGCGAGATAATTTTTCGCCGATATGCTGGGTTTATATTTTTTTCCCATTACCCGATAAATGAAGGACGAAAACTCGAACAAGTGGATTTTTGAAGTAACCTCACGCTTTACAATTCGAACTAATTGTGGCACTGTATTTATTGAAAAACAATACTCGACAACCCGATAAATAATTTAAACAACTTCAGCGGTATAGTTTATAACGAAAATAATTTAAACAACTTCAGCGGTATAGTTTATAACGAAAATAATTTAAACAACTTCAAACTAGTTCAAAAAGATTAGCGAATTTGCACTGATTTGCACGTAAAATCTATTACACCGGTATATTTAATTTAAATAACGGAAATAATTTAAATAATCTTGCAATATTCATCCGAACTTACATGAAATTTGCACTAACCGAATTTTAATTTCACTAGGCCCGATATTTAAATTAACTGATGGTGATTTATTAATTTCGCTATTTAATTAGCGCACCAAACAGCTGACTAAGAGGGCTTCCAGCGGCACTTGACGTAAATCGGAGGAGATCTAACTTTTCATCAAAATGCATCGCTTATATATTGTCACTCCCGTAAAAGTGCATGAAACGGAGTGCAATTGGGAATCTTAAAGATTTCCCCTCTCGTGGTAGGGCGACCCGTTAATTGGCTCCTGCCTTTGAAAACTAGGCATAAATAGAGACAGGACATGTGTCCTTAAAGATATTGGGTAGACCTTATATGTCAGTTTTGTCCCTTCTAAAACTCAAGAGATGCAGAACGATGCTTGAAATTTCGTAACACATTTGTTCAACAGGTCCATTTTTTTGTCGTTAATTTTAAGTTGTTATCGCGAATGCAGCTGCAGTATTCTAGAACCTTCTTTTTTAAAACCTATGTTTCGTGAACGCATTGCTTCTTTTAAAAGACCCGTAATTTTAACAACGTGTAAAAAACATTACAACATCTATATGATTTGCACCGTAGACTAAAATATTTAAATGTGATATTTTTGAACCCAAAAATTTGTACTTTGAAAAATTAATACTGACGAAACATTAAATTGAAATTTAAGAAATATCTTAAAGTTAAAATTTAAGAAAAATTACTTTAACGAAAACAAATTGTAATATCAGGATAACACAAAATTGCAAAAAAAATCACTTACGCTGCGAGCGTAAAGTCAGGTGACAACATACAATTTTGTTACCACCGTGTTATATCAATAAACCCATTATAATAAAATTCTCAGGGATGGCTTTGCACTATCTGCATTAGTTGTTACATAATTAATATTCCAGTTATTAATTATCAACTGTGGGTCTCCTCTCAATGGAACCGAAGGGTGATTAGCCAAATCCATTGAGTTTGGAAATATAAGTAATTTTTAAATTTATACAAGCTTGTAGGATAACTAGTAACCTTTTAGCAATACGAACTTCAATTTTAACTGAACTTTAAGTTGTCTTTAGCATTTGAAAATGATAATAAATTTTAACAAACTGAATAGAAATTAAATTACAAGTTGTGACGGTTGTGTATGTTCGCCATCTTTTGCTTAACTAGTGGACGTAGACACGTAGAATTTCATCAAATGTATTAAGAGAAAGACAATTTTTGTCCTACTGGCATGTCATAGGCTACTTGCGAGGACGAAGGCCGAGAGAAATATATTGGCGATAAGAAACAGGATCGCGTACTTGCATAGACAATGTAACCACCGGGTTATCAAATAATTTTGTCATGTTAATAATCTGCATAAAGCTGGATATTAGAAAATCCGAAATCTTGACTATACCACGGAAAGTTTGCTTGGTCCAAACTTATTCTAATTTTCTGTCTTTTCTTTGCCTTATTTTTTTAATATAAAATATATTTAAAAAATCATATTCGCAATATTTGGAGTTAATCAATAAATTACTAGATACAATTCATTATTTTTTTATTACAAGTCCTTTAATTATAAAATTTGAAACGCGTGTCAAGAATCTGTATTATTTTTATCTTCGGTCGATAAAGAAGACAAACGTAGGAGTTGTCAATAGTTGACAATTGGAGATAAAAAAGTCTGAAATTTATTTAGTAATTTAAAATGTATTTAATTAAAAAAGTTCGCACATTTTAATAATTTTTGGTAGTTTACAAGAAATATTAGAATTAATGACTATTAAAAAAATTGAAATGAGCATGTTTTGCAATATTTGATGTTATCCATTACTGCTAACCTGGGTGCCATTCGCACGACCGGTGGTCTTAATATTTTTATTTAGAAAAATTAATGATATATTCCTCATTTAAGTAAAATTCTTACTTTTTTCATATATGAGCACCCGAAGAATGACTGTTTTCTCTTGTGGAGGCAACTAACTTGTTAATTTTCAATTGTAAAATCTAAAAATAATCATTTTGAAAATTTCATGTCAAATTTTGTTAAATTCTGATGAAAAAAAATACGATCTAAAATATTTGTAACGCACTTCGCATTGATACATTTTTCAGTTTCTAAGTTGAAAAAGTTAGCACTTCTAATTGGTTAATTTTATTTTATTTAGTAATCTAGGCGATCTCCGGAACGGCTTTTAGGCCGCACAACTATCGATCTTGTATTTACCAGATAGGACATAGACACTTTTTCTATGATGCGAACAGAAACAGGTATAAAGTTTGCTTTACTTTTTGGATGCAACACCATTTTCCTATTATTAACCTCAAATAAATAACATTTCAAGACATCAAAATCGGCGATTCAAATATCCACAGTTGTTTTATGGACATACCATTTTTTGCAATGTTAGGAAAATACTGCAAAATTTGTTTTGTATCATTAGGACATACACTACAGCTCAAAAAGATAAGTACATTTAGAGTACTTATAATTTTTAAGAGTTTTCAAAATTTTAAACATTAAACCCTTTATAAATCAAATATTTGAAATGAAATCAAGTAATATAATTTATTTACAACAAATTTAACAAAAAAAAACTGAAAAAATGTTATTATGTTGGCTAAATTCTGGCTTCTTACAAAAATCCACCTTTTGCGTTTATAACAGCTCGGCACAAACGAGGCATTCTTTGGGTAAGTTTATGCAAAGTTTCAAATTGAATTGCATTCCAAGCATTTTGCAAGACTTGCCATAAATGGGTTTGTGATTTTGGGCACTTTAGTTGAACGTTTCGGTCCAGTTCCTCCCACAATAGCTCTATAGGATTCAAATCCGGGAACGGATGGCCAATCCATATAATTTAGCACTCTTCGTTTTTCATTTTCTCTCAAATAGTCTCTGGACAACTTCGATGAGTGCTTGGGATCATTTTCTTCTTGAAAAATATAACCTCTCCCATTTAAACGTCGACCTGATGGCAGCAGATTGTTCTCCAATATTGGTTTATAACCTTCTTTTTTAAAATTCCTTCTATTTTAATAATATCTCCGAGGCAATTGTTGCCAAAAACTTAAAAAACGTAAAGATAAATTAACTGCAAGGTATAGCATTCGAAATTGGAGAATAACGGCTCCTCAACTTACTGCTGAAATCAACGAAACTCGTACAAATAATGTCAGTTTGTCGACGGTAAAAAGAAGGTTGCAAACAGCAGGCCAGTTGAAGAATTGCTATGCGGAAACTTTTGTTAAGACCTCAAAACATAGTGAAGAGACTAGCTTGTGCTAAAAAACATTAAATATAGTCAATTAGTCAATGGAAAAAGGTTGTTTGGTCGGATGGGTCGAAGTTTTAAATCTTCGGTCTTCATCGACGAGTTTTGTGAGAAAGCGCAAGGGAGAATGGGCTATGGATGAATGTATTGTCCCAACGGTGAAACACGCCGAAGGGTCCGTTATAATTTGGGGATGTTTTGGCAAGAATTGTGTCGGAGATATTATTAAAATAGAAGAAATTTTGAAAAAAGGAGGTTATAAACAAATATTGGAAAACAATGTGCTGCCATCAGGTCGACGTTTAATTGGGAGAGGTTTTATTTTTCAAGAAGAAAATGATCCCAAGCACTCTCGAAGTTGTCCAGAGACTATTTGATAGAAACTGAAAAACGGAGAGTGCTAAATTATATGGATAGGCCACCCGTTCCCGGATTTGAATCCTATAGAGCTATTGTGGGAGGTACTGCATCGGAAGGTTCGACTAAAGGGCCCAAATTCACAAACCCATTTATGGCAAGTCGTGCAAGATGCTTGGAATGCAATTCAATCTGAAACTTTGCATAAACTCACCCACAGAATGCTTCGTTTGTGCCGAGCTGTTATAAAAGCAAAAGGTGGATTTTTGTAAGAAAGCAGAATTTAGCCAACACAATAACATTGTTTCAGTTTTTTTTTGTTAAACTTGATGCAAATAAATTATATTACTTGATTTCTTTTCAAATAATCGATTTAAAAAGTGTTTAATGTTTAAAATTTTGAAAACTATTAAGTAATATAGGTAAGTGTACTTATCTTTTTGAGCTGTACTGTAACTGTTTAGAGTACGAGTAGATTTGACAGTGCGAGGCCTACAAATATAAGTATTCGCAAAACATTTCCTAGACGTGAGATAAACATAATGGTGGATCCAGCATAAGTTTATGGGAGAGGAGGGTTCTTTGCATAATAACGTAAAAACATGAATTTTTATAATTTAATAGTAATTTTGGCGCCTTCAATTGGTTTCTTTTGTTTGCTTTTTAATTAATCGGGGGGGGGGGGAGTGATATCATTGTATCCGATCTTACCCTTCCAAAACGTTAGAATCTTAAAATCAAAATATATCTACTTCTTGGCAGTGCATTATAACCTAAAAAATGTTGCGTCCAGCATTTTTAAACAAATTCAATAATTGAAGCAGGTTACCTTACAAATCACAAACAAGACACCTTTTGAACAAAATTAAGATGTTGACTAGCTCTAGCCGCGAACGGGTGGGTGGATTTGACGAGCAAAAGGGCATGTGACAAAACGTCGTGATTTGGTTGTCTCGCATCAACGATTGGGCGGTCCACAATCGTGATTTATGATGTTGTTACTAAAAGGGGGGGGGGGTAAATTTACACACGGATTATTGGAATGGGCGCCACGTAAACTAAATCGAGGTTTATTCAAAGGGGGAAGCAATATCACCCTTCCAAGCTCGTCTACGTCAACTTGTCGATACGTGGCGTCAATTCTCACACTGGTTCACAATTCTCACACTCGCTGGACGGCCTTGCCTTTACAACGGACAGATTTTACCTCGGCAACAATATCTAAATATAACACACATGCAGCGATAATAAAACATATAAATAAACAAATAACATAGAAATAATGAAAAATGGAATAATTACAAGGACTTATTGACAAAATACAACAATGGCACATCAAATTTACAAAAACCGTTGCTGGTTTGCAATAATATTCACCCGTGAATTCTTTAAAAATTAATACAAGTTGATTGATTATTTCACCAAAATATGAATACTTAAATATTAAACAGCTGTTCACGAAAATGGAACAGATATAAAAAAACATAGTTGTTGGCTATTGAACCACAAATATTTAATGCACAATTCCACATACGTGGGTGTAATAATTTGAAATGAAACAAAAGTACCAATCTTTACGTTATTAGCCACAAACAAACATGACTATCAAATTTGACATCACTGATCGGCAAAACGGCATTAAAGATAGAAACACTAACATACTAAACAAAAGAATACAATGGGGCGAATTCGACTTGTTTCACGGAGAAGCGGGGGGCTTCTTAAATCTGGTCAATCGGACCATAAAATACAATAATTCTTAATATTAAAGTAATGCTTACGTAACAATCAGCTGGAGGCGTCTATCCCAGATTCGACTTCCATAGAAATTGTCCCAGCTAAATTTGTTTCCTTCAAGGATAGAGGTTTTGACAGTACGATAAAAATAGATACTTCTTACGAGGTGGGTTCGTTTGCTTCCATGAATTTCCCTTTTAATAAGGTTGCAGATGCGAGATAATTTTCGCCGATATACTGGGATTATATTTTTTCCCATTACCCGATAAACGAAGAACGAAAACTCGAACAAGTGGATTTTGAAGTAACATTCACGCTTTACAATTCGAACTAATTGTGGCACTGTATTATTGAAAACAATACTCGACAACACGATAAATGATTTGATCTAGTCAAGTTAATGCACTTACAAAACTGTCGACAAAACTGTCCTACGAAATTTTTTATACTCGAACGGAAATAATTTCAAAACAGTCCCAATAATATTAGCGGTATATTTAAATAACGAAAATAATTTAAATAACGTCAGCGGTATAGTTTATTTAAATAACGAAAATGATTTAAATAACTTCAGCGGTATAGTTTATTTAAATAACTAAAATGATTTAAATAACTTCAGCGGTATAGTTTATTTAAATAACGAAAAAGATTTTAAATAATTTCGGAATTACGTAAAATTTTCACAAACTTTTAATTTAATCGCACTTAGCTTGAAAATTTGAATTAATTGCCGGTGATATATAAATTCCGCTTCAAAAGCGTACCGATCAGCTGACGAAGAGAATTCGGAATCTCTCCTAATTTCACAGAAAACAACGGTATTTATTTAACTTCTCCCACAAAAATGCATCAACTCAAATACATTCGGGAGTCTTACAAATTTCCCCTCTCGGTGCAATATGATATGTTAAAATTGGTCCCCGCTTTTTGAAAAGACAGTAGCAATAAAGACAGAACATACGTACTTAACCAACATTGGTCTAAGTTGACGTCAAGGTGTCCCTTGCAAAAATCAAGATTTGCAGAACTTTGCTTGAAATTTCAACATCACATGTGTTCAAGGGATCATTTTTTGCTCAATTTATGAAGACTTTATCTACCAGACCGTCGTAAAAGTTAGGAGTTTTTGTTGCTTTTGAAATGGAAATATTTCGCAAGTCTTATAAATTTATCTGCTAATTCGAGATAAGACCAAATAATTTTGCCTGAAACTGCACGTGCATTTACCGCCTGCTCTATTATAGCAACTTCTTCTAAAAGTTACGTTTCGTCAACGCATGGCTTCTTTTAAAAGGCCCGTAATTTTAACAACGTATCATAAACACTATAAAATCTATATGATTTGCACCGTAGACTAAAATATTTTAACGTAGTGAATTTAAATGTGATATTTTGATCGCATAAATTTGTACTTTAAAAAATACTGACGAGACATTAAACTAAGATTTAAGAAATATATTTACCACACAAGATTAAAATTTTTAAAAAGTTACATAAGCGAAATAAATTGTATTATCCGAATAATACAAAATTGCAAAAAAATATCACTTGCGCTGCGAGCGTAAGGTCACGTGACAAGCAGTTACTGCTGAAACAACCTAAGTCACTGTTTGGTCATTTTAACTCGTTATACATTTAAAATAGGATATTGCGAACATTCTTTTTCATTTTAATACACAAATAACAAATATAAACAAATAAGTTACAATGAAAATTTCCAAAACAGAGCTAGTAAGAAGAAAACTGTCTAATTACTCCTTATTTTCATGTAAAACTCTCTAAAATATAATAACAACTTTAATATAAAACATTTCTTTTGTTTTCTGAAAAGTTATAAAAAGTGCCTTAGGTTGTGTATCTAAACCACAATTCTAAACACAATGTTCTACAAAGTTTACTATTTAACACTATAATCATCTAAAGTGAAAATTAGTGAAATTATGGGAAATTCTTGAACTACATTTATCACCTTCCAGACAATAATGATTAAAATCTGCATTTTTGCCGACCTTGGCCGGAAACAATGTGTTTCTGGGCGAAGGCATACAAAGTAACAAATTACATAACATCAACATGTGTATATTCAGTTGCAGGAGTTCTAGAGATTATGTAAAAGGATAATATAACCTGCACACTTCCAACATTATACATACATCTGTGCTTCAAAACAACCTACTTATATATGGTTACGTTTTATCTAGTAACTATATTGTCGTGCTTTTTCTTTATAAAATTTACTAAATTTAAATATTATTTGTAATTCGAAATTATTGTTGGGGGATTTTATATTTCTATTGGCACTATGTTTGTTTTATGGCGAGATGCGACGCACTGAGCGAGAGCAAGTTTAGAAAGTGGGGTTTCTCGAGCCTGGCTTGATAAATAAAGATAAAATAGAGTATTGGTTCAGTAAAGTGTTTAAAAATTATATTAGGAAAGTATTCTAACATTGAATGACAAGTGAAATAAGAAAATGATAAAAATTTTGTGATTGGAAAGTGTAATGGTGCACATTTGTGAGACGCACATAAAATAGCATATGGTTTCATTAAAACCAGATCGATTTGACACCACAACGTTTCAAACTTTAAAATTAAAATTAATAATGTATGTAGGTCCCCCTGTGTTAATGATTTGCCATCATAACAATAAAAAACAGGGTCAGGCACATCGAAAAGTAAAGCCTAGCAAGCTACCTGAGATGTAAGAACAAAAATGCTCACAGAACTAATTGCAAAAAATTAGTGAAGAACAGGTCCTGGACCTATATTAAGAGGGAGACTTCTTAGTAAAAGTAGAAGAAGAAAAATTTATATAATTAGTAAAAGTATATCAATTTGACTAAACCAAAGAGGGGCTTAAAATTTGTAGAATCGTTAAAATCATATCAATATATAAGATCGATGCGCACACCGATGTCAATCACATACTAGAAGCTCATGAAGCACATGACCTTCTAGTGTTGTAATAATTTATATAACAAACTATTTATATCAATTTAATAGCTTGCCATTAAAAAACAGCGTATAACTATTAAAATTTTTATCAAACGATAAAACGCAAGCCACTGCAAAGAAAGCGCAGAAAGGAAACTGCTTTTCTTCCGAAGCAAAACTCGATATATTGAAACGAATTTAGTAAGTAAATTAAAGAAAATCCACTTTGTTTAAATTTTAACGTAGTACCAATTATTGACGATTAGCGGCTAAATATGGCGGAAGGGGCAGGGGGTCGATGGTAAAAATTGAAATAAATAATAGGTTTCAAGAAAATTCAATTCAATTTCTTCTTTAACTTCTTTGAGATCTGTGTTACCAATTTTCCAAATTAGTTCTGTGTGCATAATTGATTTTTACATCTTAGGTAGCCAGCTAAGCTGGCCTTCGATTTGCCTGTACCCTTTTTCTTATCGTTAAGAAGGCAAATAATGAACACGGGGGGACCGACGACCCTAATACGTACCCTCCGAAGGACGGATGTGGTCAAAATCTTTTTACACTCAAATTCGGAGTCGAATCAGGAATCCCTACTTTAGCTGTTGATCGCACTGACTATCGGGCCATGACCACCGCGACGTCGTCAATTTAATCTAATTTATAAAAATCGTTCAACAGACAGCAATAATTGTTCAGCTTGATCACCTCCGTCAAAGAAAACATATTTTATAAAATATTGTGAAAAGTAAACAAAATGTTTATCACAACCTTACAAACTTGTCAAAGCAATATGCTCAATAAAAACTTTCCGAAGAACAAGAAAGCTTTTGTGGCTTAGGTATTATTAAAGTACAAGTTCTTGGCAATTAACTGATAATATTAAGTATCATTAGTTAAAGTTTTTAGCTTTTAGTGACATGTCCTGTTGCAGTAATTTATTCATTCCTTCATTCGTTTAAAAACATCACAGTAACCTAAAACTTGAAGCAACAGTTAAATAATAATTATATGGAGCTTGAACTGGAAGCGAAAAGATCGGTTCTATGTCAAGTTAATGCAATTGAAAATGAAACCACACTCACTGTAAAAAATACATAATTTGAAACATTCTGATCTTATTATACCAGTTCAAAATATAAAACAAATAAGAATTGCAATTTTTAGTTAGGGATTCTGTTGTGATAGTCAATTCTGGGAGTTTAATCTGACTTTTAAAACTTTACTTTACAAATTGAGAATATAAAATGTTATACTTAAAATTATGTTTTGTATTTAGGAATAAAATGTCTTTGATGTAATAAGTTGACAAACAAACTTCCAAATTATTTGTTCGAATTATTAAAATGCGCGTCTTATTGGTGAACATAAAAATGTGATATTCTTGAATGTTAAATAAAATTTTAACATAAAGATACTTTTTATTCACTCGGCATAATTTAAAAAGAACTCGTGCGTGATTTGTTGCCATAATAGGATTTTGCTTATTTGTTAATTTCATCAAACAACTTGGTAAAGTTATGTGATAAATTTTTACTTCAAATTTGTTGGCGTCGTTTTCTTGAACGTAATTAATAGCTGCGTGAGGAATTAATTACAATGTAGTTAATTTAACGTTTTTGTACATTGTAATTATTAATTTATGGCTCTACGTGCGTTCCTGTTCGCCTCAGTAATCACGAAAACGCGAATAAAATAAAAGTACAAGCGCTGGAAGTTTCAGTTGCTTCCATCTCAGTCTTGTTAACAACTTCCATAATTTTTTAGTGTTGTAATTAGAAAATATTGATTAATTGCTTACACGAACTTGCCAAGTCTCTACGAGCAGTTTCATTCTGCCGGATTGATTTACTATCGCGCGATAAGAAAGTAAAAATTAATTTTTTTATCAACCCGCATACCAACTTTATAAAAAATATTCTAACCTCACAATTTATTCAGGACACAATAAACCTAATATTTGCGTTGTACAGATAAATTCAAAAATTTCACGCTTAGAAAATTTAATAAGGTTTTATCGTATCAAATTTCTTGTGACAGGTCAGCGGGTTTGGAATAAAATTTCCATACATTGGTGTTTACCTGAATGTAGTCATAAATAATAGAGGAAGACGAATAATGTGTGCTGAAATTTTAATAAAACTTGAACACTTTTATCCATAAACTGTAATATTTTATGTGTTTCGAAATAATCGAAAGAGTATTAAATCCCAATGTATTATTGTGGCAATAAAATTTCAAATATTTCACTGCATGAATGCATACTTAAAAGAATAATTTATAGACGAGCGGATCATCGCCAAAACGTTCACTACTCAATTTTTGGTGCAGAAATAATTGAGTGATAAATAGAAATGTCCGTCTTCAAGTACTGAATATAAATCGTGATTGGAAACCGCCACGTATACGTGTGAGATCAAACTCTAAAAATTTCTACACGTGACAAAAAGCAGAAGTTTTTAAAGAATATTTTAATAATTAAGCACAGGGGAGCTAAAAAACTAAAGTAACTACTACCTATTCTACATGTATACCCCTTACCGCATTACCAGTGGAGATCCCCAAGTTGCGTATTTCTCGTGCAAAACTTCTTTACTATTCGCTTGCAAATAAATTTTATTTTTCTAATTAAACATTTTATGAAACTTGTAATATTAAAATGAACTTTAAAAATTAACCAATTAATCTCAATAAATTAAAATTATTTTTGCATGAAGTTTTGGCAATGTTTATGGTTATCAACAAATGGTTTACAATAGTAAAAAAATTATACACATACATATTTTAAAGAAAGTTATAACAATGCATTATAAAATTCGATCGGGAACTTTTTGTGTACAAATCGTCGCCTCAGAACCAGAGTATTCTATCTCCATTTTTTTGATAAATTGAGTTATTTATGCCATTTTATTCTATGTTCATTTCTCTACAGCATAATGCAATAAAAATTGCCAAAATGTGTATTATAACTTTTTCAATTGAAATTATGTCAAAATATCCTAATGAAGAGTAATGCAATAGAGAAACTTTAAACAGCTGTACTGTAAAATTTATAAAAATGGAGATAGAATACTCTGATTCTGACGCGACGAAATATTGCGGCATAATTGGGAATATTTACATACATGCTGATAAACAGAAAATCCCAAGGTTTACAACCGATAACTGATAGGAAAGATAGAAACAAACATTTTCTTCATCCTAGCTTAAATAACTTCGACCAAAATGAAGAAACTTTGGATAGTAAATCTACAACACATTCGATGGCTATAGTATTAATGGAAAAAGTTTTCACGCCAATTACCCACTGATTATATAATATTAAATTAGGGTTGATTAGAATTTAATTATCATATATTTGGTTGGAAAGTAGACACTCCAAACTAAATAATAGTGTTAAAGTAATCTTAGTAACTTTAGCGGTTTTCAATCACAAGCACGATCAAAAATACCTTAAACTTATTAGAAAAAAATTATATATCTTTTAGTTTTAAACTTTAGATTTATATAAAGTATTACAAGGCGAATATTCTGAAGTATCACTCAATTAGTTTTACGCCAAGATTGGGCTACTCTGAAACTAAGCATCTTTAAGCATGTGTAACTGTTCAAATTTTTGCCATATAAAATTGTTAGAAATGTCAAGATAAAAGTTTGTAGAATATTAGTAGGGCTCTAGCGAATTCCCCTAGGCATCTTTATAGACAAAAAAAATGATACAGGCTTTATCTTCCATTAACCAAGAAATCTGGAAGTTTCCCCACACAAAATTGTCGCCTACTGGCCAACCGGTATAAATCGAGAAGTTCAGGAAAAGAAACAGCCAAACGAATTTCTCCCACAGTCGGTGGTTTATAGTAGTTGAAACCAATTATCTCCTTGACTGTTCGCACCCTCAAAAATATCTGGAATACACACACTTGCGATGTTTTGCGTTCACCTTCTAAAAGCCACTTCCTCGATCATCACAGCTTAGTTCCGCGCGGCGCTGTCGACGACCTCCCACTTAAAATTGCGAATAACCGAAAATTGTAGCGGGAACTTCAAACCGTTACACAAATTCTCGCTCCACTATTGATTGGAGAAGCAGCAGTTCAAGTTCAGCTAAAGATAGATTTAAACTACTCGTACTCAAACTCGCCTTAATTTGAAGCTCGCCAGCATCCATGCAAGTGTATAAAACTCGTAATCACAGTGGTACGCAAAAATCAATCAATTCTATTCTTGATCGCGGTTGTTCAGGAAAAGAATTAAAAGTAAGTTAATGTTGGATATTACGAGATACGAAAACTATAATCTCAACATTTGAGAACCACTGCAACTCGACATACTTTTAGAAATAGTATTTTGTAAAATAAAATTGTAACAAAATTTTAACTCTGAGGCTAACTTAAACTTGGGTGATAAATAAGAAAGCTTATTCGTGTACAACACACATGATAATATCCTGGTAACCATAGCATCAGCTTCCACACTTCTTTAACACAAACTTTTATGGTTTTGCAAAATTATAATTAATTCGCTCGAGCAAAATAATTTATATTTGTCATGAACTCACCGCATCGCATTTTTTCAACTTCTTAATAGATATGATGGGGTCTTTCACGTCTTCGTTTTTATCCTACTCAACTGTCACATTTTCCAAGATGATCTATTATTATATTTTTTCTTAGGCACGTAATTCTTCTTTTTCAGAACTGGTAACAAAATTAAGTGCGTGCATCAAGGTATAAAGTAGTGAATAGAATTTGTTGTTGTTTTTGTATGATTTCACTATTTTCTATTTAATGTATAAAAATACGGAGAATTTTCTCTTTTCTTTGATTATGATGCTAACATGCTAAATTGCCGAAACTAAAAATAGCATTCAACATGTCCGGAAATTCTATTATCAAGGAAAATACCCACGTCAATGTCGAAAGGAAAAACTTACTTAAGAAACCGAATAGAGCAAACTAAATTAGATAATGCACACCTTAATCTAGAAACCACAACACGTTTTGAATTACCTCAAAATGGCGAAGTACACCAAGCAACATCAGATAAGGATTTAGTTTGTTGAGATAATTCGAAAACGTGAGTTTGACATTTATGATATACTACAATTTGAAAAAACATTAAAACTAAAATTGTATGTAAGCGAAGTGGTTAAACAACCGATAGGTTTTCGAAAATAATTGAATATTCCTTGTGCTTTTCACTTCCTTGCTTTTCATAAAACCAAGTGAACCGGAAAGTTGAAAACTGCTACGCTAACAGCAGACTAAACAAAATAGTAGTCATCAGAAACTTGGCAGAACTTTATTCTGGTGGTTTGGATTAAGGCGTAATTAAATTTGTCATAAATGTAATTCTAAACAGATAAACTTCGGAAATACAAAAAAATAATATAATTTTTAAGTTGAGTAGAGAAGCAATATAAATTTCTTGTACCTATATGGGGTTGTCAGAGAAAGTAATTCAGTCTATTCAATTTCGCTACATCTTTCAAGTTATTTTGTGGATAAAAAGTAATAAAAACCGGAATAGGTACGTTAAAAGTCATTTTAAAGAACTGGCTGAGGAGCGCGTCAAAAGTTTAAAACTTTAATTTTATTGCAAACTACAATAATATAGAAAACCTTCCAGTGGTGTCCCGACTTAAAATTTACAAAAGAGTTATAGCCCGATCGACCTCACAGTGTTGAAGTGGGAGTGGTTATTGACGCTGCAGTTTGATCGACTTGTAGCGAAAGAGAACAACTAAACTCATCTAATAATTTCAAATTTTGACTTCATAAGCGAGTTTCTTACTTTATAAATTTGCTAAATTGTCTGTTAAAACTTTGAACCTTTGCTGTACAAAACTAGTTTAAGCAAACATCAAACTTTGTGATATACACTTCAGTTTGCTTTTAATTTTAATTTTAAATTTCCCGGCGTTTTAACAAATTAGACATCAGTTAGGGTATTTTAAGCAAAGTGATATTCGTTTACGTTGATCACGATGGAAATTATAATAAGAAATTCCGTTTTGTGTTATGTTAATTTACCTCATAATTGAACTTTCCAATAAAAGAACCATTGAATTTATTTTATATTTATATGCTAATATTTTTCATCAGTTAGGTTAGTTTAACTTGTTTACTTTCAAGATGATCGATCCAGTTTCGATCCTGGCTCGAGTATTTCATTTGCTGAGTTCTTCCAGCATCGTCTGTTGGAAAGTGAAAATAACTAAATGACTTATTGAAAGCCCGATTTTGATTAACGACGCGAGACAAAAGTGTGGCCTTAAGTGTTAACTTGTGTTTTTGTTTATACATCAAGTAAAATCCGGAATATCTTAACCTCAATGCATACTCACAATGTGCTTAGAGATTAAGTTTGATTACGTCGTGTATTCAAACTGTGACATGGCAGAGAAAACTCTTAAGTAGCTTAACATTACGTTGACACAAAGGCGGGTTACTGACAAGTTAAATTATTAAGAGAATTTGCAAAGCAGCTTAACATAAATTTTCATTTTTGAAGATTTGCATACTGAGTTTTCACAATGTGTACCAAACAATTACGAAAGAGGGTCGAATCACGTCTCAAAAAAATGGCTAATTTAAAAATTTTAAGGTACATAATCGAAAAAGGTGTTCCATGCAAAAGTAATAAATAATTCCTAACAATTCAGTTAAAAATAAACTTGTAGCGGTTTTTACAACTCGAAAACCGATATCGAATTTTCTGGCTGAAGAATTTTGTTCTAATGCGGATATAATTCACTATGAATTTTCATTGGCTTAGGTGTAGTTTTATACGTCAGTGTAGTAAATTTATTGCCGTATTATTTACTCATTGAAGAGCATTTTTGCTATTCCGAAATAAAGTATTTAGTTTATATGGTTTCTACCTCCTTAAGTCTGGGAAACACTAGAAATAATAATTATAGTTATATTAATTTCTTTTTAACAGTGTGATCTTAATTTTATTTATTTTTTTCAGAATTCGGCGTTGCAAAGTGCTGTGACGTCGTTTGTAGAGAAGGAAGCTGAAACGAATCCGAATGAATATTCTTGCTTGTAAGTTTCTATTTCTATTGTACTATTTTATCGTCTATTTTGACAGTATAGACCAATGTTAGCAAATAAGCGATTTACAATTAATGAGCTACGAAGTAGAAGTATTGACCATGTCAAGAGAAGAGCAGAGAGTATTTCAAGTTAGGATTATCAACGCTCTGTGAGCTCCTTTGACTTCATGGTTTTCTGTGAAGTATAAAGTTTTACTAAAGATTTTTTATAATACTATAGAAATAACAATGAATCATATACTGTATATTGTTAGGATCTATAACAGATAGGTTATTATATTTTATGTTATAGACGAAATTAGCTCCGTGGCTTTGCTCAGTTGGACATGTAACTTCCGGACTTCGTACTCTCATCCCAGGTGTGGTACTTACTTAGAAATTTGCTTATATTTTTTTTTTAATTCGTAAGAAAAAATCAATATTCCGAATATACATATATTGTTTCATAAATATCGTAATCAAATATACATCAGTTTTCACAAATACACAAGATAAAAATATTTAATGTCTAAGAAATTAAGTGTTAAGGTGGTTAGTCAGTAAATTGGGAAATTCTAATAAATTTATGCGAATGTGGATATTAATTATTAACAATCAAATTTTACTGAAATAAAACACATTTCTCGCATGAATTTACGGAATATTTCCATTAATTCAATATTTGAATTAAAATATCGTGCAAAGAAGAAAATTGACAATTTTGTTACATAAAATTCAAGAATAGATACAGTGATTTTGGTTAGACCAAATTTCTACCTTTAAAAGCGACGTAATCCGCAAATTAGTTGATTGAAGTACACTTAAAGATGTGGTTGTTCCAATTTTAGCTCTGACGTAGAAAGAATTCAACGATGTGTGGACCCTATTGTTGATTGTAATAATGTGTCGCCGATTAACTTTTTATTTAATTAGAACTGCACGTCGTAGATTTAGTAGCGTGTTGCACAAAACTTATATCGCACTATTATTGTTTCCAGTGAAGATCCGTTTAAGATGGGACACTTAAGTGTTTATAATTTTGTTCCAGTACTAAATTAAATTGAAGTAGTGTTCTTTTTACACTTGGCTTTTAGTAATTTACGCGATCTAATTGGAGTATGATCGCATTTATTATTGGTATTAACTTCAATTCGATTCACGATCGTAGATAGTGTTGATTTACACTAATCTCGATTGTTACACCGAATTCTAGAGTTGATTGATTTGCTGTTTCAATTTGTTTAGTAGTAGTTAATGCTCCGTTAGTTAGGATTTCCGGATTATGTTCGACACTTTTAATTTTTTAATTGTTCAATGTTTTAAGTCGCCGAATTTTTTGGTTTTCGTTATCACTACTTTTTTTTGTAATTATTAGATAATAATTTCTCGTTATGACTGTAGGAAATTATTTACTGAGGTTTTCTTCCGAATTGGGAAGTAAAAAAAATATTACACTTTGGCAGATAATAGGTACGTTTTAGGTAGAAGTTATTTTGGTCGCTGGCTTTGAGAGACTGACTTCATTTTTCCATCCCTCCTTTCAAATTTCTTTCCCTTGATGAGGTCATTTGGGTAGGAATTAATTTGTTATCGCTATATGAGTTCTATTTACAAAAATGCATATTAAACAGTTCCTTTGTTTCTCAGCGCGGTACTCGTTTGAATACGACATTATTACAAAGTAACTCTCTACAAATTAACTTAGTTTCAATAGAACCTAGTCATATGAGGATTTTATCACCTCGAAAGTATAATTTTGTTGATAATAATTTTCTCGCGGTGAGCGGACTGCGTATTTCATTTCAGCCCAGGTGCGCTGTGCTACTATGTATCTTTGTTCTTCAATGTAATAATTTGTAGTTATCTTTTGATAAAGAACGTCGATTGGCATAATATTCAAATATTAACATTTATAGTCGGATCCCGTTGACTCGAATTTATTTTTATTAACAAATTCTATGTTTATATTGAAAATATGACATTTCTGATTATTATTTAATATTATTGAAGTGGATATTTTATGATAGCTTATAATCTACGGCATCGCCGTAACACGCTATTCAGTTAACAAAAAAAAAACAAAAAAAATTGTTCTTTGTTACTCATAGGGATATTTTTAGAGACTTAAAAGATTGATGCGTATACGAGATTACGGGGAATATTTTCCGCGAGAGGAGCAGATAAGCGTAATTTTATGAGAAAAATGCTAGCTCGCATGAGTACATTGCCTCCTTTGTAACTCAGAGTACAATGTGAGGGTTTTTGGATTGGACGCCACTTATTCCGGGTACTCTTTTTAGTGCGGAACAAGAGTTCACTAAAAGGCAAAAGGGTGAAGAGTATTGGGGCACATCAGAATCATATTTACAAGACGTGTTAACTGAAAGAGCCGAAGGTTAAAGATTTGTCCGTCTCTTGGGAATGCATGTACTGCTTTACCTTGGTCGCCGAGAACAGGCCTTAGACTCGATCCGGGTCACGAGCCCAGGTTGTCTGCACAAGGTCAGCCAAGTTACACAACACCTTACACTACCAGATGAACTTTCCTTCTTCCCACGTTCTTTCATCGTGGACTTAAAATTAGCGTTTAATATAAATTCGAACGACCGTATCATATTTACATTGGCCGCCGAGTTAAATGGACTCGAGGCCCTAAGTAATTGAATTTAAAGAAATTCATTTTGCTTAAATAGGAAATGTGGTTTAAAGTCGCGACACGATCGACTGTTGTAGACTTGATGTCTTGCAATTGTAAAATCTTGCTAGAAGATTTAACATTAGAGCAGTTTAGGGTCATGCCTTAGACCATTTTAGACGCGAAGTCTTGCAGGAGTTAGAAAATTTAAAAAAATTTTATTTTTAGACGTAGTTTAGGGTCATACCTTGGACCATGCTAATCGATTTCGAATCGATTATTGTTTGTTATCTTAGGCCTTTGGCTTTAGGCCATTCTTAAGTTAACTTCAATGACTTTAAGATAGTTGATCTTATTTTACTCTTTGGTTATTTAATAACCAAATAAACTAAAAGTAAATTCTTAGCTAAAATGAAGTAATTTCCACTTCAAGCGAGTGGTGCGTGACTTAGATAAATAGGGAATAAAAGAAAAATATTATTATTTTGTAATAATTTATCTTAAAGAGCTTACCCAAGCACGACTAGTCCTTGGAAAAGCTTTTTAGATTTGTTCGGTGTTCCGAACCGTTTCAACCGAAGCAGCTTGCTTTGGTTAATTGAAAATATCATGGTGGCTAATCAAAAGTGATTATTTCAAGCTCATTGCTTGTGGTTTGTAGAAAACCTTATGGGGTTAATCAAAAGTGATTATTTGATCTATTTTGTTGGGTCTTATCATATTTACATCAACAGTCTAGATCTGGGGTTCGGATTTATCAGTTATCGTTGGTTAATTCTTTCGAATTGAAATCCGGAAAACTTGCGATTTGGGGTTGTTAATGTGTGATAATTAACATAATATACCACTGGAAAATATCGTGAGGTACCAGCGACCACAAGGTAGCTAATCTTTGGCCTCTGGATACCTTCACTAAACCCACCTTTTGAACAAATTGGTTAGCTACTCCAATCGCTCGCAAGGTGTGTCGTCTCACTTTCCAGAAAAGTAACGAATAGATATGAGAGGATATCTTGCAGGTATTATCTATGCCGTTATGGCTAATTTTTCAAAAAGAAATTAACATTATGGACCTGTCGTGGTCCAACATCTTAGTTATAGGGCTATAAACGTCCCTTGGGTATAATACAATTGTTGTTAATACCTCGATATTTTCCAAGATATCAGTAGTTTTGCCTGTTTTTTGACAAAACTCTTTGTGTGCTAATTAGAAACGTCAATGTCGGCATCGACTGACACGATAAGTTCACTGCGGGAAATCTATCTAGAAAGACCTATATTGGGGACTTCGGCACGTGGGATAGTAATCCAACGTAATTGTCTTGAGACATCGTCGTCGGGACTCATGGCCAGAAATTATTCTCCTAACGAGACTATTTGTCTGGTTAATTTCCGTAGATGCAATTGCTTAGAACAATGGTTCGAGCTTTTGCATGGGGATGCAGTTTTAGGTCATGTCCAGGACCAGTGTTGCTTAGTGTCTTGAATCGGGATAGATAAAGGGGATGTAATCTCTTTAAAATATCCTTATCGCGGGACGGGACGGGTTTATTTATAACCAAAAGTCTCAAATGGTTAATTGTATTGCCTTACTATGTGTGTAATACGTACAGACGTTCAGGATGAATCTCTAATGGATATCCTTTTGTAACGGCAAATAAATTACGTCAGGGTGTTAATTCAAAAAATTCTGAAACTAATCAATAATTGGTATCGTCGTTCGGAAATAGTTAATCTCAGTCTAGGTATCGATTCAATAAAATTTTTTTTAAAAAATTAATCAATAATTGATATTGATTCTCAAAAGCAAAAATTTAATTCAAGGTATCGATTCAATAAAAATTTAAAAAGTTAATCAATAATGAGTTTTGATTCTCAAAAACGAAAATTTAATTCAAGGTATCGATTCAATAAAAATTTAAAAAGTTAATCAATAATTGGTATTGATTTTCAAACGTACAAAATTTAATTCAAGATATCGATTCAATAAAAATTTAAAAAGTTAATCAATAATGAGTTTTGATTCTCAAAAACGAAAATTTAATTCAAGGTATTAATTCTTAAAAATGAAAATTTAAGATGATTTCTTTAGGTTAGTCATTTGATCTCTATTACTGGATGAAGGGTAGGGCCTTTTTGTCTGGTCGATGCTAATGACCATTAGTTATTACTCGTAATTACTCGAGTTAATTTTTGGGGATTACATAAATTAATTGGGGTTTAATATCGTTCAAGTAATTTGGGTAGAGCCTTTTTGTCTGGTCTTGTGCTAAGGACCACTAATAATAGATATTTACAGTTAAGTATAATTTAGGAAGCGTAATAAATTATCATAGAATAAAAAATTCTTAAATTAAATTGGGTAGAGCCTTTTTTGATTATTGGTCTGTTGCTAAGGACCACTAATAATAGATATTTACAGTTAAATATAATTTAGGAAGCGTAATAAATTATCATAGAATAAAAAATTCTTAAATTAAATTGGGTAGAGCCTTTTTTGATTATTGGTCTGTTGCTAAGGACCACTAATAATAGATATTTACAGTTAAATATAATTTAGGAAGCGTAATAAATTATCATAGAATAAAAAATTCTTAAATTAAATTGGGTAGAGCCTTTTTTGATTATTGGTCTGTTGCTAAGGACCACTAATAATAGATATTTACAGTTAAATATAATTTAGGAAGCGTAATAAATTATCATAGAATAAAAAATTCTTAAATTAAATTGGGTAGAGCCTTTTTTGATTATTGGTCTGTTGCTAAGGACCACTAATAATAGATATTTACAGTTAAATATAATTTAGGAACTAGAATAAATGAATAAAGGTAAGGTAATAATCGATACTGGATCGATAGGTCAGTTTTAGGCCGTGAATGGGCCAATACCATCAATGCGATTGATTGGTAGAGACAGTTTTTGGTCATGCTCGGGACCGACTACACGTACAGGGATTCTTATTCTAACTATAAACAAAAGATGACACCATCAATACTAGATTGATTGATTGGCGGAGACAGTTTTTGGTCATGCTCGGGACCGATATTGATTGATTTATTGGACATTGCTTTTTTTTAAATCATTAATGCGCCAATTCCTTAGCGTTTTTCCTTTCTCGTCATTGGATTCATTAATTAAATTGCCGACTTTTTTTTTAATTTGGCATTTTGTAAATTTAGGCGCCAGTTTGGCCATGACTTTATTTCTCGCTTTAGGTAATTCGTAATTACGTTTCCAAACGTAATCGCCTTCTCGAAAAGACAAAGGACGTTTTCTTAAATTATCATAATTTGGGCCTTTTGAACCGGGTTGAGCTCTTTGCGGTGATTTTTGAAATCTGCAAATGTCACAATTCCGAACATAGTTCCTAATATCATTATTCATTTTGGGCCAGTAATATTGTTTTGCTATTCGCGTAGTAGTTTTAAAAATTCCCAAATGGGCGGTTTTGGGATCATTATGCAAGGTATTTAAAATTTCTTCTCTGTGAGCCGTAGGTACTAGTAATTTCCAATCGGACTTATTAGCTGAACTTATTAAATTATTTGGTACAAATTTATAAATTACATTATCTTCTATTTTATAAGTCGGATAATTTTTAGGGAATTCAATTATCTGGTGGATTAAATTGTTATACCATTGATCCTTTTGCAATAAAGTCAAATCCAATAAACAAACTTCGCGGTTATTGGCGGCCGCTTTAGCTTCCAACGTGCCAATGCACTTTTGAACGTAATTTATTACCTCTTTTCGCGCTTTTTTAATATTATCTTGTCCGTCCGTATCGACATTATCTAGCTTGAGCAAATTTCTAGTTAGCATTTCATCTAGATACTTATATTGTTTATCTTTAGAATTTCCGTTAAAACACTCAATATCACGCATTATTTTCATCACGTCTTTTTGAATACAATTAATTGACTCATTAGGTATTTCTTTTAAATTTACTTTACAAGCTTCGCGAGATAACATGTCTGGAGCGGTATTTAGTTTTTCTAATTGATTATCAAACGGTTTTTTAGAGTAAATTGTAGCCACTTTTTGATTTTTATTTACTTTATTTTTTGTGCAAAACGAATTTATTTTTTGCAACCATTTTTTCCAATTTGATCGATCAAGTTTAAAGGTACGAACAGGTGTTTTTACTATCGGGCGTTGAACTTTGTTCCTCGCCCACCTCGTACGTGATTGCGGATTTATTAAATTGACCCGTAAAGTACCAATTGGGTATCGGTTACTGGAGGTTCGACTACAGGGACTAACGCGGTCACTTCCTCGACATCCTCGCCCTGTTTTTGGTTGTCGAGTTCTTCGTTTTTTGTCACCGTAGGAGTAAATTTTCTATTTTTACAATTAGGACAATCTGTTTTGTAAATGCCTGGAGAGCCGCAACCGAAACAAAAAGGTTGATCTCTCCGTTTGGTACAATAAAAGAAAGCATGACCCAATTTTTTACAATTCCAGCAAGTTGTTGCTTTGCGCGCATTCGGCGTCGTAGGTAAAGTTTGCGTATTTGGCGTAAGGTTATTTGTTTTTACAAAAGAAATTTGCCGTGTAGGTAAATTAAATTTGACTTTACGTATTTCTGGATATTCCGTTGTTTGATTTTGCAACGCTTGAATTTTTCTACATTTTAATTTTAATTCGTTCAAATTGTCGTACTCGTGTAGGACTATATGATTGGCAAAAAAAGGGTTCACGTTTCGCGTGATTTGTCTTACGATTTGTTTTTCATCTATCGGATTTTCAAATCTTCGGTATAATGACGCGATTTGATCGATAAAAGATAAGACGTTTTCGTTTGCGCCTTGGACCCGATTTTGAATCTGTTTTGATAATTGGTACTCATAATCTAATGGTAAAAATTCGTTTTTAAATAATTTAACAAATTCTTTCCAATTTGTACTTTTTTCTTTCGCGCTCCGACAAAATTTAACCCCATCACCTTGGAATAAATCATGTGCCGACATGAATAATTCATTTTCGTCCACGTTTCTCGCAATTCTTAAATCTTCTACCCGCTCTAAAAATTCCATGGGATCTTCTTTTGAGTGGTGACCCGTATATTGAATTCTCCATTTGAATATCGGAACATTTTTTACCGTTTTGACTTTAATTTTTGCGGGTGTTGCGTTTCCCGTTTCTATTTTCACCGTAGTAATTGTTGCGTTCATAATCGCGTCTTCCATATTAGCAATATCGGTTTCATACACGTCAATCGCGTTTTTCTTCGCTGGGTCGCTCGCGGTTTTCATTAAAGCTAAACGTTGATCGGCATGTTGAAGACGTACCTTAATTTCATCAATTATTTCTTGAGATAATTGATTTTGTATTTTTCCCGCCAAGTCATTAAGCGTTTCGTCTAACTGCCCGGCATTTACGTCCCATGTAAATGGTAGGGTTTTTGGTTCAACATATTGTTCAAGCAATTGAGTTAATATTTGAATATTCCCCAACCTCGTGATTCTCGGCTCTGCATTTCGACATAAAATTTCAAATTTTAGTTCGCTATTAGTTAGATATTCCGGGTTCATTTTAATTTATTTGAATAGACCGTTTTTTAGATAATTTAACACCGATTTTGGCCGCGATAATTTATCTTCTTTTTGGTTGTTTTGGACCGTTTTTTAGATAATTTAAAATTGATTTTTTGTAGACACGTAATTTTCGCTTGATGCACGTACGTTGAATTCTTTCTTTACAATTTTTACCTTTAATTCTAACACAATTTTTTCTTACCACCTGGATTTTTTCTAGAATTTTATAAAAACTATAAGCAAATTCTAATTTTTCAGATTTGTCCCCAAATCTCTAGCCTGCAGTTGATGGCGCCATTTGTTAGGATCTATAACAGATAGGTTATTATATTTTATGTTATAGACGAAATTAGCTCCGTGGCTTTGCTCAGTTGGACATGTAACTTCCGGACTTCGTACTCTCATCCCAGGTGTGGTACTTACTTAGAAATTTGCTTATATTTTTTTTTTAATTCGTAAGAAAAAATCAATATTCCGAATATACATATATTGTTTCATAAATATCGTAATCAAATATACATCAGTTTTCACAAATACACAAGATAAAAATATTTAATGTCTAAGAAATTAAGTGTTAAGGTGGTTAGTCAGTAAATTGGGAAATTCTAATAAATTTATGCGAATGTGGATATTAATTATTAACAATCAAATTTTACTGAAATAAAACACATTTCTCGCATGAATTTACGGAATATTTCCATTAATTCAATATTTGAATTAAAATATCGTGCAAAGAAGAAAATTGACAATTTTGTTACATAAAATTCAAGAATAGATACAGTGATTTTGGTTAGACCAAATTTCTACCTTTAAAAGCGACGTAATCCGCAAATTAGTTGATTGAAGTACACTTAAAGATGTGGTTGTTCCAATTTTAGCTCTGACGTAGAAAGAATTCAACGATGTGTGGACCCTATTGTTGATTGTAATAATGTGTCGCCGATTAACTTTTTATTTAATTAGAACTGCACGTCGTAGATTTAGTAGCGTGTTGCACAAAACTTATATCGCACTATTATTGTTTCCAGTGAAGATCCGTTTAAGATGGGACACTTAAGTGTTTATAATTTTGTTCCAGTACTAAATTAAATTGAAGTAGTGTTCTTTTTACACTTGGCTTTTAGTAATTTACGCGATCTAATTGGAGTATGATCGCATTTATTATTGGTATTAACTTCAATTCGATTCACGATCGTAGATAGTGTTGATTTACACTAATCTCGATTGTTACACCGAATTCTAGAGTTGATTGATTTGCTGTTTCAATTTGTTTAGTAGTAGTTAATGCTCCGTTAGTTAGGATTTCCGGATTATGTTCGACACTTTTAATTTTTTAATTGTTCAATGTTTTAAGTCGCCGAATTTTTTGGTTTTCGTTATCACTACTTTTTTTTGTAATTATTAGATAATAATTTCTCGTTATGACTGTAGGAAATTATTTACTGAGGTTTTCTTCCGAATTGGGAAGTTAAAAAAATATTACACTTTGGCAGATAATAGGTACGTTTTAGGTAGAAGTTATTTTGGTCGCTGGCTTTGAGAGACTGACTTCATTTTTCCATCCCTCCTTTCAAATTTCTTTCCCTTGATGAGGTCATTTGGGTAGGAATTAATTTGTTATCGCTATATGAGTTCTATTTACAAAAATGCATATTAAACAGTTCCTTTGTTTCTCAGCGCGGTACTCGTTTGAATACGACATTATTACAAAGTAACTCTCTACAAATTAACTTAGTTTCAATAGAACCTAGTCATATGAGGATTTTATCACCTCGAAAGTATAATTTTGTTGATAATAATTTTCTCGCGGTGAGCGGACTGCGTATTTCATTTCAGCCCAGGTGCGCTGTGCTACTATGTATCTTTGTTCTTCAATGTAATAATTTGTAGTTATCTTTTGATAAAGAACGTCGATTGGCATAATATTCAAATATTAACATTTATAGTCGGATCCCGTTGACTCGAATTTATTTTTATTAACAAATTCTATGTTTATATTGAAAATATGACATTTCTGATTATTATTTAATATTATTGAAGTGGATATTTTATGATAGCTTATAATCTACGGCATCGCCGTAACAATATGTATATATACAGGGAGCAAGATAAATAAGTAATTACTAGATCTTACGATTTACTGGAACATTAAATATATAATGTCGTAAAATCAAAGAAATTTTGTGATACACGCTATGATATTCTTTTTGCCAATATCTCAGAAACACTTATTCTTACAACAAAAATAGATCAGAACAATATTGTAAATAATTAACTTTTCTATAAAAAATTTCTATATATTTATTTTCTTCGCAATTGTAGTGGTTTGGCAGATAAAGTACAGTTAAAACAAATTAATTATAACAATTTTTCTGTCTGTAACAAATAACTAGTTTAGATTTTTGGTTATATCTCAAAACTGGTAACTCGTTCATGAAAATTGTACGATAACTAAATTATAGAGAATTAAATTTTCTGTAAAGAAGTTTATTATAACTTTTATGTGGCTTTAATATATTCATAGATAATGAGTATGGAAGCTACGGTGTAGTTTTGCGGAATCATTCGATATTAAAATTTTGAATTTGAATTGTAAAACTATTGTACATTTAATGAGGGCTATAAAAGAAATATATTTAATAGTTTTGGGAGCTTTACATCTCTTGGCGGTACTAGGTGGAATATTTTAATATCGAATTAACACATAAACCTGAGCCAGGGCTGCTGTTCCGCTATATCTACTATACTGTTAAACAATTCAAATAGAAGAATGCAATAACTGACTGGTTATGTAGAAAAATTTCGAAAATATTCAAAAATTGTTTCATCGATTAATATTTTTAACTACAACTAAATTTTAAACCTTAAGAATTATTTAATCGAACCTAACCTTACAACTTAAGCACGATTTTATAACTTACTGCCACGTATGTGATTCCGCTGTGTTCAAGGTAAATTTAAATACTTGATTAATATTGATGCTTCTTGGGCGGATGGGTGCACCTACCGAGTCTTGAGTGCATGTGCTCGAGTTTGTACATAATTCTATAGGAAGTGCACTATAGAGTGTATTTTAAAAGAAAAATTACAACTGCATAGAATTAAATCACTTAAAGCGATTGATAGTCAGCGCGCTCAGCGTAAAATTAAGAAACGGTTATATTTGTAATATATTGGGCTAAAATAAATAAACTTCCAACTGTACCGCTTTATAAAATATTGTGTATGATGGTAGAATTAATGACTGAATTACTGAAGCTAACTTGTTAAACTTAGTGTGAAACTGAAGAGCCCATCTTCTCCCCAACGGGAGTAACATGGGCCATTGAAAATTTAGCATTTTCAACTATTTGTATAAGTATCAATTATTCTTGTTGGTTTTTCATATCGTGAGAATGGTCCTGCTTCGGGTAATTTTTCTTATTGGAATCGATTTTTCACTATTCATTAAATGGCATAAATTTTAACGGTAATTTTTAACCAACAAAAAGAAGTCGGCTATTTCTCAAGTTTTTTAAAGTAGTTAATTCCGGACTCTCGTCCTGGAAAGACCACTTGATCCTGGACTTTCATGAAGAAGTTCAAAAGATACAATATTTTTGTGTTAAGTTTGTAAGTAATTAATTGTTGTGCACCGATTTAATTATTTTATTAAAAACAGAGTTTTACAATTATTCAAGTTGTATATGTGTTGATTTGTAAATTAAACATAGTTCTTTATACTGGAGTAATTTATTATGTGCTGGGTAAGTCCAATGTGGGCTATTTTCAAGTCATTGAGTGAGAGGTTTTAATTACATTTTTGTGCGCAATTAAAATTCTCTACAAGAATTTCTTGAGTGATTAAAATTGTATATTTCCAGCGAAGTAGGGGCCCAATCATCCAATCGAAGTTATTGTAACTTTTGAATAAATAAGAAAACTTGTTTAATTTATAATGAGTAGTTTCATATAATTTGATAGATTACAATTCTATTTAATTTTAATTTCAATTATATGTACATTTTTAGTATTTTCAATTTTACGTTTTTCAATAATTCATTATTTATTATTATTAATAATAATCAATAATTTTATTATCTTCACAACGATTATGTTTTTTTTTAATTTAACTTAAATTTAATGTTTTAAATCTACTTTAATATTAAATACAACTAGACAGTTAATCGATATACCTATTGATGAATTGAAGGGCCTAGTGGAAAAAGTAGTTAAGTCACTTTTTTTTAAATTTGTCGATTTTTATACTAATTTGTAGAGAATAAATGCCGCAATGTGAAAATGTGCTCAACAGCTCAACTACAAATTGAAAAAAAAGTGACTTAGCTACTTTTTCCACTAGGCCCTTCAATTATTAATTTTTTAAGATCGGCTATTTGATTTTTTATTCTTTCATAATATTTAACCTGTTTTATTAGTATAATACATTAATAAATTTCCTATATTTTATCTTCCATTTCTGGTAATGGCGCTCGCAAAAAGCCGATTTGCCTTCGATGTGCCTGCACGTTGTTTTTATTGTTATGGTAGCAAATCTTTAACACAAGGGGAGTGACGGCTTTTCGTGCTCTCCTAAGCACGGAAGACGGCCAAGAAATTTTAGGCTGTACCCGGAGGCGAACCGGGGAACCTACAATTAACAGTTGATCTCGCTAACATTACGGTCATAACTATTATTGTCATGGAATAAATTAAAGTAAAATCGATTCTACTTTGGATAATTATGTTCAGCGACATAGTAATAACCAGTAAATACTAGTAAATGACCCCAAATTATATTAAATTATATCATTTTTAAGTATTCTGAGTAGGTTTTCATAAATCCGTAACAAATTTGTCAATGTTTACAATATACAAAGGTTGCTATGTTGATTATAAAAATTCAATTCAAGTTGGAGTGTGTTTAAGAACTTGGTAATATTTTTTAAAAGAATAATTTTATTATTACATTGTACTAATAAGTTAAAATTTCAATTCATTAAATACATTTAGAATGCCACACTTCTTGTAATAAAAAAATATTAGGTTTCCTGTATTATTATTTTTTTTTCAGATGAAATCTGTTTGTACGAGAGATCTCTTGATGGATTTTTAGTAAATTTTTACTCGTCTTAATTTTCTATAATAAGGATTTCCATGACAGTTTTAGGTTTTCCAGATTTGGAAAACCTAAAACTGACTTCTCATCTGGAACAACAAATACATGACGACAGAGAGTAAGACGCGAATATACAAGACATGATGTATTAGACCTATACTGCCATATGCTGCCGAGACAAGAGCAGAAACCTCCAAAACCTCTTTGATGGATAGAATGAGAAGCAACAATATCCGAGAAACATGCGATATCCAGGATATCGTGAGATGGATAAGAGAAAGGAGGAGACAATGGAGGGACCACTTAGAGAGAATGGACGAAGGCAGACTGGCCAAAGTGGCGATGACGGGTAAACCCATCTCCAGAAGATTTCCGGGACGACCACCCAAAAGGTGGTACGAGAGTTGAACCTCTGGATCTCAAGATAATCCATGACACGGCATGACAAGAATTGGAAAATACAGGACCTAGTCCTAATTTAGATAAATAGCCCTAAAATAGAGATGGTCATAGCTTTGGCAGTTAAGTGCGTCTACTGCTAATGCGAAACGCTCGGATCGAATCCGGGCAGGGTAAGAACATTATTCTGGCCGTCTCTCCTCGGAAGGCAATGGCAAACCACCGAGGTAATTTGCCAAGAGCGCCCATCTCAACATGAAGTGTATTACACTTCCCGTGGTTCGGAGCCCACGTTAAACAAGTAGGTCCTCTATGTATGTGAAAACACTTAGAACGCACATCACATGCATAGAAAGAGATGGGTCACGACGTTCGGAAACGAACAATACGACTAAGAAGAAGAAGTCCTAATTTACGAAGAAGAAGAAGTTTTAGGTTTTCCAAGTCTTAAAGTACAAATCGTTAAGCGGTGACTTTACGACGTCAGTAGAATTAATTCGTCTTGGTTTTTTCCTATTTAATTTTATAATAAAAACTTTTGCTTTTCATTAATATAGTTGTATAGATTTTTAATTATTGTAATTATTTAAATAAAATTCAAAATTCTCTCCTTTCAAGGATGTTTTATGTTCATATTATTGACCGTCTGAGACCGAGATGGTCAAGAAATTACAGACTTGACCCGAAATCGAAGCAGGGAACATTACAGGCAAATATAACTCCCCTATGTTGGGGCGACAAAAATAAAATTTCCAATTGGAGAAAACGCCGATGCACTGTTTTACTCAGGAGAAGACAAGAAAGGAAGAAATGGGACTGGTTTTATAGTGAAAGAGAAAATGGCTAATAGTATGTTAACGTTCAAGGCAATAAACGGAATATTGGCATATCTGAGAATTAAAGCAAAGGCAATCATGTCAATTATAAACGGATGCTCCCCAATAGACGGAAATGGCGAAAATGAAATAAATTACTTCTATAGCGAAATCGAAACCCTTTGTGAAGCCGTCCCTAAATAGAGCATGTTGATTATCCTGGGAGACAAGTGCAAATGGCGACAGACTATGCAATTTACCGCAAGCAACAAACACCTTGATCAGCAGTACCATATCTAAACATAAAAAGCTTCACAATGTAAAATGGATATAAATTCAAATTCAACATAGAAAGTTGATAAAATGGATATGGCCAGGGGGAAGTAACGAAGATGGTAATCAAATAGACCACGTTCTGATATCAAAGAAGAAAAAAAATACGATAATAGACACAAGATCGTACAGAGGTGCCAATGCAGAATCCGACCATTACATGGTAGTAACGAAAATAAGACTAAAGGTAACAAACTATGATAGAAAAAACGGAAGAATAGCGATGGAAGAATTCAACAACAGCTAAATACGAAAACGATACTAGGACCGAGTTAAAGATGAAATTATCAAGAGAGAAAAGGTTAATGATGTCGAATAGAAAATAAATAACATCATGTTAAGCGTATACATAAGCGCGAGAGAAATAATATCTTACAGAAAGAAAAAGAGAAATAAAGAATGGTTCGACGATGAATGTACCGGATGCAACAAAGTGAAAATAGAAAGAAGATCAAAGTGGTTGCAAACAGGGCGACAAGAAGACCTATACAAATACAAAGAGAGTGTAAAGAATGGAAGAAATCGAATCTAGCAATATCATAAGTTCAACAACACAAGGATTTTCTACCACTAGTTGCGATACCAAAAACCAAAGCGTAGGGTAAAACGATGCGGATTGATAGACGAAGAAAGGAACATACAGAGAAGTTGGAACAAATATGTAAGAAAAATTTTCAAGAATTATTAATATACAGCAGCAAGATGAATAAAGGTCCGAACTGAAGTTCCGAAGTGATCCTGAAAATGAAAAATGGAAAAGCTCCTGAAAGGGATGAAATAATAGCCGTGGAACTCATCAAGTACGGAGAGAGAACTATGTGATCTGTTGTGCAATCTGAAACAGCAGGTATGGAAAGAGGAGAAAATCACTGAAAGATGGAAAGAGGGTGTAATCGTATCGCTAAGAAAGAAGGGTACCGACGAAAAATACAAAAACTGCAGAAGCATACCGATACTCAACTTAACTTACGAGGTAATGACCACATTGATCTATAGAGGACTAAAAGAGTATGCAAAACAAGTAATAGGAGAATTTTAGAAGTGATTAATTAGAAGTGAAGATTCTAACGAATAAGATTACTAAAAATGACTATGGATACCATGGCATATGTCAGAACTGATGAAAGTGAAACGAAAAGCTTCAAGATAAACAGTGGCGTGAGACAAGGAGATGCACTGTTGGTGACGCTCTTTAACATAGTAATAGAAAGAACAAAAGGGAAATGGCGGCGGGGGGAAGAATCGTAACAAAATAGGGGCAGATCATAGCATATGCAGACGACATCCTTATTGGGGCGAGATCCCGTAAGAGATTGGAAGAAATATTTAAGGAAATGGAGAAGAAAGGAAAATATATGGGATTATTGGTTAAAGAACGACATTGTGAGATGGTGGGATCAGATGACGAGCGACCTGAGATCGATGGAAGTAAATGAGTGGTCATTAAAGGTCCAAGAGAGACAAATTTGGAAGAAAATTGTCGCAGATGCTGCGAACCATATAAAGCTGTAGAAAGGAAAAAACACAAAATAGGATAAAAAGACACACGCGAAAATTGATTAATGTTAAATGTGGGCTAATCCTCCCCTTCAAATGGATTTGCAAATCCCAGATATAGCAATATCCAACTCGGATGTAAAACGCTATAAATAAATAAATAAAATTAAATTTAGGATGTTATTATAATAATATTAAATATAATTATAAACTTTTTAACTGTTGAGATGAATATTAATATTTACTTGTACCAAAGTTAACAGTTTAACCGCGTTACTAAACAAGCAGGTTGTAATAGTATTACATAGTATAAGAAAACATTTTTAACATAGATACCGTACAACTGTGATACTATTACCAATAATATAATATTATAATTTTATTACTTTCAAGCAAAATAATATTTGCATGAAATCGCGCAAAAAAATCGATTAAAAACTTATACACGCATAACAAGATTTTAAAATATGGTTAAGATAAATAAACAAATATAAAGGGAATATTGCAAACAAAAAAGTAGCAATCCTTTTTTGGGTGTTTTCATATCTGTGATATCTAAAATAAATTTAATTTAAGAAAAGCAAGTGGAAAACTGTGAGTGTTAGGCTGCAGTCAATTTAAATATAAAATACTTTTCTGATAACAAATTTTCAGGAGACAATGTGTTTGGTGGATTTGCCGGGATTGTCACATTTGACTTTTTTTGTTGTTACATCGATGTTATCTTAAAAGACTTCTAGGGGATGTCTGAGATGTTAAACATATAACCTACAGTTCACAAAATTTCTGTTTAAATTTAACTTGACCTTCGTGAATTGGATCAGTCAAGGTAAATGCGTATTTAATATAAGTATAAAAAAAAATCTTAATCTAATAACCAATATCGATTGGTCTAAGTCAAATTGTGATAAAAGCTTTTAATATTAAAGGAAAGCCTAGTGTGGAAAATAAATGTCAAAATACGGAAAATAGTCCAATTTAAAAAAATAAAGGTTGACGTGAACAACACAGAACAAACATTTTTTTACTCAACGTCGACGACAGTAAAAAATTTAAACAAATTCAAAACATTTATCTGAAGCTTCGATAAAAGCTAATAAAATAACAATGCAGACTAAAACCACCGTATGCTTGTCTATGGAAAATCCATACATTTTTTTTTGAGTGACCTACCTAAAAAGTTTCCATCAGTTGAAAAACTCTCATTAATGTTTGAAAAAACGTGTACATGTAACCAATATTATTTTTTAAAATTAATATTGCAATAATTGAATTTTCCTCTGTAAGTTACGAATTTTCAGGAAACAACCTCAAGCAGCTTTCTGTCGATTTCCGTGTAACAAATGAATTGGTTTCTAAAAATACTTAAAAATCTTGCAGTTTTCTTTGATAAGTTGCAGCAGAGGCATCCCGAAAGAAAATCTATAAATTTAAACCTTCAGCTATGTAAGCAAACAATGGTTTTGCTGAATCAGAAATCTCATTATTTTCTTCTTATATTATATGGTTTCCTTATAAATGATCCTTCGTTAAAAAATAATTATCATTTTTGTCTAATTAAATAATATTAGGGGAAGAAATAAAACTTTTGGTATTTAGGGTCAAGAAAATTCATTAAACCTTCGTGAGCTAAATAACAATACTTTGATGATAAGGCTTCTCTGTAGTGGTGATTTGTCTTTGAGGTTTCAGGACCGCGCACCCTTCCATATAAAAAAATTTACTTTATCGTGGCCGTAGATCAGCACGACTGGGTTGCTTTGGCAACAGGGTGATGCAGAGGAATTCGTTTAGTTGTCGATATCGCAAAATAGGTATTCGCTGGCTGCATAACTTCTATTGTCAATGTGTCGTATTGCATTAGTCGAATATGTGCATTTGCAGGTTGATAAATTTTAAAAGCTGCATTTATAGTTTAGTCGTCGTCGTTAATATTAGAGCAGCGGAGTTACATAAAGAATATATCGACAGGATTGGAATCGGGAAATTGCGATTCTATTTATGTTCGCACTGGAAATGCTACTACTGTGATCTAATCGGGAAGTATTTAGGAAACCAGTTCATTAATTTAATTTCCCTGGTACGTCATCCTGGCGTCAGATAAGTTGATTAATCAACACTCGTTGCGCGGATACGGTTATTCAAGAAAAAGTAGTTAACCCTGGTGCTGACACTCAACTTTACATATATTTTGCACAATTGTAGATATCGCAGGGATTTCAAAGATCCTGAGTATTGCATACGCAATTTTAGTTTGGCAATATCCTATAAGTAGGATATTTAACATTAATTTATTAAACTGTAGTATGGCAGTGTAAAAACGAACACATTTTTGTTGAAAGTAATATAATATAATTATGATTGGAAATTTATTTTAATATAAATTGATAACTAATTTCTAAATTTCTCACTCACTAAGCGTAGAAAGGTGGCCATCTAACCGGAAAACATGTGTTGTCAGTCAAGTCGTTTGTGATTTTTACTTATACCCTTATAAATATTATAATATTCTACTAATAATGCTACAATCATTGTGTTATATTACGAATCCAGTCGCTGGAAATTCTCCATGCAAAAAATATGAACAAAAAAATGCAGCCGATGAATCAAAATAAAACACAATAATAATTGTTTATTTCATAAAATACCGCAATTCTATTTTAAATTGTTCAAGTTTTAATGTTGCCATTTTGTCTCATATAATGCATAAAACATAATTAATGCATTTGCAAAATACAACATACATATTTTAAATTACAATGTCATAATAAAATTCCATCAGATATAAATATGTTATAAGATTGTAAATTTTTAGCAATATTCAATGACAATAATATTTAAAACTTTGCTTTTCAACTTGATTTTGTCAAAAAAAATGAGTCGTCTATTTTCAAAAGAAGCTGATAAGACAATTTTTGATAAAAGCGAAAGATCTGCCAATTTCACAGTTTTTAATTCAGATATTTGATTTTGGCAGTTTCATAGAATTCTATAAATATAATAAATAAGAAAACCTAGCTTAAAAATAAAAGATAACAAATAAAAGCTTTTAACTTCAAAAGTCAAGTTTGAATTTAGATGAAATTTTTTTAATTTGATTTAAATTTAAATTTTTGAACCTTTCTGTATTAGGAGAGTTAATTTATTTAACTTAATTTGCTTATTTAAAGTACTACAAGTTTACTACTTAGAAAAAAAACATTTATTATTTTCAAACATTTCTTCATTTTCAGGTTCTCCATTTTTTCGATTTTTCTTTGCTGTGAATAAGAAAACCACTTCGGAGTCTTCGTCGCATTTCACATCGCAGTGTTTATTAAATAAATTTTCAATGCTTTTGATTTCATTTCTTTCGTTTTAACTCATATGAAACGATACGATAGTTATAAATTAAGTTGCAAAAACTAAGCTGTGTGTGATCTTTAAAATGCAGTTTAAAGAAAGTACTATAGCAGAATTTGTCATGCAGGTCTTGCTTTTGAGAATAATCTGAGAAAACAGTATATGAAACCAGTAAAGCAATACATTATTTGATAACAGACGATTCAAATACACAAAGAAATGTTTAAACTTCGTCTGTGGGGGGGGGGGGGTCATAATTTAATCCAAAGCAATCTAAATGATGCAAATATGTGCCATACATCGTTGAGTTCGACTAAAAAAATAGATTATGACGTGCGATGTTACCAGCCCCCAAGGTAAATTTTGTCCCCCCCCCCCCCCAATACATTCTTTTTAACATAATTTGTGTCAATCGTTGAAGCTTCAATGAGCTTCTCTATTCAAATTATTCCAACCTCAAACATCGCGAAGTTATTTACAAATTTTTTTATAAAATTGGTGTTAATCGTTTGAGTTTCCCTCGAGATTCTAATTATTAATATTTATTCCCGTTGTTTGAGCTTCAAAGGCTTTCAATAAAATTTTAATTGGTTAGAAAAATTTTAGGAGGATCTGCAGAAATGATAGCGTCCCCCTTCCCATAGAAAATTTTCTAACAAAATTATTATTGATCGTTTGAGAATAGTTTGAGCTTCAACAATCTTCTATTTCGATCGTTAGTACTTCATAAATAAAAAAGTTACTGCATTTTAAAAGCTGCAAACTTTTAACATTTTTATCTTGTTCCATTCGCACGTGCGACGTAAAATTTATTAAGTAAAATAAAACTTCCAAATAAATTAATGTAATTTTAAAATCCAAACGATACGAAAATACCTTGATTATAATATTAGTAAGGCTCTAGTGAATTCCCCTAGGCATGCGTGGAGGAAAAATATGATGCAAACTTTATTCTCCCTTAACAAAGAAAACTGGAATCTTCTCCAGAAAATTGTCGCCAACTGGCCAACCGGTAAAAATTGAGAAGTTCAGGAAAAGAAACCCCAAAACGAAATAACTCCCACACTCAGTGGTTGGTGATTAAATTCGATAATTCTGCTGGCTGTCGCACCCTAAAATTTCTCGAACCGCAGACCCTGCGATGTTTCCTTATTCACACTGCAAGCTGGACTCCCACTTAAAAATTGCAAAAAACAAATAATTGCAGCGGGAAAATTCAAACCGTTACAATCACTGAAACTGGCGCTTTTAAACGTATCTTAATAATAAGGGTGTTTCTCGAAATGAAATTTAATTCTTAACAGCATTACTTGTGATATAGTTTTTATCAATTGCATAGTTTCTACACAAAACGATAAAACATGACGTCAAAAAAATGATGAATATAAAAATCTTTAAATTTAGTTTAATTTATTATTAATTCTCGATAGTTAAAAAATCAAATATTTGAATATAAAAATCGGAAAATCAAACTTAGGAATAAGCTTTTCTTTTTATTGCCAGGGCGTTTAGGTTTTAACTCAAAATAGATATTGTAAATCTGATGATTGGCTCAAATGTTTCTAAACCATTGCTGAAAAATATACTAAAATGTTGATTTCTGGATTTGCAAGTGTTTCCAAAGGAATTTATTATACACAACGTTTTTGAAGTAGGCATTAGAAATAGTCTGTTTTTTGCATTTTTTGTGAGGAAAACCTTAAAATTTTGAGTGAAAGACGTATGAAGACAGAAATTCATGAAACTGGCGTTTGAAGAGTTCTTATAGAAATTTAAGCCAATATTTAGGTTCGCAATTTTTTTCTGGGTAAAAACCTAAAATTTTCAGCAAATTTTCAGTTCAGCAAAGCTTCAATTTATTATCAAAGATAATTTTCAGACTTAAAATATATTTTTCGGGGTGTGCCTTTGAAAAATGCCTTTTATAAAAGTAATGATTATTTGTCTTGTTCTCAATGCAAACTTTATTTCAATAATATTTTAAAACTTTCATTTACTGAAAAGAAAGCATTTGCGTAAGAGTGAACAAAATGTTAATTTAGTAAGAATTAAATTAGGTATTAAATAATAGTATCTGTTTTATTAAGAGCTTTATGGAGCTCTGTCACCACTATATTTTTATCATAAAGATTACCACACGTCCCAGTTTTATAAAATATAGCGGCTGTAAACATTGCGACAGCTGAGGAAGAAACAATCGGATAGGGCAAAATTTTCTCTTAAAAATTAAATTAATATTACACCTCCAAATTTAGAACCCGGACGATTGTTGGAAAATGTGTTAGGTCAATGCTAGCAAACTACGATTACTTGCAGTGGCAATTCAATTATTTATCTTCTTTAAAATCGACTTCAGATTTCTACTTTTTATTGTGATTCCTGTGATTCCTTATAATAAATCTTGAAGCTCGTCTTGTTATTTTTATCGAAGGGTAATCTAGAAGAAAGGGTAGTTTTAACTCCCCACATACTGAGCAAGCTATGCACTCGTGTAAATAAACGTAACAAGAAATATTTACTTTAAAATTTATTTAACAAAATGGTCATAAAACCATAAAAACATTTATTATTTACATGTAGAAAAGTTTAACTAAATCGATAAAAATAATCATACGGACATATGGAAGGTTTAGAATTTTACTTCTTACGTGTTGTAGGTAGTAAAATAAGTACGGTACCGTGTAGTTTTCAGAATTTTTGTGTTAAATCAAAGCTTTTTGCATTTTGTTGTTATTGGTGGAAGTATTGATGTAGACGCTTAAGTTAAAAGTTGGTAAACTCTGCGACAGCTGGGCGTCAACGTCAGAATATCTGTAACTTAAAAACATATTAATTTTCACGGGTTTGGTGAACTGGGGCACGGAAACATTGATACTTGCTTAAATAGCATTGACTACGACGGCGTCTGGTAAGATAACCGTATTGCAATAATAATAAACGTACAACTCCGGCGCGGTCACTTGCAGGAACAAGAATTGATCGGTTGCTACAAAAGCATTACATTTTAATATTTTAATTGAAATATAAATTTTAAAATAAGTACACGACATATTTTATGTTCGCTTTTCCGGGATTTTAACCGTTCTGTTCATTATAATATATTGTATTTTCAATCTGTAGTTTCTATTAGCGACGTAAGGTTCGATGTTTAAACTGTTCTACGAGATCTATATAAGGTATAGCTATCGGCAATGCTTGTACTATTTGAACTCCTCTGTGATTTGAGGAGCTACTGCTGTCAAAGTCGACTGGAACTTCTCTAGGAGTAAAACCCAAGATCAAGTTAATTACAGTAATTCAAAATTGTAAAATACACATTGGTTGGCCTGTTTCCGTGTTTATCTTTTAGTAATAAATTACAAAACTAAACATACATAGTGCACATTACAATACAATAATTTGTAAAAAGAGATTGTTTAAAATATTTTATATAAAAATACACGCAAGAAATCCTTCTGCAGTTGAAAATCAATTTGAAATTTTTGATTTACAACGAAACCTTTATCAATCGCTTAGTTGTGTAGTGAACTAACAAAATGTGTTTGCCTTGTTAAAATTTATATTGAATTTAAAATGTGAAACACATCAGCTTTGTTGTGTTGGAAAATTGCAGACTTTTTGCAGCTAGAATAATAAATAATTCTTGCGGTACATAATGTTTTTGACATTTTATAAAGCAGGCGGGGGGGGGGGGGTTGATTTTTCTCTCTCCCTTGCTTTCTATAAGGACTTTTGACTATCTGTTATCTATAGGAAGGGTCATCTGTGTGGAATAGAGAAATTCTTAACCTAGGTTATTGGTTCATCTGTTAAATGCAATTAGTGAATTTTCAGTTAACTACTGGTTTATTGTATTAAACAGATTATTTAAATAATCGATATACGCGTACATCTGTTAACATTACATTTCCGGATTTGAGATATTGCTTTAAATTGCATTACAGATTAACCATTCCAGAATTCGACACAATACTTTTTGGTGACTTCGCAGCAGCTGTGACTGTTAGAAATGGTTGAACCTTTCCGTTAATCTGATTAGAGATTAAGAGCCCCTTCAGTTCATTCTTGCCCAATTTGCATAGTTCGATTTGAGATTCAACACCAGTGTCAACGTCAGCAACATAAACCCCGATTAATAATTTTAATTTTGTTTAATAATTTAATTATTTAAGTTTTGTTACGGAGCTAATTTTCACGACGGCTAATTTCTTGAACAAATTTTAATTTCACATGCGCTGCTTCTATCAAAATATCACGAGGCGCCACTGTTCTAGCCTAAATTATGTATGACTGACACCTTGTCTTGATCATATCTATCATCGACATCATTAGGCAACCACTACAGTCCAATTAATTTTAATTAGTAAAATTAGAAACCGTAATCAATAAGACTAAATTGAATTTCAAACGTAGACATTAAGTTTCTTTGAGTAAACTTTATCGACATGAAGCAATTGTGTAAACAATCTAAATTTTATTGTTTGTACGTAATGAGGCAGCAATTTGTTTCAGGTGGATAAACACATGTCTACCAATAATATGATATTTGCAGGATGAGTATTATTCTTTAGGTAAATAAACAAATACAATATTAACAACACATAATTTAAAGGTATCCAACAAGTCACGCGAATAAATATTTATAAACCGTTTAAATTTTTCCCAATTGGAAACTTATTTTCCCTCTTTTTATTTTAAAATAAGCTCGCCCGACAATTACTTGTAAGTCACATTGGGAATTTTCCAACTTCCCAGTAGAATAACACTTTTCGCTTTATTCGAATTCCCCTCTATTGTTTTGTTGGCTTTAGGAATCATCAAATATAGTAAAAATAAACGTAAGCTAAACGAGAAATGCCAAAATTTTATTCAAGTTGGATAAATCTATATTATTTCAATGTTTTATTAATAAAAATTTTATACCATGTCAAATGGAAGATGAACATAAAATTTTTTACGATGGAATATTTATGAGCAAGTTCAAATAATTAACATTTTGTTTCGGTTATGAAATAGACATGAATAAAAAAAAGAATTTTTGTTCAAGTGGAGTTTTATCAACTGTTGAATTTTAAGATTTATCTTTGCAATCCCATCTCGTTTCAAAAACAAATTCGATGTTTTTGTTCACTTTATTGGGAACAACTCATTTTTATCTCAACCACATCTAACTTCCCACAAAATCTATTCGTGGTATTGAGAATTACAAAAAATTTCCATGTTCAAATTTTTATTAATAAGTTTTTAGGTTTATCCAGAAGAACCCTATCCTTTAACAGTGTAGTTCATGTTTATAAATCCCACAGATATTAAATTTCCAATAAAAAATTGAATTAAAATTTTAATAAGAAATTATTTTAGCAAAATTAAATTAAATTCAAATTAAAGTTATTTCAACGTGAATTTTGATTGAGGTGATATAAAATTCGTTTGACGTTTGGTTTTGTAAATTTATTTTTCCTACGTACTAATTATTAACATTCATTGACTTTATAAAATGTTTTAAATCTTCAAAATATCGAATTCCATAGATGTTTATTTGCACATCTTCAGAGATCGCTCAGCTTGACCTGTGAGCGAATTATCGAAATAACTTTTCTACAAAAAATCAGCCCTGTGTTTAGTGTACATCACTTCCGTATAGTTTCGCATTTAGTACTTATCCTGGATGAGAGTCCTTAATTGTGCTAAAATTCGTTAAGTTTTCATAATAAAAGTAACGTAACTGACTCAGCTTCACAATTGCAGTGTTACTTTTAATGAATGATACTTACATCTTATATCCAGCTACTTTATAACATCAAAAGGTTTAGTCTACGAAATCTACTTTAGTTGCGTTAATATCAACTTTGCAAATCATCCAGACTTGTACGAATGTAACAGATTTCATTATATCCTGTAAAGTCAGATGTCGATGTCGTATTTTTTGTGTTAGCAAAAAATGAGCTCGTTACAAGTTCAGTAGGAAAACTCTTTCATCACATAGAATTCAAATTATATTGTAAGATTTCATTTATATACAATTATGTAAGTATTCTTGTTAAAGTCCTTCAAGCTAATCTTAGAGTGCTGTTTAAGTTAAGGAGTTCAAAAAGTGTCTTTATATTAGCCTGATTTTAGTCTAGAAGCAATAATATCTTAGAGAAAGAACACTTTTCAGACTCGCGAAACTTCGGTGATCATGGGGAATGGGGGTATTAAAATATTCTCTAGGTGAATATGAAGACCGGTAAGGCTACTAAAGCTGTGTGTACATTCGTCCGAAGAATCAATCAAATAATTGAATGTAAGAAAACCTTTACTTTAAGATTTCATTGCAATGATGCTTTCATTTGGTTATTACTTTTAAACTAATGAACGCTTGCCTAGCGTACGCATAACCTAGCTAACATATTACAAACAAAATGGTCATAAAACCAGGAAAATATTATTTGTAAAAATGTGTGTGAATTAAAATTGATATTTACAAATTTAACATAACCAACCAGAAATTATCGATCATTTTAAATAGGCTCAACTAACTCCTCCTCACAAATAAAATGGTCATAAACCATAAAACAGTTGTAATAAATGTGTAACAATGTTACATTAAAGCGATGTTATATTATAGTGGCATGTAGTCCTATTTAATATAACCATTATTACAATATTATATGGATGTATTTATATATTTTATTTATTTGTGTATTTTTCTGTCATAATTTTAATACAATAGAAATTTGAAAATAGTACCTAATAAATACGATTTTATAAAAAATAGTTTGAAGCTTTTTCATAGTCATTTTAAATACTTAACATCTAGAACAAAATTTGGCCCCATTTATTGCAACAAAATACATAGATTACCTCAATATTTTTTTGCATTGATCTTTTCAGTTGGTTGTGACTTATTTAACTATTAAATTAATTAACGTTGTACAATCAAGGTTGAACGATAGACACGTGTTTCAGACTCATTAGTTATAATCAGTACCGTACCCACGAAATCCTTGAATTATGAAATCTGTTGGCGGTTTCATGAACCCGGTACCGCAACCTTCACGTACACACAATCACTCAGCAATGCCTTCACGCGTTCTCGAGCTTATCCCTCTTTCAACTATCCAATAATAATACAAACTATCAGAAATAATTATTCAACAATTAAAATTATTATTAAATTAAACTTTAAAAATTAACTAAAAAGAGTAGTAATGAAAGTAGTAACAGTAGTTCCTTAAATTGCAGAAACGCCACGGCCGGACCGTGCAACTTATTTTTCATCAAAAAATTTTTGTTGAAAGTTCAAATTCAACAAAATCGTTTAACTTTTTACTTTCCCATTTACGTAGTAAAGGAAAGTATTGTTATCGAGTTAAAAAAAAATTTTGAGTTAGCATTTTTCCCATGGTCTATGAGCCCATACGAATTGTTTAAGACCAATTTTGGAATGATGTCCGGATGTGTGTGTGATGTATGAAGTATGAAGTGTGATGTATGAAGTATGAAGTGTGATGTGTGGTGATTTTCTCGTCAACGTTTTCAGACAAACGCGTGCACCGATTGAGTTGAAATTTTATACACTAGTTTGAAGTAGCTGTCTAAAGAGCTGATTAGATTTTGGTTGAAAACCGTCCATTTTTAACCCCTTTTTTAGGGGAATGAAAATTGTTAAAGAGCATTGCCGCTTGCCGGTGGAACATATGGGATTGAAAATCATATCAATCGAAAGAGATTATTTTTCCGCATCTTTTGATACCCCACACTTGATATTTCCCTCTTAAATTATTGTTAAAATGCAAAAATAAAATAAGGGCTATTTAAATAAATATGGTTTGCCTTGGATAATTTTGATCTGTCAAAGTGATTTGTATTGTTCATTACTATAATTTAATATTTTAACTTACTTGTATTAACATATTATGTAGTTAATACCAAACGAATTTTTTAATTACTTATAAAAAATTAATTCTGACGTCATTACGCCCATAGTTAAAATTTTATTGCATATAGACGGCACGGCATTCCGCAAATTTCTAATTTTTTTTGGAAAATGTCAATTTTAAAAATTTTTCAATGCAAACATGTTATATAATTATTGTTAAAATGAAAATATAAAATAAGTGCTTTTAAAAAATATGATAGTTACCATGTTAAATTACAAATTAAATTTCGTAACTTTGATATCTCAAAGTAATTTGTGTATTTTATCGAGTTAAAAATTGTTTTGTGTTAATATCTGTTTTATTAATATTTAATATAATATAAAGTGGAATCTACTAAATGGGAAAGTAATGTGTTGTCATATCAGATTTTTTAAATTTGTACTTGGAGTTCAAATCCGAGAGATTTTGTTTCTAAATACCAAGTCTGTACTGAAAACACAATTTTATTCGTAAAATCAGGTAACATGATAAAATTAAAACTTCAAAAAAATTCAATCAGAAAATTTAATTAAGTTTTTATTCAGTTATTTTAATATAAAAAGTTTAAACTGCAAAAGAAATTTTGAAATTTCCAAAATAAAAATTTAAGTAAATTGGGTTTTAAAGGTCCTTTAATTAAATAGTTCATTTTTAAGTTATATGCCTTTAAGGGAGATTATTATTACTTATCATGCATAATAAAACTGGCTCCTGACGAATAAAATGGTGATATAACCATAAAAACTTTATTTAAAATTAAACCCTGTGGTTTTCCGAGATTTTATATCCAATTCAAATCAAACACAATTTCACTTATTTATTCAATTTAATTTTTATATCGATCCAAATTAAATACCAAAAACCATTTTCAAAAATTACAAAATTTAGTACTTTTACGAGTCTTTGCTCGACCCACGTCTATCTCGTTGCCAAAAACCTTGAATTTCATATCAACACGCCCTTAGATTTTAAAATGGAATACTGCAAAGGCTTTTGCAAGATTTCATGAGAAATCTACTCTTAGGAATTTAAGATTTTAAACGTTTTTCGCCGATGCGAATTTTGTGAATTTTTTCAAGTTTTATCAAATTTACATTTTTTATTATAAACTAAATCATTATACTTATAATAGAACTAATTTATATATGGCTTATGTGGATTTATTTACAAAAATAATTTTTTTTAAATATTCAATTAAATATGGTTTTTTACCATTGTGAATTAAAAACAATAATATCAAAACAAAAAGAACTCTTTCTAAATTTATGTACAATGCATCGCAAATCTATTGCCTTTCGTATGGCTGGTTTATGCTCATCCTTTTTTAATCTCTCCTTTGTTTAATTATGGAATTAACTGCTGTCTGCTGTAACAATTATTCTTGGATTCTATGTTATCATTTGTGGGCCTTCATTATTTTTTCTGTAAATGAACATTATTTTAGTTATTCTTGGCCGTTGCTTCTTTATTGATTGATTATTTAACAATAATTTTAGAATACCCCCCCTCCCCCCATTTTCATGATCCATTTAAATCACTCATTAATTATTATTTCCCCTTTATTCATAATTCATTAAAATTCATTCGTGAATTATTATTATTATTTTCCCACTATTATTCCACCAATATTCTTCATCATCTAATCTAATATCATATTTCTACTGTCTTAATCAATCTCCAATTATTTTTGGATCACCAATTATTTATTTTTTTATTCATTTGCATACAATCTAATTTTGACTCATTTATGACCCCCGTGTTATCCAACTACTTTTTGTCAAATCTTATTTTCATTTTCACTAAGGTTTTATCCCCAATTAATGCATGTTTTATTTATTAAAACATCTATTATCCATATCTCCAACCTTCGATTTATAGTTTTGTCTTTATTTCTAATGCTTAACAAAATTTTTTTTAACCAATCTTTAGTTTTTATTTCACTAGTCGTTTTGATCTTTTTACTCTTCAACCGCCTAGATTTTACTTTTTTAAATTTCTGGTTTTTAAATATTACTTTTTTAAATCGTCCATTTTTTACTTGTAATTTTTTTAATTTTATGTTTCTAAATCGTCCATTTCTAGATCGCAATTTTACTAATACTAGTAATTTTTAAATCTTATTGTTTTAATCGTACAGTTTTAGTTAGTAATTTTACACTACTTATTAATATTTTTAATCAAAAATTTATAAATATTAATTTTTTTAATTTTAGTTTTTGAAAAATTAATTTATTTATTATTTTAAAACTTTCTTGTGTGTTTTTACATTTAAATGTTTTGTTAGAATTAATTGTTATAATTTTAATTTAATTTACATCCTTATTGTTTTTTAAATTTTTATGTTTCTTTTTGTTTTTGTTATTATCAAAACCACGAATTTTAGAATATCTTGATGAAATTTTATTTTTTAATGTTCTTACACTTCTAGCTTTGTATTTTCTTCTTGTAGCAGATCTCTGTTTATTTAAATTTTTACGATTGAATCTTATTTTATTTCCTACATTCCAGAATTTAAAATTTTTTCTTTGGTTCTTCTTTTCCGATTGATTGATTTATTTGAGAGGGAGTTTCATCAATATCCATTTTTATTTCTTCTCCTATGTATATCTATTGTACCTTCATCCAAATTTTCCATTTTTATCAGAAATTTGTTTTCTTCAGTCCTTTTTATAATTGCTTTTATTTTCACCACATTTTCTTTTGCTTCCTTTGCATTTTTATCCAAATTTTTGTCCATTCTCTTCGAATTTTCTTCAAACTTTTGATGTAACATTTTCATAATCATAGCCTTGTCTACTTTTTCTTCCTTTTGTTCTTCCAAGAATACCACATCTTCTTCTGGTTTTTCAGGATTCCCATCTCTTATACCAGTATCAATAAAATCGTTTATTTGACCCGCTTTATTGTAATTCATCATGCGAAAGGAATTGTTCAAAATGCAATCCCCTTTCAAACTCGTTATCACTCCGATAACTCAATCGCCCTGCAGCTGCACATAAATTTTATCCTTGCCAATATCCAAATGTCTTATCAACCTTGAATTTACTTTATTTCCAATTGTAAAATTTTAATTTTCAATTGAACCGCTATTACAATAATTTTGCAAATAAAACCGCACACCTTCCTTTGTTACTTGCGACTGTTTATTTTATTAATCATCATTTCCGCTCCAAAACCATTGGAAATTTAAATTTTTAAATCCCCAATTCTGATTCTCATCTCAGGTTAGTTTCGGGGTAATTTCGAGCCTCAACGTTGTGACGCCATTTTAGCTGTCGTGTATTTTTAGGACAACGAAGCTATTTAAAATTAAACCCTGTGGTTTTCCCAGATGTTATATGGAATTCAAATCAAACACAATTTCGCTTAGTTATTCAATTTTATTTTTATTTCGATACAAATTAAATACCAAAAATCTTTTTTAAAAATTACAAAATTGATTACTTTTAAGAGTCTTTGCGCGACCCACGTCTATCTCGTTGCCTCGCCTGGGTGCGAGTCCCCTTTCAAAATCCTTGAATTTATAAGATATATGTGTAAATTATTTATATTGATATTTGTAAATTAGAAATGTTCTATTATTTAAGAATAAAAGTCCTATTATTATGTGTAATAAAATGTTATGTTGGCATAATAATTGCAGATGTATTTATGTATTTTCTTTATTTATTTATTAATTTCCATAACTAAAATATAACAGCAAAATAAAAATATCGCATAATCTTTGCGATTATAAAAAGTTTCAAATTTTTGGTAGTTAATTTTGTTCTTCATTCACTGTCCTCCTAAGCAAAAATTCATTATTGAAAGATAATGAAATATTGTAATAGTAATTTGTTCATCGTGCTCTAATAAAATTAAACAAAAATAGTACTTTTTAATTATTATCACATCTGATTATTCTTGTGAGTACGCCCTTGATAATATTTCGGTTTATGTCCAGCTTCCCTGGGTGTTGGTATCTTTCCATCATGGTATCTTTCTGTATTGCTCGCTTACTTGTTGCTACCAGACCATCAAATTTCAATCCAATTTATCAAATATACATAATCAAAATAATTCAAACAATCCAATATGGAAAGTAAATGTTTTAATCATCGTCAGTACCAACGGCTAATCTCCATTAATTAAAAACCTAACACAGATTATTAAACTTTCAGATTCTCAAACCAAATGTTATCAGTGAAAACATAACCTTACAATCGCACATGGCTTCGTGCTTCACGCACGACGATACGCTCTATATGGCGTCTCGTAATACAATCCCTTATCAGCGTTCAACACGGTCTATTTATAAGCGTTGACCGGAAGTAATGAATTTAACTTCTTATCAATTTTTTTCTGCATCCTCTTACTTGCTAGATATCATTTCGGCGTCAGTAATCAATCGAACTATAGAATGTAGTCTACAATTCAATTGAAAATACAATTGAACCTTATTAACAAATTGCAAATATTTATGATTTACAATCGATATTAGTCACCACCAAACGATTCTTTTAGTACCAAAAGTGTTTGTTATGCCATAATTTAAACCTTTCGATTATAGGTTAGAATGTAATTTACAAGACAGAAATAATTTGTATTACGATCAAATGAAAGCAATTTATTTCCGGTCTGGACGCTATTCGTCGATATGTTAGTTTAAGAAAAAGCATTATTTTGGAAGTTTCAGTAGTTCTAAGAAATTATTGTGTAATTTCATATGTGACACTTTTTACCGGAAGCATTGATTTTGAGCAAGATTAATTTCACTTCATCATTACCAGAATGAGCAGGTGTATTTGAATTTTTTGCCATTTTGAAACACGACAATATGATACCAATAATATCGGAAATACCATGTATATTATACTTGAACATCATGATTGAAATATTGTGCATGACGCAATATTACTATGAGTTATTTTATTTTGATATTATTATTTTTCATTCATAAAGAAATTAACGAAATTCGCATCGCAGAAAAACATTTAAAGTTTTAAATTCTTATGAGTAGATTTCTCATGTAATCTTGCAAAAGCCTTTGCAGTATTCCATTTTAAAATATAAGGGGGTTGTTGATATAAAATTGTTTGGGGGATGTTTTGAAGGGAACTCGCCCCAAGGCGATCGAACGAGATAGACGTGAGTCGCGCAGAGAATAATGTTAATAAAATAGTTTTGTTTTAAAGATGATTTTTGATTTGAGGAAATAAATTGAATTGTTTAGGTATAAGTTGAAAAATGTGCGTTTGATTTATAGTGACTATATTTGATTTGGAAAAGGGGTAGTTATTTGATTGGAAGTTGGTTGATGGACACCCACAATCAAGGACAAAATATAGTCACGTATAAATTAATGCAAAGAAGTACAATTAGTTTAATTTAAGATTTCAACACCTTTACAAACAAAATGGTCATAAAAACATAAAAATATTTGTAATTCATATACAGTATTATAAATTAAAATAAACGTTTATAAATTAATGTATACTACTTATTATAGTGGCATTCGAGATTGAGTACTCTTTAATGAGGTGGTTTGTAAACATAATGAATGACAATGTAAACGATTATGCATTCATCTGCCATATTTCAAATGCAACAGAAATATGCAAATTGTACCTCATGTTTGTGATTTTATAAAAAGTTTCCAACTTTTGTGATTAAACGACCTTTTTAAGTTTCCAAACTTGAAAGCTTTAAGTTATAAAATGTCATAGAAGTAGCCACATGGGGTTCAGGTAAACCTATGGTTACATAGATTAACATTGATCTAAAACTTAAATATTTCACCAATGGACAATTATCAATAGATCTAAAATTGAAATATTTCACCAATCCGAAAAACATATTCAAAAATAAATAAATGGAGGGATTGACGCTGATCACATACCCACATATTTACATTGCGTTGAAAAAATACAAGGTGCTGTAAAAATTCAGTAAAAAACGTTACAATGTATTTTAGCATTGTTCATAAGAACAAACTTTGCAAAACATTCTGAACTATAACTTTTCATAGCAAAAATTAACAAATACAAAACTAGATGATGTAATAACGCAAATGTGCTCTTAGAAACCTCAAAAAATATAAAATTCTAACCTTGAATATTAATTACGTTTCACGTAGAACACGACAAGGTTACGGATTCAATTTAATTGGCAATTATATTGATTTCATTTATAACATATGAACTTGATGCTGGCTTTTCTAGGAAACTTGTTACCTTAACCAAATAAATTTCAAAAATCCAATTGCACTGTAAAAACTTCACGTAATTGCCACTGATATTGACATGTATAACGTAACTCTCGTCTAATACTTAAACCAATAACGCTTATATCATTCTGTATGGATAACGTAACATCGGTATCACTAAATATTCTACTTGAGTAGGAACGGATTTCCTTTAATATTTAGAACCTGAACGTAAATATAAAAATAAATATTTTTATAGACACTGCAAAATTGTAGAGTCAATTTTGAACGCAAACTAAATTCGTAACATTAAACAGCAACAAACTGAATAAAATTGTTCAGAATTTGCTATATTGTGTCATAAATTATTACGAATTTAAATGTATTTTAGCTAAATAAAAACTTTTTCTTCTCGTAAATTTTCAAACTAGGCACTTCTAAAACTACTGCTGCAGTGGCTTCCCGACTTTTTTTTTAAATCCGCATTCGGGCTAAAAGTTTAAGTTCGTTCATTATTAATTTAATAAATAATATCTTAAGTGGCTGTAAATTATACTCAATTGTGGTTGCTTTAAATATTAAATTTTTTGCTACTTTTCAAGTACTATATAGCAAATTTCATTTGCAGAAGCACGAGTGCGGATGTCATAAACCTATCGTGAAACTGCAAACGTATTCTCAGTGGAATTGTTGAGTCGAGCCAATCTTTACGCCTCTATCTTCCACATTTATATCTTATATTATGATAACTCCTGATTGCTTTTACTGTAATGTCACTGGAGATTAATGTTTCAAATTAATGTTTCTTATTTGCAAGAAGAATACAAATTTATACTAAAAAATCAAAAGTTTCTAAGATATTTTGTCACAAAAAACAGAAATAACTCAAACTTTAAAATGGCAATATCGACAAAAGCTGAAATGGAAATTTTTTAGTGTTATTTTAGACTTTTCCGAACAGATTTTTCATAATATAGTACGCTACATATTGTATACAATTTTATATTACTTCAAATCAGTGGAAAAATTGTCGTCATCAATTTCACACATTCAATTTGGTTCTCAAGTGGCGATCATTTTTTAAACTATTATTTTATACTTTATCTGAAAGATTTAACTTTTATTGTTTTTCTTAAACGTTTTAGAATATAATAAATTTCAGGCAAGTTCTATAGGATGTTTTTAGCATTATTTTTTACAATAAACAACGGGAAATAATTAAAAAAGTAAACAAAAAAAAATTAAAACGGCGCTTTATCTGGAGGTCGTTAAAGGGAACCTAGGTGTCCCCAAGAGGACAACTATCTAAAAAAAACTTTGTAGTAAAAAAATTTACTTTTATATGAACATGTACATATTAATATTATGGGTTGTATAGAGCTATAGAGGTTAACCTCAAAATTTTCACAAACATATTGCATAATAAATTATATAGTCTTTAATCCGACCATAAAATTATGTCTTTATTAATAGCGTCGGTTACAGCACCGCAATTTACTAATTTGCCCTAGAAAGGTTCATATCGATTTATGTCCGGTTAAATAAGTTCAAACCAAATAAGTGTGTTATAATAACTAATTACAAGAGTACGCTTAAAGCTAAACGAACGTTTACTGTTCTATTAGAACTTTTAGTGTGCTTAATTCACAAGAAAAGTTTTGGGAGAGTAGAAAAGTTAAGGAAGTGACATAAACCATTATCACGAATTCTGAGTTAAAAGTACCTTGTTAACTTTCGGTCTAACATCCATTGTGCGGCTTACTTCGCACTATTTTAAATCGATTTCCCGTTTTAAGTCAATTAGGAAGCTATTAAAAATTACATAGATAGATTAATAATAATTTAGTGTAGAGGAATCAAAACCAGTCTGCGGAAAATCTGTGAACTACTTTTAACTGACCTATCAAAAATGGTAAACACGGTCATTCAGTAAAGCTATACGCTAGTTGCGTAGCTCAAGTGGCGCTGCCCTGGTGGCCAAATTTATCGTAACTGGGATGGTGAGCGCAAACGGTTTTAAATACAAGTATTAGTTTAATTACGAATTAAACATTAAGAATTAGAATTAAGAAGTAAATTTGAATTTAAATAATATTCTATATGCCCTATATAACTTAATAGCATTATGGTTGGCAGTTCTGACGGTTTTATGTGATTTAAAAATTGACTTAAGTAGTAGATTCGCATAGAAAAGTTGATTTAAAAATGAGTGCAAAAATGTATTGTTGTGTAGTTGGATGCAATAAATCAGAGAATAAGAATCCTGATTTAACATTTTATCGCTTTCCTGGAAGACCTTACCAGATTAATTCTGTGTTGATTGCGAAAAAGTGCTTAAGTCAATATTTGTCAAACTGAGATAATGGCGAAAACAAATTATGGGCAAAATTGCATTTGGTTTATTGAGGAACCTTTTTTAGGGATATAATTTTGTTTTGCAAGTTTATTATTAAATGTAATGTTATTACAGGCATATAACTAAATAATTATTGAGAAAAACTGAAAATTACACCAATTAAATTGATTACTTTCGACTTTAGGCGAAAGGTATTCTATTAAATAACTGCCTTAATATGTACGCTATGACTTAGGCAATTATACCAAAAGAAAGAGCAAGTTTTTCTCTATCTGAATAAGTCAAAACCCCAATTTTGCAAAAACATGACTTAAGCACTTTTTCGCAATCAACACAGAATTTGTATTGTAATTATATTTACTTGCCTTTTGATAACGATTTACCACGAAAAAAATCAATAATGTTTATATTTTGATAACCACATTGAATAGTAACTGGACTGAATTCATAATGTGAAAAGCGAATTATTTCAACTAAACACTTGGGTTTATACGCTAGTTGCAACTTGTAAATTTTGATAACAAAACATTGTTTATTTTATTTTATATAGTAAAATTCATCTTGGTTATGTACCAACATAAACTTAAAGGATCGACTAGTACAGTTTATAATAATTATTACATAATAAAATATTTTAAATTAATAAAAATAATTAATATTTTTGCTAATATTACCATATAAACATGAACATTCGGCCATCCCAGTTTTGACAAAATTTATCCACGAGACGGCGCTTCGTACGCTTTTGGGAGCTACGCAACTAGCGTATTGGCAAGAAAAATGATTGCAGTACCAATAGTGATGCCTATGAATTTTTTAAAGTTACATGAGCTCTATCGAACTATATTATTTTAGTAATTAAGGGTTTCAGTTTTCCATCTATCACTTAGATAATAAAAGATTTTTTCAATTGATGTAATTGCAATTTCCGCATTTTTCACCATAATAGATTATCCATATAAAAGTATTTACGCTAAATTTATTTTTTAGGTCAAATCTACCTAGCGATGTTAGCAGTTGCAATCATTACGACTTTTTAGAAGATTTATATGATGCTGTGGTTAACGATGCAGGTAATATAACTTTTGTACTTTAGATAAAACATAATAAAATTGATTGATTCTTTCGCCAAGATTTAAAAAATGATACCTGATCGTGTGGGTAAAAGCAAACTAAAAATAACGTGAACAAAATTTTCTAATCCCATAAGGTTCGAAATTGGAGTAAGCACTTAGGAAGTCTTAAAATTACGATTCCATTTTATCATATTTTCCCTCATAACGATAAGCTTCACAGTAAATCACAATTTTAAAATTACTTTTTTATTAGTTGGTAGAAGGATAAATGGAAATTGATATTTTCCTTAGGGTCATATCAAATTGTTTTATTGTTATTTGTCCAATATGGCTTTCAGATTTAAAAGCCTACCTCGAACGTGAAAATATGGTATAATTACTTTTCATAAACGTTCGCAATGAAATAATTCAAAATTGATTTTGCTATGCTGAAGGCGCTGAAGTGTTATACCTAGTTAAATTTTATACCTACTATATGCTAATGTTCACAACCTCCTGAAACATTTTAATTTAAAAAAGAATTATCAGCGTGATCAACAAATGTTTATCAATATTTCTCTTTATTTACCCATAAGCTTTTACTGATATTTGTCAAACATTAATGAGATTTTGGTTGGATGGCTTTGCTAGGATGTAGCAATTTTTTTCAAATTAATGAAAATTGTATTACGAGTACTTACTTGAATTTCAGAATTAAAATTTACGAATAAATCCTGTATTTCCTACATGAGTCAAATCCCGATAGGTAATTTTGAACTCTGCAATTTGAATCGCTCACTCCTATTTTACAAAACTTAGGCGCCAAGAAATTCAAATACCATTTGCAAACTTGGTTTAAGCTCATGTTAGTCAATAAAACACCACGTTGTAAATTAAATCGTTGTAATACACAAATTTTATGCAAACAACAGCAGCAGCATTTTATACAGCAGCGGCGTGATTATTTGATCTAAAATATATTTAGAAAATTGATATTATACATATGGTGATTCAATAAAAGATGTACTGTCATTCAAGACAGAATGAGAGCAGGTCGAATTAATAAATCTTCCTTTTCCTCTTAGTATTGTTTTACCTGTTTTAAGTACCTGTTTCGTAGCTAATTGATTCAATTAACAAAAAAAATTTAAACTGTACCCATGACCATCGTCATGACCCCCGAAGTAATAAATCATAATAAAAAGCCAAAATAATAATGACTGTCACCTTTAGTATCAAACGAAGTGAACTCTCCTGATTACTGATTTGAAAATAACATTTGGAGCAATACTTTATATTTATTAGCAATTCATGTATTGATTTGTATGATTAATTATTGATTAATACATTAAATTCATTTAGAGAACATTAAACGATACAATAATTAATTAATTCATGCAAGAATAATCCTAGATTTTCAACTTAAAACATAATAATTTTCATAAAATTTCTAACCTAACTAAGACAACACCATGGTATAATAACGTCTCCCTACGTCGAATAATGCAGTAATTCTAGAGTTCCACACCGAGATCAGATAAGTCAATTATGAGGATTGACACTATAATATAAACATACGATACGGTTTATTCCCTACGATTCGTGATTTTCCAAGTCCCTGCCTGGAAGTCCACAATCATGTTAAGTCTTGGTTATAGTTCAAATCATAATTCATTATTATGTAGTATATCTCGAGTTAGCTAAATTATATTCATGCAATAAGCTTGAAATATTACCTCATCTTTAAAGAAAAACACTTTGCTATTTTTTATACCCATGTGACAACAATTTGTTATTACATTACGATGAGATTGTGTTACCGGAATTACTTATTATTTAATGTAAACCCATTAATAAAAACACTCCAAAAATATAATAATCCATTGAACTAACGAAAACCTATATCAATAGCTCCAACTTGTCCATAAATAAACCATCAATAATTATAATATTCTACTAAATCACCAATCACAATAGATATCAATCATCAAACCAAAAACTACCAAATATTATATATAAAATTAAACAACACATGATTAAACTTCACGCCTGATAATTATTATCACTAATAAGTGAGCACCTTTTGAAGCATTCTATATAATACGGCATGACATAAATGATTAAATAAGCTGTCCACAAAACATTTCTGGTCATTCGCTCGTCTATATTTAGCATCTTTTTTGGAACATTTTTGTTATTTCTGCCTATTAATTTTTATGGTAAAAACATCGATAATTATAAAACTAATAACAATGGAACATTATATTATCTCAGTATAAATAAGCTTTATTCATTAATTCTTTTGTAAGATCTCCCGAGTGGTATCTAAAATGAACCCCTCTTGTATGTGTTTATATATTTTAGTAAATTGAATAAGAATCTGTTAAATTCATGTTTAAATATCAATGGTTTTTTTATTACTTTCTATTATTTGGCTTCTATACGCAAGATAGCAAGAACCCTTATGATTTGGCTCCACGCATGAATCAGAACCAATAATTAGAACGCTCCAAATTCCTAGCCCATCACAGTGCTCCAAATTCCGAGCTAACAAGATAAGGTCGTTTCTTCCCCCAACAGATCGAAATGCTTTATTAAAAAGTATAGATTTTACAAAACATACTTCATGGGTAACGATGAAACTGAAGTTGAACAACGATCTAGAAAGTTTTAAAATATTGGAATAAACATTGCTAAAGATATACAGCATCTGTTGTATTTCCACAATCCGTACATACATACTACATTGAAAGTTTTCAGACGGCAATGGTGAAGGAAACTGATGGCTAGTTTAAGGTTGTTATTCATGCTGATCGTAAACCATGTTTTGAACACAATGGTCGATGTAATGCTCCTACGGTTAACAAAGTTGCCATTGTAATAGTTGGTCAGGACTTTTAAACTGGGATATAGTTTTGCACTCGACTAACAATACTTTACAATTCGTGCCAAAAAAGACATCGTCCGTATGATGCCCTCGGATATACACTACAGAACAAGACGGTTACAGCATTAACATACAACAATACAAACCCAAGAGACAAAGGAATCGCTTACGCAAAACAGTTTCCGCTATGAAATTTTACGCATACAGATTACCGATAAGAATCAAACAACAAAATTACTTGCATCTCTCTGTCTTTCTTCCAGCAGAACGTCTTTCCTACATTTAAAAGAAGAATATACTTGGACGTGTATTACAGTTCATTCAAAGATTTCGAGTGTTACGTCCTATATTAAATTTACTGTTGCATAAAATTACGGAACCAACTTCGTTCAATACTTTAGGACATTATACATGGTCAAGACCATCCCACCTACCAATCAGGGTGTCAAGCTCTTATATTACTAGAAAGTGATAATCACTGGGATGATACTTTTAGAAATGCGAAAGTTTCTCAATCCCCCGATGTTCACTTAACTTAACGATACGGGGTTTGTTTATGATTATGCTTATGTTTTGTCATATTATGTCCAATCCTCCGCTTTTATGGGAAACCAGAAAGACAGCTTAACTTAAACGAGGTATATGCATCTATTAAATATTCTCATATTTGGAACAATATTCGAAAATTGACCCTTTCTAGATAGCCTACACGCTGATTAGCGCGATTAACTGAACATAGGGTTTCGCGGTTCGGAGGGCACTGTACCGGTTTGAATTTTCCCGCAACAGTTTTGGTTATTTGATATTTTGAACTGGGAGATTATCGTAGCACGGGAAATACGTTTTGTAGTGTCAAGGCGACAACCTCGAAGCGTGGTGTTCGAGAAATTTTAGTGTTAGTACGGTCAACGAGATTATTGGTTTCTAATCACCAGCCACTGTACGTGGGAGATACTCGTGTGGGATATAATTAATTAGATGTTATAAATTTGGCTTTATTAACAATTATTTATTAATGAAAATATATACATATTGTTAAAGACTGAAGACCCTTCTCGGATGCCGCTCGATGGTTCACCCATGTACATTCAGGCACCCCTGTTGAATACCGCCAGACCACCCGCTGGGTCGTGCTTCCTGGCGTATTATATTCGCTCTCGCTCTTACAACCATCATATTCGCTCTTACTCCTACACTCGTTTGCAATTTATTTTTCTGGGATTCTCAATTTTTACAGGTTGGCCATTTGGCTACAAATTTTGTGCGAAGCTCAAGATTGCTTTCGATAAAGAAGGATCAATAAGGGACCATTGTTTTTTGTCCACTTATGCTTATGGGAATTCGCTGCAGCCTCCCTAATATTCTGCTTACTAATATCATTATTTCGTATTTCGTATTTCGTATCGTTTATATTTCGTATCGTTTATATTCGCTCTCTCTCTTACAACCATCATATTCGCTCTTACTCCTACATTCGGCCTTTCCTGAATTGTTTGTTGGCCCCCAACATCTGTGCCACTTTCGCTACGAGAATCTGTGCAGGTACTAATTCATGGCTTGTATTCAATTAAGTAACCGAATTCTTCTAAAAATACCGCCCACCTAGCGACCCGTGCATATAATAATTCTTTCCTATTCATTGTTAACGCAAACACTTGACAGTCCGTAACAATTTTAAATATCAAATAAACTTTCAATTTCTTTAACGTTTTAATTACCGTTAACACTTCAAGTTCATTACTGCTACATTTTGCTGCTACATCTATTAAATGTTCTAAAAATTCAACTTTTGTTTCGGGTTCGTAATTCGACACAGGTTCTTTGATTTCCTCCGTATAATTAGCTGTGACCACATTTGTTACACAAACTTCGTTCACATCCTGTGCGCGCTCGATTTTACAGATGTGCGGGTTTTCTTCTTGAGAACCCCGACCGTTGTTTGACAATCTACGAATGTTTACTTTGCCTTTTCTGACCCGCAATTCTACTGAATTAAGAAAGTCGGTCCCTAGCAACATATGGCAGCTCATAAATTTACTCGAAACAATGTGTACCTTCATTTGATAAGCCTTCTCGTCTATTGTTGCTTCCGCTTCGAAATAGCCAACAAATCTCCACCCCGTAGTGGGTCGCACGTATTCACCGTAAATTCTGCCGTCTTTTGAAGTCTCTTACCACATCTGGATGCGATACGCCCGTACTCATCGCATTCGTAACACTTGACACCCTGTACTTTTGTAGGACATTGTGTACTCAAATGTTCACCCGAGCCGTAATTATAGCATCTCTTCGACGGACGCCAATTTTTATCACGCACATTACCACTATACATTGTTTTTCTGCCGGATTGAATTCCACTACACTCCGAATTGACTTTGATTTTAGCGATACTTCCGCAAAAGCTTCTGCCAATGATTTCGTACTGTTGTACCGCTGAATCCTCGCCTGGTTTCTTAAGATTTTATCGAGTATTTCGTCGATTACGAAACTAATTAACTCGTCTTCGTCGATTTTCACTTGGTTACCTAAGATTATCTTCTCGTGAATGTAATCACTAAAATTTTCTTCAGTTTTCCAGTTTCGCGCTTCAAGCTTCCTTCATAATACTAATTTGCTTGGTCTATTGTCGAACATTGACCGCATTTCATTAAGCAAATCCACAATTGGCATTTCAAGACATTCCGACTTTGAATTGAACCAATTTCGTGCTTTTCCACCTAGACGCATTCCAATCAGAATTCTTGTCAACCCTTCGTTTAACTTGTACGTCGTTTACAGGAGTTTTACTTGCTTCTCCCATATACCAAAGTCTTCGCCGTTACCTTCGAAATAATTGAGTACGTCTGCTATCGCACCGATGCTTGCCTTAGACGTCGACTCAATCCGTCGTTCTCAATTTGCACAAACCATAGCCCGTAGGTCGTCCAACACACGTCGCATCATCCGTAGTTCGCGCTCCGCCAACTCTTTCTCGCGCCTCGTTAATTCCAATTCGCACACGTCGTTTACATCGTTATTCACCTCGTTATCACTCACATCGTCGTCATCGTCGTTTCCTAAATTATTTCTTGCGTCGTTACCATCGTTATCATCGTTATTGATATCACCGTCGTCGCCGTAATTATCTCCATCGTTGTTTGATAATTTCCACATTCAAATTTCCATAATTTGATAATTAAACGATTGAATAAAACCGCTTTGGATCCCGTCGTTCGTAATCCTTCCCGTCGTAGGATTTCCTTCAGATCGTTTAACGTAAAATTATTCGCCGTAGTTTTATCCATTTTAACTTATGCACACTTTTTAATCACAATTAAGATAATTATTACTATTATTACCCCGGACGAGCCTTCAATTGTGGGATATAATTAATTAGATGTTATAAATTTGGCTTTATTAACAATTATTTATTAATGACAATATACCACTGTTGCATCGTGGTCCACCCTTAATAGCTCTGGTGACAAGGAACAACAAACCTTAAGCACTTACATTTGGCGGCTCTTAATCTCCGGGTATCTTTATGATTGTTGCCTCACTTTACAAATTCTTACTAGCAGCAGCTCAAAAAAAACACAATCGGTTCAGCTAACAGATTTACTTTGAACAGTAAACACATAAATGGAAATAGGAAAATCAAACTCAATACAAATATAAACAAACTTAAAATTATATTAAAATTAATCCAAACCTTTATCTTTTGATGGTGACTTGTCTAGGCGTAGCGCGCAACAATATGCGCACAATCACTTTCTTCTTGATCACTTATCGCCTGATCCAAATTGTAGCCTGCACTGGTTCTGTCCCTGACCTGAGACAATTCCAGTCCAATTGTTGTTCCCGTATTATCTTTCCCCGTAGGAAAACACGAACCCTTTAATCTTGGGTCTGCAAACCAAAAGTTGATCGGAAGATCAATATTTCTCTTTATACTTGATGATGCATCACAGCCCGAACTCCAGTTGATTAATTCAACTCACAATCTTTAAACTTCCGGAAAGGAACTTTCAATACGTCCGTCCGTTACGTTTTCAAATCAATCACTGACTACACGTCCGTCTGGTTCGCTCTCAGATTAATAACTGACTACAGGTCTGTCCGGTTCGCTCTCAGATTAATAACTCCCAACACGTCCGTCCGTGACGCTCTCATATTTATTCCTTGTTTATTATCCTTAGTTATCACTTTTCCCTTTTGTTTTTATCCTTGATTTGTTTTAGGGTATCCGTATTTTTTCCCGTTGTTATGTGCGCGTCTTCAAGCCTACGCATCATTTTTGAAAGCATTTGGATGTAACACCAACTTAAAATTAAATATCTTAAAATTAACATTTAAACAATTAAATTTAACAGTTAAAATAAATAAAACAGTTAAATAACAATTTAACTAACAAGAACATCCACGATTGTGCTTCCTTTTAGTAACTGGCTTTCCTACATCTCTTATAGCTCAAAGCGGGTCACAACAATACATAAGTAAAATAATAACATAACATAACAGGTTGACCATCGTCGTTAGGTATCAGCTACCCTTGTCAACTTGCTTGAGTCGTTCGCTGTTAAAGACTGAAGACCCTTCTCGGATGCCGCTCGATGGTCCACCCATGTACATTCAGGCACCCCTGTTGAATACCGCCAGACCACCCACTGGGTCGTGGTTCCTGGCGTATTATATTCGCTCTCGCTCTTACAACCATCATATTCGCTCTTACTCCTACACTCGTTTGCAATTTATTTTTCTGGGATTCTCAATTTTTACAGGTTGGCCATTTGGCTACAAATTTTGTGCGAAGCTCAAGATTGCTTTCGATAAGGAAGGATCAATAAGGGACCATTGTTTTTTGTCCACTTATGCTTATGGGAATTCGCTGCAGCCTCCCTAATATTCTGCTTACTAATATCATTATTTCGTATTTCGTATTTCGTATCGTTTTAGTTTTGAAATCGCATAGATTTATTTAGAAATTCTATTTGATTAAGGGCCGGTATTTCCATCTCCTAATAAAGTACCCAATAAATTTATTCGCCAAATAAGTGCCGTCATTGGTTGTTTAATTTTTGAATGGCCAATGAGGGCTCTTATTCGCCGAATAAAGTTATTTGGCAGTTTATTATGAGATGGAAATACCGGCCCTTAATGTATTTTGCGTTGTATAAATTTTCCAGGTGTCGAAATGGTTCGACCATGTTGGTTGTTAAAGTTTCTTGTCGTCGCTGTTGCTCGCCACCTATTTCAAGTTACCTTCAAGTTAATTACCTTGAGAAAATTATCATTTCTTATGAAATTATTATTACGCAATTACTTTGGTTCTTATTTGTTGTTCCATGTTCTAGCAAAAAAAGAGAAATTTAATTGTTTAATTTTTTACTAGATCTATTATAAACTTTACATTCATAAGATGTAACATAAAATAAAATATTTTTGAGATTCTAATTTACATTATCTGATTTAGAAGTCTTACTACTTACCTAATCGTGAAAACCGCACGACGGTAAACTAATAATTACACAAAGGTTAGTTTTGTACCTAGGGTGGAAAGTAGTCTATTGCCGCACGCAATATAGTCAGAAACTATACAAAACCGGTAATGACTCTTTCTTCCCGTGGTACACTGACAATTTTTTCAATGCGACTGCTTCAAAAATTACCACAAAGCAAACGAAAATACCTATTTAATGTTTCCCATTCCTTGGGAAAGACAACTGGACACTGGCAAAGCCTACATTCCTTGTGTTTGTAGAAAGAGACAATTTTATTAAGAACGTATTTTACTGAGGGCAACTTTGTCAGTATGGAAGTGATGCCGCAAAATTATAATGTTAAGGCTGCATTTTTCGATCATAATCATAACCCCAGGATGATATTTATTGCAATTTCTGTTGGTTATCCTTTATTAGAGGCGGTCATAGCTTGGCAGTTAAGTGCATCTACTGCTAATGCGAAACGCTCGGATCGAATCCGGGCAGGGTAAGAACTTTATTCTGACCGTCTCTCCTCGGCAGGTAATGGTAAACCACCGAGATAATCTGCCAAGAAAATCCATAATGAAGTGTAGTACACTTCCCGTGGTTCGGAGCCCACGTTAAACAAGTAGGTCCTCTATGTATGTGAAAACAATTTGAACGCACATCATATGCATAGAAAGAGATAGAACGAGATGGGTCACCTAACCCTTATTAGGGTAAAAGGACTGAGAAGGAAGGATCCTTTATTAAATCGTGATATAGGGCACGAATAACATTATTAAAGAAAATTATAACATTTTGCTACCTTTCGTCGTTTCATGCACTGCACAGGAAGGAATATGAAAATAAATGTGCATAAAAATGTACTAAAAATTTTGACAAATGTCATACAGTAAATCTTGATAAATTTACAACAATTTTTACTTACATTATTTTTCTGTAGCGTCATACAACCTTCTAGATAATAAAGTTGGTCTAACGCTGTTCAAGATCAAACTTTGTTGTCACAAGCATTACAACATATTATTATTCTATTTTTGGGGTTCTGGAACGGCACGAAACCGCACTTGTTCCATCTCATCAGTATTATTATTGTTGTCAAGATTCAAACACTCAACAGGTGTTAACATTTCTGTATATAATAAGATTTCCATTAGCTAAAATTTTTACATAATTTCATAAACATAAACTAAATAAAGCCGTTTAAAATTTCTCGTCGAATAACTTTTCCAATTTTCCAATCCGAAATTAAAAATGTTAGCTTGATCTGTTTTCGTTCTTAATTAAATCACGTTTAAAATTCATTGAATACTTTAAAATTTGCGAAATATGTAAATTAAAGTGAATAATCCTAAGGCAGGCTAGGGGTAATGCAAAATTATTATCAATAAATATAATTCGCTTATGTGTAAAGTTTTAATCTGTTTAAAGTGAAATCGTTTTAAAGCTTTTAAATTAATGTCCGGATTAAATACTACAGATATTGTGTTTATTTTGGAAAACCTGTTTTGACCAGTCTTCTTGAGAATCATTCAATTAATATTTTGTGCCTAAATCCAAAATAAATGTTTGTAAATTTTCTAAATTGCTAAGCTTGCTTGAATGTTGTCTTTGGTAATGTGAATTTTTTATCCATTTTACTTATACAAAAGGGTATGCACTTCGTTAAAGCGTTTACCGCAACGTGTAAAAGTAAAATAGACACGTCCGCAATGTAATGCATTCAAATTACTTAAATTACAACAAGAGTTTCAATTTACATAGCCTCACAGTTGAGAATTAGCCAATTTCCGATAGGACGAATATGCTAATAGTTTAATTTAGTGAAAAATATTAGGAGATTAACGTTCGCTTTTCTTTTGTTGCAGATGTCGACGAAAGAAGTTTTTTAGACAAATTAGGTCAAGAACTAATAGTGACATCATGTACAGAACGTTTAGAAAGAGCCCTTATGTGCTTAGGTGGTAATTTAAAAGACTTTTTAACAACTCTCGACGGAGTTCATGATGTTCTCCAACATCAACAAGACGCCGAGGAATCGGACCACGAAGCCGCTTTTGTTTGTACAAGTTGCGAAGATTATCTACAATTAGAATTTACAACAGAAAGACCAGCAGTAGCCTTTTTGTTGGTCGGTAGTTTAAAAGCAATTGCCAGATTACTCTACTACACTGAGGTTGATATTAGCATAGAACAAAGTAGACAGGATTCGAGACACTTTAGGTACCTAATGTAGAGCTTTCTGGGTTACTTATATTTTAACATACTTTTTTGCAGTTACAAAATAAATTTTTTAACGGAGGAATCGTTAACGCAAATTAATACGATTAACTCTTCTTCGTTAGTAACCGATATTCAAATGGGAGTAGCAACGTTTTGTAAAGCATTTCCGTGGCATTTTGTAATCGATCGACGCTTAGAATTGGTACAATTGGGTTCGGGATTTATGCGCCTTTTTGGTAGAATTTTAACGACTTGTGGTACAACTGCGGCTACTTATTTTGAATTTCATCGACCTAGAAATATAACGCTATCGTTCAACCAAATTGTTAAAAGAGCGAATACACCGTTCGTGCTAGCTATTCGAAAGCTTCCAGGAGTGGAGCCATTTCCAGCGGAAGTAAGTACTCTTTAATTTACTGCTAAGTCTCTAGAGACACTTGGACGTTATTTTCAAGGAATTTGTTATTTTTTTGTTAATACACGTGGCAAGTTATTTACTTTTTATTGTGTTAACGAAAATGACTTCGTTAATTTACTAGTGTTCCTATAATAGAGTGACACTTTCTAACAGGAATTTTAAATATAACGCCGATATTATGTAATATGTTATTAATATATTGGTACGACGATCATGCTGGAAAATGAAATCCTAGCTCCCACAAATATAAATCTCTCTAATCTCCTTTAAAGTTTTATATCAAATAACAATAAATTTGAAAACGTTTCTTAATTTGTAGCCTTGAAATTGGGCCAATAAAAGAGCCCGAAACCTCAGGCATAATATAGTTAGTTATCTTAGTGACCCAATTTTCCACAATATATCGTTGTTGTTTACCATTTAGATATATTTCAAAATACTACAAATCATGATCAAAAATTCAAAAATTTTCAATATAAATTGAACAGTTAATTTAGAAGTAGCACAAATTCTCTCACTGAATTCATATTGAATCGAATTCAGGATGCAGTTTATTCAATGCACGATTTCTATTAAAAAGTAAATACCTATATCAAAAATGAAATAAAATTGCGGAAATATAGTCTTTTTGCAATTACGTATCAATTCTGGAATACCTTTTATACTCCTTTTATAGGATTAACGTTTAATTATATTATGAGTGCTTGAGCTAATGTTACAAATTTCCACATTTTCTCCACTTCCTATTATATTTAATGTCATCTTCACTAAACGTAAGCTGGACGTGTTACTACCAGTTGTTGAGGACGAAAATTCATTTAAGATATAAGGTATTATAACATTGTTTTTCATCAATCAGTGTCCTAATAGTTTAAAAGTATGTAATACAAACTAAAATAATTACGTTCATAAAATTAACAAAAATTTTGGATTAAGAAAAATTATAAGACGTTAATTCATTAGTTAAGCTTCTTAAACTTTTCACTAAAGTTCCGTCTTGGAGGAAGTCGGTATGATTTGGAAATCAATTCTTTGAAAATTATTATTTGTTTAAGATAATTCATGCAATAAATTAATTCTAGTTATTCTTAGAATATTACCACTCGATTGTATTCGATTCTGATGTTTTTGTAAAATTGTTTAAAATTCTGCGATGGGAATTGTATATTATGTCTAATATACTTAATTATCTAAATAATTACTAAAATACGATTACATTATTTGTCTAATTCTATTATTAAGTTACATCTGCGTTTTCTTTCCGTTCTTTTGAAAATTGAAAAATATCTGATATCTCACTGATTTACACAACAAAAGATTTTACAATAAAAGTTTATTTTTAGATAGCGAATATATAATTATTCAAATAAGTTCAGAATAGCTGTCTTTCTGAAATAACATAAGACCAAAAACGTTTCTAACATTCTGGCCAAAAAGAGAACAGCATGCATTGCAACAAGTTTAAATAATGTGCAAGAAGCTTTTTCAGTTTCAATTCTTGTCTCACAGATACCAAAAATGGGGTAAATTTAAGTGCTATACTATGTTTAAATTGTTCTTCCTGTATTTTATATGGCCATTTATGACCATTAATGCCATTATTGAAGAAAAATTTATTTGTAACTATAATTGCTTTCAATTTAAAATTTTTTTTAAAAATACTGGAATTTGATGAAATTATTAAATCGATTTTTATTATTGTATAAAAGGTTATTGATTAAGTATAATTAACTGTTGTGGTCAAAATGGGTTTCAATCGTCACAAAATAATGTTAATGTTCGAAAATAAAAATTTTTCTTCCTAATTATATAATAGTAAAAACGTAATTTTAATTGAAATAAACTTTTGTTTAAACATCGTCGTATTTTTAAGCATCTGATGCTGTCTTGTAATCAGTAGCGGTTCGTGACTTTTCAATGGGATAGCACAAAATTTTATAACATAATTCTTTCCTCCACTTCCCCAACAGAAGCCAGTCAGGAAAAAGAATCTGTATATTTGGAATTATTTGCTAAGTCATCTTTTGAGCAGATTGAGGGAACAATACGGTAAGACATCAGATTAGGCATGAATTGTGGTTCTCCGCAGGCGCACATATTTTCGCCTGATTCTAAGTATCCCCATATTACTAATAATACGGCGATCATAAAATACTATACATATTACACGAAAGCATTAAAAAAGGAATAACGTATAGGAAAAGCCGAGTATGGTTGTCACACTTTTTAGAAATACATTTTTTATTTGTATAACCTTTAGCTATATATTTTATATTTCATGATCTGTAAAAAATTTTACATCTTAAACTGTATATTCTGAAAGTTAAAGTATTGTTCATGTTGTGACAACAATTCCCACGTGGGGGTTGATTGTCACACTATGTGAGGTTGGTTGTCATGTGCAGTTTAGATGGAATAAAATAGTAACAGAAAAAATGGAAAACTTGAAAATTTTGGTAAAATCTCGAAGTGTTTTGGACATTATTTTTTTCTCTCTGCGATATAAACCCATACTTATTATTCAATATAAATTGCTTAGTTTATACATAATATAGCGCATCTGTAACTGCAAATATTGAAATGGTTAGTTATTACATGTAACAAGAAATTGAGCCCCATTTGTGACAACTAACCACATACAAAATATTTCTCTCCATACCTGAGCAATTAAATAAAATTGAACTAAGTAAGATTTTAATTAGAGGTACACAAAATAAATATCATTAGCTATTTCGAAATTATCTGGTGGAATGAAATGAAACTTTTTATATAAATTAAGTGTACATTGTCTAACTATGCTAAGGGTGTGGTTTTTCAACATTCAGGTAACAAGTACAATGTGTTGTAACAACCAAACCGTGTGACAACCATACCCCCGGTTTCGTCTACTATTATAATACATCCAGTAGAGGATTGAAAAATACGAAATTTGCAAATTGAAGGCTGAATTTTCATATCTTGTACGCCTATTATTTTATTATTCCAAATAGTTTTACTTTTATAACGTACCTGCTTATATCAGGCGAGCAGATTTGTTTAGAGACAATGAAGAAGTCGAGGTCTATTTATTTAAAACTATAATGAAAAAATACTGCAAGATTACCATTTTTTTCATTTATAGTGACATCTTCGGCGATCCAAAAAATTCAGTTTATTTGCAGAAATTCTATGATTTAACCATTGCTAGGGTACCAAAAACCTAGGGTAGGTACTAAACAGAAGAAATACCCAGAAGAATTACCAGGTACCCAGGTTACTTTCAGAATTGTCGTCTACTTGTGCAGATTGATATATCGCATTCTCATCTATATTATAAAAAGAATTGTAAATACATTTTTTAAATTTTTTGTTAACAATCGACCAACAATAATCATTTAATGTTGGTTTTTCATAAATTCAAAATTAAAACTAGTTGATATAACAATAATTATAATAATAATATATTAGCATATTTAGTAAAACTAACTTTTTTATTTTGTTGAAGGTGTATTTTGGAATGAAATGAAAATATGGATACAATTTTAGAATATAACTAGATTGAAAATTGGTATATCGTAATATGAAGGACCCTGCTTACAGTTCGTCCTCATATAAATTCATTTAGACCTAAAGTTACTATTTCTGTAAAAAAATTCCTATTTCTATATAGCTGACATAATACTGATATGTTTCAAGGTCGCGTTAACGTTAAATTCAAATTCATGTTTGATATATTTAGCTAACGCTCTCGAACTTTGCATTCAAAAAAATGCATTCTATTTACTATAAATAACCAATGTAACAACTAGTTTTTGTTGTATTATCGAAGGTTCAAGATAAATGGAAGTTTAAGCTTGACAGTTTAATAACAACAGAACGATAGGATTTCCTGAAAACTTTGAGTTTAAAATGAAATATTCTAGTAAGTAATTACATGCATCATTTTAAAAGTTATTATTAAACATTTGAAGCAGATAAAATTTTAAAAAATATACTCAATATCTACTTTATTTGAATATTATTTGTTTGTATACACGTCACCAATAATTATCTGAAGATGCTGCAAACAAGTACTTTAAACTAAATTTAATGTAATATAATTTAACTTAATTACATAATAGTTAATTGTTTTAAAATTAAATACTATAATCAAACCGCTTATAATAGACTTCAAAAGATGTAATAAATTAGTCCATTATAAGCGAGATTGTAGCAAATAAGTGCATTAAAATTAACAAAGAAATTAAGATGCTTTCACGATTGCCTTCGATAAATATCGAATCTTTGATTTTGATATCAATTTCCCCTTGCAACAAACGTTCTAAATTTCACTACATGTTGTTGTAAATTCGACATTGTTGTGGAAGAAATATTAGTAAACTTTAAGCAGTAAATCCACAATAGGAAATACATAATTGTAGCATGTCAACATTTACTGGCATAGCAATAGTTACATGAATTTAGGTATATTTAGGGAACTATAATAAACTATTATAGTACATTGCAAACGAAAATTTAGCCGGGACCTACGGAATTCGTCTACTATAGGCGAATTTCCATTGCAACCCAGTCCATTATAAATGAATTACAAAATTAGGTTATTTGTAGGATGGAGGAATTTATTCTAACTTGGCAATGTCGCCTTGGTGCTAAAATCGATGCCATCTACTCGTACCTATATGCAAATTAATTATATTTTAATATAATAATATAAAGTAATATCGGTAAGTATCTACTGAATAAAAAAGTAAACCAATTTATAAAATGGAAAACAAATCTTATACAATGCAGGATCACATTTCACTTCTTCATATCACATTTAGGGTTGGAAAGTTTTTTCAGTATAACAGTTATAGTTAATTTAATATAAAATGTATTGAATATTAAAATATATTAGGTAATATAATATGCAATGCGATAATTTCTGAAATATAAAACGTTTTTTGATGGGTACCTAATGGGTTTGAATTCAATATGCAATTACTTTAGGAAAATATTTTTAAAACTTTAACTATTGAATATTCAACATTCAACCATTTCAAATTGAATAATTTACAAAATTACCTATATTTTACATTAAATTATATGCAGTTACATATTTCTATTCTGTATATTATTAATATTACTACCCCTGATTATAATAAATAATAGTGTCAGAAACGCAAACTTTATGAGAATTCTGGTAACAAATTATCAACAGATGGTGTTACTGAATTGAAAGGAGTAATGAAATGATTTAACACCAACACAAATTAAGATTGACAATTCCTTCCGATCCCGGATATATGGAAGATCAATATAGATCAATTAAACTTAAAAAAATGAAATTGCAAGAATATTTTGACAACAGAAGCCACATCTTGAAGGGCCCGATGATATCTCGGGAATGATTCTGTAATTTATTAGTACTACAATCAAAGGTACTAGAAATAAGCCATCTATTAAAAATCTAATTATTCGTTTGAAGTCGGAAACCTACAAGAAATTTGAAAAAATATGCATAATATGCACGACTTATTGTAGAGGGCAAAGTTATTGACTGGTATCAAGATGTGAGACTGACATCAATATTACACAAGGTAAAGGAATCAATGCTGCATGACCAATTGACTGAATTCCTGACTATCAATAGGATTGTACCTATTGAGTAATTAGGACTTAGGAAGAGTTACAGCAGGTTCATCTCTTGGTTATCTTTTGAATAATATCGGACATTCCCAGAAATCCAATAAGGTTTGCGTATCTAATACTTTAATGAAGTCGTATGAGTTTTTTAGAAACTAAAGGTAAAATCTACTTCTAAAAAGTGCAGGAAATTAATAAAACAATTTAGTGTGTTTAGAAAATAAAATGTATGTTATAATAATCAGATGACATAATGGTGAAATTAAAGAACAAAGAAAAAATCGAACGATTTAACGCATTAGTAACTGAAAAAGAAACCGAATACAAAACAAATAGATGACATGAAATGTAAAGAAATGTAATAATAAAAAAAAAAATTTTATTATCAATAATAATCATTGTAATTCTAGGACAAGTTCATCACAGCGTAACACTTACATAGCTTCCATTTCTAAGGGTTTACCATTTCATTTAAATATAAATGGAAGTTAAATAATTCCAAAACTATTTAACCAATTTCATTGTTAATGCCGTTTCTAGTTAATGTTAGTGCTAGTAAAATTTAGTGTCCAATGAAAACAGGGCAGGGCGGTATGAAATTATAGATGAACTAACTACAGGGTGGACTAATACTAACTTGTTAATCTATACAGTTAACAATAATACTGTGTTCTTCATAATTGTTTTAAAATCTTGTCCTGCGTTTTTTAAATTAATATTTAATGTTAATTAATTACAATAATAATAGAACAAGCCAGAAAAAATTTATTAACTCCAGTAATTATTATGCAAGTAAGTTAATCGGATTCTATATTCGATTGATCCAATATCCAATATTTCGTTCTCATACTTGAGCAAAATTAAAATTGCCTCTAGAGTCTGAATTGATATAATTTTTCAATATTTGCTTACGTAGATAATTCCAATAGTAGTTAGTTTAAAATGTCACCATTGGAACTAACTCTTTTTTTAACAGCTTCAGAGCGTTAGTTTTTTTAGCTTTAAAAATTGATGTTTTAAAATGATACCAGAGAAGACTGTTAAAACACTTTCAAATTATTTAAATATCGCTATATTAATCATTAAATTTTATAAAACTTAAATTTCTAAAAATTAATAACACAAATATAACATACAATTTTTAGAAAGCATTATCGTCCTTTCTTCCCATGCTCTCAGTTATTATATGAGAGGCTATTTCTTTAATTTGGACAATATAACTTAGTTTATCGAATCGAAAAGTTGCGTAAACTGGATCATCTTCACAAAAATTTCCGGTATGATCAACAATTTCTAAATTAATTCCAAACTGAATTTGATAATTTGAATTATGAATTTGATAACCCCGGATACAATTTATTTAAAGCACGAGTACTGTAAAAGATTAAATTACTATTCTGACAAGACTGCAAACAAAAAAACCTCTGTAATGCTTCGTACAGTCCTGAGAAGTTCAATCCAATTTTAGGATTACTATCGATGAATTAGGTATGGGTGCAACGAATAACTTTTTCAAAATGCACATCTTTTCCTATTCTGAGTTGTTTAATATTGTCTTCGATATAACTGTCAAAGTTCGGATAGTCGATTACGAAGTGTGGTAAAAAATTTATGTACGTTAAATCACCTCTTCTAAAATTTTCCTTTAGTGACTCAAGGCTTGAAATATTTACTAACGTGTAATTTGAGAAATTGGAATCAAAACCCTAAAATATATTGTTTATAGAAAATCATATTTAAATTTCTACTTGCATCGAAATTCATTTCGTCCACATTGTAAGGTCCAAATACACTTCTTGCAGCGCTGCTGTAGCCAACTCTCAAGATTTCATCGTATTGCCTAAATACTTACTAAATGCACACTAAAAATGTAATGCTACCTCTTATTTTATTAAACTTATACATGCGTATTAAATAATTGGTGTGGAGATGGGTTTGTCTACCATAATATCTGAGTAATGATTTCCAAACTTTACTATTCTCCAGTTTTATCAAGTCAGGATCTAGTGTTACAACGTTACCTGTATTTGGTGAATATTTTGAAACCCTCACCTAAAATTTTCTTGTAATGGGCATAGATTTTCCACAGTCCAACAGAAATACTTGTGAATATTATTAACAATCCGGGAACAATATAACTTTTCATTATAAACCAAACACAAATACACAAAAAATTAAACCAACAAACAGATTTTAAAATTCACTCATAGGTAATTTAAGTAACTTTTGTGCATGCGAACCAACTTTTGCATTACTCAAGTAAATTAAAATGTTCATGTGGCCTGATAATATATAACACAATTTAAATTTTGAAACAAAATTTATAATTCCGCCGTTTCTGTGCCGAGTGTAGGAGAAAACTTTTCTTTGATATTTCTAAGACTGAAAATTTTAATCGAAATCTAAAAACTTTTAGTAGTATACCAATATGAGGTAGTTGTAAAAATACAGTTTTAATATTAATTTAGGCACATATTTGAATTTTCTTGATAAGCATAAAGTTGGTTCGTAATTACCCGTGACTGAATTTTACAATAATATGTGTTAGTTCTTTTGATGATTTGTATATTGTCGGTTATTTACAATGAAAAGTTTTACTGTTCCTGTATTGTTTATAACATTTACAACAACCGTTCCCATGAGACTTTGGAGAATCTATGACCATTACAAAACAATATGTTACACCACGTTCTGCATCCACGACACCTTCCCAACAGGTAATAAAAGGTTGACTAGCTCGAAGTCGCGAAGGGGTGGGTTGGTGAAAGGAATGAAAGGGTCGTGTGACGACACGTCGCAAAGCGTGTGTTTCCACTCAACGACCGGGCAATCCTCGATCGCGAGTTATGATGTTATATCAAAATCGGGGGGGGGAGTATATTTACACACGGAGTCAAAAGGGCGCCACGTGAATTCTGACCCAAGGTTCATTCGAAAGGGGTGCAAATCGCCCCTTCCCAGCTGAATACACGACAGCTGTTGATAAACTTAACGCGGGTATCTCACACTGGTGGCCTCTCTTTGGATTACAGGTACATCTTGCTGTTATAAAACCTTACCTTACATCATCTCTAAATAAACAAACACATAAACAATAATAAAAACACAAACATAAATAATAAAGATATAATGTCGAAATATACAGGGGGCACTTGGTAATTTATAACATATGTCTAATCATATTTACAGCTACATGGTGTTACAAAAACTCAAATGTGAAAAACTTGACTTGAATAAAGGATGAAACGTTATCACTAAAAATATTGACTTGACGTTGATTTAATTCAGTTACTATCAAACATGACATAAAATTCAATTTGAAATATGATTGGTTTAATTTATTAATCTTAAATATTACGTAAAACATAATTCGAAGAATATGACGGTATTTTAATAAACAATTTAGAATATTAACATATAAAAAGGACATACAAAGAGGTTGCGATCGTCTTTCAAGGTACACCTGAAAGGTGGTAAAATGTAATGGTCAAAACTGACCAAGAATACAATAATACTTAAAAATACGAAAGTAATGCTTACATATAAGATACTGATGTGTTCCAAACGGAATTTCCATGAGATTTGCCAATCTGAGATACGGGAATAATGTTCTTCCATAATCGAGATGACCATAAAATACGTCGAAATGTTGAAGGTAATTCGGTAAAAGATGATGACAAAACATAAGAGTTTCCAATTCCGATAAAATTAACTTGATCCGGATCTGACCGTGGTCAGTTTCGCGCAGCCGGATTAGTTGCGTTAGAATGACACGAACGAGTTTGTTAAATAATAACCTCGACTTTAAATTTCACTGATTTAATTTACACGAAATAAAATATTGGAGTACGGTACTGTTCCTTCTTAATTAATAAAAAGTTATCTCGAAAGAATGTCCACATGTGATGCACGTAAACATCTGGATTACGTGGTACACTTAACGAAGGTTCGATAAAATGATCCATATCGAGCGGCGCGTACATATCGACCGCTGGTTTATTATGCCGAAATGATTTACATAAAAACTTGCATTAATGTATGCGTTAATAGTTCAAACCGAAATTGATTTTAATTCACTAAGTTTAATTCCAAAAACGTTAAATGTTTAACTCGAAAACTGATTTTAATTCAATAAGTTTAATACTAAAAGCGTTAAATGTTTGATTCGAAAACTGATTTTAATTCAATAAGTTTAATACTAAATGCGTTTAAATGTTCAACTCGAAAACTGATTTTAATTCAATAAATTTAATACTATTTAATTAACATGTCCAGAAAGAATTAAAACATAACTAAATGACCGAATGATAATTAAATCAAATGATGCCGTTCCATATTGATGAAGGTTCGTATAATCGATAAAAAATCTGTTACCTATTTGCACTGTTGCACATATTATATTACACAAAATGACTGTTAAATGATTTAAAATTTTACGTTGGTAAAATTTATATAATTGACTTGTATTCAACTACACTAAAATTCCGCCTGCACTGGCGTTATCTCAATTGCTCGGAAGTACTTCCGGCAGAGTTTTTGGATACTACATGATCACTGTTCAGGCCGACATAGATTCGGACCTGAAGATCCCAAAGGAATCTTAGCTAAAATTGGGCTCTGCAGTGCCTTTTATGTGATTTTCGATGGTCGTGGGGATAAAAACCCTTCCATATTTCTTCCAGAAAAGTCTATAATTGGTCTTTAAATTCGACCTCGATACCTGATTGGTCAGAAAATTCAAGTGAAACGAGTCACTTTTGTCTTTCTTCCTACGAAATCTTGTCTGAACTCGCAAAATGCAGCTGGTGTTATTGCATTTTGAATGTTTACTTTATAATTTTTTGTGGAACAAAAAGGTATACTTTTAAAGTTTTTTGCCATCTGTGAAGGCAAAGCATGATTGCGAAATCCTCATAAACGTAACGTTAAAATATCTATGCTCGGGTTCGCCACATGTACACGTGTACAGATAAGAAAATAAAATCCATAAATCAACGTGGTTTTGACAGGCACATGTGCAACTTTGAAATAAAATTGCAGCGAACAACGCTATTCCAATTTAAAGTTTCTACATGTCCAACTAATTTGTTAACTATGTACCTATGCGAGAGGACGTAAATTCAAAACAGTACTGGGATGAAGGCAAAACTGATGACTGCCCAGATTCTTAATTTGTGCTACGTTAGTCTCGAAATATCATTCCAATCGTGTGATTTGGGATGGACGTGATTAAAAACCATTGTAATAAATTTAAATTATTACACGTTTGGAAAATATAATTTCGTCTGTTAATTTACACTAGATCTCTTACAGATATTATTCGACCTGCAAATATACGTTTCTAAAAATATTTTGATGTTAAAAATTTACTAAGACGGGATTTCGTTATTTCCTTGATTCTAATTTGAATTGACCAAGAAATATGTGACAATTTTTAAAAGTTAGATTTTAAAAATTCAAAAAGACGGGAAATAATGTAGTTTGATTCTAACAATATTTTCGCAAAAATTTCAAGACTCTGCGAGCGGGATTTCCACGTTACACTCCCCTTACGTCAAGAGTGGTTATACCTAACTACTCTTCAACTGAGGCGCGAGCAAGCTTAAAACAAGTCGAAGGTTGACTCCTGGCAAAAAAAAATCTATCCTACTTGGATTTAACATCGAAAATGTAATATCTCATTATTCAAGTCTTAACTAAATGTCAAAGCGTATCTAGGGATACCTAAGACGAAAACAAAAACTAAAAGAAGGTTCACCGAACCCTGGGCTTGGTCAGTCTGTGAGTCGTAGTGACTTCTACAGGAGAGGGCGGTTCGCGAAATCACGGGATCATTCGCTGACCGTGGGACCCACAAGTGTATATGGAGACACCGGACTCCAGATAGATTTGGACCTGAGTTGTCGGCAATACTTCATCGGCTGGATCATATTTACAATGCCGGTTCTATTTACAACTTCAGTAGATGGGGACTGATTATCTTAAACGGGAAGAGACTTGTTGTTAAACAAGACGAAAAACAAAATTTAAAAAAAAAATTCGAAAACTGATTAAAGTTCAAAACGGTGACAACCGTCCGGGTTGCACCTGAAAGTATGCTGAAACTGAATGCAGTGGCTTTAACATATTCAACTGAAGAATTGTGAGAAATACTTTCTCTTCAAAAGGCCGAAACGTAACTACGAAATTACCGCATGACTAATAGTGCCCTTAGGTAGCTAGTCTAACGCAACACTAGTCGATACTTGGCTTACTAACCGATCGGCGGGGTAGCTAATCCCTTGGATCGCTAAGCATACCCTCTAACTTCATATAAAAAAAATTTCGGAAATGGTTGACTTAAGATTCAAAACAAGGTTCGAGATTACAAAAAAAAATGACAAGCGAGATAAACAAGGGAAACGAAACAATAACCCGTTTAAATATTTGACACGCAGTTTTATGTCGTACGACTGGGACGTAATAACAATCTTCCTTAACTCTAACACCTTAAAACGAGTTTAACGATATCCAAACTTAACACTAACTAAATCGAAACTTAAAGCTAACTTAACCGAAACTTAACCGAAACGTAACCGAAACCTAAACTGAACTTAACGCTACTTAACCGAAACCTAAACCGAACTTAAATACTACAAGAGCGATAAAAAGAAATCCCCCTAACCCTAGGCTTAGCCAATCCTTGTGTCGTAGTGACTCCTACATGAGAGGGCGGTTCGCGAAATCACGGGATCATCCGCTGACCGTGGAACCCACAAATGTCTATGAAGACACCGGACTCCAGATCGGGGTAGACCTGAGTTAAGGTAGCACTTCATCGGCGTACTCATATCTACAATGCCGTTCATGAAATGTTCAGTCGATGGGGACTGTCTGCCTTTTTCAATTGTCGTTGAAAAAGCAGAGTAAAAAAAGACGTGTGCTTGGCTGGATCAAATTTACAAAGCCGTTTGATGCACTTCAGTAGATGGGGACTGTCTGTTTTATCAATTATCGTTGGTGAAACAGAGAAAAAAACTTGCGATTGGTTTTCCTTTCGTGGATCGGCAGATGTTATAACCGTGTAGGTTGATTGCAGTTAATCTATTATTCCCTAACAAGGTAAGTTTCCCAGAGTGTTGCTTCGAGTTGTTAACCCACACTTCTGTACAAAATTCCCTTACTAAGAAGGTTCCTTTGGGGCAGATTGTAGTCCGCCAAACGAAAAAGATGGGACGATAATTCACCGGGGAATGGACTAAGTCCACGAAATTACTCAATAACCTCGGGGTTCGGATCGTTATCCAACTGTGGATCAACGTCCAAAAAAAATTTATCTGGCAGTGGAACTATGTCCAGCCTGATAATACGATAACTCAATGAGAAGCGGGTTACTCTAATCAACTATTAACTAATACAATCTCACTACCAAAAATAGATCTCGATAAAAATTTCCTAGAGGGGGCGTTACAAAAAAACTTTCCCTAAAGGATGTGTTGCGACAATGATTTGTCTCACATTGGACACGGGTCCAAACAATACAACACGGTACGACATAATGACCATAGCAATGGCATTCTAAAAAAAGATCTTAACTTTAAACAAAAAAAAATAAAGAAACGAAAACACATCTACTCTAACCGGTACTCGATACCAACGAAAGGGGTTGGCAATTTAACGTCGTGCGATAGACAGTGGTTGGTGGTTGGCAATTTTGCGTCGTGCGATAGACGGTGCGACATAATCAGTGTGTGTGACGCGACAGGGACACACTGACTTCAACCCGAAATGATACTTAACTTTCCCTAACACTTCAGCATTAACTCGAAAAACTTCACGATAAACTTCGATCGAAAAACTTCAAAAAAAACTTTACGTTAAACTTCAAGTAACTTCAAAAAACTTTACGTTAAACATCAAATAACTTTACGTTAAACTTCAAATAACTTCAAAAAACTTTACGTTAAACTTCAAATAACTTCAAAAAACTTTACGTTAAACTTCAAACAACTTCAAAAAAACTTTACGTTAAACTTCAAATAACTTCAAAAAACTTTACGTTAAACTTCAAACAACTTCAAAAAACTTTACGTTAAACTTCAAACAACTTCAAAAAACTTTACGTTAAACTTCATACTAAATTCAAAAAACTTTAAAAACTTTACGTTAAATGTCCATACTAAATTCAAAAAAACTTTAAAAACTTTACGTTAAATGTCCATACTAAATTCAAAAAAAATTGACTAAGTTCAAAAACTTTCAACTAAATTCAAAAAAGTTTGACTAAGTTCAAAAAAACTTTCAACTAAATTCAAAAAAGTTTGACTAAGTTCAAAAAAACTTTCAACTAAATTCAAGAAAACATTCACCTCAATTCAAAAAAAAACTTTACGTTAATGGTCGATATCAAATTCAAAAAAAATTTACTTTAATTTAAAAAAACTAAATGCGTACCCTACATGAAGTGCGTTAATGCGTGACCCGTAGTAAGCGTAAGATGCGTGCGAAACGCTTGTGTCTTATTCGAGACAAAAGTAAACTAAAGATGCGTAATGACTGTACGACGTCACTGGCATAAAAACGTATAAAACGAGCGCGTAACATGCGTACGTAACATAAACGGAATCCATCGTAAACATGTGTGCTGGACACAACTACAACTTTCTATTCTTAATCGCTACAGACGAAATTTAAAAAAAATGATTCGATAAAAAACGGTACGTAGGGGTAGTTCGTAAAGGTGCGTAGAAGACGCATATTAAAGCCTTTTAATGTCAATTGCTAAGGACGGAATACGAATGCGTAAATAAAAAATTTTCGGAATGAGGGAGGGTTGATGTATTCCTGAAGGGTTGTTCGTTAGGGTAGGTATCGTTATACACAAGGACAAGGGTTGCGGTAAACACGGGATGTATTTTAACGTCTTACCTTGACGGAGAGATTCCTTAGGCTATCACAAAAACTTCGAGATTTATTTGATGAGAACAGGGGTGGTTTCCTGTATAGGGGTTCATAGAAAAGGTAGGTGCTCGCTGTCGTCCGGACAGTTTGCAAAAGAAAAAAAACGAAACGGTAAAAGGCAATCTTTAATTGATTGAACACAAAAAGTTTTCAACAAAACTTAAGGGTGGCAACATAACGCCATACGTAAGCGATAGTGTACGTAGTTTAAATGTCATACACGGGACGATAGCTAAAACCCGCAAAAACGGCATTACCTAAGCGAGAAAAAACTTGGGTTGTCTCGGTCCACAGTCAGTGGTGGTCCGCACCAAACCTGACCTCATCGATCCAACCTATAAATGCGTGACGAAAATAAACTCAAGGTAAATGTCAAAATAACATTTCCTTTTAAAATCTAATACAACAAATATTTATCAACAAAAAAAAATTTAGCAACAATAGTGACTCACTTAATACTGATAACGATTTACTTTAATCGTAACGAGATGTACTTGAAAAAAGAAAAATTCACTCGTACTTTCTTACAACAAAAAGAATACTAAAATTGAACTCGAAATTGTCTAAAATGTGGTTTCAAAACGGAAGTCATAATTGGGTCAACCAACACCTCGTCGGGAGGGGGTTGTTTAAAAGTTTCCAATAAACAATTGGACGTTGAATTCCCTAACTCGTCTTTTCCGAACTTGTCCGGTACAATTTTACATATCATTCTAAAACTAAAATTGTTTAAACTAATTTAAAAATCTAATTCGACAAAACACGGCCGATAATTTACATGTTACTCTAAAAACAAAATTTCGTTACTAAAAGGACAATGAATGATTATTACCTACAACAAAAATCTCGACAAAATTTAAACTTAACACGCAAGGACTTGACGTCACGGAATCTCGTTAGTCCATTCATGCACTTCGCTAAAGAACCATGATGACGTCACGGAATCTCGTTAGTCCATTCATGCGCTTCACTAAACTTTAAAATTTCAAAAATTCAAAAATGACTCTACGGACTTCAAAGAAAAATACAACGATATGCCAGAAGGGCTTCCTCGATAGTTACACGCGGTTGTGGTGCTATTTAAACTTGAAAACTACTCAATTTCACAAAAAAATTTCGGAATTGACGGACTTCAAAAAATTCAACACGAAATGCCAAAAAGGCGTTCTCGACAGCCACTTAGTTGGGCGCCAAATTATTTTTTTAACTTACAAAAATTAATTTGGAATTTACTTGATTTTCAAACAAAAAAAAAATTCGATACCATAACATGCCAAAAGGGCTTTATCGATAGCCGGGGGTTTCTCGATAGACCCACGTTGGCCGCGCCAAATTATTATCCTGTTACACCACGTTCTGCATCCACGACACCTTCCCAACAGGTAATAAAAGGTTGACTAGCTCGAAGTCGCGAAGGGGTGGGTTGGTGAAAGGAATGAAAGGGTCGTGTGACGACACGTCGCAAAGCGTGTGTTTCCACTCAACGACCGGGCAATCCTCGATCGCGAGTTATGATGTTATATCAAAATCGGGGGGGGGAGTATATTTACACACGGAGTCAAAAGGGCGCCACGTGAATTCTGACCCAAGGTTCATTCGAAAGGGGTGCAAATCGCCCCTTCCCAGCTGAATACACGACAGCTGTTGATAAACTTAACGCGGGTATCTCACACTGGTGGCCTCTCTTTGGATTACAGGTACATCTTGCTGTTATAAAACCTTACCTTACATCATCTCTAAATAAACAAACACATAAACAATAATAAAAACACAAACATAAATAATAAAGATATAATGTCGAAATATACAGGGGGCACTTGGTAATTTATAACATATGTCTAATCATATTTACAGCTACATGGTGTTACAAAAACTCAAATGTGAAAAACTTGACTTGAATAAAGGATGAAACGTTATCACTAAAAATATTGACTTGACGTTGATTTAATTCAGTTACTATCAAACATGACATAAAATTCAATTTGAAATATGATTGGTTTAATTTATTAATCTTAAATATTACGTAAAACATAATTCGAAGAATATGACGGTATTTTAATAAACAATTTAGAATATTAACATATAAAAAGGACATACAAAGAGGTTGCGATCGTCTTTCAAGGTACACCTGAAAGGTGGTAAAATGTAATGGTCAAAACTGACCAAGAATACAATAATACTTAAAAATACGAAAGTAATGCTTACATATAAGATACTGATGTGTTCCAAACGGAATTTCCATGAGATTTGCCAATCTGAGATACGGGAATAATGTTCTTCCATAATCGAGATGACCATAAAATACGTCGAAATGTTGAAGGTAATTCGGTAAAAGATGATGACAAAACATAAGAGTTTCCAATTCCGATAAAATTAACTTGATCCGGATCTGACCGTGGTCAGTTTCGCGCAGCCGGATTAGTTGCGTTAGAATGACACGAACGAGTTTGTTAAATAATAACCTCGACTTTAAATTTCACTGATTTAATTTACACGAAATAAAATATTGGAGTACGGTACTGTTCCTTCTTAATTAATAAAAAGTTATCTCGAAAGAATGTCCACATGTGATGCACGTAAACATCTGGATTACGTGGTACACTTAACGAAGGTTCGATAAAATGATCCATATCGAGCGGCGCGTACATATCGACCGCTGGTTTATTATGCCGAAATGATTTACATAAAAACTTGCATTAATGTATGCGTTAATAGTTCAAACCGAAATTGATTTTAATTCACTAAGTTTAATTCCAAAAACGTTAAATGTTTAACTCGAAAACTGATTTTAATTCAATAAGTTTAATACTAAAAGCGTTAAATGTTTGATTCGAAAACTGATTTTAATTCAATAAGTTTAATACTAAATGCGTTTAAATGTTCAACTCGAAAACTGATTTTAATTCAATAAATTTAATACTATTTAATTAACATGTCCAGAAAGAATTAAAACATAACTAAATGACCGAATGATAATTAAATCAAATGATGCCGTTCCATATTGATGAAGGTTCGTATAATCGATAAAAAATCTGTTACCTATTTGCACTGTTGCACATATTATATTACACAAAATGACTGTTAAATGATTTAAAATTTTACGTTGGTAAAATTTATATAATTGACTTGTATTCAACTACACTAAAATTCCGCCTGCACTGGCGTTATCTCAATTGCTCGGAAGTACTTCCGGCAGAGTTTTTGGATACTACATGATCACTGTTCAGGCCGACATAGATTCGGACCTGAAGATCCCAAAGGAATCTTAGCTAAAATTGGGCTCTGCAGTGCCTTTTATGTGATTTTCGATGGTCGTGGGGATAAAAACCCTTCCATATTTCTTCCAGAAAAGTCTATAATTGGTCTTTAAATTCGACCTCGATACCTGATTGGTCAGAAAATTCAAGTGAAACGAGTCACTTTTGTCTTTCTTCCTACGAAATCTTGTCTGAACTCGCAAAATGCAGCTGGTGTTATTGCATTTTGAATGTTTACTTTATAATTTTTTGTGGAACAAAAAGGTATACTTTTAAAGTTTTTTGCCATCTGTGAAGGCAAAGCATGATTGCGAAATCCTCATAAACGTAACGTTAAAATATCTATGCTCGGGTTCGCCACATGTACACGTGTACAGATAAGAAAATAAAATCCATAAATCAACGTGGTTTTGACAGGCACATGTGCAACTTTGAAATAAAATTGCAGCGAACAACGCTATTCCAATTTAAAGTTTCTACATGTCCAACTAATTTGTTAACTATGTACCTATGCGAGAGGACGTAAATTCAAAACAGTACTGGGATGAAGGCAAAACTGATGACTGCCCAGATTCTTAATTTGTGCTACGTTAGTCTCGAAATATCATTCCAATCGTGTGATTTGGGATGGACGTGATTAAAAACCATTGTAATAAATTTAAATTATTACACGTTTGAAAAATATAATTTCGTCTGTTAATTTACACTAGATCTCTTACAGATATTATTCGACCTGCAAATATACGTTTCTAAAAATATTTTGATGTTAAAAATTTACTAAGACGGGATTTCGTTATTTCCTTGATTCTAATTTGAATTGACCAAGAAATATGTGACAATTTTTAAAAGTTAGATTTTAAAAATTCAAAAAGACGGGAAATAATGTAGTTTGATTCTAACAATATTTTCGCAAAAATTTCAAGACTCTGCGAGCGGGATTTCCACGTTACAAATATTAGGTGACGGTTTTAAAAAATATACTACGAGGTGGATTACAATTTTATAGATGATATAATAGTAATTCTATGTGATTACCATATCTCATGTTTGAAATAGTAATCCGCTTAAAAATTCCTAGTTTAATAATTATGAATATTACATAATCAGAAAATCAATATGATACTTGGCATCAAATTGCTACCTTAAAAAAGATTTTAATTTATCCTTTCAAGCGACCCACAGGATCAAGTCTCTACTTCACAATGGCCTTCGATGTTACCATGATTACAATAACACAAAATTAATTTTTCCAAAAGGGTATTTTCTACTCATATATTTTTATCGTTTTAATTAAGTGAGGTTCTAGACCAGTGCAGAAGCCTTTGAAAATGATAAAAAGTGAACAAAAATAGCAGTAGGATGAAACCCATTGGAAAAGGAAGAGAATATAACAAAAATGAAAGGAAAAATAATTTACGGGCGATCTGAGGTCGGGAAGTGGAAGGGGGTGAGTTTTAAGGGTAGAAAACTGTTTTTCTCGATTTCCGGCAAAACCACAAGTCCTATGGAAAAAAGTTAAATGGCAAAGTTGAAGGTAATAAAAAGATCTACAACTTTTGTATTTACACTTTTTTCACATAACCTCAAAATTTAAGTGAAAAATTCAAATAACCAAGTTTTTGGTTTTTAATTTTTATCTTTTACAAAAAAAAAAATTTTTTCACGAAATTTGGTGAAAGCTTACCTTTTTATGTCCCAAACACACTGTAATTTTTTTGATTTAAAATATTTATTTTTTCACCTTATTTTGACTTAATATCGAAAAAGCACCCTAATTTTCAATCGAAAATTCTCGCGTCAAAATATCTGCTTTTTTAAAAAACTCGGTGGGCTTTTTGTTCGTTGAAATCTCTACTTTTCGATGGTGTAAAAAAATATACATTACTGTGGTAACTATTCTCAAAAAATGCAAAGAAACGGAAACAACTCGAATCAGAAATTTTTTTTTTCTTAAATCATCATGTACAATTTTGAGCTATTTATTAAAATTTATACTTTAATTACTCGAAAAACGTAAGATTCCGTGTTACATTGATAAACAAAAAATTGCAAGTCGGAATAAACAACATCGTTCATGAAAATACACGTGCAGGCTGAGTTACTTTAAGAGAATTGTGACAAAGCTTAAAATTTTCGGATTCGAGTTTTTTTCGTTTCTTTGCATTTTTGAGAATATTTACCATAGTAATGTATATTTTTTTTACACCGTCGAAAAGTAGAGATTTCAACGAACAAAAAGCCCACCGAGTTTTTTAAAAAAGCAGATATTTTGACGAAAGAATTTTCGATTGAAAATTAGGGTGCTTTTTCGATATTAAGTCAAAATAAGGTGAAAAAATAAATATTTTAAATCAAAAAAATTACAGTGTGTTTGGGACATAAAAAGGTAAGCTTTCACCAAATTTCGTGAAAAAATTTTTTTTTTTTGTAAAAGATAAAAATTAAAAACCAAAAAATTGGTTATTTAAATTTTTCACATAAATTTTGAGGTTATGTGAAAAAAGTGTAAATACAAAAGTTGTAGATCTTTTTATTACCTACAACTTTGCCATTTAACTTTTTTCCATAGGACTTGTGGTTTTGCCGGAAATCGAGAAAAACAGTTTTCTACCCTTAAAACTCACCCCCTTCCACTTCCCGACCTCAGATCGCCCGTAAATTATTTTTCCTTTCATTTTTGTTATATTCTCTTCCTTTTCCAATGGGTTTCATCCTACTGCTATTTTTTTCGGTTTCAAAAATTATCGGCACTGGTCTATTCTAGAAGTCACGTAATTTATTCCGCATACTGTAAAAATGCTGTAAAGCTAATTCCTGCATTGATAACAGTATGGAATTCTATGCTCATAAATGTGGAAAAAATATCGTCTTGTCAATGAGATAACGCCCATGTAAGTTTACAAAATTTAACTCGAGGTTTAATGTTGCTTTTAGGCGACACTTCGGTAATGATATTTCCACGAATTCAATTATTAATTTGGTTCCAATGAATATTTTCCGACATGTAGTCAAGTGTAAAGGTGAAGTTTTGAGATTTGGTTTCACGACTGATCAAAGAAGTTTAATGGAACCCAAAAATATGGAAAACATGAATTATGATGCAAGTGAAATTCAAATAGGTACTTTAAGTTTTTACTTTATATAAAACAATTTTTAGGGTTTTGAATTCAACTTCCCAACTTATCCGTTAATAAATCTGACAAGCCTTGAAGCACTGATGGACAATATTATTATTAGAAGTGATTTAACGCATATAAATTTTTTTCCGAACGTGCATTTTGAAGAAGTTCCTTGCACCCATACTAAATTCATCGATATTCATCCTAATAGAGGACGTTTTGAATTTTCAGGCTTAATTCGATAAATTGATAAATACAAAGGTTTTTGTTATTTACGGTTTTGTCAGTAGAATAATTTAATTATTTACAGTACTCGTGCTATAAATAAGTTGTATCCGGGGTTATCAAATTCAAATCCACCACCAGTGTTTGGAATTAATTTAGAAGTTATTAATTGTACGGGATATGTTTGTGAAGATGATCCAGTTTGTACAACTTTTCGATTTAATAAACTTAGTTACATTGCTGAAATTAAAGAAATTATGTTACATATAACTGAAGACATGAGAAGAAAACTCAATAATATATTTACTATAGACTGAATAAGATGTTATATTTTTTTATTATAGGAATTTTTAGACATTTAAATTATATAGACTTTGGCACCTAATAAAAATTTTCTTTAGAATAAAATTTTAACGTCTAAATAATTTAAAAGTATTTTAACAATCTTTTCCATTGCACCTTTTGGTAACGCCATGAACATGAGATCTATGCAAATATTTGTCAATGGTCAGAATGATTCGTTCATTTTTAAAGAAAACAAAATTAATATAAAAATTAAGCTAGTAATATTAGGTTTTTGAAAGGTTAACCCTCCAATTAGTCTTCCCAGGTTGAAAATAGTATGACGTGCTTTGGTTTAAGTTTTTACAAGCGGGATTCATTTTGCTTCTAGAAATTTCCTAGAAATAGTGGACTAGAAAGTTAGTAACAATCTAAGAAACGAAGAACGCAAAACGCTGTTTGTTTTTCTGAAATATTTTGAAAACTAAGGAAATGGGGTAATAAATTACGTTCATTGATTAGAGCATAAAAAATCTACAGTAATGGTTTGGACAACATTTATAGTAAAGGCAGTGGTTTGATCAGCACGCGTCGTCCAACACTAAAATTTGGGTTTAGGAAATTCTCAATTTCGTTATTTTTTGATGTTGTGTCGGTAATTTTTTTCAGCCGTCTAGAATAGAATTAAATATTTACAAAAATGTACACATTATCGTAAGACTTTAAAGAATACATTTTATGATGTAACCGATTTTTAGACCCTTCTTTGTTTATTTTGTAGTTATGTAAACAGAAAGATTTAGCTTTTCGGAATGGTCTTAGTTTTTCACTGTTTTGGGTCTTAAAATTGATTTCACCGAAATCGTATTATATGAAACAAAATTTTAAATAAAAGCAGACCTTTTCGTTATTTTCGTACGATAAACGTAGACTTTTTTATTAACGGGCAAAACCAAACGTTGTGCGACCTGTATGCAATATTAGATAACTTAGCATGTCAATAAAATATTCTACATTTGATCTATTAAGCAAACACACGAGTCTTTTTTGTTTAAAATTTTATTTCCAAGAAGATGCAGAAGATTTCTGTTAAATTAATTCTAAGACCTGAAAACAGTAAACTTTTAAGACAACTCGAAAAGGTTAAATCGTTTTGTTTACTATTTGTGGACAATAAACACAAAAGATCTAAAAAATTGCTTGTACGATGAAAAGTATTTTGTGAAGTTCTGAATTTTTAGTTTCATATTCTAAATGGCCAAGAAAACCTGCTTATTGTTGGAAAAAATTAGTTTCCAGCAAAAGTTTGTTGGAACCCGAGTTTTACGGCACGTGCATGCTGAACGACTGTATTATGATAAATATTGTACACAGAGAAATAACTCTATATGAAAAGTATTTGTACACTTTGTTACTCCATTTTGCTTAGTTTTTGAAAAATTCAAACACCATCAGGTTCTCTGTTTATAAAATGAATTCCACTTAGAGAAACTCAAAACAAAGCGACTAATGGTGGCTATGCTACCGTCATTAGTTAAAACGTCCTAATTAATAAATTGGCTTTTGGGAAAAAAATGAGTTTATATGGATATTATTGAGTCATTTCATATCATTTAAAAGACATTTGATATAATCATAATATATTACAGTAGGCATTAAATACAATTTTATAGTGAAGACAGCTGTATAACATCTACATAAAGTCAGATTTTGTCCGAAAACCAACTTGTCAGTTGGGACATTTTAACTAAACACAACAGTATGACTGGCCTAATAATTATGTATGTATTTATTTGTGCATTAACAGAAGTTCTTAATATAATAATTTACGCGTTGATGGCATAACGATACCGAAATATTAAGGTCGTAATTTTTTCTAATTTTAAATTTAGTTTACCCTTCCCCTGCCCTTTTAATAATGAATAATTTTTCATTGATTTCGTATTTTAATAATTTTTTGATTCAATTTTTTAAGAACACATTTTACAGAATATAATAAAAATAATATATGAAAAGTCAAAGTGCCTGAAAACAAAATATAACAGAAAATGTCCAGAAATTGTAAGAAAAAACTGAGGATATTTAATGGACAAAGTTGAACCTAAGGGATCATTAAAAATTTGGAATATTTTCGTGATGGCTTTAACAGTCTGAGGCACTTTTAGCTAACAAAAAATCCGGGAAGGCTGAAATTTGGTAAATATATTAGTATTCGAGTGCCGGAATGGATCCTCCAAAAGTCGCCTAAAATCTCTTCTCGGCTGCACCTACAATTGGAGATTAAAATTCCGTTGCTGTAGTTTTTCACCTATATAACTCGCATAAAGTACAAAATGCTCTACAGAATACATTTTTCAGAATTAATTTCAGAATTGGAATACATTTTTATTCGAAATAAAAATTATTCTAAACCTTCATTTTTTAAGTTTCCACAATAATGCACCAGTTCACAAGTTGACAGTTTCACAGACTGCTATTGAATCATCTTAGAGTCTAGACCTGGCCCCTAGAAATTAATGTCTATTCGCAAATTTAATGAAAGGATTAAGAGGGATGAAATTTAGGGACGAAGAGCTAATGTATGCTGTGGAAAGCTATTTTGCAAGGCAATGGAAACGTTCGTTTTCAGTGGTTTAGAAAAATTAATTCTAAGTCCAAGTGTTTTGAGACTCAAGGAGATTATATCGAGATATAAAATTTATTTCCGTAAAAAACATTGATTCCTTATACTGTTTTTACCAAACTTATTGATTTTCCCTCGTATAAAGGCTTCTGATTATAAGATACTGGTTACATTCTTTGTTTAATTTTATTAAGTTTAAAGCTATTTTTACCTAGGTTTAGGATAAATTACCTAAGCTACCTAATTTCTATCAGGAAAAACTACTTTATTTTGAAAATTGCTGTATAATGAAATCATCTGACCTCATAGTTGTAGTCTATAACATTTTCAACTGATATCCAAATACCTTAGGTTCGAATCTACCCATAAGCAGGTAGGCATAATCGCATAATTCTGAAAAACTTTGGCCGTTATTTGATTATAAATGGTTCAGGAATTTTAACAAACTTTAATGCGATTTTTTGTAGTTAAATTATTCAAGTTTTGAAACAAAAATAGCGCCCTGAAGATATTCAAGAAAAAGTTGGTTGATATTATTTTGAACCCGCTACTGTTGGAATTATCTACGTAGTTAAGCAAATATTGAAATATTATATCAATCCAAACATTCGAGGTAGCTTTAAAGTTGCTCAAGTATGAGAACGAAAGAGTGGAAGCGTAAGAGAAAAGGATATAAAATAATCGAATATAGAATCCGATTAACTTTTTTTGTCTAACCGAAGTTAATAAAAATATTTTGTTTCGTGCCGTATTAATATTATTTTACTATCTAATTGTATATTCGCATTTAAAACGCTACGAATTTCCTTAAATAATGAAAGCGGGATTTCGTTTTCAAGATAATCGGAAAATTTTGTCATGGGGCAGGCAGAAATTGAATTTAAAAATGTAAACAATTAGAATATATAATAAAACTTTTAAGTTCTAGAATTTTTCATTTCCACTGTGTATTAAAGAAATTCTTTTATTATAATTTGCAAATAGGTCTATTTAGAACTCAGAATCAACATTTATCATACTGAAATAATTTTTAAAACTGAAATTAACTGTAAAAATAAAAGTTTCAATGGAAGATTTTTTGTTTTATTTGCATAGTCTAGTTTTCTTTCTCTTTAAAACCATTCGAAAGCTTCAACCTATCAGAAAAATAAAAGAATTCCTTATTGAAACCTAAGCATAACACGGAATAGTTTTCTTGTCTATTTTCATACTTTTTTCAAATTTAACGAGTGTTGAAAAGTTCCGTTGAAATACTTTTAAGGACTCCAAATTACTAACAAACAGTAAATAACTAAATTTTTAATTGAGTCGCAAGAAATTGCTGATACGAACAAAAAATTAAAATGTACAATATTCACTTTTCAGAGTTAAAAATTGCTATAAAGATTAAATTTATTTCACTGAAACAAATTTGAAACTTTCAATTATAGCATCAAAATTAGATTGCTATAAAAACTGGTCACTAAAATTCAACACAGCGAAAATTATTACTTTGCTATTGTTCTAATTACTTACTAGGAGCTGAAAATTTTAATTAAAATCGTACGTTTTGGTTCTAAAACATTTTCGAAGACTGAAATTACTAAAATTTTTAATTGATTTAAAGTGTAACTTAAATCAGTGGAAAATTGACTTGCTACATTTTCATACTTGGTTTAGTTTCCAGAGCCGTAAATTTTAATCATAATCTTAATTTTTCTTAAATAAAACATTCTAAAATTTTGAATTTCCAGCAAAGTTTGCGACTTTCAGGAATTGTTCACGGTGGAAAGTTTTTCTTTTAAAAATTTTTACTTTCTCTGTTTTTCAAGAATGAAAATTTTAATTAGCATTACATTCGGTAATACTTAAACTGGTTTGAAAGTATCAAATCGGTGGAGCACAGTTCTACGGCTTTAATTTCTTTTTTTATATTGTTTCTTATAAAAACAAAATTTTTTATTCATAATTTCAAGTTCTACGCTAAAATTTTCGCTTTACTTAATATTTTTTCAATCGGTTAAAAATTATATTAAAATGTTTTTCTTATCTTCCTAAAAAAGATGCGTTAAAATTTTAATTCCAAGTTGGCGGATAGCTTAGAACGTACGGAATTCAAATTGATATCCACATAAAAAATTGACAAAGGTGGTTTTTAAATTAAATACATATAAATGGTCCAGTCAAATAAACAAAAACAGCAAAGCAAAAATTGGATATTAATTAATAATTCTTAGGTACCATTTTGGAATAGTTTAAGAAATAGAACCATTCAATGATTTCCAAGTTAGCAAAATTAATTTTGAACCGAACAATATGGAACAAATTAATTTCAATTAAAAGGTACAACACAACGTTATTTGCAAAGGATAACCGTATTTACTTACAAGTTACCCAGTTTCGTGCACAAATTGAGATGTAATTTTGAAATTTCATTATTGCAACAGTTATTTTGAAAATGTTAACATAATGAATACGAAGAAAATGTTTCAGAAGTTTGCGTTTAAAACGAAAAACGCATTTTTATGCCATAAATTTTCCCCACTGTTACAAAACATTTTAAGAAATATCATAATTTATCTTTTAACGTCTTCTTTAAGCTCGTATATCTGTAGAAGACTTGAGCTAAAAAGTTAAAGCGTTGGTAAGTGTAAAATTCTGGAAATTATATTTGGTAGGTTACGGCTTAAGGAAAATTAATTCTAATTTGTAATAAACATGACGTCTGATAGTAGAAAACAGATGCCTATAGATTTTTTTGTTCAAATCTTTGAATCAAACTGTCATATAATAAATAACGATATCAATTTATAAAATAAAAAGAAAAACCTTGATGAATGCTGTAGTATCAGAAATATTCTACAAATCTATCTTACTGTTAAAAGAAACTTTTTCTGGCCCATGTTTTAGGTTTATTGAATTGTTGACAAATGATTGATTTTGTTTCAAAAAGTAGCAAATTATTTTAGCGAAATAATGAAGATTTTTAGATCGACAAAACCGTCATTTACTTTCTAAATGATGAAGCTTTTAAATTTTCTTAATCTTGAATCTTGATTTATTTGTTTTGAGTTCATATTTTGCTCCTATTGTTTGTTATCGTAGGTAATCAGTAAAAGTAAGTGGTGCAACTTTATTAAAAACTTTCTTTTCGAGTCGTTTATCTTTTTGTTTACTTTCTGTGATAATCTACTTCTTCATAAGTTGGATCATTATTTGAAAATCTTAAACCATAAATCCTTAATCAAATGGTCCATAAAATTTTTTACTAAACTAAAATTGAAAATTTATGTTATTCAAATTGCGGTTTACTTCTTTAGGCTAAACAGCACTTGGATACAGTCCATGTTATGTGGCAAAATTGTGGGTTTGACGGGTCTCGATTTACTGACCCAATGATATTAAAAACTATTTTTAATTATTACGACTTTCCGGTGAATTTTCACTTATGTTAATATTTAATTTAGACAGTAATGATAGTTGCACGAATGATTCGTTTGTCTCTTCCTGTTTATAGCACTTTTCACAGGTATTTTCAACAAACGAAACTTGTAAAATACTTTATTGTCAGCAATCGTAATTGTTTAATTTTATGCAAAACACAAATTTCAATATTACATTTTGTGAATACATAAAACATCAAACAGCCAAGTTAATTGCCATAATTTTAGCGCATGTCACTCTGTTTTTATGCTGTAATTAAATATTTTAAAATTACACTTTCAAGTTACAATAATAAATTATCATTGCATGTGCTTGTAAAGTTTGAACTTTTTCGATTTCAAAGTTTTTTTTAATGGACTGATACCTACCCAGGTTGATAAACGAGCAAGAAATAAATGATGGGTATGCATGACTGGAATACGAAGACGCATTTGACAGTTTCCTTGAGAGATGATATTATTAAATAATATAAAATAGTTATGATAGCTATTGCCAAAGATATCTATTACGTAGCCAAACCAAGTTACTCTCTCTAAAAAATATTTAAAATTACGCAGTTTGACACCGAATTCATGGTTCAGCTCAAAGTCAACATAATATGAATACAACTCATCTCACAGTCACACAACAGCGCTTTGATTCACCATTTCGTCTTCGTGGATATTTTTGTGGTAATATGGAAACGTTCTTTTATGATCAATACATAGTAACCCTGTTACTAAGCAGTTGTTTAAATAACTGTTTAGAATTAACAATTAATTATCACGTTGTAATACATTCTATTATTATTTCTTACCAAATATTAAAGCATTAGTTCAAGTTAATATAGTTATATTTAATTCAGCGATCTACAAAATATCACAGGTTATGACGCCCAGTCTACGCAATTAAAAAAAAAACTGTTTATTGTAAGACATATCAATTTTTAATAATATCATAATGTCAAATAATAAAGAAGGGTCGCTAGAAAAATTAAAAGGCTCCGAAAACTACAATACATGGAAATATTCTATGCAAGCGCTGCTTGAACTACATGATTTAGAAAAATGCATTTCGGAAACTGATACCGAGAAAGATGCGAATAAGTTAAAAAAGGCAAAGGCGAAATTAATTTTAGCAGTTGATCCAGTTTTGTATGTGCACATACAATCATGTGCAGCAGCAATTGATATATGGATGGTGTTAAAAACAATGTTCGAAGATAAAGGCTTAACTCGTCGCATTGGTTTGTTAAGGATGTTAATATCAACGAATTTGGAATCGTGCTCATCGATAGACGAATATATTAACAAAATTACTGGAACGGTCAATAAATTAACAGAAATAGGTTTCCCCATTTCCGAAGAGTACATTGGGTCATTTTTATTAGCTGGACTTACAGACGACTACAAACCATTTATAATGGGCATAGAAAGTTCGGGAATAAAAATAACAGGCGATGGAATAAAATCTCGATTAGGTACTATTTGTTCCAGGTCTCGCCGCGAATTTGTTATCTGTGTCGAAGATAACTGAAACCGGTAATCAATTGAAATTTGATAAAACCGGGTGTTCAATAATAAATTGCAATAACGAAAAATTTGCAAGGGCAATTTTGATTGATGGTGTTTATGTATTGAAAACGAAAAACGCGTATGGAATGATTGCGAAACAATCGGACAATTTAGTGATATGGCACAGAAAATTAGGCCATTTGAATTTTAATGAAATTCAAAAAATGAAAAACGATCAAGTTGGTGGAATCTCGTACAATTCAACTGGAACTAAGATGAATTGTGAAATATGCGCGAAAGCTAAACTAACAAAATTACCTTTCAAACGATCAGAAAAACGAGCAAGTAATTTTTTAGATTTAGTGCATAGTGATTTAAATGGACCTATGGAAAATGAATCAATTGGTGGAAAAAAGTACTTCATGACATTCATAGACGATTTTTCAAGAAAAGTTTTTGTATACTTTTTAAAAAATAAAAGTGAAGCTTTTGAAATATTTTGTGAATTCAAGTCGATGGTCGAAAATCAAACCGAACGAAAGGTAAAAATATTGCGATCAGACAATGGGGGTGAGTTTACATTAACCAAAATTTTCAAAATATGTTTAAGAAATGTGGTATAATAAGTCAAACTACTGTACCACATACACCAGAGTAAAATGGCAGAGCTGAACGCATGAATAGAACCATCGTAGAGAGAGCCAAATGCCTTTTGTTTGATTCTGGATTTGAAAAATGTTTTTGGGCAGAAGCTGTCAACACAGCGGTTTATTTAATAAACAGATCGCCAGGAAAAGCGACTGGAAAAATGCCAGAAGAAATTTGGACAAATTCCGAGGTAAATTTGGAAAATTTACGAATATTTGGGACCAAGATGATGTACCATATCCCGAAAGTTCAGCGAAGAAAATGGGATCCAAAATCTCAAGAACTACATTTCGTCGGATATTGTGAAGGGACGAAAGCGTATCGTCTTATTGATAAAAAATCAGGTAAAATAACGAAGGCTCGGGACGTTGCATTTTTTGAAATTACAAAAATAGATTTTAGTCCTGAAGTAGCTGAATATTCTGATTTTGATGACATGGAGAATAACGATCCATCCATAATCATCACAACGAAAGAGGTAAACCATTTAGTGGGAGATGCTAACTCCAAAATTACACAAGAAGAGAATCTAGAAAATTTGGAAATAACAAATGATTCACGACCCACAAGAGAGAGAAAAGCACCTGTTCGTTATGATGATTTTGTTATGTTAGCAATAACCGAACCAATCCGAGAACCGTTAACTGTTTTTGAAGCATTAAATAGTGAAAACATAAATGAATGGTTAAACGCAATGAAAAATGAACATGATTCATTGGTAGAAAATGAAACATGGATGTTAGTCGATTTACCACCTGACAAAAGGGTTTTAAAAACAAAATGGGTATTTAAACTAAAATACGATAATGAAGGTAACATAACTAGATACAAAGCCCGCTTGGTTGCAAAAGGATATGCACAAGTACCAGGTTTAGATTATGGTGACACATATTCACCAGTAATAAGATATGGATCAATTCGTTACTTAATGGCTATAGGGAAGAAATATTAACACTTGGTGCGCTGTAAGCAACATCAACGTGACGTCACGCTGATGCACGCTAATGATATAACCTCGCTTAACCTCGCTCAGAAATACTTTGATTTGGTTTTGAACGATAATAATACATTACAACTAAGTAATAAATAAATAATTTAATAAAAAATAATAAATTTAACGTGTTTTAATTAATTTTTAAAACAATTTTAATTAATTAAGACGTCAAATATTTAGTTGATATTACAGCCACCAGGGTGCGTACAATTAATCTTTTTCCCCTATAGCTGCAAAATTTGGATTCAAGGTAGATCAAATGGATGCAATAACCGCATTTTTGCAAGGAGATTTAAACGAAGAAATTTATATAAATCAACCAGAAGAATTCAGTAGCGAAACTTCACAGGTATGCCAGTTGAAAAAGGCCATGTACAGATTGAAACAAAGTGCAAGACAATGGAACATAAAACTAAATGAAGCGCTAATAGATCTCGATTTCAAAAGGTCAAAAGCAGTTCCAAGCCCAAAGCAAAAATTTTGTGTCAACAACATGGGTCTAGTTGATATTAAAAATTTGAAATAAAGGAAATTTTCAATAAGTGGGAGTGTGGTAATATGGAAACGTTCTTTTATGATCAATACATAGTAACCCTGTTACTAAGCAGTTGTTTAAATAACTGTTTAGAATTAACAATTAATTATCACGTTGTAATACATTCTATTATTATTTCTTACCAAATATTAAAGCATTAGTTCAAGTTAATATAGTTATATTTAATTCAGCGATCTACAAAATATCACAATTTTGATCTCCACATTCTCTTTTAACAAGTCATAAACTCAAATTGACTATTAATGAATTTATTGAATACTAAATCAAATTAGACATAAACATGTGTCTCAAGAACAAAAGTCTTCTTTACAGAAAGAAAAACATTCAAAAGTACAAGTGAAATGCAAATTTCAGCATAAAAACCACTTGGATCTCTATAACAACACCCGTTCAATTAACATAAACCCCAAACAAATTTATTCACAATGTGGTGAAATTTATTACAATAGAGAAAATTTGAAAAATGTTTCTTTATTGCTTCATGTAAAAGCGTTGTCTCTGTTGTTCTGGTTAATCAGAATAAGTTCTTACCAGTAGAAGTCCTCACAAATCAACCTGTTCTCACATCAAATTTCCATAAAGCTCTAACAAAACCGCTTCAATTTTTCTTTTGTTTTTGAATTCAGCTTTACCGAAATTTTAGCAATCCAGAAGCTATTAAATTAATCAATCCCATGGTATTAATACAAATCAGAACTATTGATATTCTAACCAAACGATTCTAAAAATATGTATAGGTTAGAATCCGACGCCTGGAACCACAATCGACTCATTAGAAGTATTTTGGGACTCGCCAAACTTAAACTTCGCACAAATTTCTTAAACTATTCTACATCGTTGGAGCTACAAATTAATAATACCCACATGGGACCAACTTTAACAAAAATTAGCGTAACCTTACGCTACACTCAGGGAAGAGCACGTCATAATGTACCCCGGCGTGGTTTCATATATTCTTAACACTTAGAAAAATTTCACCTCAGAAGTTCATTTTTTTCGGATCTATCGTCTTTTAGATCTGTTACATTCAAAGATATTTTTTCCAAGTGGAATGCGAAGGTTAGAAGCACACAAAAATAATAACAAACCCTCATTGAAAAATATTTAGGACCTGATCTTTGAATTACCAGATATTATTGGTTAAAAACGGAAACCTCCAACATCAATAAAAGTCGCCAACCTTACATTCAACCTTGAAAACTATACAGATTATTTATAGAAAATTTTCATATATATGTGGAAACAGTACGGAATCAATTTATAAATAATTATATTGTCTAAATTAACAGAGCTCCAAGCTCAGAGCTCACAGCTCTAATATTTTCACAACAATTTTTTTAAATTATCTCTACTTCTACTTACAATAATGACACAAAAATTTAAAAATTGTACGTGGCATGATGAAAACAATTACTTTCCGCGATAAAAGAAAACTAAAATAAAGAAATAACTTTTTGCGTTAAAAAACCGCATCTTGAAGGAAATTTTGCACAATGGATTGTGGAGTAATAAACTAAGAGAAACGCGTAAACTTTGTTGATGAGGGTTGTAAGGAACATCAGTTCAAGTAATGTCGAGATAAGTAAATTACTTAAAACCATCGTAATATTACATTTTACAATATTCATGTAAGGCCGCGAATACCCCCACTAAATTTAATCCACTCTAACAACAAATTTGATTAAGATTTTATGTAATTAGACAAATTAATAGAAGGAAACTTGCGGGATTTTAAAGTAACCCAATGTGAATTTTGTTGTGATTAAGAACGTAATTAATTATTTCAATGTGCCGTGTTATTTTAATTTTACAAAATTTGTAAACAGCGGTTGTTTGATATTTTTGTGGAAAGGTAGACAAATACCGACCTGATTACATAAATTATGATATAATTGTAAAATCTCATGTGGTTTCAACTCTGGTGACAACTCAACCACATTTATTTGTGTTATTCTACGTTTATACTACTAAAATCGTAGAAATGTACCTACATCACACATGATTACATGTAATAAAATTAACAATACGTTAAAGTAGAAATTAGAATTTCAATTAGCTCCCAAAAGAGATTTCAAAGTCTGCCTGAAGATTCATTGTTAAGCATGAAATTCTGTAGAAACAAAAACAAAAATTAGTTAAAATTTAAACATAATTAAAAATAAACATGGGACCACATTGTTCAAAAATTTATTTTGAATAACTTCGAAAAAATAAGTTGCTTTAAAATGTGGGCACAGTGAAATATTAATTTAGAAATATTCCGATCTGACATTTCGATTTCTAAAAATGACAATCAAAAATAATTAACACATTTCAAATTTATAACGCAAGTTCTTCGTACAAATAAATTGCTAATTAGAATCTGAATCATTTCAATTATTGGCACAACTGATTGACAATATAATGGATGTGTATACCATTCACACATAAATAAAATAAATTAATTTATATGCAATAATAAATTCTTTTCATAATTATAATATCCTTATGTTTCCCTGAAAATTTAATCACATTACTTCTTGTATTACGCACAATTTAAGATTAGATGAAGATATACACTTGAGCCAAATTTTATTTCATGTAATTAATCAAATTTTTAAAAAATGAATACAATTCTTACCTCCCTTCAAGGTAATAAATTGGTTTCAGCAAATTGAAACGTTTTATTTGTACTGTGAAAGGGAGATGAAAATAAGGCAATTTATGCTGATAAGATGGTATTCCTTTTATTAGTAATGACAATTCATAAATTTAATTTAAGAACCATCTGTTACTTTGATAAAATTATACAACAAAATTAATTATTTACAAAAGTCACAGGCGCACTTATTTCTTTCTTTAACTAATAGCATTGATAACAATTGATTAATTATTTGCTGTATCTCTTAAAATTAGTTAAATTAATTAAACTGAAGTTTCAAAACAGGATCGATCTTTAGCATAAGTTTTATAAAACTTCGACTTTATAGTGATTCTCTAATGCATAAAACCACTATTACTTTGTACAATATTCGCATAATTTCATTTTTCCATTGAGGGTACGTGTAAGATGTAAGGCATAAGAAAATAATTTCTTGTTACCCTAACAAGTGTAAAAAGCTTTCTCTTGAAATAGACTTTGGCAAACTTTCTAAAACATCGATGAAATTTTATTACATTTGAAGTTAAAAGGGGAATCAAAATTTATTTGTTCGGTTCTGAAGTTTTTGGTATCTTGGCAATAGACATTTTTATGTATTCAAATGAATAAATTATACAGTAAAAGCTGGTCTAGCGGTTAAGTTGTAGACCTTTTGTGCGGTTCAATACACCGAACCCATCAAATCTTCGCCAGTGTATAAACAATATAATATATATTTTTAAATCGAAATAATTAAAAATCAGAAAAATAACTTCTTGACTATTTTTAGGGATTGCAGTTGAAAGGTCAAATGGTTTACTGTCCCGAATCTGATTCACTTTTATTTATTGGATCGCCATTTTTAGACGGATTAGATGGTCTTACGGGAAATAGTCTTTTTATATCCGATATTCCACTTCACGATGCCACTCGAGATGTAATTCTTGTCGGAGAACAAGCTCGAGCTCAAGTAAGTCAGACGTAAAAATCCTATTATTGTAATTATATTTCCTTTTGAATTTTCTTTACCGCATAAATTTTCCACGCTTTAAAATTTTTAAAATATTAGTTTGACTAAGTAGGTCCAAAGATTTTTTTACTGTTCTAATACCAGCAAAATGCGTCTGGAATACAGAACAGTTTTAAACCACGAAAAGTTACAAGAAAATGTTTGTTGATAATACTCTTAAATCGGAAAACGGTTTACTTGTTGATATCAACTTCACAATTTTTGTTAAGGAAATGGACATTTTCGTGAAAAACCTTTCTAATATTTGTTTATTAACATCGAAATTTTCTTTTCAAAACTTTTTTATTTAAATTTTAAGGATGGTTTAAGAAGGCGAATGGATAAATTGAAAAGTTCAATAGAGGAAGGAAATAGAGCGGTAGATAAGGAACGAGAGAAGAATGTAAGTCTACTTCATCTGATATTTCCACCAGATATAGCAAAACGCCTTTGGCTAGGTAGGTTATAAAAATTTTGTTCATCTTAGATATTTCACTTATCAATTTAGTACGAAATTTCGCAACACAAAGAAAATTATCTTAGTTATTGTTGATAATTTTCCTTTGTAAATAAAATATGTTTTTTTATAAAGAGAATAATGTTAACGTAATTACTAATTGCTCGAGTTTTAATTTTTGAATTTATTTTAGGTGAAACAATTGAAGCTAAAACTCATGAAGATATAACAATGCTATTCAGTGACATTGTTGGATTTACATCTATATGCTCAACTACCACACCAATGATGGTCATAAATATGCTACAGGATCTCTACAACAAATTTGATGTTTTCTGTGGACAACTTGACGTGTACAAGGTAATAAAATTACTCGTAATATATTTTGGGTACGCTACAGCTAAGTAGTGTATTATAATGTATGTAAGTAAATGATAAAAGGAATTGAGTTAAAATTGATTTTAAATCGAAAAGTTGTGCAACAAAAACGGGATATCTGAAAAATGCGAACCGAAGATAGGGTTTAGGATAATCAAAGGAGATGAAGATTTGATTTACGAACATAAGAAATATGAAAACATTTTTATTAAATATAATGATTAAAATAAAATATATCCAGCTTCAAGATTTTTATAACAACACGAAAATTAAATCAAGGTAGATTAATGTCTTTTAAAAATAGTGCCATTTTACAAATTTACAGTTTTAGTTTATTTAACCACTAGAGTTGAGCTGAGAAATTCTGTGTAGTCCGTAAGAATCGAACTCCGAATTTCCACTCTAATTCTTTCGACACCGCTGTAGTCGAGTTTATTATGCTGTCATTTATACAAACATTAATTAACTTGGTTGTTATATCAAAGTAAACATTTTTTAATCTTCCGATATAAACTGAGGCCATCAAAATGTGATCATTTGATCAACAAGTTATATTGTTGATCTAATGTTCGCCTAATGATTATTTATTTAAATTCGATGAATTTATAACATTTTAATATTTTAATTGATAATTAAATTTGTATTATGATAATGCCATACAAACTGGTTTAAACCACCAATTCGGATTATAAAATAACAGGGAGAATATCATCACATATATCCCCTTTGGCGGAGCTGCCTTTTATGGATTATGGAAAAAATCAAATTTTGCAACATAAAATTTTATATTCTATGGTACAAAGTAGCGCAAATCGCGTACAATTTAGCACAATAGTTTTGATGAGAATAACTTTTACGCTAAAAATATTATGTCTTCATAAAATCCCAAGTTTCACTTTTTATTTCTTTTAGAAATAACTTTTTTTTCAGCAATGTAACACATACAGAATACAATAACGGTAATTATTTTTATTTAAAAAAAAATGTGGGGTTAGAGTAGTGTACTTTGATTTTTAAATTTCTGAATTTTCACTCATAAAAAAAGATTTAAATCGCCTCAGACTGCGGTTACATTGGACCCGAATCCGACCCGTTCCGTTTCGTGCGAGTTAAATGTAGCCATGGCCATAAGAATATACATGTTTATTTTCGTCCATCGAGACCGACCCAATCGGAACCGATACAGATTGAATATAGCCATGCCTATAAGAATATACATTTTGTTTTGTTCCGAGCGGATCCGGGTCCAATGTAATCACCGACTAACCACCGCCTCAGTCTGAGTGAATTATCACTAATTTGTATGCGTAATAAATTAATATGCCATTACTACACCATTACAAATAATAATAAGCCGTTACAATATGGCATTAATTAGTCTTTTTGAGTTAATTTAAGTCTATTGAAGAATGAACTAAATTTCACTCTCTATTTAAGTGATGTTTACGACGGGTTAATCTATCCAAAAGTAAACGTAAACAAAAATTCTCAAAGTTAAGAATTCGTAAAGAATTCTTGCGAATTCCTGAAAATTTCAAGAACATATTTCTAGGAAGCAGTTTTTTAGAGAATTCCAAAGAATTCTTTGAATTCCTGAAGTATATTATTAACAACTCATAAAATGATGGAATAAAAAATTAATATTGCCAACAAAAATTTGAATTCATATTAAAATAAAATTAAATTAAATTATTTTGTTTATATCTCTGTGAAAGTCCATAATTCTTTCTTAGGTTTTCTAGTAAGTTTTTTTATTAAAGGTTAATTTAATGTAGTGGATGAGCTGCAATAAGCAGTGTGTTGTTCGCTGTTTGCCGGCGTGGACACGCCAAAAATGTTGTTTAAGAGAAAATGGGCATTATGTTAAAAGAAGTGTGTAAAAATTAAAATTTGGTTTTTGAGAGGCGTTTTTTTGAAAAACAAAAGTGAAATTGTACAAAGTTTAAAATAATCAAAATAAAGTTTTATAAATAAAAAAAACACTTCATATGGCGCTGCAACGTAGAAAAACCACCTCATTTGGTATCCCGAGACGTGGGGTTATTAGAAGTATGAACCTACTATAAACTGAGATTAAGTTTAAAAATGTCCCACGAAAAGAAAACGGAGGAATTGTTACAACACGATTCGCATCCACGACACCTTTTCAACAGATATAAAAAAGGGTGGTTAGCTCAAGTCGCGAAGGGGGGGGTTGGGTTAAAAGAGTCAAAGGGTCGTGTGACGTGATGTCGCGAGTCGTAATGTCTCCAATCGACGACCGGGCAATCCTCGATCGCGATTTGAAAAATGGTCAAAATCGGTGTGGATAATTTACACGGGGGGGGGGGGTAGTATGTCTAAATCGGTGGGGATAATATACACGAGGGAGATTTGAATGGGCGCCACGCGTACGAAGATATGAATCTATTTGAAGGGGACGGAGTATCACACCTTCTAAGCTGGTACGCGACAACTTGATGATCTTTCTGCTGATTCTCACCCTGGAAAAGCCTCGTCCAATGACCTTACCTTTACAGGAGGCGAACTTTCCTTCGGTGAAAATAACTAAATAAACATCTACATAATAATAATAAAACACAAGAATGGGAAATAACATAAATATAATGAAAATAATTTCACAGGGGGGGGGGGGGTTGACAAGATATATATATATACAAAATACTATCAAATTTACAGGTATTGTTGTACAAAATTCGTAGCGAATGGACAGAAAATTCCATACGTGAGGGGTGCGTATTGAATACCACACTCCATATAAATGGTTACTTGAATGTATCACATGCAACTTCGGAAAGTATTGGTTACAAAATTAATCTATGGACTACTTGTCCAGTTGAATACAAAATTCCCATGAACGGGAAAGCAAACTTTAGCTTTAATATTTAATGTAAAATACTACGTTGAATAACTGTTCTAAACATGAACGTATTACTGGCTTAATGAAAGTTACGTTACCTTGAGGCACTAAAACCAATTAATAACAAAAGGAATACAAGAGATTGCGATCGACTTCGAGGTTCGGATTGAAGACCCGTTAATATAAACGGTGGTCAGAGTGACCACTTAACATTACAAATCTTAAAAATAATCGAAAGTTTCTTACGTATACTGCTACTGATGCTCGGCCTTCAGACAAAGTCCTTGGACTGGGCCTCCAGAGGTGAGAATCTCGACGGATGGGGCAGCTGTGTCCTCTCAATGCGGAAGTAAGTTGAAGAAAAGGCCGGAAACCATACCAGCAAGTCGGTGTGATTCCCAGGCTCCAAAATCTCTCCAAATCGTAATGTTGTAATGAATGGAACAACAGGGTGATTTGGTCGCCCCGTTTCCCGATAGAAAGGGGAAGCACGTTCGAAATAAGGCACTAAATAATTACTCACGAAACTGAATTTCTTTAAAGCCGGCACTGTAGGGAAATATGTTATCGTAAATGCGGTTAACGACAAAAAAAAACTGCTCGAATGCAAATGTGTTTCAATGATGCAACACCTGTCTTTAAAATTAGACGTTGGAAGCGAAACGTGGTCCGACCATCTGGGTAAACTGGAGTCGCGAGGACTATAATGCACGTAATGAATAGTCACCGTTGACGGCAAGTTATTTGCTTTAAGTCAATAACGATTTAAATAATCTCGACACTGATGTTAAATACGAAATAACTCGAATAAAGTCCAACAATTTGTTTAAATAAACTCGAAATGGTTTAAATGCGAAATAACTCGAAATAATGTTCAATAATTTGTTTAAATAATCTCGAAACTGATGTTAATGACGAAATAACTCGAATAAAGTCCAATAATTTGTTTAAATAATCTCGAAACTGATGTTAATGACGAAATAACTTGAATAAAGTCCAATAATTTGTTTAAATAAACTCGACACTTGCGTTAAATGTTTAATAAATGCAGCGTGATTGATTTGAAATACGAGAGCATTTAAATTACGATGAAATAATGTTTAATAACTGCAGCGTAATTGATTCGAAATACGTGAGCATTTCAGTAAAATTCAAACAAAGTTTAACGTTCTTGCGCGAATCGAAAAACATGTGTAAATATTTAAATAACTAAATGTTTATGGCGTTATCGATAATACCTGCGTATGGTGACACAGAACTTGAATGCACTAAAAATCTTGGTGTATTTGCAAGATTATTTTTACTTCCGTATTGTAAACGAATTCACTAAACACACTAGCAGCGATACACTCTTGAAGAGTTACATCGTAAAACTCCACTTCTAATGCACTCCGTAGTGCCTTTTATATAAAAATCCCTACCAGAATCGACAGATTTTGACGGACTTGCAAAATCCTGCACAAGCTTGTCCGTGAAATCTGCAAAATCCCACTACGCGATTTTTGAAATGTTCCATTATTGGTCCTTAAAATGGCCTCGGATTTTGATTGGTTAAAACCCCAGACAGTGCAATATATTAAGCAAATTAAAAATATCGATTCGTCTGAATTTTAACTTTGAAATATTAAGATATATTAACCATCGTAACAAAACATATACTTTTAAAATATTTTGCTTTGAAAATTTACAAGGACGAAAGTTTTATTCAATCCTTGATTATTAAACTAAAAGACCAAGAAATGAATACTTTTAAAAGTTTGATTTTAAAATTTAAAAGAATGAGAAATTTTTGTTGTATGATCGCTTTGACATTTCAACAAAGTTTTTAAATGCGCCGCTCGCGCGTTTTCAGGTTACAGAATATAAACCGGATGACGTTGAAAAATTTTCATTGCCGCTATTTTCAAGTACTGGAAGGGGTACGGGCGCAATAATGGATTTTTGTCAATTCATAGAGGCTCTAAATATAAAAATGGATGAAAATAATAAAAAACTGGGAGAAATGAAACAAGAATGGACAAAAATAATCAAGAAATAATTAACGAAAATAAACAGGAATTAAAAAATTGCATGAATCACAAGAAGCATTTTAGTTACTCATGGATAATCAGGCTAAGGCCCTTGAAGAGTTAAAAATACAAGCAGTAACCGGATAATTTTTAAACAAAAGCGTGGAATCGTTGCAGAAAGAATTTGATAGAAAATTATGCGAAGCCTCTTGCAGATTCGAACCAAGTTTAAATAAAAAATTTATAAAATTTTGCGCTGCAACATAGGGCATGATAAAAAAAATTGTAAAGAACATTAAATAGAACAAGCCGTCATTAGAATCAACATCAAATAAAAAACAAGCAAGAAATTGATCAAAAATCATAGAGCTTTTATTAATTTTCCTAAATAATTCTTAAGATTACCTCAGATTTCCTAAAAAATGTTAATTATTATATAGTTGAAAAATCGGCCTTTTCAATCTAGTACAAGTAGATCTATTACATATTTCTACAGTTTTCAGAATTAACTGTAAATATGATTGAATTGTTCCACATTGTTAATAAAAATTAAATTTTTATAATGAAATTATTTGAATTCGCCACCACGATGGGTCGCCAATTTAATTATGCTATGGTTTTTCCTATAAATATATAAATTATTGAAATTTGTTGAGCTCGTTACCACGATGGGCCGACAATTTAATTATGCTGTGATATTTTACAAAACCTTTTAAATTACAAAAAATTGAAACTGATATTAAATTGTAAAATAATATTTTATTTCTGTTGACTGAAATAATTTTACGAACTATTTGACACAAGTTGATAATTCAAACGTTTCAAATTTCAAATTTTTGGTCGACACATAATAATACAAAATTTTATAATTACGAAAGTTTATTATTATACTTTTTTGGCGATGTTACAAACTGCAGCTCGTCTGTGGTCCAGCAGTTACCATCTCTTTTGACTTCGGCTTCCAAAAATTTGTATTTAATTTTTTTTTATCACGTAGCACTTATTATTATTTATTTAATTTATTAACATTTTATCGAGCATTTCCAATATAACGCGTCGTCCTTTTATTAGAGACGACTCGGAAGTTTTTTATTATAGATGAAACTTTTTTGTAATCACACCCGTATAATATCAAATTTTAAATCAACACTTCTTCTTTCGTTTTTGGTAGAATATTGTTTATATTTTTTATATTAGTAAAATACTACTGTTTAAAATTTTGAAAATTATATCAAAAATACAAATTTTTAGCAACATCTATTACAATAATTTTCTATTAGAAATAAATTTAGTGGGTTTTCAAAACAACATATTCCCACCTTGTCATCAGCCTTTCAGCAACAATTCGAAAGAAATTATTGAAAATGGCGGAGAATTCTTAAAGAATTCCAAAAGTAACTGTATACATGAATTCACTACCAATAATTAACCCTTCGCATTTTTAACTTTTTCAGATGTAATTTTACTCTTTTAAAGTAAAACCGTTGTAAAACATTAACTTTTTTGATATGTATATCAGCTTAGCATATTTTATATTTTATGCTTGTTAGCACTACAAGTTGTTCCAATTTATTGGAAAAATTTCGTTCTATTGCAACGATTACACAATAACACATTTAAATTTCTCAATGTTTTATCAATTCCCAATTATATTTTATTGAACTTTGCTTTTACCCAATACTATAATATCTTTATTTTTTAAGAAAACCAATTTTGTGGTTTACATAAACAAATTTTAGAACTGAGAACTACAATGTCGCCACCTATAATTTACTATTTAACTTAACGCTATAATTATAAAGATCCATTGTGGTATACCAAATTAATTATATTGTAGGTATATCATTCCTTCTGAACGTTGTGTTATTCTAACACAATGTAAAGTCTTCATGTAATTTACAAAAAACTGACGTTCCTTTAATTAGTGATTACATAGTAAAATTACTGTATAATTTTAACTCTTTATCTTAGTAGAATTTATACTCATTTGTTTAAGAGTGGGTGCTTATGTTAGGTTATGCTAATATCTAGTACCTATTATATCTTCTGCACAACTAATAGATATTATTTAAGCTACGATTTTATTTATTAATTCCGCGAACTATAATACTAAATAATTCAGAGCACTTCTGAAGCAAAGCTCGTATCTATGAGAGTTTGAATAGCACAATATGTATAAACCATAAACCCCAATATATTGAAATTTGTGCTGTTATTGAAGTTTGTGCTGCGTTATTGCTTATTTGGAATTTTGTGTATGTTATTTCTTAGTTTTTGTATAATATATTTGATTCTAGACGCGCGGTAGTGTATTTACAAGCTTTTATGAATGGATTAATTTAAATTACTGTTCTAATTTTTCGAATTATTAAAGCTATTTCTGACATTATGTTCTTAAATAAATTAATATAGTTTATATAATTTACTCATAGTGAGTACCAATAAGAAACTAACATATTATACCTTATTTTATCCAGTTACTGTGCTTTAAATGGTTTATTATAATATGGTAATAGACAAAATATTGTATGAAACACGTAGTGCGAATATTTTATAATTAGAGTTAAAATTTGGCATCAGGTTTTGTTACCTTACAAATCGCAAACAAGGTACCTTCCGAACAAAATTAATGGGGTGACTAGCTCTAGCCGCGAAGGGGTGTGTCGATTGAAGGAGCAAAAGGGCTTGTGACGAAACGTCGCGATTTGATGGTCTCTCATCAACGATTGGGCGATCCACAATCGTGATTCTGGATGTCGTCGCTAACAGGGGGGGGGGATAAATTTACACACGGGGTATTTACATGGGCGCCACGTGGACTTAAACCGGAGTTTATTCGAAGGGGATGAAAAATCACCCTTCCAAGCTGGTACACGACAGCTTTCTGATTAATCGCGTTGCCTCTCACACTGGTGACATCTCTTTGGATTACATTACCTTTACAGCTGATAGGTTTTACCTTGACAAAAATAGCTAAACAAAACATACACATGACGACAATAAAACACATAAATAAATAATAAAGCAGATATAATAAAAACGAAATATGCAAGGACATTTGACACTTTACAACAATTGTATAATCAAATTTACAACCACAAATGTTGAAAGACAAAATATTTACACTGACTTGAATAACAGAAAAGTTAACGAGAAAAATATTGATGCTGAAATTTAAACAGCTGTTCACCAAGATGGAACAGGCTAACTGGTTTGATGTATTAAACCTCAAATATGACATAAAACACAAATTCAAAATAAATATGACGTTACTTCAATAAACAATTTTAAAACATTGACAACATATGCGTGGTTACACCACGTCCAAATAAATACTAATACACAAAAAAAAGGAATACAAAAGGGTGCGAATTTGTCTTACACGGTAGGACTTAAGATTCTTTGTAAATATTGTGGTCTAACTGACCACAAGGTACAATAATACTTAATATTAATAAAAGAAATGCTTACGTAATATTTTACAGGTATGCTCCTATAGAGACGGTCCTCCAAGTAGATATGGTCCAGCGTGAGAATGCTATTGCGGTAGGCAAATATCCTTTCCAAAACTCGAGATGACACAAAGATTCGGGAGATCGGGGATGCTTCGATCATGGGTGTTCGTTAATAAACACGAAAGTGGAATGCTTCATAAATTTTAAAACTTCACTCGAGACGGTCCTGTCTGTTCGACTTTAAATTCGCGCAAACCGTACGTAATCTGGTTTCAATAGATTGTACCACGAAACAAACCAAAACGTAATTCACTCGAAAGTGTTCGATAAAATTGTTTATGTTTAAACAATTCGAATTCAACTCGTTTATAATCGGCACGAAACATCTGGTTTAAAACCCGAAACTGATTTAAAATAATGTCAACATTAACATGTTTCATTTACGCTGCAAAACTGATTTTTAAATTACGCCAGTAATATTTGATTTAAACAACGGAACGTTAATAAAAGCGTAAATAGTTACAAATGGCGTCACCAATAGTTAATTTAAATAACTGATAATTCATAATAGTGTCCATTAAATGTTTACTTTAGAAACCCGGCAGTGATTTAGATTAATGTTCAGGAAATATTTAATTCGAAACAATCGACGATTCATAACATATTTAAAAAACGGCAGTACTTTAAGGTAATATTTAATTCCAAAATGATTTGAAATAATGTTTGTAAAATGTTTAAATTCGAAACAATCGACAATTCATAACATATTTAAAAAGCGGCAGTACTTTAAGGTAATATTTAATTCGAAAATGATTTGAAATAATGTTTGTAAAATGTTTAAATTCGCAACAATCGACAATTTATAACAGCGTTCATTACTATTTAATTCAAGGCGACAAAAGTAATTTTAAAACAACGTCAAAACTAAACGACAAACTTGCCTGTGGTTTACAATCACTAGTTTTAAACGTATCTCAGACTCGATA